>JAWWNH010000018.1:3527500-5927500 GCA_034641385.1 Darevskia mixta | reverse complement strand
TAAGGAAGAGAGATCATTAGGAATTGCACCGCTATTCTTGTGTTGTTCCTCTCCCTGCTTGTGCTTGTTGGAGAAGCTGCCACCAAATAATTTTCACCATCTACCCACACTTGCAAGCAGGGCAAGTGATGGAAACTGACTGGAGGACCAAGGAAAGGGCTGATATTGTATCTTGTAGGACTAACGGTCTCCAGCGCTGAGCCTCTTACAGAAGAGAGCTTGCATGTTTTCAAACATATCTCTGCAGCTACAAATGCAGAAAACGTAATATAAACACTCAGTTCTCAGGGTGTGCCAACTGTTGGACTCCACCAAGTCCCACACACTCTATGTGCCCAGACCCATGATCAACCAACATGTTTTGAGCTTCCCCCTCCTCTTGAAGCAAGAGGCATCTGCAAACATCTTCGGTATCAACAAAGACTGGACTATGGCTTCATTTATTGCCATGTGAGGGAACGGTTTATTCTAGGACATCATGGTCTTTGGTACAACACAATACTGCAGATGTGAAAGTTTTAAACAAACATAATTGTTCAGGAGTAGAAAGTAAAAAACTATTTTGAGTAGAAGGGAAATGTGAGAGCAAAAGCTGGCATGCTGGATAGGGGTTGTTGGGGCTAGTAAGTTGTACTTACTTACTTTCAAGTCTCCTATTTCCCACTCTATATCTCATGCTTTCCTTTACTTCATTAGGGGGGGGGAGAGATACTATTCATGGGAGAAAGATTGTTGTAATATAATGACATGGTGTCATTGTTCCCAATTCAAAATTTAAATCAGTTAATCTCCATTGGTTGCCTAGCTTCATTTTGGTTCTCAGATTGCTATCATAAGGCTCTTCTGGCTTCATTTACTGAAGAAACCTCTCACACACAGAAGGGGTTGGACCCAAACTTGTTCTCCCCTCCTTAGAAAACAATGCGTTCCAGTAGAAGCTCTCACTTGACAAAGGGAACAAGAAGTGATATTTGCCAGTTTCCTGTTCCCTTGCTGCACTATTCTAGAGGGTCCTCCAACAGTCCAGAGAAGATTTTTGGGAGGTACAGAGTGCTGCAGAGGGGAAGAGAAATCTTGAAAAATCATCCCTCTGGTAGGAGCATCCTGTGACTCAAGTTCTGCACTCATGACGTCTGGATCCAATTCCCATACCACAAACCCACTCAGAACTACCTCGATTAAAGTTGCTCTCTGTACGGTACTTTTAGTACACTGAAAATAAAAACAAAAGTTCATTTTTTGAAGCTTTTCTAGAAATGGCTTCACATGTAGCCTCTTTCTCCAGCTCCTTGAACCATAACACCATGGAGTAATGCAATGCATCTGAACTCAGTTTCATCTGAATTCTTTCCAGGATCTTCATTATCTCCATGACAAAAATTCTACACCCAATGCTCTGCAGAATTATAAAAATCTGGCACATACATTTTGTCCCCAGTATAAGCCAATAACCATGGAATCGCAGGATCCCATTTTTCCTGGACTATACTATACAGATCAGCTTGAACATTCCCTTGGGAGGAGGTAGAAACTCCCTACACTTAGAAAACTAGCAGGGAGAGGGCTAAACCTGGAACCCTCCTCTGACACACTAGTTTTCTACATGCAAAGAAACTTTGCCTTCTAGGGCCTGAATTGCTTCTCCACCTCCTCAAACAGCAGACTCCATAGTGCAGTCCACTCCTCAACCATGTAACTCTTATTTAGAAGAGAAAGGCAGTTGCTATATGGGGCAGAACCAATTTAGATATATTCTAGTGGGAATGTGTGAATTAGTCAGAAGTCATAAATTACCCTTTGGAAAGTTTCCTACCCTGATGACAAGAAGTGATTCTGCAAACACTTTTTACCATTTTTAAGATTAACGTTATGGACACGATCATAACAAGAACAATGAAACCAAGTTGTCTATAATCCTATGGTTATGAGGATATAACAAAGGAAGTTCATCTACCACAGCAGCCAATCAATCAGTAAACAAAAGTTCAAACTTTGATTTGTGTATAAAAACCAATGGCTTTATGGAGACAAGTTTATGAAGCTGAATTATTTTCTTGTTATTTTATAGTCTTGGGAAGATACCATACAATATTTTAAAATAGCTGAAAGATTTTTATAGCTCAAAAATACCGAGAAAGATGAAGTACGAAAGCTTGGTAACTACTTTAAAAGCACACAGACAAGAGTACAATGCAAGAATGGAACGGCAAATGTTAGAACAGTGCTAAAATGTGTGTAACAGTAGAACTGTGTTGCGCGCACACACACACACACACACACACACCGAATCCATCAGGTAAGATGCTAAAAAGTAGTGCCCTATAGCAGCACTGGAATCTACTTAATGGAGCAGTTGGGAGGGACAATGAAAACTTCATATCCTCTTGGCTCTGTCCTGTTAACCAGCTTCTTTGCACCATCCTGACATCATGAAAGAACTGGTTTAACTGGTTAGACAGCCATACAAGGAATTGCCTCAATTTCACACAGCAGCTACTCTTAGAATTCAAAATGACTTACCAAACTGTTCCCCACTGAGACAACTTGAATACAGTTGCTAAAAAATGTGCTGGAAATGTGTTTAATCTGTATAGAGCTCTGTAGGATCTAGGATACTTGTTCTCCGCTGGAAGAAGGCAAGCTATGCACATTTGATAATATGAATAGGGACAGAGTTGCTGAGTACACCAAAGTCCTACCTTAAGATCTAATAAAGGTTTAGTATTCAAGCAGATAGCGCTACCCACTTTCAAAAATCTTCTCTGTCCATGAGGCCTAGACGTGCATGCAAAGAGATGCCAAAGGGAACACACACCTGCCTCTGCTTCCTTTTTGATGTTGTCTTCCCCATGTCAAAATTTAAGAATGTAAGCTCTTGACCTGCCCTCATTCTTTGTAAACTGCCATGATAAATAACAATAGTCAATTATCCAATATTGGACATATTCAAAGCAGACCCATTGAAATCAACGGGTGCAAGTCAGCCCATTGCTTTCATTGGGTCTGCTCCAAGCATGACTTTAATCACCCAGTAACTGCTAACAGCTGCTTGAAATACCAAGCCTTCAAAGATGGCAACATTAGTGTAAACTATTCCTGTGTATATTAGGAGCACATTCTGTTTTGTACCAAGAGCTAATTGATTGTCAAGAACAGAAAGGGCTTTCCCAGTGATATCCTCCTACTTGTGAAAGTCTAACCTTTTTCAGTCCATGGGTTGTAGTCACTGTGGGCCAACCCACCAAGGGTCATATCCCAGCGGTAGATGTGGCAAAATCGAAGTGGGTGTGGCCATCTTTGTCTCTCTCAGGAAAATTTGCCCCTCCCCACTGTCATGGTGGTGGTGGAAGAAATTTTCCTTCATATCTCTGTTTGAATGGGAAAAGGAGGAAAATCGTGCCAATCTGCATCCCATCATGGCACTGGGCTGAGCACCACCCGGTTCCATGGGACATGCAGACTGTATCCTCTCCCTGCAAATCTATGATGAAGATGAAGATTGTTCCGTTCCTGTTGGCGTTCTTCAAAGCTGCAAAGTTGGGTTGGGGTATCAGTGGGCCATTAGCGAAGGCTTAGCAGGTCAGATCAGGCCCATAGGCCTCCATTTCACTACCCACTATTTAAAGGGTAATGAAATACAACACCACAATTAGTAAATAGCCCAAAATAATAAAACATAATACCCCGCATTTGCATAATATCCTACCAAGGGAAGGCTTCTGCAGAATGTGCTGTAAATAAAGTAATAAATGCATAGGTTAACAGCAACTGTCAGTCTACATTCACCAATAAGGTATTTATGGAAACCTGAGGTGGGGCAGAGAGGAGAGGGGGAAAGGAACACATGTCTTGTTAATGAGACCACAGAAGTTGGGAAGGTATCTCCAGAGTTTCTAGGGAGTAGGCTAAGAAGTGGGTTACGTCCTAAGTTTATCCCTGCAGGAATGGGTTGTTCAAATATTGGCTTAAGGAGTCAACAAATCAAGTTTTGATTGTCACAGCCATTTGTCTGCCACAGAAATGTTAAACCCTAGCCAAAGAACTAGGCTAAGGCTAGAATAGGAAGGTTGCAGCGCTGCCCGATACATTCTTTCAGCCCAGCCATATGCTGCCACTTCCATAGCATGCGCCAATGGTTTTCAAAACTTTCCATCTCCAGCAGTGCCGGATTTACATATAAGCTAAGCAAGCTATAGCTTAGGGCCCCACTCTTTTTTGGGGGGCCCAAAAAAAATTGAAAGGGAAAAAAACCTGGATGTACATTTCCAAAATGTAAGATAAAAAACTAAATAAAACATACAGCAGCAGTGTTTTGTGTTGTGTAGGCTCCTATGATGTAAGTAATGGGCCCCACCTGCTATATAAAGGGCCCCATTACCTTCAGTAGCTTAGGGCCACATCAAACCTAAATCCAGCCCTGATCTCCAAGGAACCCTTTCCACATAGATGTGCTTGCCATAAACATCCTGTGCTCTGCATAGGACTCCAAGGAGTATTCTGTTCATGTGCAACTCTGTTGGCCAGGCTGTTGGAATTCACCCTTGTCCAATGTAAGCCAAAGGTGAGGCCTGGAACACATAGTCTTCTACACCAGGCATAGGCAAACTCGGCCCTCCAGATGTTTTGAGACTACAATTCCCATCATCCCTGACCACTGGTCCTGTTAGCTAGGGATGATGGGAGTTGTAGTCCCAAAACATCTGGCGGGCTGAGTTTGCCTATGCCTGTTCTACACTGAATGGCAGAGATAGGCAAGATATCTGGGGAAGGTACCGATTACTCAGTGGTCCCCCTGTTAAGGTTCTGAGAAATGCTAGGTTTATCTGAAAATGACTTGTCTATGCTATTATCTGGGTCAAGGACTTGGGGACAGACGGACAAGTCTTGAACACTGGCAAACTTCATGATGCAGGCTTAGAACTTGCCTATGTACACAATCCAGCATGAAGATTTCTGGCCTCTGAGTAAAATTAAACCAATTACATTTAACGTCAGTGGCAAGCTCCAAATTGTTTAGCCATTGCTTTACTACTGTTTCGTCTATTCAAGACAGACGCACACAGCCTACCCTAATTCAGGATCATCAGGAAGCAAAAGCAGTTGGCACACACTTAAAAAAAAAAAGAACAGCAAATAAAGAAAAACTTGTAAAGGTTAGTTTATTTTTAGATATAGAATCTGAACAGCCAAGCCCCATTAAAGGAGTCACCTTTTGTTTTGCACAGCTCATTATACGTTGGAAGTTTCTTAGCACCACAAGCTTAAATCCCACTTACTAATGCATTCCATTGCTACTTGCGAGAATTCCTCACCTCATTTTGATTAGCCCCAGAGCCATGTTTCTATTTCGTTATGAAATAAATGAATAATGTAAATATCTATACTGTTTTCCCCCACACACCAACTCATGTGTCATTATTCTTCGTCACTGACATGCACATAAACATGTTTTCTTAGGAGTGTTAGATATAATGGGACCATTTAATCTATTTAACTGCACTATTCTGTAACTGTATTGACCACAAACTCCTCTCCAAGAACCCATTTGTCCATTTATGCGAAGCCATGGTTTAAAGTTTAGTGTTATGTGCAAACCAGGTCACAGTATGTACTTCTCTCTCAAATAAGAGACGAAGCTTATGAGTTGGGGGTGGGGTGGGGATGTTTGCCTAGACCAGGCATGGCCAAACTTGGCCCTTCAGATGTTTTGGGACTACAATTCCCATCATCCCTGACCACTGGTCCTGTTAGCTAGGGATGATGGGAGTTGTAGTCCCAAAACATCTGGAGGGCCAAGTTTGGCCATGCCTGGCCTAGACCCTTCTGACCCCTGGATCTAGCAAATGTTAAAATATAAGCCAGGCTAGCTTCCTGCATTGAGGTGATAGCCTGGGTGATGAGCCATTATGGGAAACAAAGGAAGGGGGTAATACTCAATATTTACAGTGTACACATTATCAGTGTTAAATTCTGACTAGCCCAAAGGGTCTGTGAGCAAGTTCCTTTTTGCATAGGTAGAAACCCATTTTTAAACAGATAAGAGATTTGCATGCGAAAAATGCCTTTTCTTAAGGAGAAACTTTTCCTTATTGCACTAAGCTGGAAACGCTGCTGCTGCATTTAAAAAAATGGGTTTCTATTGGGGTAGAGCAGGAGACTCTTAATCTCAGGGCCGTGGATTCATGCCCCATGTTGGGCAAAAGATTCCTGCATTGCAGCTGGTTAGGCTAGATGACCCTCTCGTGGTCTCTTCCAATGCTACTATGATTCTATGAAAAGTGAACCTGCTCAAGCTCTTGTCGCAGGGCGGGGACCCTCAGACCCTGAGGCCAAATGCGGCCCTCCAGTCCTCTCTTATCTGGCCCTCAGAACTCTCCCCAGACCGCACTTCCTTACTTTCCCTGCTTCACAGCCCCAAGGGTTTTTGTCTGCTGGAATGCATCCCTGAACTCTGATAATTTGTCTTGCTTGGATGTTAGGTCAACTGAAAGCAGTGTTGCCGAAGACAAGGATATATCTATATCTATCTATCTATAAACATAGGCTCCTTCACTTGCAGTGTGAAATGGTATTGTCAAGCAAGAGCTCCATCATGGAATATTGCCAATTGTGCGGCTCTGCACTACTTATCGAGGGATACTTTTGATCTAATCCGGTATTTAAAAGGTGCATTACTTTCACCCTGCCCAGTTAAACAAACTTGAGTGTTGCAATAGCTTCATCTCTATGTTGCAAGAGCGCACCACTTAAAATCCTAGAACAAGAAATGTTTGTTGTTGGTTACAGCTTGTGGCTGTGCTCAGCCTTTTTACTTTCCTACAGTACCTGCAAATCTTCCCCCTTTAGGCCCGATCTTTGAGTGCTGCATGGAAGATGGTATCTAATCATCCATGAATGAATCCCAAGAGACAATTTGGCAAGCTGTTATTAACAATTAAATGGATAAACACTGCTCCTTTTTAAAGGAAACATAGTATGTAAGCACAGAAGAAACAGTTCTGGCCTGAAGGGATTGTCTAGAACCTACGGACAGAGTAGAGTGCCAAGGAAGTTAGGAAACGGAGTGGGTGGGTGCAGGGCCGGCGCGTCCATTTAGGCGAACTAGGCAATTGCCTAGGGCGCCAAAATGGAGGGGGCGCTGGCCAGCCTGCCCCCCGCCGCTGCCCGGTGCCGCCCCAACCAGCGGCGGAGCAAGCAGGTTGGGGCGAAAACCGCGGCGGCGAGGACGCCAAAATGGAGGGGGCGTTGGCCAGCCTGCCCCCCGCCGCTGCCCCCTGCCGCCCCAACCAGCGGCGGAGCAAGCAAACCGCGGCGGTGAGGGGCGCCCGGCAGGGCAGGGGGCAGGGCACCGCTCCGCAATGTGCGTCATACATAATGACGTCACGTGGCCCGCCCCCTTGCCTAGGGCGCCAAAATTGCCAGCACCGGTCCTGGGTGGGTGTGTCATTCCCAGGGAACCAAAGTCTAGGAAAAATGAACCTGAGCTGGTTAAACATTCATTCTAAGCCAGTAGAGTTTAGTGTGAGGCTTCTGTTTCAATGAAGAAGCCAACACTGCATTTCCCCGTTCAAACAAGTATCTTGTTCCTTTCCAGAAGGATGGTAATTTCAGAAACAGAACAATGGAGGACCCAGAAACCTGAACAGGTATAAAAAGGTACATAGGCATGTGTAAATTATTTTAAATTACAGTTAGATGGAGGGATAAAGAGATGCCCAGGTGGGGGGAGGGGAGCCTCCTTTGCATTGAAAGGGTTTTCAGTATTTAGCAACTTGTAGTAAGCAGAAGCCAAGACCTTCAGGCTACAGGGCGGGGCACAGAAGAAGCTAAACTCACCAACCTCTTCCTGTTCACAGATAGAGATGTTATGCATTTGAAGTTCTGTTTCCACTCCTGTTCTTCCAGCTAACCTATCACGGTTCTATGATATTGGGCACCCATAGTAGTACACAGTAGGCTTGCAATAATTTGAAGAGGAAAAAAGAGGACACATTTGCCTGGCGCGGGAGGGGGGGGGGAGAGAAGATGCTGGCCTAGATAGCCCCATGGTTTGACCCTGCAGGATCCTTTTTATGGTCCTATGCAGAGGCGTAGCTGGGGGGGGGGCAGCGTGCCCGAGCATGAGGACATTTTGGCAAATTCAAAAAATCCACCAGGACAGAAATCTTACCTGTGGGAAAAAAGGACATGTCCTGGAAAAAGCGGACATATGGCAACCCTAGTACACAGGGAGAACCCAGGTTTAACAAAAATCATTTCCAAAATAACTGTAGTTATCTTACTGAAGTTCACTGGTTAATGGAAGTGTCTAAAAGATATTGAGGGTGTACTCACAAGCAAGCTCCCTCTGCTAAAAAGCCGGTTGGTCTATATTTAGATTTTTGCACAGAAACACCCCCCATTGTCAACCTTTGCATTAGTCAGACTGTTGTACTAAAATACTGTAAGGTATTTCTAAATACACAGAACCTTCCATAGTACTATTAAGCATGTTGTACTGCCTGGCATCACCTCAGTTCGCTCTGGAGGAGGCAAAAAGCCAAAGTGCAGGCTCCAAATATGGTAGATATATACATGACATCTCAAAGCTATTTTTAGCTCTGCCTAAGTGTTTCCATAAAACAGATTAAAAAAAGCAGGAGTGTGCCACTGATTCTCACACTGCCTTCTCTCCTATGTGAATTGCCCCTTCTCTCCTACACTCTGCTTCAGGTATAGAAGGGCTGGCGCAAGACATTTTGGCACCTGAGGCAAACCACAAAATGGCGCCCCTCACCAGGGAAGAAGGGACTAGTGAAGATCTACATCAAGAACAAGGGTGGGAGGAGACCAGCAGCATCTCCTATTTGGCCAAGAGGCCACTGTAGATGTGGCATGCGGGGTGGAGGGCTGACGAGTCGGCCTCCAAGGACTATGCTGTAACTGTTGCTGCTACCATAGCAGTAGCAGTAGCGGGGAATGCTTTCTTTGGATTTGCTACCCTAGGGCTCCTGCTGCCTGAGGCAGTTGCCACAGCTTCCTTCATGGGTGGGCCGGCCCTAAGGCATGGTGTAGCGGCTAGCCTGATGTATACATATCTGTACTAACAATGACTAATGATTACTAGGATTGCCATCATAATCAGAGCTACAAATCTGCATGCCCTTGCATGAGGGAATCTGGGTGGCATTGGCCATGGTTGACAGTGATAAAGATTCAACATAGAACTTAGAAGGAGGACCACAAGTAAGAGGAAGGGAGCAGGCAAGTCTACAACACACCATTTCTGCTAGGCATGGTTAGTGGCCAAGGAATGTCATGTCCACTCTGCACCAATTGTGGAGACTACACTCCTGGAGACTGTACAAGCACCCTCATTTTCAATGGTTTTCATAGACCTAATACAGGACTTCTATTGGAAAGTCTGTTTTTTGAGAAGATGCTGCAATCTGACATAGCCCATTGCTACACACAATAGATACAAAGTCTGTTGAATTGCCCACATATCAAATAAGGCAGGTTCTACACCACCTGCCAACCTAGTTCAATGAAGGAAACTTTGCCACCTTTCTTGAGAAGTTGGCTGGCCAAAACAAGATCTGGACAAGTTACAGGTTCCAAATAAGCCTGCAATATATATGACTTGAACACGGAAACATTTTATCTTTCAAATGGAGCAAATGAACTTAGCTAACACTCTAGGTACAAAGAGATACCCAGGCTGATCACAATATCGAGGGGGTAATTTAGCCTCTGTGCAAGACCCAGATTAGTACAACAGGCAATAACTTCATTAAGTGTTTACCCTGCTGAAGATCTCCGGATCAACACACAACATAAAAACCATCACACACCATACCCTTGGGCTTACACTGTCATAAGGAGGTAGACAAACGTGCATAGGACTGTATCCTAGGAATTGAATGCAATGGAACTTTCTTTTCAGTAGTCATACCTAGGATTAATCTGTAAGCAAGCTTAGATGCATACTCAGTGAGATTCAAACAGATCACTCATACTTTCCCATGGGCAGAAGGTCAAGTTGATAATATTCTCAACAAAGCATCACAAGATGGCCAGAGGAGGACATCATGTATGTAGCACTAAACCATGGTTTAATGTTACTTGGAAGTACAGCAAATAAGAAATCCTGCACCATCTTCTACCATGCTGGCACTATAAGTGATATTGATAAAGAATTATAGCAAAGATTATTCATACTGGTATACATAGAAGGTGAAGCAGTATTGCTGTTCAATAGGCTTGATTTGGTTGCACTGACAGTGTTTATTCTCTGGATCAACAACAATCCTGTTTGGAACCACATTCCCCAAGAAAAGCAGTGTTTGTTTCTTATCACTTGTGGAGGTGATTCAGATCTCTCTCTCTTTCTTTCTTTCTTTCTTTCTGTGTGTGTGTGTGTGTGTGTGTGTATGCGTGTGTATGTTTGACAGCTGTTCCTTCATTATGCCTCAAAGAGCTTTGCCTTTTCTTCATTATAGCAGAATCCAGAAATCTGAAGCAAGTGGACACTATTTAATTTCACCAAAGTCAACCAACTGGAAAAGCCAGTGTAAAATACCAAGTACGTATACTGAATTTGAAGCACCAATGTACCTACTAAAGGCTCTTCCCAACTTTTACTTCTTCCATTTCTTTTGCTACTTAATTTGCAGAAATTAATGATTTAAACATTCTCTTCCTGTGTTTATATTGTTCTACATTTAGGAAACTAGCAAATGTATTCAGTTACCTAGGTCTGGGAAACAAAAGAACAGCTTGAGCATCCACCTCAGAGAATAATTTATTGATAAAAAGCATTCATAAAAGGGTTGTGGGTTGCTACTTGAAACTATACAACACTGCATGACAAGGTATTGACCTGTTTAGCTGAAATAGGCCTGTCAAGTTCAAGTCAAATGACAAGGGATAGCTCCAGAGCAGTGCTTCAAAGGGAGAAAGAGCTTGAAATGTCTTAAGTATCAAAATGATTTTCAAAACATACCTAAGGCTGCAAGCCTCAGTGGGGGGGAAGCATTTTCTGGTTTCCCCCACTGAACAGAGAGTGGGACTTACTTTTTCAATAGACATGAACAGCACTGCATTATTAGGTTTCCATTGTTAAATTAGGATTTTTAAATGAATCCTTAGAATACACAATAATGTTGCACATTATTGTTGAATTAGATGCCTGAGGCAAGAGCAGCTGGGCAGTCTAGGATCCGCCCATATTTTAATGACAATGATGTCATAAGTGACCACTTCCAAGAACTCTAAATTTTTACAGCTATGCCACAAGCATGCATTTACTCAGTTACCAAAGTTCCCTGTTTTTACAAGTATAAACCGGGTGTTTGCATTTCATTTCTGCATAAAAAGACCTCAGGCTCATTCTAATTGTAAAACATTTAAACCAATATCTTCGTAATTGTTCAAATAGTATATGATGAAACTGGATCTTCCTTCAATTCATGCTTTACTCACTGAACAGTATGCATTATGGTTCTAAAGGGTATGCTTGACATAAGGGTCATGAACCCGTCTTCTACTCTCCTATCTTAAGATAGGCACAGCAAATATTTAGAACTCGCAGTAACACCGAGTTTGCAAAGTATTTCAACAGAATAGATGCTGTAATTGACACTGGATATTGTGCAGTGGATTTTGAAGGAATTTTTTAATTAAATTATTCAAGAAAATATTTCTGAATATAGCCTGGTATTTAGGCAAATTCTTTAAAAAGTCACTCTTTATAAACATTGGTCCAAGTCTTCTCAGGAAAACAGAGCCGAGAGAAAAATTGCAATATTCTCTGCAGAACTGTATAGTCCCACACTCTTTAGGCTGCAATCCTGTATGCACTTACCTAAGAGTAAGTCTCACCGAATACAGTGAATTAATTCCAAACCAACACACATACAATAGAACTTTGGGTGGCAAAAGCAGCACTTACTCAAACTCTATGTGGGTATCTTACACCATACTATTTAATGTGGTACCCTCCAGCTACCATAGACTACAACTCCCATCTTTCATAACCTTTGACCATGCAGGCTGGGGCTGATGGGAGCTAAGAGTTCAACAACATCTGGAAGGCACCACGTTGACTACCAAAGACTTCTGTTTTACACTATTAGTGATGGTTCCGCAGAAGATAGCCAGAAGAATCAATGGAAAGCTACATAGCTTAGTATAAAAAGTAATACAACCAATACTTCTGATGCTGTCCTGAACAAATTGTGATTTCATTTTATAGGGAAAAGACAGACTAGATATCGAATGTAGTAACAGAAATAGATATACTTACCCAGAAGTGTGCATGGCAGTTAACCATCATGGTCCTTTCAATAAGCTCATCGGGACATTCCAGGAGATGGTGTCCAGAAACCACACCAGCATTATTAACCAGGACTGAGACTTCACCAACTTCTTTGCGAACTCTCTCAGCAGTTGTGTATACGTTCTCTCTTTTGCTCACGTCACAAGTATATGCGTAGACTTGCAAGTTGTAGTGAGGTACCACTTCTTCACCATGCCCAGCTACTTACAGGAAGCCAGACAAGCGGGGGGGGGGGGTAGAAAAGAAAGAAAGAAAACTATTGTCAGGTACCATGCAATGCTAAAATATCAGAAAATAAGCGGACAGCTTGATCCACAAACCACTTCAGATGGAGTATTTAAATTTGAGGGTATGGGGACATGCAGCTTGAATGCTGTATTTACTTAGAAAGAAGTCTTATTGAGTTCAGTAGGTTTAGGGCTTATTCTCAAATATGAACAAGACTGCAAACTTTCTTTTAGTATTTTTTTTAATAACCCCCCCAACTATTCCATTTAATAGGTTTGTGCAAATGGTGCACATGAGCTAAATTAAGCATGATGGTGGTGGTGAAACAAACTGGTGAAGCCATTTGTGACACTACAATTCTAAACAGTATATTCAAAAGCCAGTTCCACTGAGTTCAATGGGACTAACTCCCAGAGTCTAGTATTGTAGTCAAATTGTTGTTGTTGGCATCAATCTGTTTCAAGAGAGAATGGAAGAGTGTACCAGGGATAAAGTCAAACCATTGGAGAGTTGCAGCACAAATATGTCAGACCATTGCTTTCCATGTGTATCACACTGCACTTCATACAACCCACAACTTGGATTTCTGTGCAATAGGCAGCAAAGAGTATTCCCATTTCACCACAAGATTTACTGTTTTGAGTTGAAACAAAATAAAAAAAATTCCTTCCAGTAGCACCTTAGAGACCAACTAAGTTTGTTCTTGGTATGAGCTTTCGTGTGCATGCACACTTCTTCAGATATTCTTGGTATCTGAAGAAGTGTGCATGCACACGAAAGCTCATACCAAGAACAAACTTAGTTGGTCTCTAAGGTGCTACTGGAAGGAATTTTTTTATTTTGTTTTGACTATGACAGACCAACACGGCTATCTACCTGTAACTGTTTTGAGTTGGTTTGCTATTCCAAATACGCCCAGACCTCCTTTGCTATCTCCACTTGGTGCTCTCCATTTAATGGCCATATTAAATTCCATTGGAATAAATTATTTCCTTCTCATCTTATTCTGCTCCAGGAATAGGCGACAGTCGGGTAGAGCATAGCAACTCAGTGTTAGAACATATGTTTTGCATGCAGAAAGTCCCAGGTTCAATCCCTGGCATCTCCAAGTAGACTGGGAATGTCCCCCATCTGAAACCCTGGAGTCTCATTGTCAGGTAGTATAGACAAAACTGAGCTAGATGGACAAAAGGCAGCTTCCAATATTATTAGTAAACATTTGGTTAATCCTCCCCTTTTCCAATTCTTGGTTGTGCATTTCAGATGGGGTGGCCAGACCTTTACAGAGTTTTCTGAAAATGGTCAACGGGGGCTCATTTGCTTTTATTCGTATTTTAGCACCTGCACATTCAATTTAAAATTTGCAAACCGTTGCAGCCCAGCATACCAAAGCAAGAAAAGTTCCTCAATTTCAGTCTTGCCTAGAATTTCTGGAATCCGAGATAACTGTTGTGCGGTATTTGGAGTACTCAATGAAATGGACCGACATGACCCAGTTAAGTCCCATTAATTTCAGTGGGACTACACCAAGTAAAAGTTAATTGAATACCAGTCATTGCCTTTTGTGTGCCAATCTCTGCCTCTGTAAAAAAATAAAATAAATCACTGCATCCCTCCCAAAACTTCTTGGGTGGCAAGAATGGAGAATATTCCCCTAAGACCAAGTCCTTACAAAACCCCACCCAACACTTTCACACAATAGGAGGACTTACGAATGCTTGCAACTCAGCCACCCTTGATAAAGAGGCAGGTAAAGTCACTCTGGAGAACACTACAAGCTATACAAGCCGTTGTCTCTTTCTCTTCCCGCCCAACCATGTACAGATCTGTGTGCCAGAAAAGCATCCTATCAAAGAACTCCACAATCTGCCTTATTGCCCTGAGCAGCACCATATTTCTGTTAAAGAGAAGACATCCCTTACTCCCTGAAGACAGAATGACCCTGAAAGTTGATCTAGATTATAGAACTTTGTTCAGGTATCAGCAGGAGGTCTCTGCACAAGAGCAACGATCCACGAGGTAACAGTTTCAGCTACTACTATTGCCGCTGCTCTTGAAATGTTTTCTCTTTCCTATACCCTCTTCTCTCCAAATCTTGCACTTTATTTTAAAGCACCCAAGGCTGCAATCCTACACGCTTACCTGGGAATAAGCCTCACTGAACTTAATGGGGCTTACTCCCGAGTAGACCACGTGCAAGAGCGCGCTGTTTTTAAGTATCGATGGGAAAAAAAACCCTTGCTTTTCTTTCCTAGAAGGAAGTGGCACTTGATTCTCTTGTTTGCCTTTTAAGAACCCGGGGCTTCCCAAGCTCATCCCCGCCGTCCCCACCTCAGCAACCTCCTCCCGCCGGTCGGTTACCTTTCTGAGCAGCGACCACGGCTTCCTCGGCGATCTCCCGGTAGATGTGCCGCACCATGCCCGCCGTCTCCTCGTTGCTCTGCGTGTTGATGTCCCAGAGCACCAAGCGCGCCCGGCGGCGGGCAAACTCCAGAGCGAAGAGGCGGCCCAGCCCACTGCCAGCGCCGGTGATGAGGCACACCTGCCCCGCCACGCTCTTCTCCTTGGGGCGCATGAGCCACTTGGCGGCGGCCACCACGAACGCCCAGAGGACCTTGAAGGTAACCACGAAGAACTCCAGGATGATGTTCATGGTGGCGGCTCCCTTGGAAGGGGGTCGGGCAGCCGGGAGGAGCAGCGAGAGAAGAAGCGGGCGACTGAGCAGCAGCAGCAGCACCCACAGCTCGTGGCGCCCTAAAAAGGCTACTTCAGAGTCCCCCCGCGCGGAGAAGCCGGGAAAGAGAGCGCGCCTCGACAATTCAGAGAGGGGCAGCACGCAGGAGCATAGCCAGGGGCGCAGAAACTGCCCGCTCTCTGCCTCCTCGGACAGCGAAGGGAGCGCGCAAGCTGCTTCCGCGCTTAAGGCAGGAACTCTGCGCTAGGCACCGGCCAAGCCTCCTAAGGGCGCTCGCGGGCACCTCAAGGGCCGCCTCCGGCTTCGCTCTTTCAGACGCCTTCGGTGGCGGCGGCGGCCACTACTTCTTGCTACGGGCGCTGTAAAGAGAGGGCAAATCTCTCAGCGCCCTCCTACCCTGAGGTGACCACCGCGAGCGGCAAGTTAAAGGAGCGCACGGAACAAGTTTCCCTCGGAGGCTCCTGCTGCGCTTCCTCCGCGCTCTCAGAACACACAGGACTCACGCGAAGGGGCGTCCGGCTGCCACCTTCCCAGCTCGCGGAAAAGGCTGAGCGGCGAGGCGGCTGCTGCTGCTGCTGCCCCTCTCACGCTCCTCGCGCCTTAGCCCTACCTGTCCCCTCCGCCTCGCGGCTGTGCCCAAGCTCAGCACCTCGCCCCTGAAAGTGAACATTTTCCCACCACTCGGCGCTCTATATAGCCCCGGCGAGAGGAAACCAGGCCCCCCTCCGCCAACCCTCCCGCCCCCAAACCCACCATCATCCGCGCTTCCCAGCCCGGCCCCGCCTCCCCGTCGCCCACTTTGCATTCCTAGGCCTTCCCCCGTCTATTCCCGTCACGTTTCCGCCCAGCAGCGCCGCCCTCCTTTATTAAACGGAGAGCCCAGTCCGGCCACGACGGCGCAGTCAAGCACGGCGGCAGCGCTTGCTGTTCTCTGTGCTGCTAGGCCGGCCCAGCCTGTGCGAACTGCGCCTCTGCTGCCCCTTTTCTGTTTTTCTAAATAATAATGTTCATGAGTGCCACGACCTCTAGGAAGCACAGGCTGCCTAGAGTCGCGCTCATGTGCACACTTTTTTTTTTTTTTTTAAAGGAGAGAGACCCATTTAAAGCGATGGCACCGTAAACGTGGAAATGCGATTTTTCCCCCTACTCAGAAGTCTCATAGTTCTTCGGTGTTTTCTCCTAGGCAACCGACCACAGGGTTGCAGCTTTAAGCTTTTGTCAGCTCACCTTCATGTGAGCGGCTTCGCCCACAGTCCGTTACCCCCGGAGACAGAGCTGTAACGCTAAACTGGGCAAGCCTGACTGAACCCGTTGATTTGAATGGACGCACCTAACAGCATAGGATGGGCCTGCAGTCCGACGCAGCACGCTGACTTGCGGCGTGACAGTACTGCAATCCTATGTGTTCTTACTCCCAGTTACCTGGGTAGAGGCCTAAGCGTTGGGAAACAGTGGGCTTCGTACAGGAAACTGTATTTTTGTGCCACACTGGCCACTAAGGCTTAGCTATTCCTTGGGGGGGGGGAGTTAATATAAATTGCCTACATTCACCAGAATGCATAGCGGCAGGTCTAGAGACTTAAGGCACAGCTGGCAAAGACTACAGAACCCATGATGCACTGTAGCAATAATTTTTATTTTGCCCCGCCCCGCTTGACAATGTATGCTGGGAGATGTAGTTTTAACCTGTCATCGCTCAATTTTAAATTTGCTCCGCGTTTCATTAGGTTTACGCTGTAGTCCAATGCACGTTTACTCAGAAGTGTTCAATGGGGCTTTAGTCCCAGATAAGGCGTGCTCTGGTCCATGGGGTCACGAAGAGTCGGACACGACTGAACAACAAGTGTGCATAGGATTGCCCATCTTAATTTACGTCCTGTACACCTTTCACGCAAGAAGCGATGTCATTTATTTATTTATTCATTCATATCAGCGCTTAAAAAGACCTATAATGTTCTACAATCGAAGACACATGATACAAACGGGGAAAAGGATCGGGAAGGAGAAGGAAAGCAAACACTGGCGCAGGGGCTCCTTCATTGGCCAACGGATAGGACCAGATTGGTCTCCCATTGCCATGAGGTTCTTCCTGGGAGGCAGAGGGGCAAGCCTCTCAGTGGACCTGCTGCGTTGGTCCGGGAATCCGGAGCATACTTTCCTTGGGTTTTGCGGTCGCAGGGCAACAGGGGAAGTAGAGTGTTCTAATGTCAAGGCTGAAATTCTATGCACCTCACTGAACTCACTGGGAGTAACTACAGAATAACCATGCGCATGGCTGTGCAAAGTGTACATGGCTACATGCCCTTTATACTTCAAGAGAAATATATAAAACGTACTATTTTTAATCGCCCAGAATCTGAGAATTCAAGACGCCACTACGTGTATGTCTACCAACAATATCCAAAAGTCGGTTCATAACCTGAATGAAACACTCGTCAAAAATCACTGCTTGGAAAAAGAGGTTGTTCTAACCATCAACCTTTATTTGGTGTGTGTGTCTTGCCTTATTTTCTCATTCCCTAAAACACCTGGGTATTCACCGCATCAAGGAGTTAATGAAAGTTACGCACGTGCTACAGCTCCGGCTCTTACGTAGGCACTCTTCCTTTTTCGGCACAGGCAACGCTTAAGACACCTAAAGCTGGGGCTTTGCGCTTAATGGTCCCTTCCACTAGGCGGCGGAAAGACTCTTCAAGTTCACCGCGCATGCGCCAGGTCTTTCTTTTCCGGCGGCGACCATGGCGGGCGAAGAGTGAGTAGCTTTTTCTTCCTCGGTGCAATCCGTTGCCATCCGCGATATTGTTTCTCGGCCTTCGCCTCTGAGGGCACCGTATTCTGAAGAGACTTTTGCTGAGCCTTATTAGCGAGTGTTTTCTCGGGAGACGGAGGGGTTCATTCAGAGGGATGCAGCTGAGAACTAGGAAGTGTCCCTCCCTGTTGCAGCGGGGCGCGTTGCGAGGGGTTCATTTCTGGGGAATGAGCGGAGCTGGAGGCGAGCGGGAAGGCCGCGTTCGCCGTTGGCAGTTTCCAGACTAACTTGGTCGCCTGGCTTCATGCAGGCCATGCTGGTCTAGTAGCTTGCGTGGCGCGGTTAGGCCTAGCTGTAGCCTTCCGGCACACGCGCCCAGCTCCGTTTGTTGAGGTAGGCCAGAAAATTCGGAAGCATTGGTTACTTGGGGATTTGCGAGCGCTTTTTCTTGCATAGTTTGCCAGAAAAAAAGGCTTTGACCCGCTGTTGCGTTCGTTAGTCGCAGTAACCATACATACGATTGTATTGGAAGGGATCCCGAGGGTCATCTAGCCCAACCCCCCTGCAAGGCAGGAATCTTACTGCCCAACGTGGGGCTCGAAGCCATGGCGCTGAGATTACGCTGGAATTATTTTTATAGAAACTATTTTTCCAGGAGTGCAAGTAGTTTTGCTTTTAAAATACCAGTATTATAATTTGGGATTTTAAAGATAATTTATAAATCTCAAAAAAACCCCCACTCCAGCTTTGCAGGCCACTGGTTTGTTAAACATGTTTATAACTACAACAGTGGTAACAATGAGTTTCACATAGCTATATCTCAGGAAATCAAAACTGCTCGATATCTGGAAATTAAGGAAAGCAATAACCTGTTTCTGGAGAGAAAAGTTTGAATAAAGTAATTTTGTTAATACGCAGAGTGTTGTATAGCTGCAATAGTTTTCTACTAACAAGTCTAAAAAGATACTGTATGGCTATTACGTTGTTTCTTTTTGTGTGCAGTATGTATTAGAAGAAACATACATATTCAGATGTATATGTCTTTTGCTTTCTAATGCAGAGCGAAGAAGAAGTTGCCTTCGGTTCCCGAGAGCCTTTTGAAGAAAAGGAAGGCTTTTGCTGATATGAAGGCCAAACGTCTGAAAAAGCTGTTGGTGCAAAAGAAGGTGAATATAACTTAACAGTCTTATCCATATGCATGTTACTCAGAAATAAGTCCCATTGTGTTTAGTGAAGCACATTCCTAGTATATGCAGGATTACATGCAGCTTTTATTAATGGAGTTGTGCTAGATGCAATTTGATGGAAGTGGCTTGTTTTGCCTTGATACTGTAACAATGTTCCATGTGGTATGTTAAGAGGGCATACCGTTAAGCTGCAAAATTGGATTTTTATGTGTGACAACTTATGTAGTTGGCCTGTTAACTTTTTGTGGCTCTATAAAATTAGTAGGCAGATTGATCTGCCTGCAAAAGGCTTGTAATATATGGATCAAAAATCCAGTTTTTTAATATTCCCCACTGCTTAGTGTATATCTAGAAACAATATTGTCCTCATTCTGGATTATGTCTTCTTTCCCATGAGCAGCTGTAGCTGGCACCAGAGCCACCTTTCCCTAACATATTTAACATGGTCTTTCACATACATTAGTGAGATAGTTATCAGTGACCTTTTTCACTATAGAAATTATAAAGCTCTTAACCAAATGTCCTTTATCCGTTCTCTTCTTGCATCTCATTGAAGGGGTTCCTTGCCTTAACCACTCAGTTACAAAACTCACCTCCCCCAGCCTTGGCTCTACCTTGCTCCCCCCTTCTTTAAAAAAGTAAGATAAGAAAAGTAAGTAAGCATTCATTCCAAGCAAGCACCTTCAAAACTATGTATGTGCATGTGTGCACCCAGCATAGACTGATCACAAAAAACAGAAACTATTTGATAATTATAGTACTCCGCCCACCTTTGCGCTATTACAGGTTAATAAAGGTAAGGGCCAGTGTGGAATTGTAGTTAAGAGTATCAGACTAGGACTTTGAAAGACCCAGGTTCAAATCCCTACTCAGTTATGAAGCTCACTAGGCCACTTATTTTCAGTGAGGTTACATCAGAGCTTTCCAAACTATGTGTCGCGACACATTAGTGTGTAGGTGTGTTGTGCAAACGCTCTCTGCGCTGGAAAGGGGTTAGTTTAACCCCTGGTTTGTTAGTAAAACTGAATTGCTGTGTCGTGAAATGATGCATGTCTAAAAAGTGTGTCACCTACATGAAAAGTTTGGAAAGCTCTGGGTTGCATGATGAGGGTACCTGATGTAGATAACTGCTGAAGCTAAGCGGGTCTGGATAAGAGACCACTTGGAAAAAACTTAAAATTCCATGATGGAAGAAAGCCATGATATAAAGGTACAGTAGTACCCCGTGTTACGTATGCGATCCGTTCCGGGTCGCGCCACGTGACCCGGGCGAACGTAACACGAACAAACAAAAAAAGAAAAAAAACCCGGAAGTTTGCGGTTTTTTGCGCTTCTGTGCATGCGTGAACTGCACAGAACGCTTCTGCGCACCCGCACGGAGCGTACGCAACGTGAGGTATGACTACTAAATAAATGAGGGAGAATGATGTATCCAGGGGTCAGGGAACTTTTTCAACAGGGGGCCGGACTATTTTTTTTTTTGGGGGGGGGGGAATGAACGAATTCCTATGCCCCACAAATAACCCAGAGATGCATTTTAAATCAAAGGACACATTCTATTCATGTAAAAGCATGCTGATTCCCGGACCGTCCGTGGGCCAGATTTAGAAGACGATTGGGCCGGATCCAGCCCCCGGGCCTTAGTTTGCCTACCCATGGTGTATGCTGTCCTGATCCCCTGAAGGAAGACAGAGATAAAGATGTAATAAATGTATATATACAGTATTTACTTATGAAATGTAATAAAATTCTCTTCTGTTTTCAGTTGCGAATTGCTGAACGAAAATTAATCTATAAAAGGGCTGAGTTATATCACAAAGAGTACAGGCAGATGTACCGGCGCGAAATTCGCATGGCCCGCATGGCTCGCAAAGCTGGCAATTACTATGTACCTGCTGAACCCAAACTGGCATTTGTGATCAGGATCAGAGGGTAAGATGAACAAATGTGTTGTGCTAACCCATAAATTAACAGTAGTTGGTCTCACACCCACACTGTATATGTAAGGAACATGACTTTCCTCAAAAAATCCTGGGAACTGTAGTTTGTTAAGAGTGCTGGGGATTGCAGCTGTTTGAGGGGCAGTCCTTTTTATGACCTAAGCCTTTGCAGCAGCACTGTCCTTTGAGACCAATTCAAAAATACCTTGTGTAGAAGCCTCTTTATTCAGGTTACCCTTCGTTAAAAACAGTTCTAAAGCTGTGTGCCTAAAGAATTGACCAGCTGGTGGGAAGTTCCATGAAGTCCAGGTTTCAGAATAAATAAAATAAAAATATTTTAAATGTGTTTGTGGGAGGGGAGGTGGTGGTTTTGATTTTGTTCCAAATATTTGTGCTTTTATCCTGTATTTTTATCTTGTGAACCACCCTAAAATCTTCGGATGAAGGGCGGTATATAAATTTAATGCATGAATGATTAAATATAAATAAATATAATTTTATTTAACATTCAAATTATGCACGTTGGGCCTAATGCAGAGCAAGACTTTCAGCCTTATATCAGTGTTAAGGCCTAATTGATTTCAAAGTGAGAGAGCATAACTTTTTGCTTTGCATTTTTAAGTAATATCCCACAAGTTTCAGTATATTGGGGAAAGCTCCACTGAGCACACTTGGACTTCATTTTGAGTTAAAAATGCATGAGTGTTCTGTTCTGCTTCTAGGTGTAATTTAGTTCTGGTCTAGGTGTAATTTAGTCACTTAATTTATTTTGATTTCTCCCTGAAAGCCTTCAGACTGGCTAAGAATCAGTGATTACTAATAAAGTAACATAATAAAATAGTTAATAGCATCCAAAGTAGTATTTAAAATAATGGTATTTAGCATATTTAGATCCTGGTACACAAAAGCTGCCAGTGTTCTGCCCCACCCCCCATACCTCATTTGGGTTTAGTTTGCTACCAGCAGTGGTAGCTTTCTGTGAATATGAGCACAGCCAAGCCACAATGGCAGAGGGGTAGCGATAAAGCAGATGGAAGAGTGTGAAGAATAAACATGTCTTGAGCTAAAAAAATGAAGTGTAAGAAGAATAAACATGTCTTCGCCTGAAAAATGAAAGGTGGTACAGTTTGCTCCATGGAAATGCTGGGGTGGGGGGGAATCACTTGTATAGGTTACTACCACAGTGAAGGCCTCTTGCTTGTCTTGGATTGCATAACGATTGCCACTTTTTCTAAATGCTCTTTATTTTTAAGTGGGCAAGGACTGTTTTGGTAGGATTTTTTTAATCCTTTAGTGGACTGTTTGGGGGGGGCAAAATTATATTTAATGCTATCCAGCAAAAATAAATGTTGGTGGTATGTTAATTATAATGCAAGTTCCGCTATCTGGAGTGTTAAATGTTTTACTAATATGATGAAAGCTTCTTTCATTGGAAGTAGCTGGTAGGTAAATCTGTTTGGAGAATGTACTGAAAAGAAACATGTTTTACTACACTTTTAGAATTAATGGCGTTAGTCCCAAGGTTCGCAAGGTACTGCAGCTTCTTCGCCTGCGTCAAATTTTCAATGGCACATTTGTGAAACTCAACAAAGCATCCATTAACATGCTGAGGATTGTTGAACCTTACATTGCATGGGGGTAAGTTGAATCTTACATTTAGTTAGTTACAGGTAGGTAGCCGTGTTGGTCTGCCGTAGTCAAAACAAAATAAAAAAAAATCCTCCCAGTAGCACCTTAGAGACCAACTAAGTTTGTTCTTGGTATGAGCTTTCGTGTGCATGCACACTTCAGAAGAAGTAGTATCTGAAGTGTGCATGCACACGAAAGCTCATACCAAGAACAAACTTAGTTGGTCTCTAAGGTGCTACTGGAAGGATTTTTTTTTTTGTCTTAAATTTAGTGGTATATATTGTTCCCTATATACCGTATTTTTCGCTCTATAACGCGCACTTTTTCCCTCCTAAAAAGGAAGGGGAAAAGTCTGTGCGCGTTATGGAGCGAAGCCGCCAGCGTGGGAGGAGCGGAGGACGAGAAAGCAGCCCGAATTCAGGCTGCTTTCCCTTCCTCCGTCGCCCCCGCCAGCAGGGGAGGAGCGGAGGACGAGAAAGCAGCCCGAATTGAGGCTGCTTTCCCTTCCTCCGTCGCCCCCGCCAGCGGGGGAGGAGCGGAGGACGAGAAAGCAGCCCGAATTGAGGCTGCTTTCCCTTCCTCCGTCGCCCCCGCCAGCGTGGGAGGAGCGGAGGACGAGAAAGCAGCCCGAACTGAGGCTGCTTTCCCTTCCTCCGTCGCCCCCGCCAGCGTGGGAGGAGCGGAGGACGAGAAAGCAGCCCGAATTGAGGCTGCTTTCCCTTCCTCCGTCGCCCCTGCCAGCGGGGGAGGAGCGGAGGACGAGAAAGCAGCCCGAATTCAGGCTGCTTTCCCTTCCTCCGTCGCCCCCGCCAGCGGGGGAGGAGCGGAGGACGAGAAAGCAGCCCGAATTGAGGCTGCTTTCCCTTCCTCCGTCGCCCCCCGCCAGCGGGGGAGGAGCGGAGGACGAGAAAGCAGCCCGAATTGAGGCTGCTTTCCCTTCCTCCGTCGCCCCCGCCAGCGTGGGAGGAGCGGAGGACGAGAAAGCAGCCCGAATTGAGGCTGCTTTCCCTTCCTCCGTCGCCCCTGCCAGCGGGGGAGGAGCGGAGGACGAGAAAGCAGCCTGAATTGAGGCTGCTTTCCCT
This sequence comes from Darevskia mixta, assembly GCA_034641385.1. Lineage (NCBI taxonomy): Eukaryota > Metazoa > Chordata > Lepidosauria > Squamata > Lacertidae > Darevskia > Darevskia mixta. The sequence goes on along the minus strand of JAWWNH010000018.1, from coordinate 5,903,671 downwards.
TCCTCCGTCGCCCCCGCCAGCGGGGGAGGAGCGGAGGACGAGAAAGCAGCCCGAATTGAGGCTGCTTTCCCTTCCTCCGTCGCCCCTGCCAGCGGGGAAGGAGCGGAGGACGAGAAAGCAGCCTGAATTCAGGCTGCTTTCCCTTCCTCCGTCGCCCCTGCCAGCGGGGAAGGAGTGGAGGACGAGAAAGCAGCCCGAATTCAGGCTGCTTTCCCTTCCTCCGCCACCCCCGCCAACGGGGGAGGAGCGGAGGACGAGAAAGCAGCCCGAATTCAGGCTGCTTTACCTTCCTCCGTCGCCCCTGCCAGCTTGGGAGGAGCGGAGGACGAGAAAGTATTTTTTCCTTGTTTTCCTCCCCTAACAACTAAGTGCGCGTTATGGTCCGGTGCGCGTTATAGAGCGAAAAATACGGTATGTTGCCTTCTGCTTGTCTGCGTTGGACGAAGTGGTCTCTACCTCCTGCTGCAGAGCAGAAAGTTCTACTCTGTGCTGCAATAGCAGACTGAACATTGCATCATATATATTTAGAAGGCATTTTTAAAAATACACTGATCCATAGTGTAACCCATGTATAACCAACCAGCTAATGTCCCACAAGAGGTATTTGTTTGCAGTTTCACTTGTGTGGAATGATGCAACAAGTTTTCATGTGCATTTCATGTTACTATTTTGTATATCGCACAGAATGTGTAACAGAAATAAATGTACAGTAGACCCTTGGGTTACATTACTCTTGAGTGACGTAAACTTTGGGTTGCGAAAGCAGCAAACCTGGAAGTATTTTTCCGGGTTTCGCCACTCACACATGCATAGAAGTGCTCTATCACGCCGTGCGCAGAAGTGGCATCTCTGGATACGGATTTTTTGGGGTGTGCACGGACCCCCAGAACGAATTAAATTCGTATCCAGAGGGTCCACTGTACCTTCTTCGGGTTACCAAAGTTCTCTTTCATGCCTCTTTTCCCTCTTGTCACATTTTAGACTGTAAGCCTTTTTGGGCTGGAACTTTAGCTACTGTGTAATGTCTGGAATTGCAAAATTTACTACCAGTAGTCCTGTGAAAGGATTTTTGTTTGAGGAACTACCTTGGTTATCTTCTCCAGGTTGATTACTTCATACCATCAGACAAGTCTACTTCCATAATAACTTCATCTTTATAATACGTAAGGGGTTAGATAGTTTTAGCACTGGACTAGTGTTTGGAGAAGTACAGTAATTCATGATAATACAGGTGTTGGCTTGTTCTGAACTATGTTATCCAAAGGGCTATGGACTAGAGTATTGGTTGGTAAATGATACTTTTTCTTGCTGATTAAAACTTCCATTGAGGCATTTCTATATGGGAAACCATATTCTCGTTCCTGCTGAGCAACAAAATTCAGTGTGATTGTACAGTTAAAAGTATCACTCCTATTTGGGAAAGTGTTGTATTAAAATAGTGAATAATTCCTAACGGTCCTGGAAGTGGTAGTAGTTCCCAGCAACAAATTCTGGGCCAAAAGATTTGCCTCCGAGGTACCTGTAGTAGCTTTCCTCCCATATAAGCCTGTCTTTTTAATATTCACACAGGCTCTTCTCTGCATTCTAATGGTAGTAGAAGCATAGTTGGTTGGGACATCTTCTATCCCTTCTGTCAAGAATGCACAAATCCCTGTCTCATAAGTTGCCCCCCACCGTATGTCATTTATTGAAAACATTTTTGATCTGGCAAGTTTTTGGCCTGCTGGGTTAAGTTATCTTAATGTGGTTATAGTAGACTTGTGTTGGATGCTTTTTCTCTACTTCATGCTTGTATTTTACTGACCTAAGTTTGTGTCAGATCTTTAATGTACGCTTTCCAATTATGACTCGAACTTGAATATTGTACATTGTCCTTTGTATTGTGATTGCAATAGAAGAGGGTAGAAATTTAGTTAATAAACAAATACATAATATAAACCATTATTTCTCCCCCGCCATCTCTCTGTCATAAATATGTTCCAAGCAGATTTCTTTCCTGCTTAGGCTAAAAATGAATTTTCCCCCAACACTCTCCTTTCTGCCTTGTCCAATGCAATCTTCCACTGTGTGCCAGAAGTTGTCCATGCTAATTTTCATTCCTTGTGAGAGAGCAGTTTTGTTTCCAGCATTCAAACCCAAAAGCTTGTCTGGATACAGCTACTTAATTTTAGAAATTAGTTGGCTGTGGTAAATACAGATGTGCACTGAATGGACAAACAGCAAGGTGTTGAGGACACACCAGTGTCACTCATGCATTTGGCATACACATTTTTATATTACCTTAGAAATTCATGCAGCTTATTTTCATTATGTTACTAAGTTAGCAGTGCTGTTGTCATTTCTTATCTTTTGTTCCAGTTACCCCAACTTGAAATCTGTGCATGAGTTGATCTACAAGCGTGGTTATGGGAAGATCAACAAGCAGCGCATTGCTTTGACAGATAACTCTCTCATCAAAAGATGCCTGGGTAAGTAAACTTATGACAACTTGGATTATTTTAGTGTATCGCTACGTCTGTAAACTTATTGCATTCTTGTATTGTCTGAGACAAGTATTCTTTGCAATCCTGCTGGCCAACTTGAGCATAACATTTTGCATTTACATAGAAAGTATTTCACTGATGTTCTCAGTTAGAACTTTTCTTTAAGGGTATGCAAGTATTATGCCATTTTTGCAAGATGGAGTACTGAGGCAGTGGCTTGCTGAAGGCTGTCTACTTTGTGAGTTGAGATTTGAACATAACACATTCTGGTTTTCACGTCTAGCCACAACATTACACTATACCAACTCTTGCCTAAGATTGTGGTTTAGCGTTAGAAGTTAACATCAAAATAGAAAATAACTTCAGTTTAACTTAATGTCAAAGAAATACAAGTAGACTCTTCAGTTAGTTTTTCAGAGTGCCACTATCAAGTTATACTATTTGAGTGACAGACATTTTGGCTTTAGTGACAAAATGTGCCCATTCTGTTGGACATGCAGTGTACAGCACTATACATTTCCTATGTCCCACTTCCTTGGTTGCGATGCTCTCATTTGGGTGACATGGCAAATTTCATTCTCTCAGCTACCCACAGGTTGATTGCAACAATCAATGAATGGGAAGGCACTTTGTACTCTGAACCTTTTCTAACTCTACTTTTAGGAAAACACGGCATCATTTGCATGGAGGATTTGATCCATGAAATCTATACTGCTGGCAAAAACTTCAAAGCAGCAAACAACTTTCTCTGGCCATTCAAGCTGTCTTCTCCACGGGGTGGAATGAAGAAGAAAACTATTCACTTTGTAGAAGGTGGTGATGCAGGAAACAGGGAAGACCAGATTAACCGGCTCATAAGGAGGATGAATTAATGGTATGCTGGGCTAGAGAACACTTATTTCAAGTGATATTACAGTATTTAAATACAAACTTGTAGCAAGGGTTTCCTTCACACATCTTAAAGTTTTTCAAGGGTGTGTGCAGAAAAGAACCATTGGTTTGTTTTTGTACACATATCCACCTTGCACAAGGGATATAGGCTTCTGGTTGTAGAATATTTTCTTCATGTGGAATCGGGGAGTCTTGGGAGTTCATTGACAAAGTTAAGCAGATCTTGTCATGGTCAGTTCCCAGGTGGGAAACTGAGCATCACATGTTAATTGTATTCTTCCTAAAGGAGCTCCTTATACCTTTATGGATTAGAGGTAGTGAATCCACAGTCTTAGCTTGCAAAGGCACTTCTCTCTCAGCCACAGTACCATAGCTGTGACATATTAAGGTTCCTTCCTGTTTTGTGCACACTAAGACTTTCTAGGGATGACACCCTGCCAGAGGCAGAAGTCCCTTTGTAAATCAAGTAAGAGGGCTTTCCTTGCCCCTCTCCTAGCTAGGAAATGCAGTGGTAGCTCAGCCCAACATCGCAAAGATCAGAAGATGGGGGAGAAACTTGTGCATGTGAGTATACAGTGACCATGCCTCCCACAGGATAAAAAAGTATATTGTAAGTATTTAGACCAAACTGCCCCAATGTGCAGGATTAAAAATACAATAAAGCTATACAATCTTTAACTTGATTTTTTCTGGAGCATCTGACATTTTAAAGTTATTTAGGTGTGGGGTTTGTAGGGGGAAATATAAGCAAATGTGGAGTGGATGGCAGTTTGTCTAGCTGTAGAATTGCAGCTTTGTTATGTACCTTACTTCCCTTTGTATTCCCTTTGCATTTGTTCATTCAGTGAACAAATTATGCCCCCCATTGCTCTAGTTGTGCTATTTTAAATCTTTTGGTTGGTTAAGATGGACTTTATAGACTGCACTTTAGGTTATGCACTGCTTGAGTGTGTTTTAGAGTAATAATTACTGTATACTGAGTTGGCTAGGAACCCAGGTAGTGCTGTGGGTTAAACCACAGAGCCTAGGGCTTGCTGATCAGAAGGTCGGCGGTTCGAATCCCTGCGACGGGGTGAGCTCCTGTTGCTCGGTCCCAGCTCCTGCCAACCTAGCAGTTCGAAAGCACGTCAAATAGGAACCGCTCTGGCGGGAAGGTAAACGGCGTTTCCGTGCGCTGCTCTGGTTCGCCAGAAGCGGCTTCGTCATGCTGGCCACAGCTGTATGCTGGCTCTCGGCCAATAAAGCGAGATGAGCGCCGCAACCCCCGAGTCGGACACGACTGGACCTAATGGTCAGGGGTCCCTTTATCTTTACTGAGTTGGCTATATGGGAAACACATTTTTAGTCACCACAGGCAGCCAGCTAAGTGGCTTTTTGGTTCAAAGTGATTTTTGTGTGCATATAAAAGGCAAGGAAAACACTGAAATGTGTGCCGTTAGGCTAACTTGAAATTCTCAGAAAAATAATCACTAATTGAAATGTTTCTAATCTTTGTCTTCTCTTCTAGGGGCCTAGCAGATGACATCTCTATGCATTGTTAATAAAAATCTTCTGTGAAATTGTGCTGTTCTTCCTTGCTCTGAAATTGACTAGCAGTCAAGTAGAGTACTTCTGCAACCCTTTTAATTCTAGGTAGCTACAAACAGTAAGTTATGTTATTGAGAAAGCTAAGCTATGGTTAACCTACACAAGCTGGTCCTGAGTAGTTTGCTCATAGATCCTGGTAGCTGAAGTCTGTCTGACAACAAGGTGTTAATGACTTTGCCAGTCAGAAGACTAGGAAGATGCCCTTTGGATAGCCAAAGATCTGCTTGGTCAGAAAAGGAGCTATGATGATCACCCTTGTCCTCTTCAGATAGAACATGAAGTGGGCCCTGGGAAAGAGGTGCTGGTGGAAATCCACACAGCAGCTTGTGATGTCAGCACCTGCTATTAAAAAAAATTGTTTAGAAAGTTGATGTGAGTTTTAAATTACTGTTAATTCATTTTACTGATAAATTTATTGTTTTTGTAAACTGCTTTGGGGTTTTGATTTTTTTTTTTAAAGAAACCTGTCAAGCAGTATATAAATTTGATGAAATAAATCACAGCCTATCCTGGGGATAGCAAAGGGCTAAGAAGTTAAGTAACCCAGTGACGTGTTAACAGGCAGGCTAACAGGGTAAGTCAGACAGCATTTTCTTTCAATAACAAAAGGACTCTGCTTCCTTGGAGGTTTTTAAACAGAAGTTGGATGTTTGTCATTGACATACGCTTTAGCTGAGATTCCTGCATTAGAGGGAGTTGGACAAAGATGATCCTCACGGTTCCCTTCCAACTCTGTGACTTTTCTATCGCTATTCGGGGGGTGGCTGACCTGCTACTGCATCTACAGCATTAGATGCAGTTCAAAAACTTTACAATGACAATATAACTTACAAACATAAAAAAGATTTAATAATCACATATTTCCCTTTTACCTTAATTGTGAGGTTTGTTGATCAACATAGTATTTGTGATAGACATGAACAAGAAAATAGCAACTTTACATGATTTCAAAGGAGCCTGTTCCTTTCCTGGTAGGTTGTTTACATCATCTGTCTCTTGGCCTTCCTCATTCTTTTTGTTCTCTCTTGATGTATGGTTTCACATTCCAATGCAGCCAGTTGAGAAAGCCGCTGGAGGAACTGAGGAGGAGCTCCAGTGACAGGGTCTATGAAACGGTAACCTAGAAGAAAAAACGAAACTCCCCTTGATTAGTAGCGTGCATACATTTAACGAAAGTATAATGTGCCCCTCTCATGGAAGTACTTAAAACAGAATTATACAAAAAACCCTGTTACTTAAAATATAAACAAGTTTTTGAAACAAGTTGTAATGGTTATCTGAGAGATTGTCAAAGGTAGTACCATAGTGTTCATAAACCTGGCCCATTATGCATTAGTCTGACCATGCTTATCTAGAGAGGCCTATGATTTTATATAGATTCATAAAAACATAATTCAGTTTGCTATTCTCTTAGACAGTACAGATACCTAGGATTTAAAAAACAAAACAGATCCCCATTTCTAGTGTAGTGCACACTTCTCTTGCTATATTGGCATTTTATGTTCTCCATTTAGATGATGATTTTACTAAGCAATCTTTTAAGCAAGGTATGCATTAAAGTAGAAAAATTACATTTGTGACCATAAAAATGCAATATGCCCCTATGTATTTTCATTCCAAAATAACTAGAATAAATCCAGAATAACTCTAGTAGCTTGTATCAGTAATTGCCTTTTGTTAATTAGCTGAATTAAACCTTTGAAACATTTTACAAACAAGATTAGAAATGCCATCCCTTAAGTACATACAAAAACAAACAATATTCAAAATGCAAGAAAGTTCACACAGTAAAGCAGTGAGAAAATGAGTTTGCCTAGGAAATGCATCCTGGTGAAGACAGATGGTAGGAAATGAAATATATTAGGTACTATACATTACCAGGCTTGAATTTCGATCCTTCTGGAAATGAAATTAGGCTGGAACACCGATTATACTTCTTCAACCTACAAACATTTGCACAAGAACATACTATTAATAGGAGGTTATATTTATGAACTATGGCAATCAAGGCGACTTGGTGGTGTAATTTCCCAGCGGTGTGCTGAGAGATGAAAAAACATGCTGATGAATGCCATATAAATATTCCTACATAAAAATTTATTTCTATAGGAATCACCATCCAGATTCCTAGTAGTACTCAACAAGTATCAAAACCTTTGTACTGAAAGGACTAAAATGCATGGGACTTTAGGTAAATATTAACAGGACAGACCTATAAATGAATACTAAGAAATGGGGTTCATAGAGTTGAATTGAGTGGCTATAGGCAGCAAGCATTGCTGGGAAATAAAACTTGCATAGGAACTGGTTCTGAATTGTACTGTTACATTAGTCATAACGTTTTCCTCCAGCAGAGAAAAGTATTGACTCAGTTGCTCTTTCCACCAGCTCAAGTAGGCCAATACTGCAACTTTACACAAGCCTTTATTACATGGGAGAGCTCTCCTTCCTCATTGTGGTTCTGCCCAGCTCAGGGAGACCACGTGGTGGGCTGGACTACTTTTTTGGGGGGGGGATGAATGAATTCCTATGCCCCACAAATAACCCAGAGATGCATTTTAAATAAAAGCACACATTCTACTCATGTAAAAACACGCTGATTCTCAGACCGTCAGCAGGCTGGATTGAGAAGACGATTGGGCCGCATCCGGCCCCCGGGCCTTAGGTTGCCTACCCCTGGCCTAGCTTCAGGAAGCAAGATGACACCAGCTCTGCTGATTCTAAATCTCTGCTTTTTACCTTCCCCTGTCCCTTTGTGGGTGTACATATGAGCTTTTGGCAGAGAAGTGCAAGCGGGTGATGTTTCCCAGCATCACAACAAAAGATAATTCCTTGGCTAAGTCCAGAGACTATCAAGGGGATGGGCCAGGCTAAAATGCGGAAGCTGCTTAACTATCCGGTGCCCAGTTCAATCCCATCCACAACAGCAACAGTCTGGAACCGCCCCAGGTCTAAGTGAGTTTTGATCCTTGCCTCTTCACTTCCTGTGTCCCCCAGTAAGGTCCCAAGACATGGTGAAGGGCACATGATGCAGTGACCTTGCTGAAGGCAAGTATGTGGACTAGTCCCTGCTAAATAGGAGATCATTTTGGGACAGTTAAAGGTGGTTAAAATAAATATTCACTTTATTTTCATGAATTTGATCAAGCCATGTTTCCCTCTTTCGCTATTATGTTTCAGGAATTTTTTTTAGAAAATAGTCTGATGAAGACAGAATTAAATATATAAATTAAAGTAACTCCCAACATTGTTTTTCATGAAGGATCTGGTCCACTCAAAGTGCCTTACCTTACAGCACCTAATTCTCCAGCTCCACCATGGATCCCGGATGTCTTCAGAGGGCCTGGTTTCCAAGTAAACACCCCTCTTTTATAAGCATCCCCCATGGCTGTATCTCCCCTGCACGAGAAAAAAAAAAGTATCTCAGACAGCAATGTTTTACAGTAAAACCATCATGGTATCACTTATTTTTCACATAGTGCTGTGAGGGTGGTTCTTATGGCCCAAGGTTCACAAAGAGCATTGTATCACCAGCACACCACGTTCTTTACCAGTGTCGTCATTTTAAGGCACAATCCCAAAGACATGGAGGAAATCAAAGGTGACAGTCTCATTCAGTGCCCTGTTGGGCTGTCACTGGCAGGGAGAAAGTAAGGGTGAAGCAGCACTCCACCCTTTACAGGTTTGCTGCCGTAGTTTTCTCCCTAGTGTAGGGTCCATGTTGCAGATCTGGGTATGTCTCCACTGCATCTACTTCTAATAATACTCCTTTTGAGGCCTACCAGTAGAGCTCTGACATCAGTAGTGTCTGCTGTAGTGGGCAATGGGCACCAGATCCGCCTCTGAGGCTGACTAAAGCCCAATCGGACATGCCAACACTCAGCCTTCAGGAACATAATTCTGAATCCAAACTATAAAGAGTAAAATTAACTTACCTGCTTTTGTAGCAGCTTTCAATAAAGTATTGAGAAGTATATGGAAGCGCAAAAGGTGGCAAACCAGGGTCGTCATTACTGTAAGAGCTAAAATTATCAAAAGAAGAAGGTAACTATATAATATTAAATGGTTAGACATTGTGTTATAAATTTTTAACATTTTATCCCAAATAAATTGGATTGGTTAACAGATATAGGGATATACGTAATTGAGTAGAAATAAAACTGGGCTCTTTGTCGTATATTTCTCTCTGACCTCTAACTCATGTTAACACTCCCTGTGTCTAAAGTTTACTGTACTCCATGAAACCTTATGCCATACATATGTTGATTTAAAGTGCCTTGTGGGCCCTGTAGTTTTTGCTACAACAAACTAACTTGTCTGCACTTCTGGGAATTGCCTTAAATGATCCTGCCCCAACCCAAGCTGCAGTATGCAACAAGCTTTGAGAAAAACATGAACAGTACAAACATTCATCCACTCCCGTTTCTACTAAAAATTGTATTTAAATGATACATGTATAGCTCAGTGGTACTACTACTGGCTCTGGGGCAATTTTTTTACACTAAAAGAAACATGTAGGGGAGAAGAGCAAAACCTATCCTCTATCCACCTTAGGAAACTTGTGGTTACTGTCATTTCTCCAGTTCATACAATTGTAGAGTTAGTGAGAAGCCTCTCAGTTACATACCACATTAAACAATGAAACATTGTAATATAACAGTTACAGGTAGGTAGCTGTGTTGGTCTGCCATAGTCTAAACAAAATTTTAAAAATCCTTCCAGTAGCACCTTTAAAGGTAAAGGGACCCCTGACCATTGGGTCCAGTCGCAGACAACTCGGGGGTTGCGGCTCTCATTTCGCTTTATTGGCCGAGGGAGCCGGCGTACAGCTTCTGGGTCATGTGGCTAGCATGACTAAGCTGCTTCTGGTGAACCAGAGCAGCGCACGGAAATGCAGTTTACCTTCCCGCTGGAGCGGTACCTATTTATCTACTTGCACTTTTGACGTGCTTTCGAACTGCTAGGTTGGCAGGAGCAGGGACCAAGCAACGGGAGCTCACCCTGTCGTGGGGATTCGAACCGCCGAACTGATCGGTAAGCCCTAGGCTCTGTGGTTTAACCCACAGCGCCACCTATGTCCCTTAGTAGCACCTTGGAGACCAACTAAGTTTGTTATTGGTATGAGCTTTCGCATGCATGCACGAAAGAAGAAGTATCTGAAGAAGTGTGCATGCACGCGAAAGCTCATACCAATAACAAACTTAGTTGGTCTCCAAGGTGCTACTGGAAGGAATTTTTTTATATTGTAAACTACCATTAATGAAGTTGAGACTTTATGTGTGGGAAGTAAACACTACCCTGCACAGGCATAAGCTTTGTCTAAAAAACCAAACCATAAAGCAGTAAGCCTATGGCACAGATGAGTACTTTTGATCACTTAAAAATACTGATGTTTTTGCTGTTTCCCACTGGCCATATTCAGACTATACCACAGTTTAGTGTGGTCAGAAAAAACTGGTCTCCCCTCTTCCAACAGCTGTGAGGTAGAATGTGGAACATTTCATTTCCATTTTTGCTTACCCACAGCTTGTTTCCTTGTTGTAACTGACAAAACATAGCTTGTTTGAAACAAGCCAATGTGAAACTAATAAGCTTGAGGCAAGATGGTGACTGAATGGCAAGTGATTCCCTTTGCTCTGAACAAAAAACAAAGCCAGTCTGGGTATGAAGTACCCAATAATAATCTTCCCCCTTTCCTCTGAACAGGAGATCACTTATGTCACAACCAAGAGTTTTAACCATCTGACTGGCTATATGCCTACTTGCCAATGTTTGAATTGGGGCTCATACAACATTTGGAAGTAATAGAGTTTACACTACAGTATATCATGACGATTTATACAAGTTACTATATCGTGACCTGTTCATATTTTAGAAGTGTTCATCTTCCATCTATTTGACTTTAAATGCAGAAATGGAGCTAAAATTCCATCTTCTATTGCTATTTTTAAAATAAACGTGTACATGACATTTTATGAGATGGGCTTATTAGAAATTCCTCAGCTTGAATTCTGCCTCTGTGAATTATACCTGTGCAGTGCACTTTGAATATGGGAAACATCTATATACTTCATACAATAATAGAGTTTATAATGGTATACCTGTCTGGCAATAAATTAGCAGCACCTTGTGTCTTCTGTGCAACGGGAGAGGGGTTTGGTTTTGCCTGAACAAGACTTGGCATTGCAGCATTTTCATCAGAGTCTCTCAAGCCATATGCAGACGTATATTCTGCTTAAGAAAAATAATTCAAAGCAGTATGCATGGAACAACAGGCCAAAACTAGCTAGAGCTACAGTCTTACATTTGCTTAGAAGTTTGCTCCACTGAGGTCAATGGGAGACTTCTGAAGAGGCATGTCTGGGCAAAGGAAACTGGTCTGGTCCTTGTGAGGTTACCAAGTCAGAAGGAGCAGTTTGCTTATAGTGAGCTTATGTTCTCAGCCACCTACAGAGTAAGGAGTCATCGAGAGCGGAAATGCCTTCTTCTAAATATACTGTGTGCGCGCACATACTTACACTAAACTAACTACATAACATCTATTCATCATGTCAAATCCACAGCTGAAACTTACTCCAGTATCTAAAACATGCACATTCTGTTCCTTTAGCTGAGCCACTACCTGGAACACAATGCATCGCAGGGGGATTGCAGATAAAAGCGCTATTTTATGCATGCCTACTTTGAAATAAGTTCCACCAAGTTCAATAGGGCTTACTCCCAGGTAAGAGGATCAAGTTGCAGCAATCCTAAGAACCCCTGAATGGCAGTCAAACCTGGCATAATTCCATCACTAACCCCCCCCCCAAAACCCCCAACTGTTTTAGAACAAAATCATTCTGTTGTTGACTACCTTAACATTTATCTACATACAAATGTTTATATATCTCCCTTCAGCAATCCTTTTGTGCCATTTACAAAAACATGCTAATACTCAACATATTAAAAACAGCAATATATTAAAAAGCCTGGGAAAGTAAAAAGTCTTTGCTTGCACTGAAAAGAGAGTAATGCTGGCATCAGGCAAGCTTCCCTTGGGAAAGAACGGTACCACAACCAGAAGAGGCCTTCACTCTGGTCACCACACAAATGGAGAGAGCCCCAGAAGAGAGCTTCTGAAGACTTTCACTACAGAGGCAGATTTATAGGGAAGGTGGTGTTCCTTCAGGTACCAAGTCATAAGGACTTCAGAAGTACTTTGAATTGCATGTGGAAAATGGACTAGTGAAGTTCTTCAGGTATCGGCATAATACTTTTAAAATGATCAGTTACAGTTAGCAGCCTAACCACTGTACGGTGAACCAATTGCAGTTTCTGAACCATCTTAAAAGGCAGCTCCATGCACAAAACATTGTATTACTCAATCCTAGATGTTACCTGGAATGAATAACTATGGCCAGGTTATTTCTGTCCAGAAGCTGCAGCTGGTGCACCAGCCTACGCGGTTGACAGGCACTTCTTGCTACAGAGCTTCCAAAGCCTCCAAGTAGAATGTTTGATCTAGGAGTACACCCAAAATGTGTACTCAGTCGGAGAAGCTAATGAGGTGGCCTCCACATGTTGTTATGCTACAGTTTCCATCAGTCCAAGTCAGCAGGTCAGATGATAGGAACTGTGGTTCAACTACATCTTCAGGGTACCATATTAACTACCTCTAGGGTGAATGTAACCCCATCCAGAACAAGTTGAACACTATCTCCCTGAACAGACAAAACACCTACTCACAGAACCTCTGTCTTGATGGGACTGAGTTTGCTTATTAACCCACATTCAGCCCATTATAGATTCCAGGCACCTCCTCAGCACTTCCACTCACCTGAAACTGATAAAACGAGACACACAGAAAGTGCTGGGTGTCATCAGTACACTGATGGCCTTTATCCAAAAGTGTGATTTAGTTATGAAAAAGTATGGAGCAAGACTATGAAACAGCAAAGAAGAAATACTATGGTATCAAGCAGTAGTTCCCAACTATCACATTCTGGGAACAGCTTGAGAGGCAGAACCAATCAGAACATCACTTCCATCTTCCAAACCAGGGTGGCCATCCAGAAGAATAATATCGTTAGTGGTATCAAAAGTGGCTGAGAAGAACAGCAATATCTGGAGAGGATGTGCAGTACAGCAGTTTAAAGGACAATTCTTGTTCTTTTGAACTCAATGGGCAAACGTCTATTGGTTTTAAGGAGTGGAAGATAACTCTCAACAACAAAAAGTGCAAGGAAAAACTACATAGGTACCTTCCAGACAACCAGTTTGTTAACAATTTTTCATTTTGATTTGTTTGTGGGGAGGTCGTATGTATTTAAATCAAGCAATTGTTATCCCCTTTCGGTGTATTCCCCATCACTTTTCTTATTGCAAATAGTCCAATTCCTTTGGGAACTGGTTTGTTGTACACAACTACGAAATCCACTATAATTTGCTCAACCTAAATTTGCCAGTAGTCAGTGGATTCCAGTCCACAAACTAATGACAATCTGGAAGCAGCCAGAAATAGAGATTAGGTTGATCTTTATGGCAATTCCAACACTAAAAAATATTGGTAAGTTTCCTTTTTATGAAATGTAGCCTAGGATAACTATCAAATGGCAACCTTAAACATCTTACCTTGTTTTATCCTTTTTGTCTTTATCACTGCATGTTTCCAACTATTCTCGAAAAGGTGACCCCCAAATGATTTTCCGGAGACTTTTTTATCCAGGAATCTTTGGTCAGATTTTAGGATTGGCAATTTTTGTTCCTTTGGTGGCTGAGAAATGGCAGGTCTGCTGTTTCAAACATCATAGTGAACACCAGAGGGGATACAAATGCAAAAATAATAAATGCTTTTCACATGTTGTCTGGTACAGACATTTCTCAAGTAATAAGTGGGTCACCAAGGATTGCAATGTTTCAAACAAGCACTCTGTTGGCCTTCCCTTGAAGCTGATGGAAACTAGTCCAAAATGTTGGGGAAGACTGCTGTACATGATTACTCCTCAGAAGGACCTCTCTCCCTGGCCAACTTACTGCTTCTTCAGAATTGTGCTACAAACTGTTTTCAATCAAATATTGTAACATTTAGCTACCTTGTTCCTTATCAAGTTATTGTGAGAAACTGCTCAACTTCAGCCATGGAATATTGGAGTGCTACAGAGAAAAGAGAAATATTCTAGGGTGCACACCGAACACAAGGCATTGTTCAGACATGTATAGCCTCATTATTACCCAGTATGATCTCTAGTGCATCTTTAGGCACACTCCAAATTAACAGCATGCATTTTACAGGGCTATCAACAGGGATGGACAAACTGTATTTCAGGAAAGTTTGCATTGATCTTCTCAGTGAGAAAACCAGATGGATCGCCAAAGAAAGAGTTCAAAATGCATCATCATAAAGAAAAGGATCCTATGCATACTAGAGGCATACATCCCTTTACTTTTTAGTTAAAAAGTGCCTGTTTTGATAACTGCTACAGCTTTTATGAATCATTAAAATATGATGCTAAGCTTTCTTTATTGTAAATTCTTCTGTTGCAATTTAAACTTACAAGACCCTATCCCCTAAAATAGGAAATGACAACTCCAAATCTTTGGCAAAGAAAGCACAGTACTTGTAGACATTTAAAAACATCAATAAACCCCCAAAGGTCTCAAGAGCTGGGAATAAAGAAGTTGAATAGAACAAGAAGTTGAATAGAACAAGGGAATATTTGGCTCTAAACTATAGAAATGAAAGTATTCCTGTGAACCAGCAACAGGCAATTTCAGCATCATGGCTACATACAAGTCTGCTGTTCACGTGGCAGATGCAGTAAGCAACAGCAGTCTCTCAGTTGCAAAGAAGTTAACAATGCAATCTTCTACATGTCTACTTTGGAGCAGGGTCTCACTTAGTTCAGTGGGGTTTACTCCCAGAATAATACATTGATATAAGATTACAGATTTAACTACTCATCTCCATTAATGGGAGTGAGGAATGAGGAGTTAGGAGTTATGGACGATGCTAAGTTAGGGTAGATCAGCACTAGCATTGAGCTAAAAACCAACCTCTTTTGAAATCAAGTTGGGTTGGGCTTTCATATTTTAAAAAAACTGTGTTTCATATTTTAGAACACTAATTTTAGACCACAGGCCAATGTTAAATAAATACTTACCATTCAGGGATGCACGAGATTTCTGGCAGCTTACCATTAGGAGCTTGTGAATCTGTAATATGCAAAGTCCATTCAGATTCAGTTACTGTATTTTCATACCAAAAGTAAAAGTAACATTGCAGTTAAATATACTTGTATTAAAAACAGTAAATATTTTACCAGTAATGGTAAATTTTGCTTTAGACAGCGCACTCCCCCATTTTAATGCTGCACTACAACATATTATTCAAACCAAAATTTGGTCAGAACACAGATTTGTGATTGGGATATGATATCTATTAACAAAACACTTAAGGATTTTTTATAGCTTATTTTGTCAGTGTATAAACCATATTTCAATAACGGGGTTCTCAGGCTGGCATACAAACAATACAATAAATCATAGAAGCTGCAGCAAAAACCTCTAAGATCAAGCAGAAAACACTAAAACTAAAAATTTGCTGCAATTTCTGGTGCCAAAAAGACATCAAAATGGGAACTTGTTACACTTCTTGAGAGAGAATATTACACATCAGAGGTACAACAGGGACAGCTCTATATCCATTTATCACCAGCTGCACACGACTTAAGGCTTTATAGCAAGGTGGGGGAAGTGTATCTAGCCAGGAGGTGAGTTCACCCACTTATCAATCACCTGACACCACAGCCCACAAAGCATCAACAACCAATCAGCTGCACTGGGCTTTGCAGGTGTGGATGATCAGCAGTGCCTACAAACTTCTTTTTGGCTCAGGTGCACATATACCTGCTCTGCACCTGGTGTCATCATATATGATGTTAGGTGTAAGGCAGGTGGGTATGGAGAGGCCTAGCATGCCTATTAAGTCTGTAGACCAAAGATTCCCCACAGAAAGGTAACAATCTACACTTTGAATTGTGCTTGGAAAGAGATATAATGCAGCTATGTAAGCACAGCTGAGAAAGGATGCATAAAGCTGGTCCCAATTAACTGGTCACACTGTATTTTGTACTCACTGAAGTTTCTGGGAAATTTTTAAAAAATGAACCCTATGTACAATGCATCAAAAGGCAGAGATTTCAAAGTTTGTTAGAAAACTTTATATCACATTTATATCACAATTCTGATGGTCTCTTTTTACATGAACTAAGATAAATGAAATTTACAGCCCTCTGCTCTTGCCAGCTTAGCAGTTGACTTATTCTAGCAAATCTAAATCAAATAAATTATCCCAAAATCATCTCTCAAACCTACAAGTTTCTCAAGCCCACACACTCCCTCTCTCCACTACCTCAGAACAAACACACCACACAAAACCATACGCATGTTAATCTGGACCCCCATACAATCTTGGGGAAATTACCCTTTTGACTCCTCATTGAAAACTGTATTATTACTCCCTTCCCATCAGGCCAATTATTATTCCCACTGCTCTACCGCTATTTTACCACTGCTCACTTTTGTTTCATCAGAATTGTCCTCAGAATTGTTAGGTATCTTTTACTTTCGGAGTGGAAGCCCCATGGCTTTGTTTGTGTCAGGTGCCATTCCTGCAACCCGGTTTTCAACACAATATACCTCGGAATTATGTGCAAACCCCCACCCCCACTGCAGGGTGAGAAGTACATACATACATATCCTTTATTCGACCGATAGTCAGAAAGAAAATCATTTCTCAATACAAAATTATAAAACTAAAAACATCAGAGGGGTACACAAATAAAATAGGACAGCACTACTGAACCTCATACAGATAACCCAGCAATCTTGCTCTAGTTACATACATACAGCAGGGTGAGAAGTGTTTCAAGCATGTGCAGAGTGCCCTTCCCTATCAGTCCCCACGTGATAGGGGAGTCGTTTCAGGCAGGGTTGAGCCCCAACAGGCCTCTTCTCTTCAATACCCAGTATTTGCAAAGTGCTTTAAGGCTAGAATCCTGTGCTCTTTTATTTGTGAATAAACCCCATTTAGCTCAATGGGACACATCGCTCTGTTAAGAGAGCGCCCGGGAAACTTCACATTAATCCCTCACAACAACCTCGTAAGGTAGACCAATTGGGTCGCCATACTGCGCGCACGCCAAGAAGGGAGAGTGGCCCACCAGCCCCCTTCTGCAGCGTCCCTTCCTTTTAGGGGAAGAGGGGGGGGGGGGCTTGCAGCAGTTCCCCTCTGCCCCCCCCACCCGCAGCACTCACCCCGCTGTTCCAACTGGATGCGCTGCTGGCTCCTGCTCATAGCGGCCCTTCCACCACCACCGCGCTCGCTCGGGGAAAAGACGAAGGAGGCTCAACGGCGGCCGAAGATTCGGCCCCCTCGCCTCTGTAGGACGGGAGGAGGCTGAGGCCCCTCATGGCCCTCCGCGGCAGCCGGCGCGCGAGACTCCAACGGCCGCATCTCTGCCCCGCCGGCCTCGGCTACTGGAGCGTCGGCCCAGCGCAGGCGGGCGGGCCTAGCAGGCCTGTCGCTGGTTGCTAGGCAACGGAGGGAGCCACAATAAAGAGGCGAGGCCTGGCCCTTCATCGGGGGCGGCGGCGAGGTGGCTCTCTGGGCCTTGAAGCTGAAGGGAAGTCGCAGCTGAGACGGCCCGTCGGGTGCCTTCTCTTCCCCGCTGCGAGGGTTCCCTCGGCTTCCGACAACTGTTTCTGCAAGGCAGGCGTTCAACAGGCGAAGCCATCTGCTGCTGCCCTCTTCTGTTTTGGAAAAAGCCTCCCCTGTTGAATTTTTGCCACTTACAATCAGAAAGGCTGATAGGAAGAGGCAGCATCCGCCATGGCCAAGGCCTGGAATGGGAGCTGCATTTAGACTGTTATGGCAAAACCCCAAACTTCATGGGCATTGCAAAGTCTTAAAACAGTTTCATCGTAGTCCATGTTGACTCAGATGGAATTGCCCTTTGATCCAGAATGTGGCAGTTCTCACCTTTAATGCCGGGCATTAGGAGCAGTGGTGAAGGCACACGGAATATCCTTTCTAAGACTATATAACCAAGAGTAATGTTTTGGATTAATAGTAGCCTACACAGCTTAATTTTTCTCACACGCCTCTCCTGTTTTGCTCAACGTCTAGTCCGATGCCTTGTGGATTCAAATACATGATCACTATTTTTGTGGCATGTTGCTTAATCATCGTGAAGTAACTTTGGAGCTTTTCAAAATAAAAGTGACAGTTTAACCCTTAGCCATGCATGCTAATGTAACCTGCTTCTGATTAGGAATCCTGGAATGATAAGGATTCCATCAATAGGAAAGGAGAACAGCTGCAGGAACAGCAAAGGCACTGTTTACTCAGTGCTGCCCTGTCTACACACCCTAAGTGGTAATGTCAATGTGAAGTTCTAAGATGTTTTACTACGAGTGGGAAAAGTTTATCCGGACCATAGAAGTTATTTTATAACGTTAAAAGGGACTGTCCTTTATTTCAGACAACACCATGGAACAATCGCAATGCTAAAGTTATGCAGTGCTATAGATTCCATGAAGCAAATAAAGTAAGTTCCATGATGTCCTGTTAAAAATAATGTTGCGACAATTCTAGCACAAACTAGGGTCACACCAGCTGCTGAATGAAACACAGTCATAATATAAGGATTTCAAAAGCACAAATCATTCCTTCAAAAGTGGTGTTCATCTAAATCTCAGTTTATATATTCAGCACAATCACACGGTAAAGGTCTTTCTGAACTATGCCACTTCATGTTGCAGGTGGGAGGCAATGTATGTTAAACCACTTTCCCATCAGAAAGATATACCACCAGTGAAAACAGCATAAAGGGGAGAGAATATCTTATTTCTACTTCAAATAAATTCCTTGCTGCTTCTTTGGCACAAGACTAAGCAAGGACAGATTGACGAATACTGACAAAAATCATGACACTGCTGTCTTGTCAAAAACTGGTTTGTGTCCTTTCATAGGAAACACAGGATTCCACACCCTCCCCCTGCATAATTCTGCAATTCAAGGTAAAATGTGCCACAACCAGAAATTTACCATCTGGCTGTCTTGAGATAAAGAGTCTTCATATTCATGATTGCTTTTCTTTGTAGGATTAGCCACATAGCTTAGTTGCCCCACAGTCAATATTCTGGAACTTGTGTGCATAAAATTGGCCATATCGTGAATACTGAAAATATTTATGTGCACTAAAAGCTATGCATTTGTGTTTGTGTGACTGGAGGCATGAGCTTGAAAAGCCACGCCACAAACACAAAAGCATACTCCTTCAGCCAAGAGGTGAAAAGATGAGAGAATAGGACGGCAAATTTGATACACTGTCTGAAATACAACAGGTTCATTGATGACAACCACCTCTGTGGTAGGAGACACAGCACACTAGATTCTCAGTTACACAACGGGTGACACTCTAGAATCCTGGCTCAGTAAAGCAGAAACAAACAGTACAAGACGTCTACATAGATGGGGAGTTTGTCCAAATTATCTTGTGGTCAAGCTGTGGACAAAACAGCAGTCTGTGTACAGTATTTTTGCAACTGTTTGTGAAACAATGAGCAAAGTGTTTGTAAAAGTAAGACATTTTTGCAGAAATACGCCACCCTGAGATTACTGGTATGTCTGCTTTTCTCTACAAAGTATAGCTATATTTAACACCCTACCTTTCCTGTCTTGCTTACCTAGTCCCATTAATTTCTAGCTCTCACTCTCTAGCTTCTGCCAGCTTCTAGCTCAGCTGTCTCACACATTGGCTTTTGTCTTTCTCTACACCACCCATTTGCTCTCTGGCATAGAGCAACCCACTTTGTTATAATAAGGAACATACCGTACTTAGATGGTAACTATGGTCATTCTCTCACAAAGGGACTTGCCTGACCCATTCAACAGTGGAACATCTCCGTTAGATTTTAACCCTTGCTGGATTCCAGGAATTACAAGGGACTTGGGTATCATGCAGGCTAAACCCCCAAGCTCACAACAGTATTATATAAACAGATATAAAGACAGAAATCTAGAAATAACAGGCTCAAATCTTAAGGGTCTGTGAAATTCTGAAAAAAAGATGTATATACATCTCTGAAGCAACTAATGCATGATGCTTTGTGTATGGCAAAGGGAAGGGGTGTTCCAGAGTACAGGGACAATACACAATTAGTATAATTGTAGAGTTGGAAGGGACGCTGAGGATAATCTAGTCAGTTACCTGGACCTCCAGTGACAAGGATGAATATAGGAGGACTACAAGCTATTGGTGGTGACCCTGCCACTGGTGGGTCCATCCCGCCAAACAGGATTCCTTTTAAGTCCTTGTCACCAGAAACCTGATGATGACATCAGGCAGAGGTGTCTGCTGACAAACTGCTGAGTCAAACTGGCTGGCCTCTCTAGGAGCCAAACTCTCCTGCAAACGTGCCACAGGTAGAGGACAAGAAGGCAGCAGATGTTAAGGAATACCTTTCACTGTCTACCTGGGTAAATGGTCCTCTCTTCTTTCCACTGGGTGTGCACGTGTGCGTTAGCAACCAGAGCCCAATACATTTTCTTTTACTTACTTGCTTCTTTCTTATATGTTTGACCTTTGAATGTTTCTTAAAATTTGCTGATCTATGCAATGTTTGATTTGTCTTCTAAAGGGTTCTCACTTTGCAAACCTTCAGTTCCTGGTTTCATAAATTACAATAACAAAATTGCCAAAAATAGAAGCCATTATAAGTCTTTTTTCTCCCTTAACTTTTGTTTTTCATTAAATCAGTTAAATCTGTTGTCAAAGCAACAAAAAGACCAGCCTGGCTTATTAGTTCCTTTTAATATTGCACAGAAGAGAAATAAAATGCAAGCAAATGTTGCATTTCCCATGGATTTATAGATAAATTTAACATATCAAAATGAGAAAAAGTCAATAAAACCAGTTTCTTATTAGTTAAAAAGGGGGCGGGGATTGCTTGGGCATTTTATCAGGCCATCGGGATCTGAACCTAACACCTCTAGAAGGCCCAAGTATGTAAAAAAGGCAACACCTAATGGAACTTTAAACTCAGCTATGTCTAATTGACTGGAGATAAGTCAAACATTGCTACACTAGGGTAGAGATTTATATTTCTAATTGAAAACAGGTGCAAAATAGGATACATTCTATGCCAGTGTTACCAACACAAAGCAGTGAGAGGAGTTGCCATTGTAACAGTACGCAACCTTGTAACAGCTATCTGACCACAAAAACCAGTGTGGCTGCATTTTGTTTGTTTGCTTGCTTGCTTTGGGGGCAGTTCCCAGAATAGCAAGAGGTATATATTTGTTTTAAAAGCTAGAGGTTGGAGGTCAGGGATGCAGAACCTCAGGCTTGGAGGCCAAATGCAGCCTCCCGGGCCTTTCTATTTGGCCTTTGGGACTAAAACAGGTTGTGCCTCCCCATTAGTTTTCATAGCTCTGGATTCAACACAGAGAGGAAGTCAAACCTCTCTGTACCTCCATTGCTTCCAGCATCAATCATACACAGACCAGCTCTGCTATTGTCCTAACTTCAAGATGATGTCACTTCCAGCCAGGTGGCTGGGTGGAGAGAATGCATCATCCCTCAGTTGTCTCCATCACAACATGGCCCATTAGGATGCTAACAGAGGCACTTAACTGGGCCGGCTAAGGAACTGGTTTGATTGGTTCAGCAATCAGGTTTCTTTTTGTAGATTCTAACCTCACAGATACAGAATCACAGGTTTGGAAGGGACCCACAGATATTATCCAGACTACCTCTCCAACCCTATAGCAATGCTTCCCTGGTGTCTGGCTACTTTGGTATCATTGATTGCATGACTTTTATTTGGAGCAGATATGATATACATATTTTGATTCAGCGACACTTCTCAGCAGAATTTGAATCACATCCCCTGCCAGATTTTCAGAGAACTGGACTAAAGAGTGAGAGTGCAGCAGTTGTGGGCATGGGTGCTGTTCATGATGACATGCTCTGATCTCTCGTCCCTCCCGTTTCCACTCCCATGCTGAGTAATACCCGGAAATCACAAGGAGCCTTCACAGCCAGTGCATGGAAGAGGCAGTGGGGACCATGTCTCCAGCTTCCAACCATTGACCTCCATGCAGTAAATGGGGAGAGGGGTTCTGCACCCGCATACAGCTTTAGGCTGTATGCTCCACTTTGTGGTTCTATCTACATCCCCCTTGAACTATACTTTAAAGTTAAGAAGTTCATTATTTGACTTCTGGATATTTTAAATCACCTTTCAGGAGTGGCTGAGCTCCTCTGAAATCAGAGTCCCATTGGTTTGCTTGTTGCCAGAGTGCCAAGATCCAATGAAGCCAAAATAAGGGTCAAAAGTTGCTAACAATTGGCCAGCATCCCTGGAAAGTTTTATAGAGTATGCCTGATTAAATAATGCATTAAGCCTGGGCTTGAATTCTTTCCCTACTTATGAACACGGTAATGTCTGATTTCATTTTTTACTTTTCATGTGCTTCTATGGAAAAGCTCCATGAGCAGAATGACAGACTGAAATCAAAAAGGAAAGAAGAAGAACAACTCAAAATTTCTGTAATTCCAGACAGATTTGTGTCATTCTGGTTTCTTACTACAATTATGATAGGTTTTATCTTTACATTCAGTAAGAAACTGTTAAGACATGTTTTGACATTTTTGTATATAGAACGGCTGTTGAATTGTACATGTTAGCCACTAGGTGGGGCAATGACACAAACCTAAATAGACCCTTCAACATCAGATTGTGTGCAGCAGCTTGAATCTTTACATGTGCTTTCCCCATTTGAATTTATCTTTTTAAAAATACTGTAGGCATTTGCAGTGCACTATAACCCCTTTTGGGTTGCTATAGGGAAAGTCAACTGCTGTTATTAGAACAGCTTCTAAGCCTACTGTGCATATTTAAATGGTTAACTAAAATAAATATAATGTCCCTGCCTAATGGTGTTGGCTAAGTAAGTACATTTTCTATGCCAATACACAAAAGACACCTGGAATAGGTTGCATACGTATCTGTACTCTTTCCAGTTGGTAGCACCATTGCTGCCATTAATGCTGTTTCAGCAAATACTGAAAACTTAACTGTTTACCAAGGCCTTTGCTAGCTACCTACTGTATGTCAGCCACTTGTCATAACTGTTTATTTGTACTGTCTGTTCATGCTGCTGGATTAATATTATGGTTGCTGTTGTATTTTTAATGGATTTTATTCTAAACCTTGAGTTGTTTTCATAATAAATGACGCATAAATATTTTAATAAATAAATAATCCTACTCCTTTGTGGAGTACAAAATAGCAAGGAGACATGCAGACAAGCAAATATCTATACAAGAAGGTGGAAAGGGGCAAGGGACAGCAAGCCCCTCTCAGTATATGACAGCATCCCTTCTACTTGTGATTCCCAGCAACTGGCATTCGGAGGCATTCTGCCTCCAATGGTGGAGGTAGAACATAGCCATGAATATGTTTGATCCTCTAAGCCAGGCATGCCCAAACTTGGCCCTCCAGCTGGAGGGCCAAGTTTGGCCATGCCTGCTAAGCCTTCCAAACTGGTGGCCATCACTACATCTTGCACTGTGTAAAGAAGTACTTTCTTTGCCTGTTCTGAATCATCCAATGTTCAACTTCATTGAATGGCCCCAAGTTCTAATATAATGAGAGAGGGAGGTAAACTTAATCCACACTACACACCATATTATTACACTTCTATCAGTATCCTCTCACTGTTTTTCTAAACTAGGGTTTCCCAAACTTGGGTCTCCAGCTGTTTTTGGACTACAACTCCCATCATCCCTAGCTAGCAGGACTAGTGGTCAGGGATGATGGGAATTGTAGTCCAAAACCAGCTGCAGCCCCAAGTTTGGGAAACCCTGTTGTAAACTAAAAAAACTCCAGATGCTGTACCCTTTTTTCACTGGGGAGTTACTCCAACCTCTTGATAATTTTGCTTGCCCTTTTCTGAACCTTTTCCAGCTCTACAATGTCCTTTTTGAGGTGAGGTAACCAGAACTCTATATAGTGTTCCAAGTGTGGCCTCACCATAGATTTGTACAATGACATTGTGATGGTGACAGTTTTATTTTCAATCTCTTTCCTAATTATCCCAGCATGGGACCTGCCGTTCTCACAGCTGCTGCGCACTGGGTCAACATCTTCATCAATCTACCCTCTATGACTCAAAGGTCTCATTCCTGGTCCATTACTGCCACTTCAGACCCCTTGAGGGTATATGTGAAATTAGTATTTTTTTCCCTCTAATGTGCATCACTTAACACTTGAATGCAATGTATTGCACTTGCAATGTTATGTCATAAACCTTTGCATCAAGGTTCCTAATGATTCTAGGGATGTGTGAGAATAATGACACACTTGTTAGTAATTGG
This sequence comes from Darevskia mixta, assembly GCA_034641385.1. Lineage (NCBI taxonomy): Eukaryota > Metazoa > Chordata > Lepidosauria > Squamata > Lacertidae > Darevskia > Darevskia mixta. The sequence goes on along the minus strand of JAWWNH010000018.1, from coordinate 5,879,286 downwards.
TGTCAGGCACCTTTTCAGATGTGCTGAAGGGGAAGCAATTACAAAAATTACTTAATGAGACAATTGCAGAGCCACTTGCCCGCACAGAGAACAAGCTATTTGGCACTGTTTTGGCAAGACTAAAGCTGAGCCTGAGCAGAAGCGAAGTTTGAGGAAGGGGGTCCTGTGTGGTTTGTCACCACCCACCTCTCCACTGGCAGGAAGTCAAACTTTCAAGAGGGTACACCTGGCTGGCAGGGGACACCCTTGCCAGTTCAATTTGTGCTTAAGCAAATAACTAGACAGCAAAAAATAAATAAAAATTAAACAACTTAACAGAGCAGGAATGAAACAGAACACAACTTGTTAGGAAAAAAGAACTCAGTGGTCCCACAGTGGGACATACCACTCTGTTCCCTGGGGCCCAGTCCTAAGAGGTCCTAAGGGCCCCTGTAAGAAGAGAGGAAAAATCCTGGTATGGGCTGGAGTAAGAGAAGGGAGAAGGTGGGAAGGTAAAAGTGGAGGCCCCTGAACATTGGTGTATGTGTTGGTGGGTGACCCAAGGCGCCGGGCGACCTTCAGCTCAGGGGCGTAGCAACGGGGGGGGGAGGTGGGGCGGGCCGCACCGGGTTCCACCCCAGAGGGGGGGGTGACACTTTTTAATTTTTTTTAATTATTATTATTTTTTATTTATTTTTTATTTTAACTTTATTGAAAAAAAGAGATAATAGACACACACACACAAAACCCCCACACCTCGCAAAGTGGCACCATCAGAGGGGGGTGACACTTTTTAATTTTTAAAAAATTTTTAAAAATTAAAGTGGTGGGGGGTGACAAAAAAAATTCCGTCCCGGGTACCACCTGGGCTTGCTACGCCTCTGCTTCAGCTCTCTGTGTCCAATGACCTCTCCCCTACAGTAGTCACTTGGCAGCTGGATCCCCTTCCTCCCTACAGAGAAGGAACTTATCACAGTAAGAACAAACATTTGCTTCTCCTGTAGTGGAGGAAGGGGATCCTGTGTGGGATGTATCACAGAAATTACTAGATCGGGTGGGAGCTGCCTCTGGTGTTCACCACCTAATGATTCTGGGGAGGCCTTGTGCTCCCTGGATTGGGGCTGGAAGAAGACAAGCATGGCCTCCGATTAGTGCAATTCCTCTGTGTGCCTGAGTTAGATCCTGATCACCCGCGCACGGTAATGAGCAGAATTCAATGAAGAAGGACTCTACAGAGAGGTTTCCAAGGCTGGACTGGTTTCTGAAACACACACACACACACACACACACACACACACACACACGTGTGTGTGAGAGAGAGAGAAAGAGAGAGAGAGAGGGCAAAACCCAGTGAAATGAGAAAGTGCTGAGAAAAGATGTAGTTAATGTCAGGAAATCAGCTGATATTAATGTTTACAGCTGAGAGTATGAAATGCCATGTTTTTTTATAACTGAAATTATTGTTGGCAGTCTTCTAAAATAGCATTTGAAGAGGCAACACATTATTAAATGTAACTGAAAGGGAAAAGTTTTTTTAAAAAGCACAACCATGTATAACTTTATCCACTTCAGTTATTTTGCTTCATTATAATCCTTCACTTCTTACTCCCAGCAATATGGTACATTGCTTCACCTTGTACGATTTTGCAAAAATACAGGCCTTGCTTTCTATCCCTTTTGGTTAAAATACTGGTCCATACCCATCTTGGTTACAACACCCTTCTCTCTGCTCTCCACAATGCATGTAGGCCGGCATTTGGTAAGTTTATTATCTTTGTACATTGATTAATTTATAATCTGTCCTTCAGCACGAGGCACTGAGGGAGGAGTATGCTTACAAACACTAAAAAACCAGCTACCATAAAATACAACACAAACAGTAAAATAAAAAAGTAACAGGCCATAACGAGATAATAATACTCAAAAGAAGGCATGAAATCCAGCTAATAAATATGCTCAATGTCTAAACAAATAAAAAGCTTTCGCTTGGTGCCAGAATGTTGCTGGTGTTGACGCCACCGAAACCTCTCCAAGGAGGTTGCTTCAGATACAAAGCACCATGACTAAGAAAGCTTTCTTTGGTCACTGCCAGCCTGACATCTGGTGGCAGGGATCTTGGAGAAAGGCGCTTGGTGAGTTGTGCAGCTTCATGTGAAAGGAGGTGGTCTCAAGCCCTTTAAGTGGTCAAATGACAGGAAAGTGGTCCTGCACTTATCCAAATTTTGTGGTGCAGTTCTCCACTCAATCAATATTTACAATAACGCATACATTCGGGGAAGGCATGAAATAAAATAAATACATTCATGAAAATAACATACAAAATGCATTGGGGGGGGGGATTTGCTTGCAAAAACATGCACATCAGTCAAAATTGCATACCAGAATGTGTTTATTAGAGAGATTCACAATGAAATGCTATTGAATTTTCATGTGAATTTAAAAATAATCACATATTGCTGAGAAATGTGAACTGAATTTAAAACTGGAAAAATGAGAAACTGAGAGAACTAAAACTGAGAGATCCTTTCAACCCTACCACTGAGCCATACCCCTTCCCTGCTTCAATCCCCAGTATCTCCAGGAAGGGCTGCAAAAGACTCCTTGTCTGAAATCCTAGAGAGACGCTATCAGTCATTATAGACAATACAGAGTTAAAGTGGACCAAAGGACTGGCTCAGTATAAGGCGGTTTCTAATCTACCTCTGAGATTTCCATTGTGGTGCTATGTATGACACTTTTCTGTTAAGAAATTGGCCACTAAGCAGACAGCATGGGCTACCGGTAGTTAACCTCTGACTGCAGTACTAAATCTCTATGCAAAAAAGCTTAGTGTTATCCTGCCCCCATCCTCAAGCTGGGAGGAAGTGTTACTAGAAAACGGAGAGATACCAGGCTTGGATCCAACAGCTTTGTTCTTAGGTAGACAGCAAACAAGCTCTTCAACCACCGACATTTTTCTTGTTTCCCCACTCCTAGTGCCTCAGAGGTCAAGTTCCAGAGAGGGGCTCTCAGCCAAAGCGAGATCAGTTCATCATATGAAGAATGAGGGCAATTGTAAAAGGCCTGAAGCACCGCACATTTCGCTCCAGGATTTCCTCAGGCTTCAGGAATTCTCAGCTTGATTATGCCTCTCAGGCCACAGAGTGGGAGTGCTTTACGGAGGAGTCCGTACTGGAGATTCAGCACAGGAGCAGCCTAGTGGGAAATGCTTTTATCACCCACAGAGAGGTGTGTTCTGGCTTAGCTTTCACTTAAGTCTTAAGAGGATTGCTAGCAGCTCTCTGCTCTGCGGGCGACTCACAGAAATGATGGTGGGTGGGTAATACACACCACTGGCTGATGATGGATATGCACCCCCCCTCCCACTGTCAAAACAGCTTTCCCTTCCTTTTCCTAAGAGAGCCCTGTTTTGAACAGAGAGAGGGCTCCGATAGACCACTGTGTATTTTGCAAGGACATTAAAGCTTGTTGCATAAATTGCTCATTCCAAACAAAGGATTAACCACTCGAAAATGCCAATGCCATCAGTTTGGTGCAGCGTTAAAAGGTCAAAGGTTCCCTCTTCAAAAAACAAGAAGCTTCAAAGAATAGCAGTTTCATCAGATAATCGCGCCCTTTAGGATTTCCTGATAATGCCTTCAGCAGGAAATGACTGTCCCATGATACTCTTGTTTTTTACTTAATGTTTCATCTGTCTAATTTTGATGTGCTGAAAGGAGACATTCCAAGTCACTTGCTCTTGTGATCTATAACCAAGCACATGACATCTGGAGATCTCTGGCAGACTCCTCTTCTGATTACTGAGTGAAACAGCAACATAGACTTATGCCAGATCAGAGCACTGGGCCATATAGTTCAGTATTGCCTACACTAGGGAGGTCCTCTAGATATTGCTGGGACTACATTTCTGATAATCTCTGACCATTAGCTATGCTGCCTAGGGCTGAGTTGCAGTTCAACATCTGGAGAGCCACAGGTTCCATGGCCAGTGATGCAGTTAGGGCTGGACTTTGAGGTCAAAGTCAAGGTCTCACAGCTCTACTGAATGAAATTGTTAGTTCTTGAAGGATGCTTGCAGGGTAGAGGACTGTCAGTACTGCCTTTGCAACAGTGGAGAAGCCAGCCAGCCAGCCAGCCAGCAAGAAAGGAAGAAAGAAAACAGAGAAAGTTATAATCTTTGCATTCTTGAAGCATTTTATCTGAAATGGAACTGTTATCGTGGGTTTTCCTTTGCAGCCCAAAGGCAGCTTTTATTTGATTTCTTTATACAGTTTACATCTCAGTTACAGTTAAGGCTAGTAAAATGTATACATGTCAAATAATCTCTCAACAAATCCCAAGAACTACCATCAAGACAGCTTCAGGAAAATGTCAGCCTAAAATAACTTGTCTGCAGAAAATCGACAACATTGAGCTTCTCAGGGCTGGATGTTCCACAGCTAGAGTGGAACCATTAGGAGGACCATACTCCTGTTCTGCTGTGGATCTAACTCCATAACTAACTCCATCTCAACATCTGGGGAGGTTCATATGGGGAAGGTCCTCCATATGCACACTAAACTCCAAGTAGTGAGAGATCTCATGGGTGCCAACACATACAGTATATTGGGCTTAATTTTCTTGGAATGAAGGTCACCAGAGATTGTGGTGTCAATGTGATCTATGATTTTATTTACACATGCTGAGTCCATGCTGAGTCCCAATGGAAGTGCTCACAGAATTAAGACTCCCAACATTTCTCACTCTTCCATTATGTTTCTATCCCCCTTCCCAGTTTTGGATTACCAATGTGATTGCCTCCATCTGGGAATGGGGGATGCCTGCCCCTTTAGGCCCACTCTGGAAGAATCTCCAGTCAGAAGTTTCCATGGCAGTGAGTCACCTGTACACTTTAATCCTGGAAAGAGATACTTAAACAGATTGGGCTAGAACCACTAATTTTATAAATAGACTAGTCTGACAACTTTGAGAGCCTCTCTTGTTATATAACCCCATTTTACCTACATAAAATTACATCCAGACCACCCCCATCTTATAACAATATTATAGCATGGTATCAAGTTACAAAAAGTTTTATAGGAAATCACTATGATCTTGCAATGTACTGAAAGACAGGGCTAATGGATACATGAGGCAGTAGGAGATTGAGGGCCAGGTTCCTGACTTTAAAAAAAAAAGTTTCAAAGCAGCCGCAAGGACTGGGATGGGAAGTTAGGTAGCTGCAGGAAGTGGGGAGGGGGGGAACAGAGAAAGAGAACACATCACCAAAAAAAGAGGGCACATATATGAATGTCTGGTTTTTCAATGAAAGGAGAGACGGACACAATGGAAGCCAAACCCTTCCTGTCCCCATGCTGTCACTCCAGGAACCTTTATTCCAGTCCAGCTCATTTCCAGTATCAGAGCAAAGGACCCATGGGGAGCCTGCAGCTCTCCATGTCCAGAGACTAAGGTCAGGTCACAGTCCAAGGTCAAGTGGGGGGGGAGGGATCAACAAGAGACACAAAGGTCAGTCAAGGTAACACAGCCCATCAACACACCAGAGGACCAATCCTGTTCCAACAGCTTTCTCAAGGGACTGAAGGTTTTTATCCAGTATCCCTATGCACAGCTGGTGGCCACCAGAGCTTTTTCCTCACACATAGCCCATTACTCTGAAGGAGGCCTTGGCTTTCTGAAAGACGCTCCATTGCCTGGCCACTACCTAGTCTTGGACTAGAGCTCTCAGGCTCAGCTTCTACCTCTAAGTCTGGGGTCTCTATTGGTAATAAGGTCTGATGGTCCTGGTTTGGCCTTGTTACCTGACCCCACCTCTTCCTCCATACCGTTCCCTTCAGGGAGTACCATGTCTTCCCCTGATTAGATTCCTTGAGCAGGGGCATGCCATCCTCAGCTCTAGCCATCATGGCCCAGAATGATGGGACTTGTAATCCAACAACATCTAGAGGGCACCTAGCTCCCTACGCTGGCCTGTGTGAAGTAACAAAATGAAAGTGGGTGGGAGTTTAAGTTCCTTCACTTGTGTTTTCCTTTTGATGCAAAAAATCAGGCCACCGTCCATCACTCCATTTATTATGTGAATGGGGTAGGTCCCTAACATGGCTGCCTAATCACAGGTTGCCCCTATCAGGAAGGCAGTAGAATATGTGGAGACCATGAGGTAGGGGTGTGTGTGTGTGTGTGTGTGTGTGTGTGTATGCTTCTAGCAGCTCACTAGATAGCAGTTACCTCATGCCCCCCTTGTGCCTCTTCACTTTGAATTCTTTTGCAAATCCTTTCTATAATATTTGTTTCTGGCTTTTCCGTGCTGTTAAGAATTTACTATCCCTTGACATATGAAGTAAATTTCATATTTCAGAAAAAGGTGTTAAAACAACCTTTCACTTTAGTGAGTAATGATCAAAACTGATCTTTGACCTATGTAAGGCGGGGGGAAACCCACCGCTAAACTGGGAGGTCTGTTTTCAGAGAAGTGTTTTGGCACTTCAGGACTAGAATAGCGTGCTTGAAAAGAAAAGACATGAAAAGAAAAGAAAAGAAAAGAAAAGAAAAGAAAAGAAAAGAAAAGAGACTTAGTGCAAGTCTCTCAACACAACCTGTAAACACAGTAAAAGAAAGTGTGTGCCTTAAGACCTGATCCTATGACTTGAGACTTGTCCACATTAGAGTTTAATGTGGATTTGAAGCTGGTTGCATCTCTCTCTCTCTCTCTCTCTCTCTCTCTCTCTCTCTCTCTCTCTCTCTCTGGTGTCATAGCACCCTCAATTTCCCTGGGTCCTGACTAACTTAGTTCCTTTAGCTTCTGTGGGTGTAGTCTGGGTAGGACTTAATTTGGATGCAATTCATAGCCAGCTTTTTAAGCAACATATTTCACAAAGTGCTTCACAACATTTCCCCCCAACAAATGACAAAGTCTAGAGTTGCCTTTTCCTGTGTCTGTTTCATTGCTGCTCAGACACCGCATATCAAAAGGTAAGGTAAAGGTAAAGGACCCCTGGACTGTTAAGTCCAGTCAAAGGCAACTATGGGGTGTGGCGCTCATCTCACTGCATATCGTGATATGTATGGACACATCACATGAGTTGAGTTGGTTTATGGCTTTCAGCAGCCCCCAGAGGACAATCTGACTGTGGCTCAGTAGCAGACTTTGCTTGCAAAGTGATGTCTACAGCAGTCTTTGCAAATCTGGCCTCAGACAGGTGTCTTCCTGGCTCTGATGGAGATCCTTCAGCTTGTGCTTTCAAAGCACCACTCTGTACCATGAGCAGAGGGTCGGTCTTCCTTTTTTTCAGTGCCCTCTGGGAAACAGGTGGTGCTCACATTCCTGAAGCTGTGTGAGGTTTCCCTGTGCAATGAAGTTGACAGAATGAAACATTCTCATTTAATGAAGATGAATTTCAAGACCTGGCTAGCATCAAATATTCAGCATCACGGAACTTGTCTCTTGAAGGCTTATTCAGAAACTATGACGACACCCCAACTCTTAAAATATTTGCGATGGCAGATTCCCCTGCACAGCTGGCATAAAGCCCTTGCTGTGCCAGCGCAAGAAGCTCACAGCTTATGGCACTGGACTGGCATCATGCTCAGATTGAGTGGCATGTGAAGTCATAGGAATGAACCATTGTATAGGGTCACTATGCAGAACTATGGGGACTAGCATTCTTGTGTTGTTTGGTTTTTGAATGTTTAACTATGGTGTTTTTTATTATTATTGTAAGCTCTCTTGAGCATTTTATTGTTTTAATAAATAGAAAAGTGGGATATCAGTTCCTTAAATAAGAAAATAAGAAGAGTCTGCTGGATCAGGCCAATGGCTCATCTAGCCCAGCATCTCACAGTGACCAACCATATGCCTGCAGGAAGCCCACAAGAATGACCTGAGTGCAATAGCGCTCTCTCCATTTCTGATTTGACATCTTTCCGCAGGGCCTGCAAGACAGAGTTGTTCCACCTGGCCTTCGGGTCGGACACTTAAGTTTGATGGTTTCCTCCCCTTGGTTTGGTAATGGGCGCTAAATGAATCGGCATTTTAAACTGGTTTTTAACTTGTATTTTAACTAATTGGTTTTTATATTCTATTGTGATTTTTGTTGTTGTTAGCCGCCCTGAGCCCGGTCCTGACTGGGGAGGGCGGGGTATAAATAAAAATTTATTATTATTATTATTTATTATATCCAGCCACTGGTGTTGAGAAGTATACTGCCTCCCAGGGGCGTAGCAAGGGGAACGTGGGAGGCAGGCCGCCCCGGGCAGCGCCCTGGTGGGGGTGACACTCGAGGCGGGCCCCCCGCCCGCCTCCAAAGCCGCCCTGGGCTGAAAGGGGGGGGAAAGGAAAACAAAGCAGGCGCTTGAAAGCCTGCTGAAAGGCCGCTAAAAGGGGGGGGGGAGGAAAGCCGCTGAAAGGGGGGAGGAAAGCGCCTGCTTTGTCTTCCTTTCCCCCCCTTTCAGCAGCTTTTTTCGCCGCTGGCTGGCCTGCGGCACCACGGCATGGAGGCAAGGGGCGGGCCAGCCAGGAGGGGTGTCACCCCCTCCTGGCTGGCCTGCCCCTCTCCTCCATGCCGCGGCTCCGCCCAGCGGCGAAAAAAGCTGAAAGGGGGGGGGGAGAGGAAAACAAAGCAGGCGCTTGAGAGCACCTGCTTTGTCTTCCTTTCCCCCCCTTTCAGCGGCTTTTTTCGCCGCGGCATGGGGGCAAGGGGCGGAGGCGTCGCTCCGTGCGCATGCGCATCGTGACCTCATGCGCACGGAGCGACGCCCCGCCCCCGGGGGTGCCGCTTGGCTTGCCGCCCCCAGCAGCCAAGCGGCACGCTACGCCCCTGCTGCCTCCCTCTAACAGCGAAGGGAGGCAGTATACCTCCCTCACGGCTAGTAGCCATTGATAGCCTTGTTCTCCACTAATTTGTACATTCCTCCTTTGACGTGATCCAACTTGGTGGCTGGATCTTGCAGCAGCTAATAAATGAGTTTCTCTGAATCTTTACTTGCATTTTGTTTAGAAAAATGCAGTTAACTGCAAAAAGATGTCTCCAGCATGTTTACTCAGAAGCAAGCCGCCATTGGGTTGAAGCCAATGTTGGTTCTACTCAAGGAAGTCCCACCGAAATGAAAGGACATGACTGACCTAGGTTCATTAATTTCCGTAGGTCTACTATGAGTAAAACCTAATGGGAGACACCTATTGCTCCAGCAGGGCTTACTTCTACCGGTAAGTAAGCATGCATAGTATTCCAGCCTTAGAACCTGTCTCCTTATGCACAGTGAAACGGGGTTATATCACTGTTCTGCTTAAATAACTTTTTAATCTAAATGAAAAGGGTGAGGGGAGGGAAATAACTGCCCACAAACTTGGCAGGATTTCCTTTTTCTCTCTATTTTTGGTCTCAGCCGTAAAACTTTAAAAGCTTCCTTTTAAGGCCAAAAATGAACATAATTTCTACTGGTGCCAGTACAATCAACTATATGGCTAATCTTATTTTACTTTGCCAGTGTGCACGCGTGTGTTTAAAAACCCCAACATAAAACTCAAAATGGGAACTATGTTGTAAAAGCTCCTTCATTGTTCCACATATGGTGTGAACAGAGGGAATTAGTTTAGATGATCTGCAGCTAACGTCTGGGAAATGTTAGGCTTCAAGCTGTATGTGTTGAAAGTCTCTGTGGTTTAAATAAATGCTCACATAAATATTATGAAAACCTCTCCTCTTTTCAGAGAGAATCTGTGGCACGAAGTCTAATGAGATATAGTTTGTTTGCATTAATCTCTCCTGGCACACCACTATATATATGTATGTCTGTGTACGTTAAAAACAACAACCCATAAGCTAGCTTTATGTGACAGGGAGGACTGTTTGTCCTTTAAAGCCTCAAAGAACTTTCTCTGGAGTAATCTTATTCAACTTGTTTCAGTCTCAATGACCCTAATGAACATGTTAAAATTGCCACATTTTCTGTGGTGACGATCCTATGGTTTTAAGAACAACTTACGATAGGCCAAACCTTAGTAGGTGAAACTTTCTCCATCGCTGCATCTTCATGCTGAGATAACCAGAACCAACCACATTCTTTGCCTGCCATTTGTCTAGCAGTTAAACTGGGCACAGGGGCCTCTGAGCTAATGAGTGGCCCTACAGATGTTGCTGAACTACAACTCCAAGCATGCTGGCTGGGGAAGATGGAAGGTGTAGTCCAACAACATGTGATGAGCCTTGGGTTCCCCATCCCTGCTGTATTTATTTATTTAATTAATATCCCACCTTTTCCTCTCAGGAGCTCAAAGTGGTGCACATTGTTTTCTTCCCCCCTCCCATCAATCCCCACAACAACCATGTGAGGTAGGTTGGGCAGAGAGGTAGTGACTGGCCCAAGGTCACCCAATTGAGCTTCATGGCCGAGTGTGAGGCTCTGTATACACTACAGTAAAAGCACGTTTTCTCCCTCAAAGAATTCAGAGAGTTTATTAAAGGGTTGCTGGGAATTGTAGCCCTAGCGACGGGTAAACTACACAGTCCTTTGAGGGAAAGAATGTGCTTTGCAGGTAAATTGTGTACGCAACCTAACTCTGACACCAAACTGAGCACTCTAGGCTGCAGGCTTTTCTGGCTGGTTTGCAATCCCAATTAAAATATTAAATTAACAGCAATTTTATAAAACTGTGAAGATTTAAAATATTGCAAGCAATTAAAAAAAAAAAAACAGATCACAGTACATCCCTATTGAATTTGTGCGGCACCATCCTATTGATACATTACAAGGAAATAACTTTCCTGTTTCTCCCAGCAACTTTCAACAGCAGGGCTTATAATTTGGAATCGTGAGCTGGATGGAGAACAAGCTTGTCTCATACTTCTCCAGCTATCATGACTGAAAGGCGTAACAGAAAACTACAAAAGAAAGCAATCGCTAAATAACACTACAGTTCTCCCTTCCTGACCCTAAATACATTGGGTAGAATCTGCTCCCAAAATATGGGGGAACCCCCAGAATTTAGGAAGTGTGCAGGGTGGAGGAGATGGGGAGAGCATTCTGTTGTGCAAGGAGAAATCCTTACAATGAAGGGACATTTGGCTTAATGCTACATTGAATACAACTCATTACATGGAAGTAGTTATGCTGGACTGTATAATTCCATATTTAGATTGTCGAATACTCTGTTTTCAAAATGGCCATGATCAAGCGGCAGATGTCAATGTTGCTATTAATAGCAAAAATAATTTAATTAGTTACTCATCCTTCATCCTACAGTCCCAGGCCGGGTTACAACAATTCAAAATATAACATTAAAGACCATTTAAAATGTCAAGAAGAGAATAATTAGTGCAAGTTATGCATTGCCAAAAATAAGATTCGCATCACCAAAAAGAAAAGAAGAAAGATTATGTCCATGTGCATAAAATTTACACATGGTAGTTATATGTATAGGTGCAAATTTATAAACAATCTTGATTTAAATAGTATAGCAATACATCTTGCCGTAGTGGACCAGATGCTGCTAATTCCATTGACCCGATGCTACTAACTACTGATGGGCAATTTCAACGCATATGCTCTTTTAATAGTTCCTTTTCTTTAAACCAGGCTTGGACTGGACAGCCCTTAAGTAGAGGACACCTTCAAATAGATGATTGTTCACTGTAAAGTAGGACACATGGCCACCCAGGCAGAGTGGGGATTTGAATCCAGGTCTTTCAGATTATAGTCCAATATGCTGCCATTACACCATGTTGGAATATACACTTTAGGAAATCTTTTAGGCATATAGTCCAGTATGTATATGACTGCTTTTGGGACGAAAGGAAACATGTTGGATCAGATTAGATGTTATTGCATAACAGTTTGGCCAGACATTTTTGGGAGCTCCTAGTTTAAACCACAATTAAGAATTGCTGTGTGTTTTGGTCCTCAACCCCTCCCCCACACCCCTTTAAAGTTATCGATATGTTTATTGACAGAGTGCTTTGTGTGTTTTTGAGAACACAGAATGCTTTTGTTCATTTGGAAGCTATGTTTGAAAGCCTTCAGTTTGGATATATCTGGATTAACATTTGCCAGGTTTAGGGTTGGTAAAAACCAAAAAGAAAGAAAGAAAGAAAGAAAGAAAGAAAGAAAGAAAGAAAGAAAGAGAGAGAGAGAGAGAGAGAGATGGTGGTGATCTTCCATGGACACACACCGTTTATTTGCATATCCTGAAAGTGGGGGGAACCTTCTGCAAAGTGAACATTTGTATCAACACAATTCATGATGTTGTCTCACTTCAAAACCTGAGAAGGCCCATGTTTCTTTTATTGGAAGGAGACTTTGGGAAAGTAAATAGGTGGGCATGTGCAAACAAGCCTGAAAGAGAGAGAAAAGTGAAATGTAGAATCTCTGAAACCTTCTCATCTAGATGCCATCAGTTAAATCCTTTAAAAGCAAACAGGAACGAACTATCTGTATTTGTGTAAGTGAAGGCCTTCCAGGAAGTTTGCTCATGTGGAGGGTGTGCACACTCATGGAATGCTATGGACTGACAGCTAATATATGGGAAATATACTTTGAAGTTGACCTTACTGATCCTTATATTCAGTATTCAATATTACTGTGGCTACGTTTTAGATTTGACAAGACCAAAGTTGATTTGACTATTAATCATTCAGCTAAGGCCAATATGAACAACAAGTCCCAGCTAACTTGGTTTTCCTGTGTGTCTCATTAACTATTACAATGAAAATGTATTTATAGATCAGGCTGGAGGCCTAACTAGTTTTTAAACTGATGAGCATATGTAGTTCCTTGTAAATCTGAATGGAAGCCAGTTATTGCATGAAGACCATTTCTTCAGTATGCTAGATCACATGGCTATCTTGCACTTCAGTTATTCAATACTCCTATGTTCAATTTATGTTTTCCTTTAAAACACAAGAGCCTGCTGGATCAACCCAATGGTCCTGTTCGCATTGTGGACAACCAGATGTCTGCAGGAAGCTGGCAAGCAGGATATGCAAGAGCACTCCAGAAACTGGTATTCATAAGCACACTTCCTCCGGCAGTAAAGGTAAAAAGGTAAAGGACCCCTGGATTGTTGAGTCCAGTCAAAAGCGACTATGGGGTTGCAGCACTCATCTCACTTTCAGGCCGAGGGAGCTGGCATTTGTCCACAGATAGCTTTCCAGGTCATGTAGCCAGCTTGACTAAACTGCTTCTGGTGCAACAGGACACCGTGACGAGTGCCAGAGCGCATGGAAATGCCATTTACCTTCCCGCCACAGCGGTACCTATTTATCTACTTGCACTGGTATGCTTTCGAATTGCTAGATTGGCAGGAGCTGGGACAGAGCAACGGGAGTTCACCACTGTTGCACAGATTCGAACCGCCGACCTTCTGATCGGCAAACCCAAGAGGCTCGGTGGTTTAGACCACAGCGCCACCCGTGTCCAGCATTAGAGGTACAACATAGCCACCCTAGCTAGTAGCTGCTGATAGCCTAGTCTTCCATGAATTTTCCTAATCATCTTTTAAAGGCATCCAAGTTGGTGGGCATCACTGCTTCCTTTGGGAGCAAGTTCCATAGTTTAGCTATGTACTGCATGAATAAGTACCGGTACTTTATTTTATCTGTTCTATATCATACAACATTCAGCTTCATTGGATGTCCATGAGTTTTAGTGTGTGTGTGTGGGGGGGGGAATCAGCCAGATTCACAGCCAAAATTATTTAGAATTAAATGGATTCCTACTGGTATCCAGGGCCTAATTACAACACTGGACTCACGATAATAAAACCGACAACACTGAAGACAACTCTCAGTTTCTCTTGCATTATGTCATTAATGGGAATATAAAAACCAGAAGGAAACTACTTTAACAACCAAATGTATAGCCTAGTAAATATAGGTTTTACATTTACATCACAGTGGGCTGGTTCACACAACATAGTAAGCGAAACAGTGGTTTACTGAGGTTGCACAGGCTTCTGGAGAGGAGCTCATGACCACTTTGCTACTCCTTGGTCCTTTTTACTGCTGAGTAGTGATGTTAAATTCTCGAGAATAATCTTTTGGAGAATATTCACAATTAATGAGAATATTAGAGAATTTTCATTTAAAATAGGAGAATATTCATTTTAATGCATTGAAAATATAATTTTAATGCATTGAAAATGATATAATTAGTTAATATACATATTTATTCATGGGTAAACTTGTTCAGATGGCAACCAAAAACTATACAGATACTTTTATTCAATGGGGCAATGCAGTGAATTCACATTCTTTGATTTGGTAAAGGGAACTGACAATCAGAGGACTGCAGAAAACCAGTTACTGGCACTAAATAAAAATATAGAAATGTCAACTGTTTAAATCAAGGCCACCTCAGATGCTGTGACACATAATTGTATAGGCCTAGGTCCTTTAAGTGTATAAAGCATTAAAGCTACTTTCTGTAAAAAAATCACACTGTATGGCAAAATAGAAAAAAGGCTATTACATATAGTTGAAATATATACGAATTCAAATGTTCATCATTAAACGAATAGCATTTTTTAAAAAAAAATGTTTTCTGTAGCTCACATTTCAGAACTGCCAATGGTGAATGACACAATGCCCAGTAATGTAACTGGATCAAAAAAAATCATTGTTCATTACTTACACTGGCAATATCACAGCTTGACTTATTATTTACTAGATTTTTTAAAAAATTTGGGTTGTAAAACTGGATCTTACATTAGAATTTACAGTTTGTGGAGAATATTCTCCGGAGAATTTTCTAGCAAAGAATATTCTCACCTCGCCTCACTACTGCTGTGATTAGTCAATGCTTGGCTAAAGTGTGGCATCTGAACTGGCATTTTTTTCAGTGGAAATAGAACAGCATGGACATCTGTGTTTACTGGCTGACATGTAACCAAGCTTTGGCTATTTCAAAAGGTAGGTAGTTTTAATGTGAAGCAGCTCTTTTGGGTGGACAGAAGTTGGAACACCATTATCTGTAGAAGGCTTCACCTGCTGATCTCAGTGATCAGACAAGGATATGTGGAACAAGACACAATAAACTGGTCCCGATTTGTTTTGTTTTGGACCTGATGAGCTAACAGCAAAAACTTACCAAAGTAACAAAATGGCAGCCAGTAAATGGCTGTTAATGCTGTTATATTTCCACTGAAAATATTGCCATATTATTTGATTTTTCAAGACACCACCTGCTCTTATGTTTAACTGAACTTTTGCCCTAGATATTTCTCCCTCAATAGCTTGCTCTACAAGTTAAAGAAAGATAAAGCTTTTAAGTAAGTTAATTCACATTTTAGGCTGGTTCTTTTGTTTCTAATAGACTCATATAGATTAAAAAAAATTTCCTTAGCTTTCCCCCCTTCCTTTCAGGGGTCTTTTGCGTTATATCATGTCATTCAAAATTTACTTAAATATTACCTTAGGCACAAGATATGAAGCTCTTCCAGGTGGCTTTAAAAGTTCTAGAGATTCAATTAATTCCATTGTGTATTTATAAACTTTGTTAGTGTTTTCACCTAAGGCAGGCTATATCATAGGGATTTAAAGGAGGAAACTATGTAAAGGGGAAATTAATCCCGTGCAATAATATTTTAAAACTAAGTAGTAGTTTAGTGCTCTATTACCAGCTAACTTATGTTCACCAATTCTATTACCTAGTATAACATTTTCATTAATTTTTTAAAAAGGGCGTAACCTGCTCAGTACCTTCGACAGCTGCTCAGTGCCTTTATCATTACATAAAGATTCTACACTGGGTATTTTACTGTGCAATGGGTATGCTTGGTTCACTCACTTTCCATCAGCATCTGCATGTCACGGTGAACAAACATGCTTTCTCATGTTTTCTCTGTTCATCGTGTTTTCTTTCAGAGCACTTTCAGGACTTTCTAAATTCATGGAATTACTACTTGATTTCCTTGAGTATTTATGACTTATCATGCTACCTTTCTGATTGATTGGGGTGAGGAGCTTCAGGTTCGAAAGCTGAATGCAGCCCTCCAGGCCAAGTTCCAGCCTTAGGACCCAACCTAGGCCATGACCCAACCCTAGGGGCACACTCCTCTTTCCTGTGAATACTTTTGCTTGACAGGTACATGACAGTGCCTCTTGCTTGCACTGAACAGAGAGGTAGGTATGTGTAGAAACCTCTGGCTTTTGTGCGGCTGGTGGAATCCAGCCTTCTGTACAAAGTTAAGTGTCAAAGCCATTATCCTGCCCACCTTGCCTCTACCTGTCTCTTTCCTAGCCCCTGGCATGCAATGCTTGGAAGGTTTGCCCATGAGGGAATGGTACCCAAACATGCAATAACCATTTCCTTCTCTGTGATTGAATGGTCATTCCTAGCAAGGAATCCTCTTCACTGCTGTAACCCTTCTCAAATAGCATTACTATTACACATTTATTATTCCCTCCTCCTCAATGGTGTGTGAAGGAGAGATCGTAATTGGGAATGCAGGGATGGGGGACTGAGACCAAGACAGAGCGGTTTACTTAGGGCCAGCTAGTTAGGACCTCAAAAGAAATTATGAGTAGCTGATGCGACATAGTGGCTAAGTTAGGGGGAGTGGGTGGCGCTGTGGTCTAAACCACAGACAACCTCTTGGGCTTGCCGATTGGAAGGTCAGCAGTTCGAATCCACACAACGGGGTGAGCTCCCGTTGCTCTGTCCCAGGTCCTGACAACCTAGCAGTTCAAAAGCACACAAGTGCAAGTAGATAAATAGGTACCGCTGCAACAGGAAGGTAAAGTGTTTCCATGCGCTCTGGCTTCCGTCATGGTGTTCCGTTGCGCCAGAAGCGGTTTAGTCATGCTGGCCACATGACCCAGAAAGCTTTCTGTGGACAAATGCCGGTTCTCTCGGCCTGAAGCGAGATGAGCACTACAACCCCATAGTCACCTTTGATTGGACTTAACCATCCAGGGGTCCTTTACCTTTTTTACCTTTTTAGTGGCTAATAGACTAAGCTGTTATTTTTGCAAATCCTCAGACGCGAGACGTGTAACTATTACCGTATGTTTGTTGCCATTTGTTTGCTTCCTTTAACAAAAACAGTTTAATATATTTACAAAAAAGTATATTTGCATGTTTTTTATACTGCAGAGAACTGTAAATAAAACCTCTAAGACGTTTACAAAGAATATAAAATGTACATTAAAGCTGTCAATAAAAATCAATATTAAAAGCAAAATGAACAACGTCAACGGTTAGAAGTATACATTATAAGCTAAAATTACAGGTTAAAATACATGCCAATTTTACATGTCTGGGTAGGCTCGCCTAAACAGGAAAGTTTTTAGAAGGTGCCAAAAAGATTGCAGGAAAGATGCCTGCCTAATATCAATGGGAAAGGAGTCCCAGTGTGTGGGAGCTTCCCTGCTAAAAGATCAGGTCCTGAAGTGCAGAATGAACAGTATATGACACTAGTAAAAGTGCCGTTCTGCAGATAAAAATGGTTGGCTGAGCGCATATGTGGATAACCTGGTCCCAAAATGTTCAGGGCTTTATATACTGATAACAACACCTTAAAACCTGACCTGGTTGCTATGAACACTCTAGGTGGGTGAAAGGGTTAAACAACACTCTCCCACTTGCTGCTGTGGATAAATTTATAGCCCTCCACAGTAAGATTTTAGTTCTTAAAACATTTCAGAGATCCACTGTGGAGTTTGTGACTTAAATGAAGAGAAAAGGGGAACTAATGCTCCAGAATGTCAGTGACGCAGGTGCACCATGGGCAATCTCAATATCCAAACCTCAGCCATGCAGTGCATTGTTTTGTCCTTGACCAAATTTGGTCATGGGATCCTGGAGAACATGGACATGCCATGCATGAAGCAACAGTGCGGCAAATGTTTTGTGTATACAGTACCAAGCTTCATAGCAAACCCAGAAAAGTAATTTTGAAATTTGGTAGAGGTAGAAGGCGGAAATGGTACAGGATGGACTTGGTTGAGCATTTTAAATCTGAAATACCAAATCAAAGTGGCTTAAAGACATGCTAATGCATTCAGCTAAATGAGATGAACCACAGAAGTTTACTCATCTCAGAAGGAAAAAGAGCCCCACTTCACATCCACATAAGGCAGGCTGTGTGGGAAGTGGTCTGTCCTGGATATTCCAGCCTTTGAGGCATTAAAAACAAACAAACACCAATGACTGGAAGTGGAAAGAAGAGGCAAAGCAAGCTCTAAGATGTTTAAATAAAAGTAACCTCCCAATGGACTATTATCCTTAAGTGGATTTATTTAATTCATATCATTTACATTTGCCACTTAAATGACCAGTGTTCCTAGAGCCCGGTGATCTTTGAAATCACCATGTCACATGTGAAATGCTGCAGATATGGAGGCCAACCACAGCTGTTTTCCAAAAAGTGGCTAGGGAACAGTGATGTGCAGATGGACACAGGAACTATACAGATCTAAATGGATTCCACCACCAAGTTGCCTAGACACAGCCAGAGGCATATACTGTACATGTGGGAGAAGGCATATTTTTGTTTATGTATTGCATTTATATCCCACCTTTTCTCCAAAGAGCTCAAGGCAATGTACATGGTTCTTCCCATCATCCCCACAACAACCCTGTGAGGTAGGTTAGGCTGAAAGGCAGTGCCTGGCCCAACTTCACCCAGTGAGCTTCATGGCATACATGCGCCTACCCTTGCTGGATGAGCAGCAGCTGAACATGCAAATGAGTACAGGGAGGATAGTTCCTGACCCAATCCAAGGCTGCACACCTAATAACTCTATGACAGCAACAGTGCCTGACCAGTGTTAGAAACTGAGATATGAAAGCTAGGAGCTAAATGGCACCTTAAACCTAGGTTATGGGCACCACAACGGAATGTCTAGGCACACTTTTTTAATAAGAAGAATACAAAGCTGAAAATGAATGAACTGCAGCTAAAATCTTATGTTCGTTTTTCACATTGTCTAGTCCTCATCGAAAGACTGCCAAAATAAAAAAAGCCATGCTTCCCCTGCCCAACCCCTTAATAGTCTTATGAGGGTCCCTCAAAATGCTGCCTTTCTTTAAGGCCAGCTGAGAGACAGAACCTATCAGCTTGCCTGACGCTGCAGTGATTTCTTGGAAGTCCAGCAGGCAGGAATTTCTCCTTCCAAGCCCTCAACGCCAGCAATGGCAGTTTTAATCTGAAATCTTAGGCGCACAGTACTGCGACCAGAGCTCAGAAATTGCTCACGCTAATGAAATTCCCAGTTGCAAAATGTGCCTAGAACAATGGGAGTTTTGAACACTGTGCCTGACAACGACTTAGGAGGGAGAGATGAGGCCTGGATCTAGTCTCCCACTGGTTCCTGCCCTGAAGTGGCCTATGCATTCTGCTATGTCCTCACTACTGGATCCCACACACCGAGCATCCAAGCTGTTTAAAGGAGTATCAGTTTTCTTCCGGCAAATGTGGGAGAAAAGGATAAGCTTTCATTAAGTGTCACTTCCCCCATATCAACAGCTCTTTCAAACACAGAAGGTACCAATCTAAGAATGTCAGATATATTTTTATTTTTGCTTATGCTGACCTGGAGAAGTTCTGTTACCCATACCTATTGCTGCCCAGTAACAGCTTCCTCAAATCTTATTTCATAAGTTGTTGTTTGTTGTTGTTGTTGTTGCATTTATATGCCACCCTTTTCTCCAAGGAGCTCTTAATCCTCACAGCAAGCCTGTGAGGTAGGTTAGGTTGAGAGGCAGTGGCAGGCCTAAGGCCGCCCAGGGAGCTTCATCGCTGTGTGGGGATTTGAACCCTCACCTTCCAGGTCTCAGTCCAACCACTTCACCACACTGGCTCTCAGTTCGTGAGTTTAAAGCTGATTTATTAACATACTTCTACACCGCTATTCGTAAAAAACAAAACCCTAGAACGGCCTACAACAATTATACACGAACCCGTACAATAAAAGTCAACATCAGAGAGCAGGTGCTACAGCCGAGAAGCGCCCCGCTCCCTCCGCCCCGTCTAGCGGCGCAGGCTGTGGCCGGAGAGAGGCGGAGCGAGGGCAGCTGCCCGGGGCCTTTGGCTGCCTTTCCCTTTCGCTGGTCCGCTGCCAACCCCGCGCATTCCCGTGACCCTGCCCGGAGAGGATGAGCGGGCCGGAGCATCCCTTGTCTCCCTCCCCGCCCAAGTACGCAGCAGCAGCAGCAGGGTCGGGCAGGGAGGCGCGCGGAATCCCCCTCGCGCCCTTGCCGCCTTTTCCTGGGAGCGCGTGGCGGCGACCCTTTTTACCTTAGCTCCTCCGGGAGAGCGAGAGCCGCGGGCGCCTCGCGAGGGGCTGGGAGGGGCCGAGGCGTGGCAAGGCAGCAGCGCGCCCGGCCCCCCTCTCTCCGCGCGCCCCGCCGTGTGGCGCTGCCTTCCCTCGCCTCAGTCGGGGAAACCTCTCGCCTGCGAGATGGGCGCCGGCCGGGCCGCGCCGGGCATCCTAGCCCTGGCTACGGCTCTCTTGGCGTTTTGGCGCCGCGCCGAGGCGGGCTGCGCGGAAGAGGCGCGCTGCTGCCCGGGCCGGGACCCGAGCTGTGCCAGCAGCGGCTGGCGCGTCGACCGAGCCTACGGGACGTGCTTCTGCGACGAGGCGTGCAAGCTGACGGGCGACTGCTGCTATGACTACGCCCAGGCGTGCCCAGGTACTTACCGCTGAAGGAGACGGGCCTCAACACAGCGGTGGGAGAGACTGGAGGGGGTGGGTTTCTTTTTTTGCCTCCTGAGAACAGGTGTCCGAAGGGTTAACTGTGAGCGGCTTTTCCCGGCGGAGATGGGGGGGTGGAGCCCACTTTGCACATGCTCAGAGAGCCGCCGCTGTCTTTACTCGGACCCTCTTACAAACCAGGGCTAAGCCTTGCTAAGCTGGAGAAATTCTATAAAAACGATTATCTTTTATATATGGTTTTGGCTGTTAGTAGTTTATCTGTGTTGTTTTAATTTGCGTAAGTCGTCCTGTGTCGCAGAGTGGGGGGAAAGCGGGATATAAATAAAAATAAAAATAAAGTTAATAATTGTTTCAGCATAAACCCCAAATGATGAGACGCTGAACAGCCACCTGCTCAGTTGCCAGATCTCCACCCAGGACTTGACTTCACTTTCCAGCCCTGGCATTCGCCAATTTTTGCTCTTGATCCCAAGGAAATGCAGGCTTCATAAGCAAAGGCTTTAAACAACAAGGGGGGGAGCATGAATTTCCTTGGGTTTTTTAATTTTACACGGGAAATCCAATTGAGGAACCAAAAAATGCAAGGAAGTGACTCAGGGAGACTTCACTGGGTATTTGTTTGTGAAGTAGATTCCTGCTTGAGATGGAGATATTAAATTCCTTTGCAAATCTAATGTATTGAGAGCATGAGTGGTGCAACAAGCAATGTTGGAATAGAGTTATACAAAATATCATGTATGGAGGCTTCTTTTCTCTTTCTTTAAATGTCATTGCCATGGAGTAAAGTAGAAGTGTTTGATATACAGTGCTTTGTTGGGGTAAAGGTAAAAAAGGTAAAGGTAAAGGACCCCTGACAGTTAAGTCCAGTCACAGACGACAAGGTAGGAGGCCTTAATGAAATCAAAGTCATAGCTACGAATCATGGTTTAAAATGGTTTTTTGAAATCTTTCTAAACCATTAACTAGGAGCACCAGCACTGTACACAAAAGGTAAGGGCTGAGGGGGGGAGCAAGTCACCCTGTAATTCAAGCAATGCTGGTATAGATTTATCAATGAATGCAAGAATCCTGCCAGACATATACAAAGCTTTCAGTATAGCAGCTGGAGTCAGGACCTGAAAGCCAAAGGACCAAGCCCTCCTGGTGAGAAGACTGTTTAGGGAGGCTTTTAATGTTTAATAGATTACTGTATTTTAATGTTCTTTTGGAAGCCGCCCAGAGTGGCTGGGGAGACCCAGCCAGATGGGCGGGGTATAAATAATAAATTATTATTATTATTATTATATTATTATAAGACCCTCCCCTTGGAAATTGTGTTTTTTTTTTAAAAAAAAAAAGTTGCGTAAGGATTTATTCTTCTTTTGAATTCTTTTTACACAGCTGACTCAGAAGGAGCAGGTGCAGGGAGACGTCTGTCAAATGTTAAACCTAAAAGGCCTGCAACCCAAAAGACAATTAAAAATAGCTTTTTTTTATTTCAGACAATATTCACGACTTCCCTCTTGCAGTGTGCAAGCGTTGCTTATTTGCTTGATAGCTTTTGGAGCTGTCTGCTCTGCAGGCATCTTGGACTGGTGTGCTAGGTTTGTTTCTGCTCTGTTTGGTGCATTGTGGAATGGATTATACGGATTAATCTGTGAAGCAGGGAGGGAGGTTGCAGTGGAAAGGATCCTGCCTCAGAGTGGGGAGTTCAATTGGATGATCACCTGGCCTCTTTCAGTCCATTTGCTCGGACTTGTACCTTAGGCTGATCGTGGTACTATACTTTATAAGGCAAACTGGAGTTTCTGAACCTCAGTTTTGCCTCATGATGCTAACAATGGGGCAGTTGCAGAGGGAAATTAGTGGGAGAGGATGCTTAGCTTTCATCAATTAAACTTTGCAGATGCTTTCCCAGCCCCTTTTAAATGCTTTCCTGCCATCCAGTTCTCAGGATGGAAATAAGCTTTGATGGTGGAGAAAGCCCTGGTCAGGGAGCAGTTGTGGAGGAGGAACAGCAGACAGAGGAAGTTTCAAATATCCCATCCAGTCCATCACCCCTCTTCTGCAAATGCCCCCATATGCCATGCATTATAATTACCTGGCATTGAACATTTTAGGGTATCTCGTGTTTGTTTCACAATCATAGCAGTGGTTGGTAAGTGGTGGTCCAATCTACTATCTGACCTACTGAGCACTGATTGTTGCTTCTCTTTTTCCCCCTTCTCTCCTGCCTAGTCATTGCTTGAACTGCATGAAAGTCAGGGTCAGGGGGGCGGGGTGCCACAAAGCCACTGACGTAGGTGGAGCAGCATGGAAGCCAGGTTGGGGGAGTGTACAGTCAGAAGCTCTGGATTGGCTCTGCTGGTCAGCCTGTGCAGTCCCTACCTCAGGCCACTGCCCTGCCTCACCCTGTACGTGTGCAGAGGAGGGCAACCGAGATGACCAAGGGCCTGAAAACCAAGCTTTATGACAGGCATGTCGAAAGTCCAGCCCAGGGGCCTAATTTGGCCAACCAGTAGATTTAATTCTGCCCCTGTGGTAGTTTATCTATTGGGGTAAAATGATAAAAAAAGCTGAACCCACTTCAATCTCAAAAAAAGCTCAACAACTCCGGGGGTTAAATCCTAAAAAAAGCTCAACAACTTTGGTCAGCCCTCACATATGTTCACTTCATCAAATCTGGCCCTCTGAAAAAGGTTTGGACACCCCTGCTTTATGAGGAACGGTTGAAGGAGTTGGGTATGCTTAGCCTAGAATGACCGCTCCCCACATCAAATGGGGGGCGATTTTTGCGTGGTCGCGCGCAGCCCCCTGGATCCCAGTGCAGGTCCTGGTAGTTCGGACTGGCTTCATCCTCCCCAGGCTGGATACCTGGAGGTCTCCGCCTACCTCAGCCAATCGCCCAATCCCGCCTGGGGAGGCATTGCCAGGGGACTGGCCAGGTAAGGGGAGGGACCCCTCTGCCCACACAATAGAAGGTGCAGCTTACCTGGGAGGCGGCAGTTGGGCTCCAGAGATTGAAAAGATCTCTGAAAGATCTAGAAAAGGAATTGAGAGAAGATATCTAAAGGGCTGTAACATGGAAGATGGAGCAAGCTTGTTTTCTCCTACTTTGGAGACAGGAACCAGTGCCTTCAAGTTAGGAGATTCCAACTTAACATCAGGAAGAACTTTCTGACAGTAAGAGCTGTTCGACAATGGAACGGACTCCTGAGGACTCTCCAGTGGATTCTCTGTAATTCTATGATTTTCATTCAAATCCTCTGGCACATCCATGTAAGAAGGGAATGCAATGGTCAGTGGCATTTCCCCCTTACAATCAAGTGTTATATAAATTTTATTAAATAAACAAAAAATAATGATTGTCTTTGAAATGAGCAAAAATAGTGAAATCTCACATAAGCATGACTTTTAGTTCTTCCATCTTGATTCTTAGAGGGTAAAGATTGCCAGTACAAAGCTGTTTCTTAGTGACTTCCACTCCCATCAAGCTGGGAGGCCAAAGGAATGAAAAGATCCATTTGGGTGGTCCGAAAGGCTACTGGTATGCTATACTCAAGCATTTGACCTTCTAAACTGAAATTTAGATAGGAAAAAGTGATATCAGAGTCATTATTAAAGTGTTTTAAAATAAAAGATTTCCTGAGGAGGATTGTTAGTTATTGGGGGGGGGGATGTTATTTTTGGAATGAGAGAAGAAGGGTTGGCCTTCCAAGTAGGAAGTGGGGCCTTGAGGGACATGCAAGCTGGGTTCAAAGAAAATAAAAGATGGCTTGGAAAGCAACTTCCATTTCTGTTTATACCGGATTTCAAACATAGCAAAGTGTGTAACACATTTTCACACATTGGTACCTCATATTCCTATGAGGTACTGTAATTTTGTAGCTGCCAAATTGAACTAATCCAGGCTTCCTCAACCTCGGCCCTCCAGATGTTTTTGGCCTACAACTCCCATGATCCCTAGCTAGCAGGACCAGTGGTCAGGGATGATGGGAATTGTAGTTTCAAAACATCTGGAGGGCTGAGGTTGAGGAAGCCTGAACTAATCCCTTAGCAGCATATATTTAAATATATATCCTGCCCTTCCTCCCAACAGAGGCCAGGGTAGCAAATAAGAGAAATAAGAGTGCCAAGACCCAAGCTAGACTGGGAATCTAGTTCATGAAGCATGCTTCTCTCTTTGGAAGGTGAAAAAAGGAAAAGTGTTAAAACTTTCATCGGATTACATTCAGGAGGGGAGGTTCATGTGAGGGGATTGAAAATAAATAGCATTGAAAGGCTCCCTTCACTTAGCTGCTGAATGTGTGGCTGGCAGGCAACATGGCTGGTGCTCCCATCAAGGGCAGGGTTATACAGTGCATGCCCCTCGTGCACTCTTCCATTGGGGTGTGTGTGTTCAGCTGAGAACCCTGTTTGGTGGCTTACAAAAACAATATTACCCTTCCCACAACAAAAGACTAGCTGCTGTATCAAATGTTGACAATAGAAAAGATGAAGAGGTAATAAGTAACAAATGGGAACAATTCATGAAAGTGAGCTTATTTTTAGTGCTGTTTATTGGTCAAAAGAGTTTTCCGTAGGGATCAGTGAGACTTTAAAGTGCATTTGGCTGAATCATATTTGAAGGGAGAGAAAGAACAGAAGCAAGGGGTGAATGTGAGGAACTGCATTTATATAATTATACTTTATTACAAAGACCTAGGGTTGGGCAGGGCACAAAAGTTTTGAAAATGGCGCCCAGTGTTGACTTCATAGTGACTTCATAGAATTACTCCCTGTGTTTTCCTGCCAGAGGCAGCCTATGATATAGTGTGTGTGAGCATAACAACAAGCCCCCCCCCCATCCCAAGTCCACTCACTAAGTATTTCTCACTAAGTATTACAGGGAAAAGGTTAATAATTTGATGTATGGCTTCATAACTTCCTCAGGTATTATTATTGATGATAATCTTAAATATCTTTGTAGCTCTTCCATGCATCGTTGGGGAGTGGAGTCACTGGAGTGGCTGCGCAGCACAGTGTAAGCCTAACTTCCGAATGCGTACACGGATCATACAGCAGGAACCCAAAAATGGTGGGGAGCCCTGTCCTCCATTAGAAGAGAGAGCTGGATGCCTGGAATATACTACCTACGAGGGGCAGGATTGTGGAGATGAGCACGGTACACGTAACATACTATTTTGCTCCGAATCTTCCATTATGTGACTCGCATCCATAAACATTTAATTGCTTTTTAATAATTCATTTATTATGACTGCAGTAAAAACACTGGGTACTATTTATTTAAAAAAATGCTTAATATATTTACATAGGGTTAACTGTCAACTGATAAGTAGCATCTTGCATGAAGCAAATAAAAGAATCTGCCTTACTGTATTGTCTTTCCATTGCAATTTCATTAAAATGGCTTCCTCCAATATATTGTGCTTAATTTTTGGAAACTGAGAGCACTCATATTTTCTCCTGCTTGCCAGAGCTTCCCCCTCTTCCTCCTTCCTAACATTAGCCATGGTTTCAACTACTGTAATATGTGCTTGAAGCCAAAACCATGTTCTTATAATCAGAGTTTTCAAAGGCACTATAGTTAGAGTTTCTGTGAAGTCTGTGTAAACCATAGTTTGTGTCAGTGCATGTATAATACACAACTGGTCAGTGGTGGGAAAAGGATGGAATTGCTTCAGAGCCTGGAACAGGAATGGAACATGTTCAGTAGGCTGACTCCCATCTTGCAAACTATGATTTATAGGGAGCAAGTGTCATATCTCCACTAGGTCAGAGTTGTGCCAGCAGTTGGTTTTGCAGCAGGCCCAAGACTTTACAGGATACATGTGAGTGGTCTGGTTCTGTACCTGCCACATTTTGTGGTATGTAAATGGCTTTGCATTCTGCTTCCTCACTGCACCTGGAGATGTTTGTTACATAGCAGCAGCACCAGTGATAATTCTGCAGAAATGCAATTCTTATGTTCAAGTCCCAGTGAACCGAGTTGTCTTTTTTTATATAAGTGCTTGTGTAGCTTTTTTCTTTTATTAAATTTCTTGTATTTCTCTTGGAAAGCAGTCAAGTTTGTTTATTTTGAGACATGGCTGTAGCTGTTAACATACTTCAAACATATTTAACTTCGGCTAGAAGGGATTGCATAGTAGCAAATAAAGAGTAGCCAGCAGGGAGAAAAGGTAATTTATATGAAAATATTCATTGGAATGTGGGGGAAACCTATAATCTACTCAACTGTGAATGTTTGCCCATTCAACCTCTTGTTGAGAACCATATTTCAAAATGACAGGGATATTTGCAGGACTTTGGAAGTATTGAGCCTTCACAATTTATAGGCCTATGACCAATAACACAGTAGTCCCTCATGAAAATACCCTATCCTACTAGAATGACCTTGTCTGCCAGTTTAAGTATTTGATGACTATCTTATAGAGAACTCTGTGTTTTCTGCATCACTTCAGTTAAACAGTAATGTCAGTGTCTTTCATCCTTCTTGAAGAAGCTTGTTTTTATAATGATAAACCTTTCTCTTTCTAGTTCCTGCTTTTATAACTACTTCTGAATACAGCAAAGAGAGAAAAAAGAGAGCTGCAAATCCAAGGTGGTCTTCCGAAACAGAGAATTCTAGGTAATTAAGGCTGCAATTCCATACTTGCAAGCCCCGTTGAACTCCACAGTACTTCCTCTGAGTATAGAGACACACAGGCTTGAGCTGTAGGCCAATCCTGTAATATGTGCCTAGGTGTGTCAGTTCACAGGAAAGAAAATATTGAACATTGATGTAGAATAATTCAACCAGGCCTGTTCCAGAGTTAATCTGAAAGGGGTTGGTGGAAGCTGACATCCCCATCTCTTCTCTATACAAGCTCCTAAAAATGTTCTGCCAAGGGTACCTTGGGGAATAGGATAAGCTATAATGTAAGGGTTCTGAAGGGAGCACTGCAAAAATTAGTTGGGGCACCTTCCATGTTCAAAACTCCACTGGCAGAAGGCCTCTCTGCAAAGTTTTCAGGGATGCCTCTTTCTTCTCAGTCCCCTGTGCCACAGCCTACTTCATTTTGTAGAGTCTGCTGTGAGGTGACTATTTGAGTGTAAGCACAGCTCAATAGTATTCTGTTCCTATAATTTGTCTATGAGGAATGCAGAACACTCATGTTGCCTAGCTGCTAGGGAGCCCACAGTGATTGTGAAGATCCCCCCCTTTTTTTGGCAACATGTAATTCATGGATAGCTCACTCCCTGCTACAACTTCACCTATAAATGGGGCTTTATTTCAACTAACCTGCCTTATTTAAGAAAATGTTTCTTTAATCTGTTCTGTGACCCACTTCTAGTGGTAGCAATATTAAGTTAATTACTGAGATATTTTTCCAATTCTATCTGCATTGTCTCAAAATACGGGATTATTCTCAAGAGCCTGTAATTTAAAACACCCAATATCAGCATAGCTAACCTAGTGGAACCACTGTATTAAAATAAAGTAAAAAAATATTGTCTGCCTAGGTCACTTTGCTGGCTGTGAACATAACATGGCTGTAGCTGATAGACTGTAATGTTTATGTTCAGCTATCATCAGTTCATACAGACGCAGTGGACAACATATTTTGGCTTACCTATTACTGCAGTTGCAGGTAATAGTTATGCTATAGTCTATTAAATGTATAATGCAACACATTAACCAAAGTTTCTTCTCTTAAGGAGCTATTGTGTGGAATTTAAAACAGAAACATTGTCTCCTCGTTGCTCTATGGAGAATCGCCCATATGCTCGATGGATGCAGTACATCAGAGAAGGATTTACGGTGTGTGTAACCTGCCAGCCTCCAGCAATGCACACTAGCAGGCATCGCTGTTTTGGAGATGGTGGTGATGCAGATGGGTAAGCAATTGAATCTCATTTCTGAAGTCCTACCATCAGCACCACAAAGCTTTTAACTTATACGTTATATTGAACAGTTTTTAAAGAGAGTAGATTGCTGACACAGAGAACATTTTAAAGTAACCTGTACTGCTTCAAATCACTACTGTAGTGGCACTCCTCTGTATTAAGGTACACAAGTGCAAGACCAAGAAAATTTCTCTATTTTGTTCATGTGAATGCAGAATAGGAACTTTCTGATTTGAAGTTGAACTGGGTCGTTTTGACCCCCACCCTCATTCAAAAGTGAGATCTTTTAATGTAAAGGTATCTCAATTTAGGCTAAAGCAGAAATTGCTTGATATTCAGGCTTCAAACACCATTTCCTGCATTTAAGATACTGTTTAAAAATACCAAGTTTGAGTTCCAACAGACAACATAATAGTTTTGAGACTTCATTCGATAGTTGGCTCACAAGGAGACCCTCCCCAGAGCCTGAAGAGGACATCCTCTTTAATAATGTCTTTTTTCCAGTTGCCCCCTTTCCTTCTTCCCCTCTTAACTGTCAAAACTAATAGATGACATCCCCCCTTTTCTCCAAGTGGTTGTTCAGCTGTCTTAAAAATCTTCTCTTTTACAAATCCCTTTCTAACAAAAGTGGGGTTAAATTAGTCATGCAGAGTAGCTAAAGGCACATTTCTTTTTCCATACCAAAAACAGGGATGCAAATTGTACTCCAACAAGTTGCAATACAGGTGGGGCCTAGACACTGCAGGCTCAGTAAGCAGAGTCCTTAAATCAATTTTCTTGGTCCTACTGTAGTGAGTGCTACCACCTTGCTGCTTCCAACTTCTGCCTCCATGACTGCATCAAAAGACCTTGGCAGCCAATAGACAATATAGGCTAATTGACACAGCACTCAGCTTACACCTACCATAGCAGAATCAATGCATAACTTTCTTCATTGATGGACAGTTATTATGAATACCTCCTATCAGTTCAACAAGTAATCTGATACAGTAAAGGCAGAGTTGCTATTAAACACAGATGGCTTACCTGTAGCTCTCCAGATGTTGCTTGACTATGACTCCCATAATACGTAACCATTGACCATGCTGGCTTGGGCTGATGGATGTTGGGAGTTCAACATCTCCAGAACCCCTGCTATAAAATCAAGTGTACTTAAGAAAGATGGTTACTGCAATATGATGGCACAGTAAATGCAAGTTGCTTTTATATAGACACTGTGAAAATGTTGCATTGCTATGGACTCAAAGGGCCAGGTTACTTAAAATACTTTCTTATGTATATAATTACCTGATCCCCAAGATCACTGGAGACCCTGCTACAACTTCTTTGGCCAAATAAAGTGAGGTGGCTGGCTGCTAGGGAAAGTATCTTATCTGTGGTGGCACTATATTGACAGAAGGTGAAGATTTTAAAAACATTTCTAATCTAGGCTTTTCAATTTTTTGTTTTGTGTTTTATTGCTTATCTGCCATAAAAAGCAGTATTAAAGTTTGATGTGTTGATTTATATATTATGTTTATTTTTTGTGAACCAACCCGAGAGCATATGCTGTTAGCTGCCATACAAAAAAGTAATAAAATTCATTTTGCAGATGCTACGAATTAGAATTATTGAACAGTGAAGTAGCTCTTTACAGGATGCTCAGTAAATTTAAACAGGGAGTTAAAATGCCATGTATTTATATCTACTCCCCATGGGATGATGTTTATGCATATGTTCTCTTTTTAGGAATAAAGTTCTTCACTGGCAAGCGGTTGGCAATCCATCCTGCCATGGAACATGGAAAAAAGTTCAGCAGCTGGAAGAATGTTCATGCCCTCTTGTACATAGCTTTATTTTTACGTAGCAGTTTGAACACATAACCTTTAATATTTTACTGAACTGAGGAAACTCTTCTACTGTTGGACTTCTGTAACCCTATTAGACATTGCTTTTTAACAAGTGACAAGTCAACATTTTGAAATCACAGTATTTTGCTGCACTGAATAAAAACCAGCTAATTATTGTAAGTTATGCTAGGCATCTTGGGTCTGCAGATGGGATTTTAGTGAGATTTTACTTGGCATAATCCACTATCATTGATCATTGTGGAAGCCCCACTGAAAATGAGGCAATCCAGAATCACTTGCCCCTATCCATTTTAATAGCAGGGTAGTGATTCCCAATTTGTTTTATCCAGTACATAAGCCAATAATCACCATTCAAAAGGACGTTCCTGGGATAGATACTGGAATTCCAGGTATATTCAACATCAGCCAAATATCACAGGTTCCTTAGAAGGTGCACACACACACACACAAAAATGGTTGGAGACTGCCTGCTTCACATGAATGCCTGGATAAGGAAGCTGTTTGATGTGGCTTCACAGTACAGCTAATCTTTATAGATAAGTACAGGTAGCTCCTCACATGAGACAACTACTACTGTGTGGCCCCTCATCATGTGAATGCTTCTGACGATCTGGGGTTTTCTGTTTTAAATTGCTTGTAGCAACTTTTATGCAACTGTGCAGAAGATAGGTCTGAAGATAGGTCAAGCTCTCAAGGGTAAAAGATAAATTATCATAATGATTTAATGCAAATCATTTTAATAGCCTTACACAACCTTTACAAAAACCAGCTGAAGCAACAACTATTTAATAAAATATACTAGATTTTTTGTGTTAAACATAATTACACCAAAATGGTTTTCACTGGTCTGCTATAAACTACATAAAGGAATCGCCTGACAAGATCAGAAATGCAGTATAGGGAAGAGTGGAGTAAAACGAAAATATTTGGGAAGACAGCTTAAACCATGTTTAGTTTGACCAAAGTCCTCCATCTGTCTTTCAACATTACATTAGTCCGATGATTGAAGTCATAATGTAGAAGAATTTTAGTCCACTTTCCTACTCCAAACTCCTGTACACCCTTTTTCAATTTCGCGTCTTCTTCCCAACTCCATCGCTTTAAAAAACAAAACAAAACATTGTGATACTCAAATATGCACAACACACTTCAAAATATTTTACTCTACTGTGGAGCTAACAAGCTGTGAAGGAAACCTTCAGTTCTTACCAGTATGATTTTTTTAGGACTGAAGGAGTTAAATCTTCTGCATACTTGTAGCCTACAGAAGTGTAGCATTTCAGGAATTGTTCCCACTAGGGACAAGGTCAATAAATCTAATGCTTTTATGGAAGAAAAACTGTATTTAAATATGGGACTTGTTTTGATGGAAAGCTAGAAACTATTTTAGCAAGCTTCAAATCTAGGGTGTTTTTTTTAAAAATAAAATGACTATCAGCCTAATGACCATCTCTAGCATGACTGATTTTTCTACATCGTATTTTTAGAAGGCAGAAACTCCTTTGAGATAAAAATGTATATCCTCCAACCAATCAAGCAGGGCACAACATTCACTTGCCAACTGAAAATGACTTTCTGAATTCTATTTTTAGCTGCAAAATTGTAAAAATATATAGACCCATGTATGCAAGCTAACTAAAAAATAGTGCAATGATTAACAGAAGACACTGCTACAACATTCACTTTGCCTATGGGGGAATTGAACAATGGCAACATTGAACAGAGTAACCACTCAGAGAGTTGTAAAAAGTCAACAGTCTTTTGAACATTCACAGTGTTCTTTCATGTAAAATCTTCTATAAACATCCGTCACTATTGAAATGGGTAGGTTCAGCTTGTTTGGAATACTCAAAAGAGCTGCTTTGAGCTCTGAGATTATTTCAATAACAAAGATTGTGAAGAAAAGCAACGTATCTACTTATTTTAGGGAGAACCTGAAATTGTCCACACTGAACACAGTACTTTAAGTCTGGGATTGCCGGCTTCCCCAAGCCTGCTAGGCCAAGACCCTCTCCTGCCAAGCTGTGATGTCACTTGTCAACTCCGGAAAGGAATTTCTGCACAAGTAGGGGCACATTCATCTTCATGGAGGGTGCAACAAGCAATAGGTAGCTAAGATGGCTACATTTCAATGTCAAAGGCAGTATCTGAATAGCAATTTCTGGGAATCACAAGTTTGGAGAGTGATGTGGGCTCTCATAGGCATGGATTGGCCACTGTGACAGCATGAGGCTGGATTCAATGGGCCCTTCTAAGGACATGGTCTGCATTTTATAACCCTTCCCCCATTCATACCTGTTTCTTAAAACTTGTTGACAAAGATAAAGTATCTTCTTGACCATTTTCAGGATCATGCAGTTCCCTCTTGCCTAGTTCAGGTAACAAACAAAATAAATATTTTGAATCTTTCAACTACAATGTAATGGCCTAGTACTCCGGAATTTTCTTAATACAAATTTATTGCAAAACAGTTGAAGATAATTTAAATAGCAGTTAATTCTGTGTGCACAGCTTTGTGGCTTCTATAAGATAGTATGTACAACTACATCAGCTAATAAGAGATAAGAACTAGGGTGACAAGAAAGCTTGCCAATAATTTAGTTGTGTGGAGAGCCATATATGCACGGTTTACTTGCAATTTAGCAATAGCCCAGGGCAACCCAGTGACTTGAAACCAACTAACCAGACAGATAATACGCCCACACACCCATTGATACATTAAAACCAAGAGGTATAAAGAAAAACAAACATCCTACCCACTTCTAAATGGCAACAGATAGTTAAAGACCAAAGGCCTGGTTATAGGGGAAGGTTTTTGCCTGGCACCTAAAGATATATGATGGTGCCAGGTGAGCCTCCCTGGTGAGAGCATTCTACAAGTGGGGAGCAACCACAGAAAAGGTCTGTTTTTGTGTTGCCACCCTCCGAACCTCTCGTGAAGGGGGTACATAAAGAAGGGCCTCAGGTGATGATTGGAAAGGTCTGGGTTGGTTCATATGGAGGCAGGTGGTCCTTGAAGTATTCTAGTCCTGAGCCATTTAAGGCTTTATACCGGTAGGTCAAAACCAGCACTTTGAATTGGCCCCGGAAACAAACTGGCAGCCAGTTCAGTAGGGCCAGGATCGATGTAATATGATTAAACTGTCTTGCCCCAGTAAGCAAGCTGGCCACTGAACTATGCACCTGCTGACGTTTCTGAAGAATCTTCAGAGGCAGTCCCATGTATAATGGATTGCAGTAATCTATCCTAGAGGTTACCAGAGCATAACTGCAGAAATCAGACTCTCCCTGTTCAGTCAGGGAGGCAGCTGGGCCACCACCTGAAGCTGATGGAAGGCACTACTGAGGCAACCTGAACATCAAGTGACAGAAAAGGATCTAGAAATAACCCCAAGCTACATACCTACACCCTCAGAGGGAGTACATAGCCCCATCAAGAGCAAGCAATCTCCCATCCGTCTAGTCTAGGGAACCGCCCACTAACAGTTCCTCAGTCTTGTCTGGATTGAGCTTCAGCTTGTTGGCTCTCATCCAGACCATTACCAAGGCAATGGTCCAGCACATCAACTGCCACACCTGCAGATGTGTGTCATCAGCATATTGCTGACAACGTACGCCAAACCCTCAGATAACCCCACCCAGAGATTTCATGTACTGGTAGACGTTAAACAACATCCAAGTAGGATCAGAACCACAGCAAGTCCTAAATAGTTGGTACCAAAAATAGTTTAAGGCTGTGATCCAGGTATCAATGCACAGTGTTTGTAAGCAGTTTTCTTGTATTTAAAAACTTATAGCAGTATTTCAATTATTTATCCACCAATATTAAAATGGAGTTCATATACACTGAAAGGATTGCAGCACTTACTTTGAAGAGCACTTCCTTTTCTCCTTATTTTTCTCTGGGGAGTCTGTAGTTGCCATGAATCCCAAGGTACTTGGCTAGCTAATGAACAAGTTTGTCTATTTGAGCTATAAAGGAATGAAACATCCATAAATGTCAAGCCTTGATATTTAACTATTTTGAATTCATGCGAGAATATATTTTTCCAGTGGTTTTTCTTTGCTGGATGGAGTTTATATTATTTTGCTGTTATTTGAGGGAAGAGTGAGATCAGAATTAAGAACAAAATCAATATAATTTTGGCCACATCCCACAAAGCTCAGTGCCTCATGCTGCGTAATACATTCCTCTTGGGAGGCCCCAAACATAGGCAGTGATGAAGTGGATGCCCAAATAATATTTTGCTTTGTATCAAATTAGGATACTCTACCAACATTTTATCCTGCATTTAGATAATCTGTCACCATCTCTCTCAAACTTCAGAATCCTCTTTGATATAAGTAAACTTCTGTAACACTATATTTCAGCTGCATTCATATTATATAGGGACACGTGATGCTGTGGAAGTAAATACTGTACCCAATTTTACTACTCCTGAGTAGGAATCTGAGTTTTAAAGTTTATGTTTGGCCAATACTGCTTCTTTTACCATTCTGTAGTGCCTTAACATCTTCAGCCATGCTGCCTGATGCTGACTCTCCCTGCATCTACCCCACCCCAGGTCTATTTCAGGAAGCTCCCAGGTTAGGGTTCCAAGGAAAGTTGCACCACTGCCAACCACTCTTGGGTGCAACACCATTCTGTGTAATAGGGAACAGTGAATAGGAAGGACAGATTGATATAGTTATTGTGCATCTGTGGGGCACCTCCAATTTACAGTGCCCATTGGCAGAGCAAGAAAAAGCTTCTCTCGGTGTAAGGTAAAGGTAAAGGGACCCCTGACCATTAGGTCCAGTCGTGTCTGACTCTGGGGTTGCGGCACTCATCTCGCTTTATTGGCCGAGAGCCAGCGTACAGCTTCCGGGTCATGTGGCCAGCATGACAAAGCTGCTTCTGGCGAACCAGAGCAGCGCACAGAAACGGCGTTTACCTTCCCGCCGGAGCG
The DNA here is from genome assembly GCA_034641385.1 of Darevskia mixta. Lineage (NCBI taxonomy): Eukaryota > Metazoa > Chordata > Lepidosauria > Squamata > Lacertidae > Darevskia > Darevskia mixta. The sequence goes on along the minus strand of JAWWNH010000018.1, from coordinate 5,843,991 downwards.
GTACCTATTTATCTACTTGCACTTTGACCTGCTTTCGAACTGCTAGGTGGGCAGGAGCTGGGACCGAGCAACGGGAGCTCACCCCGTCGCAGGGATTTGAACTGCCGACCTTCTGATCAGCAAGCCCTAGGCTCTGTAGTTTAACCCACAGCGCCACCTGGGTCCCCTCTCTCAGTGTAGTTGTATTTATAAACATGAACACATACAATGCTTTTGAGATGGAGATGCTATACAGAAACCCTAATGTCTTACTAGATAGCTAGTGATTTTCCAGCTTATGCCTCTACTTGCTAAACTTTACTATGATAAAAACATGACAAAATGTAGTATTGAGCTAAGGAAAATATGGTTTCACATAAACAGACTGACTCTTCAGGAATAAATCCCTGCTCGCACCTACACTACCCTTGCTATAATAAAGCTGTAGTAAGAAGAACCGTGTTCAATATGTACTTACCGTACTTAAAAGTGATACTAACCTTTGTTTGGTTTCCAAACAGCTTGCTTTCTTTGATTCAGTTACACTGTTACATTGCAATTCTAACATTATTTTTCCTGAACTTCTAGCTTCCACTTCTTTCATAGCTTCCTGTAAAACAGAGCAGGAATGCCACTTTAATTGACCAGCAATAAAAAGTAGTGCATTGTTCTTAGAAATACTATATCCATTTCTTGGGGGGTGAGGGAATAAAACTACACTACAATGTTAAGAACAAATTTCAATGATTAACGTTCACTCATCTACAACTTAAATGACAGGTACAGTGGACCCTCCGGATACGAATTAAATTCGTCACAGGGGTCTGTCTGCAACCCAAAAAGTCCGTAGGCAGAGGTGCCGCTTCTGCACGCGTGCACGGCGTGATTGAGCACTTCTGCGCATGTGGCAAACCCCGGAAGTATACACTTCCGAGTTTGCCGCGTTCATAACCCAAAAGTTACATATCCAGAGCGGTATGTAACTAGAGGGTCCACTGTACACATAAATTGGAATTTTTCAAACCAGGATTATATTTTCCTTTGTCTTTAAAGGATGTAAGCCAATTTTTTTCTGTTTTTAGTATTTGTTTAATTTTCCATAAAGTGATATTCATGTGGGATTTCAAGTGGGATTTCCCATTGTTTCAACATACCTTTGTTAGAAAATCAGATTTTTCACTCAAGAAAATACTGATGTATGATTTGATTTTCTGAATCAAAAGACTGAAACTGAAATTTCGGAGAAATGGATGATATGGATCTTTGTGCTTTACTATTGCAGCCAGCTTCATTCTCAAAGGCTAAATGCAAATAAATAAATAAAAATCAAAAATATATATATATATATATATGATCAGGGTTACATTGTATTGTATTTTACTAAGGATATATGCCTTTACAAACAGCTGGAGTATGTTATTTCTGCCTTCTACGAGCCAAGATTCAAGAAGTTCAGTACAGGTAGGTTCGGTCCATTTGTTATCCTGGTACAAATCACATCACTGCTGCACAAATTACCCTTCTTTTATCTAGCATTTTCAATCTAAAGGAATATTTTGCTCTATAGACTTGTTTGTGAAGAAGAAATTTTCAATACTTCTCCATATAGTTACAGATTGCAAAATGTAGAGTGGCTATTCTATTCAATATAGGGAACTTGATTCTCATTAGTCAAGATATTTGATGACCAAGAGCAATGTCTTCTTGTCTTGGGAAAATATGGAACCCTACCCTGCATGCTTTCTGCCATGCAGATGAGGGGAAAGGAGCAAGGAAGAAGCAAAGCTGCCTTGCTTATTTTGAAGTTACTACTACTACTACTACAATAAATAATAATAATAATAATAATTTTATTTATATGCTGTCCATCAGACTGGGTTTCCCCAGCCACTCTGGGTGGCTTCCAAAGAATTATAAAACTACAGTAAAACATCAAACATTAAAAACTTTCCTATACTAGGCTGCCCTGCATAGTGGAGCTTTGCATAAAACACTCATGAGAACTGCACACCCATACTCTGGAGCTCCAAAGGACACCCCCAATGACACAGCAGTGCACAACGTAAGTCACGTGTTACTGTCTGAACTGTGAAAGAAGCATGTCTAACTTCATGATGTCTAATGTATAACTTGGTAAGGTAGTCCAGTGGCCCCTTTCTCTTCACGCCATACCACATACCCTCCTCTCTATACCCTGCTCACATTATTTCCTCAGCACACCAATCTCTTTGTCCACTCTATAGCACTCCCCCTATTTCTGCCCCTTCTCTCCACCTCCTTCTCAAGTGCAGTAATGGCACACAAAGCTTTCACTTTCCAAGGAATTCACACCAGTGACTGATTCTTGGGCACAGGCAGACCTTGCAGCATAGCTGGCTACAAGAGGCTAAAAAACCTGATAAGTACCACTTCCAATAAATTAGGGTGGGCCTTAGAGACAACTGCAAGCTATTGACTATTGGGAATTATCCTAGGGTGGTGTGTCAGAATGTAGGCTCTATGCTGTGAAGGTCTGGTTTAAGAGGACAGTACAGTGGAACCTTGACTTACGCCTCTTCTCGCGGATGTTTCAAGTTGCGTCCATGGCAAACCCAGAAGTAAACACTGGGTTTGCTGCAATTCGCACATGCACGGAAGTGGCTTCTGCCATCTGTGCGTGCGCAGAAGTGCACTACCACCGAATGCGCACCATTTTGACCAGTGGACGGATCTCCGTAACGGAATATGTCCGTAGAGGTTCCACTGTACTAAGGATAAAACCCTGGAGGTTTTTAGTGCATAGATAAGGCTTTAGTGTCTTCAGATTACACAATGGCTGCACCCACAAAGGGAGAAACAACAATTGGCTAATCTGTGGCCCTCTGGATGTTGTTGAACTATAATATTCATCATCCTTGACCATTAGCCATGCTGACTGGGGCTGATGGGAGCTGGGAGTCAACAACATCTCAAAGACCACAGATTTAGCCACCTGTGCACTACAATGTAAGTTCTTGCAATGCCAGAATCCCTGGAAGTAAGCCCCAAGGGAAAGTGACAAGCTCCTAGGCATTTTCTGATTTTCTCATTAATTTTAACTGATTTTATCTTTTGTATCTCTTTTGTAACCCCATTCTACACAATAATGCAATATATAAATTGCCAAACAAGCAATTAGCTTGGTAAACTTGCATATTGCTCATTTATAGGCATCTGATACTTTTTATATTTGTTTCAGACCAAACTGTCTGGAGTAATCAAGCTTCTGGACTAAAAAATACTGAAAATTCAGTATTACCTCATTTGAGAGAGATTCCGGAAATATTCTTTCCAGGGCTTCTGCAGACTCCTTAAAATATCCTTTTTCCATATACACTGCTACAGCCTACAAAGAAAGAATACATTCTGGATTGATTAAGAGGTGTCACATTTACACAGAGATATGTAATACTGTATGGGAGCAAAGCTGAATGTTACATGACCAATCTTTGTTAATGGTCTTTCCTAAGACTCAATCCTATGGTCTTGCTTGGACAGGTCAATGATAGTCCATGAAGAAATTTAAATGAGTGATCCTCTGACTTATTTCCATGGCACATTCAAGCAAATATGGCTGCATGGATCTACAAACAGACCTGAATCTGAATTAACCGCTTGATGTCTTCATGCAGCTTATCTTGTTTGCTTTGTGTTTTTAAAAATGAAGTCCAGATTAACAGGGCTTTTTCCAGTGGTGAAGAGTCTTCATCATCCCCTAAATGAAAACCTTAAAAGGAAATAAATTGAGAAGGGCAAATAGTGTATTTCATAGAGTAAAGAAGACACACACAAAAAGGACACTAAAATTTACCAATCATATGCCTCCACAGCTGATGATTTTAGGTGCCCCTTGCCATTTGTTAAGTCTCCTCGTTTGACCCTTACAGAATTAAATGTGTCCATCTTACCAGTTTTTGTTTTATCAACCAGATATAGGGTAGTAAAGACAATAGCTCAGGGCAGACTAGAGAGTCATGATGGGGAAATTGCTGTGGTCTGTAGGAAATGTCTCCCCTTCTTCAGGCTTCCTGATCACTTGGATGGGGATCTAGAGTGTTTTACCTGGTGCTGGGTAATCAGGACAGATGAGATATTCTTTTTGTTTGCTATCTGCTGCACTGCTCAGCAATCTCAGTGCCTGAGCTGACAGAAAAGATGAAAACTCCTATACCATTAGTTCTGGGGGAATTCAACATCCACACTGAGGCTGTTAATTCTGGGGTAGCTCAGCTTCTTGGCATGAATAATACTGTCACTGCAGACACCCAGCCAAAGAGTATGAATGGAACTGCTCTGTCAAACTAGGAAGGCCCCCTCTTGGACATATTCTCAGGACCTATGCATTTGAGATTGAGATACAAAAAATCATGACTTCAAGAAGATGGAAAGAAATAGAAGAGTATTCAGGGCACAGCTTCTCATTTGGCACCAGGTGGCACCTTGAAGTGGCAACACATTATTTGCTGCTTCTGAGTGGCTCCAAAGCCCAGAACAAAGGCAGACAAATGTAGTCTCAGGGAACGAGCAGAATCCTCTTCTCAGGTCAGACTTTAGACATGGTCAAGAGCAACAAGAGCCTCTTATTGCTTTTAACTTTCCCCAGTGAATTGTGCAAGGGATCACAAATAATAGCTTTCTATCAAGACCAAACAAAACTTTTAGACGCCATTCATGACTGTCCTTTGTTATCTGAGTCTCATCCTTTCCAACCCTATGTCCAAGTTTAGACTGTAAGCTCCTGAAAACAGTGACCTTTTGTTATGCCACTCTGTGAAGCACTGCATGCATTGTTGGCACTAAACAACAGAAGCCTCATTTGATTTATCCGTGCAGGTAACTTTACAACTTGTTCACATTTAACTTGTGCACATTCAGCTTTATGCACTAGTTTTAAAAAACAAACAAAACAACATTAAAGCAGTTGGAAGTTAGGGAAAAAAGATTTTGGCAATCCCACCATTGAACCCAATGTGTTTTGACTATACACTACTTTGGCCTTAGGTGCTATCCTTGGAATGTAACCCCAGCGTAAGTTGAGAGTCATCTGTATTGTAAAGGAATTACAATGGAAACTGAAGAAATTTAGCAGAATATTTACCAAGTGATTTTCCTTCTGCAACATATGCCAACAGCTGACAAAGGCACACTATTTTCATTTGATGAGCTTCTATTTGATTTAGTCCTTTGATAATAGCTGGAGAAATAAAGAGCATACATGATTAGATGAATTTTGTTCCTATAGTGCCACTGTGTGGTTATCAGTATCAAGAACCTTTTCTGTATCTTAAGCACAGTTACTTGAAATGAAGCTGTGCTGAAATCAATGGCACTATCTTTCAAATAATTTTACTTAGGACTGGAGCATTGAAGGGCAACTTTTATTTAGTGGCTTGCACTGATGCACTCATTTTAAAATATGACTAGTCAATCTGTCAATGAGATTCATCATATTTGCATGAAATTAAACAACAGTAAGTTTTAGAGTTATTTTAACCATAGAGGGAGCCAGAGATCAAGAGATTTTCAGGCCAATTTTCGGCATAAATAAATTTCAGGACACTTTCAGGTTGAATGGTGGTAACAACCCAATTTCCCCCCAATGTGACAGTCTGAAGTAGTTACTTAAGTCATAAATGCATCGTGTCTTTGTAAATTTGTCTTAGAAATAATGCAGCACATAACAGCAAACATGATACAATTGCTCAACAGTTTGATACCATATTTTTAAGAGTTCATTAATTATTTGACTAGGTCATCTCAGGCAGAACATACTAATCTGCCAAGTTAAGCTAAGAGGAAAGCTTTGGTTTCTCTACTGTAGTTACCACATCAAGGAAAAGCATTCCCTTATAAGTCCCTGTTCTAAAATCTCTGACTTTTGTCTTCTGGGTTTCTGGGGGTTTTCCTGTTGTTATTCTGTCTCTCACAGCTACAATAAACCTACCATTAAAATTATGGACTGGTCATTTCTTCGTCAGAGGGCAAACGGGGCAAATTTAGCAGGGGATCAAATACTTTCCCCCCTCACTGTAGAATGTGGCCAGCAAGCTGCAGCTTTACAGGGCTATCATCGCTGCAACATCTTGTACCGGTACCTGTACCTGGCTAACACTGCAACTGCTAAAAGTACAGGGACACCTCTAGGGAAAATAAAACAGAGGCATGCATGCACCATTCATACTGGCTTTGCTGTTGCTATTTATGTCCTCTTGTCCCTCCTAATAAACTAATATTCACACACACACACACACACACACACACACGTACTCTATCTCTCCCTGTATATATATTTTTTCCTCAACGGAAGAGGTTATTGTTGCGCGGTAATTTGCGAGGGAGGTTTTTCTGCTGGCACGAGGAAGGTGAGGAGAAGCTTCATTTTCTGTCTTTTTGAGGCAGAACTAGTAAAGCGGGCGGCGGCGGCGGCAGCTCCGGCCCCACCAGCAGCCCACCCCCACCGCCGGGCCAGTCACTCACTCAGCGCCTGGTCTCGGCTGTTCTCGAATTCCCTCTGGTTGCCCTGACAAAAATGGCGGCACTGGCAGCGGCAAGCGAAGTCCAGCATCCATCCGGCGGCGACCGCCTCCACCTGAGAGAAAGGAACCGGCGTCTCGTCACGCCCAGCCGAAGCTGCCGCCGCGGGACTCGGTCGAGGGAGACAAACTGGGCCGGAAACCGTTAAACTCGCCTCCACGTCCATTTCCGAACCTGGCGCGCTCAAAACGAATAAAACCCCGCCCCCTTTTCGCTCTACCGTCCCGCTACGTCACCGGTGCCATTCTGGCCACGCCTCTTCCCGCCGCCTCGCGGGCCATCTGGGAAGGCGTCCCGGTTCTTTCCTTGATATAGAAGGGGGGCGGTGGAAGGATTACGCACAGCGCTCACTTCCGGACTTCAATTAATGCTGCCCTCTTTTCCGGGGCAGGATAATAACCTTTTATGTATTACATTATGTAATACTCTTTTATGTATTGCGAACAAACATTTTTTAATGCCTTGTTTTGAGACCAAATGATATTTTCTCTTCCCTCGCCCTCTTTCTTTGCATGGCTACTGCATGTTTTTATTTGTAATTATCTGTCTGCCTTTAATCGATCTTTTATATTTTATATATTTTATTAATGTTTAATTGTGTTTTTTTATGAGCAGTTTTTAGCTGCTCCTTTATCTATAAGCCGCTTTGAGTCCTTGTCAGGGGAAAAGGCGAGATATAAATAAATATAATAATAATAATAATAATAATGTTATCATTGTGTTTTCATTGTGCCAGTTTGGCAGGTTTAGCCTTCTGGAGAGGCTGAACGATCAATGGGGAAAAGTAGAGATTTCAGCACATATCCCTTCTCCAGCCCCAAGGAACTTAGGGTGGCACACAGATTTCAGCACATATCCCTTCTCCAGCCCCAAGGAACTTAGGGTGGCACACATCACCCTCACTCTCCCCTTTTATGTTCACCACAACCCTGTGAGATAGGCTACACAGAGATCAGGACTCACATGAGATCACCTCGTGAACTTCGTGGCTAAGGATTTGAACCTTGGTATGCATGGGGAAAACCAGTGGAGCTCGGGTATTTGTTGAACTACAACTCCCATCATCCCTGACCATTGACCGTGCTGGTGGGGGCTGGTGGGAGTTTGAGGGCCACAGGTTAGCCGCTCCTGCAGTGCACCACTGGTATTGTTGACTATTTTAAGAAGGGTTGACAGGGTGGAACATGCAATCCTTAGTTCTTCAGAGTTTGGAAGAAGCATTGGCTTTTCAGCTCTTAAGAGTCAGGGATTGTTCCATTGTTTAAGTAGAAAAATGGAGACTACATCAGACATCTATGATAAGACTTCTGTAGCAGCCATTCTACTAGACCCAGCCAATGTGACCAATGATTAGGGGGTGATGGGAGTTGTAGTCCAACACTTTCTGGAGGGCCACAGTTTCACCACCCTGCTCTAAAGAGAAGTTATAATGATGTGACTGGCAAGTGGTCCCTTTACCTTTATATGCAGTCATCAGCAGACTGAGAGAATTCATTATGTCCCATCAGAATGCAGCTTGATGGAGGAAGGACATGATCTCTCTAACTCCCATTCTCTCTGCAAAGAGATCCCTTAGGAGCTATAGGATTTAATAAAGCCTTTTCCTTTCATCAGCTGAAGAGTTCCTGAGGGTATAACCCAGCACACTGGGACTTTGCTTGCTTTTGATTACATAAAAGGACAGTGTTCTTCATAGTGACTTGCTTAAATTGAAATGGGCATGACTGCATTCCAAGAAAGCTTGGTTCTAGTTGGTTTGATGCTAATTATTACCATTTGATTTAGTGCCGAGATCAGCTAGTTCTGATAATTTCCTGCCAAACTGAAACTAAAACTGAATTGAACTGTTGTACATGCCACTGAATTATTGTGGAACATTAGAGTGACTGTTTTCCTTGGTTCTCCCTACACTGTTTTAACTTTCAGGTGAGATAATTTTTCAGCTTTCCTGCACTGTTTTTCAGTAAGGACCCCACTTCTTACTATTTTGGGTTGAATTAATAAAATCGTGCAGAGTTTAATTGTGGGGTGGGGAGGTTGTGAGGAGCCCACTGTATTGCCAGTCAAATGGGATCATGATAAGCAAACAAGCATCTTGCTACAATTCCACCTTCTTTTGTATTTTTTAAATTTCTATTAGGATGATTATTTGAGATTAATTAGCAAAATTGTGCAAGATATATTTTTAAAAAAGATGATCATCCCGACCCAAATTTCTTTAAAACAAGATAAATTGAAAGACAAATATACTGTTGTGAGTTTGGGGGGTGGGGTGTGTTGGATGTCTGAGTTCCTTCCAATTCCTGGAACCAGCTGGGATTCAAATTGCTGGAACAGCTAGGCAAGATTCTTGCTAATGGCCCAAGTATGGGTTGTTAAGGTAACAAAGGAATTGGCTCTGCCAGAGGACAAATGGGTGGGTCCCCCTCTTTAAAATGTCTTTTAGTTAGATAGACAAAACCCCAGAGTTGAGGTGTATAAGCTAGAAGCAAGGTTGCAGGCTGGGCATCTGAGAGACAGCTGTGCCTGATCTCTGCTTGAATCCAAGGATGTGGCTATGGGAGAAGCAAACCTTTTGGGGGTGTTAATGTTGTGAGCCCCTTCATCATAGGCTCAGGTTGTACTATATAGTATCTGAAGAAGTGTGCATGCACACGAAAGCTCATACCAAGAACAGACTTAGTTGGTCTCTAAGGTGCTACTGGAAGGATTTTTTTATTTTGTATATATGTGTAAATTAACCATACATCATAAAGACACTGCGGTATCTGCTGTCCCTCATTCCAAGGAAACCAAACCTTGGAAAAGCACAAACAATTCTCTCTATGCAACAAAGAATAGATAGCAGATACCTGGGCAGAGCACATATATAAAGGCTTTCCTGTTTTGATGACAGAAATCAGAGAAATACAAGAGTGGGTGAAAACAAATATGCTATTAATTTTTACTTCAGTAAAGATGATAGGCCACACTGATTTAATGCAATTTAACCTATTATAGGGTTTTAAAGTGTATATATGCATATTACAACATTTGTAACCTAGGTGATATAATAACGTTTGTATATAAAGGGGTGAACATTAATAGCCCATAACAGAAATGCTACATATGTAACAAATGATCTCAGAAGAGATTAAGCATATTTGGATTTGGCTGGTTCTAGGAGAATATGGAATGAGAACAAGAAATATGGGTGTAGGAAGACATGAATATTCAATAACCATTTTGCACAATTCCCTTGGGCAATGTTTATGCCTTTTAGTGTTGAGAAATATTTAGTGACAGAAATATTTATGGGAGCTGAATTCTGGCATGCATGCATGCATGTGTATCCATGGAAACTGTACAACAAATTCCTACCATAGCTACTTATTCAAAACCATAATCAGATTTCCCATACCAATCACAGCTCAACAGTAGATCTGAATTTCATCAATCTGCAGTCATTCTTCAGATAATCTGCTTAACATAATTTTTAAATGGAAAAATTGTTACTTTAAAAAAAAACATTCTGGAATCTAAGGTTGTACCCAACAGACACAGCAACCCTATTTCTGGACTGCCACCTGCAGAGCTCTGCAGAATATCTGCAGCCTGGGCACTCAATGGTGGTGGCAGCAGCTGAAGGTAGGGCAGGCAGATTAGGCAACATCTGGAAGGCCATTGGTTCTCCACTCCCTGACCTTCACCTATCAGCTGGATCATCCATGCAGAAGATACCTTCATTCTGGTACCATTTTCTACTGTTTCTTATGGACATGAATTTTAATTTCCCTTATTTTATCTCTGTTGCCCATACATGCCTACAGTGAACTTGCTAAATCCAGAAAGGTGAAATATAGACTACTTGATTTTCACATTACAAAAATGTTGTGTGTATATCTATGCTGTGTATGTGTGCATGCACACATTCTTTTTCCTGTGAATAATTTCACAATTCCAATATGCTAGTGGTTGGGAAAATCCTTATTCTGAATCCTGAATATTCCTTACACATTGTTTCTGGGTAAATCACATCAACATCTGGATAGGTTCTTGAGGCTAAGGCTTCAAATTAATCTCACATTGTCTGTCACTGATTAAATTAAAACACAGGCAAATTGTTGTTGTTTTAGCTGAAGCTTAACAAGGCAAAGATCTGTCTAGAAACTGTTTATGCATGCACATTTCCTTGCAGGATCAAGGGTTTCCTTACTGGGGGGAAAAGAAAAGGGGAGGGGGCAGGGATAAGGAAACTACATATGAAGAGGGGAGAGAGACAACATAAGAGAAATGATATAATACCATGAATGAATTAAAAGGAAATGTAAAAACAAGACCTACCTTTCAATCCTTTTCTTGATTATTAAGTATCATATTTCTCTTGTATTTAGGTTTTATCATTAAGGTAGTTTGCCAATCAGTTATGCATTACAGTTTTGGTATTACACTGTTTTGCTATTGTAGATAATATCATTGCTTTTGTGCTCTGCTATGTACAGTAACCTGTCTTCATTTCTGTCTTGTGGAGATTTCTGGTCAGCAGGGTCCTCCTTATCATTAGGCAGAGTGAGTCGACCACCTTAGGTGGCAGATGCTAAGAAATGGTGATGCCAGCGCCCCGGCTGTTCCTTCTCATTCCTCACCCAGCCATTTGCCTCTGCTGAAGGGAAGAGCTATGTGTGCCATGCAGCCTGTCCCGCAAACCCCTGAATTAGCTGGGTGCCCCAGGTGAAGACAAGATATTCCCTTTGCTAATGTTGAAGAAGTAATCCACTGCCAGTCCGGTTTCTGGCCATTTCTCTTCTTTCATAGTCTTATATAGTCGGACTATGGATTTTTCTTATCACAGAAAGGAGCTGCTTCAGCGACAGCCTATTCTGTGGCATCAAGTGGGATACCATACGGAATAAGTTCCCCAACCCCTTTGAGGGCTCTTCTGAACAAGGTAGGATGGTGTGTGTGTGTGCTTGTGTGCAGGGAGTGGCTTCTGGTGGAGGAGGAAATCAACAAAAAACAGACTTCTATTCTAAGTTACTTATGTAACTTTCCGTTACTTCTTTCCATGAGCATCCTTACATTAATTTATTTTAGGATTTAACCCTATGTGAAGAGACCTGTTTCATCTGGTTAGGTCAGTTCTCCAAAGCTCATACAGTGGTACCTTGGTTTAAGAAGAAGTGTGCATGCACACGAAAGCTCATACCAAGAACAAACTTAGTTGGTCTCTAAGGTGCTACTGGAAGGAATTTTTTTATTTTGTTTCGACTACGGCAGACCAACACGGCTACCTAACTGTAGCTTAGTTTATGAACAACTTGGATTAAGAATGCTGCAAACCTGGAAGTAGGTGTTTTGGTTTGTGAACTTTGCCTTGGAAGCAGAACATGTTCCGCTTCCTATTGAGTGTAAATTGAGTCTCCCGCTGCTATGGGAAAGCACGCCTTGGTTTAAGAACGCTTTGGTTTAAGAACGGACTTCTGGAACGGATTAAGTTCGTAAACCAAGGTACCACTGTATTAGCAAGGCACTCATGGGAAAGCCAGCTGCAATATTGTTGACTGTGTGGGACACTTTCTGTCCCTAAACCTCTAGCCTGGAGTTTTGAATCAGTCACAGAATCAGTGGCCCTTATCCAGAATTTTTTTTTAAAATCTGATTATCCTGTCGTTTTCAGACAGGTAACAAATAACGTATTGATGTTTCAGCATGCTTCATTAGAATGAACACTTCATCATTATAATGCAAAGAGTATGCTTTTGTAATGGATTTCTGGTCAGCAGGGTCCAGCAGGGTCCAGCACTAAAAGCTTCAGTTTTCTTAAACCTGATTATTTTTATCCACTTTGTTTTCTACAGCCCCACAGCTTTGTCCTGCATCCTCAGGAACCATGATGGTAATTCAAGGATGTGGTCAGTCAGTCAATCATTCAATTACTTTATTTGAATCCATGAAATAGAAATGTAGCACTGCCAGAGTGATACGGTGTGAAATATAAAAAAACGATTCAATATAAAACACAGTGAACATAAACCAAAACTTCACACACAGAACCTGAATTTTGGTTGATTGATGATACTAGCAAAATAAACATACGGAGTAGTGGGGATTACTTGCTGGCCAATTTAAAACCCAACCTTCTCCAGTTGATAAAATGGTAAGCATAATTAATACGTTTGAAAATTTGCTCTTTGATTACTTTGTAAAACATTTATGTCATTAACAGAAAGTCTTCACTTTATAACAAAATTAGAATCACCCTGTGGAATGCCCTTCCATCAGACACCAAAGAGATAAACAATTATACGACCTTCTGTAGACATCTGAAGGCAGCCCTGTATCGGGAGGCTTTTAATGTCTGATGTTTTGCTGTGTTCTATATTCTGCTGGAAGCCATTCAGAGTGGCTGGGGCAACCCAGTCAAATAGGCAGGGTACAAGTTAATAATAATAATAATAATAATAATAATAATAATAATAATAATAATGATAATACTTTAATGATATGCCTTACACAAAATATTTTAAGGATTTGTTAGTTGTAAAATCTAATAAGAACAATAAAAATCCATCATGATTAGTTGTAAAATCTAATAAAAACTGCCAACACAATGCTTCTTTTTGTAAAGAAATTATCCAATTTCAGCTTTCACTAATCACTATCAATAGAAATGAATGAGACTAGTAGATTCTTCATGAATCTCTTCTGGACACGATAAGAATTCTAGTGTAGCGAAGTGCATTCCCTGATCAGGACAATAGCAGCTGATGGAGTGGATTTAGAGTGGAAATGTGGATTGAACACCTTTATCTCCTAGCAGGGCTGCTCCAATGAAAACCCAACAGTTGTTTTAAAGGGGGGAAGGGGAAGTTCTGGGAGATCCAATCAAGGATGGCCCATGCCATCATGTCTAGGCTCAGGGCCAGCTCACCCATGAAGCAGTGTGAAGCAGCTACCTTAGGCAGCAGAAGCTCCTGAGGGTGCATCCCTGCCTGCTCCCCCTGCCACCGTCGGAAAAGTGGCACTGGCATCAGTGACGATTTCTGGTGAGATCTCACCAAAATCTCACAAGAAATCTTGTGAGATTTTGATGGTATCATGTGAGATCTCACATGATATAGATAAGGGATGCTTCAGTGGGGGATGTTATCTTTGAATTGGCCAAAGCTTGGTGTGTAGATAGGTTGAAGCATGATTTCTGGAGGATGGCAAACCTTAAACTGGATTGGTCTGAAACACTGATTTTACTTCAGCTGGGTACCCATTGGCTGGAACTTGGGCTTGTAGCAAGAAAACCCTAATCACTGTGCTCTGTAGAGATGCCATCTTAACAGGAGGTCCATTCTGCACAATAGTATAGGAATGAGGCCTTTAGCACCATTGAAATTCCTTCTTGTTAAATATTAGAGAGGTGCCATATCTGCTGCCTTTTTGACACCTGCTGAAGAAAGACCTTCCTCTTTTAACAAGTCTTTTAAGACGAGATCTTTCCCCATCTTTATTGGAATTGCACTTAGGTACTTTTAAGCAGTTTTAATTGATTTGTATCTTGTTATGTTTGCCACGCTGGGCTCTTTCAGAAGGAAGGGTCCGGTAGATAATAAACAAATAATTCTGCACTGTCATGGAAATAAATCACACTGTCCAAATTCTGAAAATGTAATTAGTTTGGGCCCTCTTACTGCATATTTTGAACAATGATCAACTCTTTAAAACAGGGAAGGGGCAATGGTGCTTGATCCCTCCACACTTACCATTTTCCCTGTCAGAATCACCCCAAGCTCCTTTTGTCTGATGCCTTCATTTTGTCACGTTTCCTTCCTGTCTCGAATTCTGCCTGACTCCACGTTTTATTTTCAGATCAATTGTTCTCATTCTTATCGCTCAATGGTCTTTTAACGCTTACAAAAATCATTTTCTTTTGTGTGTGTGTGTCAAATATTTTAAATGGAGTACAATAAATATCGGTTAATGCAAGGCTGTTTGTAGGAAAGCTGCATCCACTCCTAAGCACATTCAAACTCCCCTGAAGACACTTTGAATGCAACTGACAGGATATGAAGGAAGGAATGGTGGCCTTTTGGTAGTTATAACAGCCAAAGACTAGATACAGACTGTTAGAGAAGACATTTGAAGATAACAGGGATTGATTTTGAAAATATTGAGATACTGGAGCAAATGCTAACATCAGAGGATGTCACAGCACTGGAATTTAAGAGAAAGGGCATGATCCAGCCAAAGTGAAGGTCTTTTATGTCAATGGAGGTGGAGGGAATGTCTCAGTGTGCAAATCTTATTTGTAAATACCGGTAAATACTGCCTGGTGTCTTTGTGTACCTCTGGCTGATGATAGAAGATAAATGGAAGGAAATAATTTTATAAAATTATGCACTGTGTGTAGACAAAAAGTAGGTGGTGAAACTTTCCTCCCTAGCACTGATCTGAAATTGCCCCTTGCAGGGGTCTGTGTGGGAGGGGAGGGATATTTTGGTGATTTGGAGGGGCGGTGTAGAGAGCGAAAAGCCATCAGAACCAGTAGCAGATGGCAAGGTGGGGCACTGCCACCCAACTGACTTCCAGGAGGTAGAGGGGGAGGTGGCAGCAAGGTTGGCATGATGCAGTGCTGTTTGCCATGAGCCAAGATTCCCTAGGCAGGAAACAAATCAGCAAAATTGGCTATTGCTGATAAGACAACTCGGTGCTGTTTTCAGGAATCAAATTGTTAACTTTTTATGAACTTTTTACTAAGATAAAGAACTTTACTGATTCAATTATTTGCATATACAACTGTACACAATGAAGAAACTATTGCCAATGGGAATGGGAGTCAGGGACAAACTAGTGTTACAGTAATTATTTTTGTATTTTTTATTATTATAAAAAATAGCAGCTATGCCCCCCCATCCCAAATCTGGATTGGAACACTGCCCTGTGCAGTGTTCTCAGAGAAAAATGGCCCCAAATATAAAACAAATTGAAAGAATATTAGTGATCTGCATAGCGGACAACTGTATTAGTTACTTATAAAGAATGCAATTGTAATACATAATAGGACACATGCTATAACAGGAGCAGTAACCCTGTGATTTGTATTTTTTTTAAAAAAATCTTTAAAAGATGTTTGAACATTTTTCTTTTGACTGCTATGATGCCAAAAAGGGATTTGTGCCATTTAAAAAATAGTTGTTGTTGTAAAAAAACTGATTTCCCCCTTAGCTCCTTCACTGTCATACCATGATGCCAAATGATCCAGCTCTCTACCCTTGGTGTATATTATTTCATCCTGAAAATGCATTTCTTGCACTTCTGTACTGTAATGTGCTGCCCTCTGGTTAAACCTCTTTCTCTTGAACCTGTTACCCCATGCTTGGAGATTCTGTGTCTGTCTCTTTCCCTGAAGGGTTTAGGAGCTCTTGTACTGGCAACCAGAAGCCTTCTATAACGTACACACTTATAGACTCTTGAGAATGAGTCAGATAAACATGGCACATGAGATCCCAAGAGGAAAGCTTACATCAGAAGTGGTTTTAGGGTAGCGTGACTGGTTCAGTTGCACTGTGCCGATGCTGCAGGGGGCGCCACTGCAATGATGAAGAACAGAGTGCAAGAGGCATGAGGAGGGCACTGAATTTTAGCATCGCACAGGGTGCTGCTGAAATTTGAGAGCCCAAAGTCTGCCACTGCTTGCATATATGTTAGTCCTAGAAGTGATGGAAGTCAGCAGTGTCAAAATTCAGCTCCTCCCTAGTAAAGCAAAAATATTTGTGTTCTAAAGAGTCAGACCAAGCAGAAGAATGCAACTAGCCATGCAGGAAGGATCAGGCAAATGGGAAAGGAAGGGTGTAGCAGCAGGAAGACACCACAGAAACTGAAAACCACATCAATGCTACCCAGGGAACAGCTATAACATGTGCTGTGCTGACTTTGCTTTTTTTACTTTTTAAAAAACATTCTTTAGTAATTAATGAAAAAAGAAATTGTGTTCAAAAATTAATCAAAGAGGAGATTGAAAATGTTGGTGAAATTCTCAAGGGTGATGTGTGCCTAACTTATTTTCAAAGTTGACAAGGAGTCTTTGGGGGCATCCTTCATTTTATTCTGCAAATTATCCCTCCAGTGGTCTGCACTCCGCAGCCGTCCTGAGTGCCTGCATTTGCAGAAAATCCCATAATACCCACAGATGGGCTTTCTTGTGTGCACAGGAATGTAGAGAGGCTGCCAACAGTGCACCTGACTGTCTTTTTACTTTTAAGCCAATCAGTGCTTAAGTTTACCCTGCACAGAACTGCAATTCCCAGGACCCTTAACAAGCTACAGTTCCCAGCAGGGGCATCTTACCCATAGACGTTAGTGGCGTGGGGTGTCAGATTTTGGAGGGCGCCACAGGCTGAGTGTCCGGGAAGGAGAGTCAGGGCGCGCTCCCTTCCCCGCTCTGGGGCAGCCCACTCCTCTCCTCTCAGCCACCCATCAGGCGTTCCCTCCCACCGGGGCTGTCTGGGTGCCTGACAGGCGTGATCGGGGGCGGGCACGGGGCGCCTCTCTCTGGCTGCATCGCTGCCTGTGTGCATCCCTGTGGAGTCTGCGAGCGGAGCAGGGAAGTGCCCTGTGCGATCCCGGCCCCAAGCAAGGATGGCATAGCCGGCAAGCCACCTGATCTGCTTGCTGGCCCTCCTGTGGCGCAGACTTCCCCTGGACGGCGGCAGGTAAGGGGCACTGGGTGCTTAGAGGGAGGCTCTGTAGGAGGCCATCTGGGCTCCGATCCGGGCGCCTCTTACTTACGTGCAGCACCGAGCGCGCGTCAGACCACATGATGTAAACCGAAGTCCCCCCCCCACCTTTAAAAAAGGTCAACAACTCTGGGAAAGAGAGGGGTGCCGGAGAGATATTTGCACCACGGCGCTGGATATGCTTAAGATGGCCCTGGTTCCCAGGATTCTTTGGGGGAAGCCTTATGCTTTACATATATGGTGTGGAAGCGACACTCAGTGGGTTATCTTCATAGCCAAGTGTTTGCTGTGGAAGCAGCGAGCAAGGGAAATGATCCCCAGTCCTGAAGTTACTGATTTAAGACTTGTGAGACCTAAAAGTATAGGACAGGAACTACCGATAGAAGAAAATCAAGCTACAACAAGGGACAATCTATAGTGGAAGGGAGAAGTAAAAAAGAGGGCTACTCATGCAGACATAGCCTAGGAGAATTGGGCTGATATGCCTTGTAAGGGAATGAATTAGCTATTGAAGCAAAGTATGAACAATGCAAAGCACCCTTATCCCATCATCATCCTGTATATTTCTTCCAATAGGTTTTAAGTTTATTTTTCTCAAAAATGAAACCCAAAGTCACTTATGGATTGACATTTTGGTATGTATGCAATGTTTAATGTAAAGTGGCTTCATGCAGAGAACTGAAATGAGACACAGATGATTCATTTACACATTTATTGACTATTCTGCTTATTCTGGCAGACTGAAATGGAGAACAATGCCATTCATTTTACAGACATTTGACAGAAAATAAACAAGTATTTTGATGTTGAACAACTGTACAATACAGACTACCACATGCATATTTAAATGCTGATTGGTGCAGAAATATTTAGCTGATCAGCAAAAAACTAGTATAACAAAAAAAAATATCACATTTCCTTTCCATGATGTTAAAATGCAGCTGATATTGAAACATTGATATGAATACCATTATATGTGAAGTTCTATTAATGGTGTAAGATGGACAGCGGAGGGGTGGGGGTGGGGAAGTTAAAGTGGTATGCTCTCTACAGAAAAATAAAAGGTGAAAACAAGACATTTCTAGTAAATACAAAGATGCAACAAAGCATGCATGATGCTGTTACCATTGCAAAATGCCCTTACAAGAACACTGTAATTTTCAGCCCTGCTCCATCCCTAAAATAGAAGTAATATATACAACAAAAGCAGCAGACTCTCCCATTTTGGATGGGGCATTTTGTAAAGGCAGATGAATGAGATTAGATGAGACTTATCATATATGCACATATCTCCTGTCCCAAAAGGATGCTTTGGTTTTTTAAAAAGGAGAATATGTTGTTAGTATAGCAGTTTACAGTGAAATGCTGCCATTCGTTGAAAACTGAGCAATAGTAAAGACACAGCTATTGTGCCAATACAATTTTAAAAAATACTGTTGTGCTTCCCTCCCCCACCACAGTATTTGTAGCATCCATAGAAGAAAACATTGTTAAGTAAACTCAGTCCATGCTACTGTAGATATGAAACAAATACGGGAGATAACATCTAACTGATAAACATGAAACAGTACATATTGAGTGGTTATTTACAGTTATCTCAATGCAACAGGCTAAGTGCTGAGTGCTGTTTGTTACTGAAAACTGATCTCTAAATGTTTAGATTTTTATCTGCATGGCTGGCACTGACCTGCATATGATGAATGTGGCTAAAGCTCTGAGAATATATAGAGGAATAACACTAAAACTCTGCCCTCCGCCCAGGGATGTGGGATGCAATTCTCTCTCTCTCCAATACTCTGACCTAGACAGACAGGAAACCACTTTGCCTGAACCCACAGTAAATGAACCGATCTTTTAGTTTCAGCTTGGCTTTGGATATTGCTTTTTGAGGGTTGGCTTACTCAGAGATCCCTGCATGCAAGCAGAAAGTGTTTCCATTGACACACGACTGTGCTGATTTTTCATCTGGCTGTAGCTTGCTCTGGAGAAGCCACCCCAAGGGGACCCTTAAGGTGAACAGAAGCGCTTTCTGCCCTCACGTGGGGATCTTTGGACCCAAGGCTCCATCCCTATTGTGAGAACGAATCTGAAACCTCCCTGTGTAAGCAGCATGATGAAGTGAACATACAGGGAGACAATGGAAAAATTAAGTAAATATTAATTTCATGTAACACCCAATATAGAGAAAAGCCTATCCACACTTTTTTCAGGACATAAATATACATGGTTGAGAAGCTGATTCTCCATCATTGTCCACTTATGTAGTAGCCATTTACATTTAAGACATGAGCAGAAAACATTCTGCAGGCAGGTTGTGGTCGTTTATTATAAATCAGAAGCAGCTCCAAGAGAGCAGCAGCCCATTTGCTTTCATGGCCAGCTGTGGCTTCCGTGGAGTTGGATTTTGATCGGCCCTGGACCTATAAGATTTTTGGACTACAACTCCCATAATCTCTGACCATTGGCCATGCTAGCTAAGGCTGATGGAAGTCCAATAGCATCTGGAGGGCCCCAGACTGTGGAAGGCTGATCACCTTGTTACATAATGTGAGTGTACAGAAGTGCTGCCTCCAAACTAATACTGCTTGCTGTCTCAGTAGAGTTTGACACTTAATGAACAGTATTTTGAGTGCCACACTGTGTCACTCGGAGCAATTACTTAGACCACTGTGTTCTCTTTGAAGATTGCTCACTCGTTATAATAAAGGTGAGAGGCTGCATTGGTTAGGATCCAAACAGCTTCATGCATGAACAGAAAGAACTTTGTGTGTGTGTGTGTGTGTGTGTGTGTGTGTGTGTGTGTGTGTGTATGGTATGTGATTTGCCAGTTTTGCTTTTCATATTGTGTTGTAATACATTCCAGGGATTTGTTGATCCTCAGGGCACCTTTCTCTGTGTGTGTTTGTGCTGTGCTTTAAGAAGCAAAGGTGGGAAAGTGGTGTGTGCAGCTCTTTTGATATTTCTCATAGTAAGTGAGCTGCCAAGGTGGCATACACGTATTTGTTTATCTGGAGGAACTTCCGTTTCACTGCTGCTATGACACTGGGCTCGACCACAGATTAGTAGCTTGATATTTATGCCTATGTAACAGAGGAATGGGAAGATTCAAGTCCCTAAACAGAAGTCCCCAAAGTGCTCAGACACATGGGAGGATACAAGAAAGTAGCCTTTATGCACCAGCACATTGAAACAAACCCCCAGCTATTACAAAAATGCCAGGCATACCTCTGTGCACCTGCCTTGGCTTTTGCACCTTGATGTGCTACAGAAACCTGCAAGAAATGGGGGCGGGCAGCATCCCAACATGAAAAAGCTAAAAAAGGAAGGAATCCAAACGGGTGCTGATTTTGGGAGGAATATTTTTTATATGTGCTGTGCTCAAGACAATTGCAAAGTATAGTCTTTCTGGGCTAAAATAAATAAATAAATAAATTTGCACTGCCTTGTTCCAAAAACAAATTAAGAGCATGAAACCCACTAAGGGAACCATCCTAACTCCCTCCTGGAAGGAGAGGAGCCACCACATCCCAAACCCCTGTCTCCCATGCTGTCCTGGGTGAAAAGTGAGGGCAATTCCTCCCCCAGCTCTGGTATAGCAGAGAGGCCCAAATCAGAGTCACTGCTGGTACCTGGACTGGTTTTGGATCCAGCAAATCCTTGGCTGACCCAGCTCCATTCCTTTCTGACCCCTCCCTTCCCCAGAAATGTCCCATTTCAGGAGTTTCTACTAGTGGCAGGGATACCAGAGGTGGTAGCGTCTGCCTGTCTATGCTTTCAGCAGGTCCCGGGGGAACATCTGTGGTGGTGCCAGCGGAGCCAAGCAGAGGGACACTTCTGCCACATCCATACTCTCTCCATCACAGCCGGCCAGGTTTGAGGGGCTGGATTGCTTTGTAAGGCTGCAATTGAACTTGAACCCAATGGAGCTTAGGCAGACAGCTGTAGTGTAAGCAAGCTTTTGCAGCTTGCTTCATTGGAATAATTCAGTGCAAATTCTTTTTGTCCCTGAGAAAATTTATGTATTAAACTGCATTAAGCACATCACATATCACTACAGAAAGGTGTAAACTTGGTTTGAACATCAAAGTGGGACACAAAAAGTGAATGCATCCACCACTGGCAATGCTTGCTGAACAATAACACTTCCAAATCTCTGACAAGCTATCAATTGTACACAGCCTAACTCGGCTTGGTGAGTTGCCAGCAACACCACCTCCCAGTTATCACAGGAGAAAGCCAAATCAGTGATTGAGTGCCAGGTAGATGTCAGCTGAGTAGAGAGAAATGAGTTGCTTTGGAAAACTTGTGGCAAAGAGTCACAGGTTATTAAATGTATCCCTTTAGCATATTTGAATACATTTGTCTCCCCTTTAGGAAAATGGGGCAGAAGAGAACCCTAGACTAGCACTGCTGAAAAATACACTGTTATCTTATAATGTCATATAGCTAGAAGAGCATCCTTGCTAAACTCTTAGTATGCAAACATTTTTGGCTACATCACACTTGGATTCAGTTGGTGAAGCTAGCCAGAGGATGGCAGTCTTAGCAGGAAATCCCCAAACAGCAATGAATGGGATTTTTTATGTTGGTTTCAAGAATAGTGGTGGATGGGCAAGCAATATAGGGTTGGAACAAAAGTCTTAACATTGACTTTTGTGACAATAGTTACCTTATTTATACAAGCAACAGGTAATTAAACATAGCAGTAGTATGTTTTTAAACATGCCTTAGGTACTCACAGGTACTCTGCCTTTCCTTCTCCCTCTTGTTGCTGTGTTTCTTCCTGTAGTGTGAGGGTTGTTTTCCATTTCCTTTCCAAGTTTACTGTGACCAAATACTGGAAATGCTGTTTCCAAAATTGTGCATTAGTCAGGACACGTTTATGCCATAATAAAAATCTGTTAGTCTTTAAGGTGCCACAGGATTTCTCACTGTTTTTTTTAAAACCTGTAATTTGAGTTTGCTTTTGAGGTACAAACAATGACTTATAATAACTGTGATGTTGCAGAACCATAATGAACATGGAGTGGTAATGTGATGTCAGATGTTGTTGTTCTATAAGATAGAAAGGAACAATCTATCTCAGGGTAGCCAACATGGTGCCCTCCGCATGTTGCTGGACTAGAGTTTCCATAATCTCTGACCACTAACAATGCTGACTGGGGTGGATGGGAGTTGGAGTCCAACAACATCATTTGAGCATCACATTTGCTACCCTGGACTAAATGTAGAGGATATAGTTGCTTGCAGGCTATCTAGATGGTATGCTATAGAAAAAAATGCCTCTTTAGTAAAGCTTCGGTTCTTAAACCCATTTTGGGAAGAGGACACAATGCATCTTGACCTTTATAGAGGCCCATATGTATAAAAATAAATGAAACACCTTCTCTTTCTCCACTATCCAAAAATAGGTTCATGCTTTTGAGCTCGCCTCAAACGCATCCTCTTGTGTTAATGATCATTTTTGTGTGTGGCACAAATGGAATTACTCCTAACAAAATATGTGATGTCAGATTCAGATAAGCTTAGAACATTTTTGTATCCTGTAGCAAAGGGCTTCCAAATTATTTCTTAATGGATGTAGCTTGGGAGACAAAAGGTTGTATCCAACTAAGTTTTATTCAGGATAGACCCAATAAAATAAATGGACCTAAGCTAAGTCATGTTCATTAATTTCAGTGTCTATTCTGAGTATAGCTAGCACAATCCAAAGTCTTGACACATGTGTAGACTGAAGCCAGTACTAGCCAATGGGAAGGAACATCAACATGTATCTCATATGGTACACCAGCATGGCTCTGAAGATAGGAATTGTTTATTACATATGAAAAGAGCATATTTTAGCTTTGGATCCTTCCACCTATAGCTCATGATAGAACAGTCATGGTAGCCAACAAGTGTTTTCCCTGGGTAAGGATTATGAATGAAACTAGGATTTCATTGAAATCAGTGACCAATCTCCCATTTTCAACCGAAGTCCAAGGTTTCATTTAGCCTTTGGTTTTGTTCTTTATACGGTTGTCATTATGAAGACAGATCAAATAGGGCAGCATGGTGTTTAAAAAGTACAGAAATTACAGAGCAATGTCTTTTAAAAGCTAGTTAGCATTTAGTCTCAGTCAATGGGAATATCTATCAATAAAACAAGAGAGATAAACAAAGGAGGTTCATAAAATAAAATGGAGGTCATTGAAAAGGATTAAGCAGAATGCCACATAATTAACTTAAATCATATGCAGAAATATAATTACCTGGACAGCCATGAAGAACAAATGCATATTTTGAGACCTAATGACCAGACATTGTTTTTTTGTTTTTTAAGAAATGACATTTAACTGCATTATTATTTCTTAAGAGAAATATCTGGAGATACTGTATTTAAAAACAAAGGCAAGTATTAAAAAGGGTCTAAGAACTGGGGAAAAAATAAAGATGACTTTTGCTGTGCTTGGTATTTGGTCCAAAAGACACATATTAAATACATGATGGTGACATTTCCTTACAAAAGTAAAACCTGAGGGCTACAGGATAAGGCCCAGTTTTCTCTTTGAAAGCTGTTGCAGCTGAATAGAAAAAAGAAAAGGAAATTAAAGGAAAATTTCCTGTAAGAAACATATGAGAAATTTTGAAGTCTGCTCAGCTATATCAGAAATTATTCTGTTGAAGCTAACATGAGTTTTAAGTGGTCTGTACTGAGCAAAATCAGTGTTAAGTGGGTAAGGATTTAGGTTGAAGAACTCCCCCCCCCCCGAATTAGAAAATTGTTTTTATTAGAAAATTCAAATTGTTAAGCTTATTAGGTCCAATATTGTTTTGTGATTTGAAAATATTTTAATGCATTGAACAGCTTCTTTAAGTTTGCAGAAATAATTATTCTACTGAAATTATTGGAATTTGGGTAAAAGGTACACAATTTGGAAAGTTCCATTCACATGCTGTTTTATCTTATTGCAGGAGAGCTTTTATCCTATTGATTACGGTAATAAAGAATGCATGTGATGGAAGAGCATGAAGAAGAAGAAATCCACAGAAGTTTCAAATGATTTCGTTAATTTGTTAATTAATTGCAACAATTACATATGAAAAACCCGATAGAGCAAAACTGCCCACAGTAAAGTCTGTATAAAACACCACTTTTGCAAAATTGATGCAGAGGCTGGGCACAATGAAAAGATTGTTTACTCTGAGTTTTCCAACTTTGCTCATAAAGCAGCAATCCTTGTCTGTTGATTCAAGAAAGAGTAATCATGTTGGTATTCTGAAATTAATAATCTAAAATTGGGGTGCCTAGTGGTGAAGAAGTGGTGGACAAAAGCCACAGTACTCCTAAAGAGATTTTAGAAGCAAACTTACAACCACAAAAACTTCATTTAAAAAAATAAAATATTAACAATAGTGCATACAGCAATCATAACTGTAATACAAACTTTTGAACTTTTAAATATAAAATAATCATTTTTCATGGCCATTTGGCACATTTTATTGCCATAGAAATAATTTTATTATGTAACATAATGGTGTCCTTGTCTTTGTTTTGATTTTGGCAGTTCTTATATCAAGTTTTCAATTTCTGGTCATTAAGTCTTGCACAGTCTAAATAGAATTTTACTCAAAACTTGCAAATTTATCCGTGAAATCTATGCAAATAAAAATAATTTGAGCTATGATTTACTTCACAGATAGATGAGAAAACACTGTCATTTACTTAAATAAACAGCTTATACTTTATGAGCTTTTAAACAGAAAGCAAGATAGGTGAGATGCTTTAAGAAGAAGTTGCAATTTTGCAACATAAGTCTGTACAAATCCTCCAGGCAGCAAACTGTGAAGGAAGTACCTGTGTCCCAGGAAACGTATTTTCCACATTTTCCTTGATAACTGTAGATCTCCCCGCAAACCCAAACTATTTACAAATGTATGCATTTTGCAGGCTCAAAGCACCTTGTTTCACACCATTATGAACACATGCACCGGCATTTCATCCTTTCATGTGCAAATTCCCAAAATTCATTATAACCAAGAGCAAAAAAAGTTAAAACATTTTTGTTTAAAAAAACTTATCTACAATCATTAGGACCAAAAATGTCAGACATTGCAGAATATGGGCTCCTAAAAGAGCTCTTTATTTTACTCACTGTTCTTGCATCATTTTTTTAACTGATTTTTTTCTCCTTTTTTGTTACAAAAAAAAAGCAGATTTCCACTTTAAAATTAAACAGTACTTAAACTAATCAACTCTTCATGCCATGCAAAAATAACATTTTTTTTTTACTTCTGAGGCTTCCCATGTTTTAGTTCATAGGCATTACTAATTGTGGTTTTAAGAAATCAGTTTTTGTCATTATTGCTCTCCTGACTAGTCACATGCTGGTTTCCCGTGTGGGACAGTAGCCAGTTTCTCCAGGATTTGTATGGATTTCTGGGGAAAACAAGTGGTTTTCAATTTTGTGACCTTCTTGGCTATTGTCCCCTTTTACATCCCCCCCGACACAGTAAATGTCTTGTGTACAGTTTTGCCCCAAGATTTTGGGGGAAGAAGAGCTGACTCGAGGCTCTTCTGTTAAATGGTTCCCATCTTTGTGTTTTTCCCCATAGCAGTTTGTCTTGATATCCTGCTCTTTGTCATGTCTTGTCATGCCAGGAATCTCCATGAAGTCGTCGTCTTCTCCTGTGTCCATTTCGGTGAAGCTTCTCCTCTCTTTGGAAGGGAAAGTAAAAAGCTTTTGTTTTGGAAACAGAGAAGGGGACGATTTCTTAGGAATGCTCTGGCAAACCATGGAGGTATCAGCACCCAGCAAGGGCCTGTCACCGTGTGGTGAATTCTCTTCTAAGAGAATGGTGCTGATATGCTGAGGAGGGGTGGATTGCATGAAATCTGCCGCCGTTGTTACTGGAAGTGGCCTTGCAGTGCTCGGTGGCGTTTGTGGAGCGCCACCTCTGTTTTCCTTAAAATTAACCTTAAGGGACCTTGCTTTTAATGGATTGCTTCCTTTGAGAGAACTTTTGGGACTTAACATGGAGCTGTCAAAGTGCAAAGGGCCATGAAGCAGAGACTGGGAGCCAGCGTTATCCATGTTCATGGCTGTATCGACTGGGGAGTACTCAAAGGTGACGTCTCTGGGGGCAAACATTTTATCCTTGGTGTGTGATAAAAACTGAGAACTCCTTGCTCTTTGGTCTTCCAAATGGACAGAGTCAGGTGGGAACCTTAGCTGCAGGTGAGAACCAGAGTATGGGGGCAAGGGAGACCGATCTGTCTCAGTGAAATCGGTTGCACAGCTGGCAAAGCTATCAATGCTGGAAATGCTTCTCATGTCCGTCACTATGTCTCTGGGCCCTGACATGGATAGTTCTCCTTGCCCAACAACCTCTTCCATTTCAATTTCCTCCTCATATAAAGGAGGTTTCGCTGATGGGCCTTGGTAGTTGGCATTGAGATTAGGCTGAGACTGAGTTTTAGTAATTTCATTGTATAACATTTCGAGTTTCTGAGCACTCAAGTGTTGGGGGCTGGAGGCTGTGACAATATTGTTGAGCTTTTCGTTGGTATCTTGCTGGCTCACTTCCTGATATTTATTCTCCAAGGACTTATTAGAACTTGTATCAGACATTGTCCTTCTGGCCCATTTCCACCGGCTTGGAGATAAGTGGTTATCGTCAGGGGTTTCCTTGGAGTTGGCTGCTTCCTCAGTCTTACCGGAATCCACGGTTACATCAATCAGTTCCATGCTGCGGGCAAAGGCATCTTTTAGATTCATTGAGACAATGCTTCCATTTCTTTTTGCTCGCTCAAGTGCTTCCCTTCGTTTAATGGCTTTCTCCTGCCGTTTTTGCTCCTTATAAAACTCAGAGAAATTGTTTACTATGATGGGAATGGGTAGAGCAATTACCAGCACTCCAGCAATGCAACACAATCCTCCAACAATTTTACCTAGTAAAGTCTTAGGATATATATCACCATAACCTACTGTAGTCATAGTGATGGTGGCCCACCAAAATGATGCAGGGATACTAGTAAACTTTGTAGCATCTTCGTCTTTCTCAGCAAAAAATACAAGACTGGAAAATATCATGATACCCATTGCTAAAAATAATATCAATAAACCCAATTCATTGTAACTCCTCCTGAGTGTGAATCCTAAAGACTGAAGGCCTGTCGAGTGTCTGGCAAGTTTAAGGATCCTGAGTATCCTCATAATACGAAATATCTGAACAACGCGGCGGACATTTTGGAACTGCAGCACACTTTTGTTGGATTCTGTGAGGAAAATGGTGACATAGTAGGGTAAAATGGCCAGCAAGTCAATCACATTTAATGGACCTTTGAAGAACTTCCACTTGTTTGGAGATGACAGGAAACGCAAAAGGTACTCCATAGTGAACCAAGCTATACACACAGCTTCTACATGTGCTAGCTGGGGGTTGTCATTTAGTTGTCCAAATTCATCAATTACTTGAAGCTCAGGTAGAGTGTTGAGTGACAAAGCAATGGTGGACAGTACAATGAACAAAATAGATACAATGGCCAAAATCTGTAAAACAAAAATAAGCAAAAAAAATGTGGTTAGCAAATCATAATGGATATTAGAAGTTCATCCTCAGAAATAGTGCACTAATAGGTTTGCAGGTCATCATATTCATCTCACTGCAATTAGACAAGATCTGCTATACCCAGTCACCCTGATTAGTTCATGCAAGATCCGGGATGAGGAATCTCAGGCACTTCAGATGCCGCTGGACTACAGTTCCCATAATCCCTGACTACTGGCCATGATGGCTAGTGCTGATGGGAGTTGGAGAACAACAACTGGGGTTGGATAAAAACTTCACCCTCTGCAAACAGAAGAGCTCCTTCTGCCCACACTGGCCTTTTGATCTAGTGGAGAAATTTCACTGGTGGAAGTGGGTGACTAAGGCAACTCATGCCAAATTCCCTTTTCCCATGCAGCTCCCAGTGTCACCTTTCACACTGTTCTGGAGGGTCCTCCAACCTGTCACATAATATTTTCATAGGACCTTGTGGTCAAGGAGGGGAAATCAGCAAAAGAATCCAACTTCTGTCTACTCAGAGGATGCTCCCACCAGTGGGAGTGAAGTTTGGGTTCAAGTCATACTGACTTTGGCATAAATCCACCAACTTCAAACATATCTATAAATCAGACCATATTCTTAAGATGAACAATCATTAACATTTGTCGAATTAGAGAAATATATGTGATGGCATAGTTTTGGTAGATATTTTGTGGGTGTGTACACACGTACACACATGCACACAACACACACGCACATATACACAATTATCTCTCATTCAAGGAGCGTACATGATTTCCCCCTTCTTCATTTTATCATCGCAATAACCCTGTGAGGTAGGTTAAGCTGAGAGGCAGTGACCAGCCCAAGGGTGCCCAATGAGTTTCTTAGCTGAGTGGGGATTTGAATCCTGGCCTCTCAGGCTGTAGTTCAACACTTTAACCACCATACAGTTCCACTGGGGCATTGCAGGTGACCTGGTGAGACAGAGCACTTGGATATAGTGCCCCAGGAATGGACATCACAGTGATATATAGCCTAACCGCAATGTTCCATTCCATAAAGTTTTAACATTTCAGATGCTAGCTACTGTGTACAATAGACAGTAAGACAGATGTTCCTAGAAATGTTCTATCAGCTGACATATTCCACAGTCTTTAAATCATTTTCAGTTACAGCATATAGAGGTGGGGGAAGAGAAAGAAGCTCAACATCCTTTAGCATGTCACTTTTTATCACTTAGTTCAATTATTTGAAAGCTGAAAGGAAATGGACAGCCTTAAGATTACTTGAGAAAATGTTACGTTCAATGAATTTACCCAAGTGCAGCATTTGGAAATGCAATTTCTCCCCTTCAGAGAAAACAGCAATTTTCTGTTTTCCATGAAAAGTACCAAAGCAAACTGTTCTGCCTTGAATTTCAGTTTGGACTCGTGAAGTACCGAAAAATACATATCCTTTTATACATATTTCTGGAAAATTGTTCATTTTAAGCCATCTTGTTTCCAATGACACATAGGTGCA
Source organism: Darevskia mixta (assembly GCA_034641385.1). Taxonomy (NCBI): domain Eukaryota; kingdom Metazoa; phylum Chordata; class Lepidosauria; order Squamata; family Lacertidae; genus Darevskia; species Darevskia mixta. Next base: position 5,814,700 of record JAWWNH010000018.1, on the reverse strand, counting down.
AGCAAGTACCCACGTACCTTGGCTGCGGTCTCAGGCACACTTATCTGGGAGTATGTCCAATAGAGCTTATCTCTGAGTAGACAGGATTGTGCTATAGCTCAGCTGAACTTAATACCCATCGCAATAAATGGGTCTTAAGTCATGACTAATTTGTCTCATTGATTTCAATGGGACCTTGTGGGAAATTGCAGTCAAACAGGTTTGCAGGCTTCCCATAGGCATCTGGTTGGCCATTGTAAGAAAAGGATGCTGGACTAGATTGGTTTTTGCTCTGATCCAGCAGAGATCCAATTTAATAAGCATTCATGTAGCAAGAGCCAGAAGTGTTCCCTCCCTGCGAAAAAAAAGTTAGAAAAGCCCCACAGCTATCAGGGTTGGGGGAGCTCTGAGTACAGTATTGTTGATGTCTCGCACAGCAGCTCCACTGTATTAATGTTACACTGCAAGGCAGCTCTCTTTCAAAATATGATTGTTCTTATTTTCTACTGTTTTAGTGGCTTGCAATCTATCTTTCCCATTTAAAGAAGGCAACAAAATATGTTTCCAGTATTTCCCTTGGATTATTTAATGTCAGGAGAAATATTGGTTAATTTTACTTTTTTGTTTTACTAGGAGATTCTGCATGCAGATGAGACATCTCTTCTGTTGTGAGTTACGTTTCATTCCCCTTACAAGACAGCAAAGTATGGACAGTGTTAGGAATATTTCCAGATAAAACTCTGGCTTTGTGAAGTAATTTGTGAATGAATAAAACCCTTTTCTTTCTCCGTAGTGTTAAATATTTAGTACATCTCAGTAATCTCTGTTGGTACATCGCCAATTTTTAACTGGCATTAAAAGCTGGCTTTGTTCCTGTGCACCTAATTTGCTTCTTCATCACATCCATCACTATAACAGAACAATTTGAACATCATTATATAGAACAGGAACAGGAAGAATGGAAATATAAAAGATGTAGTACAACAGAAATTCCTCCATCTCTTTCACCTATGCAAGAATTTGCAAGATATAATCACATTTAAGTCACTATGATTAAAACACAGTCAATGTAATGAGCTGGGAAAATGAAGTTCAAACTCAAATATAGCAAGTATGGTACAAATCAAACTACTACCCCCCCCCAAAAGAACAGAATTCTTCCTGATCAACTAACCTATATGTTTTGTTTTTTCATTGTTTATATCTTGCCTTTCCTCAGAGGAGCTCAAGTTGGAATACATGACTCTCCTCTTCTCCATATTTTGCTCACAACAACCCTATGAGGTAGGTTAGGCTGGCCAAGGCCATCTGGTGAGTTTCATGGCTGGGTAAGGATGTGATCCCTGGTCTCTCAGGTCCTAGTTCAACACCCTAACCATTACACCACACATCACTGTACAAGCTCCTTTACAGAACAACAAAAATGGGTTTCTGTCTCATATCAAAAGCTGTAATCTCTCCTAGTATAAACACAGCTGCGTACACAAAAAGGGATCATCCCATGTCACAATAGTGTTCTCTTCCCTCCTCCTTGGTACATGCACATGGGGGTATACTGACTGCTGTATACCAACAATAATCCAAAATAGCACATCTGGGCCCTTGAAAATGTACCCACTTATTGACTGTCACATCAAAGAAAGCTCAACAACTTTGGTGGATCTCCTAAAAATCTCCCCCACAAAAATCCTGGCTATGCCCATGACTACAACTCCCATCATCCTCATCCATTGACAAATGAACATGGATGATGGGAGGTGTAGTCCACAACATGTGAATGATGCCATGTTGGCTACCCATGATCTTGGCTGTGGTCTGAAGACATATGTGTCTACCACCTTGCAGAAGCTATGAAGGTTTGGTGCTGGCCACAACCTGGATAGGAGACCACCTAGGAACGCATGTCTGCTGCCTTGGGTTCTGTGACAGAAGAAATGTGGGCTATAAAAGTTAGAAAATAAAAATAGAATTCAGATATATATCCACTGGATTTTTAAAAAAAGTTTTGATACTGCTGTTGGTTAGTTTCATAAACCTAGTGGCATATTTGTAAGTAAGCAATATACTATATAGTTTTCCCTTGCTATTTTGTCAACTTCTGGCAGCAGGATTATGAACACTGGAAGTATGCATCATTAATATTACGGTGAAATATTAAGTCAGATGAGGTAATTTTTATTTTGTTGAAGAATGGGAGGCTGTCTAGACATAAAATCAATGGCATTATGATAAATGAACAGGAGGTACTTAATGTGCAAGTCATCTCATTTGAACAACTTGGGAACCAAGCTAAAGCCTATTAAGTTCAATGTGTGCTTCTCCAGTAGCTTTATTAGGACTTGATGCCAAATGCCATAGCAGCAATTGAAAATTAGATGCTAAATACCACACTGGCAATAGGAAATTAGTAAAATGCAAGCTTAAAAATATCACATAAATAATTTAAAAAGAGCACTGGGCAGAATATATTAAATAAATTATTATGAGCAATTACAAGCAGTCACCCCCTCCATTTTTAATATAATATTTGCTGATTTTTTTAAAAAATAAAAAGCTGTAGTGTTATAAGCTTTGTGACATGACTAAATTAGGCCCCTCAGTTCAATGGGTCTACTCTGAGTAGGACCAACACTGGAGACAACCTAATGATCCCAATCCACTGGAAGTTTGTTGTGCATAATTGACTTCCAAGGGAGTGAAGTATGATTGCAGAGCTCTGAGGAAAACTTTGTGCAGTAGTGTGATTTTGATTATGTGTGATGAGGTCTTGTTTGTCTGTTTAGATCCATTCTAGAATCTGTACAGCTGTAAACTACTCCCAAATATGAGGAAATGTTGATAATGCTGCAGAGGTACATGATGTTTTTGTACCCTTCCCCCCCCAACCCATAGAACTATTTCCTCATACCAGTTCACTATTATTTTGTGCTGCATAGGGAAATTTAGGGGCCACCACCTAAATATGACAGATGCATGAATATTCTGCATCATTGGACTTAATACACCCAGAATGATTATTGGCTTTTGTGGAGTTTAGAAAGATGCCAAAGTTCAGTCTATATTTTCATAACTAAATGCAAAAACGGTGAGCTTGTCCACAAACATGGTGCTGAATACCTTACTACAATGTGTACTACACTACAATGTGTGTGTGTGTGTGTGTGTGTGTGTGTGTGCGCGCACACACACACACACACACACACACACACAAATTAGTCTTCTGTTACATGACATTTTGAGGGTGTGCATCTATATAATTTGGTCATCTAGCCCAACTCTTTTTTTTACAGAAAAAAAATCAAAAACAAGAAAATAAGGCCGAAAAATGAGGTGTATACTTGTCGAATTGGTGGAAATAGGCAAATAAGCAAAACAGCTCCAATTAAAGGCAGTTTGTTTCTTTTTAAATTGTAACAAGAGCTGATGCCTAGACAATATAGAACTGTTCGCACCCCCCTTTTACATAGAAAAGTAAGTAGCTATAACCTTGCATAAAATGGTGCTAAACTAGAATACTGTATTGGTGAGCAAATCTCAACTATATTATTATACCAGTTCTTCCCCCAAGGAGCTAAGAGTGGTGCTTAATTTTTTGCTGTTACTGGTATTAACTTTCTGCATCTTTATTGTTAGACCTTCTTATGTCTTATGGGTATTATAAATTTTATGCATGCACTGAATGGGAACTTAAGGAGACAATTGCTCCTAGCATCATGCAGAGTATGGTGCAATACGACATAGATACTACTGGATCATAAATACTTTTATCTATCCAAATTCCCACATCTGACATGAGAACTTTCAATCCATTGTATCACACCAGCTCTACTATACTTAGTCTGCTATAGGCACTATTAATACAGCTTTAGTTTATCATTTGAATCTTGGGCTTTGAATTTTCTCTTTATTCTTATTTTACATTCATGCTCCCATTTAGTTCAAGGTTTCATAAATCAACATTCATTTTTGTCATCTCTGTCTATTGTTAGCCCCGACAGATGCATAATAATGTAATAGGCACACTACGCTTGAACCTGTCCTAAATGAATATGTGTCATTATCTGTCAGACAGGTTTCCTTGTTCAACTACATTTTAAAAGTATGATAGCTACAAAACTACACCATTATTTTCCTGATCTACACTTGGCTGATTCTTCTGCCTGGCTGACAATACTTAAAGTTAACTTCAAGCTCCCAGTCCATATTAAAAGACTGCAATCCTAAGCACACTTAGCAAGAGTATGCTCCAATAAACACAAAATCAATTACTTCTGAGTACATATGCATAGGTATTGTACAGAAAGGCAGGATGCCTCTATGGCACTGCCCCACTGTGCCAGTCATTCCTGGTTAGTATATTTGAAATGATATATAGCTAGTCAGCAATTGGCAAGTAGTTTCTGACTAGAATGGCACATTTTAAGGCCAGTGGCTATGGAACATGCAGATGTAGTTAGGAATATGCTTTAGGGTGGTTATCCTTTCATATTAAAGGGGAACATTAGGCTAAAACTGAATAATCTTTATATGTAGGAGTATTCAAAGATACTATTCCACATCTGCAGTTTGAAATGGTACTACTCAATGTAGGGTACCCTGTGATCCTGTTGACTGTGCAGCTTAGTTCTTACTGCCTTGCCTTTTGTTGAGATCATATCTATTTTATGTTTAGTATTCATATGAAACACTATATTCAAGACATTATCCTAATGTCACTGGACCATAAACCTAATATTTTAGCCTATCAATTCAGCTGTCACAAGCTATTTTCTGACCTAAAGTATTTTGCAAAAAGCCATTTCAGTCAATGACTAAATGAAACAATGCATACTATCTGAACTTAGACACTTTGTGAAATGTTTATGCATTGCTATATCTATATCCTTCTACATGTTTATGGTTACATACACTGCATTTTTCATGGCCTGGTGATGCTCACCTTGAAGAAAAAAGAAATTTCAGTTGTTTCAGAAGAGCAAGTCTGAGGTTTGTACATTGCATCTAAATGTGCTGGTGTTATACTGAGCCTGTCACCAACAGGAGTGTCATTACCATAGTAAAAGTGATCTCACAAGTAAACCCTATGGTGGCTTCCAAGAAAGTTTCCCTATTTTTACCAGTAGATGTCCCTATTATACCATCCTGGCCTCTCATCCTGGAGACCACTATGGCCTCTTTTTTAACACTGTAAGTGCAATCATGAATATATAGATATCTAACATATATTCAGCAACAGCAGTATTCCTTGTTGAATAAAGCTAACTGTTAGCATATTCTCCTGTGCCACAAGCCTCCTAGCTGCAACCACAGAGAGTATGTGCAAGCTGAAGATCCTTACTTTATTTCTTGGCTCCTTTGACATTTTGGAGGTGTCCATGGAGATAATAAATTCTCCTAATACCTCTTCTTCCTTTTCAGCATCTGCCTTTTCCAGACTACTTTATGGTAGTCTCCTCTAGTGCCATCTTTCCCCTCTCCAGTCATTTCAGCACAATTCATTTGAGAGCCATTGCCAGGGGTGTAGCAAGGGGGGGCGGGGGGGCGGTCCGCCCCGGGTGCCACCCTGGGGAGGGTGACAAATTGGGTGCTTTTTAAAAAAAAATTTTTTTTTTTTTAAATTTATTTTATTTTTTTTAAAGGCTATTTTCGGCAATGCCGGGGTGGAGCCGCAGGGGCGGCCAGCGAGGAGCGGTGTCACCCCCCCCGCTGGCCGCCCCTGCGGCTTCACCCCGGCAACGCCGAAAATAGCCCCCCCTTCCAGCGGCTTTTCCCGCCGCTGGCTGGCTTGTGGAGCCGGGGCAGGGAGAGGGGCGGGGCGGGCCAGCGAGGACGGGTGACACCCCTCCTCGCTGGCCCGCCCCTCTCCCTGCCCCGACTTGCGCTCTGCCAAAGGGGTGCAGGCAGCGGGGAGGAGGCGGCGGAGGGGTGCGTGTCAGCTGCTCGCCTCGGCTCTCCCCTCGCCCCTGCAGGCGGCGGGAGAGGCAAGCAGCGATGGGGTGACACGCACCCCTCCGCCGCCTCCTCCCCCTGCCGGATCGGGGAGCGAGGAGGCGGCGGCGCCGGGGTGTCACCCCATCGCTGCTCGCCTCGGCTCTCCCCTCGCCCCTGCAGGCGGCGGGAGAGGCAAGCAGCGATGGGGTGACACGCACCCCTCCGCCGCCTCCTCCCCCTGCCGGATCGGGGAGCGAGGAGGCGGCGGCGCCGGGGTGTCACCCCATCGCTGCTCGCCTCGGCTCTCCCCTCGCCCCTGCAGGCGGCGGGAGAGGCAAGCAGCGATGGGGTGACACGCACCCCTCCGCCGCCTCCTCGCTGCCCGCTCTGGCAGCGGGGAGAAATATGCTTTAAAAAAGATCAAAGCCAGGGCAAGCTTGCCTTGGCTTTTTCTCTTTTTTAAAGCGCCCCCCCCCGCTGCAGGGGCGGAGCCGCAGTGATGTCGCGTCGTGACGTCACGACGCGACGTCACGATGCCCCGCCCCCAGGGGGGTGCCTCCTCCGCTCCCCGCCCCGGGTAGCGAAGAGGCTTCCTACGCCCCTGGCCATTGCATACTTTTAAACACACACACAGGAAACCATTCTGTGTGCAAACATGAAAATGCAGTGCCTATTTGCACTTCACAATTACATGCTTGACAATGTGTGCATGCAATAAGGAGGCAATGATTCCATTTTGTGCATTGATCCTGTGGCAGAGATGCATTTTCTACAGAGTAATGTCTGCAGTGGCTCTAAAGGTGTGTGTGTGTGTGTAAAGGACCCCTGGATGGTTAAGTCCAGCCAAAGGTGTTCCATTACACCAGACGCAGTTTAGACATGCTGGCCACACGACCTGGAAAGCTGTCTGTGGACAAACACTGGCTCCCTCTGTCTGAAAAGTGAGATGAGCACTGCACGCCATAGTCGCCTTGGACTGGACTTAATCGCCCAAAGGTCCTTTACCTTTATCTACCTTACAGTACCTAGAACACTGCTGGCACTTAGAGTGTGAAACAGTAGCAGTAGTGGCTAAATCAGTGCAGGACAAGGTCATCAGAAAAAAACAGACTTAATAAATATTCCAATAGTCACAAGAAACACAATTAGTCTTGAGAAACAACCCTTTTGTTATACTTACATTTTCAGAAAGCCAAGTCTGTTGAGGATGAGTTTATAATACATTTCTTTATTTTGACTGCCAGCGCCTATCGACAATGACAAAAGTTCCTAATCCTTCATTCAGACAGGGACCTTGGGAAGATGTTTGTTGCATTTCTGCACCCAGTGGTTATGCAAGACTAGCTGCTCTATATGAAATGCTTCTTTATGAAAATGTTGCGACTTATCATTGAATGCAACTTAAGATATCTGGAAGCATAATGACAAGAAGATAAAGCACTGGTCAGGAAAGCTCATAAAAGCATTCATTTTTTTTTATTTTTCAGTTCTTGACCAGTCATTCTGAAGAAATGTAATTACAGGATGAAGAAAACTTTATGAAAATAAGCATGTATGAAGCAGAAAAGATGATTAACATGCAGGACTTCTGATTTCTTTTTTTGTCTTTGAAGGTGCCTAATAAGGTATATATATATACGAGGGGTCTTATTGTTTTTGACCAAAGGTCTATTTTGTGAAGAGGCAGCCAACATGGTGTCATTCAGATGCTGTTGGATTCCAACTCCCATTAGCCCCAGCCAGCATAGCCAAGGGGTCAGAGATGATGTGAGTTGCAGTTCAACAACATCAGCACCATGTTTGCTAACCCTGAGCTAGTTTTATTTATTATATTTATATCCCACCTTTCCTCTAAGGAGCTCAAGGCAGCACACAAGATTCTTCATGATTTATCCTCACAACAATCCTGCAATGTAGGTTAGGTTGAGAGATGGTGACTGGCTCAACTCGTCAAAGTGAGCTTGTTGGCTAAGAAAGTGGGGGTTTGAACCCTGATCTCCCAGGTCCCAGTCCAGCATTCTAACCACTACCGGTACAATCTGTGTTGAGCTCACAGTTCTTCCATAAGCAAAATTTATTTCTGGTTACCCCAAGTTTTCTTCATTTCAGCAGCTTACCGGTAATTTGGTGTGGGTGTGCCATTTTGTTGTTGCTACTGTCAAACAACTGGGAGCCAGACATCTTTGGTGATCTGCTGCAAATCACTCAGAGATCTACCAGTACATTCCAGGCTATATTCTTCTCACCCCTATCTCTGGAATGGTCGTGGTTCAGTGGGAGAGCACAGGCTTTGCATGAAAAGCTTCTAGGTTCAACCCCAGCGTTCTTCGTAAGGCTTGGGGACCACCTGTGCAGAGCTGCTGCCCGTCAGTGTCAACAACACTGAGCTAGATGAGTCAATGGATGAGCCAATGGACTTGGGGCTTTCTTTTGCATTTGGAAGGTTGCCAGAGGTTACTGAAAAGCTTAGGGTGGCTTACCTTGCATTTTTTCCATATTGCCAAGTTTGTGAAACCGTTTTACTAATTGGCATCTTACTGCATGCCTCATTTAGGTTTCAAGTCCTAAGAACTTCTAATGATGTTACCAAGGGCATGTCTTTGTAGCTTCTGTGATGAAAGGTTTCTAAGCTCATCACCAATTAGTAACTAGAAACAGCCATACTCCTAAACTGATGTGGCCATTAATTCAAATATTCCTATAGATATTCCAGGCGAAGGTTGTTGGATGTTCTCATGCAGACCAATAGCTGTGAACACTGTGAACAATGACATTTAGATTCTACCTGAAAAGAGGTTTATTTTTTGTGCAGCAAAAACGGTAGTTTCTTGAAAAGGCACGGTTGTCATACTCTAATAATTCTTGATATGGGGTCCACTGGGATAGCTATTTTATTTTCTCTTGGTTGGGTGAAGACTTGCCCCTCCACAAGTGGAAGGGCTCCTTCCATTTATGGAAGGAAGCAGAGCCCAAGGTAGACCCATGGGAAGAAGGATGCTCAAATCCTAGCTCCTTTCTTGGATGGCTCTGGGCAAGTCTCATCAGTTGCCCATCTGCAAAATGTGAATGCTAAGGATGTTCCTCCCATGGTGAGCTGTGAAAATGTGTACTATGTATGAAAGGAATTTTATATTACTAATTACTTAAATGCAATTGAGGAGTAAAGTTAATAGCACAAACAGAACATTTACTAGCTTTATTTCTTCTTTCTGTTTTGTTTGCCTTGTTATTCTTTTAATGGTTTGTATTCATTTTATGGTGTGAGCCAAAGCGTGGTATAGAAATGAATGAATGAAACAAACAAACAAACAAACAAAATTGTGTCAAAGAAAAGCACATGTGGATTGTGTAAGATTCTGAATAGTGCTTTTTATGAATGATTTGGGCGGGGGGGGGAACTATATATAATTCAACAAGACATAAAGCAACTTCTGTGGATATTCAGTTTCAAAGCAGCTTGATTTGGATAAGAAACTCTTTCACATGCATAAAACCACATAGCAGGCGAGAATACAGTTTCCAAATAGTCCTCACAAGTGAGTTTTATTCCACAGAATAAGTTGGACGTAGCACTGAGAAGCTGAATATGTGATACAATTTCAGTGTTGGATTTATTCCATTCACACTTGGTCATCAAAATATCATGGACTGGATTCACGTCTACCACACATACTTAGAGTAGGTCCGTTGAAATCAAGAAGATTTATGTTTGAATGCAGCTATGCTTAAGTATGACTAAGCATAGTCTGGCCCCAACCCCGGGTCATTAGTGTGAAGCAGAAGTGAACACAACCTTCTTGGTCAAAGCTACGCAGCAGAAAAGGTCTAATTTCTAATACGGCACAGCACTAAATGGGAACTTGTGTACCTGTTTTATATAAATGAAGCAGAATATCCTGATGAATTCAACCTCAGAATGAGGATGCAAAAACCTCCTTTTATGCAAATATATTGCTGCTTTTCTTCCATCCCATTCATTTTCCAAGCATGAGTCAGGACACACACATTTACTCCTATTTATTTTTCTCCTGCATTTCATTTCTATATTTTGGAACTTGATAAATTACTTAAATTATATGCTTATCAGCCTGAGTTTTAAAAATGAGGTGCATTTTTCACGTCTCCTCCTCCACCAAAGGCTTAAATGAATAAATCAATTTTGGACTAATGCATGATTCCGCCTTATCCAGAATGAATCACTAAAACCGAAACAACATATTAACCTCTTGGAACCAGAGGTTGGGATTAGCATATTAGTATTTAAGCGCTGTGAGCTTCAGTCCCTCAGACCCTTGGGATTAAACCGTAGCACATTTGTTACCCAATGTGTGTGAAAGCATTGGCTGCACATGTTTACAAGCATATGCAGCAGCATGCAGACTGTATGCCTGCAGAGTCTGGGCCACCGCTCTTCAACTCTCAACATTCTCAGTCCCAAAACAGTGTTTCCCATACTTTTTGATGCCTAGGGTCCTCACACCACCCTGAAAAAGAAGGAAGTTCATGTTCATGTTTATCCTAAAAAAGTTACATATAGTTCATGTTTATCCTAAAAAAGTTACATATAGTATTTTTCTAAATTAGCTCCCAGAACAAAGGGCAGGCATTCTCTTTGTATTTGGGGAGCTAGGTTAGTTAGTATCTGGTCTGTACTAGCTCCTCGCACCCTGCTCTTCGTTTTGCCCAATCAGCCAAGGACTCCAATATAAGAGCATGTTTTGGGATTCCCTCCATGCTTAGAAGCCAGGAAATATGAAATAAAAACCGATTCACATTGAAATGGGTAACCAGGAAAACAAGCAACACTGAAATCCCTGATACTTTGCTCTAGCTATCCCTGAGTTTCTGGACTTCATAGTTACAAAGAACAACTTGAAAATTAAGGCTAAGTTTTGATGACATCTTAGAAGCTGTAAGGAGGTGCCAGGTTGATCATCAAGCCATTAGGGGTTGGAAAGACAAATACAAACTGATATGGTTTTCATCCTTCATTATGACTCCCATCTCATTTGCACATGATTTGTATTTTTCTTTTAGAACTGGAAGAAGAGTTTGGATTTGATATCCCGCTTTATCACTACCCGAAGGAGTCTCAAAGCGGCTAACATTCTCCTTTCCCTTCCTCCCCCACAACAAACACTCTGTGAGGTGAGTGAGGCTGAGAGACTTCAAAGAAGTGTGACTAGCCCAAGATCACCCAGCAGCTGCATGTGGAGGAGCGGAGACGTGAATCCAGTTCACCAGATTACAAGTCTACCGCTCTTAACCACTACACCACACTGGCTCTCAAACTGTGATGCATTAAGAAAATAATAACAGCCCTGCTGCATCATGCCAAAGACCCCTTTAGTTCAGAATCCCGTTCTCACCTTAGCCAACCAGAAGCCTATGGGAAACATGCAAGGAGGACCTGAGTGCAACAGTGATCTCCATACTTGTGATTTTCAGTAACTGGTATTCAGAGGCATATACAACCTCTGGCAATGGAGGTAGAACATAGCCATTGTGCCTAGTAGCCACTGAAAGCCATATCCTCCATAGATTTGTTTAATCTTCTTTTAAAGCTATCCAAGCTGGTGGCCATAACTATATCATTATCCAATCTGACTAAAAATAAATGGGTACTGGAGTTACATCTACTCATGAAGGCAGACGTTTACTGCAATAGAAACAGTGCCGTAAAATCAAAATCGTTCTCCCAACTAGCACCACAGGGTCTTGTGAAGAACTACTTCTTTTCCTGAAGGGAGCAGAGTAGATGCTGATAAAGCTTCTTCTAAATGGACAGTAGCCTCTTATGTTTTGTTTTCACATTTTTATTGATACTCATAATAATAGGATTGGTATGTCAGCGTTCTCTGAGTAAACTGAAATAAGAAATGGAACCCATTTGGCTGTTCCCAGAGGACCATCTTTCTATGTTATAAATTGTAGATATAAAATCTTTCCATATGTAAAGTTGTTTAACACGCAGAAAACATACATAAAATGAAGATGACCTATTAGCCAAAGCAATATAACCCCTCACATCGCAGTAGTACTCAGTCAGACTTAAATTAGTCAATTAGAACAGGATATGAAACAACAACAAAAATAGTTTTTTTCCCTGTGCTGTGGGATGGAATATGATTTTTGGCATAACGGATTATATTTATGGAGGCAAGTCAAATTTTGATAAGGTGACTCACCTTGGCTCTCACAGTCCTGTCACCCTACAGTTGACTGTCCTTTAATGGCTACAACACAGAGTTGTCTGGCTATACCAGCTGTTTCCGAACATCAATAGGTCTCTATTTAAATCTACATAGTTAGGTGTGAAGTTGAGATGCTGTCTCGAAAATAGAAAGTCTGTGTTGGATTTTCTTGCAATATAATTTTTTTTAACAAGAAAAGGAATCAGTGAGAAAAGTTAACAAGTATTGGAGTGCAATTCTTTAATGTGAGAATGTAATTAAAAGGATTGCATATTCATTACTATAAATATGTGAAAGCTATAGCATAGAATGTGCTCCTCAGAAGGGATTTAGATGGACACCTGATACACAGCTGTGCTGGACAGTCCAGCTGTGTGAAGGATTCAGCCCACTCTGCTCCCTTTTCCATTCATATGACACAAAGGTTAATTGTGAGCTAAGCAGTGATTTCTGGTATCAGCATATGCAGAAGCAGCATGGCTGGCTGGCTGTGGAGAGTCACATAGCTGTTCCCCTGATATTGGCATCACTGCCACCCACTTGTATGGGGGTGGGCTGTGGAACGGTTGTACTGGCAGAATGGAATACCCTTAGAAAAGACAAGGCTTTGAATATGGTGGAATTCTCAAGACAGAGAACACACATGCTATACATATCACACAGGGATACCATACAAGAGCACTGGGAGCTCTTATGTTTCACTGAACACATATTTTGCTCTTTAACATGGCTTCATGGCACTGATTCAGAACTGACCTCAGAGAAAAAGCAGCTCCCATCGATATTGATCATTTGTTTGTGAAATAAGGAAGAGGAAGGTTATGGTTAGCCTTCCCCACTTTCCCCCCAGAGATTTTGGTAAAATTTGATTTAGGATGTCCATGAACACCCCGGGTCCTGGAACAGTCATGTGAGCCCTGCGAAGTCTGTTTGCCTTCTAGCTCAGGCAGTTTTGTGGGTGGGTCCTGGGCTGTTTTAGTGAAGCGGCAAATGGCAGGCCAGATTGCCTGTCTGTCGCCAAATTGGCCAATGGTGGTAGGACTTTGCGGGCATTCCCTGGGTGCAGGACCAACTGTCCAATGGTAGCACTTGGCCCCTCTCCCAGGGCCAGGATATATTGCAGGCCTACCAGGCCAATTGGCCTCTATTTTCTTTGCTGGTGGGAATTTCCCCATTTTGCAAACTGGCACCAGCCAACTGGTTTTCGCCAACCTAATAGCAATTGTCACAACTTTGTAAGGTGGATAGGCATTGGGTAAGCTTAGGTCTTGGATGGAGGGGAGGTTGTAGCCTCTACCTTCCTCTCCACGAGTAAGGGTATCCTGTTAAAAGGATCTGGGAGGAGTGGCTACTGTCCGACACCGAGACAGGGGCTAGGACCATACCACTCCTCCAACAGGGACCATTTGGGGAATGCCCCAATTTGATATAGGTCATACAGCGTCCCTTCCAGTTGGCTTTACCCTTAGAGACACTGCCAGCAGAGGAGCTGGAGTGGTATTTGGGTGGCTTATCCCAATGCCCATGGCCAAAACCTTCACATCTGTAACCAATAAAATTGTGGCCTTATTTAATCCCATAAAACCAAAATACTGTGTATTGTCTAGTTATTTAATTCCTGGAGAATGTCATGGGGCCTTGACATGTAAATATATGCACATTGTGACATCTCTAGCAAAGAACACCATGCTTTCAACATTTGGCTGCTGCCAGTTATCAAGTGCTGAACAGTCAAGTGATGATGAATAAAGTCCTATGAATGTTTGCTCAAAAGTATGTCCCACTATGTTCAATGGGGCATTCTCACTAGAAAATGGGCTCAAGATTGCAGATTAACCATGTATGAATGACCTGCTCAGAGTGGCTGGGGCAACCCAGTTAGATGGGTGGGGTACAAATAATAAAATTATTCATATTATTAATAATAGACTAGATGTATATGACAGACAAGAGCATACGCTTCTGAACATTTGGTTAGTTCATTGTCTACTCGGTGCTCTTTGAAATCTGTGGGAGGTAAGTGTTCAGATTACCAGATCAAATGCTTTGGCATGATCCACAAGGGCAACATGTGATCGTAAGACAATATATGCACAGTTTTATTCCTATTGTTGGGTTATGCCTAGATACATCCAGAGCAGAGTATAAATTTCAGATTCCAAACAGAGTAGACGTGCTTGCAAAGTTGCACATGAGAAAATCATTCAGATTTGCACTTTTGGGACGCTAAACAGGAAATTGCCCAAGCTGATCATTTAAGGGAAGCTCACAGTAGCCGTTCAATTCATAATAAGCAAGAATGCCTAATGTGTCAGACAAACCAAAAATGAGCTGTTGCCCTGATTTTTATAATCTTATTACAGAGCTGCAGAATTTAATAGCACTTTATGATCAATACAAACAAAAGCCACATTTTGTAACCATAAAACACTGTGTGTCACACATCCTGGAGTGGTAGGAATTGATTTCAGCACAGGAAGCAAAAGGTTCTTTCAGAAAACCACCACCCACAAAATAAATTAAAACTAAACATTTCTCTAAAAAAAATATTCTATGTCATGTGATCTGACAGAGAGGCTGATGAGGTATCTGAACTGGATATGAGCCATAACTGATTTTGGGGGGTGTTTTATATGGGAAAACCCCATAGTAGTTGCTCCTTTTTTGAATAAACAAGTATTCATTTTGGGAAATAGGAAGCTGCATTATACTGAGTCAGATCATTGGTCTATCTAGCTCAGCATTATCTACACTGACTGGCAGCAGTTATCCAGGGTTTCAGAGAACTTTCCCCAAACCTTACCTGGAGATACCAGAGACCTCAAGTTCAGACCTTCTGCATGCAAACTAAATGCTTTGCCAGTGGGCCACAGTCCCACCTTCGCTTATCAAGAAA
This sequence comes from Darevskia mixta, assembly GCA_034641385.1. Taxonomy (NCBI): domain Eukaryota; kingdom Metazoa; phylum Chordata; class Lepidosauria; order Squamata; family Lacertidae; genus Darevskia; species Darevskia mixta. The sequence continues at coordinate 5,799,700 of JAWWNH010000018.1, read as the reverse complement.
GCAATTGCTCTCACTGCAGATGTGAGGGGGAGAGGCCTGATGCTGAAAAACAGGGAAGATTTATAACCCCCCTGCAATGTTGTCCACGGTACTCAACTCCATATTGCATATGGGGTGGTGCTGAAAAGTGGCTGACCCCCAGCCTTGCCACGTAGCACAATGCTATTATCTCCATATTACTGCAGACAATGTGGACATTGTGGACATTTACCCTGTATGGACTCCCTAGACTTATTACAGCTACAGCTACAGAACCTACAGTATGGCCCTGTATCAAGCTATCCTTGCCATATAATAAGCCATGGTTTACCTGTACTCCCTGTTGCAGCAATCCAATCCCCTTCTGCAAGATATTCTGTACCTCTCAACCCACCCTCTTTCCTTGTCCTCACAAGCTGCTTCTCTTCTTCAGGCTTTCTGCCTTGGCTGGCTGGTTTATCCTGCCAACATGACATTTCACCTGACCTCTTGGCCTGTACCTGCAACCGTGTCTGTAATTAGTCCCGGCAGTTAATCCTCTTGCTACGTTGCCAGATCACTTTCGGCCTGAACTTTAAAAACAGGTGCTGATCTTGCACAGAACCACACAGTGTCCTGAGTTTCAGAACTCCCTTTGGGGAGAAATATAAATCCTTAAATAGAACTCCGAGAGCAACCATGTAGCAGCAAGGAGGCATTTAGGGGTATGCTCTGTTTGGTGTTATCGTTAGAAACCACAGCTAAGGAAACTGTCCGGAATTAGTTCAGATGGTTTTCATGCCTGGGTCATGCTTCATTTTATTATAACAGATATTCTCAGCAACAACATTTTAGGTAGGAAAAGAAATCATTGCCAGCTAGGTTGCTTCAGACATTTCATGGCAGCAAACCTTAGTTTGTAACTGGGTTCACAGGGATTGTAATTGACAGGGATTCGCAGCCAATCCTGGCTCCCTGATGAGGCCACCTATATGATACACTCATCTGCAAACTGCTTGTTGGCTGTATTCCTGCTTGCATTATTTTAGCTCGATGCCTTAAAATGCAATGTGTGAAATGGCACTAGGTTACCTTAAAAGAAAATAAAAAATGAGTTTTGCACATAATGATAAATGAGATTGGTCAGTATCTATGGCATTATATAATAAAGTCTTTATTGAGCCAATAAGGAAGCAGACCTTCTGTTTGCATTGCATACAGAGACCAATTAGGCCAAGTGGCAGCACCAAGGGAATTAATCATTTGGTGTCTTAGAATGAAATCACTGAAACAGAACACTGTCACAAGATAAATGACTACGGTACACATTCTTAACTTTGCATCTAAACTAGTTATCAACAATGTATGTAAATTTGTTTACCTGCTCTTTTTGAAAAATACTGAAAATAAAGCAATCAGTGTGGTGTTGCTTTTTTCCGGACACAGCTCCCACTTCCTGGAGAGGGTGGGAACTGAACATGTGACTATCTGTATGCAAATCTTCTGCTCTGCAGTGTATTAATGAGAGCAAAAGGACTATAGAATGACAATGTTGTAGCCAATTAATGTGTACAAAGAGTAGACCCACTGAAATAGACAGGGGCAATTCAAATCAATTGATTTCAATGGGTCTACTCTGTGTAAGAATTAACTGGCCACAACCCAATGAGTACATCAGGCTTTTCCAATGCTGTGTGTAGTATAAGGAAAATAGGATATGGCTAGAACAAAGAATAATAAATATGATTTAGCTGTAAGGGAAGGAACACAAATCACCATAGCAGCTGAAGGCAAGTGCTGACATCATATGTACTGCTGAACTTGCCCTCATCACATGTCTGACAGCAGACCCATATATGCTCAGTATGAACAACGGGTTCAGTCCCACCTGTGTATTGCTAGGACTTCAATATAACTTCAATCATATGAACCACAGGGACCTTGGAATTTCAAGGAGGGCCCCAAAATGTTCTGATGCCATCCTGCAGGCAATGAAGGTGAGGGGATCACGTCACTCCTGTGACTGGAATCACCAGAGAAACATGATGTCTAAATGGTGGTAACTAACTTTTGCTTTTCCATGGTTATACTAATTCTACTGGGTGGTTAAGGGCTCCATATAGAGCCCTCCTTCCACACAACACAGCCGCTGCTTGTCATTCTGCAGCCCCCAGGATTGCCTACCAACTGGAGGGCTCATGAGGACAAACCTAGGCTATGGAACTCATTCAGCTGTGAAGCAAAAATCATTACAGACCTGCTTCTTGCACAATTTCCAAAAATAAATGCAACTCCAGGTGCTGTCAGTGAGTGCTGTTTGGAAATGAGGTACTTGACTTAAAAAACAAACAAAAAACGAAACAAAACCAGGCCTCCGGTATATCAAAAAGCCAGCATGAAGAAGAAATATATGCTTGGCTTTATATTATGCCAATCAATTGCTGGAGTAAATTCCCCCCCCTCAAGATTTACACCAACACTGGATCTTGTTCCGTATGGAAAAATGGCAGGATATGGGCAGCAAATGCCTGGGCTTAAGGTGACATGCTCCATTTCAGATACAGTGTTTTGCCTGGGCTAACTTCTACTGATAAACTATGCTACTAACATATGTCTACAATGGATATACAAGCACTATCTCACATTGGAAACAGGAGCAGTTCATCCGGTGGGTCAGCAATGGCCTCTCAGCAGTGACAAACAGTCCAGATCCAACACAATGTAACCAAATGGACAGCAATCTGACATCAGAAAGCACAACACAGAAATCAGTGGAAGAACATGTCACTCTGTTGCTGACAATCGAGTGGCTACCCTTGAGCAAATAAATTTCAAAACCAGTCTTCAGCATAAAGCCATTGAATTACAACTTGTCAAGTTAATGGACTATGCTGAAATGGCAAAATTAACTGGGAAGCTCAGGAATCAAGACAAAAAGAAATTTAAAAAAGAATGGGAAATGTTTATTATGTATTTGCAAAAGTATTGTAATCAGGTTAATACATTGGCAGGATTTTAAGAACACTTGTAATTTTAGAGATAGTATAGGAAATTTGAGGTTATAAATAAGTTGGAGTAGAAATTATATGCAGTCGGGGGGAAAAACTTTTAAGGAACTGGGGGGGGAGTCACAGGATTCGGAGAATCCCATTTTATGGATTTGATAATGTATTTTTGTGTATATTTTCTTCATTGTTGTATTTGTTATTGATTATTTTCTATTTTTGTTACTTCTGTTAAAAACTCTCTCTCTCTCTCTATGTATATGAATTACCACTTGTCAAGTAGTTCAGCTCCATCACATGTGGAGTGAATAAAGAAAACAGGTGCTGTCTGGAAAAGAAAACAGGTTTTTATCCCAGGATGTTTGTCAGGATGTCTGCATTATCATCAACAATCCTCTCCGAATGGTTGCTGTAATGATTTTATACACATTTAAGGATTAATATGATCATCGTGGTCTGAAATTTTTGCATTCCCTTTCCCTCCACTGTTCAGGATTCCCATATTTTGACAACTGAGATATATTTTTAGGAACCTTCTATTATATTGACTTTAATTTGTTTTAACCTGATTTTAATATTGTATTTTAAAATTATTGTAACCGGCCTTGGGGCCTCATGGCAAAGGGTGGATACAAAAGTAATAAATACTACCTTCTCCTCCAAAACCATGCAGATAAGATACTTGCCAAATTAGCTGATGAAGTGAAAACTAGTCCCAGAAACTCTCTATCCTCCTTTCACTTTCACAATGACCCATACAGCTAGATGTGATTCCTAACCAATTTTGGTCCTTTGCTTAAATATGGTAAAAGAATGTACTGTTTGACTTTCCGTTCTGGGCCATGTTTTATTTGTATGATCTAACGATAATGCCTTAACTGGACCAAGTATTGTTTTCCTTTGTTGCTGTTTTGTGTTGTGGAATTCTGGAAAAAAAATCTATTCAATTAAAATCTATATTTAACTGACCCCATAAAAAATAGCAACCTGTTATCCTTATTCCAATACTGGCAAATTTAACTAGGACTGTGAAATTTATCTAGGAGTATACGTGGTGACACAACATAATTCCCATGGGACTTCTGTAACAAAAAAACCCTTTGCCTGACATTTCATCCTAGAAGTGTTCTGTGAGCAAAACTATGTCTTTATGTGATGCCATTCCTAGATGGATTCTGAACAACAACAAAGGATAATATTGCTGCAAGCTTACATCTGATAGAAAGAGCTCTCCTTGGCATTGTAGTCTTAAATATTTTGCCTGCATTTGGTTACCCCAGAAGCACTGCTATCTGCTCCACTTCATTGCCCAGGAATGGGGTAGGAAAACTGGGAGTTCATTTCAGCTCAGCTCAGTGATTAGCCATACAGAGGTTGATTTAATGTTGTTGTTTTTTCTTATCTGTGGGCTTGTGTAAACTCAGTATAGCTGTTCCCTAACATGTTAGGACAGGAGATGAAAATCTGTAGTAGCATATTAGCACCCTTTCCAGAAGCAGCATCTTGTTTGATATACTTGCTATATTGAGGTTGACAGAGCACATTTTGTTGTGACTTCCAAGCATATTGAATGTATCTGCCTTATGTTGTAGGCTTTATGCATTGAAACATGCAAGGAAAACATGTTTTAAGGAAGATCTGCACTGAATGCCAAGACATACCTACACAAAGTAACACAGGCAAGTAGTTTATTCACCCTGTCCTTTGCAATCCAAAAGTAGTTATAAATTAGCTGTCCATTACCTCTGAACTTTAGAGTTGATATGAATTAAGGATTTTATACATGGCACACTCAGCCACATGTTTGCTTTCCAGTTTTGTACAATAATTAACTTTTCCTGAATTTTTTTCCATTGACTCCAGTAACAATTGGATGGTATTTTTGATTGCAATATGATCCATACTTTAGCAAATCCTAAGTGAGCGTTGGAGTTTATTTGCTTATTGCTGGGTGTTCTGCTACTGGGATAATGAATGGAAGGTAGCTTGCCCAATTAATCTAGAAAACACACTCTATTCCAGTATGCATCCACACAATTTGTTTTTAAATTCCCACAAGACCTGTGGCCATTGTTTCAAAATCCAGAGGTGAACACAGTTATTACTTACACGGACTGAACACACCTTTGGAAAGTTTGGAAAGGAACATTTTCTTTTATGAGCAAGTCAACCTGCAGTTTAATAAACTAAAATACATCTCACTAGCTGATGGAGAGGACATTTAAAATCCCAAAATGGGATTCAAAACAAACATACCCAGTCCACCAGTAATTTGGAACATACATTATTGTATTATGGCTATTTGAGCACTATTACAAAAATTATATTATTTAGGCTCTCCTGTATAAAGTATGTTTTGGTTTTGTTTAAGCCTATGCCTTTTTTTGGTATATGAAACTCACAGTGAAAATTCTGGAAAAAATGTAAAACAAGTATTTTGAACCATCTACGCTTAAATAATAACTGATTTGTAAGACGAGCATGTAGGAAAAAGCTGACACTATGTTCAGAGGTATGTACATTATTTTGTCCTACCCTCTCTCTACTCTTACTTCCTTTCTCAAATATTTGTATCTGATGTGTTACCTTTAATTAGCAGTGTAGTCCACCAAGGACAGGAACTTGGTGCTTCTATCTTGTAAAATGTATACAACAAAATCATAAGCAGCAGTCACCTCTGTGCTGAGAATAGCACAGGAAAAATGTCACAAGCTTATATCACAACCTCCCCTCCGATCTAAATTAATAGTAGTAATCAAAACGGTTGCTTTCATTCAATTGTGTGTGACTTGTTTATGCTGGAAAGAAAGGCTAATATGTAAATCATGTTTGTGAATTTGAAAACGGTTGTATAGTAATCATTGAATATCTTGCACACTAGGAATGCTTGGACTTTATACACATTCATATTGATGTTGACTCTGGTGGTCTATTATCTGATGCATGCCATTTGATTATGTGATAATCTAATACAGCCATAAAAATTGATTCTGTTCTAAAATGCACTTGAAGGTACATCAGACGGCTTGTCAACCCGCTCAAGGAAAGAATAAAGTGCTAAGAGTGGATGCACAGCCTTGCTATATATAGAAATCCTATTACAATTACCCTTAACTGTCCTCTGCCTTCCTATACAGCAGCTCCCCCCCCCCGCCCTCACGGTGTCCTCCGTTATCTCCCTCTGTTGGTAAATATAATGCGAAGATTTTTATGTAAACAGAGAGCAGAGCAAAGACTTCCCCTACTGCTCAGAACAGAACCCCAAGTTGTATTTTACAACCCCATGTCTTAGTAAGTCCTAAATGTGTTATTTAATAGACCAAAAATATTTTATCCGCTTGTTGAGCTATTGATGTGTCAAACCGTGTGGTATGCCAAGTTTAAAATAAATGTCCAGGCATAATTAACATTTACTGAAAGCAAATCTATAAAATAAAATTGAGGGGTGCTTAAAGGTATAAAAAATATTTAATGATTGAATGATTATACATTCTACAGACTGCCAACCTGTAATAACTAGTTGAGCAGTGAATCTCACATTTGAACAGTTATTTATATACTGTACCTACATTGTTGTCAAAAGTACTTTTCCCTACAACAACTTTATTGCTAGCAAGGTTCTTTTTTTCCCTCTTTAAAAGTCATGGCCATTACAGTACACATTTTGCTAAGTTTCACTACAATAAAATAACTGCTACATTATTCATTCATTCAAAATGCTGGCATTTTCTCCCTAGTCTAGACATATGCCTTTAGTGGAAATGGATTGTCTGGTACCAGCTATATTTTAGAATATTGAACGTTCTCACTTGGCTTATTGACATGCTTGGAAATTGGCATCTAAGGGCCAAACTAAACACTCTGTTAAAAGCATCTTTAAGTAATGTGCTTAGTAGTGGCCACACCACTTTTCTTAGAAATGAAGACACAGGATTGGGTCCATGGTGTGGGGAAATGGGGTCCATCCTTTCCCTCAACTTTTTGTGTGTCAAGAATTACCTCCAGTTAATATTTGCACCGAAGTACCTTTGGGCGTAATTTCTGGTGGCAAAATGGGATGGGGAGAAGGGTTCCCCACTCCAATGCATCGGTAGTTGTAACTAAGCACATTAGTTCAAGATGCTTGCAACATAATGTGTAGCTTAGTCTTAACTCTATACACTTGTGGATCTATACTAGATGTTGTCTAGATCTTTCTTTCAGGGGACTGCAAGACAAGCAGCAGTAAAATCCTAACACTTTTTTTCTTCAAAAAACCAAGCTGGTAAAGACCATTAAATAATAACAGCATATGTCATTTAGGAAGCACAGTTTCTAGTGTATCTGTGGTCTCCTGGACAACCTGTAAACTTACCAAAGTTACTACTCCTTGGAGCCAACAACCTTTCCTGGCCAGAAGGTTTGGTTGTATTTACACAGAGAGAGGGTAAAAAATAGGAAAAGACTGCTGGTTCAGACAACGTTGTGCAAGTTTACTCCCAACAATTGACAGCATCGTAGACACTCAAAACAGTCCATCAAGGGTTACATTTAGATAATAAAACAGCACTGGGGACAATCCTGGAGTGCCCCACAGACTAAATTGCTCAGTGCTAATTTTCTAAGAATGACCAGAGATGTAGGAACTGAATCACCCCAGTGGCTTGTGTGTATGTGGTGGCAGTGGTGTCTTCCTTGTAGTGCTGCACCCAATGGAACAGGAATTGGGTGGGGTGATGAAGCAAGGACAGGCAAGCTATGGGTTAGCAGCAGTGGCCGCCCCCTAGGTGTGCAAGAATCTTTGAGGCTCCCCTGACCATGCTGCTATCTCAGCACCTCCCAGTAAGCACAGTGCTGCTGAGAGTACGTCATTGCTGCCTGCCCCAAAGCTCTGCTGCCCCAGAGTAGTAAGCAGGATCAGCCCACGATCTTTTGCTTCTCAAGACAAAGGGCAAGATGGTGCCTCATCTCATTCCATGCAGAAAAGCAAACCAGACTGGCTGCTGAATCTTACTGCAATCCTAGCAATTGGCCAACATTGCCCATCGAGCCTGAAGGCAGTAGACTAGCTTTAGGTGGTGCAGTGCAGCCACGTGGCACACAGAAATCTGTCCACTTCCTGCCCCTTAGCATTTGCCACCAGAGGCAGCTGTCTCACTCAACCTAATTGCAGGGTCAGCCCTGGTAGCATCCCCCAAACCATAGATGATTCAGGAGGATTCGATGGTCCATTGAAGCAAAAGGCCGAAGAATTCTCAGTGATATTTTACTATGCATTCCAGATCCAGATTGTAGACTATAGTAGCAGTGGCAAAGGGATACAACCCTAAGGCACCACTGTTACACTAACCTCTGGCACACATCTCAATAAGGGAAAGAATGTACTGGCAGTAGTATACCGCTAGTGGAAATCTCAATCTATCTCAATGTTGTCTGGGTAAAATTTCTCCTACAAAAGAATTCATACTACTGATGATGTAGTATGATATATATGATGTGATATTTTTGGTAATTGGCAGCATCACATGGTATATTTGCCTGCAATATATGCTCACTAAATAGGAAAATATCACACAGGTGCTGTGGCACCTCTTGTGTGGGACTTACTTCTATATAAGTGTGCGGAGGGCCACAGCTCTGAAAACATAAGAATAAGAATAATCAAAACAAATATGCCATCATGAAATGGATGCAAACAGGCTGAGTTAATTAGCACACCTTGGCAAAGGCAGGTAGCATGTTTAAATACCAATCATTACTTTGTAACAAAACAGGTGCTAAAAGTATTGGACTTATTTCCTTCGCTCTAATTACCGGTATGCAGTTTCACAAAGGTGTGCGCTATGCTCACTTTCTGAATTATGAATGGTTGAATTCCTAAAGAAAATATCAGAACTTACATTAATGGGACAATGTTCTTTCCATTAGGACAAAACTGTTGGAATAATGTGTTAACCATTTAAGTGGTATAAAATCTATCTCTATCTTACATAGGTGTACATTCTTTCATACACACATTTGAATAAAAGACATTCAACATTTAAACCTTTCACCTTCGTTCGTTTCTAACCATTTTTGTATCTAATCATTTATCCTCTTATAAATGTTAGCTCTTTTGGACAGCAGAAGTATTTTGCTCCTGGTTAAAAGCAGAGAGAATGACCTGACCAACCAACTAACCAACACAGATTTCAATGGGTAAAAAGTTAAGCATGTGAATAACTTTCCAATGAAGCTTGACTTTTCTTTTAAAGATAGGATGCAAGCAGAAGATACACAGAGATGAACTTCAGCCATGGGGTGAGGCTAACTGAAGTGATAGATAGGCATACCAGTTAATTATGTATTATTATGTATTATTTTTATTAGTTGCTTTTTCATTCCTTTTTATCATTAATTGATAATTAAACATTTAAGAGGGTTATGCCTGTATTAAAAATACTTCCGTGTAATCTGGAAAGTGAACTTTAACCATGTGTTTGGATTATCATACCTTAGTTAATTTAGATGAGATATACATGAGCTTTTTGTTCATGCATGCAGCTCCTTTGTCATAAACCTCAGCTGGATCAAGATTTTAATTAACCACTAACCAGTTTTCTGTTTCATCTGAATTTGGAAATTATGGTAAGCGGCTTCATAACAATCCAGGATATTAAACTAACTTCAAACTTTGTTGTTGTTTAGTCGTTCAGTCGTGTCTGACTCTTCGTGACCCTATAGACCAGAGCATGCCAGGCACTCCTGTCTTCCACTGCCTCCCGCAGTTTGGTCAGACTCATGTTGGTAGCTTCGAGAACAATGTCCAACCATCTTGTCCTCTGTCGTCCCCTTTTCCTTGGGCCCTCCATCTTTCCCAACATCAGGGTCTTTTCCAGGGAGTCTTCTCTTCTCATGAGGTGGCCAAAGTATTGGAGCCTCAGCTTCAGGATCTGTCCTTCCAGTGAGCACTCAGGACTGATTTCCTTAAGAATGGATACCGGTAGGTTTGGTTTAGCTATTGTTGGAAGTTTCCTGGTTTAATTGTGATTTGGGTGAATGGATTCCATGTGAGAGCAAAACACTGTGCATATCTCGGCTTAATAAGTGAAAACTTCATCTTCCAAAGCAGCTCACTCTCTTTGAAGCTGTCTCATTCTAGCTCATCAGAAAAGCGTTTCCCATGTTTAGAAAGAACTGCCACACAGTAACCCTCAGAAAAGAGCTGATTATCAACAAAAATACTATGTTATATGTCTCAAAGGGATTTATTAATATGTGACCAGATGGTAACTAGCATTAAACATTTAACTTTTAACCACCAGATTAAGGGAAATGGTTTATATTCACTAACAGAGACAGTTTTTGCAGTAATCTAATTTAAGTCGTTAACATTACAAAGAGGATTGATAGAACTAATCTAAACTCATCTAAGAGAACATGAAAATGGGAGTAGGCGCACTTTATAAATTATAAAACTGTGAATAAGAAGACAACTTTATGCCCAGAGTAATAAAGCTAAAAAAAGCCCCAGTAAGTCTTCTGAAAGATTTACATACTGGGTCTTTCAAGCACAGCAATATTGATTAATTAAGAGGATTAGACTCAAACAAACAAAAGGCCCTAAAGAAGGATGGATATATAATTCTGATAATGGAAAATGATATATAATACAGATAATGGAAAGTAGTTGGAGAGGAGGGAGGGAATGGCAAGGCCTGAGCTTATCCTCACTCCTTATGATCTTATGAACCTATTTGAAAGCTGGTGAAGTGTAGTGTAAGGGTGGGTAGAAAGCAGATCAGTATCTTCTCCTGGTAGATACTCTGGGACATGCAACAAATTAGCAATGGGTTCTGACCCCAATTCCAAAACAACCACAACAAATGAAGCTGCAAATCAAAAGAATTTCTCTACCATAGCTGGCCTTGTGCTAATCACATTATCTCTCAGCCCCAATATTCACAACCTGTAAAATATTACCGGTAAGTAATAATTGATTGTTTTTGACCAGGTCTTTTCTAGGTTTCTGTTAGATTCTCTAATCTGAAACTTAGGGTCAAACTAGATGTAACTTTTTCACATAGTCACATAAGATGTGACTTTTTAGTGTCTTCAAATAGTTGGTGGGTGGGGTGGGGAAATCAACATTTCACATCTGGCTTTGAATGGGGGGATCTTGAATTTTAAGTAAACCAAAAAGATCCAAATGCCATAATTTTGATGCAACAGACAGAGGGCTCAGCCTGACACAGAGACACCAAAACTGAAATTTCCGACTTACTGCTCACTGAATTACATTGGTCCTTTCATAAGCTCTCAGCTGAGCTTGTCTTACACAGTCTTGAAGATGAAAAAGTCCAAACACACTGCTCTGAGCTCTTCAGAAATTGAAACTGAAATACTTTATTGTCACTTGTACAACTTGTATACAGTGAGTGAGTGGTGGCAGATAACTGTGATAGATTAAAAGACAAACTGTTCAAGGATAATGACCTTTTCATTATGTTTTCATTCTGTTTGCTTAAATACGGTAAGCCTTGGGCTCCAATATGGAGAGAATGCCAAAGGGATGGAAGAAGTCATCAACCAAGGAATAAACCTACTGCAGCCATGACTATCACCCCTAAAGCAGGAGTGAAACAATTACAGATCTTGCTTGGCATTTCTACCTACAATACTGGCATAAAAACTGATGCTGCAGTAGTGAATTCTTGGTACGTCTTAACACATCTAAAGTCAAAAACATGCTAGGACTTTTTACAAATGGCGAGTTGCTTTGCATGCCGTGCTGAGCCAAAGTTTGGCTTAGCTAAGTGCAGAGTGGGAGCAAAAAGGTCTAGGGAGGAACAAAGCAACTGCAAACCACAGTGATTCATGAAATCTTGCTAAGCCAAGGTTACCAGGCCAGTAAGTAGTTCTTAAAACATTTGCCATTTGCTTTAGAAAGAGCAGGGAGTTGTATGTGTGTTAGTGAAAGGCTAAAACAGCCCTATTTCGTGACTGAAAAACGTACTTCTGGACAACTTTATCTAGACGAGATACTACCCCCCCCCCATTTTGACTTTTTCAGTGCTGTAATCTTTCTAGATGAATATAAATGATTCTTTCTGAGCTCAAATTTGTGTTTTGTCACTTGTTATTTAAAGAGATTTATCCTGGCTTGACACTAGATCTACTCTATACTTCAGAAATTCCAGTGTAATAAATCTCTCAGTTCCTTTTAGAAAACAGATCATTAAAAAGGGCAGACAGATGGAAGTCAATGTGCTGTTTTGTAATATGTCCAGCATTACTTAAATTAGATAAATACCCAAACCCGCCAGCCTTAAATCTCTCCTTTCTCTCATAAAATCCAGTGAGATTAGGAGAGATGCACAAATCAAATTCCAATGCTGGAAAAGCAGCACCCAGGACAATGCACACTGCCGAGACACGTGAAAGATGAATGAATTACCCATAAGCCTGCAACGGTGAACTTTAACCTGCTTCTGAATGACTAAAATGATTACTGAAATCCCATTGAGAAGTTTCAGTGATAGTAGAACAGTCGGGAGCGGACAGTCTATAATGAGCTTGAACAATGTGTTTTCTGCATGTTCCTGAAATATTCCACAAAACATTTTTATGGAAGCATTCTTACACTCTTCACAAAATGCACTGCCAAACTGGGAAACACATTTCTGCAAATACAAATTCACTGTTTACATTGCAGCATTGCCAGCCTTTCTGTTACTGCACAGATGGGTATGCAAAAATCCAGGCATCAAATAGCCACTGCTGATTTAAAAAATAGCCTTACAGATAAAGGACTGTCCTCTGACAGCCCTTTAAATAGAGAAATTCCAAGGTCAAGTGGGACCCACGGCCACTCAGCTAAGATGACTACTCCTTCGGATGCAGTTTCCTAAATAAGCTATATTTAAACATTCTGAAATATTATTAATAATAGGCATTCTATATTCCAAGGAGCATTGCAACTATGAATTAGTAGAGTGGAGCCATTGCTAGAGTACCTTGGATACAGTCATTGCAGCTGCCCTCACAACAGATATAAAAAAAATTATTACAGATAAAAGTGGCTCAGGGAATTCCTTTACTTTCAGCAAACAGAAACCTCTTGGAAGTAACTCCTAATAAAGGCTGACAGTTGAATAAACTTTCCAGAAACCCGTGCTTTGGACAAGGCCTTTTCTCACTAGCATGTTTGTAGGATCCCACAACTTTTTTTTTATTATTAACAGCCAGGAGAATAAGTCAGTGACTTTTCCTTCAAGTCCCAGTTACTCTATGATTAACAGCAATGCATATTGAGGGTAAATAGCCACTTCTGTCCCACCAGTAGCTTTTTAACCTGCATTGATTATATGTCACTTGGGATGTACAGGCAGTGCATGTTAGCTTATTTATTTTAACAGCATTGCTATTACTGCCTTTTGGCTCTATAAAAAAGAGCCCCGCAAGGCGGTTTACGACAATATCAATTCAATGGGGGGAAAAAGCATTCCTAGAATAGCGATCGCCTACATACTTGCTACTGCATCCTAGCATAGTTGGTTTATCTTCACATTAGCAAATAATGCATTATAGATTAGCAAATAATGCACTATAGATTTCTAGTAAATTCTCCTTTAAATGCAGCTAAACTTGTAAAGACTGAACTTTCCTACCTTTCTTTGATTTAAAGTGGAGCAAAGTAGTCCAGGTGGGTCTCATAGCATTTATGAAACTTCTCAGAGTTTATATGAACCTTACAGAGAAACCTGTGCTCCTAACTTAGACACAGTGCACAAATATTCCTTATTCTCCTTGGAAATTATGTTAGGAGTTCCCAGTGCTATTTTTCTAGAAAAATAGGTGCTGGAACTCACCATGAATGCCTCCCCTGTTTTTTTATAATGACAATGGCATCTACAGTGGTACCTCAGGTTACAGACGCTTCAGGTTACAGACTCTGCTAACCCAGAAATAGTACCTGCGGTTAAGAACTTTGCTTCAGGCTGAGAACAGAAATCGGGCACCAGCGGCGCAGCGGCAGCAGGAGGCCCCATTAGCTAAAGTGGTGCTTCAGGTTAAGAACGTTTTCAGGTTAAGAACGGATCTCCGGAACGAATTAAGTACGTAACCAGAGGTACCACTGTACCTGAGAAGTGCCAGAACTGACTCCTGGAAAATTCTGGCTGAAAAAAAGCCCCAAGAGTTCCCATTAAGAAGGTTTTGAATGACACTGATTTAATTTCAACATCCCTATTTAAAAAAATCAGCAACCAGCTCAAACCTCTTCATATCCTGAAGTTCACATGTAGACTGAAGTGAACAAAGTCTTGATCACCTAGTGCCTCCCAAGAGGAGAGGAAGTGGACATAGCTAAGCCTAGCATGACAGCTTATTCTATTATATTAACCCCTTCATGCATTAATTAGACGGAAGTATGTTGATTATAGGAGTCTAGTTATCCCACAATTTTGCCACAGCGGACAACAAGATGAGTAATTCAGTTTTTTTGCACAAGACAAACTGCAGTAGAAGGGAAGAAGTGCCACATGCAACAAAGGCAGGGCGGAACAGAAAACAATGCCTTCTTACATCCCTACCTATACAGTAGGTTCTCCACTTCTGAAACGTAAGAAACAACACACCAGGTATATTCTACCCAGTTGCTCACTAAGAAGAAATTTTGCTCCTGCCTTCCAGTATTCTGCCTGACAAAAGCACTGGAATAAACAAAAAGCAAATTAGGCCCCTTTTTAAAGTTTTAAAATGTTTTGCATCTTACTTTATAAATATGTAATACATTTAAATCACTTTAAATATTTTAGGCTACCTGCATTTATGTTCCTCCCTCTCTGCAGTGATTACCCATCTCCTTAGTTCCCCCCAACCCCCCAGCCAATTAGTTATGAGCCTATTGAAACATCTTTTAAAAGGTGTTCATTAAATTGATTTCCAAAATAAGGTTCCCACAGCTCTTTGGCTTCCGGTATCTTTGCTGCCTGCAGTGCTCAAATTACATTTTGCAGACAATTTTCTTCAGCTGGCTCCTTTGCTCTGCTTGTAAAAGTCAGCTTTTCAAAGAACTACAAACAAGGCACCAAAACCAAACACAAAACAAACAAAAGCAAATAAATAAGGAGTGTAATTTGAGCTTTTTAAACGATACAAAAATCAGAGGGGCAGGCATATATCCAAAACAATTCCTAATTCAGTTCACATAGCAAGGAAAAATATTAGTGTGACTTGTCCTGCTGTCTTAATATGCATAATGGGGGCCCTTTAGCCTTTGCCAGACTCCCTGGAAAAGACCCTGATGTTGGGAAAGATGGAGGGCACAAGGAGAAGGGGATGACAGGGGACGAGATGGTTGGACAGTGTTCTCGAAGCTACCAACATGAGTCTGACCAAACTGCGGGAGGCAGTGGAAGACAGGAGTGCCTGGCGTGCTCTGGTCCATGGGGTCACGAAGAGTCGGACATGAATAAACGACTAAACAACAACAAGGAACTATGGCAATCCTATCTCAGGAACAATGCAGACCACTGCTAAGGAACTATGGCGGTGTTAGCCAATGTGGTGCCCCTCCAATGTGGTTGGATTCCAACTTGCATCAGCCCTAGTCAACGTTGTCGATCAGGGTAGCCATGTAACTGGATACAAATTCACTTCTTGTCAATGCACCTTGGTTCCAATAATCTGCAGAGTAAGAGGGGAACTAAAACTGGTTTGCCTAGTCTGAGTACTGGAGAGTGCATCAAAAGAACTTGCAAAGTAGCACTTTGGGACTTGGCTGGGTATCTGTTTTAGGATTTGGAGGTGCTAGATTGAAGTTGGTTTGGCACCAACATTCACCATGTACTTGCTTTTGTACTGCTGTTATTAACCTGCACATTTGTAAAAAGATCATTACAAAGACACCATCAATCTACATATCCCCTTCAGAGGAAATTTGCCCTGTAGAGGCTGTCTTGACCTTCCCAAGAGGATTGTGAGACAAAGTATACTGAGCCTGTAAGATCGCTTTGAAGCTGGTGACTTTGCAATATGTATCACATTCATTATGCAACTGATTTTCTGCTGATGCTTCAAAGGTGTTTGAATACATGTATATTGTTGGAACAAAAATGTTTCTTATTCTCTGCAGTCATAAATTTTCACAGAAAAATAACATGGAATTAACAACCTTGACCATCTGTCATGACACACAAATGTGTTGCAAATTTCCTCATAATAAGCAAAACAAAATGTTAATCAAATGACTAAAATAACCAGACTAATTTAAATCTGTCATTTGGATTGTCCTCAGTTGAAAAACAGAATCCATTCATTAGAGAATGACAATGAAACTCAAAACTGGTCCAAATGTCAAGTTATTCATTAGGGTCCAAATGTCAAGTTATTCACACTGAGGCTTGGGCAACTATCCAAGGGTTGCAAGTGTGCTCTCTCTCTCACACACACATCATACATAAAACACACACATACACTTCAGGCAGGCAGGCACACACACGCGCACACACACACACACACGAAGGCCAGCAGGCATATACATACTGTAGATATTCAAGCAAATAGAAAGACACACACACATATGCATATTCAGGCAGTCCCCTTGGCTGTTCTGTCAATCAGCAGAGGATGGGATTTCCCCCCAATGCAGAACTATGATGGAATGGGGAAACAGGTGGAGGGAAGCCTACCACTTCTCTTTCAAAGGAGCCCCTTCTCCATGGGTAGGCAAACTAAGGCCCGGGGACCGGATCTGGCCCAATCACCTTCTAAATCCAGCCCGCAGACGGTCCGGGAATCAGCGTGTTTTTACATGAGTAGAATGTGTCCTTTTATTTAAAATGCATCTCTGGGTTATTTGTGGGGCCTGCCTGGTGTTTTTACATGAGTAGAATGTGTCCTTTTATTTAAAATGCATCTCTGGGTTATTTGTGGGGCATAGGAATTCGTTCATTCCCTCCCTCCCCCCCCAAATACAAGGTCTGAGGGACAGTGGACCGGCCCCTTGCTGAAAAAGTTTGCTGACCCCTGCCCTTCTCCCTCTGGGGAACCATCATTACAAGAATGTCTTAGAAAGCAGGAAAGAGGCCTCACTGCTAGACCATCTTGTAATAGCAGCACCCCCAAAGGTAGATGAGGCCCTTTTTATATGTAAGAAGAAGCACCTGATCTGGGGACTGAAGGTGTTCTGGATGCCAAGAATTGCCCCAAAGAAGCTAGCAAAGAATAGTAAGGGCATTGCATAAAAGGTCTATTTGGAGGAGTAGTTATTGGGGGAGGGGGAGGGTTGAGACAGAGAAATGCTGGGGCTGTGTCCTCAGATACAACACATTGACTGTTGGATAGCCACCACTGCACTTCTATATTGAAAATTGTCAGATGCAGGAAGCACAGCAGAAAGGAGTGCTTTTATATAGTCCACTAAATAAATATACTGGCTTATGCTTTCTATGAAATAACCATTATGAGCTAAAAGTCTATGGCAGCAGGTATGTTAAGCCGAGGCACTTGATGATCAGAGCCTTGTTAACCAACCATAACCTTTAATTATATATAATTATATAAAATTCAATTTTGCAAGGATATTGTCACCACTGATTTAGTACACTGATGTTGCATAAATGGTTAGCTGCCTGCTATCAGGCTATTATTAATGTGAATTGGAATGGTGGACTTTATGGAAGCCAGAAGGCTAAAGTCAGGTAGACACTGGGGAGGGGCCAAAAGAAATTCTGATGAGAAGAAATCTCACAAGGGGTGCATCAGCAAATAGTTCAAGAGCGTATGTTTTTAGACACAAAAACTAGTGTCAATTTAAATGTGATCACCTCAGAAGGTTTTGATTAGAATTAACTAAATCATATTTTTGACTCATGCAGGATAGTTAGCTAATACCACTGAATTATAGTGGTATTATAATACCACTGAATTATAGTCTGGTCTGTGGCACTTTGCCTATATTAGATGGGAAAATAAATTGATTTTATGACTGCATGGAATGCAGAGCTCTAATATCCTTCTCACTGCTGACTTCCCAATGTATGTTTAATAACGTAAGTTGAAAATGCTTCCCATGTTATCTTTAAAATGCATGTTGGCAGGTAAAGCACCCTGGAACCATCCTGAACTTCTAAAAGAATTTCATAAAATTCAGTGGAATTCTGGCTGTTTTATCAGATTATAGACCAAGTTCTGGCCCGTAAAGCTCCCTTGTCTCAAGACCATATGATTTAGTGTAGGATGGAGAACCTGTGGCCCTCCAGATGTTGCTGGACTCCAACTCTTGTTATCCCCAGCTAGCATGGTAAATGGTTAGGAATGGTGGTTATGTTCCACCTCCATTGCCATAAGTAATATTTTCTGGAAACCACAGGAGGGAAAAGTGCTGCTGCGCTCAAATCCTGCTTGTGGGCTTCCCATAAAAAAGAACAATGTCTCCCATTGTGAGAACAGGAAGCTGGACTAGATCGGACATTGACCTGATCCAGCATGGATCTTTTTATATTCTAACGATGATGAAAGTTGCAATCCAGCAACATGTTGCTTTGCATTGCATTGTATACGGTGAAGAGCAGCTTAGACATTTTAAATGTAACTGACTAAATAAGAAATTCACAATAGTTCAATTATTCTAAAACCATGTTACGTTTGTACAGTAGGCATGCCCACAGAATAAGAAGCTATATACTGGGCTATCCAAATAAAGAACACTTACTCTGTTGCTAAACCAAAGGAACCTGGAAAAGCATCAAAGGGCAGTGTAACTGCATCAGTGTTCTGGAAGTTTTCTTCTTTCTTTTGCCTTTTAATCAGAGGCTTAACTTGTGTTCCTTTGGAAGTTCACTGAGACGATTACATCAAGTGCTCAGTTTTAATCTCTTTACTTGTGGGAATTGTGATGTTTGTTTGCATTTTCTAGGACCAGGTGATCATATTTCAAGTTTCAGAACTTTTGAGATTAAGTCGTAATGCCTGAAATGTAGAACAGCTCAGTTCCCATAAAGACTTTTCCTTTAACTAGCAATTGTTGCTACAGCGGATAAAAAGAGTTAGAATAGATAATGTAGCTTCTGTACACAAATGTAATAATAATTTGGCTCTTACGTTCAACTGAGAAAAAAGAGTGTGCTTCTATAATAGCATGCAAAGCAGCACACAAGCCTTTTGCTAATGTGATGCTGCCAGTGGCGGAGCTTCATGTGGGGCTGGCGCACGTCCAGGGGGCGGGGGGCGCCATCTGTGGGGGCGGGGCGCCCAGCACGGGTGGGGGGGGCAGCCACGATGGCACTCTGCCGGGATTGCGCAGCCGGGGGCAGTACGCTCCCCCCGTACTCCTCTTCCTCCACCAGTGGATGCTGCCAGAACACAGAGCATAGGAACACAGGAAGCTACTGAGATAGGTCATTGGTCCCTCTAAACTCAGAATTGTCTACACTAACTGGAAGTGGCTGTTCAGGGTTTCAAGCAGGGGACATTCGAAGTCCAACTTGGAGATGCTGGAGACTGAACCTGGGGCCTTCCACATGCAAAGGAGATGATCTGCCACTCAGTTAGTGGTCCTTTTCTGAAGAAGGGAATACCAATAACATCTTGTGTGTTCGCATATTTCTTCTTCTACGGTAACTTCTCTCTTAAACAGTTGCCATGCTAGTCTGCTTCAGCATAAATTTATTACGGCATGAACTTCCATGGACTACTGCCCACTTTATAAAATGCATGAAGTGTTTTCCTGAGTTATAAGGACATGTGGTTGGGGGTGGACTGCAAGCTCAGAGGGAAATTAAATGAAAGGAAGTACAGATAGTGACAATTTGCATGATTAATAGTGATGATTCACAAAGAATGTATAAAAACTCCAAAATCCATGGTTGGGAAACACCTTTATCAGGACCAACCAAAATTCATGAAAATGTGGCAAGCTTTCAAGTTCTCCAGTTCTCAGGCAAGATGTGACACAAAGTAGAGGGTGAGGAGAACGAAGTAAATATAGTAGAAGTACAAAAATTAGGCTGATGAGCTATAGGCAGGGCTGGCCTATAGCTCTTAAAAGGTGAGGCAGGGAATAGCTAGGCTGGTTCCCTCTCCCCATTTTTGACGACCAGCAATTCTGAGACAGAGCCCTCATCCCAGTCATTGCTTGAGCCACATCCACCATCCCCCCACATCTCAAGATCCTCTTCCTCTTTCGCCTCTGACAGAACCTGCCAGTGCCCCTGCCCCATCCTGCCTGACACCACAGGGCCCATGAAGCCACTAACTTTTATACCTGCCAGATATATAGTGGCCATCTCCTCATGGCTGCTGTGGTTCACTTCATAAAGCGATCGTGCTGCATTGCAATTTATCTCTGACAAATGGGAGCCCAACTTTAACAGATAAAAGTGCCATCCGGCCTGATTCCTCAGAAGAAACAAAGACCTCTTGTTGAGAGAGCCATTTGAACTCAAGTTAACTGTGACTCCTCCACCGTCCTTGGAACATCTGGCCATATGGGCTGTAAGCAGATTAATCCAGCGCTTTGCACTCTCCTCCTTTAAACAGCTTAAAGGTTGCTGTTTAAATAGCACAGCATGCAATATATTGTTTTGTGTTTCTTCTTTTTTTGTAAAAGAAGACCAACACATCCCCACCACCACCAAATACTGGTATTAAATGAACAGCCCACTCCCCGGGCTATTTCGGGAAGGCTTTAAGGCAAGCCAAGGTTTTGACAATTACCAGCACTGAGGCAGATCTTTTGTTTCTTGCTTTGCGGATCCAAATGTAACCTTTCCCAAAGTTGTCACATCTTATCTGGCTTACATGATTGAACTAGACACATAACTTCCACTCTTACTGCTTCCTAGAAATGTAATTTACAACATTACAGCTCAGCTTGAAGTAGTGAGGACGAGGCAGCCAGTGGTAAGCCAAGTAGCAGGCAAGTCTGGGAGATCTACAGAGTAGAAGCGTAACATAAGAATCAGAAATGGCACAAGTACCGGTATTTCCCACACATACTCAGGAGGAGTACATGGAGGATTTCCCCCCACTAGGTATTTAGCTACCATTAATTCCCATTGGATTTAGTTATTTTTTTCGGTATTTATATCGTATTTAGAGAGTTAAGGATGGAAAGATCAGGAAAAACTTGCCCAGTTTTTCTTCAC
This sequence comes from Darevskia mixta, assembly GCA_034641385.1. NCBI lineage: Eukaryota > Metazoa > Chordata > Lepidosauria > Squamata > Lacertidae > Darevskia > Darevskia mixta. The sequence continues at coordinate 5,778,627 of JAWWNH010000018.1, read as the reverse complement.
CACCACCATTTTATCCTTCAGAATGAAGAGTGGTGTTTTTTTTTAAAGCAGGGCTTTAAAATATTGCTTTAGATGCAATATGCAATGGTTTTTAATTTACAGAACTGCAGTGTTAGACAATCTACAGCATTAGGAAATTACAGTTCATGTATACCAGGGGTAGTCAACCTTTTTATACCTACCACCCACTAATGCATCTTTCTTGATGGTAAAATTTCCTTACCGCCCACCAGTGCTTGATGGAAGGAGGATTCAGCTTGTGCCATAGAACCCCCTACCGCCCCCACCTAGAATCCTGAAACGCCCACTAGTGGGCGGTAGGGACCAGGTTGACACCCCTGGTGTATACTGTAGACATGTGTCATGTCCAATTCTGCAAGAAAGAGATATTTCTTCTTTTTAAGACAGCTGAAAACAGTTAGAAAAAGAGATAATCACAGTACATACAGTAATCTGAGGGCCATCTCATGAAATAAAAGCTGTCTGGATATTGCTGATTTCAGAGAATATTTCTAGGTTCCTTTCTCTCCATGTGGATGCTTTTTGTTTTAAACCCTGCCTATTTTCCCAACTGGCAAGAGAAAGAAAAAGAAATGTTTAATACCTTAGGAAGCAGTAGCTTGGTTCTCTATCTCTAACAATGGATAACTTTGGAATTTTAGTTTTTTTTAAAAAATTACTGATTCCTGCACCATCCAGGATTTAAATCAGAACTGGGGTGATCACTAGCAGAGTAGGTTCCCTGCTTCAGTCATCCCTCAACACCTAAAAGACACAGCCCATGTAAAATGTAAGCTGAATTTCAGTGATGTAAAAGACTAAAAGAAATATGGCAACCAGGTAATCTGTTGTTTGTTTTCAGGATTTATTTATAAAACACCTAATATATCCCGTTTTCCAAGTGTGCGGCCCCCACGTAGCGCGAGAGTGCTTGGGTGCCAGGCTGGGACATGATGCGGGTGTCCCGCCGCTGTGATGTCGGCACTCACGTGCTGGGTGAAGAATGGGAAAGTGGAGCAGGGCTCCTCACTCGGCCTTCTCTTCCCCGCACAACATCAGCAGGGAGGAGGTGGAGTGGGGCCACAGGATTTTGGGGGAGGCCATCCCCCTTCTTGAAAAATTTAGGGGACCTTCACAGCCCCCACCAGCTGGCGCACCTGCCGTTTTCCCACACATGTGCAGCCCAGTCCCACACATGTGGGGCTTATTCCCTGACAGTGCCTGATGAAGACATGTGGCCCTAAACGGTGTCAAGTTTCAGACCTATAGTCTGAAGCTGGCCACTGGTGCTGTTTGACAGCTGATGCACACCAGACCTAATAAAATTTTGGTACAGTTATTTCCACACAGATTTATAAACACAATATGACATATAATTGTACAGTTTTATAGAATGCTTTTGTCATTATCAGAATATTTTCTGCTTTAGAGGCCCTAAAATGTAGCTTACTAAGTTTGTACATAAATCAGACATTGCTCCCAGATAAATGTGCATAGGATTTCAGCCTCCCACTCTCAGCTTTTGTATGACCACTGTAAGATGCCCCTCAGCCACTCTGCTTAGGCAAGAAGATGCTCTAGTGTCTGCTTATCATCCAGCCCTCCTGATGCAGCCGCTCAATGCACATCCCCTCCCAAGCCTTTCCCAAGGGGACTCTCATGCCCCACAGAAGAGGTTTTACAGGGAGTGAGGAGGGTTACAATAACGGGGTGGGACAGCTCCAGTGCATGAGCAGACTCCCACTTTTGCAATTCTGACTCCAACTCATCGTCTTGCAAGATTGTTTTTCGTAGAAATAAGCTTCTGTGACTTCTTTTATGAAGAAGCCCTTTGAATATTTACTATTAAGCTAAATCAATCCCTTGATTCCAGTTTGTCACTTATAGCGGGGGGTGGGGGTGTGTGAAAAGAGGATGTGGAATACTTGAATAAAAGAGCTCACCAAGCTACACAGGGTTGTCTGCATCATTCCTCTGTGTAAATTAACTGTGCCACCTGTACTGACCCTTCAAATCCTTCACAATTCCTCTGGGCAGGCTGCCAGAGATCAAGGCAAGCTGAGCAGAGTTGCTGTGCAGTTCAGCTGTGCAACTGATCCACAATAAAAAAAGACACATCCTGCATTTGTAGTCCCAGAAAGACCCGACTTTTGAATTCATTCAGAATTTGATTGTTGTTGTTTTTTTTTGGGGGGGGGGGGTTAGCAAACTTAAGAGTTGTGCTACATAACCAGTAAAGTCACTTTATTTATCTCTTACTGGAATTTATGCTTCAGGTGGGGAATCAAATGTTTGAACACACCGCAATGTAAAAACACCCCCCAAATGCATTAATGTACATACGAAACTAGCCTGTCACAGTTCTAGGTTAGCATTCTCTCTAACATGTTAGTTTTGTATCTGCACAAAGGTGTTGTTCTTTACATTGGGTCAGATATTTAATCTTTACCAAGTCTGAAATGGTTCTTTCTAGATATATCATACAACTCTGCTAATCACACTTGTCAACACTTAATTAACCACCCACCATGTGATAACATTACTTTGTGGTCGGTGAATTCACATGTTCTTAAATATACGATTTTTATGATGTTTGTCAATATGAAAAATTAATGAATGTATTTTCCTGAAATTATTAAGCATGACCATCACACTCACTTCATTTAAACCCAGTTCCAGAAGGTTAGTCATGCTGCCGTTGTGAAAAAATCCCTGACAGAGTTGTGAGCAACCATAAATAGTAATGAACTTATTGTAGAATAAACTTTCAGGGGTGAGAGCCCACTTAGGGCACAAACAGAGTTTTCATCCACAAGAGTTTATCTCACAATACCTTTCCTTTTGTCTTCAAGGTGACACAGAACTCTTTATTGATTCAAAACCAGAGTACACCCATCCTATCCATCTTTACCAAAGTTTTTAAAGCTTATTTTTGTAACAGAGTCCGCATCTTTCTTTTCCTGATGCTACAAGGCTATGATGATCTGTGATTTTAAAAAAAAGCCATATAATCAGGGCTGGCCCAAGGTGAAGGCTGCACGAGGTGAAGAACAAGGCAGCACCATTCCTATTTTATGTACAGAAACCTCCTATATAGGCAGTTGAATCTCACTTCAACACTGGCGGACTTTGGGCTCTCAACTTTCAGCAGCACCCTGTGCAATGCTAAAACTCACCCACCCACTTGCCTCTTGTGCTCCGTTCTACAGCATTGTTGTGGCACCCCCTGCAGTGCGGTGCCCAGTGTGGCCGAACTGGCCACACTACCCTAAAACTCTAAGTGTGCTTCTGATTCTTCCTTTCTTCCTTTGCTGCCACAGCTTGAATCCAAGCTGCAGCTACAGTGGAAAAGAAGAACAGGGAGCACAGTCCAAGTATAATTTGGAACATGCTTGTCATTTGGCACACAGAGTGACAGAAAAAAGCACAAAAGGATAAAAAAGCACTGGTTTCTTATAATAAAAAAGCTGGAAAGGAAAAACTGGAACATACTTAAAGTATGCTCTCGATCCTTCTTTTTCAGATTAACCCATGGGTTTACCTGTCCTGCACCAGATGTCATATGATGTCCACCAATGGACTGATAGGTGTATTTTGGACCAAACCATACCACAGCTCAAACAGAAAGGCCTGGCAGACCGAATTAGGCTTCTGGCCCAGAGGCTCTCCACCACTGAGCTGGACAGTATGATTAACTCACATTACGAATGCAGAAATGTTACTAACACTCTACTGGAAAATTCTTCAAAATAGGTGGTAAACAACAATGGCAATGGCATACCAGCTGCTTGTTATTCATTACGAGGTCTCCAGAAACACCCAGTCCAGCAATATGAAATGTCAAGGACAGGAAAACAAAAAGCCTGTCTAAATGGAACTGCTTCCCCCTCAGGGCAAACCTACTTCAATTGGAGCCAATTGTGTTAATGTGTGCATTTCCATCATGATTAAATTTATGCTGTTATTTCATGAACTTATTTACATTAGTATTGAAGGTGGGCAGAAATCAGTCAGTGACAGGCATTTTGTTTCAAAATGCAATCCTATTTCTTCTTCTTTTTATTGTTTTGGACCTACTCTGTTTATTGCACTGATGAAAATTTATAACATTCTGGAACAGTGTAGTAGCTAAGCATGTGAGCAGGGAATCCCTAGTTCTATCTCGTGGTAGCCATTCAACAGACAAACCTAGGCAACTTGAGCTCCCTAGCTTCTCTACAACGTCTACAATATGGATTATAAAATGCCATCCTAACATACAGGGATTAATATTTTAGAATATTTTAAACCCACAGAAGGCTCCAAACAAATGCTAAGCTTACTAGGTTATCCATAAACTGCAGAGGGAGATCAAGAAAACTGAAAAGTCACCTCTGGTGCCCACAGAAGTGTCCACGTGTTACATGCAACAAGTGCAAAGCGTTGAGCTGTGCATATAAGAAATGAACAATATTTCCCACCAACACTTGTACATGTGTACAGACAGCTTATACTTGTGTTTATTGTAATACAGTATGTGAACAAGCCTTGTGTATCTGACTTCATGAGACAGCAAAATAATTAACTGATTGTGCAACTACCATATAATTTACTGTGTCCCTACCATACAGTTAAACTAATAATCTTATGTACATCCAGGGCTTTTTTTCAGCTGGAAGTCACCGGAACTCAGGTCCGGCACCTCTCAGGTGGGCACCATTATAGGACAACAACTCATGATGAGTTGCGCCTGCTCTTTTTCTAGAAAAATAGCAGTGTATACATCTACTCAGAATTCAGTTCCATGGAGTTCACTCCTAGGTAAGGATTGCAACTTAAAGAACTAAATTGTTCAGTCTGAGCCTATCTAGTTCAGCATCCTGTTCTCACAAGAAGGACCTAAGTGTAACAGTGCTCACCCTACTACTCATTCCGGCATCTGATATACAACTGCCTCTGACCATATCTATTGAACAACGTCAGAATGAAACTTTGTATGGACAATCAGAACACAATTCCCTACTATTGAAAGATGTCAAATGTATTAATTGTAAGTAAAAGAACCCCTGCTCCACTCACAGATGGCAAGGGCAATAAAATTCAATTCAGTTCAGTTCTGAAGTGATGCTGCTTGAGCCCTGTGGTTTACAGATCTATATAATATATTCACTGTGCATATTGCTTTACAATTGCTTCTTGGCTCAGCAAGGAAATAAAGGTAAATGTTTAGTCAAGGTCACCTCCTCATCTGTGGGATCTCCTGCTCAAAACTCCCATTTGTCTAGGTTCCTTGCTCCCTCACCCTTTGTGACCAGAATTTGCTAGCTAGAGAAGCAAGTTAGCATTTTATTTTTTTATCTTATTGTATGCTTCTTTGGTGACTTTTGGGTGTGAAACTGTTTATAAATTGCAAAATAAAGAAGGGAGTGTGTAAGACATACTGTCTTTTGATGAGCCAGATTCTTGCATATGCTTTCTCACACTCTGTTTGCAATGAAGAGTGAGTATAGTAAGATCTGCTTCCCATGCTGGCATCCTTGTCAGTCTTCTGGAGTGGGGCTGTAAGATGTGTGAAGAAGAGTTTGGATTTGATATCCCGCTTTATCACTACCCGAAGGAGTCTCAAAGCGGCTAACATTCTCCTTTCCCTTCCTCCCCCACAACAAACACTCTGTGAGGTGAGTGGGGCTGAGAGACTTCAAAGAAGTGTGACTAGCCCAAGGTCACCCAGCAGCTGCATGTGGAGGAATGGAGTCGCGAACCCGGTTCCCCAGATTACGAGTCTACCGCTCTTAACCACTACACCACACTGGCTTCTCTACTTAAGGAGGCTCCTTGCATGGTTCATAACCCCAATTATGGATGGTTCCAAATCAGGTAGGGAGTTGACCTACATAGGAAGCCATACTGCCTCACACAATCACTGGCTCCATCTTCACAATGCATGTAAAGCCGTATCATATTACTTGTCTTATATCAACTGTCATGGCTTTCTCAAAATAATATTGGGAGCTGTAGTTTGTTAAGAGTGTTGTTAGGAGGCACTTATTCCCCCCACAAAGTTACAATTCTCAGAGTCCTGTGGGAAAAGCGTTTGGCCATTTAACCCCTTGGAGAACTGTAGCTCTGTGAGGGGGAATAGGAATCTTCTAACAACTCTCAGCACCCTTAACAAACTATACTCTCCAGGATTCTTGGGGGGGGGGACCATGACTGTTTAAAATGGTATGACAGTGCTTTAAATGTATGTTGTGGCTGTGGCCACTCTCTGTGAGCTGAAAGGTGACAGGGATGGTGACACAGAGGTTAAGGTGGAGTATAGCATACTCACCCCCCTCAACCTGCTTGTGTGTAGCATTTACACACGAGAAGAACACTTGAAAATGATTGTCGTTAACTTTGATTTTTTTATTTATTAAGGATTTTCTTGATTTACAAATGTATATGCAATGTCTCTTTCGTGTTCTTTCCATGTAACATTTTTATACAGCAGTTTCGTTTGTTGAGACATTAGGAAGAAAAGGGGGAGAGAGGCGGGCGGGATGGGGAGATGGGTAGGGTGGGGTGGCAATATTTCTACTTTACTTAGTATACGTAGGGTTCGGTGTCAGCATTATTTGTGCAGGTTCTCTGTTGTTCGCTTGTGCTCCTTTAGTGGTGAGAGAGGTTGGGGTTGGCGTATGGTGTGATTGTTCATTTGTGGTTGGCTGTGGTGGTCTTTGGTTTCCTGTGTGAGTGGGGTGGGTGAGTGTTTTTGATCAGGTTAGCCATATTGATTTGTATGCTGTCGGTAGATTTCTGTCATTGTCTATTTGGGCTGTGTGTGTGATGAAGGGGAGCCATACTGGGGTGAAGGTGTCTTCTTATGCTTGTCCCCGTGTCAGTTTTAGCTTACTGGTTAGTTTTTCTAGTAGGGCTGTTTCCCATACTACTTGGTACCATTGGTCCATGCTTACTCCTGACAGGTCTTTCCAGTGTCTGGTTATGATGTTTCTGGCTGCTGAGAGTAAATGGGTTATGAGTTCTTTGTGGTGTAAGTGGGCATTGTTGTCTTGGAAGATGTTTAGCAAGACCAATTCTGGGGTGATTTCTAGCACTTGCTTGGTTATTTTACCTATTTCTTGTATGGTTGTTGTCCAGAATCGTTGGATTTTGGGGCACTCCCACCACATGTGGAGGTGCACCCTCTCCAGCATTTTGGTGAGGTTCCTGGGCGTATTAACGCTAATTTTCTTGGCGTTAGGTACCACTTGTAGGTTAGTTTTAGGGCGAGTTCTTTTCTTTTCATTGATATGGATTTAAAGGGTGGTTTAGACCACACTCTGGTCCTTTGGGTGGGGTTGATTTCATAACCTATGTCAGCTTCCCATTGTTTTTTGATTGCGTCTAGGGAATTTGTGGGATTTTTTAGTAGTATTTTGTATATTGGGGATACCATCCCTTTGTCATTAGGATGAGGTTTTCGAGGGCTGTCAGAGGTCTAGTTGCTGCTGATTTTACTGCTGGATTGTTTAAGAGGGCATGTGATTGGTGTTGTGCTAACCAGGACATTTGGGTGTCTTCTAGCTTGTCCTGCATTTTCTGTATTGACAGAGGTTTGTTATTTTTATAAAAGTCTGTTAGGCGATATAGGCCTTTTGTTTGCCAGGTTGTCGTTAACTTTGATGAGAGAATGTATTTATGGCATGTCACAAAGTTCAGTTAATCCTGGAAAACAGGAGGCTGAGAGGAGATATAATAGTTACTTACAAGTATCTTAAGGGCTGTTACATTGAAGAGGGAAGAAGCTTATTTTTTGCTGTTTGGGAGGGTAGGACTCAAACCAATGGCTTCAAATTGCAAGAAAGGAGAGTCCGACTAAACCTACGGAAAAACTATCTGACGGTAAGAGCTGTTCAACAGTGGAACAGTTTCTCTTGGGAGGTTGTGGACTCTCCTTCCTTGGAGGTTTTTAAGCAGAGGTTGGATGGCCATCTGTCATGAGCTGAGCTTCCTGCATTGCAGGGGGTTGGACTAGATGACCCTTGGATCCCTGCCAACTGCATGATTCTTTGAACCAGTCTCCATAGCCCCAAACCACCTTCTTGTGTCTTCACCATTTCACCTTGGTTTAACAAACAGCAGCAAACCATGGCAAACAGAGGGTCATAACCAAAGTTTAATTGGACTGAACAGGCCATGAATTACCCTGTTTTTTAAATGCTCCACCCATCCCAATATCAGCCTAAGTTCTGTCTTTTCTGTAAGCTTGGCAGTCTAGCAATTCTACTCTGTATTGACCAAAAAACCCCAAAGCCCATCTTTCTGACAACTTGCCAATCTGTATAAATAACCTATGACAACATTCTCCAAGAGTTAAGTGGAAAAATACATTCCTGTAAATAGAACTGAGATTATTGTCAGCTTCTCGTCCTCTCCGTGTCCATTAGCCCTTTCGAGAAGCTGCTTTCAGATACTTTGTTACAAAAATAATTGTTTTTCAACCTTGGAATGCAGTTCTGAACTGTCTCTGTAAATCTTTCTTAGAATCTTGGCAACAGTCATCATGTGAAATTACAGATAGCTGTAGAAAAAATAGAGATATGAAGAGTTCAGGGAGATGGGATGGGACAGAATGTGTACAACCAAGGCTACTTCAGGCTTGAGGTTATATAGCATCCTTGTGGGGTAGAGTGATGAGGAAGTATGCAACAGCTCTTATATAAAAATTATGCAGTGTTTGTGTCCAGTTAAACAATAATAATTCAGCCCTTATTCCTCCTTGTGACGGCTTTTCCTAACAGCATTGGCCCAGCTAGTCAGACTCATCCAATGCTATTCTCATCACCTAGCATTACTAAGGACAGGAAAGACTATGATGGAAACAAAAATGGCTACATAAGTGCCAACCCAAGATAGTGCCAGCATCATTCTATGTCCAGAAGCTGAATAGGCTGTCAGTTATTGTTGCTGCTGCTGCTATTATTTATATTTCTTACCCACTCTTCACCATAAGGTCTCAGGGCTAGTTACCACAATGTAAAATACAATATTAAAATCGGTCAAAACAATTTACAATCCAAAGAATAGGCTAAGCCCTAAAAACATACACCTCTGGTGTCACAGAGAGCAGAGTATAAAGGTGCATCTTCAGCATATGCTGAAAGTTATACACTGTGTGGTGACCATGCAAGGTAACAAAAGCTTTCTGGGAAATGATATATGAGTTGGGAAAAAATGTTTAAAACCTTAGTTTTAACCTTAAAATGTTTAAACCTTAAAATGTTTAAACCTTAGTTCTTTTTTTTTTTTTTTTACTTCAGTTCTTATTTCTTGACCTCTCTGCATGCTCTGTATGGCATTTTTGATAAGTCTCTGATGGTGGTTCATTTTCCTAAACATGAATGTATCTCTGGTGCTTAATGCATTCTTTTTCACTGAAAAAGCTGTGCTAGGTTTGATACAGCCAACATGGTGTTTTCCACAGGAACATAGGAAGATGCCTTATACCAAGAAAGACCATTGGCCCATGTAGCTTAGTATAGTTGACACTGACTAGCAGTGGCTTCCCAGCATTTCAGGCAGGTGTCATTCCTAGCTTTAATTAATTATATACCACCCATCTGACTGGGTTCCCCCAGCCACTCTGGGTGGCTTCCAACAAATTAGAACACAATACAACATCCAAAAGTTTAAAAATTCTGCCTTCAGACATCTTCTAAAGGCCAGATAGTTGTTTATTTTCTTGACATCTGGTGGGAGGGTGTTCCACAGGGTGGGCACGACTACTGCAAAAGCTGTTTGCCTGGTTCCCTGTAACTTCTCTTCTTGAAGAAACTGCCAGAGAGCCCTTGGAGCTAGATCTCAGTGTCCGGGCTGAATGATGAGGGTGGAGATGTTCTTTCAGGTATACAGGGCCAAAGCCATTTAGGGCTTTAAAGGTCAGCACCAACACTTTGAATTGTGCTCAGAAAGGTATTTGGAGCCAATGTAAATCCTTTAAGACCGGTGTTATATGGTCCAGGCAGTCACTTTACCCAAGAGACACCCAGAAATCAAATGTGGGGCTACAGCCCATAACCTAAATGTTATCCAGATGTTGTTGGACTATAAGTCCCATAATCTCTGATCATTGGCTATGCTGACTGGGACAGATAGGAGTTGTAGTCAACAACATATTGGTGGCACCAAGTTGGCTACCCCGTTCTACGTAATTTGTGGAACTGCCTGTAAGGAAGCTGTCGGGAGGACTAGGTAGGGCTAATTCCAGCAGAAATTACATGAGTGAAAAAAATCATGCACTCAAAGCTTATCATTTTCTTAGGAAACTATACGACAGTTGGTTTCCTTGGTGACTAGTTCAATATATATCCTCTCTTGTGAAACAGCTGTCTGTGTTATTACTGGGGATGTTGGCCAGATCACTCAGTGTTTGCCTTTGCCTAGAAACAAATGTGGAAATTGAAAGTACGGAACACTATTTTGGGAAAGATAAAAGTTATCCCTAAAAGCTAATTCTCAAATCAAATGGTTCCTTATAAAGATGCCTCCCAAACTTTTGGTTAAGGCTACTGATCAGGGCAAAGGGTTTGCAATGCTCCATGTATTATCATATCACAAAGAAGTACCTGCATCATTGCAAAGGTGGAAAGGAAAGGGAGAGTAATTTTCAATATGTTCAGTCAGAAAACAGAAGGCCATCATGGTTGACTGGTTGGTGGATGAGTGGGATGAAATGCCAGATTTTGATAAAAGAAAATACACCAACTTGCTACTCTTTTCCTTTAAGCAAAAGAAGCTGAATGGGTAATAGTATTTTAGATGTCATATTCTCTATACATAATGAACATTCACCTATTTTTAAGAGTGCATAATTGCTATTTCAGCTTCACAAGGCTACATGCTTAGCACAAAGAAACAGAGATCTCTGCATTATTAAGCTGTGCCAAATTTTTATACACATGGTAGTTTGCCTTCATAGAAGCCAGTCATTATATCATCAACACATCCAATCATATTTACTGCAACATTCCTGATTCTTCTGGGTATCAATGTATTGACTTAATCAAAATGCCATTGACATTCAATTTGCACACAGAACTTTTCCATATTTATCTCTCATTCCTAGTCAGTGATTTTGATTAGATTGAGATCAGTTTGCATTATGCAGTTATCTTTCCTGCCTTATATTTTAATTGTCAATCAGAGTTATCATCTCATCTCATCTCATCTCTGGTTTTCTGTTCAGGAAATATAAAACAGTTGCTGGTTAATGCTCCAACACATACAGCAAGGTATTCTACCATGACAACAGGAAGAATACTTTTATTAAAGATGTATAACTGCAACTTGAAACATAAGTGCTTTGTGCAAAATATTGCTAAATAATCACAACCCTAAATTATAGTCTCACAACTGTGGCAAATATACACTTACATGCTGACTTACTTTGTGGTGCTCTTCATATTTCTGGTTCTTTCAGTTACTGATCTCTATTACAGCTTATTACAATTTAAAGTATTTCCTCCTCTTGCAACTGTAGGCCAGACTAGATATGATAAGTTAATAGCACAATTGTGGGGATAATTATGGGGATCACCGCATGCATTGCTTGGGGAAAGCACGACTTGGAAGTTGCCATCTGCAATGGGAAGAAACTCCCCCATTGGTGTCACATCTAGGTTGACCCTGGGACATTAAGTGTCCCAGGGACCACATGATGGCTCACTCTAATTCCATCATTGGCCAGGCTTGAGTAGGGCTTCATCACTGTCATCTGGAATTACTGAGGTCACAAGAAAAGGTCACACCTAAAGGAGTTTCCACTATTTATTTATTACTGCAATTTATAAATGTTCCACATAGATGGGTTGTGAGCCACATTGGGCACAAGAACAGCAACACAAAACCAGGAAGACACATCAAAGCATCATTACATGCCAATAAGGAAATGTCAGAAGGGGCACATGCTCCAAATCTAAATGTTTGTGGCTTACAGTACCAACACTATATCTTTACAACATCAAAATAGTGTTACGGACATTGATGATGTGAACAAGTAGATGTTTGAAGCAGATGTCAAAGCTGCAATTTATAGTGTCATAATCTAGGACTCTAACTGCCCATTCTTAGTGATGGATACCAAGGATGCTTTGGATGAGGCTATACCCTCAGTACCAGACTTTCAACTTCCCTACCACATTGAGAATTGCTGCATCAGAGGACCCCATGATGCCAGTGCTACTCCAGCCTAAAAACCGATCACATTATCTTCCGCAAACTTGGATGATTGAAGAGAATGGCTCCTAAAGCAGGGCAGATTCCTTTCGAAATAGACTCCAATTTTAAAGGGAAGAGCTAGCTGTTCAGACTGGGTTTGATGGGTTGGAGCAAGTCAGTGCACCTAGTTGTTAACCAGAAGGTTGGTGCTTCAAGCCCATCCAGGAACAGCTGTGGGCAGCATTCTTGCATTGCAGGGGGTTGTACTACAATTCTATGAGTCTATGAACATTCAACCATGCCTTGTTGGATATCCAGCCCAGACTCCAATTGGAGCTACCCATGGTGCGAACAGCTTTTCTGAACACAATTTTGGCTTTGCCTGTCTTAGTTTTCTCTTTCTGGCCCTGCTCACCACAATCTGACCTTAGCTTAGAATCATAGAATCATAGAGTTGGAAGAGACCACAAGGGCCATCCAGTCCAACCCCCTGCCAAGCAGGAAACACCATCAAAGCATTCTTGACAGATGGCTGTCAAGCCTCTGCTTAAAGACCTCCAAAGAAGGAGACTCCACCACACTCCTTGGCAGCAAATTCCACTGTCGAACAGCTCTTACTGTCAGGAAGTTCTTCCTAATGTTTAGGTGGAATCTTCTTTCTTGTAGTTTGAATCCATTGCTCCGTGTCCGCTTCTCTGGAGCAGCAGAAAACAAGCTTCTTTAACTCTGCCCTCTACTTGACCTGATGTTGCTTATTGGATCCTGGAATGGTGGTGTGTGAAATATGCTCTCAGCACACTGCCTAATATGCCACACCTACCCCTCCATGCTGGGAACATTGGCTGGGATGAAAATTTAGCTGCTGCTATCAAATATAGCAATGGAAGGATCAGATAGAATCTTCACACTGTTCCTTTGGATTGCAGTTTATCGAAGTTGACCTCCTGTCTCCATGTTGTAGGAATTTTAGAAATATTGGCTAGTCTGATAGATCTACTGCACTGCAGCTTCAGCTAGTACATATTATATATAATATTTAATAATGCAAGCAAACTGATGCAGTGTCTTATACAGTGAGAATACCAGAACATTTCTCCCACTACAGTATTTTAAGCAAAAATCAATGACTGTCCATATCACATTGATTTTGTTTATATGCATTGCTTTCAGTATGCTGAAAATTCTAAAGTTGATTGTCTATAATAGGCAAAGTTAGAATCAGTCTGGTGTGAAGGAAGTAGTGGACAGAGTGGTGGCTAGGATCATGGAAACCTGTGTCCACATCCCTGCTGAGTCATAGAATTTATTGGGTAACCTTGAGCCTGCCACTGTCTCTCAACCTCAACCTACCTCACATGGTTGTTCTGAGGAAAAAGCAATGTGCATCACTGTGAGCTCCTTAGTAGAATGGAAAGTTACAAGTGTAATTGTGATGACCTGGGAGTCAGACTCAGACGCTGAACCTGAGGGATCCCAGCCTGCACATGATTCACTGCCTCCAGAACCAGCAGAGCCAGGGCTGGGGCCTGAGTCTCAAGGGGACTCACCTGTGCTGGATCCTCAGGTGCAGGCATCGGCTGAGGTTGATCTGGCTTCTAATGGGATGGAGGACTTATTGCCTGCAGGTGCTCCACTCCCCACCCAGTCAGGGGAAGCTGAGGTTGCCTCTGGGTCCGGTAACCCTCCAGCTTCTCCTGAGCTGCAAAGGCTAAGGGCAGAGAGGCGAAGGGAACTAAGTTCCCGCAGGAGGAGTGCTCGCCTCCAAGCCAGGAGAGGCGAGGCACCTGAGGATCGGAGCCGCCCTTTGCCTCGGGGCAGATAAAAGCCAGCCAGTCCCAGACCCAAGTTGCAGGAGCAACATCGGTGCTGCCTAGTTCCTGTTCCTGGTTCCTGCGTTCCTGACCTCAGCTTGGTTACCTCGGCTTCCTGACCTCGGCTTCCTGACCTCGGCTTCCTGACCTCAGCTTTGTTACTTCGGCTTCCTGACCTCGGCTTCCTGACCTCGGCTTCGTGACTTCGGCTTCGTGACTTCTGGCTTGGACTGACCTTGGACTGGACTAGACCTCGCCTATCGGATATCCCTCGGGATCAGCACAGTTTGCTCCTGCCACACCCGCACTCCCCCTTCGTTGGGGTGCGTTCGGGAGGAACCTGTCGTCATGACTGACCAGGCGGCTGCGCTGGTGGCATTGGCCCAGGAGAACCAGGTCTTGACCCACACAGTGCAACAGCTAAGCAATGCGGTTACGGCGCTTCAGCAGCGTTTGGACGCCTTACCGGCTCCTGGTGCCGGCGCCCCAGCTCCAGGCAAGTACCCAGTGGCCCTGCCAGAAAAATTCGATGGGTCCCCGGGCAGCTTTCCCATGTTTCTCGCCCAGGCCAAACTGTATATTCAGGGGCGAGCCCGGGATTTCCCCGACGACCGCACCAAGGTGCACTTCCTGATCAGCTTGCTGAAGGACCAGGCGGCCAAGTGGGCGTTGCCGCTGCTCCGGCAAGACTCCCCCTTGCTGACAGACTATACGGGGTTTTGCAACCATTTTGAAACCGCGTTCGCCAACCCTCAGAAGGTGAGTCAAGCCAATTGGGCAATTCGGCGGTTGAAACAGGGCAAGTCCACAGTGGCCGCCTATGCCACGGAATTTCGGCTGTTGGCGCAGGACTTGACCTGGAATGATTCCGCACTTCGGGACCAGTATCTCGAGGGGCTTTCGGACGAGATACTGGACCAGCTGGCCACCTTGGATCGCCCCACCACGCTGGAGGCCCTCATCCAACGGAGTCTACAGATAGACGATCGGTTGGAGGACCGGCGCCAGGCCCGGGCCCGCCAGCACTCTGGGCTCCCGACTCCAGTGCTCCCCAGCAGTTCCATGGCCAGAGCCGAGTCACTGGAGGAGCCGATGCAGCTCGGGGCAGCACGGCCTCGCCTCTCCCCTTCGGAGAAGACACGACGTCGGGAGGGAAACCTGTGTCTCTACTGCGGGGGGAGTGGACACTACGCCCGAACCTGCCCTGAGAAACGCCAGCCGCAGGGAAACCGCCAACCCCAGTAGCCAATGGCCCAGGCTATCTGGGGTCCCAAGCATCACATGATGGGCCCTCACCAGTGGAATTGCAACACCTCATGATCCCGGTGCGTCTATACCCCCCAGGCGGGCCCTGGATTCTCACCCACGCTCTGGTGGATTCAGGGGCAACCCGCTCCTATATGGACTCTGCCTTCGCCGCTCAGCATCGGGTGCCGCTCCAGAACAAGCCAGAACCGGTGCAGGTGGAGGCAATCGACGGACGGCTCTTGCGGTCAGGCGCCGTTACTCGGGAGACCCAGCCCTTGGTCCTGTGCCACCAGCAGCACCGGGAGGTGCGTACCCTGGACATTGCCACCATGCCCCGGTTTCCCCTGGTGCTGGGGATGGACTGGCTGGAGTCTCACAATGTTCAGATCGATTGGGTCAATCGAACTGTACGCTTCCCAGACTCGGGTTCGATTGCTCAGTCCGAGATGCTTTCGGCCGCCTCCATGGGGGAGGCTGCGTCAACGCTCCCCGCCGTGTACCGGGACTACGTAGACGTGTTCGAGGAACAGGGGGCAGACCGGCTGCCTCCTCATCGGTCTTTTGACTGCGGCATAGACCTCCAGCCTGGGGCGCCCCTGCCTGTGAGTCGCCTATACTCTCTTTCGGAGCCAGAGCGTGAAGCCTTACAGGACTTCCTTCACAAGAACCTGGAGCGGGGGTTCATTAGGCCCTCTACCTCTCCCACCGCCGCTCCAGTACTCTTCGTTAAGAAGAAGTGTGGGGAGCTTCGCCTCTGCCATGATTACCGAGCCCTGAATAAGATCACCATCCCAGACCGGTATCCCTTGCCCCTAATTGCAGAGTTGCTGGAGCGGGTGCAAGGGGCGCAGATGTTCACCAAACTGGACCTCCGGGGGGCTTACAACTTGATTCGGATCCGTGCCGGGGATGAGTGGAAGACCGCATTCGGGACCCGTTATGGGCAGTTCGAGTACCTGGTCATGCCGTTCGGACTATGCAACGCGCCCGCCGTGTTCCAACGGTACATCAACCACGTGTTCCAGGACTTGCTTGACAAGTATGTGGTGGTGTACCTCGATGACATTCTGATTTATTCCCGTGACCCAGCTCGCCACGAGAGTCATGTCCGGACCGTGTTGCAGCGCTTGCGGGAGCACCGCCTGTACGCTAAGCTCAGCAAGTGCGAGTTCCACCAGCGGTCAGTGGACTTCCTCGGACACCGACTCTCCCCTGACGGTGTACAGATGGACCCCGGGAAGGTGTCTGCGGTTCGAGAGTGTGCGGCGCCGCGGAACCGCAAGGACCTACAGCGGTTTTTGGGGTTCGCCAACTATTACCGGACATTCATTGTGGACTATGCTCATCGCACCACCCCGTTGACCCGACTGCTGCGCCCCAAGACGCCCTTCGCCTGGGATGAGGAGGCTGAGGTGGCATTCCAGGGATTGAAAGCCTGTTTCCAGAAGGCGCCAATTTTGCAGCATCCTGATCCCTCTCGTCCCTTCGTGGTGGAGACTGACGCCTCCAGTACGGCTCTCGGTGCCGTCTTGTCCCAGCAACACGGACCTGATGCGCCACTGTTACCCTGCGCCTACTACTCCCGGCAGCTCCTTCCGGCGGAGCGTAACTATACTGTGTGGGAGCGGGAACTACTGGCCATCAAGGTGGCCTTTGAAGTCTGGCGCCATCATCTTGAGGGGGCACGACACCCAGTGGAAGTGAGAACCGACCACCGGAATCTGGAGTACCTCCAGACCACCCGCAGGCTGAACCAGCGGCAGATCCGGTGGGCACTGTTCTTCTCCCGGTTCCAGTTCCGGATCCGCTACATCCCCAGCTCCCAAAACCAGAAGGCGGATGCGCTGTCCCGGAAACCGGAGGACATTGCAGAGACGGTGCAGCAGGCGGCCCCCACAACGATCATCCCACCAGCGGCCTTCCTGGCTGTTCATGAGACTGAGTCGCTGCGGGACCGAGTGCGGAGGCAGCAACGGGTCGACGCGTGGGCTCAGGAACGGATCCAGGAATTGGCCAGTGGATCGTGCCCTCGATACCCAGAACTGGTTGTGCACCAGGGTCTGCTGATGCACCGTGGTCGGTTGTACATCCCACCAGGGCCTTTGCGGGCCGAGGTACTCCGAATGTCACACGACGCCCCGGCAGCTGGCCACTTCGGGAGGTATCGGACCACCCACCTGGTCAGCCGGGAGTTCTGGTGGCCCCGCTTGAAGGCCGACGTGGCACGGTACATTGGGGGGTGCGAGGTCTGCCGGCGAGCCAAGGGATCGACCGGGAGACCTGCGGGACTGCTACAGCCACTGCCAGTTCCCCCTCGTCCGTGGCACACGGTTTCATTGGATTTTGTGGTAGACCTACCCCCATCCCGTCAGTGTACCTGCCTCCTGGTATTCACAGACCACTTCACTAAAATGGTGCACTGCGCCCCGTGCCCGTCTGTACCCTCAGCCAAGGAGACGGCGCAACTGTACCTACAAAACGTCTTCCGCTTACATGGCCTATCGGAACGTTTGATCTCCGATCGTGGTGCCCAGTTCACCTCCCGGTTCTGGCGCGCTCTACATCAGGCTCTCGGGACGGAGGTCTGCCTATCTTCGGCCTACCATCCACAGACGGATGGACAGACCGAACGGGCAAACGCGGTGTTGGAACAGTACCTCCGGTGCTACTGCAGCTTCCACCAGGACGATTGGGTCGACCACCTGGCGTTGGCCGAGTTCGCATATAACAACGCAGTGCACGCTTCCACCCAACAGACCCCGTTCCAGGCAAACTATGGGTACCACCCGCGGTTGTTTCCAAGCGTACTGCCGGCATCCGCAGTTCCCGCAGTGACAGACTGGCTACAAGAGCTCCAGTCACAGCAGCAGCTTCTGACGGAGCAACTGAGCCAGGCCAAGGACGCGTATAAGGCCCAGGCCGACCGTCACCGTCAGGAGGGGCCGGAACTCCATGTCGGAGACCTGGTATGGCTCTCCACCCGCCACCTGCACCCCTCTCGGCCTTCACGGAAGCTGGATGCCCGCTTCACCGGCCCATTTCCGATCGTGGACCGGGTCTCACCTGTGGCATTCCGTCTCCGGTTACCCGCGACCCTGAAGGTCCACCCGGTATTCCACCGGTCCCTACTCAGTCCGGTCGCCCCGGCCGACGAGTTCCACCCAGACCATCCACGACCGCAGCCAGTTTTGGTTCAGGGGGAGCCCGAGTATGAGGTGGAGCACATTCTTGACTCCCGATACCGCAGGGGGAAGCTCCAATACCTCATCGACTGGAAGGGGTATGGGCCCGAGGATCGGTCGTGGGAACCAGCGGAGAACGTCCACGCGCCTGTCTGCCTCCGTGATTTCCATGCGACTTACCCCAGCAAGCCTGGTCCGGCCCCTCGGTTGAGGGGGGGGCCTGGGAGGGGGGATGGTGTGATGACCTGGGAGTCAGACTCAGACGCTGAACCTGAGGGATCCCAGCCTGCACATGATTCACTGCCTCCAGAACCAGCAGAGCCAGGGCTGGGGCCTGAGTCTCAAGGGGACTCACCTGTGCTGGATCCTCAGGTGCAGGCATCGGCTGAGGTTGATCTGGCTTCTAATGGGATGGAGGACTTATTGCCTGCAGGTGCTCCACTCCCCACCCAGTCAGGGGAAGCTGAGGTTGCCTCTGGGTCCGGTAACCCTCCAGCTTCTCCTGAGCTGCAAAGGCTAAGGGCAGAGAGGCGAAGGGAACTAAGTTCCCGCAGGAGGAGTGCTCGCCTCCAAGCCAGGAGAGGCGAGGCACCTGAGGATCGGAGCCGCCCTTTGCCTCGGGGCAGATAAAAGCCAGCCAGTCCCAGACCCAAGTTGCAGGAGCAACATCGGTGCTGCCTAGTTCCTGTTCCTGGTTCCTGCGTTCCTGACCTCAGCTTGGTTACCTCGGCTTCCTGACCTCGGCTTCCTGACCTCGGCTTCCTGACCTCAGCTTTGTTACTTCGGCTTCCTGACCTCGGCTTCCTGACCTCGGCTTCGTGACTTCGGCTTCGTGACTTCTGGCTTGGACTGACCTTGGACTGGACTAGACCTCGCCTATCGGATATCCCTCGGGATCAGCACAGTAATAAAGAAATAAAGGGCTACCACAACTGAACATTGATTAGTGTGCTAGGTGCTGCACAGAACAAAATCCACATACAGTAGGTGCTGTAGGTGCAGGTGTATGAATATAAGCTTGCTCTTAAATGTCACCACATGGATAACATGTGTGTCCATGACACATGTGAACCAGCTCACAGAATGCATCCTATGGATTTATCTTGCATGACAGATAAGTTTTGTTTTTGTCTGACCAAGATACTTTCAGATCATTTCAGTAGCTAATCCTACCTGGAGTTCCACAGACAATAAGAATGGTAAACAGCAACAACCCAGAAAGGATAAGCCAGTGAAAATGGTTAAGAATAAGAAGGGTGGAATCCACAGATTGGTGGTATCTGTGAATTGGAGAAGGTAATTCTGGACAATCCTCCCTGCAGTGTGAAACACCCCTCTAAACTTTCTACAAAGGGTTGTGAGATGTTTCAGTACATATGTAGGAGTGGGGTGGGGTGCATCATGGGGGAGGTGGAAACACCCAAAATTGCTTCCTACCACATTCCGCAGACAGATTCCATTCCACCAGCAAAGAATCACCACTGCATATCACACAACAACTTCTAGGTTATTACTAGTATGCGACAAATCCTGTCTAAGGTTAAGAGCATTTCCACTAGGCTATTTGTAGTTCTTAAGAACTACTATGTGGCTTCAAACAACAACAGATTTTTTCCAGTATCCTCTTCTTAAAAATGACAGTTAAAGAAATAATTTACAAGGAGTAGGGCAATTAAATAATGGATGGAACTGTAATGGTATTTCTTCAAAAATGTTAACAACATATACTTCTTAGCTATACTTTTTGCAATCCTTCAAAACTCACTATAAAATAGTTTGAGAAAATTGTATTCATTAATTTCAATGTAATAATTTATCTAACACCTACCATCCAGATTGTTCATGTTTGCAGTTGAGTCCATACTTATAAGCTCCAGAAGTCAAAAATTAATTATTTTACCATTCTAAATTATGGATTGTCATGATGCAGCTACTAATTTATTTTATGGACTTTTGCTGGGATTTTTGTAGTAGAATAAATAATATAAATGATAATTTGCTTTTATTTAATTTACAGAGTCGGTGATGAGCAATAATTATTATGAAATGCAATGCAATGCAATTACTTTCATTACAAAAGTAAACATGTCAGATGAATACAGATTCTGATAATCTCATGCAACTTGCTGTTCCTCAAGACTAAATTGTACAATACACTTTTTGGTATATATTACAGCAGTTTTTTTAATAGTACATTTTCATTTTCCATGGGGAAGATTTTCTCCTTTACAGATGTTACACCAGAACATCAAAACCAAATGCTTCACTTGAGAAACCATGATCTAAAATCTTGCAGAAGTAACCAAGCAGTACAATCTGAACCTTACTGCTTCTGCTCAGAGTACTTACTTAAATCAACAGAGATGCACTGATGTCTAAGCAACGAGATTCACTGCTCTCATCAACTGAAGAAGTGACCACAAGTACAATCCTATGAATGTCTATTCAGAAGTAAATCCTACTGCGTAAGATTACATTGCACAATGAACTGCAGCCTAAGTGTCCAAGAATGTGCAGCATTTCCAACAAAAGTCTTGATGTCTGTGCACAAAATATGATAGGTAGCTGTCCTGTTGCTGTGGCCCCTCTTTGATAAAAAAAATGAGGAAGTTTGTCCCGGTTTGATAACCAGGTTTGTAGTCAGAGATTAAGCCATAGTTTCTCAGTTTTGATACAACAAGAAAATTGGTTTAAATTGTAATTTAGCAAACCTACCGGTAAATTACTATTCTTTTATGACATGTCTATTATGACATAAATGAGAAAGAGGATAATGGAGAGCATGGGAACAATGCTCATTTATTGAACCCACTGCTTATTGGCCTGAGATAATACCTGAAGAGT
The DNA here is from genome assembly GCA_034641385.1 of Darevskia mixta. Lineage (NCBI taxonomy): Eukaryota > Metazoa > Chordata > Lepidosauria > Squamata > Lacertidae > Darevskia > Darevskia mixta. Next base: position 5,757,365 of record JAWWNH010000018.1, on the reverse strand, counting down.
TAGCACATTAATGCTATCCACGTATGTGATGCTACCTTTCCTTCCTTTCTTTTTTATTTAAATAGTTTATATTACTTTCTATTTCCCAAGTGTTTCATCTTCCCTTTTTGTTTGTTTGTTCACTCTGGATACCAAACAATGAGCACAATATTTAAACAGATTAACACGTGCAGGCAAAGAAGGCTTGTTCCTCCTGTTCTCTTTCTCTCTCTGGAAAAGGTATCAGCCAATCTTTCTTTGTGTGCATGGAAGAAATCTTGCACTAGTTTGGATCCAAGCCAGAATATAGCCAATACTTTTCCAAACAAAATTCTAGCTGCACCTTGAAGGGCCTCAGATGATTAATCAAGACTAATATTCCATATTCACACTTAATATAACTTCAATGCAGTTGCTGCTGCATTTGCTCTGTCCTGCTCAGCCCTTGGCAATGTTATCCCAAGGGCATAGGAAGATTTAAGGACATCACTGGACAATTTACCACTATAAAAAGACACTAAGAAACTGTTTTATAAGAATGCATGCAATGATGAGAGATCAAATTATGTGATGCTAAGGTACCTGAAAGTCACCATGGCAAATCTTCTAACCACAGCTAAAATTATCACAGCAAGAATGTAGAAAAAAATCCATTACCACCTAAAGATAGAGAATTGTTGGCTATACTTTGGGGAAATGCAGAAACAGATACTGGCTATCAAGAGTTTAGCAAAGGAAATGAAGATTTATGACAGAGCCTCATTAACTGGTTCTTTCAACAGATGCATTTCTGAACTCTAGAGAATGTGGATATCTGCCACACACTTAACCTCCTATTAGGGAAATGAATGGCCAATGTAAGGGGTGAATGTTTCTTTAAAAAAAACCCACAGGAGTGTATAATAACTAGCCATCAATTCACAGGTATTATCAGGGCTGCTACTATACAATGTAATGTGAAGAATGTGAAAAATCCATGCAAAAAGCCTAACAACATTGTTGTACTCCCAACTCTCTGGATCTGACTAAAGCAATCCTAAAGGTAAAGGACCCCTGACAGTTAAGTCCAGTCACGGACGACTTTGGGGTTGCGGCGCTCATCTCGCTTTACTGGCCGAGGGAGCCGACGTTTGTCCGTAGACAGTTTTTCTGGGTCATGTGGCCAGCATGACTAAGCTGCTTCTGGTGAAACCAGAGCAGCACACGGAAACGCCGTTTACCTTCCCACCAGAGCGGTACCTATTTATCTACTTGCACTTTGACGTGCTTTCGAACTGCTAGGTTGGCAGGAGCAGGGACTGAGCAACGGGAGCTCACCCCGTTGCGGGGATTCGAACCGCCGACCTTTTGATCGGCAAGCCCAAGAGGCTCAGTGGTTTAGACCACAACGCCACCTGTGTCCCTACCTGGGAGCAAATTCCCTTTTCTATTCCTAACAGCCGTTAAGCAGTTTTTCAGCTGTTGGTTGCAATTTGGGCTAACCAGGGTTTTCCTTAAGGCAGGAACTGAAACCGTGAGTTGAAACGGCTTTTAGTTCCTAAGTTAAGGAAAACTCCAATTAGCTTTAATTGCAGTTAACGTTTTTGTGCTGGCAAATAAATTAATTGGAGGCCTACTACTGGGGGCTATGTTTGAAAACAGTACTAAAGAAGGTGAAACGAGGGAATAAAAACATGCTCTTCACTGAACAGAAGGCAAGTTAGTTGCATCTTTTGATGGGATTGTCATTAACTGTTCTCAGAGCAGCCTGTGTATTCCTTTCCTGGGTCTTTTTGATCTGACTCTCTTTAACGATTCTATCTCTTTCTCTTGTTTTTGTTGCATCTGTCCCAGGCTTGGCCAATGAAGAAAGAAACTGAACAAAGCAGCTGCTGTGTATATAAGCACTTCTGAAAGGAAAAGCACCAGATCATTTAAAAAGGGGGAAAGTGCTTGATCAACTATATTCCTTCTCTCTGAAAGCATGAAAATCATATTTTGTATCAAATTGCAACATTCTTTCTTCTCAGTGTGTTTTCAACACAACATCCCGGTTACACTATGCATTTAAAATAGTATCAAACCACTTTATATAGTTATGATTTCCCTCAAATAATCCTGGGAAGTGTTTGTTAAGGGGTTCTGAGAGTTGTTAGGAGAGAGCCATTCCCACTCACAGAGCTACAATTTCCATAGGGTTTAACTTTGAAACCTTCTCTTCTTAGGGAATGCTGGGAAATGTGGCTCTGTGAGGGGAATAGGGGCCTCCTAAAAACTCTCAGGACCCTTAACAAATTTCAGTTCCCATGAGTCTCTGGAGGAAGCCATGGCTGTCCAAAGTGATGCAATACTGCTGTACATGTATGGTGAAGATAGGGGCATAACTGAGATCATAGAATCGTAGAGCTGGAAGGGACTCAAGGGTCATCTAGTCCAACCCCCTGCAATGCAGGAATATCAGCTAAAGGATCCATGACAGATGGCCATCCCACCTCTGCTTAAAAACCTCCAAGGAAGGAGAGTCCACCTCTTGTGGGAATCTCTTCCATGGCCAAACAGCTCTTCCTGTTAGGTTTTTTTGTATGTTTAGTCGGAATCTCCTTTCTTGTAACTTGAAGCTATTGGTTCGAGTCCCACCCTTCAGAGCAGGAGAAAACAAGCTTGTTCCCTCTTCCATGTGACAGCCCCTGATGGCTATAGTGTGCTTTTAAAGGAATTGTTAAAGAATTGCAGGACAACATAAAGAATAGTTTGGTTTTAAATAATCTGAGGGACAGAATTTGAGATCAAAATGTTCTCCCTAATCTACAGACTTGATTTTAAGATAATAATGTGAAATTATAAAAATTAAACACACAACACAGTGCATGGAGGAGGGGCCGTGTCCTTGAACATAGTTGCAAACCTATGTTCTCTCAGTTAGAAAATGTCCCGGTCAATTGAGCTTTCTTTTGAGTACAAGATGCCTAGGTTTGGGCTCCAGGTGTGAAATGGTTGAAATGAAATACTGTTGAAAGGTAACTTGAGGTTACCATAGAATCATCAAGGGTCATCTAGTCCAACTCCCTGCAATGCAGGGATTCTGCCCACAACCATCCCCAGGTGGGATTGAACCACCAACCTTCTGGTTAACAGCAAGGTGCACTGACCCATTGTGCCACTGAATAATTTCTAAGCGTTAGGCTTCTCTTATAGGCAGCACCAAGAAAAGCTGATGGTGGGAAGTAATAAAATGAAAGGTGTAATGATTCCGGAGGCAAATCCAGATCATTAAAATCTCAGTGGCCCTGTTCAATCAATATGGCAGCAGTGAAGCAATTAACTAGCATTATCACAAGCTAGAGTTGTTGAACTTTTTTTGGCGAGAATCACTCACCAGACTGACAAACGCTGCCAATCGCACGTGTCACAGAAGCAAAAAAGCGTCTGCCCGCTCGCCACCAGCAGCCGACAAGCGCATGCCCAATTGATGCAGCAGCAGCCAATCCACAGCAGCCCTTGCCACATCCACCAATCACCACCGCCACAGCCAATCCAAAGCAGCCCTTGCCGCAGCCACCAATCACCCACCCAATCACCGCTGACAAGCTCCTGCTTGTGGCTGCAACCAATCACCCGTCCCCCCTCTGCACTATCCATGTATAAGACGAGCCCCAATTTTGAACATTATACAGTAAAAAAAACTTGTCTTATACACGGAAAAGTACGGTAACTATGAGAGATTCAAATGCTACATCGCAGCACAACCTCTGTCAATATTTCAGCATACTTTCTAACACTGCTTTGCTTCTCTGATGATATACATTCATGACATTTACATTGTTGTGATCTTTTAATAAATTGCACCCTTCCCTCCCTAGAATGGGGTATTATAGCAAGCCTTTAGTTGTACTTTCAAAGAACATATTTAGGCAAAGCAGCACATAATATTTCCTATTTGAGTGCTTGGCACAAAGACTTACAAGAGGACTGCTAGGAAGAATGAAGATCAAAAAGTGGGAAATTGGGATTGTATTGGTAAAAATATACTTGCCTTTTTTACATTTGCATTTAATTAACACTGATTAAACAAGAAGACTTGTAAGGCGAGAGAGTGTAACCACACATCCACATGATACAAAGGTGTTGATGATATGGGTGAAATGAGCTCCCCCCCCTTCCACTGCACATATTACAAGCCTTAGAATGTTATGGAATTAAATTACATTTCAACATCTTATTTAGATTCCACCAAATAGTAATAGAATACAGTATGTTCATCATCAGAGACTATTTTTTAAAAACACGGTACTTCTGATACTTCTTTTGCTTCGTTTATTTTTTGAAAAGTTTATGACTCCCCAAAGGGATACAAAGTGACTTATTTATACTTCATACAATAATTAAAGATACAGACCAACCAATTGTTATAGATGGACAGCCTCCACAAATAGCAAAAGTTGAGCCAGGGTGGAATAGTGGTTAGAGCATTGGACTCTAACCACTATAGCAGGAGACCAAGAAGTCAGCGGTTCAAATGCCCACTTGGCCATGAAACTCTCTGGGTGATCTTTGAATAGTCATAGTCTCTCAGTCTAACCTACTTCAGAGGGTTGTTGTAGAAATTAAATATGGTGGGGAAAACCATGAATGCCACCTTGAGCTCCTTGGAGGAAAGATGTTTGGCAAGGTAGTTAGTTTAGCTGGATTGAATGTGCTCCTTTTGAAGAAAATGTTGAAAATCTCCAGCACAGCTGGGGGGAATGCACACACATGCACGCACACACACATTCAGGGAAAAATAATATGATTCAGGAATAATGCAGTTGCAAGTGATTGCAAAAAAACAGAAATGAAAATATGTATTAACACAAGAAAACACAGAATATGATCTATGTATGTATGTTTCTTCTCTCTTTCATTCTGTAGCAGCGGATGCAAAGAAAATATGAGCAAGCATGCTGGTTCCATTTAATAGTGATACACAAACCTTATCATTAAAATGGCCTCAAGAATGTGACGTGACTATAATTTTGACCATGAATCACGGAAGTGCACGCAGGAGTTTAGCAGTCTAAGACAAAAGCCCTGCTGCCCATTCTAAACACCCTTCAGAAACAACACTTGTCGTTCAGCTTACAGATGCTAATCAACTTGTACCCTGTGGTCTTATTCCTTCAAACACATTTAAAATGCACTTTGTATAGTAGGAAGTATATAATTCATTACAGCAGGGACAAATTACCGTGACCTAGTGGCTGACACTGCGGAAGGGCAGTCCCTACGTTGGCTTTAGCATTAGCCTTTATTGGCAAACACTGGAAACTCCTGAGGAAGAGAAACCTACATTTTTCTTTTATCTATTCTGAAGGGAGATAATTCCCAAAGCACATTACAAAGCTTCTATCTGCCTCCCCTTTAAATAGATTCTGTTCATTTTGGGTTCTTGTGTGCCTAAAGCCTCTTTGAGTGAACGCTGCAGGCAGGCTCTGCTTCTGTGCTTCTCGTTTATTTGTGTAATATTTGTTCATTTCTTTTAATAATAATGGCATATTAGGTAATGCACTTAATTTACCTACTCAGCCTGAAACTGCAGGATGGAAAGAAAATCTATGGATATGGCTCTGTAGGGTAGCAACAGTCGCTTTGGGCTGCAAATGCTAAAAATATCTTGCTCCCTGTAGCAACTCAGGTATGAAAGATTCAGACCATTCATAATAACGGCAATTAAAAGCACCTAATGGGATGGAAATTCTCCTTCTTTTCCATTGCTAAATTCATTTTATATGACAGACTCTGCAGTCATTTTTAAACACACACAAAGCACACAGTTTCTTTAGATTTGTTTGGGTCCTAACCATTTTAATGGCTAAAGGCAGATGATCAGTTAATCATAGCTAAGTTATGTCAAAATCTTATATATTTGAATCAATATAACCCCAGACCAACTATTCTGTTTTGAAGCTGTATTTTGCAATCCTTATTTACAAGTTGATTAATATATCTGTATCTTTCTTTCTGAAGTCTTTGGTTGGATATTAGCCCTAGGTCATGGGAGATCTGTGATCTTATATATTTGAATCAATATAACCCCGGACCAACTATTCTGTTTTGAAGCTGTATTTTGCAATCCTTATTTACAAGTTGATTAATATATCTGTATCTGTATCTTTCTTTCTGAAGTCTTTGGTTGGATATTAGCCCTAGGTCATGGGAGATCTGTGAAGGGCCGTAGGTTGGTAGAAGAGTACATACTGTACTTTACATGCATAAGAGCTCTGATTCAGTCCTCTGAATCTGTAGTTAAAAGGATCTCAAGTAGCATAGTTGGCTTTTCTCTGCCTCAGGCCTCAGAGAACTTTTGCTAGACAGAGCAAACAGTGCTGGTTTATGGATAGATTGAAGGCCTGACTCGCACACCAGTCAACTGTCCTGGAAAAAACAGGACATCCAGTTTTTTCTTGGGAGGACAACTTTCGGGCCACACTCTCGACCCCCAAAAAACGCTTTTATTGAGGCAGCAATCTTGCGCAGTGACCCAAAAGGTGCATTTTGGGACACCGTGCCCCCAAAAGTGCTTTTTTGCGGGGGGGGTACATGACTTGCGCGGGAGTGCAGCCCTGGAAGATGGTGCCCCGGTTTTGGGCCGCTTCTTATTGGAGAGTATGGACTCAGTGTAAGCTTCATACAGGCTTATGTCAGAACAAAGTCAGTAGAGGACATTTGTGAGCAGCCATGCTAATGTCTCTCTGGAATGGCACCATTGCAAAAATGTATTCCAGCTAAGGAAGAGGGTGGAGAGCTACTTCTGGCAATGGTGCTGTACCAGAGGGACAAGAGATACTTTTCCAAAGCAAGAAGAGTTTTGAAAGAGGGCTGGTGGGACACTAGAAGCAGGCTTTATAGGCTGGATCCAGGCTACAGAAATGCTTATATGCAAGAGAGAGACAGAGACAAAGACAGAGACAGAGCACATAAGAGTGAAAGATCAGACACTATAAAAAACAATACATTATACAGAGCAGTTGCCTCTCAGTGGAGTCCCTGCTAGGGCCCCATTCCCTTTTGGCAACCATCTGGGGACCACATAGCAGTGGTCATTTGGCCCAGAGGTCAAAGTGTGTAGAGCAACAGATGTAAAAGTAACCTTTGTGCTCCAGACATAACCTTCAACCCTAGGTGTACTTCCCTAGGAACAAGTTTTGCTAAATGTAAGAGGACTTACTTCTGAGTAGACACCTGGCTGGGTGGAGGATTGATAGAAGTGTGTAGAAACTAGCCTACTCAGAAGTAAGTCCTCTTACATTTAGCAAAACTTGTTCCTAGGGAAGTACACCTAGGGTTGAAGGTTATGTCTGGATCCTACCCATAGGCTCAATTCAGGTGATCTGCTCAGCAAACCACGGTGTAGCTCACAACAGCAGAACTGGAGGAGCAGCAAATAGAATAGAGTCTCCTCTCTGGGAATCAACGCACTTGCACATTTCTGCAAAGCTATGGTTTGGCTCAGTGTGTTATCTGAACCTGGACAAAGTATATCTGTGTTTAAAAAACAACAACAAAACACACACACACCAAAAGAATGAAAATGAAATAGCCACAATCTGTATGTGTGTGTTTTAAAAACCCCAACTAGTCTATCAGGAGTGATAATTTCAAGTACACATGAAAAAGACTATCTACCTACTGCCAGGACTTAATAATTGTGCTCAATCCTTTTTTTAAAAAATAACAACAACAATCCCTATCTCCCCTAGAGTGAAAAACACTAGATTCTGAATATTTACTGCTGAGTCTTTAGACATATAATTCATCACCTCAAAAGAAACCACACATAAGCCAGGCTAAGAGAGCTTGAGGGTATCGTAGACAAACACATAGGGAAACAGGAGCCTCAGGACACCTTTCTCCTTCCATAATTTATCTCTGCTTGTCTTATCTCTTTATTAGTGGCTTAAAGCCAGAATAGAAATCTGAAGTGTCAGAATAATATAAGTTTTTATAGAGTAATGGAGGTATATATTTGTTGACAGCAGGGCATGAATCTTGAAAAGCAGGGTACCATGAATTCAATATTTCACTGGTGCTTTTCAGGAAAACACATAGGTATGTATCGTATTGGGTAAGAAAGACAGTATAAAATCATATTTATTCATAGCAATGTAGTGTTATAGAAATGTCTCAGATGTCACCGTCTCCAAAGCAGTAACTGCTGCTGGGCTTCATGCATTTAGTGAAAATACTGCTCTGAGAGAATTTGGATTTAGTGATTGATTATGCCCTTGATTCTACTAGCTGTTGGTGTCTCTCTTATATTCCTGCCTCCTCTTCTTTTAAACTTGCAATTCTTTAAATTTATATTTTTAATGGAATAGTTCATATCATGGTGAACCTCTTCTTTCAGATTCTTGATAATAGTCAGAAAGTTGGAGTGCAAGTCATTATTATTATTATTTACATATAGCTAATATTTGTGTGTGTGAGTTATCATTGTCTAAGGAGATGAGAGGCAGGAAGTTCCTGTTTCAACTTTTACCTCTTCCATGAATACCTGGCACTTCTACACTCACAATTAGATTTTCTTGATCAGCATCCCCCAGATGTTGTTGGACCCCAACTCTAATCACCATGGCCAACGCTGAGTGATGATGGGAGTTGTAGTCCAAAATATCTGGATGGCTATTCTTGGGTGCTTAACCATGCGTGAGAATGAATTGTAAGTCATTCACATGCTTGCTGCAGGAAACAACTGTGTGTTATACTATTATTATTATTGATGACCATATTATTATTTTCCCATCTTTATTGTAAAGTTATTCAGCATTAATTATTGGTTTATTCTCGCAACAGCCATAAATATCCCAATTTAACAATTGTGGGGATTGAATAAGAGAAAACATAGGCAAGGTGTCCTAGAAAATCCATGTCCAAGGAGGGATCAGAACTCATGTCTTCTCAAACCATACTCATATGCCCCATCTTAGCTGTAGAATTCTGCCGTGGTTACTAATCAAGGGGTTTCTTCACTTGCTGCAAGATTTTTACAAGCCAAAAAAAGGGGGGTGCAGGTTGCTTGTTCATGCTTACTGCACACATCATTGGGATATTTATTTTTCTTCTAACATCTGTTTCTTATTTTCTAACCCTCCATCTCTCTAAGAATTCAAGATTATAAGAACGACACGTGCAGCCCTTCTATTTAGTGGCAGATTAGCCAAGTGACCTAAGGAAGGGAACAAAGTGCGAAGCTCCTTCCCGCAGAATCTTCTTACATCTCTGTTAACTAACACTGAGATATTTACTTTGACATTAGGACCCCTCTTATGAAGTTTTTCCCCCCTTAATGGTGTGGGGAAATGCCCTCAAAATGTAACTGAGTCATTCAGCAGTTTGTATTATCTCTGAGTCAAATGATATCGCAGCGATTCTTCAAGTGTTCTTATCAGGATTTAAAAGCTGAAAAATGAATGCAACTTTCAGCCCCCCATCCCCTGTTCAATAGGGAACTATCCCTCAATAAATGTCAGGGACTGGGCAGAGGAGGAATGGTGGAGACTACCTTCCCAGCCTGACCCTTCCAGAGAAGAGGAAGACAGCTTAGAATTACAACAGGGGTTTGAGGGAGGTCACAGCTCAGAGGCAGATTAAGGGGAAAGTTGGGAAATAATGGGAGAGGAGGAGGAGAAAGAGGAAGCACCGGGGGGAGGGACAGCTGATGGACACAGTGTCTTTAGAAAGCATTTCAGACCGCCCCCCCTCCCAGAACCTGGCGAGTATTGAAAGTAACAGGGCAAAGAGCTCAAAGGCAGAGGGTACTTGTCAGCACCCGTAGGGATGACAAATAAGGAAGTGGGAGAGACAGGTGGGGGTGGAGATTCACTCGGGACAATGCCATTATCCAAGAGGCTGGGTTCCAAAGCCTTTCTCTGCAAATATTTGGTATCTGAAGAAGTGTGCATGCACACAAAAGCTCATACCAATAACAAACTTAGTTGGTCTCTAAGGTGCTACTGGAAGGATTTTTTATTATTATTATTTTGTTTCGACTACGGCAGACCAACATGACTACCTACCTGTAACTGTAAATAAACAGAATAAAAAGCGGATGGTAAGAAACATTTCCTTGTCTTTGTATGTTCCTGGGCCACTGGGCATGGGAGTTGCTGGCATCCGCCTGACAATATAGTAGCAGCCTAAGATAATAAGAACAGCCTGTTGGATCAGGCCAAAAGCCCAACGAATCCAGCACCCTGTTCTCACAATGGCCAACTAGACAGTGCCATAGTTGGGGGGGAGGGTAGACCTTTTTTTGCCCTGAATGAAGGCAGTGAGAGGGACCAAATAAATAAAAATAAATAAAAGCACTAAAAATGCAATCAAAAACATACAGCATCTAGCACAATTGCTATAAGGTGCAGAAATTTTTTAAGTGGTTTTCCAAGACCCTCAGCAATTTTCAAGGGGTCCATGGGAAATAAATATTTTGAGAATCACCGCTATGGCTGGGGGGGGGGGGGAAGGCATAGGAGAAATGGGATCCAGTCATTTCACAAATGACTTGTGCCTTTTCCATCTGTTGAATGGGAGCTTTAAAATTTCAGCTGTGAATTTTCCAGATGTGATTTCAAGAGGGAAACTCTTACACTCAGACTGCCTTCTGTTACCCCCCCCCCAAAACCCACCCTACCATCACCCAACCATTATGCCAAGGATGCTGCAGAGCAGAACCCAAAGCGAGTCCCATTTTGCAGTCACATGACAGCATGGAAGGGCTGTCTGCTTTCCTTGCAGAAGGTCCCAGGTTCAATTTGCAACACCTCTGGTTTCCTGATACCCCTGTCTCTTCGTGTAGACAATTCTGAGCTAGATGCACCCATGGTCTGACTCAGTATAAGACAGCTTCCTGTGCATAATTATCTGAGACAATGTTTACATGAATAAAGGCAAGCAGCATCAGGTGCCTCCGTAGGGGGTTGTTAATAAGAACATGTTGTACTTCTGTGCAGTTTATATTCTTCCACTTTATTACTGTAGTAGCGTTTCTTAAGTTTTCCCAAGCAGGAGAACGGTTCTCAATGGCACTCCTCCCACCCCAGGTGTTCAGCAAATTACAAGTCTATTTTAATACCCTCCTATATTTACTTGAAAATACACAGTATTTGAGGATGGGTTCAATAGATTGAACTTGTATTGTTTCGTCCTACCATGTTTCCCCTAAAATAAGACACCGTCTTATATATTTTTTCCTAAAAAACACACAATATGTCTTATTTTCGGGGGCTGTCTTATTTTAACCGCTTTGCGTCGGTACGCTGCATAGCCACGCCTATCCAGGCCATCTTAAGGGAGAGGCGCCGCGTCACTATGGCTTATTTTCGGGGTACGGCTTATTTTCGGGGTATGGCTTATATTTCGCAAATGCGTAGAAATCCTGCTACGGCTTATTTTATGCCTACGTCTTATTTTAGGGGAAACATGGTATATGGCATTCTAAAGAACATTTCCCCAGACCAGAATTTGCTTTTGGACTCAGATGAAATTCCTAACACGTCACCCACTTCACCAGCCACTTCAATGGAGGGGGCTACTCTCTTAACCCTTGCTTAACTTCACTGGTAGAGGAACTCTGTATGAACTCTGGTTCTAGCCTTATATTATGGAAACTCCATGGCCCAGTGTTATTGACATGCCATAAAACCCTAATCTCCCTTTCTCTTTTACCACCAAAGAACTTGTAGGAAATTGAAATAATAAATAATGATTTGGATAAAGACTATTTAGCTGCATTGAAATCAAAGGGTTGTAGTCAACTAACTTTTACTCAGAGTAGGCCCATTAAAATCAAAAAGCTAGTTAGTCCTGACTATTAATTTCAATGGGTCTACTTTGAGTAAAAGTTAGTTGAACAAAACCTAATGTGAATAGTTAGTCATGACTCATTTAGGTCTCATTGAGTTCAGTTGGATCCAAGGTGACTTCGTCTGGAGCCAACTCGACAAAACAAAAGACTTACCGTAAAACACTTATTTGCCAAAGGAATAACCGGACACTTAATGGTTGTGGTTTATAAGTCCAATGGTGCCTAAAATAAAGATTTTTCTTGACCAATAAGTGGCTATATAAATTAAAAGTTGGGCCCATCTATACAGAATAGCAATTTTACAGCAATAAGAAATGATAATATATAATTTAAAGTACCTGAATGAGTAATTTACAATGAAAGACACAAACCTTTCCTTTAATGACATTGCCTTATTTCCTTATAACTCAGTAATAATGAACTGCTGGAATATAACTCAGTGTATGGGGTCAAGTCCTCGAGGGCATTAAGGATTGCCTGCTGAGCATCCTTAAATATCATTAAAATCAAAGCCAGCCATCACTGAAGTCAAAGCCACATATCAGGATGCAGACTGCAAATTGGCTCAATTTTTGCCAATTTATTTTACTGATGACTGCATAGAACAGTTTTAAAAGTTTGATTTTCCACGGTCTCACCCAATCTGATGTTGGAATGCAAATGAATCATAAAAGCCAGACCACAATTGTGTCACATTCAGCAGGGGAACCATAGAACAGCTCCGGCTCCAGGTTGCTCCAAGAAATGAGTCAAACCAAATAATATGGTTGCTCATTTCTATTTATTATTACATTTGGATTCCACCTTTCCCCCAAGGAAGTCAAGGGGACATGCATGGTTCTCCCTCTCCTCACTTTATTCTCAGAACAACGCTATGGGTTGGGCAGAGCTAAGGGATGAAGACTGGCCCAGGGTCACTCAGTGACTTTCATGTCTGAGTGGGGATTTGAACCCTGATCTCCTAGGTCCTTGTCCAGCACTCTAGCCACTGCACCGCACTGACTTTTGTCAGAGGATGGTTATAGCCCTTTGTGGCTTCTTTAATTCCTAGTATTATGGAATTCTAACATTGCAGGTGTATAGGAAGTTAGAAGAAGAACTATATGTCTGCATGAGCTGCAACAAACCTGGTTATTGTTGGAAGCTAATTATAGCTGTCACGGGTAGTACTTTGATTCAAGACCATCGTCTCCAGCTGCCATCTCTCTCCTCTGAACCGAACTTGCACTGGTAGATTGTATCAGTCAGAGAGAAGTGGCAATAAAAAGATTTCTCCCAAACCACACCCAACTATTATGCCACAGAAATGAAAATATTGAGGATCCATTCCAGATGTTTCTCAAAAGTCAGATTTGAGGCTATAAATTATTTGAGAACACTGGCTGAATAACAATGTCGCTGTGTGGCAGCATGCCCCAAATGCTGGAAAACCACCCCAGCAAGCATGCTATTATAAATGGTAAGTGCTGAAAAGGCCCCTAGTCACAAAAAAATCATGTGTGTTTGTGGGCAGGGGGAGGAAATTCAGGATCTTTCAGGTTTATTGCTTCCATGACAAACACAAAAGTTACTCATTTGTTATGTACTGTACACACATGATCCCTTAAGGTTGCATTTTTTGTACTGAGTCATTTCTTGAGCATTCCTACCCCATCTGCATCAGTCAGAGAAAGCAATTTCCAGTTAGTGGCAGAAAGCATACAGTTATTCTGACTCAACAAAACCAGCATTATCTTTACACTCACATCTGAAGAGGGTGTGGTTATGGGGCAATTGGGCAACTTAAGGAAAGGGCTTCTAACAAGTAGATTCTAACAGAAAAGCTGCACTGGGAACCACAGTAAATATTAACAGACTTGACAGAGGTCATTTAAAGTAATCACTACAAGTATTATGAAGAATCAATATTTCAGTAGTGCACACTACTTGTCATTGATTTAAGAGAACGTCCTACATTATCTTGGACTTGATGTTTTTCCAATCAAGCTTTAAGCATCCTGCAAAGTTGCCTAGGATGTTTTTAAAAGTAACGAATAAGCCAGATCATAAATATATGATTTTAAATAATTCAATTGCAACTGTATCAATTTTCCATTGCAATCTACTCTTAATTTTTATTATACAGTAACATTGACAGATTTGCTAATCACTGGTTTGAGAACAAATTCTGCAGTACAGCCTCTAGTCCAGTCCCAAAGGACAAGTTTATCCAAAAATATATTACTGGGATGACATTAGCATATAAAGATGTGTCATTCTGTCCTCTCCCTGAATGGGAAGAAAAACAAACTCTCTGTTAAATATTTGACTGACAGGCACAAGTATCTCTCATCCCTTGACTATCTCTAACTGATGAGGAAGCAGCAAAACTTCATTTTAATTTTAATTGTAAATACAGAGCAGTTCTGATTCTCTCCTCTCTCTCTCTCTCTCTCTCTCTCTCCTGGGATATCAACCCCCCCCCCGAGAGCTATAATTCTCAGCAATGTTAGCAAACTACAGTTTCCAGGATTCCTTATGTGAAGTCATGTACTTTAAATCTATAGTGTGGATGCACACAAATAATTTCTCCATACATAGTTAACTTATGGTATTTGCTGATGCACAACATGGTGATAGACACTAAGGAGGTTTAAAAGTGGGTGGTGAAGGAAAAAAATCATGGAAGGTAGGGCTAGCAATCAATTCCTCCTACTCCTGGTGGCTATATGCTATATCCAGGATCCGGAAACAACATGCTTCTGAAGCATCAGTCACTATGGGAATGCTGTGCCTGGTAGGCCTTTGGTCTTACCCAGGGGTAGGCAACCTAAGGCCCATGGGCTGGATGCGGCCTAAACGCCTTCTCAATCTGGCCCGCAGACGGTCCGGGAATCAGCGTGTTTTTACATGAGTAGAATTTGTCCTTTTATTTAAAATGCATCTCTGGGTTATTTGTGGGGCATAGGAATTCGTTCATTTTTTCTCCCAAAATATAGTCCGGCCCACCACATGGTCTGAGGGACGGTGGACTGGCCCATGCAAAAGGTTGCTGACCCCTGGTCTTACCCAAGAGTGTTTCCTGAGAGAGCAACCATGCCAGTCAAAAGAGAAAATCTCCCCTTTTTATAGAAACTACTGTAGAGAACTGTGGGATGCAGGTGGTGCTGTGGGTTAAACCACAGAGCCTAGGGCTTGCCGATCAGAAGGTCGACGGTTTGATTCCTGGTGACGGGGTGAGCTCCCATTGCTCAGTCCCTGCTCCTGCCAACCTAGCAGTTCGAAAGCACGTCAAAGTGCAAGTAGATAAGTAGGGACCGCTCCGCCGGGAAAGTAAAAGGCGTTTCCGTGCGCTGCTCTGGTTCACCAGAAGCAGCTTAGTCATGCTAGCCACATGACCCGGAAGCTGTACGCCGGCTCCCTCGGCCAGTAAAGCGAGATGAGTGCTGCAACCCCAGAGTCGTCCGCGACTGGACCTAATGGTCAGGGGTCCCTTTACCTTTACCTTTTTACTGTAGAGAACTAGTATATTAAAATTGCTGTGGTAGCCTTATTAATCCTAGTCAGTTTAATAAGATAGGAGGCTTCTTTGTACGCATCCATTATTCCATCTAGTCATAATCAGTCCCATTAATCTATGCATGCTGTAATTTATTTATTTAATTTGCATACCACCCTTCATCCAAAGATCTCTGGGCAGTTCGCAGGATAAAAATACAAAATAAAACACAAAATAACTTCTGTGCTGTTGGTGTCAATTTAGAATACAAAGAAAACGGGAAAATGCATTACAGAATTCACTGCCAATGTATTTCAATCATTCATTACCTTAATAAACTAATAAGTGCAACTGACCTGGAAAAAAAGCTGTGGGGTATAAAATAACAATGGCACAGCATAATTAGAGTAGGAGGAATGGCAGGCAATAGCAAGTAAACATAACTAAGACGGCAATCCTATACACACTTACCTCAGCTAACTTCTGTGTAAATTTGCATAGACTCACACTGTAAATAACAAAATAACATGGAGAAGTATCTTATAGCAGTGTTGGCTCAAGTAATTTTTCAGCCCAATACCATGTATAAGTGCTGCTGTTCAAGAGCTTTCCACATGATTGCTTTCAGCTCAATGCTATGCATGGTGACTTTGAGTTAAGCTCAACTGAATTCAATATGATGGGTGCAGGAAATTGCAGACCTGGCTTCCAAATGTGGCCCTCGTGGCCTTTCTCTCTGGCCCTTGGACCACACACCTCACCACCCTGGCTCCATGCTCTCACTTGGCTGCAATCTAGCCAAGTGTACCAAGGTAAGCGTCTCACCAGTGACTCCACCCACCTCTGCCTCTGACTGTGCCCACCACTGGCATGTGGTCCCCAGGACATTCCTAATGATGGAATGTAGCCCTTGGGCTGTAAAAGGGTTCTCCATCACTGCAACATCCCTTACTCGCCTGGGGAAAGTTAAAGGTAGATAGCCGTGTTGAGAACAAACTTAGTGGTCTCTAAGGTGCTACTGGAAGGAAATTTTTTTATTTTATTTTGTTTCGCCTGGGGAAAGTGTGCACATGTACAAGGGAGTATGGACCATGGAAGTTAATGGGATTTACTTCTAAGAAATATGCACAGGATTATGTTGTAAATTACATTTCATGATAACCAAGCACAAGATGCTCCATGTGGACTGATGCATGGTGGTGGGCACTGCTCCCTCACTATTCCTAATGGCACCACAGCCTGTTCGAGGCACTTCCAACTCTCACCCCTCATAAAAACTCATACACCATGACCAAATTGCCACTTCTATAAGAGAAGTCTTTGTAGAGTTCAAATTTGGGCCTTTGTCCTAAAACATGGGTAGGCAAACTAAGGCCTGGGGGCCGGACCTGGCCCAATCGCCTTCTCAATCCGGCCCGCAGACGGTCCAGGAATCAGTGTGTTTTTACATGAGTAGAATGTGTCCTTTATTTAAAATGCATCTCTGGGTTATTTGTGGGGCATAGGAATTTGTTCATCCCCCCCCCCCCCAAAATACAGTCCGGCCCCCCACAAGGTCTGAGGGACAGTGGACCGGCCCCCTGCTGAACAAGTTTGCTGACCCGTCCTAAAAGGTTTATCTGTATTATTCCTTAGACTATTGTACATGGTACAAGTGTTAATATGCAATAATACATATTTTTAAAAAAGATAAAGGGGGGAAGGCTTAAATCTCCTTGAGAGTTTCAATGGCCTCAACAGAGAAGCACATTTCTAACAATGTAAAGCCAAAGCAGACTCTTTCCTAGATTTAAATCCCAAAGTATTTCTGCTGCAGACTCCCATCTGCACATGCCAAAAAATAGAGTTGTTAATAATGAATGTGTCCAATGTGCAGTGCTGTATTGTTTGCACAATATTTCCTTCCCTGCCCTTCAGGAACTTTTGAAGGTGGCACATCCTTAGCATATACCACAAAGAACGAGACTTATGCTAATAAGATTATGTGTGACTCTGGAGCAGGGGTCTTGACTGAGACTTCCAGTACCTTGGCCTGGTATAGCCTCTTCCATTAATCTTTGGCTTGTTAGCCATAGCAGTTTGCTTCCCAGACAGCTTTTGGCTTTTATACAGACAGCTACTTGCTACAGCAATTTCTTGCACATTCTTCAACATCGTGAAGATGAATTCAGGTATTCTATCACACACTTCCAACATTCAAGCTATCTTCCCTGACTGGAGGACAAGCAACACTCAAAGGGCCTCCGACCTCTTCCACAATCTTGCACTGGACTGATGTAGGGAGAGGTGGGTCTGGAAAACTATTCCCATGAAACTACTTTGACTGATTTATACTAATATCCAAGGGGTGTAAGGTGCATCCCTTATACTCATCTTACAGAGAGCATGGACTGTTCCTCTCATGCTGCATAAGAAGTATTAAGGTGACATGTGCGAAAGGGATACTGAGAGATATACTGAATGTTTTGCATTGCTGTTATCAGTGGGTTTGAAGAATGAAGTTGAATGAAGTTTTCCCAAAGCTACTGAGCCGAGATTTTATTTCATTCATTTCAAAAGTAGGTCTTCTTTCTGCTAAGGGCAAGCTTGCCACAGTAAGAGACTTGCTAATAAAGTGCGAATCTGAGAAGAGGGAATACACTTCCTCTCTCTCTTACACAGACACACTGATACATGCATGAACACAGGCACAGACTGAGTCACAAGAGTGTTTCATTAAAAATCTCAAATTAGGGATAGTATTCCATAAAATGCTAACTAAAATCAACACACTAAAAATAACCTGCGTTAGAATAAATCATTGCTTTTATCATGATTGTTTGTGTAAGCTTTCCCTCCCATGCAAACTCTGAAAGAGCCACAGCAGCAGGAAATTAACCTTTCATCACTTGCACAGCCTGGAGAAAGTAACTCAAGAGATGTTTTCTACATTTATTTTTCATGCCGTGTACTCAGAGGTTTAGCATCAGAGCTGGTGGCCTGCAGGCAGGTAGATGGCTCAGGGAAGAGTGAGGCAGGCAAGACAGGAAGGAAACTGAAAGCAAATCTATGAGCAGTTCAGCCTGCACATGAGCAACAAGTTGCTTAAGACTGTGCAGCAAGATCAGAGGCAGCAGCTTTATTGGGTTCTTGCACCACTTGATCACAGGCAGTATTGCACCTTGCTGTGCAGCTGCTGCAGTGGAACAGAGATCAGGCCAGCAAGGAGTTCCCTCCGTTTGAAAGCTGCCATGGTGGCAAAGGGAATAATGTGCAGTAGTGTACAGGAATGGGAAATCTGCAGCCCTCCAGGTGTGGTGGGACTCCCAATTCTAATTAACCCAATCTATTATTGCCAATGGCCACAGATGATGGGAGTGTAAACCAGCAAGAGCAGGAGGGACAAAGCTTCCTCACAATTGTCTACAAGGAAGTAACATACTGTATATGGACCTTTAATGGTGCTTAATTGAGTTTGATGGCAGAAACAATCTACAATTGTTTAGCTTTCGTAAGGTTTTTTTTTAAAGGGATTCTGTTCCGAGAAGACTTTTGTGTATCGTGGCTGTGATAAAGTGGGGAATGGAGAAGAATGCTACAAAACAAGGAAGTCACATTAGTATCCTGAGGAGAAGCCATGCTGGGAGCTGCCCTTCATTCGCAGAAGAATCAACATTTTTCCTAGATAACTTTCTCATCATCCTGTTATAGCAAATGGCAGTCTCACTCAGGCTCTGTATAGAAAAAATATTCTGACCCACAGGAATTCTGTCTCCATCTGTACTGTAAGCTGACTTGTGAGATCAGATATCCTGGATGATGATAAAATTCTATTTTTTTTATTCATTTCTATCTTCCCTTTCAGGGTGTCTACTTTCCCAAGGCAGGGTAACAGTGCAGATAGTATTAATACGTTACTATTAATAATACCATAGAGTTACTCTTCCCCAGTACCATTAGTCCGATCTCATGCTGTGGAGTCTCATTTTTAAATATTTTGTCGACACTGAGCAATGCGGTTTTACTGAGCTCCCTTTTCATGCGATAGATAAGGAAAAGATAGTGTGTTGCTTATACATTGCTCACTCCTGAATGGTGGGAACTTAATTAAATTGATTTCTATCCCACAATTTGATCTGGAAAGATTCCACAGATAGTTACAAAATAAAATAACAGATTATAAAACACTAGTTGAAGTTAGCCCGTTCAATAACGGGCGCTAGAGGAGGAGGAGGCAGGAGGAGGCAGAACAGCGGCCGCTGGGGGGTGGAGAGGGGCTCCCTCCCCCTTCTTCGTTTTCCCTGGGGGCGGCTGTAGCGGCGGCGAGGATGGGGCGGCCCTCTGCGTCCGTGTGAGGCAGCAGCGCTGGCGCAACTGACAACGTGCGTGCGCCGCCACTGCCTCGCGGACACGCCCCCCTCTCCACCCGCTCCAATCCCTGCGTCTGTGTGGGACACGGACATGCGCAGTAGCGCAATTCCGTGACACACGGACTGGATGCAGGGACACAGCAACTTTATTATATAGGATTAAGCATGCAAACAGAAATACATTATTACGGAAAACCAAAGCAGATTGCCAATCCCAGTAACAGCTCTCTCAAAGAGTTATTTTCAACTGAACTATGAAAAGATCACAAGGACATTTTCTTGGCTGAGGGTGCAGAAAGAGTCAGTGGGTCTTGATTAGGGTGCTCAACAATCTTACCTCTTATAAGGAGAGGACTCAGAATAGTGTTTCAAAGGTGCTCCTTCAGGTAAACAGTTTCCAGGTTGTTGAAGGATTTAAAGTGCCTTGAATTTATCTACTTATCAGAATAATTTATGTCCCATTTTCTCACTCACTTTACTCACTTCTTTTTTAGTCTAGTCAGTAGACTCTCAACCACCCAGATCATGACCATGCAACTGGTGGCAGTAGCTAGTTCTGTTATGTGTGTAGCATACTTCAGCAAAAAAAAAAAAAAGACAGAAAGTAAAATATCAGTTGGGGGGAAAGTGCTGAAAGCAACTAGAACACAATTACGAAGCAATTAGGAAACAAGGTTCTATCTTTATTTCTTGTCAAATGCTAGTCTTTTCATAGTAGGAAGCATTCCTAAATCAGGAAAATCTCTTTCCTACGAAAAGAATGCAAGTTAAACAATCAAAGCTGGCTCTGATTGTCTGTATCAGCTATGATCCAGCTTCAGCTGGCTGCACCATTTACTTGGGGGATAAGTAGGTGATCATTTGCAGACTTATTTGGGGGGAAAGGTCTGCCAATATCTATCAGCATTTCCTGAAATGCTTGGCAGCTTCCCAAAGAGATTGTCAGTTTCATTGTGCTAGCTAGCAGCTCTTCTATACTGCTTGGCAGTACGTTACTAACCTGCCACAGTCGGAAGCAACATTAGCAAAATAAATTGCACTGTAAATATGGCATTGCACTATTTGCAGACAACACAAACCAACATGTATGCGTCCTCCCACGTGGAGATCATTTTGGACTGCTTTACATTTCCTGAAGACAATGGGAAGTTTGAGGACTGGTTTGTATTCTACGACCACCATGTGAAGGCTGTCTTAAATTGTAACATGAGACAGTGGTTACCATGTGGTTAGTCTTTTGTGCAAAGCCACTCATGGGTTTTATTACACTTACCAAACATTCAAAACCAAATGTTTGCAATGGTGTAGTGATCCAGGGAGAGGCATATATTGGAAGGAAATCTGCAAGTGCAAGCATCTGTGTTCGCCTGATGGCATGATCTTTTCCCCACCCCTCTCTGCTGTCCCATGGGTTCACCCACCCACCCACCCTGTGCCAATTTATGGGGCATGGGGACACACAGGGTGAGGAGATGGGGTGAAAGCCAAGTTGCACCAGTGGAACTCCTTGCATAGGTTTATGCCAGTGAGGCTCACTAGCTGAATCCGGCCCTTTATATTGTGGTTTTATTGAAATGTTCTCAGTGCGGGAGCAGGGTGGAGTATCTACAGTGAAGCCTATATAGACACCAGACATTAATATAATTGTTATTGAAGTTATTCTGGTAGGCTTCACTGTAGATAACCACCTCTGACATATTAATGTCAGAGGAGTTGTAGCTGCAGCTGCTACGTTTGATTCCTAATATCTCTAAATATTACTACTATTATTATACATTAATTTATACACCACTTACTTTCCAATAAGGCTGAGAAAGACTGATGTTGGAAACTCTAGAGAGCTGCTTGCCAGTCTACAGAGTCATAGAATAGAATCATATATTGGGAGGAACCTCAAAGGTTATCTAGCCCAGTTCCCTGACACTCCAGGAAATCTGTAGCAGGAGCATCCAAAATGGCAACCTGATAAGTGACCGTCTAACAAAAGTCTACCATTTCTAAGCTGACAAGTCTGTTTCACTGTCAAACAGTTCACCCCGTAACAAAGTCCTTCCAAATGTTCAGTAGAAATCCCCTTTCTTGTAATCTGGACCAGCTGAGTCCCTTTCAGAGGAAAAGGTGGGGTACAATCATCTTCACCACCAGCACCATCATTCTATCCCCTGGAGCAACAGCTGAAACAGTACCAAGACGTAACCTCATTACTGGGGTGGACATCACTTTGGGACCTCTGGTGGAAAGTGGTATAAACTCAAAGAAATAAAGAACAGATTAGGATCCTGTGAATCTTTGGGTGGCTCAACTCCACCACACCATTTTTGAGGTCCTATACAGGCTGTTGCTGGTGGTAGTCTCCCATTTACCCACTCAAGCAGAGGTTTGGCCTCTATCACAGCAGAGCTCCCCCCTCCCCCAATCAGCGGTGCTCTTCTCCCCTGACAGAGAGAGGGCCAAGCTTCATTCTCCTGCTATCTCAGTGATCAACAATGTGGGTTGCAGTCTTAATGGTTTTTTTTACTAGGAGCAAAAAGATTGAAAATGGCAGGTGGTGATATTAGCGATGAGAGTAATAAAAATTGCTTGCAAATTCCCTAGGAATTGTGTGTGTGATGATTATGTATTATATTAGACAGCACCCCATATTTCTTACAGATATATAAAAAAGTTACCAAATGGTCCAAATTCTCCAAATGAGGAAGGCTCTGAAGACTCCTGCTGCCTAATGGCCTTAAAACAAGTGTGACAGTACAGGCTGCATTCAGATTGCAATCCAATATAGCCAGCAACCATGAAATGTATACATTTTCACATATAGAAGCAAGATGATAGTATATAGAATAAAGGTCAATGGAATCAGACACAAGGAATCAGATGACGTGTTCAGAAACTAAGCTACCAGATATCAAAGTGTGAACTAAGACTTGCTGCAAGGGAAAATCTGGCCTAGTTTTTCACAAAACAACTCTAAGTCAAATATATCCAGGATTCTGCAAAAAAAAAAAAAGTAATACTTTAAATCAGTCTGGATTGAATGTGCTGGTAGAAGAGGCAAATCAGAAACCTCTGGAGTATTTTTTCTCTGAATCTTCCTTTCTCCTTTTAAAGCTTCTTAAGTCCCTCTTAGAATTGATGCTTCCCTGTGAGATTAAAAGCAGCATTCACGAATGTTCTAAATGTACAGGGGGTTTCCTATGGCATTTAAAATAGAACATTATATTTATTCTAGTCCTAATTCTTAAACGTTAGGACTCAGTGAGCTGGTCCTTGGTTTTTCCTTTTCATAAAGCTTCCTTGTCTTCAGGGTTTCATTGTATTGTTTTCAAATTTCAGTATCTAATAATAATAATAATAATAATTTATTATTTATACCCCGCCCATCTGGCTGGGTTTCCCCAGCCACTCTGGGCGGCTTTCAACAGAGCATCTACAGTATTCATAAGAGACTGTATTATTTAGTTAGAAATGCAATGGAAACTTTTTAAATTAAGAGTTTTAAAGCAACAACAGCAAAACAACAAATTGCACTGTTGGATCCTTGAGCATGAAATGTCTCAAGCATGCAGAGAGACCTTTGGGCTCACCCTGACATGTTCCTGGACTGTGTGTATGTCAGGTTGTCTGAATCCCCCTCAAGTGAGAAGCAATCAAATGATAAATAAGCATATAACATGTACATGATGTTCTAACACTCCTTCTCCCCTAGGCCACAATTTCAGCAGGGAATACCTAGTGGTGAGCTAAATGGCCGGGGTACCCAATCATGGGGAAATATGTATTTTTCTTATCCATGCTCCATAGTGCTACAGATGTTCTGTAGAGCTGGCAGTACAACAGGGTCATTAGCATTGCCATCATCATTATGGAAATGGTGCCACAACAGGGAATACCATATTAACCTTCTTTGGATCCCTCCTTACATTGCAATTGCTTTACATTGAGATCATCTCTATGGCAGGGATGGGAAAAATGTAGCCCTCCAGATGTACACGATCATCCCTGCTCTATGGATTGTCTCCATGATAGGAAAAATGGTCAGCAGTATATTATATGCAACAACACAGAGTCATGGAAACTTTAGCCAGTGTTTGGAAACCAAACCCATTATGGTAGAGCTCCAGTGATTCCAGGGACCCAGCTACACAGCCGCAAATAAATCGTTTTAAGTGTGTTTTAAGTGCAATATACAATGTGACACTAGATGGCGATGGTGAGCTTTATGGAAAATTCAATGCTTTTTTAAAAAAATAGCATCTTCAGAATGGTTTTTATATGTGTGTAGATTCCACCCAGGTCTTGTAGAAGAGCCATACCAGATGGACATGGCTAACAATTTGGAAAAATCAAACAAGAGACCATAAGGGGATCTACAGCTGCCAATGGTGAAACATTCCTGTTTTGTTTCTGATGAAATATGAAATTGGATGCAGCCCAGATCTCATCTAACATTTGAGGTGTTTTTGTCATGCAACAGTAGCTATCGTTCATGTTTGTTCATGTTCAATTTGTATGTAGCCTTAAACTGTTCACTTATAAATCACCTTTCATACATTTTATGGGTGGGTTTTGGCAGTGGGGAGGGGTTCTTATGACCACAGAGAAAATCTTGACATGATTTGTGTCTATGCAATAAATCTGTTTGGGTTTTTTTAAGGAAAACAAGTAGCCGCCCAAGGTTGCCTGATGTAGTCTCTTCAGCTAGTGTGGCCTAAAGATCCCCAAACAATCTACAGATTATGAAAAGCTTGCCTTGAAAAAAAACAACCCAGCCCTGTTACTGCTTCCATTTTCCAGAAAGGCAAAGGAATATTCTGAAGTATCAGTTTCTACCTAAGAGTACATTGAAAGGGTCATAGTGAAGATGGGTTTGCAAAACTGACATGCTGAGTGACTGAAATGCTTTCAGAATCGTTTTGCTTGTCAGTGGACTTATATACCGAATGAAACATACCAATAGGACATATGCCATTTGTGGCTGTTCAAATGAAAAATAGCAGTATTTACCAAGGAGCTACATGGCTCTTTGTTTATTCTTCACTTGGGCACCATGGTTTTAGAGGGTAGGTTTTTAATATGTAATGTTTTGTTTCCCGCAATGTTAAAAAGGTGCTTCTTTTCAATAAAAGAGCCAGGAGGTTTCAAAATACCAACACAGCAATTATATATATATACCGTATATACTCGAGTATAAGCAGACCCGAATATAAGCCGAGGCACCCAATTTTACCCAATTTTGCCACTGCCTGCCTCACTCGAGTATAAGCCGAGGGCGGCTTTTCAGCACAAAAAGTGTGCTGAAAAACTAGGCTTATACTCGAGTATATAGGAGATTATATATATATATATATATATATATATATATATATATATATATAGGCATGATATTGTTCCTTTGTCAACCTTCAGATGTTTTATACCAGGCATGTCCAACAGGTAGATCATGATCTACTGGTAGATCACTGGTCGTCTGTGGTAGATCACTGGTAGATCACTGGATTCCCACAAAGAAGCTCAGCAACTTTGGCTCCCCTTAAAAAGAAGCTCAACATCTTTGCCCTGAAGCCCCCAAAACAGGGCTTTCCTTCCTAAAAAAATCTCAACTTTGACCCAAAACCCCCAAAACATGGATGGCTTTCCTTCCTAAAAAAAGCTGAACAACCTCGACCTGAACACCCCAAAAGGGGGTAGATCACTGCCAGTTTTTAACTCTGTGAGTAGATCGCAGTCTCTTGGAAGTTGGCCACCCCTGCTTTATACTATAACTCCCAACAGCCAAAGCCAGCATAATGGGAGTTGTAGTCTAAAACATCTGGGCTTTTAGTTATAAAGGCTGGGACTCTGTAAACTGCCCAATAGATTCCAAACTGCCAGGAGCATAACTCTGTTCTGACTTGTTCTACTAAAAAAGCACCGGGGGGGGGGGACGGGACAGATAGCAAGGAGGTGGGCTTCATTTGCTGGAAGCAGGTGCACAGTTTGAATTCTTACAACAGAAGAACAGGATTTAAAAAAATAAATAAATCAATGAAGACATGACACAGTTCAGCTTCTACCAGTTGAACTTAATTCAAACATTCCATCACATATGAAATGTTATTCAAGTATAATGAACAGCTGTAAAGCTATTATACTATAAGAGGAATCAAGGACAGTGGGGGCTTCATAATTCTTGCTATCATTTTTTTTATTCCTTTCCTCTCTTTTTTAAAAAAAATTGTATAGGTCGGATACTATTTCAAAAACTTACTTTGCCATTTTTATCATACATACACACTGATTTAGATCCTCTATACCCTTCCATGGTTTTTCTTCACCACTATCGCATTTCACAAAACCTATTATCCTATGAGAAAAAGCATTCATCTAGTCATGGAATCAGAATGAAAAACCGGAATTTCAATCACTGCCATAGATTCTCCGACACATGAAGGTCAGTGAATTTTTCTGTCTCATCTGTAAAACAGAGATAATTAATATTTCTTTTCATCTGGCCTTCATGTGTCCTACTTAAGGGAAGAAGGTTAACCCTTTTTGCAATACAGATGATCAGTTGCTGAGCTGCAGAGGTCCATACCGTTTCAAATGCTCCCTTAGTGGCTGTTCCAAAGTGCATTCTTTCTTGTCATTGTCTAAACTTTGTCTAGTACTCTGTACTCCTATTCTGCCCCTGTCCCGCCCCCCCTCCCATTCCTGGTAGAATAGTATATATTGTAGCAAAATCTGGTTAGCTAGTGTGGAACCTGGAAACCTTATCAGAATCCAAACAACTTCAAATGCCCATTTAAAAAAGTATTAGACACGGCGAGCATGGAAAATGTGCACTTCTGGAAATGTAAGGATGCTTTTTCCATTCAAATGTAGAGTACAGCAAACAGCCCTTGATGAAAAATTAACCCAACAATGTAGATTAGCTGCAGGCAAAACTCAACAAGACCACTTAATGGACCTGGGGTTATCCTTTCTCATATAAGCTAATTCACAGGGTGGAGATTCTCTACAGATACTCTCACTTAATTCTTAGTCAGTCTCACTGTCTATATTTCAATGAGCACTGATAAAATAATGGTTGATGTAAGAGCAAAACTCTCCAAGTCTGTAAGAGTTTTGTCGTTGATTGTATTGTACTATTTCTAACATGTAAACTTCTCAATAAAAAGGCTATACATAAAAAAACTCCTCTCCAGTTCCAATGGAAATGGAGTTTGAAAAATATGAGTGCTTTTTACACCTCATGGAACTAGCTTCAGCTTCTAGGAGCTCAGACAAGAACTCATTCCAAAGCCTTTATGTCATTTTTATCACCCATGTTCCACTCTTGTCTCTCTTTCCACTGTCTCAGTCACAACTAAATAATTTCAAATTCTGCAGATTAAAATTACCTCACAGCTGCCTGGCTGTAAAATTACCTTTACTCCACAAGTAGGTCCCAGTGAGTTCAATGGGACTCATCCCAAAGTAGGTTTGCATAGGATTGCAGCTGTAGTTCTACAAAGTCCATACGTTAGAGAACTGTAGCTGCAATATGCTGTAGATATCAAAATGTTTTTGAAATGCCAAGTCTTCTTTTCCAAGCCTCAAAGCAAACAATAAACTATCAGCCTAAAGGCTGGAAATGAAATAGAAACAGAAGTTCGTGAAAATGGATAAGAAGGGTGGGGGATGAACCTGGGTATGAATACTATAGTAAGGGAAATGGGAATGAAACATTTCTATTTTTAGCAAGACAGATTCAAAAGGAATTTCCCAGCTGAAAGGAAAACATCATGTTAAATTTTCCTTCCAGGGATTTCCCAGTGAATACGGTAGAGTGCTTAATGCTGCCAGTAAATATTCTGGCCTAAAAATTCAAAGCTTGTGGGAAGGGATTTTTTTTTTTAAATATCCTAAATATCAGAGTTCTCCACAGCATCAGATTACCTTGCAGCGTTGGCAGCCACTCCCCAAACCGTATAAAAGACTTGCAGGTGCGAGTAAGAAATGAAATAAATAAATTTCAAATCCCAATTCTACGTCATCATTTCATCGAGCAAGGCAAAGAGATCAAGTAAGGTTAACCTCACAGCTGTGAGTGACAAAGATGAAACAAATGCCATTTAACACAACATTTTTAGAGCAGAATTGGCTCATTAAAAGAATATGCCTAACTCAGCCCAGGGTTGCTGCTGTGCAGCCCAAATCTTAAGCATGCATTCTCTGAACTAAGTACAACTAAGTTCAGTGAGAGTTACTCCCAGGTTAAGTGTGCACAGAATTACAGCACATCCACTCCAAAATATCATTGACTTCAACAGAGATTACTCTTAGGTAAGCATGCACAGGGTGGCAACTTTAAGGTTGAGCCCAATGGTATGCAAGAACAGCAGACTTCTGCTCATGCATTGGGTCTCCCCCTTTCTCTCCTCCCCACTGCAGTGTCCTGTGTACCCTAAAAATTTGCCCCAGAGGATTGGGGCACCATCTTTACCATTTGCTAAAGAACCACCACAATGATAACATTAGAAGAGTCGGGTTTGTATTGACAGAGCAAAGAAGGTCTTCAGGACTAGAATGTAAGGGAAAACTTAGAAATGTTCTGCAAGAGAAAACAAACCAGACAGGGGAGGGGTCAATTTAGCCACGAGCTGTGTAAAGGCCTGCTACAGACATGGTAGACAAGCATGAAATTGGAGAGGAAACTGAGCTTGTCGGCAGCACAAAATGAAGTGTTTTGGACTCTGGCTATGAGAGACTAGGAGCTGAGATGTCTGCTCTCTTGCATTGCTGTTATTTTTCAGCAGTCCCAAAACATACCAGAGCAGAGCAGAGTTACTTGGAACTGCAAACTAATCCTATGCATGTTTACTTAGATGGAAATTCACAACATTTTTCAGTGGAAGCAGGCATGGCAGTGAGTGCAGCTTACATTATTTTCCCATTAAACCTGGGGTGGAGAACCTGTGGCTCTGCAGATGTTGCAGGACTCCAACTTCCATCAGCCTCAGCCATCGTCCAATGTTCTAGGATGACGGGAGTTGTAGTTCAGCAACATCTAGAAAAGCTTTGGTTTTCTCAGCCTTGTGTTAAACAAAGAGTATTGAGGTGAGGCAGGATAACATTCTATAAACCAACTTTCTTCAGCCTAGTGCTCTCCAGAAGTTTTGGTCTACAACTCCAATCATCCCCAGGTAGTAAATGCTGGCTGGTATAGATGGGAGCTGTAGACCAAAACATATGGTAAAGGCTGTGCCCGATTTAGGAAGTTTCATCTGTTACCTTTCCTAAAGAAAAATCAGCAGCAGCATTACCAGACCTTTAGAAGACATCTGAAGGCAGCCCTGTTTAGGGAGGCTTTTAATGTTTTATAGATTATTGTATTTTAATGCTCTGTTGAAAGCCGCCCAGAGTGGCTGGGGAAACCCAGCCAGATGGGCGGGGTATAAATAATAAATTATTATTATTATTATTATCAGCAGCAATCAGTCCTTCACAATTTTCTTCTTAAGCAGAGCAAGCCTACCAATTGGGGGAATTAAATAGGTTTTCCTCCTATTGACATTTTGATGAGCCAGACTGTGTTCCTCACCAATCGTATAAGTGCCATAAGATCAGTGGCAAGGGATAGCAGCACATTTCAAGAAAATTTATCTCATAACACAAAGGGCACTGAAATGGGGGAAAAAATATGCTGACACAACTCTTTATTGCTGCATAATAAAGAAATCGTTTAGTTCATCTCCACTGTTATTTTCAGTCTTCTTTTTGTCTCCATTGATTTTTTTTATTAACAATCCAGGTTCTAATGGATTTCATTCTTTTGAAAGACACTTCTTATTATTTACTCCCCCCCCCCAATGTGTGATGTCCCTTAGGCTGAAATCCTACACAAACTTACCTGAGTGTAAGCCCCACTGAATTCAATAAGGCTTACTACAGAGCAGACATGCCTGAAATTATGCTGTTAATGAAGAAATTATGAAAATTATTATTAGAAAGAAGGGACAGACATTTACTAGTGCAATCCTTCTATTCCTGATCTGCTTGAAAGCTATACATGTTATTTATAATCAATCAATCAATACGCAATTACATCATAACAAAAATAGTCATAAGCAATAAATAAAATATGACCCTATAAAAATAGCATTTATATTTACCCAGAGCACACATGTCTACAAAGAGTTGTGAGCGTTCATTTATCTGAAAGGATGGTACTATACTTGAGTACTTTAAGTACAAAACATAAGCATTAGCTATAAAGTACAAGCCTTCCTCTGATTCTGTACTATTTAGGCCATGCAAAGTTAAGTTATTAATGCATATTAACACTTGTTCTCTGCTTTCCTTCATCTCCCACTAAATAAGCACTGAAGATATACATCTATGTTGTAATGAGTTGGGGTTATACCAAATGGATTTTTGGGATCCTCTCCAATGCTGTGATTATAGAGCTGCTAGATTGGATTCTGCAGAAGAAGAGACTGATAGCAAAGAAACTAGTTTCATCATGTTACGTAATTAATTCTTAATCGCCGCAATTCCTTGTGAAGCTTTGTTATGTTAAAATGGAGTTTTAATTGGACAATCAAAGCTGTTCTAATATACAAGGCAGGATGGTGTTGATTAAATAGATGGAGAATTCATAAGAATCAAGCTTCACAGTTTATTAAAAATGGCTGTTGGGTAACGAATATGAAATATTTGTCTTTTCACCTTGCGGTTAAATTTGTGCCTGGAAAATATTAATGAAAAGCAAACAGAGAAGGTGAAGTATTTGGGTGTATATGAATAGAATGGAAAATTCTCAGTGAAAATGTTGCTGCATTCTTCAAGGCTCAACTTGAGGCTGGCCCTTTCCTGCTATCCAAATTCTAGTCCAGGTCAGTGCAAGTACAATGCCTATGTCACACTTTTCCTTTTTGCAGTACATGGGAGAAAGCAGAACAAAACAAGAAGTAACTGGAACATTGGTCCATTTGCCTCACAGCAGCATGAGGAGGAAAAGGAGAAGGAGCCAGCCACTGGAGTCGCACTGCACTTGGCTCCATGCTTCACCTCTGTGCTTTTTGGACATTGGAGGGCCAGGCCTCTACCCAAAAATATTGGAGGGGTCCCAAAAGGACTCAGCCCCCAGGAGCTGGCACTCCTGCCCCATAGATGTCTTATGGCATTTACATGTATCTCCCAGGCTGCTATTTTGAGTATCATGGAGAAAGTTGACTGCAGATATGAGCTAATAGTGGAAAACCTCCAGCTATGTATGAGTGTGAAATATAAAACAGAAACATAATGGGTCAGGTCCATCAATTTAGTTGAACCCCTAAATGCCTCTGATTTCAACAGGAGCTACGTTGATCAAGGATAACTTTTTATATTAATTTCAATGGAACCTAAGGGCAACTAAGTAAGTCTGGATTCCCACATCACACAAATAAGTAAATCTGTGTTGGGGGGGGGGGAAGAGAGTCTATATTACATCCATATACCAAAAATTGAGCTGGAGTCAAATTTGTATATTTTCAG
The DNA here is from genome assembly GCA_034641385.1 of Darevskia mixta. Taxonomy (NCBI): domain Eukaryota; kingdom Metazoa; phylum Chordata; class Lepidosauria; order Squamata; family Lacertidae; genus Darevskia; species Darevskia mixta. The sequence goes on along the minus strand of JAWWNH010000018.1, from coordinate 5,726,245 downwards.
AAAACAGAAAAAGTATTATTAGTGGAAAAGCAAACATTTAGCTTTCTGTACTCCTCCATTCTTGCAGACTCTAATTACTATCTTGAGGATACAAAAAAGACCAACAACTAATTTGGAATGGAACACAAAGGAAATTACTTTTGCCGTGCTACTAAGGAAAAATAAAACACTCCTAAGGCAATGTTCATTTTAGGACATAAGAAGTCTTTCTGATAAATATTAGTAGAAGGTGCATATAGGTGAAACAGAGAATAAAGTAATAAGTATAGATAAAATTAGTTGCATAACAGAGATCCACTTGCTGAAGTTTAAAAGTTACTGTCCAGGGAATAAGCAAGCTATTATGTTACTTGTATGAAAAAGCTTATCATATTGGTATGTTGGTATGTTGAAATCACAAGAAGAGCCTCTGATGGGATAAGCAAATAGTTCACAATTAATCTGAGTGGAACCCTAAGGACTAGCCAAGCATTTGGTTTATTTCCCCCTTTAACGAGGCTCATCAGTGTACTAAACAAGAACTTCCATTTCCCTGGGACACATTTAGTCTCCACAAGCAATTCTTAAGCGCACAGATGGATGAATGAATGAACGAACAAATGTCTACTTCTGGAAAAGCATGTGATGCCGCATCACCGCTGTGCAAACTGCAGAGCCCCAAAATGTTTTAAGGGCGTTTCTTTTTTGTTATGTGTTGATCATGTTCTTCCGCAAGCCAGCCACAAAAATGACAAGAGTGCAGTCACCACACAGGGATCAACGGAAGGATGCAGTTGGCTCAGCAGTCAACCCTGATAGTCTGATTAAGTGATCTACTGTTGCTGAAGTCCTTCAGTGACCTGTCTGCTATTCCTGTGTCTAAGTCATTTGTGAAACAGCCCCAGCATGTGATCCCCTTGATGACGCAGGCATACTAACTGAGAAAGGTAGACACAGGCTTCCTTCTTTGTGTGCTCTTAAAAATACGATCAGCTACGTAGGGTTTCTGTTTTTGTGTTTCGGTGCGGATCCTTAAGGCTGAAATTAGATACAAATGCAGCATGACCCAAGCAAGTCCCTACAAAGGAATGGGGGAGAAATTTAATACTCTGCATGGAGCTGGCAAGAGTGAGGAGTGGAGCCTTTCCCTACATGCACCCCTCTCCAAAGGCAGTGGCAGCACTAGATTATTTAAAAAAAAATTTTTTTGTGGGGTAGCACAGTAGAGACAAAATATATTTTTAGGCCAGAAAGAAAGAAACATTTCAGCAGCCCTGTATCCTGAAGTTTTTAATGTTTGATGTTTTACTATTATTTTATATATGCTGTAAGTCGCCCAGAGTGGCTGGGGAAACCCAGCCAGATGGGCGGGGTATAAATAATAAAATTATTATTATTGGCAGGAATTCAGAAATGAAACACACTGACTGCTTCTAAATTTACCTAAATTTTGCCACACTTATAGTTGTCTAAAAACAGTATGGGGACTGCCACAAAAGGGAAAGTGTCTGAACTCTCTTGTAATTCAAACACTGCTGACCAATAAACAAGTATTCTCAAATTGGGCTGGACCAGTAATTAACAGTATTTGAAATTCACATATGTATGCACTCTCCTCCTGCTATAGCACGCGCGCACACACAAGAAAAGTAGATTTTGAGTGGGAAAACTCTATTTTTTGAAGCAGTACACCTTTCCAAACATATTCATCTCTTTATTTCACATAAATGGTCTGATATCAGCCAATTTATTCAAAAGTATGTTAGACTGGCTTCAGTAAGATTTGTATCTAAGTCAGCATTTTAAAGATTTCAGTCAGTACTAAAGCACTAATTTATGATTCTATTCAGATTTTTAAAATCTACCTGCAATCTCTGGTGGCTCCTAAAAGTGAAAATGCTGGTTTTCTGCACAGATAACTAACCACCCCTAACTCATGCTTGATTGATGGAGGATTATGGAAAACTTAAAAGCTTGCCACATTTTTGTGACTTTTTTAGTTTATCCTCTGACCTCTGCTGAAGGTCATGGTATACCAAGCTAAATACGCCAACTTCATTTTTTACCAATGAAAAAGCATATGGAAACGGCAGAATGGGATACTTTCTGCACCATTTTGGGGGCGGGGGCGGGGAGCTGTCCCAGCTACATTAAAATATTAGATATTGCCCTTGTTTTCTTTGGGTAGCCCTCATTTCTATTCCTGGAGACATTGTAGAATAGATTTTCAGCAGTGGTGGCTGGTGCCCATTGGGACAGTTGGGTGGAAGACAAGGAGCCCCACCAGTAGCTGGTACCAGAGCCAATGTCAGGAAGAGTCAATTAGTTTTGGGTTCTCTCTGCTCACATTACGTTACATTATTTTATTTACCGGTATATTCTGTCATTCCTCCCAAAGGAGTCCAGGTTGACTAACAAGTGATAAAAGGCTTGTTGATGTTGAATTCTACAAGGGCAACACAGAGTCCAAGGAGAAGAAAGCTGACAGGCAGTGCTGGCTAAGTGCAGACTGGGGTAGTGCCCCTTTTGCCGTAATGGACCAGCCTCCATGGAACCACACTAAATCGGAGATGGGGAATGTGTGGCTCCCCCTGGGCTGTTGGACTGCAACTCCCATCAACCCCAGGCAGTATGAGCAGTGGTCAGGAATTATGGAAGCCATAGCCAACAACGTTTGGAAGGCTAAATCCCTATCCCTGTTCTAAACTTTTTATATCTATGTGTCTCTTTCTCTAGCTACTCTGTTTTAACTACTCTATCACCATTTCAGTCTCTCTCTCTCTCTCTCTCTCTCTCTCTCTCTCTCTCTCATTAAGTCAGAATTTTGTGGGGCCTGAGCACCTTCTGCCCTGAGTGTTTCAGGTAGGGTTGCCATATTTCAAAAAGTAGAAACCAGGACACCCCAAAAGTTGCTGAGATGCGGTTTTTTGTTTTTACAAAAACACACACAAAAAAGCGATTTTTTTGATTGACTTGCCTAGGATCCAGGACAAAGTGCTGCCTGCACGTCAATTCCGTCTTTGAAATCCAGACATATGGCAGCCCTAGTTTCAAGGGATTTCCCCAATTCCCCTTTTGTTGTTTCCTGCTCCATGGTTTTAAAAAGAATATTTTATTAATACTTCTGCAAATCTCTGGGTTTCTCAAGTCTACTCCTACCCTCCTCCTGTGGTTGCTGCTCTCACTACATAAGCAGCAACATGTGACGACTTGAATTGGAATTAGTTCTTTATATTTAATCTTAGGACAGTGAAAATCTGCTTATTCATATGCAAGCTAATATGTGACTCCATTCCATTTCTGTCAGAAGAGCTTCAATGAGCTTTAGAGGTACATGTTTCTCATGAATAAAGATAAAACATCCCCTTTCTTAGTTAGCTTATCATGTAATCATTGAAGTGTAGAATTGGAAGGGATCCCCAAGGGTCATCTAGTCCACCCCCTGCAATGCAGAAATCAAGACACCAAAGTTCCTTACAAGAAATCCTTACCATGCTGATGATGGCTTTCAGAACAAATGCTCTCAAACTTCTGTATCACCTTTGACACCAGCTGCAGGAAGAGTTCTACCACTTAGCCCCAGCACTGCTAACAAATCTGGACCAATTTTCCAGCTAGTGCATGGAAAATTAATTAGGGATGTAATCTCAGTTAATAATCAGTTAAATGATGTGCATCCCTGATTTCAGGATTGGCAAAATGAAAAAATAAATCCAAAACAGTGAATAATTATTTGGCGTTTCCTGAAAATGATGGTAATGATATTTACCTTATTTTGTTTTCGTGTTGTTATAAAATGTTACGTCCATTGCTTTCCAGTTGCACTACATTACTAACTGGCATCCATTTTATGGAGTGTGTTCTTCCAGTCTGCCAGAGGGAGCTTCCACAAGACACAGAGGGAAGACTCAGACTTATTTAAAGAGCAACAGCACCTGGCTTAGGGTGGTTATTTCTTCTTCTTAAGACTGAGATTTACCACCTCTTCACTTTAACATGAAATTGGAAAAGTTGTAGCAAAGTTTCTGTCAAAGTTCTAGCTTGGAATGCCATGGGAAATTTTGACCTTTTGGTCAATGCCATTAAAGACCAACCAAATCAGACCAGTATCTCTGAAAGGGAAAGCAACGTGTCAAGTTATGTTAGAGTTAGATAGCTACTTCAGTTTCATATTGAAAATCTGGTTTCATGCTATTTTTATTTCAGGAATCTCCACGCAATATAATTCTGTCTAGCCTATTTCCCATTGAATTTGAACAGCAATATTCCCCTAGAACTCATGCAGTTCTGGAGACAGCTACAGTCCTAAGATTGTGTGAAACAGGATGCTTCCTTTCTCCCCTTTTCTTTTGGCCAAAGGCTTTGTGTAAAGTGCCTGTACAATGGTGTAATGCTGCTTCTATCACATTAATCATTAATAAACAGAGTAGAAATAATACTGCAACATCTCAGTTACAGGGGAAGGGTTCTGATTCCAGAAGCCACACACTTAGGCCAAGGAATTCACCAGGGTGTATGTGGATGGTAATTTACGAGGGGAATAACCCTTTCCCTCTGATGGAAGCAAAACTAAGAGATTATGCTTAATTAGATGATAAAGTGATACTTGCCCAATGGTGTCTCTCTGCCTTCCATACTACATAATGGAAACTGTGCTCAAAATAGGTCGCTAATTTCTGTACAGATTAAAGGTAACCAAGCTACTTTACTTGCCGCTAATTTATCTAATGCCTCTTAGCCATGCAGGCACATTCACTACAATGCGTCTGACTAGGAGACACCAGCTGTTCCGTAAGAATTCGGAGAACTAGGACTAAAGCAGAGGGCAGTTTGGAGTAAGAGAGGGGAGGTCCAATAGTTTCATCATTACCAAAAAAGATACAGCACCAGACAGTTTTTACTGTTGTTTTGTTAATTATGTGCATTCTTTATTCATCCAGACATCGAGTCTTTTCACGCTAAAAGTGCACCTTCCCCCTTGCTTTTCCAGTGTCTGTAACATGAAAGCAAAACCTTTACACAACAGAACTGCCTTTAGTTTACAAATAACTGATTCTTGCTTTCTGTCCCATATTAAACACACCCATGAATGCATCTCAAAAGTGCTTTTATTGTCTGCATGAACACATATTTTCCCTTCCTCATTCAGTTATTCATACCAAAAAAACTACGGCGCTACTCAACACCCAAATTTGCAAGACGGTCTTTGAAATACCACAAACAGGTCATTGGCAGCAGGTTTATCCCTCCCCCCAAAGGATAAATCTAGATTAATGGTGAAAAAGTATGGGCTGGCATATTGATGGCAACAACATTGTATGGATGTTGCAAAACAAAAGTAAAAGCTGCATCCATGAGGAGCACTGATCCCAAAATAATCATGTACTGTACCTTGAAACACCCCTAATTACTGAGAGTAGAAAGGTCTTCTGAAAAGTCATGAATGGGGTCAGACAACACTGAAACACCCAGAGTAGGATGCAGAAATAATTCTTAAGCAAAACAGCATTGGAAAAGAAAGCTTTGTACAGAAATACTCTCCACATTAGTAATACTGTATCTCCAAATTGTCACAGTAGGAATGCAGAATCACTGGATGGCATAGGTCTAACATGCAAACATCTCTCTTTTGCAGAATGTTGCACCTCGCCTAGTCAGTCAGGAGGAAACAGTGGAGGACTAGTATGGGGAGGGCAATGCAGATGAGGGAACTCTACTTCCCTGTATGAAATTGCCAACCTGTGCTGTATTCTAATGGAGTTGTCTGAAGCTCAACATCAAAAAAACTAAGATCATGGCCACTGGTCCCATCACCTCCTGGCAAATAGAAGGGGAAGAAATGGAGGCAGTGAGAGATTTCACTTTCTTGGGTTCCATGATCACTGCAGATGGTGACAGCAGTCACGAAATTAGAAGACTAGAAATTAGAAGACGCCTGCTTCTTGGGAGAAAAGCAATGACAAACCTAGACAGCATCTTAAAAAGCAAAGACATCACCTTGCCAACAAAGGTCCGTATAGTTAAAGCTATGGTTTTCCCAGTAGTAATGTACGGAAGTGAGAGCTGGACCATAAAGAAGGCTGATCGCCGAAGAATTGATGCTTTTGAATTATGGTGCTGGAGGAGACTCTTGAGAGTCCCATGGACTGCAAGAAGATCAAACCTATCCATTCTTAAAGAAATCAGCCCTGAGTGCTCACTAGAAGGACAGATCCTGAGGTTAAGGCTCCAGTACTTTGGCCACCTCATGAGAAGAGAAGACTCCCTAGAAAAGACCCTGATGTTGGGAAAGGTTGAGGGCACAAGGAGAAGGGGACGACAGAGGACGAGATGGTTGGACAGTGTTCTCGAAGCTACCAACATGAGTTTGGCCAAACTGCGAGAGGCAGTGAAGGATAGGCGTGCCTGGCGTGCTCTGGTCCATGGGGTCACGAAGAGTCGGACACGACTGAACAACTGAACAACAACAACAATTGCTTCTCCCCTGGCAGAAGCCAGAGAAACAAACCATAAAGATGCAATTAAGTGTGACTTCCTGAAACATCCAAACCCAGGATTGTGGCTGGTTTCCTTCTACCAAGGAATCACTAGCCCAACTTTACAACTATTTATTTTATTTCCTGAATTTATTCATTGCTTTATATTAAAAATGTCAAAGTGATGTACAAAGATTTGTTTCTTTAGAAAACAATAATAAAACAGCAAAATGCAACAAGAAACACAGTAATAAATCACAGTTCCTTATGCATCCTGTTTTGGTTTTTTAGGGAGAAACAAAAAACAACAATCCCACGTTTGAATGTCACACAAAGTCAAGTTTAATTGTATTTTAATGTTTTGTTTCTTTCACTCATGCAAGGGAGGAGTGAAGTTGAAACAACTGGGTTGTGTTCACTATCATGCTGCTTATTCCTGAGAAACCATGACAAACTGGCACCCTGACTTATTGTGATGTATGAATATGAACACTGTGAAAGCAGTAGTGACAAGTGGAATCTACAGCATAATGTAGCAGCATGGAGCACTCCTGGTCAACCAGTTGTGCCATCTTGCAGAATACTCCATCCCCTTCCCAGTGGTTTTCCATTCTCCCCTTCCCATGTTACCCAGCATTCCACTCAGGAGCATTAGAAATCCTCATGCACAATCCACGGCCCCTGAGCAAACACAAACTGGTTTTGTTTCCCACCCCATAGGATCCATTGTCTCCCTTATTACTTTTAGGCTTTCCCCCCATAATAAAATCCCTTTGTACTTCAAACCTTGGGTTTCCCCCCATTTTCTTGTGTTCAGTGTCCTTTTTGGCTACATATAAGGATTGGCACGTGGATAACTGAATTTGCTTTTAGTATAGAGGTCACCAACCTGGTTGGACCCGTGGGCACATTTTGAATTTTGAGCGAGTGCTGTGGGTACCAGTCACAACATGGCTACCATAGAGGTATGCCCTAAGACAGAATAAGAGAGACAAGCCCCCCTGACAACCTTATGCTCACCATGGGAAGTCAGCTGTGTCCTGCTGGTACTGATTGTGGAGATCACACAATACTGATGCCACGCACAGCAAGAGATGTTGCTGTTGCATAATAAAAACTGGGAGCATTCATCAGTACCAGGAAAAACATTCAGGGTTGGTGACCCCTGGCACATATATGATAATAAAAAATACCCCCCCCCAATATTGAACCTTTGCATTGATATTTACCAACAATGCTGTATAATAACAGGGATTAACATAGGGGTTCTTTTGAAAGTTTACTCCTCTACCTTGACATCTCCACATACAGAGGAAATGATGTGAAACATGATCTTATGCCCATATTTTATTAATAGTGTTCTACATTTTATTATCAGAGACAACACACACATACACAAGGCAAATCCCTTAGGGAATATCCAAATTAAGTTACATGTTTCCTCTTTTACAAAATGGAAGCTGTGATCTTCCCTTTCCCTGCGCCTAAGAAATAACTGATCAAAAGAAGATTTAAATCCTGAAAGTCAAAGAATAAATTCAAAAGGTCTTTAGAAAATGCCTGAAACTTTCTCAAGCAGTGCTTTTGTCCAATTCTGTGTAGAAATATGAAGCCAAATAATGTGCAAATTTCTTACTGCTAATAACATAAAGCTTATTAGAATACTAGTTATTTCTGCAGAGTGTTGAAGAAAAGCAGCATTCACCTCCATGCGCTCTACCTCTGCCCATCTTCTTGTAATGTAATTTGGAATATTTTCAGCAAGCATTTTATTCTTTCAGCAGATGATCATTCCCATAATACTCTGATACAGATGAGTTTAGCCTGTGAGGACAATTTGTGAAATAGGCTTGACTGCATAGTGCCCTCCAGCCCTGGTTTGGTGTTTTCAAAGTATCGTGGTAATACCAGCACATTTGCCATTGAATAATAAAATTTTGAAGCATGGCACTGCTCATTTAAATATCATAATGTCCAGAGGAGTGATAAAATAAGATTTTCTTGTGTAGGTGTTCCATTAAACATAAAGAAGATGCACACAAGGAGTGAACTGTGGCTGAGTGTTTCATTCGGTCAGAGTTTCAAGCTATGTTCTGAAGTCACATGGGGCTACCACCTGAGTTTGTTTATGACTGCATGGGAACCAAATGTATGCCCCCTTTGGGTTCCAAGATGGAAGAAAAGTGGAATATAAATAAATATCAGGAAATATCTAGAAAGGCATGTGATATAGCTCTAGCCTCTAGGCCTGTACTTCTTCAGAAGGCAGGTGGCGAACCACGTGTTTGAATGTTGCCACCACCCCCACCACCCTCCATGGAAACCTATTAGAACCGGAATAAGAATCCTAGGTTTTTATGTGCAAGTTTTGATCTTTTTTAAAAATGTATGGGAGCATGGAAAAACATGAACTGCATTATTCAATTCAGAAGTACATAAGAACACAACGTAAGCACATGAGCCAGGCTGGGTCAGACCAAAGGTGTATAAGTCCAGCATCACATTTCCCACTGTGACCAGCCAATGGAAAGCCCACCAAGCAGGACATGAAGAGGAGGAGAACCAACCCCATGCATGCTACATTCAGCATCTTGGAGGAAAGGTAACATAGACATCTAATTATCATCATCTTCAATTTGTCAGGCACTGGATGAACAAGATAATACTATCTGCCCATCACACTTTTCTATTTTAATGCCATGTTCCTTTAATCAACCATCTCTTTACCCTGGAAATCTTTCAGAAGAACCTTGATTATTTTAAATTTCTACTGAATATTGATTTCTCTCTGTGTTGGGACAAGCAGACAACAGCAAGCAACCCACTTCAAAGCAGAGAATAGGTGTAGCCTTTGCTTCTAATGAACAGTGTTTTATCTTTAGTTTAAATTACAGTTAAGTGCTTTTAAATCTTCCTTCAAAACTGTTATTTGGCCTTGCCCCAAACGTTTTCTCTCCCCTGTTCACCCTATTTTTATAAGACCTGTCAGAACCAACAGTAATTCTGTACTTAAGGAATGGTATTTAGTAGAATGCACTGTGGAAACCAGCCCACCTGCTGATATAAAAGTTCTCATAGGAAATAGTCTTATGAATTATTTGCAGCAAGCAGAATTGCTAACTGGGTGGAACTTGCACAGTCTGCCTGTGCAAAGGAATACTGAGGAAATGGTCATGGAAACCTCCAGTGGATCAAAGAGTCTTCTTTAGGCAAAGGTGTAGAACCGGACACAAGGCAGTGCCTTTATGCAACACCATAGTGCTACAGTGTATTGTGTGAAGTTCTGGTCACAAAAAGGATTTCACAGCCCAAGGAAAGTTACCAAAAAATAACCACCAAAATGCTCCAATCTTAAAGGCACCACCCCGTGAGGAAAGTCTAAGGTGTTTAGGGCTTTATTGAAGTTTCAAAAAATATCGATGAGATACAGTGGATTTTTTCTTTCTCTCCCACAATACTAGAACTTGGGTTCACCCAGTGAAACTGATCGGCAATATGTACAAAATGACACACAGAAAAAAATCATGCAAATTCACACAACACAGGTGAGGAACCTCTGGACTAGGGGGCAAATATGCTGCTCCATGCCTCTCTATCTAGCCTCGGGACTCTCCTCACACTAACAACATCCCTATCCATAGGCCATGCCCCTCACCAGTTCTGCTCCACATCCATCCTCCTTGGATGTTTTTGCCTGGCTGGAGTTTGCCCTTGAACTCTGATATTGCTTCTTGCTTACAAAGAAAGAGGACATAAAGAGGTGAATGTGAATGTGCATAGAAACTAGCTTATCACACAAATGTAAAATTTACATGTGGTGCCTTGCTCACTTTTGCTTCTGTTCTCCACTTTTGTGTTACACAGTTTATGGAATTCACTGGCACAGAATGTGGTGATGGCCATTAGATTAGGCAGCTTTAAAAGGGGAGGAATCCATGCGCGATAGAATCATCATGTTCAGCGACAGTCCATCTAGGGCTGGAGGGGAGGGGAGTGGTCAAAATGCCCAAGGCTGGACTTTATTTACCTTGATGGGCCAGTTCATGCTTTCCTGGCAGTGGCAACAGCCTGAAAACTGCCATTTTAATTTCCCAGAATATTCTGGGAATTTCCTGAGTGCTATGCCAGAATACTGGGGAAATTGAAATGGAAACTCTGAGACCCAGCTACATGATGTGGAGGGTCCATGGTAGGTGTGAGTACTTGAGGACTCTGTCTGAGCAGTTGCCCGGAGTAGGTCTCTTATATTAGATGCTGGGGAACCTACCATGTGGGAGTAAGCTTGCAGGCTTCCCAAGAACATCTCTCTGGTCAGCTTTGAAAAGATGGTGCAGGATATACAGTGGTACCTTGGTGTATGAACTTAGTCTGTTCCGGAAGTCCTTCCACCGTTCAGATTCCGTTCTTAGACAGAGGTAAAGTTCGCAAACCGGGACACTACTTCCGGTTTTGCGGAGTTCGTAAACCGAATCGTTCGTAAACAGGACTGTTCTTAAACCGACGTACCACTGTATGGACTTTTGGTCCAAGCTAGGACTGTTCTTACATTTAATTATGCTGAAAAAGCCAAGTCTATTATCAAAGCTCAATGCAGTTACAATAAGGGAAGATACAGCACAGTTGGTTAGAGCACAGTGCTTGTAATACCAAGGTCACAGGTTTGATCCTGATATGGAACAGCTGCATATTTCTGCATTGAGGGGGTTGGACTAGATGACCCTATATAATTCTATAATTCTATAATTCTATGATCTATGACTTATTTTCTGTGCCTAACATGAGACATTTATGCTACCCCCCCCCCCCCGGAGACTTAGAGATTTATTGCGGCATACGTTTTTAATCTGTCAGTCAATCAAATTTTATTATGTGGTTGCAGACCCATTAAGGTATAACTTTTCATGGACTAGCATCCACTTCATTAGATGAAATGGATTCTAGTCCTCAAAAGCTTATGCCATATTAATTTTGTTTTGTCTTTAAGGTGCCACAAGACTCTTTCTGATTTTTGCTGCAATGGAATAACATGAAAACCCTCTTTGGAAATTGTTACAATCACATAGTAATTGTAGGTATCCATGAAGCTTTGAATATCATTCACCACAAATCATGGGCTTTTACATCCTTGGAAAGTATCTATAAACTGGAGGTGCCAAGATAGAGTTCCATTGTGGCTTAGTTAAGATATTAAGTAATCCCAATTCAATAAAATGTACCCAATTCAAGTCTGAGCTCATACTGGAAACTGGGTGTTTTGGGGAACCTATATTCCAGTAGCTGGACTGCAGCTGTGACAGTCCTTAGAATACTCTATAACACAGAGTTTACCCTACTGTATATAAAAGGAAAAGAAGAACAGCTTTTTGTTTGCATTTTCACAGCACTCTCCACAGAAGACAATGTAAGAAAAATGCACTATTCGTGTCCTGCATAGCAGCATTCTTATTTGCAAGTTGACATCCGATTTTTCTTTGTGAAAAAGAAGGTAAGAAATCCACACTAATGTGGCCTACAATTCAGTTAAAAATGCCATGTAGCCTGAATGTCACTTGCTGCATTGATTTTAGAGAAAAATACAGATAATGATTTTTTTTTTTTTACTATTCCAGCTTCTGTGGGTGGGTTTATACAAGGCTGCGCACACACCATATATTTAAAGCACTGTAGAACTGTAGTTTATCCCAAACTGATCTACAATTCCAAGTATGGTACCCTTAACAAGCTACACAGTTCCCAGGATTCTTTGGGGTGTGTGGGTGCACTGGCAGAGGAAGAGGAGTGTGGGGGGAGCATCGCGGCTGCACCCCTGCCCACGCTGGGCGCCACACCCCCGCAGGCAGCACGCCCACAGGACACGCACCACGCCCCTGTGGGCAGCGCACCCCCGCCTGCTCTCTGCCCCCCGGTGCCAGAGCATGAAGCTCTGACAATGTGTGGGTGCATGGTGTGCACAGCATCTTGTTAACGTTGAAAGTGTGCAAACTCTCCTCACCTGCGTTGTCTGTCTCATTCTGACTGAATGGATTTGCTTTTATTCTGGTAATAGTGGATATTATTCACCCACACTAAAAAGCAAAGATCTATAAATATGAACTGCCCCTCCCCAAGGTTATGGAGCAGTATGGACTGACTAGTTAGAACAAACACCCCCTTGCTCATGAGAAATAAATACAAAGCATTTGAAGGGTCGAACGTGGAGCTGAAAGCTAACACATGTTCTGAACAGATGTCTTGTTAAGAAGTTCATTTAGTTTGAATAAAATTCTAGATCAAGGGACTTCAGAGGTGGGGGAGGACTGGAGTAGATTAAAACATAACACACAAAAAAGGCTTGGGTTTGCTAATTCCATGATCTGTCACATCTTTCCATCTGCACATAAATGTGTGGGTGTTAAAAAGAAGGAGGAGGGGGTGGCTGGGTGTTAAGGAGATTCAAAGAAAATGTGTGTGTGTGTGTGTGTGTAAGCAGTCTAAGCTAGTACACAGAGAACACTTTTGCCTGTAGATGTATTTATAACTAAACGGCCCCAAATGATACATTAAAAGCAGTGACAATGAAAAATAACAAGATTATGAATCTCTCTCTCTCTCAGGGTGTGTGTGTGTGTGTGTGTGTAAGCGCAGTAAAATGTTTTTTTAAAAAAAGCTTCAGGAAAATAATTCTTTCTGCTGGAATCCCCCCAAAACAGTATATCTGCAGTATGCAAACCTATAAACTAGAAACAGTTCAATTGCACTGAGGTGAAGTTGATTCTGGGAATTTGCGCTGGACAGCACTTGGAGGATTAGATGCTGAAATCTACTTTGATTTTCAAAGAGAAACTAAGCTAGTTATAAATACTGGTCACATATATATTTAAATAATATATACCGGTAATATCAGAATTCAGCACTTCATGTAGACCTGAAATGGAACCCAACACCCAATAAGGTTTTACAAATGGAAATGCAATGTCTTGTGATGAACAGTTGAAACTATTTCCATTTTGGGTCAGTTTTGCAGGCATTCAGTCACAGGTTTGTCTCATCCCCTTTTTGTGATTTTTTTTTTACTCATTAAGATTGCATTTAGGTTGTGTATGCATTTAGGTTCTGTGTGCATGGTATATGCACCCTTCCTCTAAAATAAACATTTTTGTATGCATTTTAATGGATTCACTCCTAAAATGTGTACTTCTATACACATTTTTGGGAACACTTTCCTTGGGCTGAAACTGCATTGCAAATTTCAGAGAAGTGTGTAATCTAACAGATTACTGTGTTCCAATCAACATACTAGTCTGGAATTGACAAACTGGGTGAGTTCACTTTAAAATAGGACGGAACAAAAATTTCCTCCATGATTCTTTGTTAATGTAGAGCAGGTTTAATTTCTGACATCTCCAGTAGCCAGGTAGCAGGTGATGGGAAATATCTCTGCCAAAGTATCTAGGAATCTGCAGTCAGACGGGGTAGAGTAGGAAGAGTCAATGTGATTCCCTCCAGGTGATGCTGAACTCCCACTGACTAAACTGGCTGTGGCTGGTGTGACTTGGGAGGCCAACAGCATCTAGAGAATACCAAGTTGGCTATCCCTGGAATAGAATTTACTGGGCTAGACAGACTAATGGATGCAGTTGATGTAAGGCAGTTTCCTATGTCCATATGGTACATTAACAACAACAACAACAACAACAACAACAACATCCCACACACTCTGGGTGGCTTCGAGCACATAAAAACATAATAAAATGTCAAAACTTCCCGATACAGGGCTGCCTTCATTGTTACCCACTATGAGTCTTCAACTGTGCTCTTACAATGACTAAGCATTTTAAAGTGATAGTTAATCTGTGCTATGATCTAATCTTTCACTTTCTTCATTCAGTAGCATATTAACAACAGAACAATACATCCCCAATTATGAAAGCAGAAATCTCTAGAATGAGGTTGGTGAACCTGTGACTCTCCTATTGTTGTTGAGCTCCAACTTCCATCAACCCCAGCCCACAGAGCCAATGGTCAGGGATGATGCAAATGGGAATTGGAGTCCAACAATATCTGCAGGTGCAGGGGTGCCTCATCCCTGTTCTAGAACCTATATATGCAACATGGGGAATTCTCATCTTGCAGATTCTATGGCTCAAAGAACTTTAGCATGCCTTTATTCGATGAATATTGCAATGTCTGACAACTTGAATAATAGTCTGGCATAGAGGTATTTTGGGTATTTAAATGTTCATAGTGAATAGTTCAGCTCTTGCAAAGACCCAGATGCTCTATAACATAAATTGTAACATTTGACAACGTGGTGAATGTTATTAGGAAGTTTAGATACTGCACTGTTGTTGTGTTATGATAGTCACATTTTTTAAAAAATAACTTTTCATTTCAAGTAACAAAACATACCTATACAAGGAAAACAGAGCTTAGCAGTTGTCTTAACAAAGTTAATAAAAAGATACCATGTCATTTAGAAGCTATGAGTTCTGCCTCTTGCCCCTGGAATCAATATTGCATTTGTGAAATGGTTAATTTGTCCCACACTTGTGTAATCCAGGCTTCAGAAATATTTGCATTTCAAGTTTTCAAACTTTTTGCAATCATGAATCTAGTTGCAGTTAATAAATGAAGATTGAGGTCTTTATTGGTTATGTTCTTAATCTGAGGAGTTAAATATATCTTGCATCCCAACCATTAAGGTTTCAGTCGTAAACATATCTGGAGAAAACTCATTTGAAACCAGTGGGAATTACCCTAATTTTAACCACATTTACTGAGAAGTATCTGTGTACCATGACCTTTACTGTACGAACAATAGATTAAGGTAGATATCATATCATATTTACACACTATACTGGAACAGATACAAAACGTACTTGGCCCCAAAGGTAACATACTAGCTTTGGGCTAAAAAAATTCTCCCCTCCTAACCATTATTTGGCTATTAATGAGAAAAGAAACTGCATCTGAAAATTATGAAAGGGGCGAGGAAGTTTTGGAGAAGTTCTCATAGGGGCAGGTACAGGGCTTTATTTGGGCTTATCTTGCTGTCAAAGTGGTCACTGAGTCCTTGTGAGTGTCCTGTTTTACATTTTATAAATCATCTCTTCAGTGGTCTGGGCCTTCCTTAAAAGCAAAATCTTAGGCTCCCTGGCATTCTATGCTTCAGGAGAAGACACCATGAAGTAACTTCTCTCATGGACCTTTCTCAAATGAGTAATCACAGGCAGCTGAGAGGGTTGTAGTATGTTGGCGAAATTTAGAAAGAAAAAGAAAGAAAGAAAGAAAGAAAGAAAGAAAGAAAGAAAGAAAGAAAACCACACACAATACCCATGGCCAGCTCACAACAAATAGATATGCTCAACCCCCACACCCCTTGCAATTCTAAAGTGCCAAGAGGAAGAGACAGAAAAATGCAAGTATCAGGTTTTGGCACAGCACAATAACAAACAGATGAAGTTGTGAATATGTCATGCTGCTGTGGTTTTTCCAAGATGCTAAGTAGTGTCCCACCCCCACAGCAAGGATACTGTTTTTCCTTGTGCCTTTGATTGCAGTGCTTACAGACTTACAGGTACTTCACACAAGTTGTGTCATGACCCAAGAATCTGCATAAGAACAAAAGGGAACTAGGGTGCCTTGGATACAATCATGGTCCTTCTTAAGGAAGGACAGCCCATTCCTCAAATCATTCACAGGTCACAACTGAGATCCCTGGTTGTCATGTTCAAAGCACATATCTACATAATCTTCATTATGACATGTGCCTTAAACTGATTAAAGCATTTCTAAATAGAGACAGAGAGAGGAAGGGAAGGGAGAGAAAACCTTTTTGCAAATCAGCTAAGACAGCTGGGTTTTCTGTGATTAAGCTAGGCTGGAAATCTGAAAATCTCACTCACAGAAATGAGCCAAACTAGTTTCCGGTTTGCCAGGAATTGAGAGATTTCAAATCAGACAGTAATGAGGCTTCCAAAGCCCTCTCCCCACCAATCTGATCCCTTAGGAAATAGGGGACTTATGGCAAACAGGTGTTTCTCAAGAGTTCACAGTCACCCAAACAGTATCATCCACCTTTCACAGTCTAGCAGCTTTCCTGAGAAGGAAGCAGTTTGCAGGGACACTGCCTTTTCACCTTGCATTGGGACATTCTGATCGACAGGAGCCAGTGGTGGCATTTGCAGAGAAGATTTTAAAGCACCATAATTTCTTCCCTTCCTGCTCCCCTCATCCCATTATAGCTTCTGTGATGCAGATGGACTGCAAAAGGGCTGGCCTCAGAATCTTTACAGGATCATTATATTTAGAGGAAAGAGGAAAGAGAAAAGAGTTCATGATCAAGAGTAGTCTTAAATTATAAGCACCAAAGAAGTAAAGCACTGGCGTCTTATTGTGTAGTCTGTCTACTTCTGATCTCTCTTTTAAGAAAAGGATATTTTTATTATAATAAACCTGATCCAATCACAGAAAGATAAAGGATAAGGTAATAGCTTCACTAAAGCCAATGAAACATATTCTACAGGGCAAGAACATCCCTGTCTTTCCTAGCCACATCTTCTTCAGACAGGAGGCTTTCACACTGATCACACAAAGAAGGCAGAAACAGACCAATTTCGTACCTATTTGAATGTGTGTGTGAACCTGATTCAGCACAACCTCATATCCTATTTGGTTCTGTTCTGTTAAGGACTGGATTCTGCACTACAAGGGATGAAATTTAGTATAAAAAACCCAGACACAATAGTAGCACACACTTGCCTTGTTTCAGTGTGATGTTTTCATAAAAAAGCAATCCTCCTGTAAAACCTTCAAAGCAAATATTTCTGTTCAATCACTTTTGAATCCTGCCCTGAATTATTGGGGCCTATTCCAAAACTTAATCAACAGGCATGTTTTTTTGTCCCCTAAAGCAGGAATGCAGAAGGGGTGACCCTCAATACGCGGTTCAACTCCCAGCTCCCATCAGCCCCAACCAGCATTGCCAAAAGTAATCAAAATCGGAAGGGCCACAGGTTCCCTATCCCTGCTCTGAAGGATATGCTCTGAGCAAACAAGGTGGGTGGGAAACACAAAGCCTGCAAAAACCCAGTGGGGCTCAGCAACCATATGGTGAGGGAGAGCCAATATTTCCCCCACAGTTAATTGAAGACTTGCACAGAGCATCAGCCTTTCTCTAAGCCTATGGTTTTTCCCTGCAAGGGAACAGGAAGAAGCCCAGGTAAGAGAGGAGGAAAGAGAAGAATGAAATTAAACAAAACAAAACACTTTAAGAGTGAAACATGTGCATATGTTAGAATTCTGTACAAATGCATCTTAACGGGGATTTATACAGGAAACTTTGTGGTTTCCACCTGATAGAAGAAGAGAAGAGTTGGATTTCATATCCCGCTTTATCACTACCCGAAGGAGTCTCAAAGCGGCTAACATTCTCCTTTCCCTTCCTCCCCCACAACAAACACTCTGTGAGGTGAGTGGGGCTGAGAGACTTCAGAGAAGTGTGACTAGCCCAAGGTCACCCAGCAGCTGCATGTGGAGGAGCGGAGACGCGAACCTGATTCACCAGATTACGAGTCTACCGCTCTTAACCACTACACCACACTGGCTCTCCCACTGGATAGAGCTTTGATTCCATCATACTGCCTCTTGTATCAAGCACCCACTTAGGTCTAATTCTGTAATTTGGTTTTTGAAGACTAATTGTATGCAAAATTATATGCAAAAATTGCATATATTGTACATATAATACATTTGCAATACCATATTTCTGCAACATAATTTTATAAGTATTAACACTTAAATATTTTTTTAAATAGAAAAATCTTTATTGAGAAATTATACCAATACATACACAAAACAAATACACAGATAACACATAATGACAAAAAAGAAATAACAAAAAAGAAATAAAAAGGATATCACAAATCAATATCATATATTATATTAATCTTTAAAATTCCTTCAAATATTATTATACTTCCCCCCTCCCTACTTCCCTCACCTATGTGCGATCTTATCAGTGTTGTCATATCTTATTCTGATGTGTTATTTACTTTTATTCTTAATATAAACATTCTTTTCCTAATATACAGGTACTAGTATATTAAGCCCGTTTAAAAAACGGGCTCGCCTCGGACCCCCGCCGGCTGGGCAGTGCGCAGGGAAGGGCGCGGGCTGGATGGGGGGCCTCCTTCTCTCCCGGCTTCTCGGCCACGGCCTCCTGGGGGAGGGAAGGCCACGCCGGGGGATCGTCCGGCCGCGGCGGCACGCGAGGAGGAGTTGGAGGCGGCGGAGGATCCTGGGCGGGCCCGTGGCGGCGGGAAAGGCCTCCGCTAGAAGCGCCAACTGCCTCGCTCCGACTCGCCCCTCAAGCGCGCACGGCCTCCTCCGCCGCCGCTGTCTCTCTGGGGCTGGCGGGTGTGTGTGTGTGTGAGTGAGTGGGTCGTCGGCGGGCGAGGGCGGGACCACAGACACGCCCCCCTCTCCCGTCGTCCAATCCCTGCGTCCGTCCGTCTGGGACATGCGCAGTGGAAATTTCCACTGACACACGGACGGCGGACACAGGGAGATTATTATATAGGATATTCTACTACCCTTGCGATTAATATTCTATTGCGAGTAACTAATTTTCTTTTCCATATTTCTCCAGATATAAATTTACACATTCCCATTCTTTATTAATTTTTTGAGTCGAGCTTCCTCTCACTGACGCTGTTAATTTTGCCATTGTCACAAATTCACAAATTTGTACCCTCCATTCCGATAACTCTGGTATTGTTGATGTTTTCCAATTCTTTTCTACTAATAGTCTTGTCGCTGCTGTCCTATATAAAAATATATTTTTCTTGTCTTTTGGAATATCCTCTGTTAGCAAGCTCAGCAAGTATGCCTCTGGTTTTTTTACAAATTGTGGTTTTAAATATTTTTTTAAATTCCTCGTGTATCTTAATCCAAAATTGTTTTATTAATCTGCACCCCCGCCACATATGAATTAGAGTTCCCACTTCTGCATTGCATCTCCAACACACATTAGAATAATTTTTATTTATTTTGGCCAGTTTCACCGGATTCAGGTACCAGCGATGACACATTTTCATAATGTTTTCCCTTAACAGATAACATGTCGTAAAATTTATATCTTGGCTCCATAATTTTTCCCATCTGTCTAAATGGATTGTTTTGCCCAGGTCTTGTGACCATTTTATCGTTGTTTCCTTAATAACTTCATCTTTTAACTCCCACTCCAATAGGAGATTATACAGTCTCAATATTATTCTTTTATCTGATTTTAATAATTCATTTTGTAATTTTGAAATCCCTTGTTCAAAGCCATTCTTCCTGTCTTTTTTAAATAGGTTTGCTTAAGTATTTTAATACTGTTGTATGCATTGCTGCATGGAGCTGTTTCTGTGTTAGTTACTTTAGGAAACTGGAAGTGTGTATACATGCATACAGTATATGAGAATTGTTCATATTTTTAGTGGAATTGATAAGAAAAACAAACCCTTACTTCTTGTCAAGATCAAAGAGCAAGATGGAAATTTTAAAACGTCAAAATTTTCAGAAAATTCCATCCCTAACAGCAACATAGATCTACTAATTACAGCACCATCAGTCACTTCTCTGTGAAAGTAATTGCTTTCAAAGTATTGCTCAACATAATTTGTTGTGAAGGAGAGATTTCAAAGGAACTTGAGTCCAGATCATACTGTGAAACATTCTGCTCCTCCACTTCTTTAGGATTTAGAAAATGATGGGAAATCGATATGTACAGTATTGAGGGTGGTTGTTTTTTGTTTTTTGTTTTTTGACAGACAGAGTAATCATGTCTTGTTTGGTTTGACATCATAAAACAGATAAAGCTGCAACAGATAAATGCTAATCTGCCATTTGCAGCTGGTGAACAAATGGCAATGCACCCTCCATCAATTGTGCAGGGTGGCTTAGTACATAAACTAGATTAGAAATGAATGTGCTGGTCAGATTTTAGGGAAAGTGGTCTCTTATGTACACACATAGTGTTGTTCAGCGTGAATTTACATTGACAGTTCTCTAATTTGCTGATTGTGCATCTCCTTTCTGGCTAAAAAGGCAGGGGCAAAAAAATATCTCATTTGCTGCAACTAGTCTTATTAAAATGAACATATATTTTTTCATTTTAAAAAATGGAGTCATCAGAAAATCACCCCTTGGTAAATTCTAATTAAGTATCATTTGAAAAATCTACATAAAAATAGATTACAATTCTAAGATCAAAGGACACAATCCAGGCAAACTGAAACACTTTCATGTCCCAATGATTTCAAAGTTCGGGAACTTATAACAAATTCTATAAGGATTTGAAAGAACTTAACTTTGCATAGGTTAAATCCCTTGTGCTGGAGAATGCATTTCTTATACACTTGGGGGTGGGGGCCTTGTCCACACTTCCACTTGTGCCTGGAAAGCACAGGTCTGAGTGTTTTTCTGCTTGTCCTGTGATTTCTAGGCACGAGTCCAAGCAGCTTTGCCCTTGCAGCACCGTCTCCCCCCAGAAAACCTGCTCTTTAGTGCTACATCAGAGCAAACATTAATCTGGAGAAAACCTGATTGATGTTTGCTTGGATTCAGCAGTAAGCAGTGGGTTTTCCCAGGGGAAAGCGGTGGGGAAAGTGGACGTGTGGATGAGCCCTTAGTGCTGCTATTTTTGAATGTCTGAAGTGTTTCAATTTATTTTGAGATTTCAGTTTTATAAAGAAAAAGATAAAACAGGGTTATATGAACATATCACTCACCGGGGCTGATGGGAGTTGTAATGTCTGCAGGGCATCAAGTTGCGGAAGGCTTATTTGTTTGTTTGTTTATTATTAATCAGGATCACCATAATAATTAATTGTAACATGTATCCGTTATATAGCACCTACACTCTGTGCTGTACAGAAAAGAATGAACATGGATTGAATCTGCCCTACAGACTCACACTCTAACAGCACAATCCCTTACATATCTATTCACAAGAATGTTCCTCTAAATTAAATTGAATTGGGGATGGATCCTATATACACTCTCACGCCCTCCCTTCAGATGTCAAAGAGAACAACAACTACCAGACCTTTAGAAGACATCTGAAGGCAGCCCTGTTTAGGGAGGCTTTTAATGTTTAATAGATTACTGTATTTTAATGTTCTTTTGGAAGCCGCCCAGAGTGGCTGGGGAGACCCAGCCAGATGGGCGGGGTATAAATAATAAATTATTATTATTATTATTATCACATGGGAGTAAGTCACACTGGGAGTAAGACTCACACAGTGTGAGTCCCTTCAGAGTAGAAATGTAAAGGGTTGTACTGTTACTCCCAGAATAATTAAAACAAAACAAAACCAGAAATGAAGGAGAGGAAGAGATAAGACAAGGGACCTAGAAAGACTGAAATGCCAAGATGAAACATGTTACAGGAAGCAAGAACACCTTTTTGTCTGGCGTGTATCACTTGCGAACTTCATTAATAGTGGAAAGAAAGCAGAGACTTGCTGTTTTAAATTAAATGTACGTTCCAGCTGAAATAAACAGGTTTTAAATTCGTATTACAGGTGTGAGAATTGCAAATCATGGTTTAGGAGTCGTTTGTGAAGCAGCCCAAGATTACCTAGCTTTTGCAGCTATACTAGGGCTGCCATATGTCCAGAATTTCCTGGACATATATGGGATTCATCCGTCAGAAATGTCTGGGGAAACCCATGTCAGAAGTGTTGATTTTGGGCTAATTTCCTAAAAAAAATAGCTCAACAACTCCCCCCCCCCTTATAAAAATGGCAACCGTAAGCTATACACACACATCTTTCTTGCTGGCATTAAACATCTCACACTTAAGACTGTTTCCAAGATAAAACACACACACACACACACAGAGAGAAATCTTGGATAGCTTTTCAAGAACTCAGATATGTGTACATTTGCTCAGAAGGAAGTGCTGCTGGTCTTCCTGAAACATATAGCTAGGCACGATCGCAGCCCGAGGGTGCAATTCTATGCTTGTTTTCCAGGATGTAAGTCTTGTGGAGCTTACATCTGAGTAAATATACCTAGGATTGTGTGGAGCCTCTATTTTTAATCATGAAAATATTTGTTTTGAGAGCAAAAAAGAAGCCATGTGTTCGATCCCAAAACACCCAGCGAAAGAACTGCAGCGGTTCAAAACGGTATCTTTGCCCTGTGCCAGCCTCTTTGACATTGCTCTTTCAAGTGACAAACATAATCTCATAGTGTGCCTAAGCTTCTCCAGACAAATCGTACAAGCTTTGCTCCTTCATCAATATCCAGCCTCAGGTTTTATGACCTGGGGACAGTGACTACTTCAGGACATCCCGCACATGGCAACAGACATCTTGATGACACCAACTCTTGCACATTGATGTTTAACGATCTCTTGTATTATTTTTGGCTGTTGACTTTCTAAACCCATCAAAGCAGATTACAGCCACTTATAGTGTTCATGTCTTCTGAGTCCTCTCTGCTCAGCTTAATTCAGCAAGGAAAAGCACCTTATCTGCCAGATATTCACCTTTCCCTGCCACTCCTTTTCCCTCCAAAAAATGTGTTTTGATCCTTCTGTTGAGCTCAGCCCTCTGAGCATGTACAGCCCTCTGTACATGCATCAAGGGCTACCTTGCTTTTAAAATAAGCAATTAGATTTTATTGGGCACTGTTAGGCAGTGCAGCAGTATTCATTATGATGATTACTAAGGCTAGCATACAACTGACCATAAGCTATCTGATAGTTAAAAGGAAACTTGGTGATGCTATGTTTTATGTTTGGTTAAGCTGTTAAATGTTATTTTAGGCCAGGCATGGCCAAACTTGGCCCTCCTGCTGTTTTGGGACTACACTTCCCATCATCTCTGACCACTGGTCCTGTTAGCTAGGTATGATGGGAGTTGTAGTCCCAAAACAGGTGGATGGCAAAGTTTGGCAGGCTATGCTAGGTGATTAATTAGACTCACCACATAGGAATTTTAGGACAATGGATGCCAAACATGGAGGCTAAATTCAAGGTTCACACACACACACACACACACACACACACACACACACGAGAGAGAGAGGGGGGGGGAGTTTCCTCACTGACCATGAATTAAATTTGGCCCATAATATCTAACATTGTATCTTGTCTGCTAGGTATTTCACAGCATGTCAAAACCTGCTAATTAAGAAAGAGGGGTTCCTCCCCCCATAACAAAAGGAAATTAACTAGCATGCTGACATTGTATCACTGTTCCCCACCCCATCAAAGAAATATTTCAAATAAATAAAAAATACATATTCAATATTAAACATGTCATCTAGAAACAGTCCAAGCTGTTTCTCAGAATTTAACTTGGGCACAGCTGTGCCATGGGGAAATAATCTGTATCCGGCAATTAATCCAGGGAGAGTAGAGGCTGTAGCTAAAGAAAATGTGAGCTCCTTTATGCACCATTTGCCATCATGGGTCCCCTGGGTTGGCAAAAAGAAAAAGACGGGGAGAGAGGTTTGTCTGAGATGAACATGCCCTGCTGCTTTGTTTTCTCCTTGCAGAAAGATGACATGCTGCATTTTCTGCAGGGAAAATTTACTGCTGCTTGACTAAAATTAGATAGTCCACATTTACACTTAGAGTTTATGTCATTATCCCAGGAACGGTGTGGGAGTATAAACCCATAATCTCTGCACAGACAGGGAATGGATGAGGACTGCACTGAATAAATGCAACAGCTGCATAAATTCTCTTCTCAACATTGAGCTTATTTTTGTGATGAACTAAAGGGGGGGGGGAGAGAGAGAAGTGGGGAAGGAACCTACAAGCAAGGGGGGGGAACCTAGCAACCAGCACACTACATCTATACCGAATATATAATTACGTCTGTCTGATGTTTAACTACTCACCAGTCTTGGGCTTTTCCAGACAACACTATAGCTAGTAATATCCTCAGTCCAACATGAGCACGGAAATATATTATCCTCACACAGGATGGGTAGGGAATAATAACCATGTGTTCATTGGAAAAGGGAACCACAGCATTGCTGGACAGGGGACTCAATTTGATTTTTAAAAATAAATAAAGAGTGCATGTTTGGGAATACAGCTGCTAAAAAAAGATGTCAGGGGATTATTGTGCATAGATAGGAATGATAGCGTTCTTGGTGTGCTGAGGGATTTCCTTTTCCTGTCCCTCATTTAAAAACAAACACAACAGCTGAAATGTCCATTGGGTAGTGAGAAAGTATATTTCATGGATATTAGCTTCTAGGAAACACCAATGATGTCACAGACACTTGCCAATAGTTGCCCCTAACAATCATGCAAACCCAGTTCTCATAGCCTTCCAAACTCAAATAGCTAAGCAACATGATCAGGTGCAGAGATGTACACTATGTTTTCCCAGTGGTGTTATCACACATTGCAGGTAGAGTGCTGGAAAATGCTATTTTGCTACAAAAGCCAGGACCAGCTCTACTACTAAGGAAAGTCAGACAGCAGATACTGAGGTCAGGGGGCAACAGCAAAAAGTTGGAGGACAGAAATGTGTGTGTGTCACACAGAACATCTCCACCCATGTCCCCTAAATAAGTCTGCAGGTACACTGTTGAAAGTTAAGATTCAACTGTCAGTCCACCACCAAAATGTCTTCGGCTAGCCCTGACTGCAGCAATACTAGCTGGAGGGAAGATGTCTGATTCCCCTGTAGCAACTAACAACTACACATGCATCGATTATTTAGAAAGGCTCTTGCAATAATCTTAACACAGAGACTTAAGAGCATTGCCTAAAACAAAGTGCAAAGCCACAGCATGAGTTTACAATGTACGCTGGTGAAGGGATGATGAAACACTTGCCAGATTCACTTTACAGATGGTCAAATACTTAATAGATAACAAAGTGTTGCCACACATGTAATGACTTTTTATGGATTTTCTGATTTTCTTAAAACCACTGAAAGCTTCACAGCACCGCCATATGGGTCTAGCTGGAAACTTTTCCACAGCTAGATTTCAGGCCGCTTGTTGAATCTGCTAGCGACAGGCTGCACGTTTTGACCATAAGGCAACCATGACTAGAAACAGACCAAATCTATAGCTATTGTTTTATGAATCTGTCAAATCCTAGCTGCTCCCATGTTTGTAAGCCCTGTGAGCAGCTGAGCCTTCACAGCAGAACCCGAAGAAGATCTTCATGTTTCTCTCAGTGAAACATAAGACATTCTGATTCATCATAAATTCATCTGATCAGATGAAAATGAAAACTGCTGCAGAATCAGGTGTTCAACTGCTATATGTTTGCTCCTTTTGACTCTGTCCCAAGTCTTCCGCCTGCCACGTATGTGCAGCTATGAGATTGTGCAGCCAAGTTGGCACATGATAGAAAGAGACAACTAAACTCTCTCTCACACACACAAACACTAAAACTGGACTGCAGATGTGCCTGCTTTCCAGTAATACCCAACTCACTCTCTCCTTTTGAGTTGAGTCATAGTAGGATCCATCCTAATGACAATACTAGAGAACGTGTCCAGAGGTTGCTAGGCAACAGTGCTACGTTTGCTCTGGTCCCTTGCTAAAATGGCTGGCAGATATGGGGTTGAAGTCTTCGGGGAATTAAGGCACAGACAGCTGAAGCCTCACTGCTTGGGGACTTCTGCATTTCCAACACCTGGGCCTCATATTGGCTTGGCAGATATTTTGGCCTTTTGGCCTCGCACATTGCCTACAATCAGACTCTGACTGTTCTGTGCTGGCCTTGGTTTAGGAAACTGTAATGTTTGATTATGTTATTATGCTTTATTAAAATATTTATTAATTTTATTATGTATTGATTTGATCACTTAGAGGATATAACTGTTGGAAACTGCCCTTCTACTGAAAAAATAACAAAGCAGATGATGTGCTTCCCTCATCTCCATATGCTTTCAGGCGTATACAGCAAAGATAATGATGGCACACACCTACCAACAACCAGTGATGTTCCACTGGCCCATTTCAGACATTATGTGAATGAAGTGTGATGGTGAACCTTGGTCATTCTTCCTTCACTTCAGTTTTTTTGCACTTACAGAGAGTGGAAATTTTTGCTTTCAATTTTAAACAGGCTACAGTTTCCCATGACACCCAAACTGAAGGAACTGTGGTTTGTTTAAACTATGACAAAATAAAAAAATTCCTTCCAGTAGCACCTTAGAGACCAACTAAGTTTGTTCTTGGTATGAGCTTTTGTGTGCATGCACAATTCTTCAGATACACTGAAACAGAAGTCACCAGACCCTTATATATAGTGAGAGGGTGGGAAGGGGTATTACTCAGAAGGGTGGTGGGAATAGGTGATAGGCTGATAGCTGTGGTAAACCTGTTGACGACTGTTAACGACTGCAATTAGTCTTACAGGAAAAAGCAAGGGGTGAGAAGGTTAAAAAAGCTTTGTCATGTATAATGAGATAAGAATTTGTTCAGACCAGGTCTCTCCATGGTTTTAAGCTTGGTAATGAGTTGCAATTCAGCAACTTCTCTTTCCAGTCTATTTCTGAAATTCCTTTGCAATAAGACAGCTACTTTGAGATCTTGTATAGAGTGTCCTGGGAGATTGAAGTGCTATCCTACTGGTTTCTCCTTCCTGATTTCCTGTCACCACCACTCTCCATGCTGCTCTGTCCCATCTGGAGCAGCCGGGGAGTTATGCGAGGCTGCTGTTCGTGGATTTCAGCTCTGCTTTCAACACGATCCTCCCCCATAGACTGGTGTCCAAGCTAGAGGCGATTGGACTTTCTAACTCCATTTGTCTCTGGGTTTTGAACTTTCTGTCAGATCGTTCTCAGAGGGTTAGAGTAGGGTCCCATATGTCCACAGCCCTTAGCCTTAACACCGGCTCACCACAGGGTTGTGTGTTGAGTCCCCTGCTCTATACCCTCTATACGTATGACTGTACAGCCATCTATTCCAGCAACAAAATCATCAAGTTTGCTGATGACACTACTGTGGTGGGGCTCATTTCAGGAGGGGATGAGTCCGCCTATCGGGATGAGGTGGAGCAGTTCTGTGCTTGGTGTAGTGATAACAATCTGGCTCTAAATACTGCCAAGACCAAAGAACTGGTGGTGGATTACAGGGGGAAAAAGGTGAATATTCAGCCCCTGTATATCAGCGGGGACCAGGTGGAGAGGGTGGCTGTGTTCAAGTTTTTGGGAGTGCTTATAGAGCAGGGTATGACTTGGAGCGCAAATACTACTGCTCTGGTAAAGAAGGCCCAGCAGAGAATTTATTTCCTCAGACTTTTAAAGAAGAACAATCTGTGTGAGAGACTGCTGGTGTCCTTCTACCAAGGCTCCATAGAGAGCATTCTTATGTACTGTATTTGTGCTTGGTTCTCCAGCTGCACAGCCAGGGAGAAGAAGATACTTCAAAAAGTCATAACCACAGCCCAAAATATTATTGGTCATCCTCTCCCATCTCTGGAAGAACTATACAGTTCCCGTTGCCTTAAAAAGGTTAACAATATTTTAAAGGATCCATCTCATCCAGGACATAGCCTCTTTGCACCACTGCCTTCGGGTAGAAGATATAGAACAATTAGATCAAGAACAAATAGATTGAAGAACAGTTTCTACCCAAGAGCTATAACCATCTTAAACGCTGTAACCAGATAATATGACCTTGGAGAGCTGTGATGGGTGTATGTGTGTGTATGTGTGGCTTTCTTTGGTGTGTGTGTGTTTTGTGCTGCTTTTTGTTTTGTTTTTTCTTTCTCTTTGTTTTTACGGGGGGCGTGCAGTTTCGTTGCACTTGTATAGCGTTGTGCTTGTACTTGTGCAATGACAATAAATTATCTTATCTTATCTTATCTTCTCTGTCTTGTGATTCCTGATGTCAGGGACATAAATCTGGTCTCCTATAATGTCTAAAGTGCAGCTAACAGCTTGATAGACTGGAATCTAGTAAGTAACTAGTTGTCAAAGAAACCACATTTTCAAGGAATCCTTCTGAATGTGTAGGCTTGATGGTGGAGTACTTGTTATGAAGGAACACACTGTGTGCTGTTTCATATGATGCTGATCAAGATTATATAATTATCTACAGAATGAAAGCACCTAATTATTGCTAACCTCAATCTTTAGGCACAGAAAACACCATTTTGTCCTCCCATCTATTGTCATTTTGATGTATAATAGCAGAAACCCTTAAACCCTTACGTTTTACCAGCACAAGACAGGCTTTGTAGTAGTTTTAGAAATACATTACAATTATTTCTACAACTGTGCACTGCATGTTGATTCCCTGAGAAGTTAAATCTCCAGAGCTAAAAGTGCCAAATGATGTAGATTTACTGTTTAAGTACTTTTTTTTAAAAAAAAGCCAACTCTGCTTCAATGAAAATTCCTACATAATACTTAAGGGCTTTCAATATCACTTTCTACAGATAACTTTACAGTATTTAGGCTTACCAGACTGGGAGCCACATTTCTCATTTCTGTTCTCACCTTCCATGTGGGCGAAAGCAGAAGTCCTGCTGCATTCCCATGAAGCATAACAGTATGTACATCCATGGTCCTACAGCCCAGGCCATCCATAAAAGATGAAAACCCAGCAAGCAGCAGGTGAAGGAAGCAGCAGCAAACATGTTTCACTAAGGCTGGAATGGCTCATGCCTGGGCCCACGAGTTCCTTCCTTCCTTCCTTCCTTCCTTCCTTCCTTCCTTCCTTCCTTCCTTCCTCTTCCCTCCCTCCCTCCCTCCCTCCCTCTCTCCCTCCCTCCCTCTTTTAGTCGGGGGCGGGCGGTGGCGTTTGGCCAGGTATATGCATGGTTACAATTATCATTTTATTATATTTAAAGAATATGTTAACCTTTTCTGTAACAAAGTGGTGTCTGTCCCACCCAGGTAAATGTGTTCAGCACTGGGACAGCAGAAGCAACCACCAGTGCACATTTCTGAATTTGAGGTTGTACATGGGATCCTGGGTTCTGAATCTAGGGCAACAACAATGTTAAAAATGTATAGCAATATCCATACCACAGTGGCCATAACAAAGGACAATTAATTGATGTCAATGAAGATTTTTTGATTCATATAAATCTGCTAAATTAAGTCTGTAGTCATGCCACCACTTCCTGCAAAAGGAGAACATCCAGCTTTAGGAAAACTGAGATTTTGATTCGAAACTTGACTGCTCAGGCATATCTCGTTAAATTCAAGAAAATCTTTAATATCTTCCCACTCTCAGCTGTACTGGGGAATTACAGAGCAAACCTCTTTGTGTTTTTCTCCCATTAGGATTTATACAACATCTCGGAGCATCAGTGCATTAGATGATTATGTAAAATGATTGGTGCATGGGATTACTCATCATCACATGACCTGCTTGCACTTGGGAAAAATCTTTTGATTTCCCCTTTTTATCTGAAAAAGTTGCTAACACATAATAGTTATTTTTCAATCCTAAGGACCTTATATCCATCCTACGTTAAATTTCGAAATGAAAAATCTATATTATCTCATGTTTTTAATATTTTAAGGTTGCCCTTAAAGATTCTGCACCTTCCCCCTAACACTGATTGTTCAAGCTAAGAATTGTGGGTATTAAATAACATATTAGCCTTTTTATGACACTGAGGCCATCTGTCATGGATGGTTTAGTTAAGATTCCTACATTGCAGGGGTTGGACTACATGACCCGCAGGGTTCCTTTCAACTCTACCATTCTCTGATTACATGATTCTCACACACTACATTTTCTTTTTTAAATGATGTGTAATACACTCTTTGGTCTTGAACTCATTCTCTATGTTTGTCAGTCTTGATCCAGCCCTACATCTTATCAGAGGTGAAAATAAAGGGTCATTGCTTTTCAAATGAATTCTGTTTTCTGCTTAATCTCCAATAGAATGGCAGCTATCCAGGAATACACAAACCCTTTCACCTTGTGACTAAGAAGAAGCTTCCCTGTGAACTCTTCCTGGGTCACTTATTTTTTAAAGTAGCTTCTGCAACGTTTTAGCCTACCGTTGCTGACCTGTTTGCAAAATTTGTTTCAATTCTTTTTTAAAGGAGCCTTACTTGTAAAACTGCCCATCAAACATGGAGGATTAAAGAAATGGCTCAGTGCTCGACTTCCCACCCTTTGCCTTCATTCAGAAACATTTTATGACCCTAAAAGTGTCTGGTATGCCTTTCTTCCTTGAATTCACAGAAACAAAGGACGAGAAGAACACAGCTATATGCTGCTGCTGCTGCTGCTGCTGCTATTGTAAAACAAGAAAATATTGTGCAGAGCCCATGTGGGGGCTCTGACAGTCACCAGCTGTCACAAAGCAAAGCAGAGTGCTTTTGGCAGCATTGTTAGGAACTGGCCCAGCTGCGCTCCATCACTGGCCCAGGTAACAAGCTGAGCTACACTGATTTTGCAAGCAACTGAAGACTTCTTGACATTTCCCTCGAGTGTCTCCTTACAACTCCACTTCTCCTAATTAGCTTCATCTCCTGGCTGTCCGGGGCTAGCTGCATCCGCTTCAGATGTGTAAATGGTGAAGAACATGTGTGGGGATACATTTAGGTTGATTGGCTGTTGAGACTGATGGTGCAAACTTCAAATCAACTGGATAAATAAGGCTGATGTCATGATGGCTGGAGGAAGCTTTCTTGGAAGGAAGCTGAGTTTTATACTGGCTCTCGCTGAAAAGCTGCCCAAGATGGAACAGCACTTAGAATTCATAAATTGGAAAAGGAACAGCAGATGGTATAACAAATACAACCTCTGAAAGACCTTTCAGGGATATATATTTTTTGTAATAGTAACCAAAATAGCAAGAGGCAATTCAACGACCTGACTAGGAAATATACGTAAAAACAAAGAACAAACCTACAGTTAATCTATAGTGCTTGCTAACATGGGATGCTGTCAAGGTGAATAGGCTTTTAATTGGACTCTCAGATTAAATGTTTTTGCTCAGCAATGTCTTCCTTTAAAGAAATTAGTTGATCAAATATCCTATTATAGTGTTAGGGGTGGGTTTTTTTTCTTGATTGTATTGTGAGACAAGTGGTATTTTCCAGGTGATTTAAGGAAGATTGTTTGGATGATTGCCTTTAAAATGTTACCTGAGTCACGAGATCCACATAGATTCTTTACATGTTCTATGTGCATCTCCTCCAGCAATGGACATCCTTCCATGAAAGGCAGCTCTAATTAAAATGGGATTAAATGAATTAATCAGCTGATAGCACCAGTGAATTAACACTTTCAGAGCTACTCATTGCAATGCTTAAAAACTAAGCATTTGACAGAGGGGTGAGTTTAACAGTGCATGAAATTATATAGTCAAGACAGAAAATAAACTTGCAGCTTGCAGTGCATTTGTATGCGAAAAAGGAGTACAAAGGGGCTGTTTCAATCCTGGAACAAAGGTAGAAAATATTCTAGAAAAGTCATACACTAGCCAGGAGGCATAATAGGCTCTTCAAGTCTCTGGTTCTCATAGGATCCCCTGCTGGTTTTAGTATAGAGTTTTGCTTAGCACACAGGTGCTGGGCCTGCACCAGGAGACGAATTAAGTGCATAGCTAAGGAAAGTGATCTTGATTCCAGAAAGACCATGGTGGAGGAGGGGAGGAACTATTTGGCTCAGAGACAGAGTACTTTCATTCTCAAAAGAGCACCTCCTTTCCTTATTTCATAGGAAAACATTTGTGCATGCAAGAGAAAATACTCTTGCACATGAGGAAATGAGCTCCTCTCCTAAAATAAAGTGGGAGGTTCCTATATAAGCTGCACTCTGTGTTTATCCTCCACTGTTGATTCTCCCCACTAAATATAATATAATGAACAGAAAATCCATTTGTTGCTTCGTATATAGCATCTGATGTTCCATGAGCCAAATTAAAAATGACTGGGGTAATGACTAGCCAACATTTTTTTGAAAAATATATTACATTAAACAAAAATTGTCCAGATGAACAGCTGTATTAGTCTGTATCAGCAACCCCCACCCCCCACCCCAGATTAGAGCACCTTCTGATTAGTGGGTTCACATGTGCAGATTCAAGCATATGGCAAACATGTACACTGCCCACTGCTGTGTATAAGGAGTTTTTTAAACGTTCTTGATTAAAACACATAAATGTTCAAACTAAACATGCCTGTGTTTTGGGTTTCCCTCAAGAGTGTTGTTCTCCAGCTTTTGACAGCCATCTGGAAGGAGGCTAAATAGTAGGCCTTTCTAAGGGTTGCCATAGCTGCATCGCTCAGCCAAATTGTTTTCATTATTTTACCACCCATCATCTTGACCTAACATTACACAGAACTTATCACTCCTTGTGCATAAAGAAATGACTTCATCGTCCCTAGCACATGTTAATTCTCCACCGATTAGTAAACATCTTCCTTCCAACACACATAGACCTTCTACATCAGGCTTTATTACATGACACAGAACAGACTGTGCTCAGTGCAAAAAAAAACCCCCTGAATGCCAAACACACAGCAGGGCTGACACTTTGAATCTTTACAACAGATGATTCTGTCTGATAACGCTAATATTCCACTTAGTGCATCAATAAATTAATTTTATCGTTTACTGTAAAAAACATTCATATTCCATCTTTGTGCCTTAGTCTGAGGCACTCACGGGCAATTCAAAATTGATCAGGAACAATGAGAACACACTAATGAATAAAAATAAACCAAGGTTTCCTATGGGCAAAAATATGCCTCTCTTCAGGCCAGCACCCAATATGTGATGCCCAAATAGTGTGGCAGGTGCCTGTGTGAGTGTCTTGGGGTGGGGGGCAACCCTCACTCCCTTGCTACCACCTGGACATGCTTGGTAGGGTACCAGAAGCATGAACAGAGCTTCTGAATGTGAGGGAGATCCTGGAACTTATTAATACACTGCCTCCAATACTTGGACTGTAAGGATTTGGAGACGCTGCTTGAAGAGAACTCACAGAAGGGGGGGGGAAGCAGAAGGGGGAAAAGTAGATCTGAGGAAAATCTCATTAAAACAAAATTCTAGTGCAGCTGCATGCAAGATAGACATTTATCTGCTGTCTACATTATTGTAGCTGTTTTTCCAACACTGTAATCCCTTCAGAGGGCTAGCAGCTAACCATGCACTTAATGAATATGATCTAGACAAATCATAATTATAAAATCCTGGAATCAACTATGTAAAATGGAAGCTACAGAAAAAGCTTTAGGCAATTCTAGAGGAAATTGCACAACATAAACCCAGTTGCTATGTAACATAGCAAAAATGTATGGATGCAGGTACTGAAGCAAATGAGACTTGGCTGTCTCCCGCACAGGCTACCTTCTGTGAAGGAAAGGTGGGATACAAATGTAATAAAAGTCAAATAAATTGAAACAAAACCAAGCTTTCCATGGTTAGCAGTCCAGTACTGTGGAATGTTCTTCGGACAGGAATTCAGCAGGCATCTTTTGTATTAATTTTTAATCATTTGCTGAAAACTTTGCTCCGCTGCCAGGCTTAGACAATTAAATAAACACCTGCCAGTCAGCACAGACAGTGCTGAGCTAGATAGCCAAAGGTCTAACTCACTAAAAGGCAGCTTCTGATGTTTAGCATGGGGCATAAAATAGTGCCCACAGTGCCATTGCCAGGGTGCTGAAAAGCATTTCCCCAGGGCTAGTCTTTGGCCTTGGTCCCATGGGTAGGACAGGAGTAACTGTAGCATACTGCCCTCAATTCCCATTTCACAGTCAAACAAGGAGGATGCCATGGTCAATGGCATCAAAAACCACAGAGACATCAAGAAGCAGAAGCAAGGTCGCACTCCCCTTGTCCCATTTGCTGGAAAGCTCATCTGTCAATCCCATGGCCAGGTCTGGACCTAAACTGAAATGGCTCTAAATAATCCATGACATCTAAGACTGTTTGCAGTCATCCCGCCACTACACTCTCTACCACCTTTCCCCCAACTGGGGTATTTGCGCCACGGCGGTAGTTATTCCAGTCCAACCACCTCTTTAAATGCAGTAGGGACCACCCATTCACACAATGAAGCATTAACCACGCTCTGGAACCAACCAGTCAGACTCCCTCTGCTAGAGATAATAAGCCATGATGGACAGGGGTCAAGAGGGTATATAGGTGCCAGCCCCTTGTAGCTGACTGCATGAACTGAAAATAATCCCACAAGATATCAAGTGTGTTCTGAGAGCTATACCTGGGAGAAAAATGGATCCCACTCTTCCCCTGCCGCCTGGGACACTGCTGATGCCACATTGTACCATCATCTCCATTGTTACTATTCTCTTATAGAAGACGCAGGGAATGTTTTTCAGCCAGAAGACCACACTGTCTCTCAGGAAAATCTGAGGGCTGCATACCTGTGATGGGCAGGTCCAGAGGCAAAAGGGGGTGGAGAAGTGGATGTGACACCCACCTTTGTACAAAAGGCTACATTCCATCAGTGCAAAAGTCAGAGGTACACACACATCCCTCTACCTCCTTCCAGGGAAGCAAGAAGCTGCATCACAGTTCAAGGGTGTATCAGCAGAGCCAGTGAGGGCAGTGGCGTAGATAAAGCTTGGAGGAAGGGTCCGAAGGGCCAGATAAAGAAGCATGGAGAGCTGCATTTGGCCCTTGGGTCTGAGATTCCCCCTTCCCACCCACAACTTACAATAAGGGGAATTATTTGGTAAATTAGGTAGTTTCTAGAAAGGAGCTGGAATGAGAATAGATATTCAACATAGACCAACATTGTGTATGTTATCTGAATCTTAGGTCACATGATAGCATAGGAGCCAATTCCTAGCAGCCAAGGTCCCTTTGGGACCCCATAATATATCTGAGGGGGCTGGGGCCCAAAGTTGATGGGCATTGTCATTCAAATGGTGTGCCTGTCTTGTGATTGATTATGCAGGGCTGGGCTTACCTGCCCCCTCATAATTTATTCGAGTTGGCATGACAGAGTAAACAAACCCCCAACAAGCCTCCTTTCCACCTGTCTGTATTTTTATATGGACATGCTTGCTCATGTGCCCATCTAATCGTACAAAATAATTTAAGAAACTATTATGAGAATACAGAAATTAGATGGAAGCAGAAATTTATTCAAAAGGGCAGTTGTCTCTAGCAATTTTGGCAGTAGGATGCGACAACATGTTTACAACTCACAGAAGGAGTATTCTCATTCACAGCGGAATGTGCTTGGGAAATTTCTCATTAGCATTTTTAAAAAGTTATTATTCTGCTGCAGCTATTGGATACAAATAAAATGTTGGCATATAAAATGTTTCTTGTCACAGCAGACCCCAGCCAGCTGCCACTTCCCTCTTCCCCGCTTTTTTGCACCCAGATCTCTTTGCAAGTGAACTAAAAAATCTCCTTATGATTTGGTACCAGATAATCATTATCGTATTTTAAGAGCCTTCACATGAGTCATTTGTTGCACAGATTAAAAATGAGCTGTTTTGTTTCCCTCAAAAGCACCAGTCGCCTGATGCCAGGCTGCATTTATAGCACAGCTAATACCAACGTACATTTAGCCTGTGAGGAGAATCGTTTTATGAGCACACATTTAGCTGTGCCTAATGCATTATGTGATATACTCAGAAGAAAATTTTGTGGTTTAGGAAAAAACAAAAAACAGATGTGAGCTTGCATCTGTGCCATGCTTCTGAAGTGCATCTTCTACTTCAAGCAATCTTCACCTGAATATGCTGCATCAGTGATTATAGCACTGTGTAGCCCTGAATGTTTTATATTCCCTCCACCCAAATGTTAGCTACGGTGGTCTGAGCCACAAAAAAGAATGTTTTCACCTTGCACATAAAACTTTGTTTCACCTTGAAGAAACAGGTTGGATTGGCATCATCCTTGCTCATCTAGATCATTTACAGATCTGGGAATTATAGATTTATTGCTTTTTCCCCTTTCTGCAGTCTGCATTTTGAATCTACTGGTGGAAGGGTGAATCACAGGAAAGAATTCCATAAAATGGGATTCACCTAAGGAGCCCCATCGGCAGAAGCCATTGCAAAACTTCTGCCTGTGTAATTAGGCTCCCGCCACCTTCCTTACCCTGTGTGCACACACACACCGAAATTGGCTTGAGGAACATCAGGAGAACCCCCAGAACACACTACATGGGGGGGGAAGGGGGGGTTGTTCCATCTGGCAAGCTGAAATGCTTTTGCAGACCAAATGGCTGCACATTTTGAGGCCTGTATGATTCTGAACAGAACGTGTTGAGATTCTGATCTGAAATTACACAGGCTTAGAAATCAGAATCACATAACGACACAGGCAGAAATGTGATTAGGATGTCGCAATCGGAAGCAAAGCATATGGGCCTCTCTTCCCAACAGCTAAGTGCAGGATCAGTGAGTGTTAGACATTTTGCTTCCCTGGCACAATGTAAGTGAAACCAACAACTGCTAGTACTCCAAGTGCAATGGTAAACTGCAACTTTCATGGTCTGTTGTTTTCTGTCATAGAAACAGTAGCTCTGATGGGCTGTATGGTCTTCTGGAAAACTTGATCCATTCAACTGCTCACCTGGCTAGAAAGCAACCCAGTATAATTAATCTTGTGGAACCGTGCTTTGCTCTGCTGTGAGGTGTCTATATGTGTGCAGATCACACATTATGAACTGGTAAATAACTGCAACTAAAGTATGTAGGTGCCATAGAAAAACACAGCATAGATTAACTTCCTTCTCTGGAAAATCAATCAAACTGGTCAACATAAAGGGGACAAGGGACCTCACATGAGTTCTTCACTGGAACATAGAAAGCTGCCTTATTCTGAGTCATACCATTATTCCCTCTAGCTGAGTATGATCCTTCCTGATTGGCAGTGGCTCTCTAGAGCAGTGTTTCCCAACCTTGTGCCTCCAGCTGTTTTTGGACTACAACTCCCATCATCCCTCACTAGCAAGACCAGTGGTCAGGGATGATGGGAATTGTAGTCCAAAAACAGCTGGAGGCACAAGGTTGGGAAACACTGCTCTAGAGGTTTCAGACAGGGTGTCTTTCTCAGCCCTACCTAGAGATGCTGGGCATTAGACCAGGAACTTCTGCATGCAAGGCAGGTGCTCTGAGCTACAGGCCTTGTTATTTTGGAGGGATTGGCAGTGGTGATAATAATAATAATAATAATAATAATAATAATAATAATTTATTATTTATACCCCGCCCATCTGGCTGGGTTTCAGCAAACTGAATCAGCTTTGTGTTCATATGACAGTTCTGTTTTGCTAAGGAGTCACAAGGCATCAGGGCTAAGATGAACTGCAAGCAAGGTATGATTGCCTTTCTCCACTATGCTTCTATACTTTGATATATTGTTTTTAAAAAACAACCATCCACTCAGTTCCAGTTTTCAGAGTACAGTAAATCTCCTCTAGCACAGCAACTGCATTCAGAATCAGCATCCCTAAGCCCATGAAATCTACCATATCTGTGACAACTTATCAACAGGCCCACACAGAGGGGGGTCATATGGGCCACTTGGCCCAGGCCTCCAATTCCAAAGGGGGCCTCGGTCAGCATCAGTAAAAAAAAAAAAAATCAGAAAAAACAGTAATCAAAGTACAATGGATCACGTCTCAGATAGTGTAGTTTCTTTGTTTTCAGTAAAATGAAAAAAAAAAAAACTGATACAAAAATGCACTCCAATGAGAGAAGTTTCAATACATTAAAACGAATTAAGTCTTTCTTTCGATCAACAATGGAAATCCCCAGGGCAAAAAAAAGGGCCACATTATCTACCTGGCCCAGGCCTCTGCCTGGCTCTGCAAG
This sequence comes from Darevskia mixta, assembly GCA_034641385.1. NCBI lineage: Eukaryota > Metazoa > Chordata > Lepidosauria > Squamata > Lacertidae > Darevskia > Darevskia mixta. The sequence goes on along the minus strand of JAWWNH010000018.1, from coordinate 5,688,048 downwards.
GGCCTGCTTATCAATGAATGACAAAATATTTTATATTGTGCATAGTTACAAGATTTTTCATCGAGTGGAAATTTGTGTCATTTTCTCCTTCTTCATGGATGCTAAAATCTACCACAATGCAAGAGAAACCTTGCCATACCTCTTCAATGGCTCGTTGCATTTAAATGATCAGAGGAACGGTCTTTAACCAAAGCACAAAAGTCTAGAACTGCTTCTTTCCATCTGACATTTTCCAATATATTATGCAGAGAAAGCCTCCTAACCTATGGATAACATGAAAAGGAAACCTGCCATTGTACTTTTGCCATCTCATCAAGCTCCTTGTGATGTGTTTGTGTATGATATTTGCATTTCAATAGAAAGTGTTTTCTCTTCTCTCATCCTCTTCCTTTCTTTCCTGTAATCAGTTGGTACCTCTGAAGAATTCATTAATATGTAAATTGCTGCATTTGAATTTATTGGCACAGGGATTCCTGGGGAGCTATGTATGCACACAGACTCAAATTCTGTATAGCCAAAAGGATTCCCTCCCCATCTCTCAGATGACATCATTTTAAACATAATTGGTACATGTATAAAGTTAGCTAGCTTGGGGATTTTCTTGTAATTCCTATCTTTTCCAGAAATAAAATGACGGATGTGAATGGAAAGAGGTGGTACAAGGGGTGATTACTCTGTCTGCAGTGTTGGATCTCCTTCAACCTGCATTTTACCTCTCAGTCTGATTTAACATTGAAGACTTAAGCACTGGAATAGTGCACTTTACCACTTTCCATTAAAAAAAAAGTCCTGAAGGAGGATGTTTCCCCAAAAAGGCTTGTAGCTAAAACCCCCGCTGTCCTAGAGTCTGTTTACTATTAACTCTTTCTGTGGCTACAGAGAGCCAGTATAGTGGCTACAGAGAGCCAGTATATTGGAAATAAACATTGTTTTGATGCCCAGGTTACAGTTTACTTTAAAGTGCTTAGGATCACACAGTAGATAACCTAATATTCCTAGAAGGCAAGTATTTGTTATGTGATGGGGAGTACATTCTACCAATGGGATTTCCCAAGACCAATTTTCTGTTTTCAATTTCATAGCCCATCAGACAAAATATTGATGCTGAACTACAGGCAGAAGCACTGAAAATGGAAGGAAAATGTCAATCCATCCAAATATAATTCTCTAACCCCTCTATGAGAGCTGAATTTGTATGCAGCCAGAGAATGGGGAAGGATATTTCAGGAAGCTTATCCTCTCTACAGTTGTCATTAATACCAGCAGCAAATATTATAATAGGAATTAGTGTGTCATGGCCTCATTGCTGTATTTATGGTGACAACTGGTATTCCTTTTATGCAGCAAAACATTGGTATTATGTGAACTTACTTTTTAGCATGCTTCTCTTATCCTTATATCTACATACCAATTAAGATAGATGAAAGCTATTTCAGTGTTAAAAACTAATTGTTTGCAGTGTTCATCAGACTGTTGACTGTGAAGCATATTTATAAGTGAAATACTACAAAGTGCCTCCACTTGGTCTATGCCAAGTACATTCACACTTAATGGACTATGAATGTAGACCGAGCCTAATGAAATTCCAATAGAAGAGAAAGATGTGGTTGATGGAGAAGGCATGTTCTGGCATTCGTCTGAATGCAAGAAGCCAAATCTGGGGGTATTTGCTGGGTTGCACACACAAACCCCACCACCAATGTCCCAAGGTATATTGCCCAGCCTGCTCAGTCTCCGACCTTCCCCACACTGAGTAGGGCAGGTCTGCAACAGGCTTCTACTCACATTCTCTTCAGCACAAGCAAAAATGTCCATGCAATTAGGGATCCTGTTAAAACAGGGTCCCCAATTATGCAATGTCTTTCAAGGAAACATGAGTAGAGACTGAGCAGGTGAGGTAAAACGCACTGGGATTTTGAGGTGGGATTTGCATATATGGGCCTGCTTCCCCCATATTTCAAGGCTTCAGCTTTGGTTCTCTTCAGCTAGAGCTGAATAGGGCTCTCTGAGTTCCATCAATAGTAGGACTAAGTGGAAAGACTCAGGATTTAGAAAGGAAACAGAAAGTGCAGGAAGTCAGCCCCACCTGTCCTCCCTCTGAAGCTCATTCAGAACAGGCTGATGTGTGAGCCCACACAGAACTCAGCAAAGATCTTACCTCTAATCTAAAGCCTGCAAGTTTTTTAACTTAATGAAACACTCTGGTCTGCCATGCCATTACTGCAGCAACAGATGTACTTAACCAGCATATCACTCAGTAGGCCTGTGCTCAAATATGATGTGGAGTTTTTCCACGCTAGAATCAGGAAAACCTGGTGGGACGGGGGAGATGGGGACACCAACACAGAAAGTACCCATGTTAGGTGGGAATTATATGTGTTAGTGATAGTAGAAACATACTATGAAGAACTCAAGGAATGGACAGAAAATGGGAGAACAGGCAAAAAAAAAAAAAGTCAAGAAGAAGGTGAAATGTGCTGCTCTTTGGGTGATGGTGCCGAAGCTGATGAGGATGGCATTAGCTGTGACGCTTCCCCAGAAGAGATTTTGGAATACTTATGGAAATTCTAAGGACAACTCAGAATTCCATAGTGATGGGGGGGGGAGCAAATTCCCTGATAAAGAATGTTGCTTGCAAGGAACAAAAGGACAGGCAGAGCCTGGCTCAGGTGAGGCACAATGAGAAAATTCCCCATCACCTATTTTTGAAACCCATGTATTAAGCACACAAGAACACACACATACAAGCCATCATAATATAACAATTATTTTGAATGTCTGGGGTAATGACATTTTCCTCAACAAGAACAAAGTTCACAGATTTAGATAATTACCCCGGTACTTTAGAAATGCCCAAAGACTTATGCATGCCCAGTGGAACTTTAGACTTTCCTCTTTGGCACAGCAAGTACCTATTTTGTGTCATAAACCGCTTTATCTTGAAGCAATTTGCTGACGGCATGTGTGTCTACCATATGCAATTTAGAAAATGCAGTCCCAAGTCCCATTGAGCCAGTTCTCTAGATCGGAGACACTGAAATGGCTAACTCGATTTTAGGAGAAGGTCAGGGGCTATGTTCTAATATAATACAGATGTCTTCTGTGTGCAGTCATTGTTTGCAGATTATTGACTTTTTCATTGTAACATTGAGCCATCATTTTAAGTGAGTTAGAATCATTTTCTCCAGGAGAACCAGACATGTCACTAAAGCAAGGCTGATTGATCAACCTAATAAATTTAATTAAGCTAACTTAATGATGAGATTATAATGCTGTGCAACAAATCTGTCTAGAATTCCACCTCAAAGAGCCTGTTCCTATAGATCAACTTTATTTGTAATGGTGCAAGCCCAGTCTTCTTTGCTTGACTTTAAAGTCCAAAATTATTCATAGGAAAGGGTCAGAGCAGAACCCCCCCATACCATTTCTACCCATAATCTTACATTTGTCATGTCAGTTCACTTAAAATACTGCCTTGCATAATATTACATGAACCAACGATGAGTTAAAGTGAGCATGGTAATAATGCAAGGAATGCCAGCTCTCTACCAAAAGAGCATCCAGGATTTGATTGTTGACATCCGGAACTGTGTTATTGTTACTCGGCTGACCTTGGTCTAGGTCTGGTGTGTCCTTTACTTCTGCTATTTTAAGCATCATCAAACCTTTGTGGTTGCATTAATTGGGTTGCAATGAAAGAAACTAAAACATGGAATTCTGAGTGGCAGTGTCCTCCCCAGTGCCTTGCAGTGAAATTCAGTACAACTCAGGATGGAGGGAAAATTGCTTCTAAGAAACATTTTGTGCAGAATTTTGCTATGCTTAGACTGTTCTTTAGTTTTCTTCACACAGGAAAGAACAGAAAAGCTTAGATAATCCACACAGGTTTTAGGCAAGTGGTGTCAAAGAGTTTAGGTATTATCTTAGTGAAGGCAATGCCATTTTTGTCAAACACTACTGAGTAAACACACACTGCATACAATTCCTTGTTTGAACAGGGTTAGCAACACAATTTTTATTAACTTCCGTGGATTCAGCATTTCACTCTTGACATTGGAGATTTGTTAGAACCAGAACATTTCAATTCAAGCTCAGATTAGGCAAACTTTTTCCATTTTTGAAGATGTTCCTGTCTAAGATACTGCCTTAGATCAGGCATTATTTCCCAGATAGTCGAAACCATAGGAGCCAACTCCTAGGAACCATAAAATGTTTGAGGGGCCCACCCCACCGCACCCCAAAAGTTGATGGGCATTGCCATTCAAATGGTGTGCATGCACTGCATTATGTGACTGATTATGTGGGGTGGGGCTTACCTGCTCCCACCCAGTATTTTATTCAAGTTGGCACCCCTGGTTGAAACTGACCAACTTTCAGGAAACAATTAGAACTCACTCTATAGCCACATGCCTGTTTTATCACCCAGCTGCTACTGGTGGTGGTAGAGAATGTGAGGGTTTTGATAGGTCATTGTGGCGGGTTCTGTCCCCTGACTTTCTAGGATGGGAAGGGTTCAGTCTCTACACAGAACAGGTTGGCCATCCTTGGCCTAATGAAACAAACAGATCAAAACAACATGTGGCTTTTCTTCACTATATATATTTCATGCTGGTACCATTATCTACTTTTAAGGCCAATTCTTAACAGCTAACTTCATGCCTTAAGCAAAAATTTTCTATTACAGGCAAAATGGATGCATGCATACATCACATCCAATAGGGAATGCAGATTATTCGCCAACCAAATATTTTCAGTTAAGGGGCCCATTTATAAATCAATGGCCAGATTCCTAGCTAAAGTAAACTAAATAAGCTCTTTTAGCTTCTAGAAGGTGTTATCTGGCCTTTAAAAATCAATAATGTGCAGCCCACAGTGACATAATTATCATCTTTCTGGATGTGGTTCACTAAAGCATTGGCCCTGCACAACCTCCATTCACTTCAATTGGGCTTGCGTGAGAGCAACACTCTGCCTAAGGAACAGATGGCATTATCCAATCAAACAGATCTTTCCGATAAGATGCTGTTTTCTCCCACAGCTGTGCAAGTCTCACATGCCCAGGCTTTAATATACCACAGTGATGAGGTATGTGGAATAGTATGGTTTGCCTATCAAAATACTCATATGGAATAGGAGCTTCATTTCATAAATGTCATGCACTAACTGGTATAAACAACACACAGAGAGATAGAAACCTATCCAGCCACATAGGGATTTGTCTGCCTAAGTGTGCTATTACATCATCATGCAGATAAGCCAGAGATCAGCATGCCAAACCCAGCACACAGGGACATCATATGGATTTACTATGTTCCTAGGAAGTAGATTACAATCATAGGGAGAATGTCTAGATCTATGTTTGTGAGAAGTGCAGCATCGTCAATATATATGCCACCTTCATTTTTATTCAGCACCTTGAGCATCTTATTTCTTGGCTGTTTCACAATAATCTCACGAGAATAACTAGCTGCTTGGAATGATGTGCAATGACATATTACAACTTGCCCCATAAAAGGTAGAAGAAAAAGCCATGCTTGTTTATTTAGGCAACATATTGGAAATGAAAAGCCCATTCATGGTGTACACAGTGATCTTCCCAGGTCACCTCCCATTTCAGTCTCTTACACTCTGGCAAAAGTGGTGCTACCAGGGCAGGACTTTGGGGCAGGAAACTAGTGATCCCAGTCAGTAAAATGAGTAGAAGGACCCCCCAAACAGTGCTTCCCTCATTTTGAAGTGGAGTCATACACATTACTATCTCAATAAGGTCTTCCTGGTTAGAAGAGGCTAAAATAATCTAACTGCAGCAATGCCCAGAAAAGCATAGGTAGTTTAGTTAACTAACAGTTTGAAAATACAAATTATGTGTCCACACAATTTTCCAGAATGCTTGAATATTTAAAAAAATTGCCACAGTCCAGGAAGTTCTTTCGAGGACACTCCATATCAGCCAGCCTTCAGCAAGCACAATCTGGGATCCCATCCTGGCTTACGATGGAAAAGAACTGGTTGTAAAGATGGGAGACCCGTGTAACCAAAGCCACCAAAGGATAACAGAAGTCAGGATGAAGAGCCCTGTTGCATCAAACCAATGGCCCATCTAGTCTAGCATACCATTTCCTCACAGTGCTCAGCCTCTGGAAAATCCCCAGGGAACATATGAGGGCAATAGCCTTCTGTTGCCCCAGCAGCTGGAATTCAAGAGCACACTGCTTCTGAACATGGAGGTTCTACAGAGCCATCATGACCAACTGGCATCGGGAGACTTATCGCCCATGAATTAGTCTATCTCCTTTTAAGACAATAGATTGTGGCAGCATCTTGTTGCAACAGCCACATATAATATTATTCAGGAGCTTAATAGACATTGAGTTTCCACTGCAGGGTTGGGTTAGCAAAAACAGGGGAAAGAGCTGGACTGACAAGCACTTGGCAGACCACAGAAGACATGGCTGGTCAGCTGTGTTTTAGACAGCAATCCAGGCTGTTCAGGCTTGTCCTAGGAGTATGTACAATCATGCCCATATTTTCCAGCAAAAATACAGCTTCCCTGTAGCTCTATTCATAAAACATGATCAAACCAACAGTCCTCTCTTCCTAGTGCATGACAGGAAATATCCCTTTCCTCTGTGCTTTTGATGACTGGTGATCCTCACTTCTACAGCTGTTAGAAGCCATTGATAGATTGTCTGAGTTTGGCTCCCTGTCCCTGGTGTTACCTTCACAAAGTATCTGAGTTATGAAAAACTGTCAACAACTAACAGGTTCTTTTCAGTGGGTCCTTTCCTTGTTTTATTCAGTCTCCAGAATATTCAGCAATACCGTTGTAAAGGAGGTAGCCTATCATTCTAGATGTGAGCCAGAAAGAAGCCTTATGTATAATTCACCAAGGCACTGAAATGCCACTGAGGTAGGATAGTCCAAATACTGGGTTTCTCTCTTCTTCTTTGTAGCTATAATTGTGCCAGCTAAAGATAATGCTGAATCATTAGTTACTCGATACCTTCCTCAGAATGCATTGAAGGTAAATAATATTTTAATAATTGACTCACTCGTCCACATGCACAAGCTTTTAAAAACAAAATCAATTAGGAACTGACATTCCATTGCATTTCTTAATATACTTTCAGTGGAGCAAAGCAGTGAACTCACATAAATTTTTGCTTTCTGATAGTAAAGGATACTTTTATTATTACATTTTAATGACCGGGGATAAATATAGCAATTGGTTTTAAATTCAAGGGAGCTGCCAAGGTAGCACTGTATGCTACTGTGCTGGCACCAGGATTTTGAAGGCCCTTGGGCATGGTACCATTCAATGCTACCCTGACCTGGAAGAAGCAGAACATGCACACAGAGAATCCTTATAAGCTGCATCTGCTTTCCTTGCATACTCTGCATATTGCACATCCAAGTGGCAATCATCCCATTCTTAGATCTATGGGCCCTCTGCTGTCTCGTGTACTGCATCAGTTGGGGACTTGGGGACTATGGCACCCTGTGTGAGGCCAAAATTTGGCACACACATCCCAGCTCCAGCCCTCACACTGCCTTCTCAAAGGTAAGGAGCTGCCTAGCTTTGGGAAGGAGGTGCAAGGGCTCTGGCAGGGTCCTAGAGCCCTCGCATCTCCTTCCCAAAGCTGGGAAAGCACTAACTAGGCTTTGGGAAGGAGAAGGGAGGACTTTAGGACCCTGCCAAAGCCTCATGCCTCCTTCCCAAAGCCCAGCACCTAATTTACAGGGCTCTGAGATGGTGCCCCTTGGCTCAGTTCCCATTATGTGCACACTGCTTGCACAGCCCTAAATGTACCCCGACTGCTTCGTTGTTGACTTGAATCATATCTTCTGGAGGCCTTAACCTTTACACATACCAATGTCTATTAAAATACAGTGAATACCAGGTTATGCAAATGAACAACACACACCATGAAGTCTTTCTGTGTCTTAATAAGGGTGAAGGGTAATCACACTTTCTTTAATTGATTAGCAGCTAATAAATTAGGATGCTATTCCCAAGGGAGAAATCCTTAATTTGCAGCCAGTAAGTGGAGTTTTATAAAACAGATGTTCCAAATGAGAAGGACATATTGAAGCAATACCTTCAAACTCTTCCAATTTAAAAGTACTTTAAAGGGAAAAGTATATACTTTAATTTCTCATCAACAGCTACTTTCATTGATCCACACATATGCATTGTAATCAAGGGGTGGAAACTTAAGAGTAATTTCAAAATATGCAGGTCCAAAAGTTGTACCTAATTTTTCACTCTGATTTAAGCACAATACATGCACTTAACTGGGCCAATGGGGTGGGGGGTGGGGACTTGCAACTGAGTCATTTGAGTCATATTCTGCAAGCTATCTAACTGTCAAGAATTTTCAATTCAGTCAAATGCTGCCATTTGTACTATGATGTGCAGATCTCTAAATCATCCTGTAAATACTCTTTTTTTAAAAAGGAGTTCATAGAATCTGGTGTTAAGGACCCCCATGCCTACGCTGAGAGGCATTACAATACATCATGGTGAAATGAAAATTAAATCCTAAAACCTCAATTATGAGTGCAGCTTTGCTCCAGTGCATCCCCACTTCTGCCCTTTTGGCCCATAGCAGACAGAGAGCATCACACACCATATATTGCCAGGGAGATGATCCTATTTCAATGAATGTGGTGCAGGTTTCTATATGCCTACCATAACTAGGGATGGGGAAATTCAATTCAGTATGCATTTAAAGCCAAGTTTATTTAATTCACACTGTCTGAAACAATATGTAAACTGAAACACAGCTGTCTTAGACAGACTCTTAATCTCAGCGTTATGGATTCAAAATATTCCTGCATTGCGGGGGGTTGGACTCAATGACCCTTGTGGTCCCTTCTAACTCTACAATTCTATGAACACCCTTTGTAGATGACTGGGATAGCTCAGTTTGTAGAGCATAAGATTCTTAATCTCAGGGTTTTTCAAAAGCTGCCCTTATCTGAATTTTGTAATTCAGTTCTCCAGCCAAACAATGTTTACACAAATAATTATAATAGAAGAAAGTGTGCATAAAAGCAAAGATATTAGTGAACATACAAAATGCATTATATTGGGGGAAAGTGCTGACAAACATGGTCAAAGCTGCATAGAAAAATGTGTTTATTAGGAGATATTTGCACTAGAATGAATTTGCACTGATGAATTTCCTTTTTTGTTGTTCATTTTCTTTTTTAATAATAATAAATTTTATTAAATTTATTAAATTTTCAAATATTACATTTCAAATTAAACATCTTTTATTATACCATGCATTCATTGACTTTCCTCCCTCCCCTTTCCAAGGTTCATTTAACTTTTCTACCATTCCTGCATATTTTAATATATCCATCTAATTTCATTTTCCTATCTTACATCACTCCAAAATATGTTATACTGTTGAATTACTTTAATACTGCTAGCATTTTAACTGTGCACAATTATTTTTAATATACTCGACAAAAAATGTCCACCCCTCTTTCTTCTTGCTCTCTTAGTCTACTTGTCAGACCTGCTAATTCTGTAGAACTGCAAAATTGCAGTGATGAATTTTCAAGATTTTTTTAAAATCACAAATTGCTGTAAAATGTGATCAACCGAATTTAGAGTAAGTGAGAAACTGAGATAACTGAAATTGGCAGCTCCTTCTACTTCTCACCACAGCCAAACCCCAAATATAGGCTGGGGGGGGGGTAGCCGTGATTCTTGAAGCTATTAAGAGCTTTAGAAAAGCTATGTGACTAACCTAATGGAGCTTTAGAAGATAATGTTTCAGAATTCTCTCTCTTGCATGTACCTTCTGAGGCATGGCTGATGGCAACATACAAGAGGACCTTCTCTGTGCAGGTGCCAACCCCATATGTGGAACTCTTCACCCCATGAGGATGTTATATTTTATTGAGTAGCACGGGAAACTGCTTTATACCACATCAAACTATTGGTCCATCTTAGTATTGTGTACACCGTCTGACAGCAGTTTTCCAGAACTCTCTCAAAACCCTGCCTGGAGGCTGAACCTGAGACCTTCTGCAAGCAAAGGCAATACTCTGCTACTGAAGTATATTTCTCTTTAACATGCTTCCATTTTTGTTGCATTTAGTTTATTGAGCATTCAATTTGGCTGTTTGTGATCTTGCTCTTTTTTCCTGGTTTTAGCCTGGTAGCTGTGTTTTAATGATAGATTACTGTTATGTTTATGATTCATTTTTATTTTGTAAGCTGCTTGAAGTGGGGTATTCATAAATTTGTGTATAAATAAACATTCCAGTAGCAAAGGTTTGTTTTAGATGTGCAAGCCACCACACTACTTCTCCATGTTTTCTAGTGGTGAATTATTGGAGCAGATCAAAAAATTTAGTGACATCCCAGAGATCAGTCCTAATATCTCTTTTCAGAGTACACTGAGCAGCATGTGTGGGAATATGTGCAAGCTCTCATAAATTGTATGCACAACACAGTGCAGTTTTCCTTCACTGTAAGCCAGTTAGACAGTAAGGAGGAGTCCAATACACCTTCCCAGTCAACATCTTTCTACTTTCTTCAAACAGTTGTAAGATTGTGTTTACATTCTAGACTTAAACAGGTTTTAGTGACATTCCATCTTCACAGGGAATCCTGAGAACTGTGGTTCTGTGTGGATGGATCAAATTTCAACAGCATACTCTTAGCATCCTTCACTACAATTCCCAGGGTTCTTTACTTTAAGAGCTGTTATGACAATGGAACAAACTCCTTCAGAAGGTGGTGGACTCTCCTTCATCAAAGGTTTGTAAACAGAGGTTGGATGGCCATCTGCCAGGAATTCTTTAGCTGTGATTTGTACATAGCAGGGGCTATGTACAATTCTACAATTGTAGGATTTGTGGTGCAGACATATTGCAAATATCAAAACCACTTTGCTCTGTAGATTGTAGTTCATGGATTGAACCCAACACTAGTCCTACTCAGAGGAGACCTATTGAAGTTAATGAACTAATCCAGGTCAATTAATTCCAATGGGTTTACTCTGAGTAAAATTTTGTTGCATACAATTTCCCAAAATGAGAGTAAGAATGGTGATACTGGGTGACATCCAATGACACATGAGTATAATGGGACTTCTCCTTCTCTCCCCTTCCACCTCCCTGAATCCAGCAAATTTGCTCCATAAGGTCCTCCAAGGGAAGAGACAGGGTCCATTCCACTGGCAGATGGACACTACTGGATTTCATCAATGAAGTTGTATAAAAATAAAAGCATGTACTTTTCCGTACAATTATTATTTAATCCAAAGTAATTCCCGAGACAGAAGGCAGGCCAGCTGTATTCTGCAAACCTGACACCAGTAGGTTGAGGATCAGTGAGCCACAGAAAGCTTCTGATGTATCCCATGCTCTCTAAGGATGCAATGTGGCAGCTCAATGACATGCCCCATCTCCTCCAGACGGGTCTCTGGGATCTTGAACACACAGCTAGTTAGTGACACACTGCTGCTGGGATTCTGCCTCAGCGCAGGCGGCAGTTGCAATTCTGTTTGAACAGACAGAGCAAACACAGGCAGATCACGCACTACAAAAACAACTCGGGCACCTGTTGCTTCCAGATAATAGACTAGGAATCAGATGCATGGAGATACTGTACTACTGAACCAGAGGGGCCGAATGTGAGCTTGAGTGTCTAATTCATAAGAGCTTTAAAGAAGAGCCTTAATATATTCTAATGTGAGGAGTGCTTTCTTACGTATGTATAAATTAAATTAAGTCATGAAATAGGATTTGGAAATATTTTGGGCCAGAACTGTGGCTTATCCATTTGAGAGAAACACAAAAGCCTGAACTCATATAGTGCAGGGCGACTCCATTAAAGCCGGTAGGTCTACCGTACTTTAATATTTTGAACTGCTATCAGAATGTATGGCAATTTCAGCACTGTGCAGCTTTTGTTAGGCATATTCCCTAACATGTTTTGTAGTAAAATTTCATCAAATACATGACTAATCTTTGAGTTTCCCCAAAACAGCCAAAATTGAGCCTTCTGCATTTTCCCCATCATGCATTGTGTGGGGGTTTCTCCAAATCTTTGAACTCATGCTTCTCATATAATGGAGGAGATATGTGAGCCCTCCTCCCCAAATGCTACAGAAAAAGCAAAAAAAGAGAGGAGTATTGATTCACACACCCAATATTTAATGTTCAAACCTTCCCCATATAATGAAAATATCCAGTTTTTGTTTATTTCCACACACAAATCAAGCATAATATATTTATGTCTTTCACACATAGTTTATATAAGCAGTGCACCCACTAACTAAAGCCAGTTTGGCAGAAGACATTCCCAAAAGCAGCCTAGGTGGAAATAGGTGCTAGTTCATGCGTAGGCATACGAAATTTAAAATTAGCAGCTGAGACAAACTTAGCAGCTGAGAGACATACAAAAAGAAAGAAAGAAAGAAATTCCCGATTCTTCTATGGAATGTGTAGTCAAGAGTAGTGGGAATCAAAAGTTACATTCTGACAATAAATGGTTAGTCTTCATTTTCAAAAACTGCCATTTCTTCAATGGCACTTTGCCAATTAGTCTGCAATCCTATACCTACTTATTCGGGAGTAAGCCCCACAGACATCAATAGAACTTACTTCTGCATAGGCATCTACAGGATTGTTCTGTTAATATCTTAGAAATAGCTTGGTGATGCATAATTATATAAACTGCACCCTACATTCCACCCAGCACCCAAGAAAAAAAATGAGAAAGAACAAATCAAACCTACGCACATTTATGTGGAAGTAAGCCCTACTATGTTCAGTGGGATTTACTCCCAGGTAAGTGTGCATAAGATTGCAGCATTTCTAAACACACACACACACACACACACACACACACACACACACACACACACACCAAAAGCATTCCTAGGCACTGAGCATTAGTTTGACCAATGAATACTACCAGGATTCAGTTCCCCATAGACCCATACAGGGCAAGATCCCCCTAATTTCTTTAATAGATCACAATTGCTTACACTGCATGGAAGGAAACTTCCTGAGGTCCTCCAACTTTAGGAGGTAGCCTGGCATAAATTATGGAGAAAATCAGTTGGAACAGAGAGTCTCAAAAGTACACCAGAGCACATGGGACTCACCACACAGTCCTTTGGATTTCTCCCACAGATGGAAAAACAGGAAAACTCACAAGCTAAGCCTATATTAGGCTGTAGGGTTGCTTTTTTTTTTTTTAACCACCTAAAATTGTTACCATAGTTTTTTCTGTGAATGTTATCAAGACATAACATGTAACATAAACAAATATTCAAAACATTTTTGGTGACTCTTTAACCACCATCCATTATCCTACCTTTGCAGCAACTGATGAGTTGGGTTTCTCCAGCAAGTCCCATAGTTTTTTCCTTTTCTCTGGGCAGCAGGCATTGTCAAACTCTTCCCCTTCTCTTTCTCTCAGTGTCTCTGCCTCTCTCCTTAGCTCTTCATTCATTTGCTCTTTCTTCTGATGGTATCTTGCCTGGCAACAAGATTCTAAGTATATCTCATCAATCCCCCAGTAGTCTAGCTCTTGGCCAAAAGAGAGGGCACACATTTCCTCCATCATGTGTAGCTTCCCCGTCCTGTAGAAATTCAAAATGGAGGTGAAAGCACCCGGGTGTCTATCAAAGAAATATTCATTTTCACTGAGATTATAGTCATCACATACTTCTAGTAAGCATTCATTTGTATTGCAGTCTCTAAGCTTCCCTAAGCGTGTTCGTGGAAGTCTATCTAAAGTCCTCCATAGAACTTCATGGTTGAGCCCCCCTACGTTGATTTTGACTCTCCTTGAACATGCTTTGCTCCGGATTATTTCCACTGGTTCTGGTGGAAGGGACTGGGTAGACCTTGAAGATTTTTTGTTTATCCCTGGAGGAGCCCTTTCGGCCATCCTGACAAGGAAGCAGCAGCAACGCCAGAGTCTTTAGGGGAGAAGCACAAGTAAGGTTGGGTCAGGTTGGGTCCTCTTCAAATAGGGTCCTCCATTTCTGAAGCTGAAAGAAAAATAAAGCCATGGCTTAGGATACTGTAAAATATTGTAGCAATTTACAATGCTGCAATGAAGGCAGAAGGTTTCACAGGAGGTTCCACCTTTGATAGCATGCTTATGTGCTTATGGATGCTACACAAATTTTACAGTCGCTGTAGAATGTTATAGTAGCCCCAGCTGAGAACACATCATGAATGGCAAGTTGGAAGTTCTCAATTTCATGGTTCATTAATCCAATACTAATGGGGAATGAAGTTCTGTGGGTGTGTTCCTGCCACTACAAGGTTTGCATTACTGGATTGATATTTAAGCTCTACTGTACCATATTTAGTTGGGAAAATAATCAGCAGCACTGGTAAAATTCTGCAACTTCCCCCTACCCACTGCAACCAGTATTTCTAAAGTCAAAAGCTTCCCACACAGTCCTTTGGTGAATTGTTTGTTTGCAAAGGCTCTGTGGAACTTCTGGGTGGGTGTGAGTGTGTGAGTGCGTATGCGCACATGCATTGGCTGCACAACTGAGTTCCCCATGGGGAACTTGATAGCACCACCATTCCCTGCAGAAAGCAGGGTTGAACTCACCACCATCAGATGGGGGAAGCAAATTCAATCCTGCTGGACTGGCTGCACAAAGGTCCCCACAGGGAACCTGATCATGCAGTCTATCCCTGCAGAAAACATCTCTGCAAACTCTATGCTCGGTGCTTTGATGAGCATAGCACTGACAAAGCGCCTTGCACTGTTTTTGCCCGGCATCTAAAGATATTTAGTGATGGTGCCAGGCACGCCTCCCTGCGGGCAGCATTCCACAAATGGGGAGCCACTGCAAAAAAGACGCAATTCTTGTGTTGCATGCATGCACTCTCAGACACGTGTCCCCATAAAATGTGCACTTCCTGTGATATAAATGGCTAATTTGGAAGGTCCTCTTTTTCAGAAGGCATAAAATTTGAGAAATAAACTCACAGATATTCCTTGTTTTTTGTCTTTGAAATACACACCTATTACAAATGTTTAGCTAATATCAGTTAGTTGAAAGAACCTTGGGCAAAATTATTTTACTTGTCCACACAAAAGTGCCAAGTTGTTTTGAAACACACAAATTAGGAAATAATTATGTTTCTTTTACTATGACAAGCCTTTTCTGTTTCATTATGTGAAGAAATAAATTCCATTCCTCTGAAGACTAGCATGGATTGCCCTTAATCAATAATGACAAGGAAATTGCTTTAAATCACATTTATCTTATATTTCTATTCAGAAGAATAGATAATTTATTTGCACTTGTGAGAACAGATGGAGAAAGCGATATTGCAAAACTCACTTATCTCCTTTGTAGTGAGCCATCAAATACAAATATCATTAGCAGCTTTATCATCACCTGCAATAATTGCAAAGTCATAACTCACAAAGGTTCTGGCTTTTCATTTTTTAAAGAATTTATCCATCAGCTCTGCATCTACCCCGCCCCGAATTGCAAGGTAAAACAGGGTGATTCAGGGAAGGTTCCCATGTTGGACTGTGCCATTAATAGGACATATTGAGTCAGAACATGAGTTACTCTGTGGCCTCAGCTGTCCAAAAAACTAGATGACTATTCCCAACCCTCCCACCCCACTCCACCACACAGAAATGAAACCACACTGGATAGAGCTCAAGAGAATGTGGGAGAGGGGTGTGTGTGGTGTGTGTACTATTTTGATGGACAGATCTAGTTTTAATCACATTGAATTATTTTCCCAGGGCACTCCTGTCACAGTGATTTGGGTGTGGAATTTGGGTTCGGGATTAAAATTGAGTTTGTTTTTTATGTGGATCTGTGCCTGCCCCTGGGCAAGTAAATTGAGAGGTTTCCTTCTTCTAGGGAGAAGCTGTATCTCCAAAATTCCATGTTGGCTGGCAGAAGTCCACCTCCCATGAACAAACCTTGAGGTAACAGGGTACTTATGGGGTGGTGGTGCCATTTTTTTTTGACAACAGTCTTTCTTTGGGATCTATTATGGTTTCGCCCCACCTCCTCACCCCCAATGCAAGTCATTGTAAGACTCCAGAAGAAGAGACTGTTTCTCCCAAAATCTCTGGTGCTGGTAATATTTCCATACCCCATTATTTCCTGGAGAACCATGGACCCGTGCTCTTTTTGGCACTCCCACCTCTATGATTCCTATTGCACCCACCCAAAGCAGTAAAGTCTGCCCTTGTAGGAGATCAATTCATTTATCATTCTGAAATTTGTTAGTTTTCATCCCCCAAGAAAAGGTGACCAAGCCTCCTAATTGCATCCAATTCTGGCAGAAAATGTGTTGTCCCGCATCGAAGTCAATAAATGTATTTGCCCACAATTTGGCAGGGGTTATAGAGATTCTAGAGATTTGCTCTCCCTGCAAATTTTAACCACTTGTGTGAAAAGCACACACGATTGTGTGTGTATGTGTGTTTATAGTGAACAGGGGAGGGGACTTAGTTTTTAACAGATATAATTGAGCCCCCAGTAATGGGTCAAATTAGTAAGACACAGAGCACCTCTGATCAGTCTGTTTTTCAAAACTAAAGATACAAGTTGAATCTTGAGGCCAGTACACACCTTTAGTATTCTGCATTACACTATGAAACTCATTTGTGACAACCTTTTATGGCAAACAGAAAATCTGTCAAACCAAAGCATCTAAGTATACAGAGAACATAATTCTATAATATTGATCTTCACTCATTCATTCCTGACCCTTGACAACATCACTTGCGAAAATAAATGTCACAGGACTCAAAAACAGCAAGAATGTTCATCCTTGCTCCAATCACTCTCTCATTTATTATTGCCCTTGTGTGTAATTTGAAAAATACGTTTCCTTGAGTTTATAGATTTTAAATTATTTTCTCATTCTGTCGGTAAAGGCTCCTATGGCATCTTTCTACTTTTAGTTTATTTGATGTACTGTAATCTAGTTTCAGATGCTGTCATAACAATGAGTCATGCTTTGTAAAGCTGTAGAATGATCTTTTGCTGCTTGGCTAACTGGTTCCTTGTCACAGCTCATTACTAATACTTGTCTTTTCATCTGACAACTGTGGGCTACCTTCCCAAAAATCGCTTCTAGTGCACCCCTCTTCAGCATTACTTATTTCTCCCTCAGCTGACATAAAACATTATAGAAGATCTGACTTTTTTGAGCCAAATGTGTTAAATATTACTAAGGGCAAAGTTACTGTATTGTAAGCTCCTTGGGGCACAGGCCTCTCATTCTTGCTCATTCTAACAGCACCATGTACATACTGTAGATGGTGACTTATGTTATATATTAAGGGTGTGCACTGACTTTGGATGAATCCAGAACTGAAGCGGCCAACTTTGAACAGATTTTGGGCTTTTCCAAAATGAATCAGGATCTTTCTGAAGTACCTTGAACCAAAGCAGGGACCTCTGAAGTACTTTGGGGAGTTGGAAATTCAAAAAACAACAACATTGGTGATAATGTTACAAAATTGAAACATTTCCCTCCAAAGCTTCCCATATAAGGAAAATGGCAGAGTGAAGGGAAGGGTAGGGAGAACTCTTTGGTGACTGACTGGTATTGGTGCTAATCAGAGGGAAGGATTTTACCAGAGTTCCCCAATTATTTTGTGCTGGTTGGTGAGTGGAGCTAGCAGGAGCAGGAGCCCCTTGTATATATCCAATATGGCATTTAAAAATTGATTTGTCAATAATGTATATAAATGTAATAAACGGCCTCGGTCCAGTATACCTGAAGGAGCGTCTCCACCCCCATCATTCTGCCCGGACACTGAAGTCCAGTGTTGAGGGCCTTCTGGTGGATCCCTCGCTGCGAGAAGCCAAGTTACAGGGGAACCAGGCAGCGGGCCTTCTCGGTAGTGGCACCCGCCCTGTGGAACGCCCTCCCACCAGATGTCAAGGAAATAAACAACTATCTGACTTTTAGAAGACATCTGAAGGCAGCCCTGTTTAGGGAAGCTTTTAATGTTTAACAGACTATTGTATTTTAATATTTTGTTGGAAGCTGCCCAGAGTGGCTAGGGAAACCCAGCCAGATGGGTGGGGTATAAATAAATTATTATTATTATTATTATTATTATTATTATTATTATTATTATTATTAATAATAATAATGTCAAAACTTCAGAGACAGAACACAGCCACAACTGATGCCCATACTGCAAGGCATGGAGTAGGGGGTAAAATTAAATGTTCTGTAGTTTTTAAAGCAACCTGCTCATTCAAAACCAATACATCAGTGACAAGTCTTCTGTGCTAGCTTTCTCCTCAAAGTATTAATATTGTATATGCAAAGAATCTTTGCACTCTTACTTACAACTAAGCTCCACTAAGCATACTGGCACTTACTTCTAAATAAGTATACACAGGGTTGGCTTGTCAGTCTACCAGCACAGTCGGAAGGAGTGTGGTCCACAATGGATACATCACATTGAGGCTATTGCCTGGGTCATTTTCCTCTTCCTCATGACTATTTTTCCAATTGCAATGCTACTATTTATGCATTTTCTTCTTTGCATTGAAAAGTGTTGCTTCACTTTTTACTTATGCCAGCTACACTTCAAATCCTTTTCCAATAAAGGTATTATAAAGACCCAAGGACAAGGCTGGGGGACTTGGCCGCTAGATGCTGTTGGACCCCAATCCTATCAGCCCTAGCTAGCAAAGTTGTACTCGAAGAACACCTAGGACAGCCATAGGTTCTCCATCCCTGCTCTAATCTTCACTCTTCATGACGCAGCAGAGCACATTTTCCTGAACCCACTACTCAAACGCAAATGTACAAGTGATAAAACATGTTATTTTCTTCCAATGGAAGCTTGAAGTGATTTGGCATAAGGGACCTGAGCAAGCCTGACAAAAAAGGGGTGTGTGGACTGTCCAGTTGTACCATTTCTCATCAGTTTAGAAGACCGTGAACCCCACAGAATCCATCGTCTTTTCTGCAGCCATCCAGTTAACTACTCAGCTCCATAACTGTGTATGGGCAAGCACAGCTACAGCAATTTGAAAGTACCTGTCAGGTTTAATAGCAAGAGCAGAGAAAGAAGGTTTAGTCTAAGAGTGACCTTTAAGTCCCTTGGCTCTTAAATGTGGAATGTGATTAAGTTCCAGAAGCTTAAAACGGCCCAGTTATCATCAGCAAACCATATCATATCTATACCCACAACTAATGCCAATGGACTTTTCATTTCAACTGCAGTCTTCCAAATATCAGAAAAAATATTATTGTGCAATCATTATTATTAGTAATAGTAAATCAATGTTAAATTGGCCCAATATATATTAAGGGCAGATGAGCTGATTTGTTTATTATGAGTATCCATAAGTGGAATCTGCAAGATTATGTTTCAGTGCGGAATGCTTGGATTTAGGTTTCCGGCCAACCATCTACCGCTATGTTTTTTTCCAGGATACACCATTGCACACACAGCCTAGTTATCTATTTCCCCCCTATAGTCAGCATTTAATACCCACGGAGCATGCTTAACCCTCAGTGGACTGTTTTCAGTCCCTTTCTTAGGTGTGTACTTCCAAAGATATTTGCACTTCTGAAAATCTTGGGATTCCAGCAAGCATGCTTATACCCTCTTTGTTATGACTACAAAAGGATTCACATGTGGCTAAATAAATTCGCTTTTAGTATATAATTTGTATCATTATGTGCACACATGTGTTTATTTTTTACAGCACCATATGGAAGAAAACAAAAGCTCTAGAAACACTGATCATTCTAGGTTTTAGGTCTTTATATATCTATTCACATACATATAGTGATGTATATTTGTCTATATTATTTTTAAGAACCCTTAACACCGATCCAATATTATTTTCTCATGAGAAACTAACTATCTTACAGTATTCTTAGGCCCTGTATAGACAGCACATACAATAAAGTAGATGTAGATACCAGCAACAAGAACAAAAGTGAACACTGTTTCCATTCAGAGTACTGCAACAAGCTAAGATGTTTTCTATAATTTGCACTACAAATGCAACAAGTTTTAATGGTGTTATCTCACTATGCCAAGCACATACTAGAAGGATAAATGTCATTGGCTATGAAGAATATTTATTCTGCTATAACGCCAAACCCACATGGGAGAACAAGAGATTAATAACAGTCAAATTTTGAAGTATTATTGGTGGATCTTTCCTACTCAAATTTCTAAGCATTGAAGCTGCAGATGTTCAACTCAGTCAAGCCAGTAATACCTCTATGTGGCTTTCTGAATCAACTGGTTATTTTCAATTCTGTGACTGTTAAAGACAAGGGCAAAGTGTCATGACCTGAAAGATGTGGGTTGATGCCATGTGATGTAGATTCCAAGCCAAAACACCACAGATACAAGCATCATATTTGGAAGTAATAACCAATACATAAACCGCAACACTTTAATGCATGCACATGCATTAGAGAGAGCCACTGCCATGTCTGCTGAGCATAGTGTTGTTTTAAAAAGTTAAAATAGTAGAGTCCCTGATCCAAAGCATCTTCTATATTATTAGGTATAAGGAATATATTATTAAGAAATCTCTCAATGTATCTGTAGCTTAACATCAAAAAGAGAACTACAACCTCTGTCTGATGCAATGGGTTCATGTAACGGCGAGCTCTACAGACATTTTAAAAGTATTCTTTCCTAATGAAGAAAACATAAAGCAGAATGTTGAATAATTCCTGGCCAAAAAAGTTTATAAAATATTATTACCCCAGGGATGGAGTAAGAAACTCAGTATGAAAATAAAGTAACACATCAGGAAGCACAAACTATTTAATCATAGTTGGAAGCAAAGGAGAGGTCCCTTTAAATCTGTTTCTCCCTCCTTGCTTTTGAATTCCAAGTGCAAGATGTTAATTAAACTTTAAAAACAGTGCAAACATAAATAAATGCATGCACAGGCATCATGAACGCACCATCAAGCTAAAAGATATCTGAAGAAGTGTGCATGCACACGAAAGCTCATACCAAGAACAAACTTAGTTGGTCTCTAAGGTGCCACTGGAAGGATTTTTATTTTATTTTGTTTTGTTTCGACTACGGCAGACTAACACTACCTGTAACTAAACTAAAGCTAAAATATGTTTAAAATACTTAAGCTAATGGAGATATGCTTAGAGGTGCAACGCTCTCGTACATCATCACCCCCCCCCATGTTGATGGTGAGACACTTAACTTTCTTTTTGGAGAATAAGGCAGAAGAAATTTCAGGTTGCACTGTACGCAAGAACCCCCCATCAAATAGAGGAAGTGCCATTAATGCATTGAATAAGGCTGCTGAAAACAAGTGATAGCATGAGGAAGGCAGGGAACAGCTTAAGGAGAAATTGGATTCGTTTGGTATAAGAATGTTTGGGCTGTATGCCATGGGTGTAGCCAGGATTTTTGTTGGGGGGCAGGCCTTTTGCTAGGGGTGCAGAACCTCAGTTTGCTATGTATTTATATTTATTGATTGGGGGCAGCTGCCCCTCCGTGCCCCCCCCAGTTATGCTCAGGCTGCACACCTCACTGTTCCAATAAAAATCTTTTCCATATTCGTCAGTTTAAAAAAAGTCATTGAGTTAGAATCACAGCAACCTTACAATCATCATTAGCTAGTTGTGTGGTTTGATTATGCTGTCTCTGAAGTCAGCAATCAACAAACTAGGGTCAAGAGATTGGGCCATGTTTTGAGCAGGAGTTCAGGGCAGACCTTTCCCCTTGCTTTGCGTGATGCTGAGCTGGAAGTCAGAGGAGCCTGAAAAACTTGAGCAAAGTCTGCCTGTTTTAGCAGCAAAGCTCTCGAGTATCCAGCAGGTCTCACCCTTAAGGCGCCTGCCCAGCTCTGCTGCTATTCTCCTCCTTTTAAACCGACCCTGGCGGCTTTTCAGCATTACAGGATAGGATTATTGACTGAAATCTGTTTCTCTTAGTGGTAAGGGCTTGATGGCTGTTTGTTTGCAAAGTGACCTGACTGCCTCTTGGCAATGTTAAGGGCTGCCTTCAGAGGTGGTGGGGAAACAAGCAACCGCCAAAATTCATTCATTTCAGCACTGATGTGGCAGCTGGAGTTTGGGTGGCAAGTTAAAATATTTAAGAAACTGTAAATGCATGGTTTATTTTTATCTTAATCATTATGTAACTTAATTTGAATGAAGTCCAGGAGGTACTATAAATATGGACAGTACGTACATAAGCTGTATGCACAGACTTACTTGGACCCAGTGTTTAAATATATCAAGCTGCTTGACAGCTTTGATATTGTTTATATAAAAGATGCCCCATTGCACAGGTAAGCATGTACATCTTCTCTTAAAAAAAAAAGCCCCAACTCACAAAACCTCCACTACACAACTGTATAATTATGTGTTTGAATATACCTAACACCTTTATGACTTTTTCAAAACCACCTTGGTTTAAAGGGGGGGGGAGGGAGGAAGCAGCCAATCTGTCTTTTTAAAATTCAAGCCTTTCAGGCTATCATCAGGTTACTCCAGTCAAGCCATGGGTGGGGGCAAAAGTGCAATGTGTGTTTCAGTATGATCCTCTGCTATCTACGAGGGGCTGCTCTCCTCTGTTTTTGACAGCTCAAGAAGCATAATGCACTCCACAGTTTGTCCAAGTGTGCACATTACATTACAAAATCACTTCAATCCATCCACAAGCAGTCATTCACGAGGCATGTGGGTTATTCATAAAAAAAGCCATTTCTGTACATGGAAACAGCCTCCCTCTTCCCCGCCTCCAAAACCCCCCACAACGCCCACTTTTTCTTCTCATTAACCAAGAGAGCCCCCCTACATCACCCCCTCGCTTACAAATATTTTTAAAAGCATCTCCCCTGCCCTCTGAGTCCACTTGGAGCCATATGTCAGTCTCCAACCTCCTTTGCCACTACCGGGAGCGAGGATGATTCACGAGCGAGTCTTTTCTTCGCTTTCTTTTCTTTCCAGACTCCACAATGAGGCAGAAAAGCACCCCCCTCCTCCTCCCCTTTCCCGCTTACCTTCCTGAGACAGACCACGCTCAGCATAAACACTGGCGGGGGGAAGCACAAAGGCTCCGGAATCCCCTGCTGCCTTTCCAGAGGGGGTTGCTCTCAGGTTTCCGTTGCAAATGATCTGTTGACAATCCGCGGTGGCAGAGGCGAGAGAGGGAGAGATGGGTTTGTTTTGGTTTGGGAGGGGTGTGTGTGTGTTTCTCTCCCCCCCCCTCTCTCTTGCCCCTCGCTGATGATTTCCCCCCCTTGCTCCGTATTCTTGACTCCGAATCACCATCTCCTCTGGGATGGAGAAGGAGGAGGAAGGAAAGGAGCTGGTGGTGTTGGAGGAGGCGGCTGGAGAAAGCAAAGCAAGGGGGAAGCCATCCTCGCTCGTTCACTCGCTGTCCGTCCGTGCTGCGAGCGCTGGAGGATTGCAGGAGGAGGGAGCCAAGGAATCGCTCCTCCAGCCCCACCGTAATCTCCCCTTCGCTCGCATGTGATGGGGCGGCTGGTGGCCGCCGCTGCTCCTGAGCGGTGTGTGTGTGTGTGTGTGTCTGCGGGTGGATGCGCCGTGCAAAGCGAGCGGCAGCCGTTTCAGCACAGCGTGGGGAAACCGACACGCTCCCTTTTTTCGCTCTCTCTCTCTCTCTCTCTCACACACACACACACCCTCTGTGCATGCACACGTTAGCGCGATCTGCTCTTCTGGGGCGCAACATTCACATCCCCAAGGGGGAAAGGCTCTCTCGCCCCTTCGTCCCGGCCGCCCGTCAAACACAAGGGGTCCAATCACCAAAACACAGACACCAGCTTGATTTCACTTGCTTTTGACAGGGGCAGAGGGGAGCTGTGGGGTGGAGCTGGAGGTACCTAGTTTTCTCCAGGTTACCTAACTGTACCCAGCCCCCGCCCCCTTGAATTGTTCCGAGGCTGGTGGCTACCCCATCTCTGATGAACAGAGCTCAGCCCCAGGTTGCCCGCCCCCCATGCCAGCCCTGAGACGCGTAAAGTACTCAGAAAGAGAAAGGGCTTTGAAGCACGTGGACACGTGTCTTGCCCTCACCTTTCTTTCAGTCGTCAAGAAGAGGCTTCTACACATATTACCCAGCACATCGGTTTTTGCTTCTCTGTTGTTTTCCGGTTGGGGCCGCTTTGTTTACATTTTGTTTTGCAGCTGAGTTGCGGTCAGTATTTCTCACAATGTGCGGCTGGAAATGTTTTGTTTTCCCGTGTGAAAACTTTACAATAAATATAGTGTGTGTGTGTGTTTATCAACCCACAAGGAAAGAGGCAAAAAAACCCAAAAAAACCTTCCAGTAGCACCTTAGAGACCAACTAAGTTTGTTTTTGGTATGAGCTTTCCTGTGCATGCACACTTCTTCAGAAAAGGAAAGAGGCAGTCTCTCTTAGTGGTTAGAGCAGAGCTACCCAACCAGATGCCCATTAGCCAACAGAGTCCCTTTCTCCCCTGCTGAAATTAAGCTTGAAAGAAGGAAGTGTTGTGGTGTGTGTGTGGTGCCCACAGCAGTTTCCTCAGTTTGCAAAAGGCTGGCAATTCCTGGCTTAGATTGTTGGACTGGGGACTGGGAGATCAGCTTCAAGTCCTTCCTCAGCCATGAAGCTCACTGAGTGACCTTGGGTGAGTCACTGCCTCTCAGTTCAACCTGCCTCACAGGGTTGTTCCAAGGGCAAAAGCCAGGCTGGGAACCCATGTATAGTCCCCTTTAGCTCCTTGGAGGAAAGGCATTATTTAAATGTAATAATAAATAACATACATAACAGGAGAACATGCAATTAATCTAGGTTTACTAAGATCACTGTGGCAATCCTGCAGGGACCATCAGAGTTTAACCACATAACTTCTTTTCTTTCATGTGAAATGGAAAGAATGCTGCTGTTCTCCCCCTCCCCATGTTATCCTTACAACAATCCTGTGAGGTAGTTTAAACTGAGAGGCAGCAATTGGCCCAAGGTCACCCAGTGAGCTTCCTGGATGATTGGGGACTAGGACTCTGTCTTTGTCCAACACTCTCACCAGTACACCACAGGGCTGTATCGAAGGTTCAATGGACAACATTGGGAGAGAGAGAGAGCTCCAAAATTAATAGAGCCTGATTTTGAAGAATAACCTCAACATAAGTCTTAAACTCTGGAGATGAATTTCTGGACTGGACTGATGCGCTTTATTCGACTGCTGATTTTAATCACATGCATGAATATTTCATTCTGTCCTCCTGCCCCAAATTTAAATCATGCATGTTTTGCAGGGAATAGCACTTTGTTTTCCACTTGGCCATTTTGGTTTACAACTTTTTCAACTTGTTTGCCATAAAACAAAATTGGTTTGTAGATTAACATGCCAGATGCTGAACAATAAATGCTGCGTTATCATATGCCTATCGCTAATTATATAATGAGTGGCTATGCAAACTAAATTCAAATCATGCTTAACACAGATTTGTGTTTTAGCAATTATTTTAGCAATTATGCAATGGTTTTGTGAGTAATGCTCTTCACACAGACACCGTTCAAAGATGCATATAGCCTCCCTCCTTTTGCTTCTAATGCTCAGCACATTTCCTGGGAATAAACTCTCTTGATTTTAACGAGAGTAACTTCTGCGTAAACACTTATAGGCCTGGACTTTAAAATATCCTAATTCTGGGCTTGCACACTAGAAGCACATAAGTTACAATGTCTTTGAAATGCACTGAAATGCAAGGGAATCTTACTAATTTGTTTTACAAATTTATAAACAGCTTCACAGCCTGAGGCTATCAAAGTAGTAACGAGATACGACTGTACCTTGATGCACGTTTCCCCTCACAGGTAAGGCAACCTTGCCACCTGCAAAATAGGCACAGTGTTGACTCAGCCAAATTGATTGCTTTATCACCTATATATCTTGTTTTAAAGGGTTACTGTACTGTATATATTTTGCATGCATTCTGGTTGCAATTGCATTGCCATTGCCTGTAAGTTTTGCATTTCATTTCCCTTTGACGTCACAGTTTGAAGTTCCACAGGCCATTGCCCCACCTGCCCCTAGTGTCTATATACCTGCAAATGAAGATTGTCCTTTTATGCATCCAGTGAAGTGGGCTGTAGCCCAACAAAATCTTTTGCATAATAAATTTGTTAGTCTCTTAGTTGCTTTTACCATTTTCTGAAATTCCTCCCACATATAAACATACCTCACTGGTGGTCACCACTTGCAGCTCAGTACTTAACATACATCTTCTTTGGTGTAGGTCCAATTGATTTTCCTATGAGCACTTTTTTAGTAATGTGTTGAATCTTAGCAGGCTTCCAGAACATCTTACTAGAAGCATGTACGTTACACATGTCATTGTCTGCATGATACGGAATGCAATTTGCATTAGAAACCTCTAGATTTGCTACTGTTAAGTCACAGAGCTCACATCCAACCAACATGCAACTGTCTTCTCCCTTGTCCTAACAACTCCTGAAAACTCCAACACTTTTCATTCTGTTTCCCTCTACCTTCGCATATGGGAACCCAATGATAGACTGCTTTCCCCCATGAAATAAATCACAGGTTTGCACTGACTATTTGCGATTATCCAAGATAGGCGGAAAGGTGCAGATGAAAGCAGGTTAAGATGATAGATTGTATTGGCATGACAACATAATCATCTGTTGCTAAGTGGGAAAGGTGTGCATATCAGAGATAGGTGCAAGACAATGCGTGTCTGTCAATGTGCTTCTCGAACTGTAAATAGTTTAAGGCTTATTTTAGTCCCCTGCCTTTTCAATCAATATTTGATATCATAACAGTTTATTATGAATAGTACTATCTCCTGTTTAATTTCTCACTTCCCTTAAGCCATTTTTCTTCACTGGTTACTAAAAAGGATTTTTAAAAAAATCATGTTTATTTAAAGAATCGTTTTCTTTATTATCCTTCATATTTTGGGCAACAGTTCTTATGTATTTTGGTTGCATGAATTCAGCTTTCCCCCTGCTTTTTTCTGCCTTTAATAGCTGGTTTTCCCTCCTCACTATTCCAAACTACTGAATGGAATGATGCACAAGAAACCCATTTGTCCATATTTATTTTACCAGCTCTGCCATTTCCAGAAAGGGGAATAACTGTTGCATCAGCTGAAGCATGCAAAGGTGATCCTGGCCACAGCCATTGCCTACCCATGTCAGAACAACCCTAAATCCAAGAAGAGCACGCACCCTCACAAATGCAACTTGATTTTGGATGGAGTAGCATCACCAACAGCTTTCCTATTGGCCAATACCAGCCTCATTTTGTTTGCATTGAGTCTGTTTGTTAGACCATAACCAAACCATTACTGATCCCAGGACACCAGATTCCTTAAAACTGTATTCCCCCCATCAACATATACTATATGGCAAATAATATAAATAGCTTATTTAACACTAAGGCTTGTGCTGCATCTTACCTGTAGGAGTTATAATGTCCTATATCAGGAATGGAGAACTGGATCTAGATATTAAACCAGATTGTTAACTGCCCCCCATGCCACACACACATACCACGTTTAAGAGTGGGTAGGGCTGTCATATTATTTGCAAATGGATTTTTCTGGAAACAAATAACATGGAATTGAACACTAAACTTGCACTATATTCCACCAAACTTCCATAGATGACTTTTATGTCATATGAAAGCTCAAATATAATTCAGAATGTAACAGAGGAAGTTGTGGAACTGGGGGGGGGGGCTGCCATGTGAATGCAGCCTCTCTCTAGCCTCATTTTTGTATTCTTTTGCTGTTGTTTTTTTAGTCAAATGAAGCTGGTGTGCAATTTTAAAGGTGTCCTATATTCAAAAAACTAGTTAAGGTCAGTTTGGAGGAGAATTATGTGAAGTTTCTGCTTAAGTTGTAACACAAATATAAACTCTCAATTGGCTACTCTATAATATTTGATTCCACTACGTGACATTCTATAAAATGTCAGCACATGATGCAAACTGTGGGAGAGCCTAAAAAGTGCTTTCGTGGAACCCTTCTCATGCAGCAAATTGTCTGACAAATACTGAAGTATAAAACATACTTATGTATTTAATAGATTGTTGTTGTTATTTATTCTCACAAAGCAGCTCAGAACATAGACAAAAACAAATAACAGTGAGCCAAAATTCCAGATTAAAACAACAACAGTAACATTAGAAACACCATTAAAAATAGCAGTAGAACATGTGTGCTGCATCATTTGTGAAGGGTGAACATGTATTATTTGCCATTTGTCCCTTAAAATAAAAGGCAATGACCTTATCCTTCCCATCTTGCTGTTTCTATGATTACTTAATAAGGTTCCAAAAGATCATAGCAGAATTTGTGCACTCATACATAAACCATACACAGAGCTCAGTGGAGCGATTGAGAGGTAGACCGAGGGATGTGAGACATCGCCTAGCCTTGTCATTTCACTTTTATTTATTATTTTGCTATGGTTTTCCATCAGATTTCTGTAAACAGGACTATTCAGTCAGTTGCCCTGAGGCAAAACTTGGTGAAAGTTGATAGGCCAGGATATTCCTGTGATGTGCTTCCATGGAAGATCAATCTTCCTTAATTACTTGTGAAGTACTTAGAACTATAGAATCATGATGGCTAACCCTGATGGCTGTATTCTGCTTCCACTGTTGGAGGCAGTATGCTTCTGAATTCTACTTGCTGGAAACTGAAGGAGTGTAAAGTGCTGTTGCGCTCAAGTCGCAGGGCTTCCCACAAGCAGATGGCCACAGTGAGAACAGGAAGCAGGACTAGATGAGTCACTGGCTTGATCCATCAGTGTCTTCTCATGATGTAATGAAGGCTAGGAACACCTGAAAACTCCAAAAGGGGCGCACATGCGCACCCCGGGTGCAGGCAGGGAACACTCTGCCGCTGGACAGATGATAATGATAATGCTTTTGAATTGGCCTTTTACCTTAACAACCCAGTGTGGGTCACAACAACTTAAAATACAACATTAAAAACAGTTTAACACAAGTTAAAATAACATCCATAGGGTGTGAATTAAATATATGTATACATTTCAAGTGCAACAGGGTAGGATAAAGAGGTGTGTCTTCAGCATTCGATGAAAACTATTTACATGTTGCCAGACACACCTCTGTGGGAATAGAGTTCCATAGCCTAATGATGCCACAGAAAATGCCCTCCCCCAGGCCACCACTGAGCTTGAGGGTGGCAGAACTACCTAGGGCCCCTCTGTTGATCTTAACACCCAAAAGCAGGGCTGGCCCAAGACATTTTGGCATCTGAGGTTGACCCCCAAATGGTGCCCCTCTTCCCGCCGGGGAAGAAGGGGCGAGGGCAGATCTACATAAGGAACAAGGGGAAATATCAAGTGGACCCTGCTGCCTGAGATGGTCACCTCACCTTGCCTCATGGGTAGGCCAGCCCTGCTCAAGTAGGTGTAGGGAAGGAGGTGATCTTTCAGATATTTTGGGCCAAAGTCATTTAGGGCTTTAAAAACTAATGTGAGCACTTGGAATTAGGCCTGGAAAGAAACTTGCAGCCAATGCAGCTGTTTTCAAACAAGGATTATACAAATTCCAAAAGCAATGCCTGCCAGTAATATGGCCACACTGCATTTTGAACCGACTGTAGTTTCTCAGTTGTTTTCAAGGGCATTCCCAGGCAAGCACATTGCAAGAATCTGGTCTGTAAGTCGTGGGAATAATATTCCTATTATAATCATCATACAAGAGGATAAGGACCATCATCATCAATGTATCACACTGGCTACCCCTGCAGTAGGGCATGGGTGCTAGGGACTTAACTGAAAATGTGGGTTTTGAACTAAGTAAGAGAGGTGGCATTGCACAGGTGTTCTGGGAGGCAGATCCAAGCATATAAGGCAGCAATGAACAAAGAGAATGGGGAATCTGTAGAGAGTGGTGGAGGAGTGGATAATGTTGGCAGGGATGTAAGAGTGGAGAGATAAAGGCCATGGAGGGCTTTGAAAATAAGCCAATGAACTTGTGATGGATCTTGGAGCAAACAAGCTGGCAGTGTAAGGATTTAAAGTAGGGGTGTCAAGTAATCAGAACGAGAAGAGAAATGGATGATTTTGGCAGCAGTGCTGGAAAGACACAAGAGGATCAAGGAATTTATGTACAGTACTCCCTTTATTTTTGCAAAATCATGTCCACTCGTGCCTCTGCAAGGCTCTCTGCAATTGGGAAGGCATTTAGGATGACTTTTCAGGCAGGCGCAGAAGTGGGAGAAGACAGCACCTACACCCATTCCTGATTGGCATTTGGCAGCCTATGTGCTGAATCTAGAGCATTGGGAATCCCCTGCAGTCAAATCTGTTATTTATTATTATCAACACCTGCCATTCACTAAGGTCCCAGGGCAGGTTGCAACATTACAACACAACATTACAACTAAGAGGAGCCTTCTAAAACCAAAGAGAGACTTCCAGACTCAGCCAACCTTTTCCCAGCTAGAAAAGAAGACAGAAAGAACAGGAGCACATGCCTTTTCTCACCACTGGTGTTTCCAGTCGTTGTGCTGCAGGAGCCAACAGCCAACTCCAACTATGACAATGTTTGCAGAAGAGCATAGAGAAGGAGGAAATAAGTAGTCACACAGCTGCTTTCCATTATTTTGTAAAATCACTGTGCCAAATTATTTCAAACAAGCCCTGTGGTTTTCTGTTGGTTCTTTTTCTTTCTGTCTTTCTGTTCCCACTTCTATTAATGGAAGGTTACCAGACAAGATTATCAAGAAGGAGAGAAGCAGTTCAGTGAAAGCAAAGTACACATCCAGGAAGGACAAGTCATGGGCAAGATGCTGTTTTCAAATGAACCACAACCTTCAGGATTTGGGCTGTTTTTAGAAAATGAAATTGATTCCTGTTCCTTTGTTCTGCTCCAGTGGCAGCCTCTGAAGTTTTTAGATTTTTAGCCAGGGACAAAACTGGACAAACATGTAGAAAGTGCTGGGAGGGCAGAAATCATCTGCATAAATTAGAGATCACAAATAGAAAAAAGCACCTTTGAACTGTATAAGAAAACATTGATAAAATGACAAAAAGCATCTCACTTTCCCAATCCGACTTTGTTCAGATCTAGACTTTGGGTAGTATCCAATGGAGTTAGATACAAAGAAGATGTATTGAAATCAGTGAAGTTAGTCAGGAGGTCTATTAATTTCAGTGGGTCTGCCCTGAGGATGACTTCCTGTGCAATCCTAACCATGTCTTCTCAGAAGTAAGGTTTACTAAATTCTATGGGGCTAACTCCCAGATACATGAGTTTATAACTGCAGCTTTTGTTGTTGTTTAGTTGTTTAGTCGTGTCCGACTCTTTGTGACCCCATGGACCAGCGCACGCCAGGCACTACTGTCTTCCACTGCCTCCTGCAGTTTGGTCAAACTCATGTTGGTAGCTTCGTGAACACTGTCCAACCATCTCGTCCTCTGTCGTCCCCTTCTCCTTGTGCTCTCAATCTTTCCCAACACCAGGGTCTTTTCCAGGGAGTCTTCTCATACAACTGATAGCTGAGGATATAATATTCTAGCTGACAAGAAGAAAAAATCCTTTAGAAGACTCCCATCATGTAAGAGAGTTTGTACAATATACTCCTGCTTATAGCAATTTTGCTTGAAAGAAAAATGTAATTCAAACTAAACTGCAGAATGTTGATCATAGTGTTATGAGTTTCGGGTAGGGGGAAGGAGGCTGTATGCAGAGGCCCTCCTAACTCCTGGATCCAGCAAGTCTTAAAATATAAGCTAGGCTAGCTTCCTGATGAGGTGATTGCTTGGGTGATGGTCCATTAAGGGAAACAAAAGAAAGCGGCTCTGTGTGAGATGGCAAATGGGTGGGAACTCACAGTTAGAAGGAAAAGCCAGAATTGAGTTGCAGTGATGTGATCTAGAAGTAAAACAGCAAGCTGGAGAATGAGTCAGAGCAGCACCTTAGAGGCACCAGCATTTCCTTTGGTGCCCATGAGAGGTTTCAGTAAATATCGTCTCAAAGGGATACGTACTGTACATGCTAAGAGTTACTGGAACACAGGAAGTAATGTGGTATATATAGGCAATGCTGACTACCAAGAATAACTACAATAACCCATTCTTAAGTAACAAACATGGTTTTTGAAAACTTGTTTTGAGGCCATTCTGTTTAGTATTGGGAGTATCGGTAGGTTGGGCCAGTTAAAGTCCAAAATATTAAAGGGCTTTTCAGTGAAGGCAGATAGAGAAAATCAGACATCCACTTGGAGGCAGCAGTGAAGAAAGTGGGGTCATATTGGCTGGTTTACTTTCCTCTTTTTCCTCTCTCATAGTGCTGGCTACAAGCTCTGCTGTCACACCCCTTCTTGTATAATTGCATCCAATTAACTGCTTATTCCTAGACATTGTTTCTCTGCTTTGCTTCTTGAATCAGTGGCTCTCATGGGCTCAGTAGATTCTGCCGGATGTTGTTAAAAGTCAACGGGAGCTCCCTTTGGTAATATTACATAATCATAACCATGGATCTTTCCGCAGTTATGTCAGATATTGTGTGCCATATAAGACGACAATATACTGCAAGTAAGATGGTACTGTATTAAATGTAAAAAGGAGATAAAAATCTATTTCATGTGCTTATATTCTCATCCCTATCTGAAGAGCCCTAACTAATCAGTTATATTCAGTTACATAGATATAATTTCTAACATTTGCATGAATGCGATAAATATCAATTCATTTGTATATTTATATCAGGATGTCCTTATTCTGGAATTCTCAGCTTCAAGTATGTAAATACTTTGGGCCAATTTACAAGGAAAATATATCCTCAAGGTTCCAGGTGTTTCTGTGGCCAGAATCTATTCATGTGGACATTTATTTATTTTCTAATTTTTTGATATTGCTTAATATAATGAAAAACTAAGTAAAAACAATAAAAATACAGCAACGACATTCAATAAAATAAAAAGCAAAACTATGCATCACAAATAACCAAGAGAATTCAAAATTAAGAGCCATAGGGTTTTATCCAACCCAATCCTACTCAGCATAGACCCATTAATGGACCTAAGTTAGTCATGTTTATTTCCATGTGTCTACTCTGAGTAGGACTAACAATGGCTACAATCCATAGAGTATTGTTGCTTTTTAAAGCCACACTTAGAAATCAGAAGAATGAACACAAATTATCATGTGAATTATTTTGTTGAGTTAATCTTTCCACAATCATAACATTGATAAAAAATAATATGTATCACATTATGAATTAGTTATTTCTTTTAGATTTCATACAGCTAGCTCAACAGACAGACCTGCCTTACATTTTCAAAGGCAGTCCTTCATTCATAAGGACGTAAAGCATTTTCATGAATGAAAGTTCAGGGCTACATTCCATGTTACAATTCAGAGACACTGGAGAAGTCTCTCCTACATCTGAATGGAATGCAGTACAAACTTACGTTCTTTTCTTCAGAAGTTCTAGAGTGTTCAATGGAACTTAATCCCAGGTATGGGGAAGGACTGCAAACCTGTATGTATGTATTAAGAAGTAACTCCATCCTATACATGCCAATTCTGAAGTAGCTCCATTGATACAGTGGGGATTATTCGCAGGTACCGGTAAGTATGCAATTTATATCTCTAATATTAGTGTCTCTAACAGCACAAGGCATATCTAAGCTACATTTCTAAG
Organism: Darevskia mixta; assembly: GCA_034641385.1. Lineage (NCBI taxonomy): Eukaryota > Metazoa > Chordata > Lepidosauria > Squamata > Lacertidae > Darevskia > Darevskia mixta. Next base: position 5,654,382 of record JAWWNH010000018.1, on the reverse strand, counting down.
CCTCATTGCAGCTGTAGGTTGCAATCCTATACCCACTTGAAGTCAAGGGGACTTCTGAGTGAGTAGAAATACATTTGATTGTGCTGTTAAGAACTTGGTAGCTCTTGTGGGTTCTATCAAAGACTCTTTATGTACACATCAATGACTATTCAGACACAGCTCATGCATGGGAAAGAAAAAAAGATGTTTGAAAAATGGCCTGGGATCCTTGGAAGTTCCTAGAAAGTATCATAGAGACTTCTGCTGTGTTATGCATAACCCACCCCTGTTTCAAACTACCACTGGAGTAGTAAAAATGAAGGGTTTAGTCAGTCTTACTACTCATGGGTGTTTCAGAGTCAGATCACTCCAAAAACATAGGAAGGGAAGTCAGTTGGCATAATGGACATAAGGCAGCAGAGTGTTTAATATTCAAATATATGTGATGTATGTAGTTATTGTTTCCGGATTAGGTGGGATGAGAAATCTAAATAAATACTACATTGATAATGTATGCATGTCCTAGTCACATTGCACATCACACCAGTTGTACTTTTGACTGAACAAATAAACACATTTATTGGAATTGCTTTCTAATTGCCCTGTCAGATTGTGTAATCATTTGCATTAATAGGTTGAAAATAGTTCTGGGTTGATAGGGCGGCATTTTCCATTTATGCAAATGGAGTAGGTCTAAAGGAGGCTCTTCATCTTCCATTTGAGAATCATCATGATCAGACTTGGATTATTTCACATATATTATAATGCATATTTCTGACTAGTACTTTTAAGGCATATTTTCTGTGTCTGCCTAAAACACTTAAAATTATATAAAAACGACTGCAGAAAAACAGCAGAAAAACATACACTAATAAATGTATAAAATAAAGACTGACAAGGCTAGACCTATCCCTGATGACATCTCATTTATCCCTTAGACCTATCCCTGATGACATCTTACTAACATATTGTGTTAGGCATGGATGTGTGCAGGGGGGAACCTCCACACGTAGTTCCTGGGAGCTTGAACATGATCAGGTAAAATGCATGATGGGGGCTTATGGCTCACAGTAATCCTTTACTTAGCCTGGCTAAACCAAGAGCTAAGCTATATAGCTTTCTTTGTTTTTTTAAAAAGGTTTAAAATATTTTCTTTAAAATATTCATCCTTACAGATAGCAGTGTGGCATGGCTATACTAACCTACCATTAAAAAATGCAGTAAGAAGGAAGCAATAAAAGATATTTTGAAGCAATTAAAGAAACAGAGCAGACTAAAAGTACAGCCAATGATTGAAATGTCAAATGGCAGTGCCAGCATTATTCTACACCTCTATGGGGAGGGTATTCTACAACCAGGGCACCATCACAGGGAAGGCTCTCTTCTTTGTTGCCACATAATTTCCTCCCTTTGCAAAGTTACTTTGTAATAGAGCCTCAACTGATCATCTTAAGGCATGGGGAGAATACTATAGGTAAATAACTCCATCAATTTGAGACGCCATATATTTAGGACTCTACAGATAAGCATCAGCACCTCCAATTAGGATTGGATGCAAATGGGCAACCAGAACATCTTTTTTGCAATTCCACTTGGCTGCTGCATTTAGAATTCTGGCTAATTGCAGCTTGCTGGTCATCTTCAAGGACACATATTTCAGTAATCCAGCCAGGAGGCTGAGAAAGCATGGATCATCATGGGCAGACGATGCCTGTCCAGGAATATTACAGCTACTACCACCCTGTTCAGATGTTCTTCAAAAGTGGGGGAATAACGTGCAGATGGGAAGTTGGGGCTGGTGTGCTGAACCTACTCCAATGTCCCCACCACCTCCACCCTAACCTTTGTGAGTTGAATGGGAATATCTGAAAGGGAAATGTTTGTGCATTAAGCTGATCGCATGAAGAATCCTGCTTCAGACATTCCTGCTCAGTGGTAAAAGGTGCTAGTTTGAGAGGAGCATGGCCCCACACCCCTTCCATATGTTGTCCCCCCCCACACACTAAAAGAACACCTGAACAGCCTTATGCAAGGGAAGTGCTCGCATAAGGTTCCTATACAAACAGAAAGGAGGCAGAAATCACTAATAGGATATTCTGGGTGCATACAGATGGCCAAGTTGAAATGATGCATTTGATTTATTATTGCTACCTCACTTTTCTGTCCATGGACACACAAAGCCTCTTTCACAGTTAAAACCATCAAGATAATTAAAACAAATAAAATGCAGTGATTTTTTACGAATGCATTAAACAATTACCATGTGGGTAAGTTCACCCACTTCTTAAGCATGTGTAACAATATCAACTACTGTGGCTGGCTTTGTTGCTCCACCCCTAGTTACTAAATTGTTATGTTGCTATGGAGTGACGATATTTCCCACCATGCATTGCTGCAGTGTTTTGTTACCCCTACCTGGTCAGAAGTGGATGGTTAATATGCTCTCACAGTTTTAAAATTTTATTCATGCTGATCATGTTTCAAATAAAATATATTCATTCTATTTGGAGAATATCTCTTTCTCTTTAAAAAATACAACAGTATCTGGCTTTTAAAAAGTTTCTCACTTTTAAGTCTGTCACATCCTCTGGTGCATTGCTTTTAAGCCTGTGAATAAGTTCTACATTTTGAACATGCATAGTCAATTATTTTTAAATTATAATATGATGCCCACACATCACACACTTCATACATTTCCATAAGGAAACTAGGTCTGAGTATGAAGTCTATGCATATATGTACATCATAATTACAACATAAATAGTCAAGGATGGAAAAATGTCCTAAAAAGTCTTACGTTTACACATGGAAATCAATATCACAAACCACCCACACCCCACGTTACGACATACAGAACCATAAGAGATACAACTATGGCTTTTACCAGAGGAAGAACTCTTTAAAGAACTCTTTTTATTATTAAATAAATTATTATTATTATTATTATTATTATTATTATTATTATTAACACAGGCCAGGACTGATGTGAAGGATGATGATGATAGCAGCTTCATGATAACAGAGGATATTTCATATATTATTAATTTGCCAAGTGGTAAATGTCAGGAAATCTAACCACTTCATAAGGCCCACAACCTTTACCACAGCATAATGTGGCATGGGTTCTCTATATATGTTCAGAAACAAAGTTTGCAGTGGTCCACTGTACATGCAGGGACTCTCTATGTGTGTTCTAGGGAATGCACATAAGTTGGGGGGCGAGGATCTGTCTTACTGCCAAGTCCCTCATGCATTCATTGCATGTACTTAGAATGACTGAAAGGTCTTGTGTGTGGTTGTTTAAATTGCTGGTGTATGAAATACTGGTATCAGAAAAGACTGGTTGTCATGAATCATATCATGCTCAAGTATGTTGTGCATGTGTAGATTCTCAAATTCGGAAAAGCAGCCAAATGTTCAGTACATGGGCCAGTTGACACTTTGGGCCAGTTGACACTTTGCTTGTGGTTATCTGGAATGTCTGTGTGGAGAAATAGTATGTCTGGAAGAGTCCTAATAAAGGTCCAGAACTAGAAAACTAAAGTTTCTCTTGCTCCAGGCTACTGAAACCTTCCTGCAGCTTTTTCTTGAAGCTGGTCTATATGCTGCTCCCTCTAATGGATCTGTATGGAACAGCACAGCAGTTGAATAAGGGCTACAATGTCAGATGGATGGACAATTGTAGCAGTTTCTAATAGTGTTTAAATATAGCAGGAAACAAATCCAGAAGAAAAATAGGCACACATGGGAACAATGTGAGGACTTTGCATAAGGGTAACAAGGGACAGAGGATCAGCTGAAAATTAGAGGCATCGTGAGTGCCCTGAGGATGAATGACTGAGGGTGTGCAGAGATGATGTTACTTTAAACAGCAGTTCCTTCATCCCCCCCTCCCCCCGCCATCATGCAGAGCAAATCCAACAGATGCACCTATTTGGGATTGCAACACTGATCTCAATCAACTGCCTCACATGCTTCTCACTAAATAAAAAATGATTTGGAAAGATCAGGAACTCTTCTCTTTTAGTTTTTCAGGGATAAGGTGGCCTGGACACATACAAATATTTTAGGCTTTTGAAGTGTCAGGCATAGCTCTAGTGGCTTTAGCCCAAACGTAGCAGAGTTTTCCTGCACAGCACAGAAGCTAGTTGAGGTGGAAATGACTAGTCGGCTAGACGCAGAATAACTATTTACAGGATTTATTAAAAGAAAATAAAACCAGCAGAGTTTCTGCATACAAAGCAAAGCAAAATCCTCACTGTCTCTCTCTCTCTCCAACCAAACACAGCACTCCTACTCCTAACACCCCACACCACAGCTGTGCTAGCGTTCTTAATTAACAGAGTTGAGTGCTGGTCATTAACCAATCAGAGAGCTGTTGTCAGGCCAGGCAGATCTTGGCTTTCTGCCAAGAGCAAATTGATACTGCCTTGAGTTAATTGTGTGAAGCAAGAATCTGTAAGTTTTATCATGAGAACCAATTGACAAAAATCTGAACACCCCCTCACAGATTCTGCTGGACAATTAATATCAACTAACACCTGTGTAGGAACTTTTACTGTTTACTCATTTCTCCAGCAAACCTAAACCTAAACCCTTGCACATCTGCTTGTTTTTTATCTTTGCCAATGGTTTTGTTAATATATCTGCCACATTTTCTTCACTTGATACATAGGTACATGTGATTACATTTTCTTGTACATTGCAACGCACATTTTGGTATTTTACAGCGATATGTTTGGAACGTGACTTGAAACCTTCTGTTTTACTTAAGGTTATACAAGCCTGATTATCAATGTAAACTTGTACTGGTTCTTCACAATTTACATTTAAATCTGCTAACAAACGTTTGAAATAAACCACCTCGTTGCATAATTCACTCAATGCGGCGTACTCGGATTCCGTTGACGATACACTTACAATATTTTGCTTGCGCGATCGCCAGCTGATTAAAGCTCCACCGAACATTATGACTAATCCTGTGACAGATTTTCTATCTGGCAAATTTCCCCAGTCACTGTCACAGTAGCAACTTAACATTTCGTCCTCTGAAGAATTTAGTTGTAACATAAAACCAATAGTCTGTTTGAGGTATCTCAGAACTTGCTTTACCCCTTTCCAGGCATTTAGTGTGGGTTTTGAGACTAATCTACTTAGTATGCCTACTGCATAGCTAATATCAGGTCTGGACCATTGTGCTAGATACAATAGGCTTCCAATTACAGAATGATATACATCAGCATGTTCAAATACAGGATTCTCATCTGTATGAAGTGTTTTTATGAAACCTGGATCCATAGGCACCGCTGCCCCTTTGCAATCCTGCATCCTGTACATAGTCAGTAGCTGTTTGATTTTGTTCTGCTGACTAATTAGACAGCTGCCATCTTGGGCCCAGCACACTTCCAACCCTAGATATGTCCGAACAGGGCCTAAGTCCTTCACTTTGAACTTACTTGACAATTGCTTGGCAAACCTTTTAGTTTGTTTATCTGTTTTGCAAGCATACAATACGTCATCTACAAAAATCAGACAGAACTCTTGATTACTGCCTGTACCACGTACGTAAACACAATTGTCAGCTGTACTCTGCTTGAAGTTAAATGACACTAAAGCCTCATGGAAACACTTGTTCCAATATCTTGCAGCCTGTTTGAGACCATATAGAGCTTTATTTAATTTTAGCACTCTATTGGAACCTGTCTCATAACCAGGCGGTTCAGCTAGATACAGGTCTTCTGATAATGATGCATGTAAATATGCAGCCTGTATGTCAAAATGATTTAACTGGAGTTTTCTCTTTGCTCCAAGCGTTAGAATTAGCCTTACACTGTCCCCTCTAGCGGTAGGGGAAAAAGTCTCGTCATAATCTTTCCCAGGCCTTTGAGAATATCCCTGAGCCACTAAACGAGCTTTGTATTTGTACCCTCCTGTCACCAGTGGTTTAAGTTTGTACACCCACCTGCAGCCTACAATCTTTGCCCCCTCAGGCGCTGCTACTGGTGTAAAAACCTTGTGCTCATTCAGAGAGGACATCTCTTCCTCCATTGCCTGCTTCCAAAGCTCTGCCTCCTCTTTTGGTAACTTTAACACCTCCTGAAAACTCTTGGGCTCTGCAGTTACACTAAACACATTTGCAGTATCTAGAACAAAACGCTCTGGAGGCACTCCTTTGTTTTGTCTTTTAGATCTTCTGGGAGAAAGTTTTTCTTCTGACCCACTTTCTTCCTCAGAACTATGACTTCTCTTCTGTTGCTTAGCAACTGGTCTCTGGCTAGTTGCACTTTCTTGAGAGCTCTTATCTGAACTTTCCTCCCCCTCAGACTCTGATTCTCTATGTTTACCTTCAGAGTCACGAAGCCCCTGGGAAGGTTCAAACCAAACCTCAGTATTTGCATGTAGTCTCTCCCAGCCACTATGTTCACAAAAACTGGCATTCCTGGAGATCACAATACCATTTGTCCCTTCAGCAAAACGAAAACCTTTTCCTAGCTCCTGGTAGCCCACAAACACTAACTGTTTGGTCTTAGGATCTCCCTTCTTTCTCATTTGTTTTGGAATTAATACCCAGGCTTTTGACCCAAACACATGCAAGTGGTCAATTTTGGGTTTTTTCTGAAACAATTTGAAATACGGAGTTGTCCCTATTGTTTGATGCAAAAAGTCTGTTTTGGAGATAACACGCGTTGAGCATGCTCTCCCCCCAATAAGACATGGGCAAATCAGCATCATCAAGCATGGCGAACATCATCTCTTGAAGAGATCTGTGTTTTCGCTCCGCAATGCCGTTCTCTTCCGGGGAAAAAACGTTCGTTTTTCTATGTCCAATGCCACGCTTCTGTAACCAATCTCTAAAAGCATTTGACATAAATTCCCCACCTCTGTCTGTCTGAATCCTTTTGAGTTTAAGGGACAGAAACCTTTCCACGGATGCCACCCAGCCTTTAAATTTAGTGAACACGTCACCCTTATTCTTCATGGGAAGAACCCAAGAGTAACGCGTCGCGTCATCAACAATTGTTAGCGAAAAACGCGATCCACCCCTGCTTACAGCAAATGGACCAACTACGTCCATGTGGACTAGCTGTAGCGGTGACTCACTAACTCTGTCACTCCTGGGGTAAGAGACTCTGTGGGTTTTAACCTTTTTGCAAATATTACAGTCAAGGTACCTGTTACAACTCTTTAAATTGCACCCATCAGACAATTCAGACATTTTCAGTACACTCTTCCAGCCAGCATGCCCCATTTTCCTGTGCAATAAGTGCACACAGTTGTCATGTATAGCTTTGTTATTTACTGTAGGCTGAGATTTATTGACTACTGCTGCAACTTGAGATCCTCCTTTAAGCCAAAACAAGCCTCCCTCTGACTTAGCAGTGCCTAAAATCTCACCAGCCTTCTTAATCATGCAACTGTCTCCTTCAAAATGCACTTTAAACCCAGCTTTTAACAAACAATCTACAGACATCAAATTGCTCCTCAATGAAGGCACACACAGTACATTTTGCAGGCATTCACGCAGACAAGGAACAAAAACTGCACCCCCCGAAATCACTTCGGAAGTACTTCCGTCTGCTAGAGCCACCTGGCTGCGCTGTGCCGAGTTCTTGGAAAGAAACAATTCATCTGAATTTACGATGTGCCGAGACGCTCCCGAATCGACCACCCAGACAGCTTGTTTCTCATCAGCAATCTTGACCTTGGCGGTCACCAGCTGAGCTGATTGTTTTCGTTTAAAGAATTTCTTTTTACGCTGCTGCTGCTGCTGCTGCTGCTGATCTCGTCTCTGCTCCTGCACCGGCCACTGAGACTTGACCAACTCTGGACATTGGCGTTTTAGATGCGCTGAAGATCCACAACGGAAACAACGCCTAACAGCAAACGCTGACTCCTCACCGGCACGCTGCTGCTGTTTCACCTCTGGTACGGCATGAGAACTCCTTCCAAACCGCCCACTTATAGAAGCCTCTGCAGTCAACGACCTTTCTTGCTTCTTATGCCATTCTTCAATCAAACGCCCAGTAATGTAACTGACTGTTAAATCATCCTCTTTCATTGCTTCTAGAGACATGACAAGATTATCCCAGCTTTCAGGGAGAGAGCTCAGAATGATAGCCACCTTCTCCTGCTGGTCTAACGCACAGTCTCTTTCCTGAAGCGCAACAAACTTTAACTGCAAACTGTGTAGGTGTTCCTGCATTGTAACCCCAGGCTGTAACATTGCCTTGTACAATGCCTTGCGAATAAACAGCTTGGAAACCGCTGTCTCACGCACATGGAGTTCTTTAAGTGCTTGCCACACACCTCTAGCTGTCTTGATTCCCCTCACATACGGCAACTGGGAATCTTCCAGCCCCAAGACAATTGTGGCCCTTGCTCTTTGGTCTTTATCTAGGTCTTCATCATCAGGCTTCGCAGGAAACTTACTCACCACTTTCCAGAGATGATCCCTCTGCAGCACTGCCTGCATGCGTTCCGACCACAGCAAGTAATTTGAGTCATTCAGACGCTCAAAAGCCATCTGAACTGGTTGTAAGGCCATCTTGAGAGCGATGTCCCTGGAACCCGGAACCAGCTACTCACGGCCAGCGAGAGAGAACAGGAACCACATCACCCAGCACTCACACGCTGCAGCTGTTGTCCTTGCGTCCACTGCGTCACCAGCTTACGACAGTCAGGAACCAGTCAGTGTCCTTCCGCTGCACCAATGCCACAGGAACAACCACTTCTGGAACCAACACCGCCACAACTCAGGCTGGCAGCACCTTGCCCATAACCTTTTAGGCTTTTGAAGTGTCAGGCATAGCTCTAGTGGCTTTAGCCCAAACGTAGCAGAGTTTTCCTGCACAGCACAGAAGCTAGTTGAGGTGGAAATGACTAGTCGGCTAGACGCAGAATAACTATTTACAGGATTTATTAAAAGAAAATAAAACCAGCAGAGTTTCTGCATACAAAGCAAAGCAAAATCCTCACTGTCTCTCTCTCTCTCCAACCAAACACAGCACTCCTACTCCTAACACCCCACACCACAGCTGTGCTAGCGTTCTTAATTAACAGAGTTGAGTGCTGGTCATTAACCAATCAGAGAGCTGTTGTCAGGCCAGGCAGATCTTGGCTTTCTGCCAAGAGCAAATTGATACTGCCTTGAGTTAATTGTGTGAAGCAAGAATCTGTAAGTTTTATCATGAGAACCAATTGACAAAAATCTGAACAAAATATGCATCATTTTATTAGTATGCTGTCTTTCCATTGCCAATACCATGCTCAAGGTGGCTTACAACAATAATAAATCACATCATTACAAGCATAACAAAAGTAGTCATAAACAGTAAATAAAACATCAAAAGGTACACAACTGAATTGAACTATTTCCACATAAATTGTAAGAACCAAAACAAAGATACAGAAATGTAACATCAATAACAGCAACAATCATCCACCAACAAATCCCCCTAAACAGTACCCCAGCCCAAGAGTCTGTACAGCAGCCTCAGCTTTTGTAGCTGGAGTCAGTCAGGGCCCCATCCTACCCAGGCAGGCGCAGTTTGGAGGTGGGGTGGGGAACCAGGTATACTGGTCCCAGATTTTTTAAAAAAGGATTACCGGTATTGAAAAGCCACAAAAGGGACCCCTGACAGTTAAGTCCAGTTGCGGACGACTCTGGGGTTGCGGTGCTCATCTCGCTTTACAGGCCAAGGGAGCCGGTGTTTTTCCGCAGACAGTTTTTCCAGGTCATGTGGTCAGCATGACTAAGCCGCTTCTGGTGCAACAGAACACCGAAACCAGAGCAGCGCACGGAAACGCCGTTTACCTTCCCGCCGGAGCAGTAACTATTTATCTACTTGCACTTTGACGTGCTTTCAAACTGCTAGGTTGGCAGGAGCTGGGACTGAGCAATGGGAGCTCACCCCATCACGGGGATTCGAACCACTGACCTTTTGATTGGCAAGCCCAAGGCTCAGTGGTTTAGACCACAGCGCCACCTGTGTCCCCCCCTCTATATATATTACACATACAGAACTTGTTCTAATATACACATTTTTGTAAACAATCTTCCCTAATATAATATATTATGGCTTGTTATTTCCACTAATATATGCATTTTTATATAGAAAAGTTGAATGGCAAAATTTGGCAAAGTAGTTAAAACAATATACTTTAATGCAACTCTGTGCTAAGAAAGCAGTGCAAGGTTTCTTGGTGCCTGTCTCTAAACCTGAGATACAACAGTGAAAAAAATTGATAGACATTCTCAAGCAAGGAAAACCAGATTCAAAGAAGGAATATAAATTGTTGCATGAATCTTATTAACACAAAAGCAAAACAATCAGATTGATTATGCTGACTCCTAATGTTGTCTCTAAATTGCCTGGGAAAACCATCATATCATCATATTGCATGTCTCAATATTAATGTTAATACTGTTAGGCAAACAGAGCCAGCATATTTAAGTCTAGTAATTAATCACGTTTATCATCATCCTTCACATCACTATGCAAGAGCTCAATAGGAAATTAAAATAAAAACATTTTTTTAATCCAACAAATGATTTCTCAACTACTTTGAAGAGCAGCATCCTCAACTCATGTGGATGGTGCATTTATAATTGTAATGCCAACAATACTAATAGCAAGAATAATAACAGTTAAATGCACTGTTGGAAAAACAACTTTCCTCATCCACATTCTAGCATAACTCGCCATGCTTAAGAATGCTTTTTCAGAATACAGCTAGAAGTGGATTGTTAAACAGGACCATGTAAAGCAGTTAATGCAAGAAAATGTATATTCGGTAAGAAATGATATTTGAATATTGGTTTGGGGAAAGATGACATTTCACATACCCCACTCCAAGAAAGAGTAGTTCTTATACTCCAACTAATAATCAGAGTTCATTTCCAATGATTTTGTTTTATCAGAACAAGGACTTCCACTTGCACAACAGACCTTCCCCATCTTCTCTTCTCCCTTTGCCCCACCGCTCTTCCCAGGCTGAGATTAGAAAAAGCAACATTCCAAATATATATCCTCATGACTGCCAGCTCTCTTTAAGCCTAGCCTCTACATCAAAAGAAATAAAGTTAATAACCTGTGTAATTTGTTGGAATGGAAATGCATAAAATGAAAGGCTTTTAATATCTGATTGTTATTTCGTTTTAACTTTTAGAAAAAGTCTGCAGCTGCATCTCCTCCTTTGCATACGTATTAGCTGCTCCTAGTTAGAATTCAGATTTTGATTTGTTCCCATCAGGGTGAGAAATAATGATTAGGAATAGTACATTCCCATTCAAAAAAAATTGAATTATTATGTCTATGAAAAATTGTATCCAGCTGCCAAATGGTTTATTGTTTTGTGAAGCATTGCACAACATGGACAGCAGCCATTCATTATATTGGAGTGTCAACATAAATAGATAATAATAATATTTAAAGAAAGCAAAAATACAGAATAGGGAATATCAGGATGATAACCTGTAGGGGCAATCTGTAGTAAATTCAAGGCACTGTCAACAATTCATTCTTAGCAGAACCATTTAGAGTACAGATATTACACAGTGATGACAGCATCTCTTCATATGCCATAGAAACAAAAAGTCAAATTCATTTCAGAGATAACACTATTTAAGTGGCAGTAGAGTAAGACTTTTTTCTGATACAATATTGATGGGTGGCAAGATATTTAAATATTCAATACACTACATCCAATAGTGGCTTTAGGACAGTATAAGTGCTTTTTTTCTGTGTAAGGCAAGGTACCCCATTTTCACCAATTCCTCCTACCAACTGCAGCCATCTATGCCATAGCCCATGCTGTTTCAGAGGGTTCTCCAACTTTCAGGAGCAGCTTTTAGGGGAATAATAGAATCATAGAGTTGGAAGGGACCCAAGGGTCATCTAGTCCAACCCCTTGCAATGCAAGAATCTTAGCTAAAGCATCCGTGACAAATGGCCATTCAACCTCTGCATAAAAACCTCCAAGGAAGAAGCGCCCAGAACCTCCCAAGACCATTCCACTGTCAAATAGCTCTTAATGTCAGGAAGTTTTTCCTGATGTTTAGTCAAAATCTCCTTTCTTGTAACTTGAAGCCATTGGTTCGAGTCCTACCATCCAGAACAGGAGAAAACAAGCTTGTTCCCTTTTCCATGTAACAGCCCTTGAGATATTTGAAGATGGCTATCATATCACCCCTCAGTCTCCTCTTTTCCAGGCTAAACATACCCTAATCCTTCAACTCTTTGTCATAAGGTTTGGTTTCCAGACCCGTGATCAGCTTGGTTGCCTTCCTCTGCACACGTTCCAGTTTGTCAACATCCTTATTAAATTGTGGCATCCAGAATGGGACACAGTATTCCAGGTGTAGTTTGACCAAGGCAGAATAGAGTTGTACTATTAGTTCCCTTGATCTGGACACTATACTTCTGTTGATGCAGCCTAGAATAGCATTACTTTTTGCTGCTGCATCACTCTGCTGACTCATGTTAAGCTTGTGGTCCACCAAGACCCTTAAACTCTTTTCACATGTACTGCTAGTAAGCCATGTGTCCCCCATCTTATATTTCTGCATCTGGAAACATTGATTAGTACTCTTTGGGTTTGGTCACATAACCAGCTACTAATCCACCTAACAGTTACTTAATCCAGCCCACATTTTAGCAGCTTCTCTGCAAGAATATTATGGGGGAATTTATCAGAAGCATTTCTGAAATCATGATACACTACATCCACAGCATTCCCCTGACCCACAAAACTTGTAACTATCAAAAAAAGAAAAGAAAAAAAGATCCTTCTGGGTCTCATGCTGGGTCTTAGTAACCACAGAATACTTTTCTAAGTGCTCAGTGCTAAGTGCTCTAGAAACTTTACTACGGTAGTATCAGCATCAAACTGACTGGTTGGTACCGTAGTTACCTGGGTCTTTTTTTCCACCCCCCTTTTGAGGATGAGGACAACATTTGCCTGCCTCCAGACCACAGGAACTTCCCCTGTTCAAGAATTCTCAAATATTATAGACAAATGTTCTGCGATTGCACCCACAAGGCCCTGGAGATCTGAATTCATTTAAAGTAGTTAAGTATTCCCTTTTCCACCTCTTTTCCTATCTTGGGCTGCAAGCCCCCTCTTTTCATTGTTTATTATGTCATCACTGTTTTCCTTTCAACTCCTACATATAAGGAGAGACCCTGGCTAATCAAAGTCCATGATTAGGAACTCAATTTATATATTTTTTAATGGGAGAGATTTTCAGGAGATTTTGATCGCCTTCAGTCTTCTGGAAGCCTCCTGGTTGGGAGTTGTGGTGGCTGGAAGCAAATCCTGATACTAATTTTGAGCTTACCTTTGAGGACTTTTGACTTAGAGTTTGCATTCTGAAATTCCCAAGGTGTATGCCACCTGTTGCTTCCAAAAGGCTCTGCTTGTATATTTGTAAATAGAGCAAATATCACAAAGACACCTTTATGTCTCCCAGTGCGCTCTCTCATCCAAAGGACAACTAAATCCTGTAATGCTGTTGCTGGCCCTTTTCAGTGCTTGGGGAAACAGGGAGCATGTCACGTTGTTTTAAAGAATGCACATATGGGGCTGAGTTCATCCTGCCTGGTGCAGGGAAGTGCCAGCTGGCCTCCTTGGCTCCCAAGGGCGTTTCCTGGAAGACTGGCAAATATTGCTGTTGCTGTCAATCCTGCCTGGGAATCCCTGTGGTTCAAACAAAGTTTTGACTTTTGCATGAGGTTCATGCAATAGGAGAAACTCCACGTAAGAGATCCTGGTTACATTAATCTCTCCTCTGAAATTGCTTGACATTTAACCTGTTCTACTCTCCAGCTCAGAAGATGAGAGCTATACAGTATATATTTTCTAGAGCTGAACCACTAGCTGCTTTCTCTTTCACGGGGCCTATGCTGGTGTCCAGCACACTCAGGACCATCTTTTCATGCACTGCCACTTCAGGCTAACTTAGCAAGCAGTACACTTTATGGGCAGTTTATTGAAGCAGGCTGGATTATGTAAACGGTTTGCAAAAAATTTATTGCAACATAATGAAATACACAGGAAGTTTGATCCGTCTTGCTGCGTTTTCTTAATTGGCCATTTTTACATAGGCAATATATTAGATTAAAACATCCTCATAATAAAAACGCCCACAGCAGACAGGACAATCTTAAATTTTTGCATATGACACAACATTCAACTGATGATGAAAAAAAACCTGCCCAGTTCAGAACAGGCTATGTTTCTGAGCCTTTATTGAGAACTCACTAGAAAAGTTCTGGCATTTTCTATGGCTTTCCCCAATGTTACCAGTCTAGGATAGTTATAAACCTTCTCTTCCAGTTTCTCTCCTTCCTCTTTTTAAAAAAATACCAGGTAGGAAGTAGGGAAAACATCAGCCAAGAGGGCTGATTAAAGCAAAGGGTTCTTGAGTTTCTTGAATGAAGAATTATTGGCCATATTTATTATATCAGCAGTATTAAAGCAGACAGCAAGAACAGCACATTAAATGTTCTTGCACACTGCAAGAAAAGTTGAAGAGTGCCTTGATATATTAAGCCACAATAATGGGTGCATCAGCTTTATGCCCAAATAGCAAGGAGGGCTACTTCCTGTTTCAGTCCCTCGCCAGACACCAGCCTATACATTATTCATCCATGTAAAAATATTCAAAATGCACAGCACACACTGGCTTGACTTCAAAGAACCATGTTAAGAAATAATAGTTTGCATAGATTTCTTGCAAGTTTTCTTTTTTTGCTAGAAGGTGTGGAAGACAACATGCCAGAAATACAAAGGGTTAAACAGACACTCCCATTTTGGAAGAACATTTCATGTGTCATAGCATCTACATCTGGTTTCACATTCTCAGTAGTGTGCTAAAGTACAAAGAGTACCCTGGGACAGTTCATGTTCTAAACAGAGGTAACATTGAAATTCCACGGGGAGAAGTGGGTCAATCAAGATCCTGAAGTTCCTTGGCCATTCTTTTAACAAATATCTGAACTGAATTAAGCACTTAAGATTTTCCAGTGGCAGTTACATAAAGGACTATGAATGAAATTGCAGACCTTAAATGTCACTGGACTTTAAGAAGTCTTTGAAAGATTTCTTACCCCTGCAAATTGTACATCACGTTGTAAGGGTATGTAATACTTTGGGACAACTTTTATTGAGAAAGATGCCTTTTGCCTTCTGTACATTTTCCACTGTTTGCGCAAGGTTGCTTAATAATAAATACCTGCCTCCAAATGTTGCTCAAGCTAGCTTGGTTTTCCTGCAAGACTCTTATTTACACCTGCTCTTGCTTTTCATGCTTGTCATCACTGGAAATAGTTTTCCTATTATAACACACACATGCTTCGATAGAGACGGAAGTATGTGGAAAGTGCATTTGGGGGGGGGGGCTGCGAAATCTAAAAGGAAATTGTGAGAATAGTTTCATCTCCACCAAAGCCTGTGATGGAAGCAACATCTTATATCAATGAGACTATAACAAACTGTTAACAAGACTTGCATAGGGGGTTGTGTTCCAGCTAGCCTTGGTATATGTCCGTGGCTTACTAAGGGAGTGAACAAGCTGCTTTTCTTAAGTTTAAGAAAGACACACTTACCTTTATGAAGAAGCTGCATCAGCTCCTCTTTTCCCAGTTAGGAAATGCAAAAATATTATTCTGATGGGAGAAGGGAGTAGCCATCGGGAAAACATTCCAAGGCAGCCTAACCTTATGAGCTGCTGAGCTACTGGAACATGCTTCCATGCACTGGAACGTGACCCAGTGTTCGTGCAAGCTGTCTACAAGATGCTAAATTAAACCAGTCCATAGAATCAGGCTATTCAGTTGCAATCCTAAAGCCAGCACATACTCTATTACATCCTGTGTCCAGTGAACCCTGCCCCGCCTCAATCCTGTCTGGAAACAAGAGATTCCTTTTTTGTGAAGGATGAGGAACATCCACTTGATTAGGCATAGCTAAAATGATGTCCTCTAGATGTTGTTGAACTACAGCTCTCACCATCCATGGCCACTGGCCATGCTGGCTGGGGCTGATGGGAGTTGTAGTCCAATAGCATCTGGAGGGCATCCCATTGGCTACCCCTGCACTCAATGTTTAGAAATAATCTCTATAATTTCTGTGCTAGGAGGCACAATATACAGGGTCCTGAAATAGGAAGATGAAAGCGTTCTTAACTTTTACATGCCTTCAACTGAAACAGTTCATAATAAATTGTAAATCCTAGTGTACTTGATTAGGTTTGGACTGAATATGTATATTTGTAAATATTGTGTATTATGCACTGTTGAATTGCTGGTGAAACCATAACCTTATTGGCATAGCCATATTACATTCTTATTAGTAATTTAATTAAAATTTCAGTATAAGGTACATTACAATGTTTATCTTGCTTATGAAATTGTATTTATATCAAGTGTCAGGGCATTTCCCCTTTCAAGACAATGGGAGATAACTTCTGAATATTCCCTTTCTACTATAAGGGTACATACAGTATGCCTCTTAATCACATTCAATGGTATTGTAAAACCAATTAGAAAAGAAGCCATAGCAAACATCAAGTATGAAAGAGAATTATAAATAAGGATGTTCCAATCTTTCCATGCTGGAAATGTCAGTTCATAAGAAAAACCTCAAACCAGTAAAAATTATATCATCATTGATTATCCTGTATGTATCGGCTGAAGATTTCATATTTCTTCAAGCAAGTCACTCAGAAAACAAGACACCTTGAAGGATTCAGGTCTTTACACACACTGTAGATAATAAGGTGGAAATGTGATGGCAGAATAGACTATTTCAGTTCAAACTGGAGCTGCTGGACTTCAAATTTGAATGCTCCTTCACATTAAAACAAACAAAGAAAGAAAGAAAGAAAGAAAGAAAGAAAGAAACCATACCCCTTTAAATAGAAAAATAGCTCAGCAGGAAGAAATCTAGCTCAGCAGGCAACTCTTTGCCAGCTGTGCTGGTTTTAAGTTTGTAATTTTTTAATTTTTTAAAAATGTTTTAATGTTTAATGAAAAACAAAAGCCATTTTGGTTAAAATCTTTCCCAGTCTGAATCTGTCACTAGTTGTTCGCTACACTGAGCTCCTTCAGGAGGAAAGGCAGGTTATAAACTTAATAACAATTAAATAAAAATGTGATTAAACACATAAAGGATTAAGTGGCAGAGCTCATTTTAGCACCTCAGTGCTCTACCACCTCATTCTAGTGCATGTCAAGACCAGGCCTCAGGCATTGTGTACTCCAAGATTAGGGTTAGCAGAGAAATTTGATTCAGTTCTCATTTAAAGCTGAATCTATCAAGTTCATCCTTTCTGAGACAATATGAGAACTGGAACAAAGCCATTCTTCAAAATTCACACTTATCCAAATATTGCAATGCATTTCTCCAACACAATAGTGTTTACAAAGATGCATATATTAGGGGTAGGTGTGCCTAAAATTATTATTATCAGTGAAAATAACATACAAAAATGTATTATATTAAGAAAAATTGCTTTAAAATGTTTGTGTTAGGCAACTGCATACAAAATTGTATATTAGAAAAAATTCATGGCATTTTTAAAAAATGCAAATTGCTGCAGAAATGTGGAGAATCAAATTTAAGATAGGAAAAATGAGAAACTGATGGAACCAAAATTGACTCTTCCATTCCCATGTAAGACACCTCTCTTCATCTAAGCTTCAACCTTTGCCCAATAAAGAATATTTAGTACTATATCCCTACTTGGTTGATTAATGATATTCAAAGTTGTGATGTTCCTGTCTATTCAAAAGGCAAATATCACAATTTTTGCATGCAAAAAGACTTTTGTTGAGAAAGCAGTCTCAATATAATTTCAGCTGTGTTCCTGTGTTTGAGTGTATCCCTCTGCCTCCACTTCAGCATGTATAGTTCTCACAGAAATGCATTTCTGTTGCATTTTCTTGCTACCATATCTCCATCTTGGGTTCTCCTTAAGCCTCTACACATTATTATTGGCTTTCCTAATGTCTCATCGCTCTACTATTGTGCATTAATGCAATGCCATTAGAAGAGGAAGCACAGTGAAATTGACTGAGCAATACTATAAAGTAGAGGGAACCAGAGGAAAAATAGCAAGGATATAGTTAAGTTTGCCAATGAGGGCAGATGAAATATACATTGGGGTGGGTATTTTGTCCAAACACATTGTTCTAGGTGATGCAAGTTGAAGTGGAAAATGGCCCCTTTCAATCAAGTGCAATTTAGACACCGAAAAACTATATGTGTACCTCAGCTTCAACATGATGATAACTACAGATGGATATACATTAAATGCACCCAAACTGACAATGCCAGTTAGTGTGGAAAAAGGTTTGGGAACAAGTCATGCAGTTACTCACAGCCTGCAGGCTCCATTTTGAGTTGCTTTTAAAGACATGCCTTTGAATGGAGAGGGTTGCTGAGCACGATTAGCTGTAATGTCAGTAAAACAGGCAAGAACACCAATTACACATAATCAGGGATTTTGTTTCATTGGTTAGTAAATGACTTTATTGCTGAAAGCCTGACATAACCAACTGAGTCCTCAGATTCCTGGTCATAATAGCCATATTTGAGTCCATGGTTGTTTTTAAAACACAAACCATGTTGTGCACCGCTGCATAATGTAAATGCCTGGCAATGTATGTTGCCTGGTAACCAAGCAAATGGAATAGCAAAGAACAAACTGAGAACAAGTACCAGTAAGCTTACCCTGTGGTACCAATGCACTAAGAGGCACAGCAACTCACCCATGATTATTATTACAGTTTATTAGATTTATTTGGCCTTGTGGAGGTGGAAGGAGGGATCACAGGGAGCCACCTTAATGGTATAAGTGGGTGAAGGAGTAACAGTTGTAGCCTAAACAAGGAAGGAGGAGGGGAACTCCCCTAGTCAGGCCCAGCACTAGGCTCAAAAACTGAGCTATTCGCCCATGCCAAGCTCATACAAGAGCTTGGTTTCTTCCATATGCATCACAATGGGTTTTGATCCCCCTCCAAACATACCTTTCAAAGCTTCCAGACACCTCCCATTCTCTTATTGGGCCACTTACTTCCAAATGCATTCATTCCCACCCATTCTCTTTTCGAGGTTGCTGTTCCAGCCACAGTAGAATGAAGGGAGTCCCGTCCCCTTGCCCTGGTGTCTGGCATGGCTATTATTCTGACAGGTCAGGTATTCAGAAAGCTGTGGAAACTAGGTTTTCCTAGTGCCTGGCTCAGTATCATACCTACTGCCATGCTTCAAGGGGTGCCCTCAGGGGTATGGGGTCTCAGTTCTGGGAGGATGAAGCCTTTAACTGAAACACTCAGGAGAGAAGGGTTCCAGGTGCAGCACATTCTCAAAAAGCCAAGATCAACAAGGTCAGGAAACAGTCCAAGATCACTATCACAGGGAGTTCAGCAAGGGAACTAGGAGAACAGGCAAAGAGCCAGAATCCTATGTTGCTTCCAGCAACTGGAAGGTTCAAGAGGGAGGCTCTTGCTTCCTAACCACAACAGCTGGAGATAAAGGAGTATCATGGATTGCTTGCTCATGAGCAGACCTCTTGTTAATGAGGAGAGCGAGATATTGTCACTTTCCTTCCTGGACCTGAAACTTTGTTCCCATCGCTTTCAAGTGTTCCCTGGGAAGAAGGGTCGACTATTAAACCTCAACTCTGAGAACTGTAGCTCTGTGAGGGGATAAGGGGTTTCCTAGCAATTCTCAGCACCTTTAACAAACTACACTTCCCAGGATTCTTTGGGGAAAGCCATGACTGTTTAAAATGATATGCTAATGCTTTAAATATATAGTGCTGATGGAGCTTGAGTTCTGAGGGGTTTCAGGTGGTGAGGTGCCAAAGAGGAACATGTCACAAGGAACAGGCAAAGCAGAATATATATATGAGTTGTTGGAAGAAGGCCAACTAGCTTAGTTTTCTTTGTCTACTAGTCAGCCTGATAAAAACAGAAACAGATGGTGGCCAATTCTTTGTTTTTGTCATGCTAACTTAATTCTGGATGTTGGCCAAGGAAGCTTCACCAAGCCAGCATCAGTTTGTCTTTGCCACATGTTTGCCAAATACTCACAGCAATGATCCAAAAACCCAGCAACTTCCCTGAGAATAGAAGAGGCATTGAGATTGGACTGCAAATACTCAGAAATGTCACACTGTGAATTCCATTTGTATGTTTAAAAGGACTGCAGTGTTAAAAAGCCTAGTTGTTTGTTTCACCCAAACAACTTTTTTAAATGCACATATATTCTCAGATAAGATAGCTATAGAGCTCACACTGAGCTATAAAGGAAAACAGGAGCTATCTTTGAATGCCAGAGCAAGTGCTGAATGAAGGGCCACAATAAATGATGGCGTTCAAATGTCAGCTTTTTACCATTGATCCCACAAATTAGGTGCAGGCAAATCAGTGAATGTTCTAAATTAATAAGTCATTTGAAAAGGTCAGTTTCTCCAAAGAGAATACATGCTTTCAGGTGACATTTGCTAAGGAAGGAAAAAACTATTTAAAAAAATCGAGGAAACCTAAAAACCATTAGTGAGTTTATGTAAAAATTGTATGTTCTGTTTCAGCAATGCTGAAGGGGAAGTGTTACCAGGTCAGGAGCATTCCAGACCCTGAGATTTCAGGGCCCAAATCTGAAACCTATGAGTGGCCCTGGGGATGTCATTTGGGTAGGCCTTGCACATGGAGGTTAACTGGGAAAGGGGAGAAGAGGAAGAGAGCCCCTCCCCCACCCCAGAATGTCTGGGCTAAAATTGGCAAGCAGCTCCCCCCCAGGCTAAAACTTGCCAACTGCATGCACAGTCATATATATTAAAAGCACTCTTGTCCACCTGGAGATTCAAGCCATCTGGCATAATACAGCTGGAACTGCAGAAAGAAGAGGTATCTCCAAGTCATTTGTGTTTCAGAAGGATTTATTCCCTGAACATGGAAAAGTAGATATCAGATGCATAACGAGTTATTTGTCCCAAATAAGCAAGACACAAGATCTGATTATAAACAATTTCCTGTGCTGGGATAAAACAAAGGTGTTTTGTAATTGAGAATTACACTGAAGAAGACTTTGCTCTCTGGTTGTGCTGTTCTTCTATCTGCAAAAAAAAGAACAAAAAAACGCCCAAAACAGTAGTTGGGTTGTTGTTTTTTACAGTAGTTGTTACTCTGTTGCCATTATTGATTGCTCACATTCCATAAAATATTTGTCTCCTACACTGTGAGAATTGAACTGAGCCATTATTAGCCTCACCATACATTTTCTCCTTTAATGAAAAGTGGTAGGAGCTGTTCCTCTAGGGCTCATAATTCCAGAGGAAGAAAATTGGGCCTCAGCCTGCAAAGAGTTGGAACATACAAATTATTATTTAGTGTGTTTCTGCATATAGCGGGCCATAATGTGTGTTTGCATAAAAAGGTAGATTCTTACTGCAGTCATCATGACTGTTGTCAGTCTATTTACAGAAGCTGTGGTTTCAGCAGTTTTCAGAATGAGATAGCAAAAAGATATATCTTAAGAAAGAAAATAATTAACGGGGCAGCTGTTAAGTGGTACTGCAACTAATTGCCCGAAATAATGATATACTATCTAGGAACAGTATGTGATAGCAAAATGGTTCCAATTAATGGAATGGACTTCAGGTCATTATGACAACGGGAAGTGATTTCCAAGAATTTCCAGAAGCTCTCAATCTGCAAGCCTATCCAAAAAGATGAAGATCCCTTTCTTCCAAATATGATTGGATAATTGCTTTGTTTGAAGAGAAAGTCAAGCAGTCATGCTCCTTCCCAGTGAAAAGGATGTAAACATTAGGCTAGTAGAACTTCATCTTCATACAATCCTTTGAAGACAACAAGAGTCAAAAACATCCCAGAGCTTACCCCCTTCTCCACTTTGGCAAGTAGAGATATCTGAAACACTCAGCAGCTGCAAATGCTGGTGATATCATTGCAAACTATTTTAATAAAATAGTTTTATTCATGGTCTAGCAATATAAACTGTGTTCATGTCGGCTAATTAACACTTTCCTTCACCCCACGTTTTACACTAATATTACATGCTAACAACTGGGGTAAGAAAGAGTGCAATTGGATCTGACAATCCATTTAAATCTCTGCTGTAACTGGCGTGATATCTGTGATGATAAAGTTGGGGAAAATTTGACAGTATGTTTTGCCATGTTGTGAGCCAAGAGCTGACAAAGTTCCAAATGTAGTCTCTTCTTTCTTCTACCTCAGAGAAGAGCCAAGGTACGGAATCTGTCATAATAATAAGCCATGTTTCCCCATTTGTGCTTAATGCACTTCAGCCTTAAGAGAGCTTTGCAGTTCACAGAAGTTTGTAATCTGATTTATGGTTATCCCAGACACTTGGCTAAATGCTTAGAGCAAAGTTGGGTGGCTGGTGGGGCCGGGGGGGGGGGGGAGGTTGATGAAAAAGAATTTAAAGGGGAACTTTAACAAGGATTCAGCTCTATTTTTAGGTATGAATATCACAGTAGGATGTACTTTCTGGCACCATCACCATGTTGAAATGACACTATCACCGGGCACAAGGTCTGTAATAAATTAAACAAAACTGTAATAACAATTTAGGGTTCAGATTTCCATTTAACTTCAGTTTTGCACCTACATTTTCCTTCAACTCAGCCACCCCTGCTTTTGTTTCCGATCTGTTATCCATACTTATGGATAACAGATTATTAATGTTATAATTTATCATTTCCAACAATGTGTCAAGCTGGAATTTTTACTCATGAATAAATTACCAATAGCGCTGATATGGAAGGCTCACACCTCCATCTTTATCTTCAAATATTAATTATTTAATCCTTAAAAAGACTGTGAGTTAATTATGAAATGATTATATCCATTAGGGACCTTAGTACTGGAGTGTTCAGCAATTGGGCAAAATTTCTAGGCATTGCCTTGTCAGTCCCTGTTGGAATGCCAATGTGTATTTTGTACTACCGTATGGAAGCAAATGGCACACTCCTCCCAAGCATTCAAGTGATTTGCCAATGTAATGATCAGAAGTGCAGGTGTGAAATGTATCTGGGACTTCTGTTATGAATCGGTAAAAGATAAAAGCACCCCAATTTGATTCCTACTTTGGAATTTAGGGGTAAATCTTTAAAAAGTTTGGTGCTACAATGTATTTAAATTGAAATGGATAACAAAAAGAACAGTCAGCAAGAAGCTTCTTAACTTAATATTTAGTAATAGCCAAGCTACACAGTTTCTGAATTATAATTGTCATTATGCAACATTAAGGAAAAGTCAGTAGTTAGTTGCTCACAAACTCAGAAATGGTCTGTGGTTCATAAATAGAGCCACAACTTGGTATCCAAACCAGTTAGTTTCTATGGGTAAAAAAACAGACTAATATTGGTCTTCAGCTCTACAAATCTTGTAGCATCAAGATCTTAGTGTCAGGTGTGGAAACACACAGGGAGGACAGAGATGGTGTATCTTTATAACTGTGCCATACAAGTTGCCAGACTGACAATGGGATCTGCCCCTGTGGATTCTGCCACCTGAAGTAGTCGTCTCACCTTGCCTTATGGGTGGGCCAGCCATGAGTTGCCCCTAAAGCCCCCCTTCCAGTAGGAATATGGTATTAGAATGAGATCACAACATATTGTCATTTCTACTAATCACACCAGTGCACTACCTTTTCTTAATGTTCTTCCTGAGCTGCATTGGGCAGCATGAACACCACTTTTGCTGAAGTTGTTCTTTGAGGTACACATTGAAAAACTGAATTGCTGTAGTGGTAGGAAAGATATATTTTTCTAGCTATCATTTTCCCTATACAGGCTCAAGGGAAGTAATTGCCTCAGAACTAAGTGTTGGTTTCAATGATACATCAGCAGCTGACTTACACACACAAAAAAATTGCTCACACAAGCAGTCTTCTTGTGTGAACCATGAAACATCAGAGCCAGAGATAATGGCACAACTCCTGCATAAGGGGCCAGGGGTGCTCCTTCCCTGACAATGTAACAGTAGTATTAGTTTGGTTCACAGATTTGGTACTTCACTGCTCAGGTGAGTAGACCTCTGAGAGGATTTCTGATTAGGTTTTTTGGGGGGGGCTCAAGTTGTCTGCAACTGTTTTTTCGGAGCTCTCTGATACAGCATGTGCATAAAAGTGAGTATGAGCAATCTGCATGGGTAGCTAGTTTCAAAAACCAATTCCATATTCATAGGACACTTTGGAGACCAAAGAGGGGAGCATTCAGACAGCGTATGTCCAATGATTTGGGACACTATGTAAGAAAAGAGACCATTATACTAGTCAAATTAAGTACTTTTATATATTCATAGGCAGTTAACTCTAGCAGGCAAAGCTACTGTAGATGTCATTTACTTGTGAAAATCTGTTTACTCTTGAGGTATGCAGTATCTCAGTTACATAGGGGCAATTACAAACTACAATAGGAAAAAAGCACAGCAGCAGAGGCAGCCCTGTTTAGGGAAGCTTTTAATGTTTGATTATTATATTTTAATATTTTGTTGGAAGCTGCTCAGAGTGGCTGGGGAAGCCCAGCCAGATGGGCGGGATATAAATAATAAATTATTATTATAAAAGTGAAAGTAATATACAAATGAAGTACTTTTTCCTGTTTTCCATAAATTAATCTGCATTCCTAAGGAAGTTACCTTTTGAGCTAAGTGTGATTATGTAGTTTGTTGTTGGTTTATTTATAATATTGTTACATTATTATAATGCACCACCAAAATTAAACCTTAGCCCCAATAGAAGCCACTAAACACCACACCACCCTGATAGTCTCTAGGCATCCTGAGCATCATGTTTTTCCATCCTTCACTTTCCAGTGAAGATCGTCTCTGGTACCTTCAGCATCAGCTTTTGCAGCTGGAATATGCCAGGGCCCCGAGTAGGATGGCATATTAAGACTGTTCACTCAAACAGTTCATGTGTATGGATGAAGATGGTATAGACCATCCCTGATGTCCTGGTGGCCCCATACCTAACATTCAGCAGATAATCCAATAGAGGTGACCTCTGCATGTGCAATTCTCCTTCCCTAAGCAAAACTGAGTACATGGATGTCAGTGGTAGGGCCAGTGAGCATTTTGGGGCCTTCTCAGCAGTGGTGCCCTCCCTGTGGAACACCCCCTTCAGATGTCAAGGAGATAAAGAACTATACAACTTTTAGAAGACGTCTGAAGGCAGCCCTGTTTGTGGAAGTTTTTAATGTTTGATATTTTGTTATGTTTTAATATATGCTGTAAGCTGCCCAGAGTGGCTGGGGAAACCCAGTCAGATGGGTGTGGTATAAATAATTAATAATATATTATTATTAATAATATATTGGGTAGGTCCCCTCACACCTGCATGTATATGAATGGGCATGCATTATGTCATCTAAGTGTTTAGTTTTAGGCAGCAGAAGAAATGTACCTGCCTTGTTAATATCTCAACCCATCCCATTGCTTTTCATTTATCAGGGAACAAATGTATGTGAAGTTGGTGGATATCCAGTCTTAGCACATTCAGTGCTTTCCAGCGATTCCTAAATAGGGATGAGAAGCCAGGCTGTTCATGTAATGCTTCCCAAAACAATAGTCCCCTGGTTTAGTTCCCATTGCAAGTCATTCCAGGTTTCCCATTACAAAATGTGATTTATGTGGTGGCAAAGATAATATGCAAAGGGATCATGGACATCGTGTAAGCTCAGACATTTTCTCTCATGCTCCTAAAAAAAGAACAGAAATTAGTACTAGCAGGAAATAAGTGCAATTTCACACAGCTTGCTCTCACATAACATTTCGAGTATTAATTTTAAAAGGTGTGTACCTTAAAATATGCAAATGAAAGAAGTGTGAGCCTTTCCCCCCAACTTCAGGTACATGCATTATGCAGCTCATGCGAATAGCTTTCCAGGGATTTTTGCATATACCTGTATGTTTAACCTAGATTTTCTATTTTTGGTTAGTGTTAGAATGTAGTACACCCTAATATTATGTTTATTAATGTTATAAGCCGCCTTGAATCCCAACTTGAGAGAAAGGCACGATATAAATATATTAAATGAATGAAAAGAATAAATAAAGAATAAATTAAGTTGTTTTGGATAGAAGCATGTTGAGGACATTGTACATTTCTGCCCTCTGTATGGTGAACCATAGGCATTTTTTAAAAAAGGCATTCTTTCACCATAGTTATGTAAAACATTGCAGGACATTGCAATAGAATTAATAACAACCTAAAATATGTTACTGTTTGCTACAGCAACTAGGAAATCACATGCAAGTTTTTAAAGGAAAGCTTTAAATGATTTAAATGAATGGTATCTTGGTACACTGATGTACTGCAGACATGGATTCTAATGACAGATTTTACAAATATTGTAAACATACATTAAGTTCATTCATTGGCAGAATATTTGTTTTATCAAACTGAGGTACATTTTTGCAAAGGCCTTTTGCTATGTGCAATACAATTTGTTTATATTACTTTAATATACATTGGCAATGCTTTTAAAGTCAGATATATATGCATACATACTTTTTAACCCATCAATTAATATTTCTGATGAAGTATCCCATTACAAGCTGATGGCTGAGTACAACTGATTGCCCATTTCTGAACATTATGTTTAGAACGTGTCCTGAACAAATTGTTTGTTTATGTAACAGAGCCTTAAGGTCCTTGTCTATAGGACAGCAGCAGGGAGTAAGATCCTATTGATATCAGTGGGACACACATCTCAGTAGGCATGAATAGGATTGAGTTATAAGATACTTGTTTGTCCTTTTGGAAACTGATATACTTTAGAGCAGCATTGTTAAGTTCAGGGAATGCTTTGATAAAACAACTGGCACTTGTCTTGAAGCATAAGGTAACTGTATCCTTGGAGAATATACACACATTTGTATGTAGAAATAAAGTATCCTGTATTTTAAAGTCAAAATGAACTTCTAAATGCTTGACAACCATTACAAAAGCACTAAAGCTTTTCTAAAGAACAGTATTTCTATCTTGCTTTGACCACAGTTGCTTTAATTACCTACTTCTTAAATGCATCTTAGTATGAAAGCTTTTCCTTGTGTTACTTAGGTGGTGGTGCTTCTACCCAGAAGTTCCAATAAGTTCAATGGGGCTTACGTCCAGGTACATGGGTATAGGGTTGCTGCCTTAGTCTATAAACTCATGTTGCCCTAACCTCACAGAGAATACTGATAAACCAGACTATACACACACACACACACACACACACACACACACACACAGTATATATATCCCAAGATGCATGATAAAAGGGATTCCATTTGCTAAGGCACTTAATGGTTTCTAAGCCTTTAGTGAAGGCTAGGAAAAGTTTAAAATGGAAACTCTCTGAATGATGCAATAATTTATTAGAAAATTTTCCATCTTAGGTTGTAAGAAAGCACTAAGTGCAGCATAGCTGTTCTCTGTGTTGTGGTCTCACACAATGACCCAGCACCAGTGATCTCCAACTGGGAGCTTTGCGGGTCAGTACGGCGTTTCCATGTGCTGCTCTGGTTCGCCCGAAGCGGCTTAGTCATGCTGGCCACATGATCTGGAAGCTGTATGCAGGCTCCCTTGGCCAATAAAGCGAGATGAGCGTTGCAACCCCAGAGTTGATCACGACTGAACCTAATGGTCAGGTGTCCCTTTACCCCTGTACACCTTTAGGGTGGTCACATGTCCCATTTTACAGAAGACAGTCCTGTATTTCAGGGAATACTCTATTACAAGGACTGGTCCAAGATAAAGAACTGTATGAAGGGATAGCAGGGGCCTTCACATGCTCATCAATATATTACTGTTATTTAGATTTAATACTCACCATTCACCTTAAGGCTTACCATAGGAGCACAATTAAAAACCAGCCACAAATACAGCTGCAATCATGCATTAATTATTTTCTGGTAGATCATAAAAATACTTTTCAATTGTAAATATCTAGGGGTAATGAAGTGCCTCTCCAGCATATGACAGAAGCTGGCATAGAGAAAGCCCTCTCCTAGCCCACCACCCCTCAAACTTCTGAGGATGTCAGAATTGCCAAGTAGGTCTCCTATGCCAATCCTATTATCCAAGAAAGTCTATAGAAAAGGAGGCATTTGTGGTTTTAAGCATCAATGTGAGCAACTTGAATTGGGCTCAGAAATATACTGGCAGCTACCAAAGACCAGGTGTTCATCAACAACAACCCTGTACTAGGGAGTTGAGTAACTTGAATTCCTGAATTCTGAATATCCTGTACCACCAAGAGTTTTGGCTGGAAAGGGATCTTGAGTTCACTCTCACCACAACCTAGAATATCCTGGTTCTGGGAATCAGGGGATACCAGACAGTCAATCCATGCCGTTGTCAGCTCGAAAGGTTTTTCCCTTAGTCTAGGCAGCTCATAATCACTAAGGGAAGCCGTTAGATTATTCTACTAGACCATGTTAAATATATATTTAATGTGCATAGAATGCTATGTTTGAATGCATACAGAAGGTCCAGATCAGGGATTCTGCTTGCAGCAACTCTAACAGACTATCTGTCTGCTTGTTTGCCCCAGGTGCTTGTCGGCTGTTAGCTTGGAAGGACTGGCAGATAAAAATGTTTGTGTAAAGCAGTTCAACACTTCACAGCAATGGCATACATTTTTCCATATGAGCAATACAGCAACCGTTATCTTCTGCTCTTTGTATGGCATGCAAATCTAGCTGTTTACTGCATAAAGGGGTAACAAGAACAGGCTTGGAACATTTTCACTGACTGTGCCCAGCAGCTGTTGGGATCAGGCTGTGCCAAGAACCTCTTAAGATCCTGTTGATAAGAAGTAACTGTCCACTTTTCACAATACATATTTGAAGGAAAATATTCTTTTGGCCAAACTGAACCTTGTTTTATGACTTTGTTAATTTACAAAAGGATTCCATTTTCCTGACAAAGCTGTTTCTCATAACACTGTAAAGTTATTTTGTTCCTGTGTTGTTGATGACCCAAACTGACATTTTAAGAGATGTTAAAAAAGGTTTTTGAAGCTCTCCTATGACCTCTGTCTCCCCAGAAAAACATTGTAGGCAGGGCCAGCCTTACCATTAGGTAGAATGAGAAAGCTGCCTTAAGTGTTGAAGGACAGAGCTGTGTGTACTGCATAGTCTGCCATATGCCTGACACTTGATACTTTACCACACACAAAGACAGAGGATGTTGTCCTATTACCAGTATAGGAGTAGGAGTTAACTACCACTCCACTCCACTTCTACATATGGAATGAGATACCATTTTGTCCTTTGCATCAGACAGCAAAACAGCTTGGGCTAGTTTCGATCATGGGATCAAAGAGCCTTTGGTGTATGAGATGAGTTAGGCTCTACTAAATTCAGTCAAGTACAGAGGCGTAGCCAGCCCAGGTGGTACCCGGGGCGGATTTTTTTTTTGTCACCCCCCCTACCACTTTGCCAGGGCATTGGCAGAGCTGCACCCAGTGGCATAGCAAGTCACCCCCCCCCCAAATGATGGTGCCACTTTGCGAGGTGTGGTTTTTTTTTGTGTGTGTGTGTGTGTCTATTATCTCTTTTTTTTCAATAAAAGTTAAAATTTAATTTTAAAAATAAAAAATAAAAAATAAAAAAATAAAAATAAAGAAGTGTCACCCCCCTCTGATGGTGCCACTTTGTGAGGTGTGGGGGGGTTGTGTGTGTGTGTGTGTGTCTATTATCTCTTTTTTCCAATAAAGTTTTTAAAAAAATTTTTTTTAAAAAAATTGTTTAAAAGTGTCACCCCCCTCTGGGGTGGAACCCGGGGCGGCCCGCCACCATCGCCCCCCCTTGCTACGCCCCTGGTCAAGTATATTATAAATTTAAAATTACCAGCCAGTACCATGGGTTGCTTGCAGACTAAGTTGGTTGACTTTAGGTCCCATTCATATCAGTGGAAAAAGTCAGCCACCATTACTATTTTATTGGGGGAAAACAACAAAAAAAAATCCTTCCAGTGGCACCTTAGAGACCAACTAAGTTTGTTCTTGGTATGAGCTTTCGTGTGCATGCACACTTCTTCAGATATATTTTATTGGGATTTCAATTAATGCATAGTGACAGCCTATGCATTTTTACTAAGACATAAACCCTGCCATGTTCAATGGGGCTCACTTCCTAGTAAGCATGATTAGGATTGCAACCTGGATCTAATCCCTTATAAACATTAAAATGTTGTATAATCTCACATATTGTGTCCCCTTACAACTTAAGGCCAGATACTGTACATGTTGGAGCTGTGTTTTGTTATGTAATATTCTTTGTAAAAGCAGCCATAGTGGTATCGAATATGGATTGGGGATATGTGCGATGGAGGTGGTATAAATCTTTCATCTTCCATGTTACGCCCTTCCAAGCTGCTATTAGTCATTAAACAAAATACATATGTATTTTTTAAAATCCTTATGGAAAGCAATAAAATCCCATTAAAAACTGGTTTTGCATTTGTTAATTATACAAAACAGACTTGAGATAGTCCATTTTGCTCTGCTATGCAGCAGTTGACATCTTAATTGTAAAGTTATCATTCATTTTATTTCACTTTTAATTTGTATACCACCTTTCTATATACACAAGGAGGTTCACAAGTTGAAGAAACAACAAAGATCACACACTTTATAACTATAATCAATAAAAATAACCGCAAGTCACAATGTTACTACTGGGAAGACGTAGTAACTTAGGAGAAACAAAACAACATAACAAGACCTTGGTATTAAATTGGCCACAACTATATTGAGGACAGTAGGCTTTGACATAGGCATTGGGTATTATCCAGCCCTGAGATTTTGACATGCTTGCGGGGAGAAGCTCCCTCTCACCTACTCACTCCAGGTTAGGCTAAGGATCCAACCCAGTGCCTTTTTTCCACCACATGAGCTGGCCTGTCAGTTGGCTACCAAACCTACTTACACTTGCAACCAATTCCATAGGACCCAATATACATCTAGCAACCAAGACACATTGCCCACTGGTTATAAATGCATGCCATCTGGTCAATACAAGTCCACTTTGTCAAAGGTGATGCCTGGGTGTGTTTCAATCCTGCCGCCTGATTGCAACACAGTGCAGCGCACTCAAAGCCAAATCCTACACATGTTGCTCACAATGCAGTATTGCATATTTTGACTTAAAAGCAAGCCATATCACATTTATCTGGACTTATTACCAGGTAACTGTGGATAGGAATTGGAAATTGTTAGAAGCTGGCTCCAGCTGGGATCTGTCTAAGGCTTGACGCAACTGAACTTTATCTCCATGGAGCCTCACAGCTGTGTG
Organism: Darevskia mixta; assembly: GCA_034641385.1. Lineage (NCBI taxonomy): Eukaryota > Metazoa > Chordata > Lepidosauria > Squamata > Lacertidae > Darevskia > Darevskia mixta. The sequence goes on along the minus strand of JAWWNH010000018.1, from coordinate 5,623,066 downwards.
GGATGTGCTCTTCCTTCTCAACACACACACACACACACACACACAGAGAGAGAGAGAGAGAGAGAGAGAGAGAGAGAGAAGTTGGGGAGAGATCAGGCACAGGAGCAGCATCTATTTGAAAGGAAACAGAAAGTGAAGCATTGTCTTCATATGGAAGACATAGCAGGAACAAACAGGAAACGCGTTCTAAATTACAGCAACCCATTGGCAAACACCTTACAGCAGAGGCAGCAAATGTATCTATCAGATGTTGGACTACAATTCCCATTAACTCCAGCCATCATGATTCGTGGTCAAGGATTATGGGCATTGTAGTCCAGCAATTTCTGGAGGGTACTGCATTGGCTACCCCTGTCTTGCATGAACAGGCATTGATGGAGGAGGGAAGGGTGAGTTCAGTGGTTAGAAGAGCCCAAGGCTACTTTTACTAGGAGCCCAGGGACTCACCTAAACCTTTCTGAAGGCAAGGCAAGGCAAGGATTTGGGAAAACTAACAAATTGGCTGCTGTTCTGAAACTTCCCCCAGATAACAAGAAGGTCCCTACTGAAATTAACCATTTCACCTCTGCCAAACCTCAAATCTTGTGACAGGCCTCATGTGCATATATGCTTTTAGCATAGTTATTGCTCCACATGGATTGTTAGGTGGGCAGGTTGCTGCCAACTCCTTTAATGGGTTGGACACTGTTGAATGACATTTTGTTTTGATTTACTACCATCTCTATTTCCAAACTTCTGTCTTCCCTAGGAATGACACCTGACCACTGCTATCTTGGCACACTGGTGAACACCTGGTGACATCCAAAGAAATCGATCTAGCAGCTAACAGCTTCTGTTCATTTCTTCCTACCCATCCATCTTTATTTCAATTCAATGCTATCTCAGAGAATTCCTCAGAAAATGAGATTTGAAATTGACCAATTACTGACCACTGAATTCTATATATCCTGAACACAAATTACTTTCTGGATAAGAAAAAGCTTTTTACTTCTGACTTTCTTTTAAGCAAGACAGGGAAAGCATTATTTGCTAAATTTCTGGGTATCTGGTTGTTGTGGGCAGCTGTCACTAAAAGAAAAAGTAGCAACCCTGTTTCTGATTTTAAAACAACAACAATAGAAACAAAATGTGTTTCTGTAAATAAAATTTCCAAGTGTTTGCAAAGATTATCCTGATAGACAGTGCATGTTTCAGGCAAAATTAGACTGAGCAAGGTGAGGAGGCAGCCTGCCCTGGATGGGGTTGCACTCCCCTAGAAGGAGCAGGTTTGCAGTTTTGGGGTGCTCCTGGATTCAAGAGTCTTGCTGAAGTAACGTGAGTTTTGATTGGCTGTATAGTTTTGATACAGCTTCCCCTCTGAGTAGTTGTTGAAATATCTAATCCTCCTCTGAAGGCCTGTAAATAATGAAAAACTCTGCTTATTTCTCCTCATATTATGTACTGGTTTCTTCAGTTTACCCTGTAAAGTATTACCAGATAATCCCCCCCTCTTCTCTGGACTCCCTCTGCATTATTTAACCGACTGTCAACAACCTGTCCACAGAAGTGTTCTTTGCTCTGCTGGTAGCTTTGTTGGCATCCAATGGATCACAAAATTCCATGAGAATTGCAGCTTTGGATCACAGCTTTTGTGCTATGGCATTTCTAAAATGTACCGGATACAGGTATGTAATCTTTACAGCAGAATGTAGACACCAATGCAAGCTTTGTTGTTAGTGATGCTGTGGAAAAAAATCATGCTGATGCATTATGATATTTACTAGATCTGATTGGCCATGCTTCACAGCAGTCCATGAAAGCTATTTTTTAACAGTGACCATGTCACTTCCAAATGTGACCATGTGATCCAAAAGGTTGGGAACAACTAGCTATCTGAATCCATAGAGTGTCATTTGCATCAGGAACAGATTAAACAGGTATTCCAGCATCCTCCCTGAAAGGGTATCCTTCTGGATAAACTAGAATTAATGCAGAATTCAAAGGGTTGCCAACTGATAAGAAAAAACAAGTTGGTCTGCACCTGTGCATTTTAATGGGAGTTTGAGCTGCATACTTTTCACTACATGAAAATAACATTATCACCTGCTAATGCTTGCTGTTAAAAACACAGAAGCAGGAACTAATAAATGTAAAAGTCTGAAACCCCTACTTAAGATAGATGGAACACGTGGTACACACAAATCAGAAACTTTGTGTTCATTTCATAGATTTTGTGTTTTGTGTTAAAGCGCTAGAGCAAAACTCACTGTCTGTGTGAGGATCACACTCTAAATTTCTTCCAGTAAACACTGCGTATGCTGCATATTTACAAACAGTTCCACATGCTTAATAGCATTTCCTCATTTTCAGCTAAAATGTGTCAAATCATTACACATTCACTGTTGCTTAAGCTATGCTACTCTGCCCCCTACCCTGAAATGCTGAGTAAAAATAGAGCTGTTAAACCCAGGATGATAACTGACATGATATTTTTCCTCTAGGACTCAATAAACTGGTGTAACTGCTACTTAGTAGCTGGGAACATAACAAGGTTCAGATTAATTAAATCATCTACACATCTATGAAAGGTACAATAGTGTCATCAAGAAAAGTGGGTTGCAAAGAATAAAAATATCAGCATTGACGCAGTTGCTGGGGTCTTACAGACCAAGTGAAGGAGAAGATCAGCTTGGATGTGCTCATGACTCCAGAAGCATCAGATGGACAAACCACCTTTTTATTAATGGTTCTAGAACCTTGGTACTAGGGCCATCTTATTCCTGTTATGGAGACATCTTGCCTTGTCCGTTATTTTGCTACTCCCAGAGAGATAAGTGCATCCAGTTAATTACTAATTCTAGCTCTATTAGAGAGACAACGGTGCTCTTCATAAGATGACTCCTACATAAGATGCACCATAGTGACTCAGCAATCAGCAGGGAATCTTGTGTGTACAGACCAGCTGCATAAAAAGCTGATTTGACTTCTTTGCAGTATTTCAATGCCACAGCTGGTTGGAAAGAGAAATACAAGTCTTCAGCTGCCCACTATCTTTCCTCGCTTTCCCCAGAATGCCTCCAAACTCTGCACTGGCACATATCCACATACATACAAACACACATGTTCATTTATGCCTTGAAAAAAGTAAAAGCAGAATAAAACCCATTAAGTCTACTGCTCCACTTTCACACTGAAAGAGAGATTTTATGAGACAAACCTATTTCAGCTATGCACTAATCAATGATTCAAAGGTGCAAGGCGAGATGCCCAGGTCAATAGGCCAGCAAACCTGATTCCAGAAGACAATATGAAAAACCACACAGCCCAAATCCAAGTACCGTATATTCCGGCGTATAAGACGACTGGGCGTATAAGATGACCCCCAACTTTTCCAGTTAAAATATAGAGTTTGGGATATACTCGCCATATAAGAAATACGACCCGGCGTATAAGACGACCCCCGACTTTTGAGAAGATTTTCCTGGGTTTAAAAGTAGTCTTATACGCAGGAATATACAGTATTTATTGAAGGTCTAATTCAGAGGTCCGCAACCTAAGGCCCATGGGCCGGAAGCGACCCATGAGGCTCGCTTAACCGGTCCATGAGCTGCCCCCAAACTGAGCTGCCCGCTTGGCGAGTCCCCACGCGCTACACTAAACTGGCGCAGTGTGGGGACTCTCTTCCGCGGCTCCGGAAGTTGCTTCTGTGCATGCCCAGATGCTGGAAATCATGTCTGCGGCACAGGAAAACGCTTCTGCGCATGCCCAGACGCTGAAAATTGCTTCTGCGCAGGCGCGATTTCTGGCATCTGGGCATGTGCAGAAGCTATTTCCGGCGCCATGGACATGCGCAGACGCGATTTTCGGCATCACGCTGCGCCGATCCGGCCCATGGAGGATCTCCGCAGGAGTGATCCAGCCCATGTCCGGAAAGCCTTGACAACCCCTGGTCTAATTGTATGTCTAGTTAAGGCTGAGAATTGAACACAGATTCAGGGACAGATTATGGACAAGACTCCTTTAATTATAGAAAAGCCATATACTACAATTTATCATCCAAATCCTTTACAGGAGATGATTTTGAATCTGGACTGAATCCCAGAAAGCATTTTGAATGGCCTGACTTTGTTCAGGGTATAAACTAATGTAAGCACTGGAATGGGCCAGCAGCCCAAGGATTAGTTCTCAGATTTAGGATTAAAGGTCAGCCCAAAGCAGAATAATGGACCAACAAGGACCAACAAGGAAGCGGATATGCAACAGGTTTTCCAGCACTACAATTATGATTGTCTAGTTCAGGCATGGAGAATCTATGACCCTCTAAATACAGTTGGACTCCTACTCTTATCAGTCCTGGTCAGTATGTCCAATTGTCTAGGTGGACAACAGGAACTGTAGACCAACAATTTCCAGAGAACCACAGGTTCACCCACCTGTCCTGCTTCCTACATACCTACAGTTGGATGAGTTCTACAATAGAGTCAACAAATAGTCCAAAGTCTGGACAATTAAATGGCAATCATCAAGGCAAAGGCAAAGACAAAAACAGACTCCAAAAGGGGTCCAGGAGAGGAAGGATATGTCATCCAAAGGTGAGGGCAAATACAGTGTTGTATTGTTCCAGCAGTTCTGTCAGCCTGGAGATGAGAGTTTTAAGCAGGAGCTGACAGAGCACCAGTCAGGATTCAGCTGTAGCTCCTTAGAGGCTTCTGGAAAAAATACTCCTAATGAGGACTGTATGCAGGCGGAGCCCTTTACTCATAATGAGCCTTTTTTCTGTAACTGGGTCTGACTCTTGAGGTATCACCACTCCTGGGGGCTCAGGGGTTGTTCTGACTCTGACTCTAAGGTCATGCTCCCCTCCTACAGGAAGGAACCTCTGACACTGGCCAAGGGTCTAAATGTTGCTGGTTTCTGGGGGCTCCAGATCTTCCTGTTAGAAGAAATCCTCTCCCCATCCCTGTCCACTTTCTACTATATACCCACTGCCTATTTCAGCTAGGAAGGCTTCACTTTTGCTCTGTAGCAGGTTGCAGAAAAGTGCATTATGGTTGCAAGGTTGCAAATTTGCCTGTGGCATTACTGAGGAAAGGGGGCAGGTTGTTGCTGTTGTTTTTCCCTGGGGTGGGTGAGTCTGTCAGTTTTGGTTTCTGAAGTTCTTAAGTTTAGGTCACCACATGGGTTTGTGATATATATATAGTGAGGACATTATATATAGTGAGGACATTTTTATATAGTGAGTGAATTTTAGTGAGGACATTATATATATATATATATATATATATAATATTATATATATATATATATATATATATATATATATATATATATATATAATGTCCTCACTAAAATTCAGCCATACAAGAATCTGTAGCCCATGCAACCTGATTCATGTATGTTTTCCTGCAAGTGAATCCCTCAGAGTTCAATAGGAATTATTCACAAATAAAGAGTGCATGGGGAGGTCAATCTAAAAACCCAATCGTATATGTAATAAGTCCTTCTACCGTAAGTTCAAAGCAGCATAAAGCCAGCTAAATGTGCAAAGGACTGCAACCTAAGCCAGAGGCAAAAACCTCACCATCCAAAATAGCTCTTTATGAGAAAGGATGACCAATCTAGGCAGGTGGGCTTGAGTAAGTTATCACCTCTTATCTTCAGCTCAGTTGGATACGCATGATCAACCTCACAAAGCTGCTAAGAAGGTGAATGACATAAGCAGCACAAACCCCTCTGTCCAATTAAAGCATTGCAAACAAAGGTACTTTATTTGATTTGATTATTTGCAGTTATAAGCCACTTTCCACATCAGCAACAGATAACAACATCAACAACAGGGATAGAGGGGTGAGACATGGGGACTTCAGTGTGGTGCAGGCATAGTGGCAGAGCCAATCCAATGCTGCTGAGCCCACACCATGCTGAGCTCCCTGCTCCTTACCCAGTAAATTGGCAGCCCAGTAAATTGGGACACAAAGGTGCACAATGTGGGTGCCACCCACTGACCAAAAGTTACCAAAGCAGTGCAATAAAATAAAATGCTGAAGATTACAAACTCAGTAAACTAAAGAAAATAAAACAATTTCTTCAATTATACAAATTAATCTCATCTGTTACTTTAAAAATACAAGCATGCCATATGCCCCGTAGCCCCCTGATAACAGAGAGCAAATGGCATTCACTCACTCTTGGGGGAAATGTTGGAAACAGAATGTTGCAAAGGGATTATGCTTTAGTTCCCCTGCCCCCTGATTTTAGAAGCAAGTATTATTTGAAAGAATGCTTTTCATCTGCACTGTAATTATGTTGGCATTTTGTGATGCAAATATTCCACTATGTATCCAGCTTTTTGTACTGAACAGTGTCAAAACACCCTCAGGGCTGTCTTCTAGTTATTTCTGACCAATTCACCTTGCCATATTTTGGCATTAGGTTCAGTATGCAGCTCTGTGAGATGAGAGATACAGATTTCTAAAAGGGCATAGAGATATTGGGAAATGAAGGAATTAATAATTTAACATTTCCGGTTACAATATGAGGCAATCTTAGACAAGGAGCAAGGAGCAAGGAGCAAGGAGCAAAGAAAATGCATTCACATTTATCAAAGGCAGTAACCCTATTTGAACATTAACGGATACATGGTGGGAGGTAATGAAGTCATGAATGCCTAGCCAGGGATGGATGAATCTGCCAGTTTCATTCTCATCACTTCTCATTTCTGCATTCCACATTCCTGCAGCAATTTATGATTATTATTATTTTTCAAAATCCTCATGAAAATTCACCAGCATTTTAGTGCAAATTTCATCTAAGAAATACATGCTAATACGTGCATTTTTCCAAGCAATTTCCCCTAATATGCGTTCTTTTCACAAATATATCCATTTTCTTCACACTTTCCCATAATACATTTTGTACACACTGTTTGGTTGGAGAATTATATCACAAAATTCAAAGGTGGTTGAATTTTAAAGAATAGCTGTGTTTTGGTCAATGTACTGGTTCAACAAGTGCAAATTTGATTTCTTATTAAATCACAAGTGAAACTGAGTATTTCCCCCATTGCTGTGTCCTATGCCCCATGATCATAATAAGCTTTTATTTCTTTTTTGAGCCTTCTTCCAAAACCCTCATGTGCCTTCCTTCCAAACCTTCATATATATATTTTTTTTAAAAATAGGGTAACATTGGAGCTTCCAGTATTTGCGGTGAATTACAGTAACTGTTGGGTACCCAGGTGGCGCTGTGGGTTAAACCACAGAGCCTAGGGCTTGCTGATCAGCTCCTGCCCACCTAGCAGTTCGAAAGCACGGCAAAGTGCAAGTAGATAAATAGGTACCGTTCCTGCAGGAAGGTAAACGGCGTTTCCGTGCGCTGCTCTGGTTCGCCAGAAGCGGCTTTGTCATGATGGCCACATGACCTGGAAGCTGTACGCTGACTCTCGGCCAATAAAGCGAGATGAGCGCCGCAACCCCAGAGTCGGACACGACTGGACCTAATGGTCAGGGGTCCCTTTACCTTTTACAGTAACTGTTGTTATGGTGAGCTGCAGAAGGATGGAGAGGACTCTTCAGCAAAGAGAGGTCACACCAAGGCCTTATTGAAGCTGGAATGTCCCTGAATGAACCTTGGTGTGTGTTTTCTCTCTCCCACAATGTAGCTGGTTATCAAAAATATTTTTAATGGTGACAGCGCCTCTTCATTGTAGCCTCCAGGTTGAGTAACCAGGAAATGCACTGACATTTGGACAGAGGCATCCTGGATGCCAACATAAACATCAAAAGGATCAGTACAGCCCCATGAACTATGTCAAACATCAGTAGCACAGATCTGCTCTGAAGTGATTCCAGGAACAGGCTGTTTTTGTGAATGGCAGGCCCAACTGTTAAAATTAAGTACAGATTATCTAATGCTGTTGTTATTGTATCTAAAAAGTATCCTGTCTTCCTGCTATTGCATTTACAGAATAAATGGGGATCTACCTAGATCATCTGTAATTCAGCACCTGCCAGTCATACATGCCTTATTATGTCAAGAATAATCACTGCCACATTCCTCTGATATTTTTAGTTTGTTTCGGCTACTGGGAGTCTTAAGCCAACACCCTCCAGCTACTTATTGTAGTTCACAGGTATAAGTGGAACTACTAAAATTAAGCTTTCATGGGATTATTGTCTAAATTGCGGTTGAGGAACCTGTGGCTCTCTAGATGTTTATGGACTCCAACCCAGCAGCCACTATTGTCAGGGATGAATGCTCTGAATCATTCTCTACAATCTTTGCTTAAATATTGTTCTTTCTAACCAGTAGTGGGGTGGTAGTTCAATTTTTTGTGCCCGGTACAGGCTGAAAGGTAGGAAGCAAGATAGATAAAGGACAGAGCAATCCTTCAGTACTTTTGATGCTGGGATGAGGAGATCAGTTGATTGAGCGGCCATCATGTTCATTGCCTGCCAGTTCACAGTGGTCAGGGCAGGAGGTGGGGGTTGCTTCTTTCCTCCCATTGATTCCAATGGAAGGGAAATAACTATGCCAGCATGAGAGCTCGCAAAGCATCAGGCCTATTTAGGTGGTATAAACTGCTTAATATAAAATATCTAAGTTGTGAACAAGAGCATATAGAAACAAATTAAGGTAAAATTTATTGTAAAACAAAATTAGAAAGCATAATATGATACATAATAAAACCTTTCATTGCAGAATTATTCATTTGGGGGCACACTGGAGGAATGAGGGGACTTTAGATTTGATGTATTGATGCCTACCCTTGGCAGACACCTGGCACACTCTGCATTGCTAGCAAAACACCACCAGTGGGACATCAATGCCAGTGAACCATTCCACTGGTGTACTGGAAGGCAACTGTCAGCATACATTACATCCCATCAATGGGCCTCCTTCTCCTTTACTGAAGCAGCACTTACACTGCTTCCTAATGCTCCTTGGCTGGCTTTCTGGTGGGACTTGGATCCCAAAGTAAGCAAATAAATAGCAGCAACTCAGCAGCAGCTGTGAGGGATGGGTGGTGCAGAGTATGAACCTGTAGGTTGCCACCATCACCAAACCAGAGTTTCCTCAACCTCACTGCCACCTCACCACACCCTATCCCCGTCCTAGTGACTGACAGTGTTACCAACACCAGTGCTGCCATGCTCCCTCCTTATGCACTGCTACTGTAGCAACCGGGTTTCCACTCCACTTCTTTAAGGTAATGCCTCACATACCTATTAAACCAGAGGTGCAAAGGCGAGTACATGTAAAATGTAACAGCTATTCTGACCAATCTGATATACATTATGACCAGTGATAAGCACCAGTAGTGACTGAACATTAGATAGTGAATATGACCAACTGAGCACATCCAGAACAAGGAATCTTAATTTATTGTAGTTTGTTAAATATTAGCATAGGAAGACTGATGTGTGTATTGTGGGTGGGTGGAATCAATAGAAAATTAAAGCTTGGGCCAGCATTTTAGACTGATATGTGTAGATAATAAGCATGGAAGGGTGTAAGAGCATGGGGTCGCAGGAAGGGATCCACACTATCCATACTATAAGAGGCATTAGATTTAGATTCCTATTTCCTTTATAAAGGAACTAAAAATGCTAATTTCCCTGTCATATCACAGAATGCCACTTTTAAAAGAAAAGATTATTCCTCCTATAACAAATATTAAGATAAAAAATTAAAATTAAACTAAAATTAGATGAAATAAAATGCATTTATGCAAATCTGAATAAAATTATGTAAAACCTTAATTAATAAAAGGATAAAACAAACCTATAATTCTGACTCTTCCTGTCAAGGCACAGCATTAGCTCTTAAGAATTTTCTCCACTCATAACTTACTGCAGATAGAAAATGTGCAGTTTATAGCTGCATATTTATCTAGTCCACTTAGTGGATAAAATTGTAGACTAATGGTTAGCTTTCTCCCTAAAATATGTTTCAGATATTGCTCTTTGAAGGCATTGGCAGCAACTTTAAAATCCCAGATGAGTTTGCCTCCTGGTGGAGTATTAAATCTTAGCGCCTTCTTGGTAGATAGTGGGAAGATGCATCTTAACCAGATTTTTTAAAATTCAATCTTGCTGGAAGAATCAGACTACACAAACTTACAAAGAAAAAGTGGTGAAGATTTTCAACAGTACACTATAAAGAACTTCAGCATGGTTTATTCTGAGCCCTGTTTTAATCCCATTGCGGGCCTCATAACATTATTTTAAGCCTAGCAGAAGAAGCTACGTTGCACAGCATTTTTCTAGTTCCTGAGTGCCAGCTGGATCTCATGGGACCCTTTTAAGATAAAATCAGAAGAAACTATAGGACATACAAAAACACTTTGGCAAGTTTTCAGGATAAGGGAGTTCTAGTTGTGGAGTAGCTACTGAGAATACCTTCTTTTTTGGTGTATAAATCTGCACTCCAGATGATGTTGCTGGATTTAAGAATATGGCTTTCAAGACTTTTTTAACCTGACCACACACAAAGCAATCAACGAGGAGACAAGGGTTATCATTAAGTTATAGGTGAATATCCCCCACGATTTGGAATTGGGCCCAGTAAAATTAGATATTTAAATTAGCTCTTTAAAAATTAAAAAATAGCTCAGTTAACTCTGTATCATTGCGCTCCTAAAGATACTACTTTGAATGCAGCAGAATCTAAACACCCTCCCAAGCCTCTCTAGTCATACCTACTACTCCTTCTCACTTTCCTGGCCTGGCTATTGCAGCAGGGAGAGCTTGATTAATTCTCCATTCCTTGAACCTACTGGAATACTGCATGTGTAGACATAGTGCCAAAGGAAATGTAATTTCCCCAGGGCACCCAAGTCCTTTGTATGGAGATCATGCAACAAAGATCTTAAATGTCCCAGGGCAAAATACATTTACCAGGATCTGTGTTGCCTATGTTGTTGCTATGGCAATGATCATGATGCCTAGGAGGGAGAAAGAAAGGCCTTCTGTTAGACCTCCTTGTTTCTGCTGCCACCAGACAGGAAGGGGGGACGGGGACGAATAAATACAGTCAAGGAGGGAAATGGTTTTTTTTTGCTCAGATTAAATCCAAGTTAGAGTTATAATGCTGCCAAGCCGCCAAGTGTTGCAATTAGAAACCTTAAGTGCACCACTTAAAAGTACGTACTTATTACTTTTAAGGGTGGCAGAGTTTGGCTGTTATTTTTCATTCACCACCATAAGTTTTAAAAGGGCACCAGTGTTTCTATAAATTATATAATACTTTCTTTGGTCTGTCTGTACTGAATATTAAAACTAAATGTAAAACAATTGATTTTTATGTTGGACCTTTTCTTTTATTTATTTATTTACTCCAGAGGGTGGGAGGCATCATTTAAAGCATTCCAGCTCTTTTGGTTTACCGGAAGCATAATTTGAGACCTCCTAATTTTTTGTTTAGGCAAGGATTTGTTTAGGCAAGAACTCTACAGTTCTATGACTCCATCATTATTATTCTTTTTTGGAAGACCCATGTTTATAAAGATAAGATATTTTGCTTCTTTACTTTTCCTCACCAATGACTTATAAAGGCTAACAAATCTTTCACAACCACATACTGGAAGGACTGGAGGCTTTGACCCTTGCAAGATTGGCTGTAATCATCAGCTTTTTATTGGCGCCTTGAATAATTTGGTTTGTTTCATTTGGGGGGAATTTCTCATCTATTGATGCTTTCCCCCTGCATTGCAGATGAAAATCTAGAAGAGGATAGTCAGGACATATTGTATTGTTATAGCACTCAATTCACCATATATAATGGTATAATTCAGTGATTTTAGCCAGCAGCCTTTTAGCAGACTCAATATAACTGACTATACTTTGGATGATTTCATTTTTAACAGCACTTATCTCCCTTTTATCTGGAACAAATAAATGATGAGCAAATCAAACATTCTTCGGGCATTTCTGCACTTATTTCTCTGCTGTATGAACAGCAATTTCTAGCATTGAGACCACATTCAAGATTTTTACAATAATATATTCTCCCAGTCACTGAGGAAAGGCTTCTCATGCAGACTGTTCTTCTGTTGCAGACATTGTAATTTTTGGTCCCAAGTGTAAAAACTGACAATATGAGAAACTGACAAGCCCTCGGTTAACATTCATTTCATCCCTCTTGTCCAACAATAACGTATGATAATCTTACGACCTAGAGTTAATTAGTTAACTAAAGGCAAGATACATACTTCAAAATACAAAATATCTTGAAACCTTTTGTGATGTGGCAGCAATAAATTAATGGCATCAGTCCCTACAAATTGAGTTTCCAGTATAATTTGCTTTATGTGCAGTTCCTAATGTTTTTCAGACATCCAAATATTTCTCAGATAACTTTTCAGCTATCAAGCCTGTGATATTAGTATAACTAAAATAAAGAAAACCCTGCGTTTTCTGGGCTATGGAACATGCTCTGATTCCATTAAGTAGCTGAAGAAGCAAATATGTAGCCGCTTCCAGCTGCTTTATAGTGGTGCTATAATTATTTCTTCATAGAATGTAATTTTAGTGTATCTTCTTAGCTCCATCTAACCCATATCTGATTTCACAGGCCACATTCCACATTTACATGACCATAAATTGCTTTAGAGATTGTGACTGGGAAGGGAGAAAAGTGGTTTACTTATGTGGGGCCCAGGCCATTAAAGGCTTAAAGGATGAAAGTTAGCACCCAGAATTATCCATCCAAGGCCACAGAAAGCGGTGTCATGTAAAGGAGAATCACTGCTGGTTAAGGAGACAGAAATAAAGCCACTTCTGTTGTTAGCAAGTCTTTCCTATTGCCTCATCTCCCTCCTCAAAAGTAAGGATTTTTTTTAGGGGAGGGGTGTCAGGATCTGGCAGGGGAGGACTAGTGTTTTTCAAGCCTATCCGTATAACCCCCTGAGTGATCCTGCCCACCTCCTACCAAGTATTCATTAGAAATCTTTTGAAAAAATAAATGGATTTATTTCAAGGGGTGGGGGGTGGGGAGGTGGAGCGGAAGGTGAAGGGAATTTCCTAGCAGTAGATGTTACTGCCATGATTCCTGTAGGGACATGTATTTTTCTTTCCCTTCTACACTTTAGTTTCTATTGGAAAGAGTGTTTCCAGCTTTGCAGCAAAGAAATACAGTATTATATATTGAATAGTACCAAATACAAACTTATATATTGAATTGGCACCAAAAACAGTGCTAATTAGTTTGCATTGTTTTTGTTTTCTAGGGCAGAGTCTTATGGCCAATATTTTTGAAGCCTATAGCTTTTGATATATTTTTTTAAAAACAAAACAAAACACCACTTTGTACTAAGAGATCAGCCCAATGGCAACTGATCATCATTACTGTAATTTGTTTTATGGATCCCCATAGCTTACAATTGCCTTCTGAGTTTAGATGTCAAATGTTATTTTGATCATCTGTAAAGCTTTTGATAGTAGTTTTTATTTGAACTGCTTTGTTGCCATCAAGTGGTTTATAATAGCATTTCATCACAGGCAAGAAATTACTTTGAAAGCCAAATCCATTACCAGATATCTGCCAATCGTTTTTAATAAAAGGAAATGAAATCACATATGGAGGCTTTATTTAGGAGTTTGGTTTCATAAAGTGAGATGAGTATAATTAGTACATGCGAGACAAAAGCATCACAGACCAGATGTTTGCAGACTGTTGGAATGGCTTGATGATACTGATTGGCTTTTTTGCATCCGCTCTGCAATCTTTTTTCTCTATGGATGGCAAAACATCATTTGTCCAGCTAGCTTACTGGATTTCCTTGGATAACCAGAAGTCCAGACAAATAGAAAGGCTACAGTGGGAGTATTTACAGTGCCTTTCAATAATGTAGAAGTGCCAAGAAATTGAGATGTGCTTGAATATATATTAGGAAACACAGTTATTACCATTTTATATATTTTGTAAGTTGTACTGATTTTATTGCTGGCATTGCTGCTTGTGACCCATTCTTAATGTTATGTAATTTTGGAAGTGAACGTGTGAACATGCATGCACTGGATGTACCCAATGAACTGTAGGGACAGGAGACACTATGGGAAGGCCTAAAAGTCGAGAGAGGAAGTTGGCTTCTTCTGGTGAAGGAACTGAATAATATTTCTGGCCTCTTATCACATTTTATAAAATACATTGAATTTATGTATTAGCTTGGCTAGTTATGAAGGGGATTGAGAATGAATTTCTGTAAACCACTTTGTTGTTGTTGATATAATCAAATGGTGTATAAATTTTGGGAAATAAATAAAATAAATTATTTGTTATGCTTGTATTGTGATTGCAGGGCTATGTCCTTGAAGTTGCCATTTATAAGTTGCTATTTGCTGGTGATGTATTGTCACTAAGGCTGTTTGCAGACATGCAGGAAAAGTTTTTGGACAATTCCATAACAAAGCAGGATCTGTGTTTTTTATATTTGTTCAGCAACATCCTCACCACCTGGGATAATTAATCAGAATCCTGATTTTGGCCTCATCTCTGGAAAAATGACATGGGTAACAAACCCCAACATATGTTTTCTGTGCATATGTGCCCAATTTAGTAATGCTGTACACCATGCTCCATAGAGCACAAGCATGGGAGCACTAAACAGCTGGAGCAGAAGGAGAAGACAGAGAGAAGAAAGAGTGGAGAGCAGCCCATTTCCAATCCTTTGGACCGCCTGGGTAACTCAATGAACCTGCTGTACCACTGGGTGTGGAGAGTGCAGCTGAATAGGACACAGCTGTGGGCATCCTGAAGAAGTACCATCCACCTTAGGAGGCCTGCCCATAAAAAGCAAGTTTAGAGTGAGAGACTAGGGGCTACTGTTCCAGGAACTCTTCTAATTGTGAGACCTTTGTGCTTGAGCTGAGTATTTCCATATTTACCACAAATGGGGTTGGTTTGGCCATGGTTTCCTCTCATAATTACCGATAAACCATGATGCTTTGACTCAAAGAGAAATGGATGGAGTGAATGAATTTTCCTCACTGAGTGGCCCCTGCCTATGTCTCTCCCCCCCCCCACCTCAGCAAGCCACTGGCATGCATCTTGGACATTACCAGTTAAACCCTGTGGCTAGTCTATGTTTGGATCATGGAATCACAACAATAGAACTGCAGAGTTGGATGTTTG
Source organism: Darevskia mixta (assembly GCA_034641385.1). Lineage (NCBI taxonomy): Eukaryota > Metazoa > Chordata > Lepidosauria > Squamata > Lacertidae > Darevskia > Darevskia mixta. Next base: position 5,607,955 of record JAWWNH010000018.1, on the reverse strand, counting down.
CTGGTCTCTTTAATAGACATTTTGCTACATCCCCAGGAATGAAACATTGTGCATGAGCAGAAGTAGCTTAACTGTTGAAAAAGAACAGTTTGCGTATTCTTAAGTTTGTTTCAGGGGAAGTTTGCTTATTCTGAAGTGCCTATGCTTAAGGAATCAAAACATGTATTTGAAAACCTACAGGGGGAGTGACTTATTCAGGAGGGGATTTGGAGAAAGGGAATGGCAGGCAGGGCAAAGGTCACCAACATCCCTTTTCTCAGCTCTCACCCACCTTTTCCTGAATTTTTAAAAATATATATCGAGAAGGGGGCAGTGAGCTACAGTTAGATGCATTTGACTATAATGTGTACTTTTCTATTATCTTTATACACTTTTTTACTTTTAGCCTTTCATGCAGCTCATTATGTAGAAAAGCATAAACCTCTAAGCTGAGCACATCTCCATCTTTTATTCATATGCTGCATTACATCAGTTTAGACAGGGCAGAGTTTAAGCAGCATTAAGTGAAAATAGGTGCATTTCTGACTGGATGGAGTTCTGTTTGGGTCTGGTGTGTCTACCATTCTCTAGCTACATGATGCTGGTTCCACCCACCCTTCCGTCAAATTTTGAATTTATCTTACAACATCCTCATTGTTTTCTCCAGAAATTAAACATTTCTGGTTGATGCAGTTTTATAATGACTTGCATTGTTTCTGTAAAGTAAAGGTGAAAAGAGAGCTGTGTAGAGAAAGGCAACCTGCAAATGCAGAATTTGCAGTTTATAACACTTAAAGACAGCTTAGACAACTGCACAACAAAATCTCAGCTGATTTCAAAAAAGGTCATACTTTACTACTTCAGAAGAACGTTGCAATGGCGAGCCAAATGCAAGCCATGAAGGCAATGTAGCTTTGTGGAGGTTTGCCTATTTCTAACAACTGGGTATAAATCTGTAATTATTTATGCCAAACAGGAGTAATTAAGATTGCAATCTCCTGAGTAATAGCATTCATTAGTGCTAGCACAAGCAAATCATCAATACAGTCCTTCAGGAAAATGGGAGCACTTAACATCAAATTCTCTATTATTAATAGGAAAAGGAAAAGGATTATTTTCTGTTTCATCAGTTTCTCAATCTTAGGAAAAGTAGTTGCTCACTAAAAAGTTTGAAAGGCAGACATGTATACTGTAAACACTGGTGTTAAATTCCATTTCCATAAAAACAGCATCTTATTTCCATGTTAGGATAGTTTTATCATCCTGCAAATACCGGTATTCTTGGAGGCAGATGGTGATTTTTCTTGAGAGATAATCTGATGATCCCTGCTCTGGCTTTCCTCTTTTAAATACATCTGATCATCTCATGAGTCAGCTGTTCCACAGTCTATTTAACCATCTGGATTTAAAACTTGGCTCAAATTATGAGCATGAAATGCATATTTCCTTTTTATTTAATTTAATTTTATTGTGAGTCTAGCATTTGGGAACAGCATAAAAATATATTTTAGAGATAGCTTCAGTATTTGCAAGTTATATAACTTCAGATTAATGAAACAAAATTAAAAAAAATCCTTCCAGTAGCACCTTTGTTGTTGTTGTTCAGTTGTTCAGTCATGTCCGACTCTTCGTGACCCCATGGACCAGAGCACGCCAGGCACGCCTATCCTTCACTGCCTCTCACAGTTTGGCCAAACTCATGTTAGTAGCTTCGAGAACACTGTCCAACCATCTCATCCTCTGTCGTCCCCTTCTCCTTGTGCCCTCAATCTTTCCCAACATCAGGGTCTTTTCTAGGGAGTCTTCTCTTCTCATGAGGTGGCCAAAGTACTGGAGCCTCAACTTCAGGATCTGTCCTTCTAGTGAGCACTCATGGCTGATTTCTTTAAGAATGGATAGGTTTGATCTTCTTGCAGTCCATGGGACTCTCAAGAGTCTCCTCCAGCACCATAATTCAAAAGCATCAATTCTTCGGCGATCAGCCTTCTTTATGGTCCAGCTTAGAGACCAACTAAGTTTGTTCTTGGTATGAGCTTTCGTGTGCATGCACACTTCTTCAGATTATTGGTTAAATAGTTTGGTTTTTAAATTTGCAACTAGTATTTACCAGGCTTGCTTAAATGTCTGGTGTCAATGGCATATTACATATTCGAATTCTTGGTATTCTGCTATTAAGTATACAAATTCAATTTAATCCACATATTAATGTGAACTTAGCCAAAATAAGATCTGAACCAAAATTGTAGCTATCTTTCAAAATTCACCCTTCTCTAAATTTTGTGACACAGTTCTCTAGCCAAAATACATGTACAAGAATGCGTATAGTAGGGGAAGGTGTAAATAAAACTCATATTTAGGGATATTGCTTACAAAAAAGTGTATATTATGTTATATTAGAAATGGAGTGAAACTAAAATTGACTAAACAAAATAAAAAAATTCCTTCCAGTAGCAACTTAGAGACCAACTAAGTTTGTTCTTGGTATGAGCTTTCGTGTGCATGCACACTTCTTCAGATACAAATTGACTAATTTGCCCAAACCCATTTGCTATGCCATCTTGCTATACCTCCATCTTGCTATACTGGAGGTAGCCAATGTGGTGTCCTCCAGGTATAGATGGACCAATGGTCTGACTCAATATAAGGCAGTATCTTGTGTTCCTTGAAGAGATTTCATACCCACCTGTCAAAGTGGGCCTGAGAGGGTGATGAGGAAAGACAGTTGCCAACCTGATGTGCAAGGAGTTCAATCCTGCTTTCTGAAAGGTTTGAGTGCACCAGTGAGTATAAAAGCCTTTCTAGAATTCAATCAATCAATCAAGAAAAGCAGAAGAAATGTCTGTCTAGTATTTTGACAACCTAATGCCCTCCAGATAAGTTGGAGATCCATTTAAATTATTAGCCCACAGCTCTACTGACATAGGTATTTACAAACAAAGGCAGAGAGTACTATTAGAGTTTTACAGGCGAGCCAAATGTTCTTCAGCCACAATGAAGTAGTTGTGAAACAGTCATTAATAGCAAATTCTTATCTCAATCCCATCCGTACTTATGGATAATGAAGTATTCCATCACCAGCTAAGTATCCAATTGGCAGCAATGAATTAAAAAATATATATGTTGGTTTTGGCATGGTGCTTTAATAGCAACACACTTCTGAACATTATCAGAGGTGCATGTGGGAAAATCTGAAAACAGCTTTTGGTGTATGCAAGTCATTAAAAGTCAGTGTACACCATGGTTTAAGGTCAGCTGTAAAGAGAGTTTATATACTCATTAGACTATGGTCCCTGTGTTGCTACAACTCACCAGCCTGGCTTTTGCCTCTACTCTTAACAATTAATCTTCAGTAGCTTATTTTCTAAGCTAAGAATGTTAGAATATTATTCACCTGACACTTTGCTAAAAGATGCATAAAACTTCTGCTTCCACTGCGTTCTTGGCTTAGAAGGATAACATGTGGCAAAATAAAGTTTGTGACTTGTTTATATAACCAGGCTCCAGAAGATGATCGCTCAGGTTGTTATCCCAAGGTGTTACCCTGATTTTTTTCTTATTAACCCCCCCCCCCCCGTACAAATGGGGAGGGGAACATCCAGGGCTTTTCTTGAATAGTTCATCTACATCCCTATGTAGATAGTGAAAGTAAGGGAGAGGAATCCCTTTTCTTTACAATTCCTCAGCAGCAGATCCGGGCAGCACTCAGAGGTCCGCCCTTATGCATCACCCAGACCCTCTGCAACATAGCAGTTTGGGGGTTGCTCGGTGCAGAAAGCTAAACAGCTTCAATATTTATAGGCACTGTACCCCTGGAGTACTAGATGCTGAAAACAAACAAGGATGAGTTGCTACTGAGCTCACCTCTAGGCAATGTACTATAAAAAGTTAAAACAATCCACTATAACAATACAACTAATCAATCAGTAAACACAATAAGCCAAGCAGCTAAAATCAGCCTTCAATTCCAGAGGAACAACTACCACCAGTTAACAGAGAACAGGCCAATTAAAGATGTTAAAAACCAGTTTAAAAATTTACAAGGGTTTCAACATAATATGTCACCTATGTTTGGAACACTACTACAGTCTATGTTCTATTATCCAGGTTAACTTGGTCATTGGTGGAGATGGGTTTGCCTGCCTTGCTGGATCTGTGTGACTTGTTGATGAAGTTTTTACATTGTATTTATCTTACGTCTGAGATATAGTACCCTACTCTGGGATTTTTAAAATAAAGAGTAGGCAAAAAATATCTAAATAAATAAATAAACAAATAAATAAATAAATAAGTGTGTTCTAGTACACCACAGCTATAGTGTTTGTGGCTCACAAAATCTCAGAAATAATTGACAGTTATTTGCCATAACTTATTTCAGTGTACTTTCTCCACTATACTGCAGAAACACTGCCATCCAATGGTTGCTATATTAAGTTGTTCTTTGAGCATTTGTCAAAAGGCAGAAAAAGTAGTTGAGCATCTTCATTATTTTGAATGTTGAATTGATAAAAACATGCAATTTAGATTTGGCTCAGAATCCAAACTGCTCCCATAGTCAGCTGTATGTGAAGTTGCCATTCCAACCGGGCCAGTTTTAGGAAGTAGAAATATATAGGACATATTCAAAATTATCCAAAACTTTGCATGAAATTCAATGGCAACAAATATATTTTATTGCTTACAGGCCAATGCTCTGACTTAATTGGTCATTTAAGCAGTACTAATGACCACAACCCTGTTTTCAGCTCATTCTGATATTGTATTGTTACACACTATCCCAATCTCAGAGTGATGTGAGATTCCAGGGGTCCAGGTCTGTGTTTTCTTTGGAAATGAGGCATAGCAGAGACTGTGGTGTCTTTGATATATATGGTGTGTATATAATAATAATAATAATAATAATAATAATAATAATAATAATAATAATAATAACAACTTTTTATTTGTACCCCGCCCTCCCCAGTCGGGACCGGGCTCAGGGCGGCTAACAACAGCAAAATCACAATAAAATATAAAAACCAATTAGTTAAAATACAAGTTAAAAACCAGTTTAAAATGCCGATTCATTTGCGCCCAATTACCAAACCAAGGGGAGGAAACCATCAGACTTTAAGTGTCCGACCCGAAGGCCAGGTGGAACAACTCAGGTATATATACCTGAGTCTAGAAGGAGGAAATTCAGAGCATTCACATTCCATGAGAATCTCTTGCTTCTCCCATAGGCACAGCAGTCATGGATCCAAAACCATGCTCTCTGTCCCTTTTACAGTCTGTCTGCCCACATGGTACTCTGATCCCAACCCCTTTTTCTGCAGCTTGCAAACTCCAAATAGTGGGGTAGGAGAGATGAAAATAATGCTAATATATTTCACGTCAGGCAACCAATGTGCCCCTTTGATTTCACATAGTGCACGAGCAGAGACGTCTAAAAAGCCTGGGACACAAATTTTCACGGCTGTCTAGCGGCTTTGGTGGCTCATTTAATAAAAGTAATGTGTTTAGCATTAACTCTGGAAGTGTATACTCGATTATGACCAAACTAAGCCTCCTAGGAGGTAATCTAGGAGATGCACATATCAGATGCACATAAAATGGTTGCTGCCTGTACTTCCTTTTGCTGATCCATCCAGAATCACAGGCCAATTATCTTCCTTGCTCCATTCTAGCATTTCAAAACTATTTTTTCTCTATTCACTATCTTCATTCTACCCCCCAATGAATATTGTTTATCAGTCTTTTGTGGTAACAACCAAACTTTAAGTGCTCATTAATGTTGCTTGCTAAATCTGCTATTTCACAATTCTCTGCCAGTTCCCATTTGATCCCCCCCCCCCAAAAAAAAGTGAAGCAAAGGCTTCAACACTGGCATAAAAGCTTTAAAATCTGAACACTATAATGTTAAAAGCTAAAAGGAACTGATATCCATATTGGTGCCCTCAGAGGAAAAAGTTTGAAAATGGCACTGTTCAGATTGTTCAACCACAATTAGAAGGGCTCCCTCAACTCCCAAAGCAATTGAAAACTACATTAGGAAATTATTGTCTTTATTGGGAAAGGGAGCAGCGGAACTCAGACTATATCATTACTCAGCTAGCTGCCTGATGGCCAAACCAAAAGAGCAAAGTGCAGGGCAAGGGGTTACAATGTGGTATATTAGCATGAACGTTGCTTCAAACTATTTTCTCTTCCAAATTGCTATACTGTACAGCAAGAAGCGAGAAATGCTGCCTTATCTCTGGCTATTTGATCTGGACAACTTGAGATAGATTTGATAGCTACCCATCTAGGTAAGTGCTTGAAGTCAGCCTTGCAGTAACAACAAAAAGTCTGCAAGATTTATTAGAGCACACAATGTTTTCATAGTCTGCCAGCCACATATTCCCACATTAGTTTTTTTGTGGACATTGAAGGTCAATAATAAGATGACGAAGGGAGGGAGGGAGGATGAACTCTTCCCCAATTCACAGAACCTTTCAGCCCAATTACCTGGAAGAAATGAGCGTTCTCTGTCAGCTGGCAAACATGTGGAATTTGTTCTAAGGTCACATGCAGTGGAGTCCTGTACACGCCTACTCAGAAATCAGTCCCTTTGAGTACAATGGGGTTTTGAATTCAGGTAAATAAGTACAGAAACGCTACCTCAACAAACCCACATACTGTACTTTCTAGGATCATCAGAGGTCCTTCATGTCCCATGTACCATTCTTAACATGTTTAAAGAACAGATGCAGTTCTCCTCTTGCTGAATTTTTTTACACTTACATGTATGCATATACACATCTTGATATAAAGCCATGCACAAGAAATTAGGGGGATGATATAGGATTATGAAAGTCAGATTCCATTATCAAGAGGTAGACAAGTTTAGTTTCGTAACAAAATAAATTAGCAGATTCTACAAACAAGGTGTCTACAGAGGCATCCTTTGGTCCCTAGCACCCTTTTCAAAAACTGTTTCAGCAACTCCCCCCCCCCACCCTAATCCCCCAAATTATAAATTACTACATTTTATGTGACCCAAATACATCTGGAGTGAGGGCGAGGTGAAGAAAAAGGGTGAATAAAATATCATGCCTTTGTGCCATAGAAGCGTCTCCTGTGTTTGATCTTGTGGCAACAGTGTGCGGCACATTGCCACACACATACACTCCATCGTCTGATAAGTAATTTTTGTGCTCCCCACTGGACCTGCGCACCTGGTGAGGGCGGTTTCGCGTACCCCTAGGTATGCCTCTGGGTGTCTACAGTAAAAAGCGCATGCCAACTCCTTGTTAAGAAATTAATTTTTTACCATAAAATGAAGAGAGAAAGGAGAGGCAGTGACCTGAGTAGGGATGGGCAAATCTGTTGATTTCACCCCTGGCCAACATTTTAAGATCCAGTTTAAAAGCCAGACACTGGAAATGTGAAAGCAGCCTTTCAAAATGTTTCCATTTCCTAGGTTTTCTTCTTTCACCCAAGCTAATGCTTTTAACACAGATGCCTAAAATAAGCATCTTATCCATTTCTGCAAACGAGATGAACTATGCTATGACACTTAGTGCATTTCCCCCCACCCTTTACCACAGTCCATTAGTACACCACACCTGGTGCTTGTATAAACATGTTCATCTTCATGTAAATTAAACAGAGATTTTTAAAACATTATATACAAGAGGTAATGTGTACACAGAATAGGAATCAGCCAAGATCCGTCAGTTAAGTACACATCTCAGTGCTAACTCCAACATACAAAGGCAAACAGAATCCAATATGGGCCATGGTTCTTTTTCAGAATGGGAAGCTAGCCTCCTCAAACTAAGAAATATAGTTCTGTTTTACTGGGAGCACTACACACTTACTTTCTACTTAGGTATATAAAATGGTAGTAAAGATGTCTTATTATGAATTGCGTATGCATTCCACGCACCACAAAGACAAAATGAACAACTAAGTCTCAGGAACTGTGTTTATGGATTATTATTTTTTAAAACAGTGCTTCATTATCTTGAAAAAACTTAGTAAGAGCCATTTTGTTAAATTATTTTACATACAAATTCAGCCAGTTGTGCGAGACTTTCACAGCCCATATGAAGAATATTTAACACGCTCACAGTAACTGTCGGTTCACTTCTAGACAAGGACCTCTTTTCTTTTGTTATTTCCCTGAAGAGGAATCATAGAAATGTAGAGTTGGAAGGGACCACTAACATCATCTAGGCCCAACCCTCTGCAATGCAGGAATCTTTTTGTCCAATGTAGGGCGTGAGCCCACAATGCTGAGAATAAGTATCTCATGCTCTACTGACTGCATGGGCGTACCCAGGGGGGAGGGCAGGGGGGCAGCTGCCCCCCCCCCAGAAGGCAGCTTAGAAGCAAAAATGATCAGCGCCCGTTCAAAGCAAACCTGAACGACCATGGCTTGCCCCCCCTAGTTTTGATCCTGGGTACGCCCCGACTGACTGACCTATCCCAGAATAACAAGTAAGACAATATTGATCCCTGTGCTTAAATGGCATGCAGTAGGATCACCAGCATAATGCCTGCAGCTACCAGTACTTCCTGTGGAGCCTCAGTATAAATCTTCTTAAAAATCCACAATGCATGGGAGACTTGTCTCTTCTTCCTGCTGAGTTCCTGTTTGCACTGGCTTAGCCTCTTCTACAGGTACACTGAGCATGTCCCTTTTACACTTGGAAACCCAGACTTCCTTCTATTCTGAACAGAAGATTGGTGCAAAGAGCTTCTCTCTGTGAGAGAACATGACAATGGCTGGTGTAGATGCCTTTTTTGCATTGATGGGGTAGCTGATGGGGTGGGCATACCCACATCATTTTGTGGTAGTCTTATTTTTTTAGATGTAGCAACCATTTTGTTATGCCACAGCAGTGTTTTGTGACTGGCACCCACGGCACTTCCTCAAAATTCCAATCATGACCACTGGTCAAAAATGGTTGGTGACTCCTGGCCTATGATTTCCGAAATATACAGGGCTGGCATCAGGTTTCAGGAGTGGATCTCTCAACTGTAGTTGGTCCCTCACTTTAAGGGTATAGCTGGTGGAGATGGTCCAGTGGTGAATGAGAGCTCACATGGCTGGTCTCACTGGCATGGCCACCATTTGAATTTCACCAGAATGCAGTATCAGTGCTGACGGCCATGCTGGGCCCATGCCAGTGCAATCTCACTTACTTTGATTTATCCACAATGCAGTGCCTGTGAACAGCACTGCATTGTGGGGAAATTACAATGACAGTCCTGAGCCTGTGCTGAGCCACAAAAAAGTTAATGGGGGCCTACAGGCCCAGGGCCAGCTGCGGTGGTAGATCCCTATCCACTGCCTCAGAAGGCCCCAGCCTTTTGCCTTCAGGCACTTTCCTGAAACTCTATTAAGCTGTGTTGAGCTAAACGGAAGCATGCAAAATGCACTGAAGAAGAGGCACCTCTTCTCCTATCCTCTTTATCTCCTGCCCAAGACCCCTGTCTCTCCTGTCCTCATTTTAATATCCACCAACTACCACACCTCCTCCTGTTTGTATACCTTTCACATATGTAGGCCTGTATCCTACTTCTCCAATGAATGCCATATTGTGGCAGTTAATATAGCAAATTGATTTTAATAGAAACTGTTGAGCATACTGAGCATCACAGCAATCCCACTAACTACCAGGGGAATCTTCTGTATAATTGCTATGCATAAGGTTGATTGGGTGTTACTTAATAGTGTTTTTATGAACAATGTAACGAAATTACACCTGTAACTGCTTCCAATCACTAGAAATAGAAAATCTGTTGGAGCTTATGGTTGGCATTTTAACAGCAACAGATAATAGTGTATATTCAATTTTCTGTATTTAGTTTCTCATTTAGGAACTGAGCTAAATGGCCTCATTCAATACAGCTTCATTATGATGAGCTTAGGTACTAGCTATTTGAAAGACCGAATTCCCTCATACAAACCTGCCCAGGCTTTGGGATCTTCAAGGATAGTCCTTCTCTTGGTCCCACCCAGTGCTTTTTTTCAGCCGGAACTTAGTTCCAGCATGTCTTTTTCTAGGAAAAAAGCACCGGTCCCACCATCCTCACAGGAACACTTGGTGGGGACACAGGAGAGAAGTTAATTGGCTCCCTCCTTGCTGTCCTATCAGCAAGTGAAGACCTTCTTGTTCCAACAGGTTTCTATGAAATGACTGCTTTTAATTAAAGGGCTGGTGCCTTATTGTAATTATTGGTATGTTTTAAACAGATGTGATACATAGTTTTAATTCTATTTTGTATTTTAATGATGGATTTTTCTATATTTTTAGTGGTTCTTGTTTTTATCCATAAGCCGCCCTGAGTCCTGTCAGGAAAAAAGGCAGGGTATAAATATATAATAAATCTGAAGCCGTACAAAGTTAGATCCTTTGTACTGTTTTGCCTGCTTTCTTTATATCCTCAACTGTAACCTCACTCCATGTGCCCATTTTTCTCCCTGGATCCCAGAATTCTCCTTATAATTTGGCTGGTTATATCTTCATATGTATATTTTATAGTTTGCGTCTTCTGATTAAACCATGAACATTAAGTCAAGAACAAACCTTGGTTGCAGCCCATAGTTTCTTTGAAGCGACATAAACCACAAGCCCAGGTTTGGGCATAGCACTAAGCCAAACAATGGCTTAGCACCTGGCAGTCACAAAGGAGGGAGAGGAGAGAGGCAGTCAAAAATTTCTCACTAAGCACCAGCATGTGTACTCATTCACTCCAAGCCATAGCGTGGCTTAGTGTTATGTATGAACCCAACTTCCTGTGAACGTAGAGAAAAGGGAACAATGGAAGTCCTATTAACTTGCTAAAAATTCAAATATTACGACTGGAAGTCGATAGGCTCTAAAGAGGCAGGGAGATAAAGTGGATAATAATGGTGTGAATGTATATTATTAAATGGAAAATAAATAAAAATTATATATATATATATATATAATTCAAATATTACAAAAACATTAAACAGCAATCACTTTAATCCTATGGCTTAATAAGTTGAAGTAATGTTGTATCTGTCTAAATAGTTCTTTGTCTTCAAGTTCCATCAAGCAAACGTTTGAATTTTGTATCAGGTACGTACTCAATTACAGTCACAGCTACATTTATGGACAGATTTCAGTATGAAGAATTGCTGCCTTTATAATGGATTTATAATGGAAATGCAGACACTACTCTGCCCATTCCAAGGCAAACTGTTCTGTTAGAATATTTATTACATTCATTTTGTAGCTATGCAACTGCGAGCCTCAGTTTTAAACGAAAGAGAGCTTTCCTGACCTGTGTGATACATGAGGTGCATCTGATTTTAAAACACTAAAGTTCTGAGTGCCCATTTTACTTAAAAGGATTGTTCTTGGACAATAATGTGAACTCTACTAGTAACACTATATCAACTGAAGAAATTAGCCCACAAATGAAAGCATTTATTTCTTTCGGTGTATGACCATCGTCAGTTATTCTGAGTTATGCACCTTCCTTTGCCCCTTAACACTTGCTGGATCCAGTGATTCGAGAGGTCTGACACCCAGTTTAACTGGGTTGCTAGATCCAGGGATTAGAAGTCTGGCACCCACAAACTCAGAAGCAATTATATGTTATATGCTTCTAACCTGACCTGGAACCGGCAACAATGGAAGATGGGATAGAACTCTTTAAGATATATCCACACCCACATTGCAGCTGCTAATGATAAAGTGCACATATATATTTGTGTGTGCTGAAGACAGGAGACACAAATTACCATGCAGAATATCCAATATTCATATGAAATGATCGTGCCTGATTATCCTATTTTTAGAAAGGTGTCGAGAAAGAAGTACTAAGCATTTATAGCTCAATCAGTGCAACAAACTACAGTATCAGCTAATGTAGAGATTGAGACAATTAGAATACAAAGAACAAACTGTACAGCGTTAATATTTATATAAAATCTCTAAAAAGGCTCTTTTGTTGCCTAGTCCAACTTTTTTTTATCTATCGCATTTATCAACCCGCTCCAATCCACTACATAGGCAGGTAAAAACAACAACTACATATGCAGATGCATATTTGTTGTTGTTGTTTAGTCGTTCAGTCGTGTCCGACTCTTCGTGACCCCATGGACCAGAGCACGCCAGGCACTCCTGTCTTTCACTGCCTCCCGCAGTTTGGTCAAACTCATGTTGGTAGCTTCGAGAACACTGTCCAACCATCTTGTCCTCTGTCGCCCCCTTCTCCTTGTGCCCTCCATCTTTCCCAGCATCAGGGTCTTTTCCAGGGAGTCTTCTCTTCTCATGAGGTGACCAAAGTATTGGAGCCTCAGCTTCAGGATCTGTCCTTCCAGTGAGCACTCAGGGCTGATTTCCTTAAGAATGGATAGGTTTGATCTTCTTGCAGTCCATGGGACTCTCAAGAGTCTCCTCCAGCACCATAATTCAAAAGCATCAATTCTTCGGCGAACAGCCTTCTTTGTGGTCCAGCTCTCACTTCCATACATCAATACTGGGAAAACCATAGCTTTAACTATACGGACCTTTGTCGGCAAGGTAATGTCTCAGCTTTTTAAGATACTGTCTAGGTTTGTCATTGCTTTTCTCCCAAGAAGCAGGCGTCTTTTAATTTTGTGACTGCTGTCACCATCTGCAGTGATCATGGAACCCAAGAAAGTAAAATCTCTCACTTCCTCCATTTCTTCCCCTTCTATTTGCCAGGAGGTGATGGGACCAGTGGCCATGATCTTAGTTTTTTTGATGTTGAGCTTCAAACCATATTTTGCGCTCTCCTCTTTCACCCTCATTAAAAGGTTCTTTAATTCCTCCTCACTTTCTGCCATCAAAGTTGTGTCATCAGCATATCTGAGGTTGTTGAGATTCATATACACACAGTGTAATACCTCTCTGGTTTCCGTTTTATATTTTTCAATGCCCAGATGCCCCTCATGTTTTCTCTGAAGCATTTCCTTTTGCAATCCTTGGGCACTCTCCACCTATGGCTTCTGAACAATACCTCTTCAATTACAGTTCACTCTGCCTTAAATGAAAATATGGAGCAGGTATGCACAAATAGTGACCTGGTCAGCTTGTGGTGGGATTTCTGATACCTCTGAATTACATACAGCCATCCCTGAAAATGGACATATTTTCTTTATTGTTTTTCATCTTTTCTGTCATATGCTCTGATCCTCTATAACTAGATTTTTTTCTGGACAGAAGTCAATAGTTAAGTCATACAGCTGAATTTGGGAGTCTCTGGATCCCAGAAAAGGTGCCTGCTAATTCTTTATTGGTAACAGATGCTGGGCACTTGTGGTCAGTTTCTGTAACAACACTGACTTTCCAAAAACAAATGTGTTGAACTTTTTCTTCTTCTTCTTTTCTTCTTTTCTCCTTTTCTTCTTTTCTCCTTTAGGAGAAGCTCAGAGAGATCATTTGGGTAAGACTTTTTAAAGAAATACTAGCTCCTTAAGAACATTTAGAAAACTTGTGTTCTTGCATGTTACATTTAGCACTATTGTATAAATAAATAAATCATTTCTTTTCATAAAGAACTTGCAAGTAATTTGATAAAATATTTTATATCCATATAATACTTGTTAGGGACCCACACAAAATACAGATGTACATTCTTTAATCTCACACATTCTACCGGTACTTAACACAAGCAACTTGAAGGTTTACTTAGCTACTGGGTTATGAGAACTTATCTGTAAGAAGCATACAGTGATAAGCTAGTCAGCAATTCAGGAAAATTCAAGACCTTCCATTAAGCCTTTGTCACACATCAAGGTTAATCAGAATATGCCAAAGCAATAGGCCTGTTCAGGATATTCAAGACAGTTATAATAATATTTTAGGCAGGAATTTCAGATTATCCATATTTACCAGACCAACTTTGGCAACAATTAATGAGAACGTCTTCTGTGTAAGCAGTGCTTTCCCCCCCATAGGGGTACTCAAGGGTATGCATACCACCACCTTTTTTTTCTAGAAGAAAAGCACTGGTTAAAAATGTAGCACTTAATATAACAACTTCATGGTGAGTGCCAGCACCTTTTTGTCTAGAAGAAAAGCACTGTGTGTAAGTATTATTGCATAAATAAAGATTTTGCCAAGAGCAAAGTCATCACTGGCGGGGTTTAAATATACTAAAATACTTTGTATATATTCACAAAGAAACTCAAAACACAAATGGGAAATCTGCTGTATTTTGAGGGGGGGAATGGAATAAGAGGGGCTTTTCAAAAGTACTCCAGATTTCCCATTTGTGTTTTGAATCTCTTTGTAAACATATATAAATAAAATATTTTAGTTTCTTCAAACCACATAGGTGATTCTTTAAAGAACCAGAGGAATCATTTACTAAGTAAGAAACAGCCAGTTGTGTAGTTTGGGAAGTGACTAATCAAGTAGCCACAACAGCTGTTCTTTAAAGAGATTTTCTGTCACGCAAAATATTCTCATAGCCAACAAGTCAACAAAATGCTGAAAGGACACACACATTGATACTTTTGCTGGATATAAACTTAAAGTGCATTAGGGAACGAACTTAATGAAGGAAACATTTTTCCCCATTTCAATGCAAAGCAAAGCAAACAGGGACAATTTACTTCCAGGGTAAAAAAGTATGTGCAACCTTTCCACTATGCCATAATGCATTAGATACTGATCACATTCCTTTTCATGAGTTTTAAAAATTCACTTATCAGGACAGTGATTCTAACTATGCAGACTGCATTCCTGTACACTGCTGTTTAGACTATCCATTAAAAGCAATTAGTTCACTGAGAAGGTCAACACATGCCCTCCTGTGACCACCTAACCAAGTTGAAGCATTAGAAACTCTCTTGATATAACGCTGCCAGTCTTGAAAATGGAATATTGAAACAAAATAAGGTCCTGGAGGACATTCTGATAATGCATGCTCCTCCCACATTGTTCATTGGCCAGACATCTCTTACATAAATAACTTTCGCATCAACATCAAGCATAACACAGCTTGAAGCAGCACTCCCCTACTGAATTATATGTAAGGAACAGCAGATGAAGAGTCAGATAGCTGTGTCTTGGAGTTATTTGTGCAGAACTGAGACCTCTACCCCTGAAAACATCTTTGAAAGGTAACTAAAATATTGCTTTTGCTAATCCAATAAGATGACTATGCATTGTATTTTGTATTTTTTAAAATATGTTTCTTCAACATCCACAAATGAAGAAATCTCTTAGCATTTGATGCTATTCTTTTCTTTAGAAGACAGTCCACATCCCATTATGATTGCATCATCAAGCTCTGAAAATATTTAAATGAATTCTGATCTCTTTGCTATGATTTTGCTGTTGCTTGTGTCTCTGTCCTCGTTGTCTATCATCTCCCTTTTTGTCATCACTCCACGTGTGCCCATAATATCATAATACCACTTCATTCACTTCTTGCATTCTGCTCTTTGTGCCTTGTTCCACGATGCTGTTCATGCCAAGGAAAGGCCTTGCTATCTCTACATATTAAGCCAAAACCCTTTTTCATTTACACCTCTGTTTAGTATGTATTTATTTTGCAAAGTGACTTTTGGATCACCAACTCACTCAGTGCTCTTTAGTAATTAACTTCCTTCTATTCATTTGTTTTCCCCATCATATCCCTCTCCACCCCTTCATCCCATCTCTGACCAAACTTTTAACACTTTGCATTCCCATTCTTCTGGTCATGTTATAGAGACTGTAATCATCTGGGGTTAGGAACTATATTGCTTGTTAACGCTGTATTGGAGTTCAGTTAATATTAAGTTTAAACCAATTAAGGGGTTTGAATTGCGAAAGTAATGCTAATCTACCTTCTAATTTAGCATGCTATTTTTGTATTATAGTTTTCTGTTAAGTTAGTGACTTCATTTTAGCATTGGCCAAACTGAAGGAAAAGTAATATTTTCTACTTATAAAGTTCTTAGGTTATATAGAGGAGATTAAAATATTTCTATCTTATTAAACCAGTTGTTGTTTTAAGGTGCATTTTTATCTGCTGAACTACTAAGAAATACCCTATATCTAGGCCAAAACAATGCAAAAACTGACTGTGGGGAAAGGTGACTGTGTGAGAATGTTCTATCAAATTTCTGGAGAAGAATCCCAATTTGCCCAATGGAATATAAGGAGGGAGGGAGAGAGGGAGGGAGGCTTAATGCCTTAATGCCTCCTTCAGAAAATTATCGTGCCTCATAGAGCACAGTGGGTGTTGTGAGTGAACAGACATAATGGACACCAAAGTTGGAAGTATACTAGCCACATCACTGGATACAGCTTCACAAAGGCAAGTAGCATGGCATAAGGCTAAGGTTCTATGCTTGACATTGCCACATTGCTTAACTCACCCCAGGCTGCGGAGTTGAATTGGGTCATGGGGTATCAGTGATGGCCATCAATGGCTTTAATGCCATTTGAGTGGCTTTCACACAGAGAGAATCTAGGGCACACTGCTGCCACCACCCCTGCAATGGGATATCCTACGCCTGTGCCCCAACATCCCACCCCCAGCTACCTTGCATTAATTAATCCTGCTGAACGCCTTAGTGCCCTTTGATAATTGTGACACAACAAAGCTATGGTAAACAGCAACAATAAACCATCCCTCCCAGGGAATCAACAATACAAATATCATAGGATTTTGAAACTGATTCTGCTAGTTCCAGCCACATGTAAATTTCCTTCCTAGCTCTGTCAGCCAGCAGCTAAAACTGGGTTCACAGAAATCCTGAGCCTAGGGCTTGCCGATCGGAAGGTCAGCGGTTCGAATCCCCGCGACGAGGTGAGCTCCCATTGTTTGGTCCCTGCTCCTGCCAACCTAGCAGTTCGAAAGCACTCCAAAAAGTGCAAGTAGATAAACAAGTACCACTCCGACGGGAAGGTAAACGGCGTTTCCGTGCACTGCTCTGGTTTTGCCAGAAGCAGCTTTGTCATGCTGGCCACATGGCCCGGAAGCTGTCTGCGGACAAACGCTGGCTCCTTCGGCCTATAGAGCGAGATGAGCGCTGCAACCCCAGAGTCGTCCGCGACTGGACCTAACGATCAGGGGTACCTTTACCTTTATGTTACAAGCTACAGCAAAAAGAGGTGCATAGGGATGGGCAGGCTGGGAAGGAACTGGCTGTATCCTTGGGAAGAGGCACCCCTTGTTATCTTTCAGGTGGACCAGATTCACCTTGGTGCCCCTCTGTCCCTCCTGCTCAGTTCTCTCCTGACTGGCTAGAAGCAGAGAGGCCAGCTGACATGATGGGCTGCAAGTGCAGTATTATCTCTGCCCATCATCCCCACCTCAGGCAGTAAGAGGACCTTCGTGTGAAAATCTATTTTGTCACAGGAGTAAAAACAGTAAAAATAAACGGCAACATTAAAGTATCTTGCATACATTACTGTATGCAAACTTCCACACTTATTATTCCCAATATGTAATAGATTCTGAAATTAATTGTCTATCTGCCATTGCTTTAACCTAAGTAAGCATATCTTGATTATAGCTGCATCTTTTTACTCACCAAGGTGTCCCATGGAACTCAATGAAGCTTGCAGGTACTTCTAAGTCGACATGCATAGGATCTGTCATCTTCTTATGTTTGGCAGGATTGTGTTCTTACTGTGAATACAGTTCATTTATTAAACAATCATATTTTCATTGAAGGTTTTCTCTGTGGTTACCTTTAGTGAATCTTGCATATCTTAATGGGTCCATTGTTTTACCATTAGCAAGCTCATATTAGCAAGAATGTGTATAAAAGTGTTTTCAGTCCACTCTGGGGAAAACAATACTGCCTACTTTTTGCCTGCTTATTTGAATTGGTTACTTATGTGAATCATTATGGGGAAATAGGAAACTATGGTCAGTAATATTACAATTCTATTTCATTCCCCTTAGGAACTAATTCTTCACTATCTTTTTTCCCCACATTCTCAGAATTTCCCCTTAATATTATTTTATGCTTCCAAACTCGCACTGCTTCAAAAAGATGAAAATGCAATCAGCCTCAAAGAACGAACAAATACTGTACCATAAAATCCTGCTGTATTGTTTATTCTTTGGGGAACTTGGCTTCTCGTTAGATCAGCTGAACTAAAATATTAGCAATGCATAAAAGGTTGAAACTAAGATCTGTAACAGTAGTAGTCCTGTGCAGTTATTTCAACAGCATAGTCTGTTCAATGCAAACCAAATTTGTTTGTAGAATGTACAGTGGTACCTCTAGTTACGAACTAAATTTGTTCTGGAGGTCCGTTCTTAACCTAAAACTGTTCTTAACTAGAGGCGTGCTTTCGCTAATGGGGCCTCTTGCTGCCGCTGCGCCTCCGGCACACGATTTCCGTTTTCCGTTCTCATCCTGGGGCAGAGTTCTCAACTCGAGGTAACTCTTCCAGGTTAGTGGAGTTTGTAACCTGAAGTGTTTGTAACCTGAGGCATTTGTAACTCGAGGTACCACTGTACATGATTATTTTTAATTGTCTGATCTAATTTAAAGCCTTGGGATAGGATAGGTAACAATAAACATCTGGAAGAAAGCTACTTTGAACTCAATGGAGTTTAGTTTTCAGCACTGGAAATCTTTCAAGATATCATTGTGAGTTGGAGGTACCAGATTCCCCTATTTCCTAACAGGTGTTAGGTTCAAGCCCCCTGAATTCCTGGATCCAGCAGGAATTTAATGGCCAGAGTAGCCAGGCCAGTCTGATGATGGCCGCTAAGTATGAGTTGTTAACAATGGCATGGTGATGAACCATTATTGTAACATTAAGAAAGCTGGGACTCTGTGACAGACAGCTCTCGGGAGGGGCCTCTTCTCCAGCTGTGAGTTAGTTCGCAGGCTAAAGGTCAGAGTTTGAAGAAGAGTAGTTTCTTTTAGGATTGCAGTTGGCTGGGATGCGAGCTTGGGGGGAAAAGGTGGCGATCTATGAAATGCAGCAAGCTGGAACAGAGCGACAGAGAGTGCCATGGCTAATTTCTGCTGACATCTAAGACTGAGGCCATGGGAAAGCAAGAACCCCTTGGAGTGTAGCGCTGTGAGCCCTTCCACCACAGGCTCAGGTTGTATATATGTGTAAATAAACCATATATCATAAAGATGCCAGAGTCTCCGCTGTGCCTCATTTCCAAAGAAAACACGAACCTTGGGTCCCTGGAATCTCACACCGCTCTGAGATTGGGGTGGCATGCAGCAATATCTTGGGAAACATGCTGGCATATATTATGCTACTAGTAAAATAGAGCTGAGTGTTGGCAGCATAGTGATGACACCAAACCTCGTAGACCCAGATTATCTCCCACCATAGTTTCATGTATTTGTCCCATATTTAATTTGTTTTGTTCTGTCTTAGAATGTTCTTTTCTGTTAGGTGATAAATTTCATGGACTGAACTGTGGAGTTAATGATGTAAACATATCTTTTTAGATCTTTCTAGTAATCAGGGTGTCTTTGTACCACATTCCAGCTCTCTGAGTAATGTAGAAATACATCCCTATTTATAGGAAGACATATACAAATGTCTCCTTTTCTCAGGGCATCTCAGGCCACCTAGGAAGAGACCAATGCTTGGTGGTAGAGCACATGCTTTGCATGTAGAAGGTCTCAGGGGCTGTACAGAGTTCAGTAATTTTTCTTCTTCTGAGTTTTTTATTTTGGAAGCCAAAGTACCTCAGGGCTTCATGGAAGAAGAGTGCATGAAGAAAGACTGCTTAACCCCTTCCTCTCTAGCAATTTTTTCAGCTTCTTTTTCACCCATGGGGGTCTCCATCTCCTTTCCTCTTGTGGGTAAAAAGGCAGCTTATAGAGGGTGATTTTAACCCAAAAATAACCTTTCCCTGCCTTCCCAAGGCTGAAAAATGCCAGAAGGATCAGAGAGCTCTGCTTAACATGTAACTTGAACATTACTTATGAGATTATGTCTGTGAAACTTCCACAAACTGGGACAGGGACTGGATAGCTTTAGCCCCCTGTAATCAAAACCATGAACATTCCTTATGCCTTCCTCGGTGCAGTTAGCAAATCATTACTCAGTGAGGCAGAGTTGGTCAGAGCTTTGTTACCACTGACTATTGGCTGGGTATACATTCTGTAAATTTATACTCTTTATGTAGTCACCTTTACATGGGAAGATTGAAGCAGCAGCAAAGGCTTGCATAACCTTTAAAGGTCAAAACACAGTTGTAGGAGAAGTTTGGGTTAAAAAAATGTTTGTGTGGTGTACCTGCCTGTTTTTGATTGGGAGTATGGAAGAAATGGTTCCTCTTTAGCACTGTTTCCCAGCTAAATAGCACGCTCATGAGCCCCTGCAGTAGAAATAAAAATACAAGGACATGTGTGGATATAATCAGTGCTATTTTTCTAGAAAAAAAGGTGCCAGAACTCACCATGAACACCTCCCTTGTTCTCTTATAATGGCAATGACACCCACCTGAGAGCTGCTGGAACGCAATTCCAGCTGAAAAAAAAAGCCCTGGACATAAAGTCATAGAGGGCAGAATTCTGAAGGAACCATAGTTCTGTGTTCGTGGTGGCGTATTTACAGTGTCTGCTGCCGCTGGACAGAAGAGATTTGTTTTCCCAGCTTCAATAATAAATTCTACATACTGTTACGTGCCAGCCCAATCTCTGAGTGGGAAGAGACTCCAGGGGTTCCAAGCATTTTCCAAAGTTTGGCTTCCTTGGAATGATGGTCAATACAGTACAGACTTTCGTGTCTTCAGGATGAGGTTTCATTTACACATATATAGAACCTGAGTGTAGAATGAGGAGCTGAGAGCATTAACAAGATCTTTGAGGGGTTTGTTTTTAAATCAAGCAGTGTATAAATTTTATAAAATATTTTTTCTTGCTTCTGTTATGTTTTCAGGGAAACCCCAAAGCCTAGAACTGAGCAGACTTTTCTGTCTCTTGCCTCCAGCATCTCCCAGACACAACTTTCTCACTACTGCTCTTCTACCTAGGATCACGTGGCATCCAGCCAGGGCAGGGGGTAGGTGGGGAAACAGCCTACCCCACTTCATGTCGAGCCCTATCACTTGGCTGTAGCCACTACAACCCTGCTCTTTCTTTACTATCCCATTGCCCTCAAGTCTTCTCTTTGCTAGGAAAACCATACCGTTATTTCCTTCAACCTTCCCTTATAAAACGGGCAAGCATTAGGCAGTTTTTTTTTAATTTCGTTTTACTAAAGTTGTAGATTAAGATTATAGGTTATTTCAAACTTTTTGTTGCTTAATTACAATGAGAATATTATTTTGGTGTTTCTAGAGTGCCATCCCAAATAACTCCCTTGCTAGTTTTATTTTAAAAAATTAAAGTTTACTTTTTAAAAAGCTGCTTGTTATTTATAATTATGTTGCTTCTACAGTTTACATTCTGGGTGGTTTTTGTCCCCGTGAGGGGTTTGTTAACCGTTCAGCCTTAGGCTGTGTCTTCTTCAGTACATATAAAATTGGCA
This sequence comes from Darevskia mixta, assembly GCA_034641385.1. NCBI lineage: Eukaryota > Metazoa > Chordata > Lepidosauria > Squamata > Lacertidae > Darevskia > Darevskia mixta. The sequence goes on along the minus strand of JAWWNH010000018.1, from coordinate 5,586,539 downwards.
CTTAAAAAGTAAATAGGTTGTTAATAGCTACGGTATTCAGTACTTTATATAATAAGTGGGAAACATACTAGGCTGCCGGTGTGTAGGTTCTTTTGGCCTTACGAGCGTGCCCTTAAGGAGTCCAACCCGCAAATTTCTGGGTACCGGCCTAAATGGTCTTGCTCGTCCCTGAGGGGAAGCAGTAGCAGCACAAAAGCGTCTGTCTGAGTGGGGATGTCGCCACATCGGCCCCACTCCGCTCCCCACCGCGGACAGCCGAGAGGGCCCCCACTCCTCGGCTGAGGCGCCAACTTCCTCCATCGGCGGTCGAGCCTTGTTCTAGCGCAGGCCGCTTCAGCTTCGCGAGGCGAGCGCACCGGCGCCGCGCTGTTCCTCCGACAAGACCCCTCAGGCCTCGGCCTCCGCCCCTGCTCTGGCCGCTCTCCCTCAACTCCGGAGGCGGGAATCTCTTCCACGAGCGCGCCGCTCGCAGCCTTTCCTCACGCCTCTTCCTCGTGTAGCCGGCTCCGTCTGACGACGCCCCATTCGCGCCTCCTCTTTTGTGGGTGGGCGCACCTCGCCCGTCCCTCCTCCTCCTCTCTCGGGCTGGGCTTTCCCCTGCACACATGGCTCCTTCTGGTGTCTCCCACAGGTCGCCGCGGGAGACGGACTGGCAGCGAGACCATGAAGCGCGCCTTCCTGAAGCTGTTCCAGTCCGGGCAGAGCAAGCAGGACACCTGCTACGAAGGGGTCGTGTGCGAAGCCGACGCCGCCTCGGTCGCCTCGCAGGATGTGTTTAAGGTAAAGCGCCTGGCCGCGCGAGTTCGGCGGGACTTAAAGTCCAGGTTTAAGGGGGGGTATAAGATTGCAGCCTGAAGCAGCCGCCCATCGCGGGGCCACCGGGAGCAGGTATGGAGTGTCTTCAGCCTCTGGGGAAATCCTTTGCTGGAGTGTCTGGGTCCTTGGTTTGTGAGTCTCTTTTCCTGCCAGGATTAACCATGGAGGAAGATCCGTCGGAAATTCAACAGGCCAAAGTTTTCCTTTTGGTCCACCTCCATACTGGCAGACTCTGCACCTGTTGAATCTCTTCCTGGTAAACATGTTAAGTGCACAAAGTGGTGGTCCAAAGGCAGTTTCAATACCCTGGCCAAGAAGTCCAGGATGCTGAAAACTCAGGTCTTAAAAATTATGCATGTATTGGGAATGTACGGTACTTGTTTCTGGGATCTAAAACTTCTCTAAAACCTCCTTTGGGACAGAATGTTGGAGTAGGTTACCTTTTACACTTCTATGGTTCTAAATAAAAAACCAACCACCTATTTATGTAGAATGGATGAGAATGGAATGAATTTGTAGGATGTTTTGAGTTCAGTTTATGTAGTTTAAAATGCACACGTTTTAAGGGTTACTTGTTGCTAATCTGTTTTGTGTTGCCTTTAACAGCAATATCAGAACTAGCTCAAATTAATCTGGTAATTGCCTATGACTCACAAGCATCAGATATGTTGCTATCGTAAAAAGTTTTAATCTTTTTGTTGGCCTTGATCCAAAGGTTAATATAGGATATAGGTCTTAGGACCTCTCTGCATGTGGAAAAAAAAAACAAAAACAAAGCACGCAACAGATGCCCCCCCCCCAAATATATTCATCATATCCACACTCTGGTTCATATGCCATAATGTACTATTCCCATGTAATGGATGCAAGTAGCATTGCTGGAGAGAAAATAGCCACATTCTTTGATGCTATCTCTTGTTTTAAAAATTATGTTGTAGAGTGGGTAAGCACCACACTATGATATTTTCAGAGCTAATACAGCTCAATCAATTGAGCCAGAACTAGAACCCTGCATTTGCTGTCCTGTGAGCCTGGAGGAAAAGTCTCCTGAACAAAGATAAGTGGGATAAAATCATAGACGTGTAGACTTGGAAGGGGTCATCTAGTCCGCCCCCTGCAATGCAGGAATCACAGCTTAAAAAATCCCTGACAGATGACCATCCAACCTCTGTTTAAAAACCTCCAGTGAATAAGAGCCCAACATCCTCCAAGGTAGTCGGTCCTACTGTTAAACAGTTTTTGCTGTCAGAAAGTTCTTCCTAATGTTTAGTCAGAATCTCCTTTCTTGTAATTTGAATTCATTGGTTTGGGTCTTCCCCTCTGGAGCAGTAGAAAACAAGCTTTCTGCATCTTCCATGTTGCAGCCCTTTAGATACGGTATATTAGGCAAAACATACCCAACTCCCTCAACCGTTCCTCATAAGTCTTGGTTTCTGCACCTTTTATCATCTTGGTCACCCTCTTCTGCACTCTCCTTTATTAGATTAGAAGTTGATTCATACAAATGTAATCCAATTTGGTTAACTTTTAGCTTCTTGGCTCTACTGGATTAAAAGCAATCAGCATGCAGGTGCCAAGGTATCCCGAAAAGATACAGCCAACCATATGCAAACCAGTATGTCTATAGAATGTGGCATTTCAGTACTACATTCTCTTTGAAAATAAGTATTATTGCATTTTTTAAAATAAAAAAAATCAAAAATTAGGTGATCTCAGATGGAAGTACCTGCAGACTACGAAGTTTCATTAAGAAGAATCGGGATGGTCTTAAGAAACTGGATGAGCTAAATGCCACTCCATTGCATCATGCTGCAGCAGGAGGTCAACTTGAGCTAATGCAAATGATTATAGATGGTTCTTCAACTGAAGGTGACAAAAATCATTATTATTACTTTAAAGCATGTATCTATTGATCAGCACATATAACATTTCATGGGAGAAGTCTTGTGTTCTAGTCTCAGCATGTTGGGGTGTGTATCTAGTCCGTCAACTAAACTCATATCCAATCCATAGTATCATGTTTTGACTTTATTAATAGCTTGTGCACAAGTTCAGATGATCAGCTGTAGAAGAAGGATTAATGCATAATAGAATCTGACTGATGCAAAATAAATTATATAGATGAGGAGAAAAGGCTAGATCCTTTGCTAGCAGATCAACAATGGGGAAAGTTGAAACAGTTCTGAATGCAGAGACTAGGGGGCAACATATCAGAGCAGAACACCCCCAGCCTGAAATTTGTAGATTCCACAATCCACATAACTTGATAACCACACTGTATAGCAGCTACTTCATTAACTAATGAGACCACATTACCTTTGTGTGTGCCTCTTCACAACAAATCCCCACACTACCATATGTAGGTCTACTAAATGTTTTCACTGTCTCTTGCTGCATTGCCTTGAGGCATCAGCCTCGCAGAGGACATTTCTCTCTGCTTATGTACCCATGTGGCACTCAGGTGACAATGGTAGGTCTTCTGGTGACTGGTGAAAGGAGCGTGTGATGCAAAGGAGATGCGCTTATAGCTTATTAGAATGTCGCCCACCTCAAAAAGCAGTTGTAATGGTGAGCACCCAAGTAATATTTGTGTGCAATTCCATTCTCAGGGTTAGTCATCTGTGGACAAATTTCTGCGTCTTTGTCTGGGTTCATGAGTGCAAAGCAGCCTTCTTCCACTGTGGAACAATAGCCCTCATCCAATAATAATAATAATAATAATAATAATAATAATAATAATAATAATTTATTATTTATACCCCGTCCATCTGGCTGGGCTTCCCCAGCCACTCCAAAGCTGCCATAACCGTCTTCCAGGTTTTCCCATTCTACCTTCAGGACAGCTGCAGCGATGCTTGCACATGCAGACCTGAGTCTGTTTGCATAGGCTGAGAACTCATTACTTTACCACTTTGCTAGCAGATTGAGCTCCTCATTTACAGTGACATCACAAGGGCTCACATAGAATTTTCGAATGTGGACCTCCATGGTCTGTAGTTTCAGGTTGCTCTCTCTCTGTGTGTGCAAAGAACAACATGCATGCCTTGTGCCCCCTAAATCTGTTCTGGAGGGCTGAGGGAAGCACCAGAACAGATTTAGGAGGCACTGTGGTTTACACTGGAGAGGAGAGGCAGAAAGGTTACGTTGCATGGCTAAAAGTTGTTGCACTAGTGACTAGTATAACTATTTAATTGGATACTGCCCTAGATCTGCATGTCCAAACTTATGTGTTTCTTGAGGAGCAGCTCCCTATATCACATGATTAACCACTTTTAAAACTGAGGGGCCTTTTAAAAGCAGTTAAATGTTTTCTGCAGTTCAGAGAAAAAAATTGAAAAGTATAGATGGACATGCTCAAGTTCTTGGCCATATCTAAAGTAGCTCTTTAGATCCCCTGATCATTCTGTTTCACGTCTATTGAGATACTTTTATGCTGCAAATAGAGGTAACAAAAATGACATATGTCTCCAGTGTCCTGTCCTCCATATAATACTAAATTTAGTTTGTGCCACCTCTGGAACTTCTCTGGGGAAGTTGGAAGTGCCTAGTAATTTTCTGGCCATCAAATAGCAAACAGAGACTTGCGTCCAACTAGCCATACTCAGAGCAGACCCACTGAAATCAGTGGGCTTCATTTACTTGTTCATTTGCTTCTGTAGGTCTACTCTTGAGTGTGACTTAACTGTGGATATGTAGGGTAGAGAGAAAATTTTCTTCCTCTCTCACTGTACCAGAATGCAGGAGAATCCAATGAAGCTGAATGTTGGAAGACTCAGGACAGGTAAAAGGAAGTGTGTCTTCACACAGCACATAGTTAAACTATGAATTTCACCACCACAAGATAGTGATGGTCACCAAATTGGGACAGTTTTAAAAGAAGTTTATATAAATTCATGGTGGGTAAAGCTGTCAGTGTCTACTAGCTGTTCTGCCTCCAAAGACAGTATGCCTCCAAATACCTGTTGCTGGGGAACACAAACAGGTGAGTGTCATATTTGTGAACTTCCCACAGTGTTTGACCACTGTGAAAACAGGATGCTGGACTACAATGGCCTTTGGTCTGATCCAGCAAGACTTTTCTTACTTTCTGATCAACCAGGTAATCTTGGTGATTTTTTTATTTAAGAGTCTGCAGGTATATTATATTGCTATTACCGATCTACACATAAAAACGTTCTGGTAGTTCTGTAAAATACCTGTGTCCATTGAAAAACTAGGACTGAGATGCATGATCACTTTACCATGCAGTTGAACACAGCCCACATGACTGCAACCTTTCAGCACATATCAGTGTTGTGTGTCTTGGCAACTGCACCTGCACCATCTTCCCAATTCTCCTTCCTCCTGTTTTCTCCCCTTCTCTGGTGACATAGTACAGCTTGTACCACCATAACTCTTAGGTGTCTAGGCTTTTAGGAACTGTGTCTGTTTTGAGAGGAAAAACATTTAGGAAATGACTTTGACAGGAACATAACCCATGTAAAAGCACCTGTGTGTCAATTTTGCATTTGGAATTATACTCTTCTACTTCCTGGATTTATTTTCAGATGGCTATATCCTATTGTAGAAAGCACATCTTTGTGTCATACCCTGGAAGCAACAGTCAATAAGAGGTTGGCCTCAAAAAAGCAGACAATTAGAATGCATTTACAAGTACAGATAAGTAGAAAAAGCATCAGCTGCTCTTTTAAGAGTATATCACACACTTTCATTTAGATTTTATGATTTAAATTTACAGTATGCAAATGATACAGGACAAAATCTGCTGAATAAAGGCTGGCACTTGCTAATTAATCTAACATCTGCATTTACAGTTACTATTTATGTTAAAACATTATGATTATTAATATCAGTCATTGTGTGCATCATACAAGTGTGATATAACATCCACTCTGTTTTCTTACCCTTTGGCCTAGCAATAAATGTGACTGACTCCTCTGGAAACACACCTCTGCATTGGGCCACGAAAAAATCCCAGATTAGCAGTGTTAAATTACTTCTCAACAAAGGAGCTAACCCAAACATTCTTAATTCCAGTATGATGGCTCCACTTCACTTGGCTGTGCAGTGCCTTCACAATGAATTAGTTAAGGTAAAGTTTAATTCCAAGTTCATACGCTTGCCAATGAAAAGTGAATAGTAAAGCAGTCTGTATGTGAAATGGTTTTGTTTTATTAAATATGTTTTAGTGTAAGAGTATGAATGGCTTCTTCCATCAACTCATGCAGTTTTATAGAGTGACTATGGGAGAGTGCCCGGCTCTGAAAATATTTTGATATTAAAATAGATAGTGCAGATTGTGAGTTTGAACCCATCACACCAAAAATTGGGCAAAGTCATGTTTTGGTCCACCATCTTGATTCAAAACGGCACATGTCATCCGAGCATCAATGAAGACCACCACACCTGCTGCAGGAACCCTCATGCTGAGTTTGGCTATGATATCTCAAGAGGCAGCCAAGCCTATGCCAACAAAGCCATACAAAAGTTGTGTTTGGGTCTGCCATCTTGATTCAAAATGGCTCCCAGTATCCAAATGGTGACGAACCCCATTTTCATCACCTCAGGAACCATCATGCTGAGTACAGTGATGATGTCTTGAGAGGTGGATGAACCTATGGAGGGCAGATGGACAAACCGCTTTCCAAAATATATACAGCCGTCCCCCCCCCCCCACTTATGCGGTGGTTACGTTTTGGGCCTGTGCACACATAAGTGAAATTGTGTAAAGTGGGCAACACCCTCTAAATGCCCTTTAAACGCCTTCTCTGCCACTCTCTCTTCATACAAAAATACTGTATCCAAAAATCTCCACATTCAGAATGGAATATCTTTGGCTGGCAAGTCACTGGAGGGCATGCAGGAAAGAGGCTAATGCGGCTCTGGTACCCCACACAACAGCTTTTAGATTGGGAGGCTAAGCAGCCTCAACAAAGCCCTGCTGTGCCTCTGGTCTCTTCAGGGCTTTCTGCACCCTTATTGACATCCTCTTCAGGCTCCATAGAGGGTCTCCTCGTGAGCCATGAGGACTTTCCAGCTCTCTCCCTCCATTTCTGGGTTCGAATCTATTTATTTCCTTGTGCTGCACATATACACAGTCATGCCCAAGTCAAAGTGGGGGTGGAGTAATTAAAATTATAGGCTGACTGAGATGGAATCCACACACATATAAAAAATGTTGTGAAAATGCTTTTTTTAAAAAAGTTTTGAAAAATACATTGAATTTGGCATAGCTTACTGCCTCCATCTAGTGTCACATTTGTATTTTGCACTTTACAACACATTTAAAATGTTTTATTTGCAGCTGTGTAACTGAGTCCTGAGTTAATTCACACACACCCTTCCGTTTATGCTTGGCTGGTTGATTACCTCTGTGATAGTTGCCGGATTGCTTCACTTAGTGTTTATTTGTGTGTGTATTATGGACTGTACATTTGTGGAAGATTTTCTATTGTCTACTTGTTTTGCTTTTATGTAATCAAATGTAGGTAAATATGCTCCAAGCTTTTATTGCTTCTCTGCTTGTTTTTCTTTGTTGTGGAAGTCTCAATAAACTCTTAAGAACCCCACACCCAAATAATAAGGTAGTCTTATAATCTGAACTGTAAATTAACATTTATGAAAATTTTGTGCTAATATATATTGGTGATTTAAAATCTGGATTTTACAGCATGCTGTACTATCTCATGGAAGATAAATGCCTCATCTCACTGGCTGCAAGATGAAGCAGAGAATCAGTAGCTCAGTAGATTTACAGACTTATTCTTGATATTTTAAGAGTAGCTTGATCTGCAGGCAGAAGTGGACTTTGGCCTTTCAAATTTCAGTGGTGGCGTGTGCAAGACCAAAATTCAGCACACACACCTCACCTCTTGCGTTCTATTCTGCTCAATTCACTACATCACAGTTGTGATGCCCTGTGGCGCCCCCTAGGCTCGGCACCCAATGTGGCAGAACCCTAAATCCACCTGTGGTAATGAAGTTTTTTGAAATATGGAGATAAACTGTTGAAGGCACACCACAGAGCCAGGGTGGGGAAAATTTTTTTGTGGAGAGCTACAATCCTTCAGAAGCAATCTGTCAAGGGCCACATGCATGGAAATGAAACCTGTGTTGGGTAGGCAGGAGTCAAAAGGCTGATTCTTTTCAACACTTCACAACCATCATTCATGCAGATATTTGTAACCTCTAGGATCAAATGATACACGTGAGGCTCCAGGTGGCTTCAGAATGCGGTGTGAGGTCTTGTGAATGGCGTGGAGAAAACATATCTAGGCAAGTTTCCATCAGCTGTACATTAGCTGCACACAGAATTAAAGGTCCAGGCTCATTGCTAGAACACATGTCAGATGACCTGTGCCTGAGACAGTTGCTCTGGAGTTATGGGGAAAGAGAGTGGGTCTGCCAATAATTGCGTGGATGTTCTGACAGAGGTGTGTTCTATTTATTACTCCCCTGAGATAAGCACAGCAATGATGTGACAGAAGAGTCAGACTTTTAAATTTAATTTTAATGTTTAGATTTTCGTCGAACACAGCGCTACGGATGTGAACCTGGAAGGAGAGAGTGGGAACACGCCCATATTACTTGCATGTTATAAAGATAATACTGAAGCACTGAAACTTCTGGTTTGTACAGAAAATTATTTACTTTTTTGTTTGTCTTTCTCTGTGAATCAGTGTGGTTCTCTTGCCTTTTCATATTTCTGTATACTGTAGCAAGTTATGTGCATAAGCATTGCACATGTTAATTATTAGATGTGGCATCAAGAAGCTGCTCATAGGCATCTACTGTGGAACCTATCAGAAAATTAGAAGCTATTGTTTTCTGAAAAGAAGGTTCAAAAGTTTGCCCTAACAAATTTGTGTGATAAAACATTAGGTGAAGAGAACAGCAGGTGGACTTTTGCTTCCTTGCTAGTCCCTGCTTGTTGTCAGCAAGCTTTTACCTGCAATTTTCATATGAATTCTGAGGTTGAATTCCACCAGACTTTCTTATTCCCAAAAGTAAAGGCCTAGTGTGGTGTAGTGGTTAAGAGCAGTAGACTCGTAATCTGGTGAACCGGGTTCGCGTCTCCGTTCCTCCACATGCAACTGCTGGGTGACCTTGGGCTAGTCACACTTCTTTGAAATCTCTCAGCCCCACTCACCCCACAGAGTGTTTGTTGTGGGGGAGGAAGGGAAAGGAGAATGTTAGCCGCTTTGAGACTCCTTCGGGTAGTGATAAAGCAGGATATCAAATCCAAACTCTTCTTCTCTTCTAGAAGAGCAAAAAAGTGAGAGTCACACTTCTAGAATCTGATGCCATGGCCATCAGCCTATGGACTATGACTCTCCCTGCTCCTTTATCATTGAAGAGGCCTTTGGAGCAATCTTCCATCTCTTAATGAGAGAGGCGCTAATAGGCTCCACGTGTCAGCATCTCCAGTCATTGCTAGTGTCCCAGCTACTGACCCATTGGCCTTAGCCTTTCACAGGTGCCAGTTCTGATCCAAATAAAGTTACATGTGTCTATCATCCTTTTGAAATCAATAAATAAGTGCTTAATATGTTCTAAGTATTCAATCTGTGAACTGTTTAAGAAATTGTCATCTTAATATCGGATAATTCTCTTGCAGATAAAAAATGGTGCTAAAATATGTAAAGCAAACAGTTTAGGATGTATGCCAGTCCATGCAGCTGCATTTTCTGGTGCAAAATCATGCATGGAGATTATCATAAAGAAGGGTAAATACATTTTACAATCTTCCATCAATATTTCTTTCAATCAAAGCATGACTCACCAAGCCCTGTTTCTTAAAACTATAGCCTGAATTCAGATGACACATTTCTTATGTCATCATTGCAATTATCAGTTATATGAAGATATCCTTGTAATATTCCTTTGTAAGGCAAATCAAGCAAGGATTTGATAAGATAGTATTTTATTAAATATTATTTGAACTGATCATTTAAATGTATATTCAATATACTGAGGGAATACTTTGGGGATTAAGCCCTGATCTGAATCTCTCATTGGCCCATAGCCTCACGAAAACTTATGCATCTGCTTTTCTCCTTGTAAGCTTAACAAAATCTAATCAGGTGCATGAATTAGGTTGCTATTTAATTGATTATACTTATTACTTTATAGTCATAGCTAAATACAGTTGCATAAATCATGTCGCAACATCAGAAGATGCTTTGGCAAAATGGATATGCTGCAAAATTGGGAGAAAGTTTTTGTTTCTACCTCTTGTCATATATGATATTCTGTTATTTGTAACCATCTTATTTTTTAATCATCAAGGTGAAGAATTAGGCTATTCCTCTAAAAATCACATCAATTTTACTAATAATGGAAAGTGTAGTCCTCTTCATCTGGCAGTTCAAAGTGGAGACTTGGAAATGATTAAAATGTGCATTGAATATGGAGCCCAAATTGATTTGAAGCAGGTAAGAGCTAACAAAACACACCTTTATTTAAATATACTGTGCAATAAAGTTAAAGAATGGAAAGTACTGTGAGTACTGTATGATGGAAGGATCCTGCTAGCGCGGAGAGGGGGTGTTTTCTGCCAATTCCCTGCTCCCCCTGCAGTAGCCAGTGCCATGCCTTGCCTCACACTATTGTGGAGGAGCCCCCAGCCCTCTGGAACAGTATGGGAGGTGGGGTTGGGGCTCCAGTGGGAGAAGAGAATTGGCAAAAATCGCCCCTGCTATGTGCAGGAACATTCCCCGAGAGGAACTGTGTTCTGGGAGTGCTTCTCCCCAGTAGGAGCACAGTCTACTTCCACCCAGATTTCTGACTGAAGATGTAGACAACATAGTGCACACAGCAAACTCATTACATTAGCTCATTATGTGGTATTTTGTTTCCATACTTCAAAATAATAACCTGCAGGGGCATCACATCCCATTTTGCTGCCTGAGGAGAAATGGGAGCATGTTTGCCATGCCACTGCAGGCTCCCTTACCTGGGTTGTATGGCTGCAGCCACAAAGACGGCAGCAACAGCTCTCCGGAAGCCAGCACCACTTTTCCGGTGTGGGCAGGAGGGGCGCTCACAAGGGCGCAGCCTCTTGGTCCTCTGTCGTCCGAGGCAGTAGCTCACCCCACCTCAAGGATGGGCCAGCCCTGATAATTTGTATGTATGTATATATGACTGTAATAGGAAGTGCTTATGCTATAAATTGGCCTTTGGAAGACCAATGTGCAAAATGATAGTTGGAATTTGACCAAGACGCATGTTCTAAATTTCAAGTCTATAAATGGGGAGTTTTGGATTATTATGGAAAACTTTTAAATATTTGCTTAAGAATGGGAATAACTAAGGCTTTCTTGTGCTTTGTGTTCCCCCTTTTAGAATGACAAATGCACAGCTCTTCATTTTGCTGCCACCCAAGGAGCTACTGAAATTCTTAAACTGATGATGTCATCTTATGCAGGTGATGAACCTATTGTTGATGCATTAGATGGAAATAAGGAAACATTGCTTCACAGGTGAGGCCTTTGCCTAATTCTACTTTATTTCCAAGTATATTTGAAGAGGTCATATTTAAAGTGGGGAGAGCAGGTTGGAATGTGCTCCCTCATCTATCATCTCTACTGATTTGTCCACTGGGCATATTTAAGATTCTGTACTATCACTGAGAGTTGGGTAGCTTACAGCAATAAACACCTTATGCATTTCAATCAATGAGCATGATCCAAAGCATTTTGTATGCAGGATGTTTTCAGTTTTTGAAGGGAGATGTCCAATAAGGGGATTTCCTTGTTGCCGCCATGAACAAGAACAGGGAAATACCACAACATGTGCACATGGGAAATCTCTAATAATGGCCAAGTCCGCAACAGACAGTTATTTCAGACTGTCAAAGAAAATCATAATGCTTTATACTTAACACCATTGTGTTTTTATTTTAACAACTTGGTTTGCTTTTCATTATTCCTATAGGGCTGCATTGTTTGATCACTATGACTTGGCAGAATATCTGATATCAATGGTAAATATTTAATTTTAATTGAGTTTATAGTGGTAATAAAGGTCTGTGTTAACCTTACTATCAGGTTGCATAGTAACATGCATGAAATACATACTTAAAAAAATTAATTTCCTGTTTAGCAAGTACAAATGGATACCGGGGGGGGGGGGGCAGCTAAATGTGTAGAAGTAAACTTGGAAATTACAGTGTCAGAATCGGGATCCAGTGAAAGGAACTGCCTGTAAATTGTTGTTGCTATCATTGTCATCATCGCCATCAATATTGGATGAAAATTGCAAGCCTGGCATCCTATCAGATAAATAGGTCTGGGTTTTGTTTCTTTGTTTTCTAGTCACTGTTTCAAACCGCCTTTGCTTTTGCGTTTCCTTCCAAAAACTGCCTTTAACAAAATCAACTTTGCCGTGTTTTTGTTTCATCCTTGTCAAAATGGATGATATTACTGAAGTTTGAAAGTGTATCCTGATGTAGAACTGTGTGTATTTCTGTGCATAACACAAAACAAAGTACAGAGTCAAACAGATACTATACTGTTACTCAGAGATACACAGACCTACAAATATTTAACACCAAACTTAAATCAAATGTAACTAGGGCTAGGGTGTGATGGGATGAAAGGAAATAGCTAATCATGAAATACAGACACAAACAAAAAGAATAAAAAAGAAAAGGGGTCCAAGGGATTAGATTTTAGAAAAGGCTGGTCCAGATTAGAATAAGAAGGTCATATAAGCAAAACACAACCACCAGGTTCACAGATCTGTTAATTTTGCTGGTCCTAGAAGAGTCAATCTGCAAAAGAGTATTGGACAACAAGTTCTGATTATTTTACTTGAATATCCATTCCAAAAGCACTGTGATTGGACAGCCCTTTGGTTGGAAGCTGCAACTGTCAGTCACTGGAGATGGAGACAGACCTGAATAACAGCTGTTTTTTGTAAATCCAGAGGTGGAGAATCAGCTCTTGCTTATGTTTCTCTTTCCTAACAGACCTTTGTGCAATCTGATACCTGCATATACCTAAAAAATTCTCATCTGAATGTCTGCCACCTCCACCCACATTCTGCCTGAAGGCTCTGATGCATACTTAGGGTGTTACCACCAGCCAAGTTTTATATTTCCCCCCTCCCTCCCTTGTTTACTATCTAGCTTGAATAAGAGTTCTGAAAGACTTAAATGTTTGTGTGCTATTTTGTGATGTTTTAGTTAAGTATTGGCTTAATATGCATTTTAGAAGCCCACTTGATTTAAGAGGTAAATAGGCTACAGCTTTTCAAAGCAAAAACGCATCTATAGTAGGCTTCCAATTTAATGACCTACAACCATTAATGGAATTTTAATTGCAGGGTGCAAAGATCGATAGTGTTGACGTTGAAGGTCGAACTCCCCTACTACTTGCTACTTACTGTGCATCATGGAAAATTGTGAATTTATTACTATCAAAAGGTACAAGATAAGAAAAAAACAATATGCATTATGAACAATGTTATTAAATGAGAACATGCCTATCAGTGGTCATCAGCTTTGAAATATCTGCTAATTTTCTTTATGTTTATTTAGGAGCAAATGTAGAATTAAAAGATCATCTTGGTCGTAATTTTTTGCATCTAACAGTACTACATCCTGGAGGATTAAAACATCTGAATGAACAGTTTTTGAAGGTACAAGTAGTATCTGCTTATGTATGTTAGATTCATGCACTAATTGATAGTGTTTGAGAAATATTACTTTCATTTTCTTCAGAATATGCTTATAAAAATTATTTACATTTGCATGAAATATTGCATACATCTGGTGCCACAAAGCATTGCACAAATGCATTCACATTTTAGAAAGAGAAAGAAATACAGAGGATTAGAGGTAAAATAGAACTGTTTCTTTTTTCTTTAATTGACACATTTATAATTGCATACCAACTGGGGCATTAAAATATTCAGCATACATATACTAGGAAATATATTTAAGTTCAAAGTGGAGGTGCATTTTGTGGCTACATTCACACAGCAATTTATGCCATTTTCCTGATGGTTATTTCTGCATTTTATTTGAGCTTTTATAAAATGTAAAAGCCACTTCCAGAAATATAGTGGAATGTAGCACAGGTTTAGCACTCATTTTCATCTTATTTGCAAAGAGATTTTTTTCTGGAACACAGAAATGAGTGCTAAACTTGTGCTGTGTTCTGTTGTATTTTCAGAAGAAGCTTTTACATTTTATAAAAGCTCAAATATAATGTGGAAATTAATAGTTAATGTTGGGAAATGGAATAAACTTCCATGTGAATGCAGCCCTTGTCTACAGTAGCAAAGAATATAAGGATACCTTATGGAAATGTTTATGGAGTATCAACTGCCTTAATTACTTATGGACCCAATTCATTGCCTTTTAAGATGTACACTGTGAATATTTCAGTCTAAAACCCTCCAAAACGTTCAATGAAAATGTGTTATAATACATTCCACTACATTTCCAGCCGATAATCACATTCACTTGATTCTTTGAGGAGCAATATACCATCTGAACAGAATCCTGGATTGAGTCTCTTTCAAGTGAGAAAGACTTTTTTGGCTCATAGATTTTCTGCCATGCTGTCTCTTTAATAAAGGTTCCCAGATATCTTCCCCAAAGCATAACATTCTCTCATTAAAATAGTAATAATTGCAATTTGATAGGAGCAAGTATTTCTTTTTTAATTCTGATTCTGTTGCCTGAGTTGTCTTATCATGTTTCTTTAGCGAAAATTCAGTAAGGACTTAAATACAAAATGGGTTTTGCAAAAAGACAGATTCCATAAGGTGTTGTTAATGTGCTGTACTCTTTGTATGTAACAGATGAAGCATATTAAAGATCTCATAACTGATGAAGATAACGAAGGGTGCACTCCTCTACATTATGCATGCAGGCAGGGGGTTCCCCTTTCAGTGAACAGCCTCCTTGAACTGAACGTTTCCATCTGTTGTAAAAGCCGAGATAAGAAATCTCCTTTGCATTTTGCAGCTAGGTAAGCCTATGTCCTCCCTAATTGGCTGTTTCACATTCCTGATGTCATCATGAGTATATGCAACTAAAGTTTTGGGGGTTTGGGTTTGTTTTTTTTATAGCTATGGGCGTATCAACACCTGTCAACGACTCCTCCGTGATATGGTAGATACCAGGCTGTTGAACGAAGGAGATAAGAAGGGGATGACTCCTCTGCACTTGGCTGCTCAGAATGGTCATGAGAAGGTGGTGCAGTTTCTCTTGAAGAAAGGTGCCCTCTTTCTCTGGTAAGTTTTTTGTTTTCTGAGTTATCAAGAAAAGAACCCTATTCGAGAAAAGTGATATATTTTGTGTTTAATTCATTGACAAAGATGCAAAGATAATTGTGTGACCAATAACTGAGCAGTATCTCTGGGTAGCTAATGGAGGCATGCATAGGAATATAGGAAACTGTCCCCTATACCATTGATTCCCCTATACCAGTGTTCCCCAACCTTGGGCCTCCAGCTGTTTTCGGACTACAATTCCCATCATCCCTGACCACTGGTCTTGCTAGCGAGGGATGATGGGAGTTGTAGTCCAAAAACAGCTGGAGGCCCAAGGTTGGGGAACACTGCCCTATACCATTGAATCACTTAACTCAGTGTTGTTTACACTGATGGACAGCGGCTCTCCAGGGATTTTGACAGGGGTCATGCAACAGAGATGAGATGAAATTTCACGTATTTCCAGCAGCTGTTAAATCTAGCTTGGCATGCTATAATTGCCAGTCCATAAAGCCGGTGCTGTCAGTTCAGGTCACCTTTTTGGTGAAAGAGTGACCTGAATTTGTCACTTCTGTCCTCACATAAATGGCCAGGTCTGTCAGAGTGCCACCTTGATTGATCAGGGCTGTATTCATGTTTATAATGTACCAGCTATTCTTCAATTTGAAATACACTGTACAAAATATTAATATTGCAGTGGGAAATCACAGTGCCATGTATTTTTACACAAACCACTTATATATCTATGTAGATAAGATTTTGCTTTTTCCAAATCCATGTAACTTACAGCCTGAACGTAGACAAAATAAAAATGTGGCCAGAGAATTATAGTAAAGCACAGTACGTAATAATATGACAATACCTTGTTCTGATTTATTTCAATCTGTTTTTCGAAAGTGATTATAAAGGCTGGACAGCTTTGCACCATGCTGCATTTGGAGGGTATACTCGCACAATGCAGATAATTTTGAATACTAACGTGAAGTGTACAGATAAAGTGGATGAAGAAGGGGTAAGTCTTGTGCAATCTTCAGCAATATATAATAAAAGTATTATGGAGTGGCCCCATTGTACTACTTGGCATATAAGTCTGCAGAAGGGCTGCCATATTCCAGTTCCCCAAATCTTGGCTGCCTAACCTGCAGAATATGCACATTGTTTACTAATTAGGCAAAACATATGGTGGGTTGGAAAAAGGTTAAGCAACCATAACCCCGGGGGACAGGGGCGTAAATGGGAAATAAATATGTGACTGTTTCAGTTAGTTCATATTCTAATGACATTCTATTTGATATGTTATCCTTGTGAAAAGAACACGGCTCTCCATCTTGCTGCCAGAGAAGGCCATGCCAAAGCCGTTAGACTGCTTCTTGATGACAGTGCCAAAGTACTCTTGAACAAAAGTGAGGCTTCTTTTCTTCACGAAGCCATACACAATGGGCGGAAAGATGTCGTAAACACTGTCATCTTACATAAAAGGTAAGAAGCACCTGATACCCAACAATATATAATATCTAGCATGGAGAGCTATTATTTTTCACACTGTGTGTCTACCATACCATTTTAACAGTTTGATTTCTGTACCATTCACATTTGCTTTTCCCCATGAATTTGTACTGTTCTTTCTCTTAAACATTATCCTTGGAAAAAGTAGCTGGTTAGAGAGGAATTTTGACTATCTTTCTTATAATAATTCATCAATCCCAAATTAACATTCCTAGTAGAGAGCCAAATTCCCAAATATTTAGCTCATTTGTGAATCTCTATCTCTGTAATTTGAGTTAACTGTTTCTTATCTTTTTTTGTTAGATACTTAACTAATAATTTAGTCTTGTTTTTATTTATTTTAAAACCAGCAACTTGCCCAAACTCCTGCATTTCTTCCAATACTCTAGGGACAGAATTTTTTGGTTCTTCCAATGTAATAATCAGGTCGTCAGCATATGCTCAGTTTATATGAGTTTTTCCCTACCTTAATTCCTTTAATATTTTCTTCTGCTCTTATATTTCTCGCCACGACCCCCAGGACTAAAATAAAAAGCAGTAGCAATAGCGGACATCCTTGTCTTGTTCCCTTTTGTATTTTACATTTGTCCGTCACCACCTGATTAACAATTAATTTCGCTTTTTGATCTGAATGTATTGTCTGTATTCCTTTTATGAAATTTTCTCCAAAATTCATTATTTCAAGAACTTTCCCCATAAATTCCCAAGAGACATTGTCAAAGGCTTTTTCTGCATCTATAAGCATAATTGCTGCTTGTTTTTCATTTATCACTTCCAGGTATTCTATAATATCAATAATATTTCTCATATTATCTTTCATTTGTCACCCTGGAAGAAATCCTGCTTGATCATGATGAATGTTTTCCTTCAAGATTATTTTCATCCTGTTGGCCATTATAAATGCAAACAATTTGTAGTCATTATTTAATAGCGAGATTGGCCTATAATTTTTTATTAAAGTTGGATCTGCCTTTTGTTTAGGAATTAATGTTCTTTATGTCTCTTTCCATGTCTCTGGGACTTTACCAGATCTTAAAATTTCATTCATTACTTCCTGTAATGGTATTGATAATTGTTTATGTAATATTTGATAATATTTAGCTGATAGTTCATCTGTTCCTGGCGATTTCCCTGTTTTTGCCTGTTTAATTGCCTCTGCCACTTCCTGAGATGTTATTCATGCATTCAGATCTATTAATTTCTCCTCTTTGATTTTTGGTAGGTTACTCTCTTTCAAATACTTACCTATTTCTATACTTTTTTCCTTTCCTTTCCTGTATAAATCCATGAAATATTTAACAAATGCTTTCCTAATTTCCTTCAAATTATCTATAACTTTTTCATTTAATTTGATTTTATTTATAATATTCTATGACAAAAATATTCTCAACTTGGTTTTTTTCAGATGGGAAGAGACTGTTGTAACATTTTCTCACCATTCAAGTACAAATAAATGTCCTCTAATAGAGATGGTTGAATATCTTCCTGAATGTTTGAAAGTAAGATTGTATACTGAACAATTTAACTTGGGATTAAAAAAACATATGTTTGGATCACATGTAAAAGAATCTGTTTTATACCTTGTCTTAGAGACTTGTGTGAGTAAAGTAAAACTAAACCTTTGACCATCTGTAACGTATCAGTGGGAATCAGAATGTCTATAGTGATTAACTGAAATAATAATTAAATCCAAAATGCATGCAATGTGGGTAGCAGTCAATGAATAAAACCAGCATGAGAAGGTAATAAAAAGTCACAACAATACATGAAAACTGCAGTATATGGCACATTTCTCAACTGAATGTAATAAATGCATATCAATCAATAATGAAAAGTCTGCATAAGAAGGCAAACCTCCCAATTGTGACTTATTCTGGGGTACGAAGGGCTGTGCCTGAAAAGGGAGGTTTTGGAATAGTTTACTACATGATTCTTTTTCATAGAGCCTGAAACTTTAGCTTGGATGTGCATTTGAATTTGGGGGTTTTGAACTGGAAAGATTAATTGCACTTTTAATTTTTGTGAGCTATTTCAGTTCTTGTCCACATTGTAGCATCCGAGTGACTCATTGTGTCATTTGGAATTGCTGTCCTATACTTTTGAAGACAAAAATTATTTTTATCCAAGCTTGGAAAATCTGCTTTATGGTTGCATAACACTTTTATTATTAAATGTGTTCAAGTGTTGTCACAAAGCACTGAAATGCTTCTTTTTCTTCTTCTCTTGGTCTCTATAAGTTAGTTTTAGACAATTGCATCACTGAATCAACAGATGACAAGGCATCCAAAGACTTCTGTGTAAGTTAAAAGCACCATTAAAAAAAATGGAGACATTTTAGAGTTGCTAAAGCATTTGATGCATCAAAAGACAAGTCATGATTCCTGGCTTTGTATTGTAGTACGGGATGTCATCTTATGAATCTAGCTGTATATTGTCTTGGCTTGTATTCTCTAACGCTCCTGGTCGTCTTCATAGAGCCAGAGGGTTCTTCCAACAGAACTGTTAAAGCAGGGCCTTTTGAGAATAAGGTATCATTTTAATTTGTTGCATTGCACAGTGGATGTACATCTTTCGCTACGGCAGTAATGCTGGGAGCAACTGCAAACTCTTGAAAACAGAGTAGCTACTTTGTGTGGGGATGGTGGACAGCGCCCCTTGCAACTAAAATAATATTAAAGAAAATAGATGTCTCACCATTTACAATATTTCTTTTTTATTTCTTTTTCCATTTCAGGATTCATACTTCACAAAAGTGTGTATGTGTTTAGTTTTTATCATGAGTTTATTTGTGTCTAGTAATGTATTGTTTTCATATGCTAAACTAAGATATAACCACATTGGCTCATATTAACTCAAATTTGAGTGTATATTTTAGAGAATATTCAAATTTTAGTAGACAGTGCTTGCACCTTTTCATGGTTTGCTTCAAAGGCATATAGGAATATACTGTTCTTTGTTGTTGAAAGTTAAGCTCAGATTATTTTGCTTCATACTTGTATAGGTTGAATATAACTTCAGATATCTTCAGTGCCCACTGAAGTTTACCAAGAAATTGAAAGAAGATGATGATATTGTGTATGAGCCACTTATCACTCTTAATGTAAGCTATGCTAATGTGATTTCAAACCTACTACTTTATTTTGTTTTGTTTACTTTATATTATATTTATTTTAATACATTTATAGACTATTTTTTCCAATTTCTTAAGTGGCCGAGTTGTTGCCAGTCACCCAACCAACACCCACTTTTTATGACTCCCTCCAGCCTACTGCAACCCTCTGTGCTATATCCCAGACAATTCAAAAGAGTCCCGCAAGCCTCAGGAGCAGCTTTTGGGGGGACATGGAGGACTCAATGGGTGCATTAGCAAAAATTGGGTGTTCCACTTAGCACATGTGGAAGCGCCTTCCTCTAGAGCAAAGTCACTCTTGGTTCTATCTCAATTTGTTTGAAGCAACATTTTCTTAATTAATAACATATCATTTAAGACATTCGGTTTGATATGACTGTCTGCATCAGGATAAACATAAACATGATTTGAATGATGTTTTAATTAACTCTTGGGAGAATGTGAGGCTTTCTCTTCCTGGAGTATAAATTGGTAATTTTCAACTCTTAAATATTTTTCATATTTTTAAAATAAAGATACCACACTGTCACGTTTAAAGATGTGTGTGTGTGTGTGTGTGTGTGTGTGTTTGTGTACACACATATATGTTTTCCCTAAACCTGTGAAGCAGTTAGGAGATAGCTTTCAGTTATAATATTAGCTTGAAAATATTTAATTGCATAAATGGACAATCTGCATCTCCCCACCCCCCAGGCCATGGTCCGTCATAATCGTGTTGAACTGCTCAGCCATGCTGTCTGTACAGAATATTTACTCATGAAATGGTAGGTATTTGTATTACTAGGATTCCACAGTTCCACTAATTTTGTTCTTATTAAGGTTCATTGGCAGAGAGAAATCTCCACTGAGATTTCCAGTGCATGGACATAGGATTTATAGGAGCTGTATAACCAGTATATCAAGCTTCCCGCAAACATCATATACATGAATTGTATTTATGCATATTCCATTAATTTAAGGGAAAGTGAATGCTGCTTTCAAGCTGGCAGAATGTCTAATCCTTTCTGTTGAGTTTTACCAGGGCGGGGGAAGGGGGGCGGAATCCTATTTATGCTTTCCCCTAGTGGCATAGAAAATATTGACCTTTGATAATACTACGAAAGTACGCATGGTGACCATTTTAGGTGCGTCCATCTGATGTGCAATCACTGATGCGTGGGTCCTTTTGGGTCTGGTAGAAGCTGAACAGGGGGCAAGGGCGGGGCATAATGGAGTGGGGCACATTTATACACTCTCCACCAAGGGGGGGGGGGGCAGGGAAAGGAACTCCTGTGTGAAATGGTCACCGTCTATATTACCGAATTAAATTTTGCTTTACAGGATGGCTTATGGGTTTCGAGCACACCTTATGAATCTAGCTGTGTATTGTCTTGGCTTAATGCCTCTAACACTCCTGATCATCCACATAGAACCAGAGGGGTCTTCCAACAGAACTGTTCAAGCAGGGCCTTTTGAGAATAAGGTATCATTTTAATTTGTTGCATTGGGACAGTGGCTGTATCTTTCACCATGGCAGCAATGCTGGGAATGACTGCAAACACTTGAAAACAGAGTAGCTACTCTGTGTGTGGGGTGGTGGACAGCACCCCTTCCAACTAAAATAATATTAAAGAAAATAGACGCCTCACCATTTACAATATTTCTTTTTTCCATTTCAGGGTTCATACTTCACAAAAGTGTGCATGTGTTTAGTTTTTATCATGAGTTTATTTGGAATCTGCAAAGAAATAATACAGCTTTTCCAACAGGTATGTATACACACACACACACACACACACACACACACACACACATGGCCTTTCACATTTCTTGAAGTGTTTTTTAATGTGCAATTGAAACAAAGCTCTGCCTTTTAGAAAGAAAATCCTCCTTCACGACACAGAGAGAACATAAGGTGTCATCTGTTTTAATTCATTTTTGACAGTGTTAACACCTATTTTTGTCTTTTATACTCTAGAAACTTAAGTATCTCTTGGATTATTCAAATCTCCTCGACTGGACAATTTATACTACAAACATCATTTTTGTATCATCTTTATTTATTCAACTTCCAGTTCGTTTGCAGTGGGAGTGTGGTGCAATTGCTATATTCTTGTCTTGGATGAATTTCTTGCTATATCTGCAAAGGTAAACTACAGTGCTCACTCTCAGTGGTGTCGCGAGGGGGGCGGCACACCCCGGATTCCAGGGGAGGGGTTGACACTTGGGCCGGCCCTGCCCCGCCCTGCCGGCAGGCCCTGAGCAAGCAGTGGAGCGAGGCCGCTCTGCCCTGCAGCCCATCCGCCGGTGCTGCTATGGGGCTGCCGCGCACGATTGGTGGCTCGTGGGGCTGCCCCGCCCCTGCTGCTTTTCGCGCGGCAGCCCGGTGACAGAGTGCGCATGCGTGGCATTTTGCACACGTGCAGTCACCTAGGTTAAAAAATGCTATGGCTACTGAAGGAGAAAGTGACTCAACCACTATGGAAACCATATATGGAAGCCTAGATCTTAATTACTTGATTGGGCCAATTAACAGTGACAGTTTGTCAGCTTCCTTCACAGCAGCATAATATGTTGATCCTATACATACCGTATAGCTGGGTTTTTTTTATATATAAGAAGATTGTTAGTTATGGTTGTTTTCCATATATATCTTCCTAGATTTGAGAATTATGGAATATATGTTGTGATGTTTTGGGAAATTTTGAGGACGTTGATCCGGATCATCATTGTCTTCTTCTTCTTGATGTTAGCCTTTGGGCTCAGCTTCCATGTTCTTCTCGGTTCACAGGTTAGAAATGTCACCATTGTGTAATACTTTGTTTACTAGAAATAGAAATTACATTTAATTACTTTTTTTTTTAGCAACAATGTATAATATTATGATAACTCTTCTGTGTGTTTTGCACTTGACAGTCATAAATTCTGGGACTAATGGCCAGCAGGTTGATGCCTTTATTATTTCAAGCACTTGAACAACAACAACAATTTATATGCCACCCATCTGACTGGGTTGCCACTCTGGGCAACTCCCAAATAAATATTAAAAACACAATAACACATCATAATACATGAGATGTACTGTTGGAAGGAACTTGTATTCCAAACACTGAAAATGATTTTTTTGCACTCTTCTGTTAAAAGTGATTGTTGTTTAGTTGCTTTATGGATTTCTTTTCGTTGAAAAAAAAAGTTTGATCTTAAAGCTATTTCACATGATGCCATATATATTTTATTTCTCTCTTTTCTCATTTTAAAAATTTCTTTGTAGGAAACATATGGCACTCCATATCTTTCTGTAATGCAGACATTTGCCATGATGCTAGGAGATATCAATTATCGTGACGCTTTCCTTGAACCAATGCTTGCCGATCATCTGCCATATCCGTTCCTGAGTTTTGCAATGCTTGTTATCTTCTCTCTCCTTATTCCAATCCTTCTTATGAACTTGTTGGTAAGAATTAAATGTGTTAAATATGGAAGCTGGTGTTATAGCCAAACTGCTTGCATATCTGTCCGTCTACCTACCTACCTACCTATATCTATCTACCTATCTATCTATCTATCTATCTATCTATCTATCTATCTAGTACGTGAGAGGCAGGGATAAATTTTATTTCAGAAAATATTACAGATGGAGTAGATAGTATAGTGTATACTGCATTTATAGCAGCATTGACAATTTTTGCATTTTGGCTTGATGTGGGCAGACAAATCCACAGTCTTGTGTTTACTGCCTCAGAGGAAGCCGACTTGTACCAGGTCAGGTTAATTGTCCCTGTAATCTTTTCAGCACCTGCTAGGAACACTTTTCTTTAGAGAAGTCTACACAGATATGTAGAAAGCTGATGCTAGTTTTCATCTGTTTTTAGTTTATTGCTACTTTCTTTATTGTATTGTATTGGTCGCTTTATTTTTGCAAAAGGCAATTCAAAGCAAAGCACAACCAAAGCACAACCAAACAAGAAACCCTGTATACATTACAACCAAGAGAGAGAAAATACATGAAAAATACATTGAAAACATCCCTCCCGCTTTAACTTCTTGAAAGTCTTAAATTATTGTTGTTAATTCTTCTTACTGATTTTGTTTTATATTTTTTGAAAACTGCTTTGAGCAGTTTTTCTGTTTTTACAATCGTGGTGTAGACATTTTACGAAATAAAATAAATAAATAAAACTGCGAATGCCACCAGATATTAAAGCTGTGGTATTATGCGAAAATGCTTCCAAAATCTGGATGCGAGCAAATGCTTTGTTTCACTGCAACATAATTACGGTACATGCAGTGGTATACTGTAAGGCTACTTTTAATTTTGAAAACCTAATTCCTTACATATTGGGGAATATTTTATTTCCTATCAGAAATAATGTTAATGCGGAACAGAATGGTAATGCGGGGAAAGCATTGGAATCAGAATGGCCTTGTTAACTCTGCTTTGCGTTTTATAGATTGGCTTGGCTGTTGGTGACATTGCAGAGGTACAGAAATTTGCAGCACTGAAAAGAATAGCAATGCAGGTTAGTGATAGACATTCTGGCTATTATATTCATTGCAATGGATGGAACTTTCCCTCAGGCTAGCACTGAATTATCTTAGAATTGTGAAATTCTGAGCTAATTCGTGTTAAATATGTTCATTTTGTTTAGGTCAGTCTTCACACAAATTTGGAGAAGAAACTGCCATACTGGTTTCTCAGCAGAGTTGACCAAGATTCAATCACTGTGTATCCTAATAGGCCAAGATATTGTGGATTTATGGTAAGATGGATGAATAATTCCTTCTAAATTCTATTCTGAGTCCTATGCGTTCATCCAAACATACACACATGAGAGGAGGGGGGGGGAGTTGATGACTTAATTTAATATGTCTTTCCCTACTGAAATTAATACAGAAAAATGAACTCAGTCTCTCTGGGAAAACTCCTAATTCTTGGTGATGCCACCAAAATTCATATTCTCTCACTCCGAAATTGCAAATCTTCTTGGTCTCATAATGTGAACAAATTCTATGAATTTTTTGTTTTTGTTTTTGCAGAGTGTCTTTCAATATTGCTTTGGCTGTAATGATATAGCAGAAAATACACAGAATGCTGACACATCTTTGGAACTAGAAGTATTGAAACAGAAGTACAGGTATTTTTTTATTGGGTGTTTCTTCTGCTTTCTAAATGTTTGTACAAAGAAAAAAATGTAGTCAGGTTTTAGTTAATGCCAGTGTTATGGTGTTATGGTCTACTTGCAGCCATTATAGAATTACTTGTCCAGAATCTACATATCATTGTAAGCCTTATTTACCTGGATGAAGATTAGCAAGCTACTGCAGAGTTTCCACTTTTTGGCCTACAGGACATCTAAAAATGGCTAAGGAGAGGGGCGAAAAATGAGGAATTTCCCATGCCTTCCATAGTGCATGCTTTAATACAGCTTTGGAAGCACAGAGTTAAAACAACCACTGCCCTGGTTAAAAATGAAGACATAAAACAAATGAAAAAAGATACTCTGCATCCTATGAAAGGAGTAGCAAAAGGCCCTTGAGAAAGAACATCAGTATTGAAATGCATTGTTCATACTACTAAATAGTTAATCCTTTTGCCTGCAGATATTTCCCTTTCTGTTTTTTCACTATGGATTGATGCAGTTCTCTGGATCAGAATTGAATTAAAATAGCCTAAAATATAGAAATAGCATAGCTTAAAGTAGTATAAGTATGCTTTAAGTATTTTTTTCTTTTCTTTTCAAGAGATGAATGAAGTATATTGAAAGATTTTTTTTTTGTATTTAATGTTATGAAGAGTTCTAGATCCTGATACAAACAAACAAATGTATCTCTTTTTGTGTTTTAGGCTTAAAGATATTGCAGCACTTATGGAGAAACAGCATGACCTCCTTAAACTGGTTGTTCAAAAAATGGAAATCATATCTGAGGCTGAGGATGAAGACACAAACGATCTATTCCAGCACAAGTTTCGGAAGAAGCAGTTGGAGCATAAAAACAGTAAATGGGATACAGTATTAAAGGCAGTGAAATCCAAACCTACGGAGATCTGCTAGAGTTGCCCCCAGCAGCAGCTGAGGGAGGTGGCTTTCAGGCAGGAATCATTCCCCACATGTGAGGCAAGGAAGAGAGGAGATGAAAGTTTGCCCTTTACCCAAACCACCCAGATGTAGCAGTGAGGGTATCCTGGGCAGCAGTATGCAAATGTATAGTTGCTGACCAGCAGACCCCGTAGTCTTCTCTGTTTTAATCATCCTAACTAGTCAGCAACTACTTGCTTGCAGGATGCTATCCCTACCCCACAGTTTCTCTGTGATGGTTTTTGCTAAGAATGAGCTTAGCACTATTCAAGCATACTCCTTGAGGAGGTTAAAATGGTAAACAACTATCCTACATACAGAAAATACCTGAAGGCAGCCCTGTTTAGGGAAGTTTTTAACTTGTGATTTTGATGTATTTTAATATTTGTTGGAAGCCGCCCAGAGTGGCTGGGGAGACCCGGCCAGATGGGCGGGGTACAAATAAAAAAAATTTAATATTATTATATTATTACTTGCTTGCACTTCGTTGTCTAAAATACTCCTTCCCTCCTGGCTGCCTTCTGATGGCTATGTTTGAAAACTGGCTATCCTTTCCTACTTATCAGAGGCTGCTGGTTCCTGCCAGAAAACCACTTCACTAACTACTTCTGGCTGTAGCGAAAACTCTGTTTGAACGTTGTTATATTTCATGTCTATATATTTCTGCCTCAGCTATTGCTAAAGACAGGGCCTCCTCTTCTCCAGTTGCATGGTTATAATAATGCTAATGGAGTTTGCAAAATGTAAAGAGAGATGTTCTCGGCTAGAGAGTGTGTTAAATACCTCTTAACTCTTTATCTTATCACATGTAGCGTGAATACAAACGAAAAGGATAAGCAATGATTTAATGTAGCAAATAGCTGGTTCATAGAATACTCAGTCAGCACAAGTCCCGGTTAAATCACTGGAGCATCTCAAAGTATACGTGTAAGAAGTATATGAATAGGAAGTACAGTCGACTTGCAATTTGTGTGCATTTAACTTGTGCAATTGCAGCTTTACATATTTGGTGGCCAGCTGTAATTGCATAAATATAATGCATGCAAGGCAGAGAGCTTAAAAAATCTTTCCACACCAGGTTTTCCTGCAGTGGAGAGCTTTTAAGCTTTCAGACTTATTTACTGGCTCTGGGAAGTTCTTGTGTATGATCTGGGAAGGTCTCGCACGATATTGTAAACTGCCTTGTG
The DNA here is from genome assembly GCA_034641385.1 of Darevskia mixta. Classification (NCBI taxonomy): domain Eukaryota; kingdom Metazoa; phylum Chordata; class Lepidosauria; order Squamata; family Lacertidae; genus Darevskia; species Darevskia mixta. The sequence continues at coordinate 5,559,618 of JAWWNH010000018.1, read as the reverse complement.
TATAGTAATATAGAAAGGCAGCTTACAAACTAAAAGTGAAATGAAATGTCGCAAATGTCTCCAGAGCTAGTTTAAGCAAGACAGAGAGTTTGTTACATATGTAACAGAGCACAGAACAAGGTAGTACATTCCTTCAGTATCTTCCTCAAAGCACTGTGATTGAACAGCTCCAGTAAATTTATCCCTTCTGATTAGAAGCTAATCTGGCCAGTCACAAAATAGATCTCCAACCTGCCTCCCTATGCTGGCATAATCTGTTTTTTCCAAGCAGGAGTTGAAATGCTTCAATTTTTGCAGACACAACGTCTCCAGGTGGTTGTTTTTTTTAGAATATCAGAACCTCTTAATTTCCTTATATAGTTTCAGAAGTTGGGGTGGTTTAGAGAGATCCTGCTTCAGCTCAAACAAGCCCCAAATTGGTACAAAGCAGCCTCCTCAGTACATAGCTCAGAATTCATCCAGATCTAATGCCCATTCCTATGCATACACTTGGATTTATTGATTTAAATTTGTGTATGATCCAGTTGCTCCCTTTCACCCTCACTGCTGTCCATGGGATAGTCAAACCCTCTGCTTAGCTCTCAGTCCATTGAACATTAAGGGTGGAATCCTGTGAACACTTCAGTTCCCAACATCTTGACACATTGGCCTTGCTGACTGATACCATGTGAGATGGGGTAGCTCCCTCATCCCTAGTTTCCAGTCACCTCTAGCCATATACATTGTTGTAGAGTGAACACTTATGCATAAGTAAGCCCCACTAGAATGGGAGAATCTTACTTTCACGTAAACATATATAAGATTGTGGCACACAGTGCTAGGCTTTAACTGATTTGTGCTGTGTACATTTATTTATTTGGTAAATGATTAACTTTGTGTGACAAAGTATGAACTTCTGAAATAGTAAATGCTACTTTAGGAAGGCACATTTTTGTTCTCTGTCATTTCTGGCAGCCCCAGTCATCTCATTTTCTATTCATTATAGCCTCATTCGTTTTTTTTTACTAAGTTAATCACGGTGGGTTCCTAGCTTGTCTCCCAAAGCCTGTAACTTTAGTGTTTTCCATTCCAAATGCTATGAAATATTCAGGTGTAGTAAGGCCATCAGCCCTGCCATGATTCGGACAGATGGGATAAATGCCCCCCCCCATTTCACAAGCAATTAAAAAGGGTTGTTGTCTTCAGCATGGAGGACTTTATTCTTCATATTGGACAGTTTTAATGTACTTAGTGCACAATACCTTCTCCTTTCCCTGCACACAGTTCTCTCAATGTTTCAGTTTGCTAAACAATGGGATGTTTCAGAACTGTGTCTTGTGAAAAATGATTGAAAGCACAGTAATATTAATGAATGTGAGAAACTAATCAAAAGGATTTTCATTTGTTTGTCCCATCTGTTTCTATTTTTCAGTCAATTCTCATGGATATTTGGAAACTAATGGGGCTCATTCATGTTTTTTTGCTTGTTTTTTTTGGGGGGGGGGAATTGCACCCCTAGTTAAAATGACTAAATGCATATTTATCTGTGTGACACAATAACAGAAACAGAACACTGAAGTACAAAGGAGTATGGAATTAAACTGGGGCATGCATTCGCTTGATTAACAACCTAATGCAGCTTGCTTAAATCTCACTTTGTTTTATCTTAAGCACTGGCTCTGCTGTATCACAATTACATGTTGTAACCTATCGTATTAAGCATGGGCTAACATAATATGTCAGTCTGTGTTGTTATTAACCATTGTTGAAATTGTGTAGCATTCTTCCTGTTCCATAAAGATCTCAATAAAACTGTCTATGTCTACGCCTAACAACTGTCATTCATTCATTCCCTTTTGTGATTACATTCATGATTTGCTATAGCATTTATAGATTGCATTGTTTCTTCTCCATGTGGAAATGATTGTTAGATAGATATAGATGGATATCTTAAATAGCACAGCCCTGCTCTCTTTAAAAGTGTGAGGAAATTTCTGTTCGACTTTCAGAAATTCACATGGAGGGTGGCTCTTTTGAAGTGACCAAAGGTCAAACTCTGCCTGCCTATGCAATGCTTAATAAATCAAGGAGAAGGATTTTGGCCTAGTGGTCTTCCTGGTATGCTGCCTTTTCATGAACAGGAAGAGTTTGACAATGTGTCATTCTCACCTCTAAACATTTCATTTACCCAATTCTACTAGATCTAAAGTAAGAACATAAGACAAGCCCTTTTGGATCAGGCCAATGGCCCAACTAGTCCAGCATCCTGTTCTCACAGTGACCAAACAGATGCCTATGGGAAGCCGGCAAGCAGAAACTGAGGGCAAGAGCACCCCCTCTACTTGTGATGCTTATCAGCTGCTATTCAGAGGATTACTAAATTCCTGCTCCTCCAGTGTGAACTCCTCCATTAAATAAACTGGGCTAAGAAGCTGAAGGATCTTTATCGTCTATGTGCTCTCCTGGCACTATGGTGTGGTGCCTTGCTAGCACGGGGACAACATCCCTAATGTTCGTTTGCAAAGCCTTTGCAATTCAAGGTATCCAAGTAGCTACAAACAGGATGTGCTCATGCACTAGGTATCTACAGCTCTGTTGCGCTAGCACAGCTGCGTCTGGTGAAGTGAGTTTGTGAAAGTGGAAATGGTTATTTGCAGTGTTGACAGTCCATCATAATAACACTAGAGGGCAGTGAGTGCTAGTATTTTTTTAATGGGATATTATCTGACCATTATAACATTTGTTTGGATGAAGAAAGGACCGAGTGCCTTAACCTTAGTAGGGGAATAAGCTACAGTTTTACTAGCCGATATTCCAAAGCACAAAATGCAGTGACATTTGACACTTCTAGGGAAAGTGTGTAGGAGTGAGCCCTTTTACCATGTCCTAACTATTTGCTGGTACATATGTTTTCTTCTTTCTTTAAGCAAGTGATTTGGAACGGTTTGTTTTTGTTCTGCTTTTGTCTCACTCATGAAGCAGCTGTCATGGAGGCTGGGAACATGCGTAACACTCTGTAGCCCTCGCCACCCCCAGATGCATATCTAAAGTTAACCTCAGAGCCACTGCTTGGATTTGGCTGACAGAGAAGGCCGTTTCGTTTGGTGGTGTTAGCAGCTTCCCAAAGCTCCAAGTGATTCTGTTTTATTTACTGAGCCCTAGACACAGATGTTTCACAGCTCAGGAAGATGTACAGCAACTATTTTTCCACAGTTCAAGGTAACCACACAGCTTGGAAACCGTCAGCACAACTGCAGGCCACAGTGTTGTCTGGCTCCAGCACACTTGTGTGGCTGAGGGAACAAGGAAACACAAAATAATTTCCCATTATTTTAAAATCATTTTCAAAATCTACTTTTGCCTGTATTTTAAAGGTACTATAAATATTAATTTCCAAATATTACATGATACACATATATAATAAAACAGATTAGCGTTCAACATGCCAATATTTATTTAAAAATAGTCAGATTGTGTTATTCCCTACAGAGCCTCCTGAGTGTTAAGACCAGCAGATGTCTTGGTAGTGAAGGAGAAGAGTCCTGGGAGAGGGCATTCTCTGTGGCAGCCCCTAAGTCATGGAATTCCCTCCCCACAAAGATGTGTCTGGTTTCTTCAATATACAGCTTTTTGACTCCTGACATCAGGGGCGGCTCTACTATGAAGCTTAAGCTTCAGGGACCCTAATCCCAGTGGGGCCCCTGAAGCAACTCTAGCCTACATTGCTATAAAAAGTTTGCTTAATAAAGTGCCTCAGGCATGTATATAACATTTCCCTAATTTTCATTCTCCCCATAACTCGAAAACTAAAAGGCATAGGCTTTTTTTGTTCACACCAGTGACTGACATGTGAGATAATCCAGTACAGCAATTTTAATCAAAATCTGAGATGTAGTAGTTAATTTTTTAAAAAGTGGTGACCTGTCATGGAACGGCCCCCATTGAAGAAGATAACAGTGCTTACCCAGACCTCATTGCTGGTTGTGAAGGGCCCCCCATGACTCTTCAAGCTTCAGGGCCCCCAAAATGTAGTTTTGTCACTGCCTGAGATGTGTGTTTTCAGGGCCTATTCCTGTAACTCTACACTGTTTTAACTGTTTTTAATACTGAATTTTAAACTGTTGTATCTCACCTTGCAACCTGCTGGTGAATTGTGGATAATAAATGTAATAATAGTAAACATTGCTATTATAATTATTATGGAACTGTAACATATGGCCAGTGCAACTCTCCCCACTGGCAAGCCATGCATAATAATACAAAAATGAGGTGAAGTCACTGTGCCAGTTGTATCACAGCATTCAGAAACACCTTAAAACTGTGTAGGGGCTGGACGAGGCAGACCTGGGTTGGGTCCTCTACCTCTCTGCCTCCTGAGCACTCTACCCTGGGGCAGTTGCATAGGCAGAGTAGACAAGAGCTCATCTCTGCAGATCTTGGGATTGGATTGCCCTCTAATGAATGGGTCGAAATAAGTTCCACTGTGGATTTTCTTTTGTGTCAAGTTAGATATGGCCAGGCCCACTGTTTAGAATCATAGAATCATAGAATCATAGAGTTGGAAGAGACCACAAGGGCCATCCAGTCCAACCCCCTGCCAAGCAGGAAACACCATCAAAGCATTCCTGACAGGTGGCTGTCAAGCCTCTGCTTAAAGACCTCCAAAGAAGGAGACTCTACCACACTCCTTGGCAGCAAATTCCACTGTCGAACAGCTCTTACTGTCAAGAAATTCTTCCTAATGTTTAAGTGGACCTACTTTATGAGGCTCACAATTTGACTTACTGAAGTCAATTTTTCAAGGTGCAAAATTACATTTTGAGCAGGCTTCCAGGACAAATAACTGTAGCACAACCCTTGGATAAACTGTTGTTTATTATGAGTGCTGGGGGTTGTAGGTCTGTTAGGGAACTCCTAACAGCACCCTTAATGAACTACAGTTCCCATGATTCTTTGGGAGAATCCATGAATGTTAAAGTGGTACGAGAGTGGTGTGGATGTGATCATACTCCCGTGACCCCTGACTCCTGGCAATGCTGGCTGGGGCTGATAGGATTTATTGTCCAGAACTTCTGGAAGGCATCAAGTTGCCACCCCTAGGCTATAGGCATACAGAGGATTATAAACTTTTTAAAGGATTAGAAATATATTTTACATGAAAACAATGTTGGAAACCAGCCATTTCTAGCATTGAACTACAGATAAAATTAGAAATAGCGTTATACAGCATATTCTGAATAGAAATCCAACACTGTGTGAACCAATATGAAGGAATGCTATTATTCAAAATTCAGAAGAGTAAAATAAAATGTTTGCTGCATGCAATGAATTAGCAAATGCATATTTGTGACCTTGAAATGTCATACAAACTATTACAGAGCCCACAGAAGAAAAATGAACCTACAATATTTTTACAATATTGCCGGGGGTGGGTGGGTGGGGAATGCACCAATTAACAGAAGTGAAAACTAAACCCAACCTATATTCCCAAAGCAGACAGCTTAGAAAAGCATTTGCATGACCCATGGTCATACAAAATAACCATAAAACAGCAGCCTCATGAATAAAGATAGTCAAGGAAAGAGGCAAAGGCTACAGCTCCCCCCCCCCCAAAAGGTGCATCAATATCTCCAGATGAAACCATGAGATTTGTTAAGATACGCATGCTTGGGGCCAAGTCAGGAATGGAAAAGGACTGCCTGATTTGCAAAAGATTAGGAAGGCAAACATCTCTACCACAATATCACCTAATTCATTGAAATAATACAACACAGAGATACATATTTCAATGGTTTTTGGTACAGGAGTGGAGCAAAAAATGAAGTGAAAGAAAGGGTTTGTATATAGATGGTCATTTACATCTATATACAAGGTGGGTCATGCAAACTCACCTCCATATGCCTATAACCACTTGGTAAGCTAGTCATCCATATTGTCCTGTCAAGTTGTGATGCTAATTCTACCAGGCTAATCAGAATTCCAGGAAAGCAGGAGAGTGGGAAGATCTTTTATCATCAATTGAAGGGAAATATAGATGACCTGCTAAGTGAGTGATTATATGCACTCTGTGAACAGGGTTGGTTCTACTATTAGGAAGAATGAGGTGGCAGCGTCAGGCAATCCCTCCCACTTCTCCTGAGCCCCAGCCATTTCCTTCCTCCTGAGCTGCTTCCTCAGAGGAGACAATGTTTGTGCCCTGCAAGCCCTTGCTGAGTGGTTATCATCAGCATTTGGAGATGAATGCTCAGTAAAGTTGAACTGAATACAGAATCCCGGCTGGAGGAGCATGCTGCATACAATCACACAGAACTCTGGGTTTAAATATGAAATCTAATGTTTATTATAGACAATGCATGTTGATAGGAAAGATTGTAATTCTCTCTAGCTAAGGTGGAATGGCATTGAGCCATGCTTGCTCTTGCATCTCAGCAAGAGAGAGCTCCAAATATGTTTGCTTTCTCATGGAGAAGAAGAAGAAGCTGGAGTGAGGGCTGCAACTGTAAGATCTTGTCTGTGAATCCTGGAAGATCTGCTTCTTGCTTGCAGGCCTCTTCCCACTTGGCTTGGGAGGGCAGGGCCCTGACTGACTCCAGCTACAAAAGCTGAGGCTGAAGAGGTCAGACACCACCTTGGCTGTCTTTTAGTGCAGACCCAGATCATTGTGCCTGAGTGTCCGCAACCACCACCCACCATGAACCACAATTGGCAGGATCGGCAGCAACAGATACGTCCCGTGCTTAAGATAGTATTTTGTTCCCTTGCTAATTGTGTTGTTTTAAATGTGCATCTTATACTGGACGTCCTTTAGCAACGTTTTCTTTTGAAACGTTTTGGTTAACTTTGCTGCACTCTGTACTTGACCCTCCTTTGTGACGTTTCGTTCCGAAATCTTTAAGATAATATTTTCTTGTTTATGGTGTAGCTTTGAATGTATACTTGACTTTTTTCAGTAATGTTGTATTTTAGATTGTTCGATTTGGATGTTTTAATGTAAGTTGTAAACCGCTTTGAGATTTTTTCCCCCTCTTAAAAATATAAATTGGTATAGAAATGAAATGAATAATAATGATGATGATCAGATACATTGGCCTACAGTGCAAGATGAGTTGCACCCTGACACTGCCAACAGTTACCTCCCTTAAGCACTTTCTCCAATGTGTCACAGACAGCATCACTGGGAAGGGCCCCTGACGAAGCCAGCAGGCAGGCAGAGAGGCAGCCAGGCAAGGCCACACACTCCAGCAAGCAGCTTGCTCTGCTCATGTGTTGTATGGAGGCACTACTGCACTGCAGCATTTGTTTGATTCACTTGACTAGGTAGCAAGGGTCAGGTGCAGTGCTGAGGAACTAACAGCAAGGTGTTGAAGGACGGAGCGCCACATGCCATGCAATCTACCCAGCACCCCATGCTCTAGCCTGCTGGCCTCAGGTAGGGATGGGCCAATTTGAGTTCCTTGCAGTTTTTCCAAGTCTTCACATCAGTTCTCCACATTTCCACTTCAGTTTGAGATTTATTTATTTGTGAATGAAATGAAAATTCCACCAGCATTTTGGTATGAATCTATCCTAATAGGGGAGATGTTTGTATGGAGCTTTGCCTAATGTACACATTTCTGCAAAGCAACCTCCCCACATGCAACACATTTGCCATGTTATCTGTGCCTTTTTATGCACACTTCACTCTAGTATATACATTTTTGCACACATTGCTTGACTGAAGAAAATTTGGAGGAGTGGAAATTTTGAAGGATGGCTCTTGTTTCCGTCTGAATATAGTTCCAGAAAATCTGAACTAATTAAGTTTGCTGTTAAATGTGAACTGAGCCAAATTTCTCTGCCATCCCAACCCTCAGGTGCAATGGAGGACACTGTCCTATCCTAGTGCCAAAGGAAGACTGAACTGCCAGTGTGGCCAGCTTCAGTGGAGTGGGGGTTCACCCCAGGCAGCAAAATGTATTGGGGGTTGCATTGCTGGGAACACGGCAAGTTATTCCATTCTGGGCTGTTCTTTGACTTCAATCTCACCCCCTCTGTAGCTGCAAGTAGCTGCAGAGGGGAACAAAAAATAGATATGAGCACCCATCTTGTTTAGTTTTTTTCCTTCCATGGCTAATAGCAGCTGGGGAGGTTTGGTGAACTGGCACAGGGGAAATGATTCAGTCCCACTCCCCAATCCAAATTCAGTGCGCGCTCTCTCTCTCTCCCTCCACATAATAAATGTAGTAATCAGAGAGCAAATGGCCCAGTGGTCAGCAACTAACGTATGCCTGGGTTGGGAGACCTGATCACAGATCTCCCATGTTACCTTGCCTAGTTTACCTTTTGGTTTCTGTTTGTACCAATATGCAAGATATGAGCCACAACATGGGTGCCTGCTGCCTTTGGAAAACTTGCCCTTGGCCAGAAACTAGGGGCTGCTGAAAAGGGAGAATTTTGTTCCCATCCCATATAGAAACTATGATTCATAGAAGCACGTACTTGTGAACTTCATAGTCTTAAGTGCTTTCCTGAATCTGGGCCATAGATAATGAAGTCAGCCTTTGGAAAGGGAAGCGGGAAGCAAAGGCAGAGGGGATGATGAGGTGCAGGTGAATAATCTGTTGGTGCCTGAGCTGGAGACAAGCAACAAGGCTGGTTATTATTTTGATTTTCAGAAAAGAAGATGAGCAAAGATGTTGCTAATACTTCTCAGCAAAGTAAGAAAAGAAAGAGGCACATGCTGAGAGAGTTCAGAGTGGGGTCAATAAAACAAGAACACGAACCATGAGTCACAACTCCACTTTAGCTGAGCTGTAAAATCGACATCCAGCTATATGAATAAGCTCAACAAAACCCTAATGAGTCCTGAGATGCTCATAAAGCATGGAAGATCTCAAATGAAATCAATTTTTAAAATGTCACTATATGTGGACATTGGCTTTGGCTTATCTGTTTTTTCCTAGCTATTGTGACCATTATAGTTGCCGCAATGAACATCAGTACTTTCTAAAAAACTAAAAAACAAACCCAGACTAATTCACTGTAGCTTGAATCTATATGGATGGATGGGCATACCTGATTTTAAGCACATTTACTTGGAAATAAGTCCCACTGTAAACTTATGCTCAGCAATCAATAGCTGTTTGGTCATCTGAAGCAGTCCAGAATAGCTCAGAAAACCTGCAGATAATAACACAATAAAGTTAATTCAAGGGTACTGTATTCTGGATGTTTGTGTGTGTGTGTGTGTGTATGTGTATGCATACCTTTGTTCCACAACCAGGACCACTTTACCAGGCCAAAACTAAGGGAAATGTCACCATAGATCAGGTGTGAAGAACCTTTGGCCCTCCAACTTTTGCTGAACTATAACTTCCATCAGCCCCAGAAAATCTTGTTAACAACCAATGAGTTGTAGTTCCGCACACCTGCTCTATAGCAACATTTCCACCTCACAATAAAGGCCGCAACAGTTCAAGTTGTGAGGGAATAAAATGACCTGAAGTGACTCACCCTGTGGTGATTGATGGTCCTCATTTGTGCATATAAAGTTACTGCAAGTGTATCAGCATTTGTAATGTTTCCTCTATACATTAAAGTATATGGTAGGTGATGATATCATAAAATGTACTGCAATTAAATTATCAGGTAGCCCAAAGGCAAGTAGGATATTCACAATCGTTTAATGTAGCAGAGTAGTAACAGGCAAGAAATGGACAACAGGTGGTAAAATGAATGGAGTGTGTGTGGTCCTTCATAAATCCTTTCTGAAAGTCTTCAGAGTCACAGATATTTGTGGCTGCCCTTATTTGGGCTAATGTTTCACGTTGGCACTTCGAAGAAGCTGCCCAGCACACTCTTTCAGCAGGGGACTTAAACCAGTAAGAAGTCCACTTTTCAGAGGTGGGGATGGGAGATAAAGTTGGTTCAATTGACACTTGAACAGAAACTTCCTTAATCTGTGCTCCCCAAAACAATACGGGGAACAAAACACAGCTATCCTTTGAAATGTGCACTTCTCCAAATTTTGTTATGCAGTTCTCCAACCCAAAACTGTGCACAAAAGTGTGTTTATCTTAGAGGAAAGGGGGGTGCATATATTAGTGAAAACAATTCACAAACATGCATTTTATTAGGAGACATTGCTTGCAAAAACATGTATATTAGGAAATACGTAACCTAATATGACAGCATCAGAATACATTTTCTCAGTAAGGATTAGCTAAATTTGCAATAATAGCATCTGTAGAAACTGTGCCAGGTTAAGTGTGAACAAACCTTCGGAAGTACTCAAATCCAAAAGAGCCTTCCCAGCATTTTTTCTTGGTTTCAGAATCTGAAGCTTAGAACTATTAATGGATTTCAAACAATTGGAAATGGGTTCATAGCTAATGGATGTATAGGCTATAATCCAGAGAGCTACTTTAGGTACATACAAGAGCTTGCTTGGATCCAATGGATTCCCCACCTGAGAGAAACAGATTGCTATGGAATATCACAAACCACTTTCAAGATTCCCCTGAGTTCCAATTGCTGTTTGCGATGTAGATTCAGGGATCTGCTGTTTGATCAACACAAGTCTGAAGTTCTGCTTTGGATGCAGAGCTGGTCACACTATTCTCTGGACTGGAGCCATAACTATGAACTATACAATCCATTTAGAGCATTATCCTGCAAGTTAAGCCTATTTAGGAATAGGATTTCCAGAAAAGTTAGGCACAACTTCAACTGTAGATAGCAGCAGACAAGCAAAACCCCTCAAGGTGTTGTGAATTGTGTTAAGCCACACATTCCAATATACATAAGGCTACATACTTGCAGTGAATTACATCAGACACTTTGGAATTACTGCAGACAGACTGGAGTACTTTCCCCTGTATTAACCTGTCCATATAGTAGGGCTGGCAGGGAAGTCCTTTCATGGTCCCACCTATAAGTGAAGCACATGTGTGGTAGACTCAGAAGAGGGCCTTTTCTGTGGTGGTGCCATGTCTGTGGAACTCTTTCCCACCTGAGATTCAATCACTGTTGTAATTGGGTATCTTCCGTTCTCAATTAAAAACAAATTTCATTCTTCCAGGCTTTTACTAGGGATTGATGTGCTATAAATTGAAGACCGTTTGCTCCAGCATTGCTGGGATGGATCTTATGCTGAGTTGTCTGCTGTGAATCTTTTGTTTTACTATTTTTGGTGATATTTGCAGTATGGTTTATATATGCATTTTATTTATTTTTTGTAACACACACTGGGATAAGGAAAGTGATACAGGGTGGTATATAAGTTCTATGCATAAGCATACATACTGAAAGAGTAATAACATTTCCAGGACCTGCCATTTAAGTGGGGATAGTTCTGGTTTTAGTGTCTCGATTCTGTAACCATACTGTACACATATTTTCAAGGCTCTGCTTCATGCACAAAAGGTGCCAAGGTCAGTTATTATATGAACATCAACAATGAAAATAATCTCAGGAAGACACAGTAGGAAAGTCCTTTGCCTGAGACCTTGGAGCACTGCTGCCAGCCTGAGTCAACAGTATTAGGCTAGATGGCCCAATGGCCCAAGGATAAAGTGGTGGCCTGTTTTTGTCGACCATTCTGATCACACAACATATTCCTCCATCTCAGGAAGCTGGTCAAGGAAATGTGACAAATGGCTCTGATGGAAAATCTTACCTTTAAAGACTCAAAGAAATGGTCCGGATGCTGATAAATTTTATGTCATATGGTATAAATTTATTGAGCATATAACTAAGTCTGAAGGCATTATTCACACACACACACACACACACACACACACACACACACACACACACAAACACACACACCACTATTCATGGAATATTATGGGCTATATTTGACATAAATAGGGAACCTACTTGTCATTTATTTAAAATTTGATTGTCCCACACTTGTTTGTTTTGTTTGTTATTAATATTGTTCTGTATGTGTTACTTTTAGGTAACTTAAACTTGATGGAAAAAACTTAATAAAAATAAAAATTATTTTTAGAAGAAGAAGAAGAAGAAGAAGAAGAAGGTGGAGCTGACCCACAAATTCCAGTTTGATGGATACCGGAAGCTTTCATATTTGAAGGGATGCATTTTTGGTCTTGTTATCGTTTGGGATTTGTTTGAACCCAGTCCTTTGAAAATAAGTTAAGAAAAGTGCTTCCTGCTCTCTCCACTGCTCTCTTTAATTGTTCATTTGGGAAGACTATTCTGAATGATTCATTGATAGGCACTTCTTGGAACAGTTTGTGCATCTTTATTTCCTAAGAAGGAAGCCAGTCTGGGACTTTGAGCCTCTTACTTTTAACCTGCGACCTAAACTTTAGCCTTAAATGTAGAGAACTATGGAATTATCTGTGAATCCTTTCATTAATTCCTTTGTGGTGTCCGTCCCTCCCTTTCATCTGCCATCCCCTTTGCATCTTCATCAGCAGCACACTGAGTGATGCTTGTTAGCAGCTGCAAGTCTGCCAGCACCTTGAGCAATCTCACATATACTTCATGGGTGCTCTGCTGCTGTGTCCAACTCATTCGCTTTCCTCCTACAGCTCCACTCGTACACATAGGAGGCCGTCAACCTGAGTGAAGCAGGACATCCTCCCCCCATGCTTACTCAGACATATCTATTAAAAGGCTCATATAAATCATTGTTATTAGCCTACTGACTCATCTTGGATCACTGAAGAAGACTCTGATCTCTTAATGTTTTCTGGGTCTAGACAGCACCAGAGTGTTGATGAATCTTTATGGAACCCTTATCTTGTATTTTCAACAGCAAAACTCAAGCTATGTTTTAGCAAGGTTGTTTATGTATCTAATCAAAGTAGGCCAGGAAATGTGGAAGACAGCACAGGGCTGCCTAAGAAACATAATATTTGTCAGAAAGCATTAGCTCAGTCTCTCTTTCTTTCAAGGGGTGATAGATGAACTGTGGCCTGAAGTTCTGTTTAAATTATGTGAAATAATGCACTAGTGGTTACATCCATCCTAAGCAAATCATTTTCACTCACTTGAGCTTTTCTGCAAAAAAAAATAAAAATCCTTCTAATACTTAAGGATGCATTTTTAAAAAAAGGAGTCTTCACGAATCACGTGACTCCCATGAGGACATTCTTGTCTGAATAAGTTGGGAGAAATATACCTCTGCTAAAGTGTAAGTGGCAAGTCACACTCCACTTTTATATAGAGAACCTAATGTGAAACCCCCAAGTAATATGTGGGCCCAGAACTGTTTTTGAACCATGTGCTAGAGACAAGATTTAAAAGACAATTGGACAAAATCATGGAGGAGGAGGAGGCTATCAATGGCTACTAGCCACAATAGCTATGCTCTGCCTCCATGGTCAGAGGCAGTAATTCTTCTGGATTCCAGTTGCTAAAAACTACAGGAAGGGAAAGTGCTCTTGGGGTTTTTCCACAGGCATCCATTTGGCCACTGTGAGAACAGCTTGCTTGAATTACATGGGCCATTGGCCTGATCCAGCTGGTTCTCCTTAAGTTTTGTTTCTATCCCACCATTTTTGTTTCCCCCCAATTCATTTACAAATTATCATTGCAGAGTCATGCATTTTCATACTAAGGTAAAGGCATGCATCTTACACAAATGGGGCTGCTGTTTACAAATTGGTTAGGTATGATCAAGACCTAATGGAAATAGAAGGCAGTTAGGAAGTTCCTCATTTAGCTTTACCATGTGTGTTCTTAAGACTTACGTGAGAAACCGGTTGAAATATTTTAAGCTTTGTTGCTTTGTTCCAATGCATGTCTAATACATTATAAGGTAAAAGTAAAGGGACCCCTGACCATTAAGTCCAGTTGTGTCCGACTCTGGGGTTGCGGCGCTCATCTCGCTTTATTGGCCGAGAACCGGCGTACAGCTTCCAGGTCATGTGGCCAGCATGACAAAGCCGCTTCTGGCGAACCAGAGCAGCGCACGGAAACGCCATTTACGTTCCCGCCGGAGCGGTACCTATTTATCTACTTGCACTTTGACGTGCTTTCGAACTGCTAGGTGGGCAGGAGCTGGGACCGAGCAACGGGAGCTCACCCCGTCACAGGGATTCGAACCGCCGACCTTCTGATCAGCAAGCCCACAGTGTCACCTGGGTCCCTAATACATTATTATTACCAGTTTAATCACGTAACTACCGGTACTCACCTGATCTCCAGTAGGTTGTATTTTTCCTGCTTACCAGGAGGTAGGGGGAATTAAGGTTGATGCGGGGAAACTACACTGGTGAAGCCAATCTACATCCCACCATCATTCTATCTTCTGCTGGGTAGAATACTGCCAAATTGTGATGGACATAATGGCTGGCCATTGGCACTGTGCAAATTCAACTTTTGTTGATAACCTCGGGAGCAGGTTTCTCTGGAGCTCAATCCAGTGGAAAACATATTTCATTTGCTCAAACTATAGTACTCTTCCAAATCACTAAAATTATATACATATGTTCGCATTGTTATTTGGAAGAATATTTTGTTTTATTGAATTAGTTGGGGTTATTTTTAGGTAAATATGTTTAGGATCTGGGAATTAAGCAACATATATTAATTAACACTAATATTGAGTTTCACTTCTTAAGGGAAATTTCATTGATTATCTTCTCATGTACTTTCATACTTCCTTAAATATGATGGCAACAGCAGCTGGGAATTCTGTGAAGAAAGGGGAAAAAATCCTATTAACATCTCTCCCCCACTCCACCCCAATATGCTTTAATAATATAATAAAGGAGAACCACTTCGGCTGATTATTTTTCTGTCGTATGAAATATGACTTCAAAGAAACCTCACTGGTTTCCTTTTCAAGGTCCTTCTGTAAAGAAAGTAAGTTTTGGAGTGCATACAGCAGTGGAATGCTACCTTTTTGTAAGATTTATTGAGAGTCTTGAAGGGCTCAATGAGCTGGAGAAAGTAACTTTTTATGCTACCTCATTCAAGACCAATTTAATTCATGTTGGTTCTGAAACTGCAGCCACAATATTAGCTGTGAGTTCATAAATTGGTCCTTAGTGTAGCTGACCTGGGTGAACAGGGCAGACAAGAGTTAGCAAATAGAAAAATAAAAATTGTCTGATTATTTGGTTTGCTACTTTTTTACCAGGTTATTGCATTTCGGATTTTAGTCTCACTTCTTTTCTTTTTGTTAATACAAGAAAATACTCCCTCTGTTAGCTTAAAACATGGCACTAGCAATAACAGCTGTCAAATCTTTTCTGAGATTAACCAGACTATACTGGTGAATTCTATCAAACTCAAAACTAGTTAAGCATGTTATGACCAACATGTTAAGGGGTCAGCCTTAGGCATACTTAGTGTAGGCCCACTGAAAGCAATAGGACTTTAGTCTCATTGATTCCAATGGGTTTACACTAAGTACGATTAAAGCTGGATCCAACCCACAGTTTTTATTTACGTGGTAAACATATTTGCCTCCACCACTTCTTATAAAAAAGAAAAGTCTTAGTTGAGTCCCAAGGTAGTGATCATCCTTTTTGCTAGGTATGAAGCAGTCAGGAAGGACAGTTTCCCTGCAGTGAACATGTGTAAAGCTGGTCTCCTCCTCTCCTGTAAATTATAAACTTTCTATCGTCAGTTGTAGCTATTCTTGGTCAGGAAAAGAAGCATGGAGAATGAGGCCATCAATGACTATTAGCCATGGTGGCAAGTATCCTAGCTCGTTTTGGAGATGAGTTGTATCTGAATACCAGTCTGCTGTTTGGAAAGGTAGGTTGGAGGCCAGGTAAAAGAAGGGCAAGATCAAGCAACAGTGCAGAACAGCACCTTAGTTTGAGAATGACAGCAGGACAGACATGTCACATGTTTGACAAAATGAAGGGAAGATGCACAGATGGAAGGCTCATCTCTCACTTCTTGAGAAAGAAGGTAATATTTCAAGCTATGCTTCTGTTTTCACAAGGCTAAAGTGCTAAAGTATATGCACAACAAAGGATGACCCTGCTTTTCTTCCACTTACAGATGCACAGGACTGGCGTCAAGGGTCGACATGGATGAGCATCTGCTGCCAAAATCACTGCTATGACTCCCTGGACATGCTTGCCATTGCAACCTGCTTGTTCTCCTGCCTCTTCCTCTGGTCCAGACAGCAGTGGGAGTGAGAGGAAGAAACAGTAAGTGCCAGATATTCCTGTGTATGCCAGATATTTGGCCACTGTTTCTTCCGCCAGCTGGATTTTCAGGTGTTGCTTGTAACATAGTGCAGTTAAACTCTGTATTGGTAAAACAATTCTAGCTAAAGTGCCCTTATTTTACCATATTGGTTTCTATAGTATTGCTGCTAAGTCAGCCAGCATTTATGTTTGTTTTTCCTTTCAAAATACTGTTTTATGCTTTTTTCCTTTGATTATATTACTAGCTTTAAATAATTTTTTTCCAGGTACTTAAGATAAGCACCAAAGCATTTCCCTCCTCACATTTATTGAATTCCATGAGCTATAGGGAACTCATTTCACTGTTCTTATTGTTTACCCTCTTGAAATTCAGTCCAAATTAATTTGCCAGGGAACAAATTTGTGATCTTAGATTGTATTGGGGAACCTCTGGCCCTTCAGCTGTTGCTTGATTCTAATCCCCACCTTCTTTGACCATTGGTTATACTGGCTGTGGCTCATGGAAGTTGGAGTCCAACAACAGCTGGAGGGCAGCAGGTGAATTATGCTGATCTTATCAAAGCTGCAGTCATTCCATTGCACATTCAAAAACGGTGAAAGATCCTTGAATGATCCAAATGTTGGACCTGCCCAATATTTACAACACAAACATTCCAAAGAGTGTCAGCATCCATAATAACACTCAGCTTTCAGGCATCCCTTTCAACGCTTGCAAGTACATCTAAGTCTCTAAAGAATTAATTAAAAGCAGATGTTTGAAGCATCCCATTGCCTTTCACAAGCCCTTCTAGTGATGCAAAGTATGTATTTCTTGAAGCAGGTTGCCATCACTGTCTATTAGCTGGACCCATTTGAATTGATGTGGCATCATAATGGCCTGGTTGATGACCTTTTTAGGGAGTGCAGCCTTGTTGATTTTCCTTGACTTCTCAGTGGCTATTGATACAATTGACCATGGTATCTCCATAGAAGTGCATCTGGCAACTTCATTACACAGCTTTCAACATGCCTCTTTACCCTGGCTTTTGACACACCAATTGTGTTTTAATTGTTTGACACACCATTGTGTTTTAATTGTTGCACCCCCATGGGATCTTAAGATGAAGGGTGGGCAAATATTAATAATATTCATCATCATCAATGATAATCAAGCACCAAACTAATTGCTTTCTTCTTCTGACTCTGCTGCAGAGACAGAGAGAATCTGACTGCTGATTACATGGGAGCCCAGCCTGTAAAAACAATTGGCTTTGCTTCAGAATTCATGTCATTTGGACATTGCACATTGTGGCCATTTTTCTTTGGCGTGAAAGTAGTGGTTAACTTCTAACAGTATTATTCTGAGAAAGTATCAGAGAAAGTTATTATGACACTGACTCCCCAGCTACATTATTTTAAAGAGGGGCTGGCTTTCCCCCATGTATTCTTCCTTTATCTAAAGCAGATGCTCAGGTTACCGCCTTGAACAGGTGTCTATGTGAGAGGCATTTAAACCTTTCTCTGCCCCCCTGCCAGTTTGCACCTTCCATATTGCTTACCAAACTGCTTTTAGCCTGGAGTGAGGGAAGTAGTTTAAGAGTAAGAGGTACCATCTTCTGTTGGATCTAATGTTAGGTCTTATCTTGCTTTTAGGTTCCAGAAGGTGGTGCTGGAGAATTGTTACTGATCTTGGTAAAACTCTCCTGCGGATTCTACTGGGGTTTATTTCTGTCCTCTCATCGTTTTAATCTACATTACATTTCTGGGAGGTCATAAGAAAAGCCCTGCTGGGTCAGACCAAAGGCCCATCTAGCCCACCGGCCTGTACTTGCAGAGGCCAACCAGATGCGTATGGGAAGCCCACAATCAAGAACTGAGTGCAGCAGTGCTCTCCACATTTGTGAGTCCAAGAAACTGGCATTCAGAGGCATACTGCCCTGATAATGGAAGCAATGCATAGTCTTATTCTCTGTGTACTTGTCTAAACTGCTTTTAAAGTCATCCAAGTTGGTGGCCATTACACCATGGCAATAAATGGGTTGCTATCAATATGCTGATGTTATCCAACTCTGATGCACCTTTCCATCTGACACAAGTGTGGTGGTTATATTAACCTCAAATGGCTGCCAGGGGTTCATAACGGGCTGAAGAAATTGAAACTTCATATATAGATGAGAGGGATTTGCTTAGTTTAGGTGGTCCTAGTCCTGGAGAAGTTGTGGAATTGCCCTTCTTGAATAAGGTCACAGTTCCCCTGAAATAATAATTCTTAGCTTCAGATACTCTCCTGGATTTGCAAGTGAAGACGATGTCCAGGAATGTATTTTCCAAACCAGCCTTACCTACTTTCAAAATAAATTTTATGAAGACAGTCAAGGGTGCTATTAAGTAGCATTTGGAGGATTAACTACCAGACTTATCATTCACAACTTTATTTGAAATAGCAGAAAAGATAATATGATTGAGATATTTACCTAGACTAGCATAGGTCTGGCTGAAATTAACCCAAAGGAAAACCAAAGCATAGCTAGCTAGCCTTTGCTTGAGAACTAACTGAGCATGCCAGGAGGCAAAATAATAATGAAGAGGAAAAAAATCAAATCAGAAATTAAATAAGTGCAACAGCCTTTGCAGCCAGCAGAGTAAATAAGTAACTCTCAATATCAAATTGATGGCCCCAAAGTCTTCAGCTTAAATATTCTATAAACACTACATTTAGAATACTTCATAAACCACTAAGTATATAGCAGATGCAAGTATCAGCATAGGTGACCATTGCTTTCTGCACTCCTCAGGCAACATAAACGAGCAGCCTCATTTCCCTTTGTGCCTCATCCACCTTGGCATCCGCTTACCTTGCATTAAACTGAACCATGAATTACATGTATGAGCATATTTGTTCTGCTCTTTCTCAGATACCAGATGTTTGACCAATGGCCAATCCCCATTGTTCATAGGCCAACCTCTCAAGCAGACATACTAGTTGACATTTCCTATGTTAGATTTTTCCATTCTGGCTCTCATAATGTCTTGGTGCCTTTCTGATCATAGCCATTGAGTTGATTCTACCTCAGCGCTGACAAAACCCAGTTTCCATCGTAGGTTCCTCTCCTACATACAACTCACCTCTCTTTTTAAACAGGGCCTGCCCTACCGTTAGAGAGAGTGAAGCATCTGCCTCAGGCAGCAGATGCTGAGGATAGGAAGCTGCAGCATGGCATTGGAAGAGACAGAGTTATGTGCGCCACACAGCCTGCCCTGCACCCCTAAGCTAGCCTATCGTCTTGTGGAAGATGTTGTCCTGTCATAAGTGTGGAACAAAGATTGAACTGCCCATCCAGTTGCTATCTGTACATGTAACATTCCTGTTTACCAGACCTTTTGGTGCCTAAACAATACTGTTTCTGGCAACCCTGAGATCATTGTGTGGAAAAAGATTTAAAAATGTATCAGCTTTTTGATTATTTTAATTGTAATTGTTTTTAGAATACTTTAACTGTTTTGTTTTTTAAAATGCTTTATTTTTGTTTTTAAATTGTGTATCCGTTTGCCACCCTAGGCTCCTTGGGGAGGGAGAGTGGGATAAAATTCAATATACAATAAATAAGGGAATAGTATACAGCCCTTTCACAATACAGTCTACAAAGATTCAGTTGAACAGGTTGTATTTCAATCAACATTTTGCAAAATAAGATAAGCTATCCTCTCATGGTTTATGATGTCAGCAAGTTCCCTTGATTGAAATACAATTTGAAATCCACCTCTTTCTTCCTGGCTGCAGTATATTTTGGGGTTGATTTTTTTTTCCCCTCAGTAGATTTTAAAGACAGCTGTGTGAATTAATGAACTGATGTGAGAATCAGGTTTGGCTGTGAGCCCCGTTTAAAAGTCATGTAGATGACCTCATAAAAACAGCCTAAGAATGCCTATTTTGCTTGTAAAACAAATCTATTCCCTAATAACACCAAATGCCCACATAATTCAATGCACATTTTTAACCCAAAATTATTGCTTCATAAGACAGGATGAAAATTTCCCATGAAGAGAACATTTAGCCAGCATAGGCTACTATAAACTTTAATTGATATTTCACAGTATGTACAAGTTGGCTCCCTGAGGAGGGTAGAATGTCCCTTTTTGCACCTGCGTTCTAACAGCAATCTTATAAGATTTCAACCATTAACATTTTCATTAATACAGTTCATACATAATTAATGCAATCTAAGTTTCACAAAGGTTTCTATATTTAGGTTACTCATCTTACACCATATTGACACAGAACCACTAGAACTTCAGAAACAGAGTCCAGCCATATAATTAAATGGTTCTAGTCTGTAATATTGGCAGAGGAGTCAAGTGGGTGGTGAAGTCTGGCTATTTAAATACTATTGAAGTCAACTGGAGCTAAACATCTGAATTGTCTACATAGTTGCAAAAGGTATGAGTGATTTGAACTGTGATTATGTTTGGTTCATGCTCTGATGTATTTTTAATGTAAATGACTGATTTTACATTTGCCTGTATTTTAGATAGTTGTTTTAAAGATTTAGGGTGCAAGTCAAACCCCTGATCCACAGCCTCGAGGGGGGGGGGGTTGGATGTGGTCCCCCTAAAACCCAGCCCAGAACAGCTCCACTGGACTCATTCCCCCATCACAGAACTCCCCATTCCACCTTGCTAAAGTTATAAATTTAATCTACATTAAATGTGTCTTTGAATGCATTGTAATTGAAATGCTGTAAAGAGAAAGTTACCTTAAACAACAAGTTTCACTCTGGCAAAAGCGTCAGAGAATACTAGTATTTTTTCCATTACAATTAGCTAAATTTATGGGATATATCCAGCCTCATATCGGCAACATGCTGAACACTAATCAATGCATGAAGGGCTTAAGACCATAGAGAAAGCTGTCCTGCCAGGCCTTGCTAGGTCACACCCCTTCACCTTGAGAAAAAGGGTTATCAAACCCTTTGTTCTTTTCTTTCCCCCACCATATGAACCAACAAGGAAGGATGTCTGGGCTGGTCCCTCCAAGCTCAGACTGTTTGGCTTTAGCCAGGCATCTTTGTGTTTCTATGCAAATAACACAGAAACATTTACCACGTTTTGAAACTTAAGTTGTACTGCCTGTCTTTTCCTGCTGCTGTATGGAAAAGCACACGAACCTGACCTTTGGAAAGTTTATAAGTAAACCATTTTTTACTTACCAAATTTCTGTCAAATTTGTTTATTTACGGCCAGAGGCCCACAGAAAAGAGTTTAAGAACCATATACAGCTTATACAACATCACTTTAACAATTTAAATAAGAATAGTTTAGATATGATTTAACGAGTTTAAAATCAGCAAGCAGGTTAGTACAATTACTTGTGGCCCAGCAAATTAAAAATTTGCTCCTTAGTTAAGACAAGAACATTTAAACGAGTACATCACAAATTTTATAGTCAACAGGACTCTATTTGGATAAATTTAAATCAGTATTCATAGAGTAGGCCGTTTTTCTTTTTATATGAAAGGACGACAATCAAAAATCTTGCCACTAGCAGTGATTTGCTCGGGTCCATGTCCTGTAGGAGGTGTGTTAACTGGGCCTCCACTGTCAAACCCAAAGTCTTTGAAATTAAAGGGAGTAAAAATTGGGACCGAGCAACCCTGTACAAAGGACAGCCTAAAAGTATGTGGTGAAGAGATTCAATGGTTCTATTGTCACATATACATAAAGCTGAGATTTGTCCATTGGAGAACCTGTTTCGCATGACATTAGATGGGAAGACGTTGAATCTGGCTTTGGCAAAGGCAAATCTGTGAGCCGCAACTGACAAAGATGACAGGTATGATGGAATCAGCAAAGTGGGCCAGATGCCTAGATTTAGCGGTGAGCAGGTGCCACTTCCCCTTGAGATGTTTTGTTGGAAGTCAACCTCGTCAAGTTTTTGTATAATGGATCTTTTGGCCAAGATGGGATCTAGTTTTAATAGGTCCGATGGAAACAAGCCATAGGACATCATTTTCCTATGGATCCTTTCAGCCCACGGGCTTACAGCTTCATCTCTCCAGAGGCATTGCAAGAGATAACGGCTTGGAAGCCTGTGCCATAGGGACAACCAGTAACAGAAAATGCGTCTCCATAAGGCATTCTCAAGGGAAGGGATTTTTAATTACTTACCAAATGTGTGGTCTCTTTCTATGCTAAGGGGAAGTGGGGAGGTTTGGAAACAATTTACAAGGGCATATATTAAAGGTCTAACAGCCTATATTTCCACACTATACTTTGCTGCATGTCTTGTTGTTCTAAATCTCTGCTGGGGCTCTCTCACCAAAGAATACTTGCCCCAAATCTGGATCTAGGCATTCATGGAATTCTCCAATTATTCTTTAACAACAACAAAACCAATTAAACTTTCCCAAAGAAATTGGAGAAACCAGTAGGAAAAGAGTTTATTATCTATCAGGGTTCTTTACAGCTTCTATGCAAATAGGTCAAACAAGCTAAAAAGTAAATGTCAGGCAAACAGAATATCTTTCTTTACATTATTATTTGCTAAAATTAAGCAAACCAGCAGAAACTCAGTGGCTGCTTTGTGCTGCTGCATTTTATAGCAGTTATCTGGTTGGA
Source organism: Darevskia mixta (assembly GCA_034641385.1). Classification (NCBI taxonomy): domain Eukaryota; kingdom Metazoa; phylum Chordata; class Lepidosauria; order Squamata; family Lacertidae; genus Darevskia; species Darevskia mixta. Next base: position 5,536,921 of record JAWWNH010000018.1, on the reverse strand, counting down.
GGGCTAAAGAGGAACAGCTGCAAGATCACAAGACACACATTTTTAAAACAATGAACTGGAGCCCTGTCGAAATGAATCCGCTTAGATGTGGATGGTAGCAAGGATCACAGAGCTTTCAACCCGAGGATTAAGATGGACATTTTGCTCTACAAAGGCAGCACCTATGGGACATCATTTGGTGCCCTCACTCTCACAGTTCCACAGGGGAATCTCCCTTTCACGGTGCTGCAGCATCATTTTACACTAATGTAAAATGCTTTGTGCTGATGTGGTTGTTGGCATTGCATTCTACATGCTCACATGTTGGCACAAAGTGACAAGCATTTCTGTTGACTTCTAGGGCCAATAAATATTTGGGATTGTGGTAACAATCTTTCACATAGTGTGGTCCAGCATCAGGCCTTTGTACTGCAACAGCTAGACTGGATATAAACTCAGCATTGTCTTTGGAGAATTCTGATTTTGAATATCCTCCAGATGTTCAGATCCTCCAGATATTCTCTTAATGTTCAAATATTTGCTGTCTGAATTTAACATCCAACGATATTTTGATTTAAATATTTCATATCTGACAGCTGACATTTGACTACAGACCCTCCGAGTGTCCCTATTTTCCAGGGACGTCCCTGATTTAGAAAAGCTGTTCTGGTTTCTGACTTGATCCCGGAATGTCCCACTTTTCCTTTGGACGTCCCTATTTTCATTAGAGAAATGTTGGAGGGTATGTGACTATATTTGATAGCTGGCATGGAATGGTATTCAGTCTTGGACAGTAATAATAGCTGATAGTTGGCAGAATCTCACAGTGGTTTTCAAACCACTGAAAACTCTAGCTAAATAGGGGTAATTCTCAAAATCACTATCATGAAACACTGTCCATTTGTCTGCCAAGAAACTCCTGCACATGGTATGTTCTAAAGTTAACATACAGTTCCAGCAGCCATCCTCATCTTCCCCTGGTGTGGCCTTGAACACACCAAACCTTTCTGGTGACTGCTCATTGCAGAGGAAAACCATTCAGTAGCAGTGGACAAGCTTGTTCGGGAAAGCTTTATATTATTGTTGTTGTTGTTGTTGTTGTTGTTGTTGTTGTTGTTGTTGTTATTATTATTATTATATAAAATTTATGCACCACTTGATTGTAAAAAAACCAAAACACCTCAAAGCAATTTTCAAAAGATAAAGCAGTTAAATCAAGGGAAAAAATCACAACCCTAGTTTAAAACATACAAAAGTTAAAATACTGAAACAGATTAAAATTATCTCAACTTTCTACAGTGAAGTACAGTGCTTGATCTCAATAGGCAGGGAATTCCAAAGTGCAGGTTCTGCCACAGTAAATGACCAATTTCTTACAAATGCCGAACCAGGTATTATGTGGCACCTGTAGCAATGCCAAAGCTGCCGATTGAAGAGGTTGAGTGGGCATATACAGTATGGGGTAAGGTGATCTCATAGGTAAACTGGTCCCAAGTTATTAAGAGCTTTATATACTAATAGTAACATATTTAATGTGGCCCAGCAATGAACGGGTAACCAGTACAGAGCTCTGAGCACAGGTGTCATATGCTGATTCCTGTCAGCAATCGTGTTGCAGCATTCTGGCCTTAGATCTCATTGAGGAATCTCAGACTGACTTCTGAAAGCAACAGTTTGAAATTCATTGGAACAGCATATATCATAATAATTTTTTAAACAAATTATTTTAGTATTTGACAAATAACTTGCAACGTTTATCCAAGTCTTTCTCTTACATTTTTGTTACACCACTTTTATGGAGGAATTCAAAGATCTGACTTTGAAACTTTCTATAATACCATATCTCATAGCTGATATGCAATAGTATTTATATATTTAAAAAATCTTATAGCATATGATAAATATCTTGCAATGTATGTCTGAGGCTTATATTTTTGTTGCACCGTTTTTATGGAGATCTGATTGCAATGAGAATGGATCAGCTCTTTACACAATCCTATAATTCAAATGTTAATTCCGATCATGTGTGAAATGTATTTATCTATGGAGGAATCGATCGGTTCTGTCCATTTGAGCACGCCACATCTGGGATGGTAGCCTCTTTTTATAAGTAAGACACAGTAAATTCCATAATCCATGTGAAATAATTTTAACCCAAATGAGTCTTTTGTATCCTTCTTTCATGGAGATTGCTTAAAACAAGGCACATATGTTTCATCAGTAACAGTACCCACAGTGAGAAAGGGAAGTTTTACATCATGTCTTAAATCAATCATTCTTGCATATTTGAAAAGAGCAAGATAAAGCGGCTCAAACCTAAGAAACGACAACTGTTTTCTTTCTCAGGAATGGGAATGCATATCGTCTCTGTGCAATAAATGGCATTTCTCTCCCCCCCTTCCTTGCCACTACAGCAGTGTAACATGCTCTGTAAAATCCAGTTCCCTTCAGATCAGTGGTTCTGCAGCCTACTGTTTAAAAGGAATAAAATCTTATTTGTATCATTTCCTAATTGTTTTGTATGCTCTGCAATCATTTTGATTAATAAAGCAGGAACAGAAAGGTATCTTCCTGATTTTATGGCAAGGGAGTTTTGTTCTCTTTATACAGTTTAGGTCGGCTAGGGATGACAGAAAAATAAGAGGGGAAGAGGAACATGGTCTGTATTTTATAATCAGAGCACTGAGTTTGCTGCGACCACCTTTTAAAGCACCCCGAAGGCTCCACATGCAAGCTCTGAATGTACCAGCACAGAGAGCCGCTACCCTCCAGGCACTGATTAGCTCCGCCCACAGCTAGTCACCAGACAAACACACACACACAAGCCAGAAACAAACTCTCTCGCACACACAAGCCTGGGAAACACACAAACAAATAAGGAAACAAATAAGCACACAAACTTAATCACACACAGCCCCAAAAAGACAAACCCTCAAAACCTACAAGCTCAGCTCACCTTGTGCTCCCTCCTCAGTCGCTGCCCTCCAGGCACTGATTAGCTCCGCCCTACAAGCTCAGCTCACCTTTTGCCTACTTCCTCAGTCTCTGCCCTCCAGGCACTGATTAGCTCCGCCCACAGCTAGTCACCAGACAAACACACACACACAAGCCAGAAACAAACTCTCTCGCACACACAAGCCTGGGAAACACACAAACAAATAAGGAAACAAATAAGCACACAAACTTAATCACACACAGCCCCAAAAAGACAAACCCTCAAAACCTACAAGCTCAGCTCACCTTGTGCTCCCTCCTCAGTCGCTGCCCTCCAGGCACTGATTAGCTCCGCCCTACAAGCTCAGCTCACCTTTTGCCTACTTCCTCAGTCTCTGCCCTCCAGGCACTGATTAGCTCCGCCCACAGCTAGTCACCAGACAAACACACACACACAAGCCAGAAACAAACTCTCTCGCACACACAAGCCTGGGAAACACACAAACAAATAAGGAAACAAATAAGCACACAAACTTAATCACACACAGCCCCAAAAAGACAAACCCTCAAAACCTACAAGCTCAGCTCACCTTGTGCTCCCTCCTCAGTCGCTGCCCTCCAGGCACTGATTAGCTCCGCCCTACAAGCTCAGCTCACCTTTTGCCTACTTCCTCAGTCTCTGCCCTCCAGGCACTGATTAGCTCCGCCCTACAAGCTCAGCTCACCTTTTGCCTACTTCCTCAGTCTCTGCCCTCCAGGCACTGATTAGCTCCGCCCACAGCTAGTCACCAGACAAACACACACACACAAGCCAGAAACAAACTCTCTCGCACACACAAGCCTGGGAAACACACAAACAAATAAGGAAACAAATAAGCACACAAACTTAATCACACACAGCCCCAAAAAGACAAACCCTCAAAACCTACAAGCTCAGCTCACCTTGTGCTCCCTCCTCAGTCGCTGCCCTCCAGGCACTGATTTGCTCCGCCCACAGCTAGTCACCAGACAAACGCACACACACAAGCCAGAAACAAACTCTCTCGCACACACAAGCCTGGGAAACACACAAACTCAGCCAAGAGCATAAGGTCGAACAGATTCCTCACTGGCCTTGCAGACAACTTCATTGTCCAGAAAGTGGTAGAAGCAACAAGAGGATCAGCCATTTTAGATCTGGTCCTAACCAATAGTGATGACCTGGTTAGTGGGGTAGAAGTGGCAGGATCATTAGGTGGGAGTGATCATGCTCTTCTGGAGTTTATTATACATCAGAAAGGAGCAACCAAGCATACTAAGACTCAAATTCTAGACTTTAAGAAAGCCGACTTCAGAAAACTTAGGGAAATGCTGGATGTGATCCCATGGTCAGTAATACTAAAAGGGATGGGAGTTCATGATGGATGGGAGTTTGTTAAAAGGGAGATATTAAAAGCACAACTTCAAGCAGTACCAATGCGACGAAAACATGGAAGGTGCCTAAAGAAGCCAGGGTGGCTATCTAAAGAACTTTTAACTGAGTTAAGATTTAAAAGGGATATGTACAAGAAATGGAAAAAGGGGGAAACCACCAGAGAGGAATTCAAACAAATAGCCAGCACATGTAGAGACAAAGTCAGAAAAGCTAAAGCACAGAATGAACTCAGGCTTGCTAGAGAGGTTAAAAGCAATAAAAAGAGTTTTTATGGGTATGTCCGTAGCAAAAGGAAGAACAAGGAAACAGTGGGGTCACTTAGAGGAGAAGATGGTGAAATGCGAACAGGGGACGCAGAAAGGGCAGAACTCCTCAATACCTTCTTTGCCTCAGTCTTCTCCAAAAAAGAAAACAATGCCCGACCTGAAGAATATGGAGCAGATGATTCAGCAGGGGAAACACAGCCCAGAATAAGTAAGGAGGTAGTACAAGAACACTTGGCTAGTTTAGATGTATTCAAGTCTCCAGGGCCAGATGAACTACATCCCAGAGTATTAAAAGAACTGGCAGAGGTGATTTCAGAACCACTGGCAGTAATCTTTGAGAATTCCTGGGAAACAGGTGAAGTCCCAGCAGACTGGAGGAGGGCAAATGTTGTCCCTATCTTCAAAAAGGGGAAAAGAGAGGACCCAAACAATTACCGCCCAGTCAGCCTGACATCAATACCAGGAAAGATTCTAGAGCAGATCATTAAGCAAACGGTCTGTGAGCACCTAGAAAGGAACGCTGTGATCACTAAAAGTCAGCATGGGTTTCTGAAAAATAAGTCATGTCAGACTAATCTGATCTCATTTTTTGACAGAATTACAAGCCTGGTAGACGAAGGGAACACTGTGGATGTAGCCTATCTTGATTTCAGCAAGGCCTTTGACAAGGTGCCCCATGATATTCTTGTAAAGAAGCTGGTAAAATGCGGGCTAGACAATGCTACCATTCAGTGGATTTGTAACTGGCTGGCTGACCGAACCCAAAGGGTGCTCATCAATGGCTCCTCTTCATCCTGGAGAGAAGTGACTAGTGGGGTGCCACAGGGTTCTGTCTTGGGCCCAGTCTTATTCAACATCTTTATCAATGACTTGGATGATGGGCTTGAGGGCATCCTGATCAAGTTTGCAGATGACACCAAATTGGGAGGGGTGGCTAATACCCCAGAGGACAGGATCACACTTCAAAATGACCTTAACAGATTAGAGAACTGGGCCAAGGCAAACAGGATGAATTTTAACAGGGAGAAATGTAAAGTACTACACTTGGGCAAAAAAAATGAAAGGCACAAATACAGGATGGGTGATACCTGGCTTGAGAGCAGTACAAGTGAAAAGGATCTAGGAGTCTTGGTAGACCACAAACTTGACATGAGTCAACAGTGTGATGCAGCAGCTAAAAAAGCCAATGCAATTCTGGGCTGCATCAATAGGAGTATAGCATCTAGATCAAGGGAAGTAATAGTACCACTGTATTCCGCTCTGGTCAGACCCCACCTGGAATACTGTGTCCAGTTCTGGGCACCACAGTTCAAGAAGGATATTGACAAGCTGGAACGTGTCCAGAGGAGGGCAACCAAAATGGTCAAAGGCCTGGAAACGATGCCTTATGAGGAACGGCTTAGGGAGCTGGGTATGTTTAGCCTGGAGAAGAGAAGGTTAAGGGGTGATATGATAGCCATGTTCAAATATATAAAAGGATGTCATATAGAGGAGGGAGAAAGGTTGTTTTCTGCTGCTCCAGAGAAGCGGACACGGAGCAATGGATTCAAACTACAAGAAAGAAGATTCCACCTAAACATTAGGAAGAACTTCCTGACAGTAAGAGCTGTTCGACAGTGGAATTTGCTGCCAAGGAGTGTGGTGGAGTCTCCTTCTTTGGAGGTCTTTAAGCAGAGGCTTGACAGCCATCTGTCAGGAATGCTTTGATGGTGTTTCCTGCTTGGCAGGGGGTTGGACTGGATGGCCCTTGTGGTCTCTTCCAACTCTATGATTCTGTGATTCTGTGATTCTGTGATTCTGAGATTTTCTATGTACTGCATGTGTTTCCACATAACTTCTACAAAGAAGTAATGGCCAATTGATTTGGGGCATTTGGCTACATTCCTGTGCTAGTCTGAGGATAAATTTGAACATACTGTCCATGATCCAGCATGGTTCAGAAGACAAAATGTGTGTCAGCTGGACACGAGGACCTTGGGGTTCAAGTTTCTGCTCAGCCATGAAGCGATCTGGGTGGCCTTTAACAAATCATTCGTTTCTCCCTTCCCTCATAATGTTCAGATGACTAATAAAGCATGCCATATACAGAAAAGTGAGGGGAAAGAGGAGGTGGTTTACTTCCTACAAGGTGAGGTGGGGCACCACAGCAATAGTACAAAGGGGGCACTGAGGCAGCAGAGGCGACTGTCACTTTTGGTATGTAAGACGTGAGTCATTGATCCTTGGATGGGGGTGGGGTGATGTAATGTAAAAATTAAGTTTTTAAATTACATTCCTCTTATTCTCTCTCTCACTTACAGACATACAGAAGCTGGTAGAAAGTAGCTTTGGAGTGGAATTCAATACAAACAAATCAGTATGAAGTTAAACAAAATGGTGCCTTTGCTACATTAAGAACAGTTATACAATTGAAAATAAAACAGACCGGAGAATATTATGATCTTTGGAGCATGTGCTTTCGACACTGAGGGATATTTTTGAGCAGTCATCAGCAATCAGAATAATTTTCTTTTTAAACTCCTAAAATAAAATGGCACAGAAAGGTTCTCAACATTGTGTGTGTGTTTTTTATGACACTTAAGTGTGCACCTGCAGAAACAGCCAGTTTAGAAAACCAACTTCCCAAGCCAATGCTGTAGCTTTTCTTTTCTTTTTCCTCCCTCAAAGGCAAACATCTGTCCAAGATCAGTGATGGCATCGATGTATTGCAAACCTTATTTTTCTAAGGCACAGCACTTAATTTTCCCTTGGGTAAACAGACACAATAATGGATGAAGGCTGTGGGATCACATATCATCAAACTATCAGCAAGAGTTTAAGCTGCGAACTTTAATCTACATCAGAAGTGAGCGACCAGAAAGTTTAAATTATGACAGATGATGGCTAATTGTTAGTGAGTCTGTAATGATAGACTTCATTCCAAGGTGGCGTTTAACATCCTGGAAAAAGCTCTCCAGTAGACACTTTATAGCTGTCGAGAGAGACTTTACGTTTCAAGTGATTTGCAGTCCAATCTTATCAGTCACTACAGTGGCAATGTAATGTTTAGGATGCTTCACAAAGACTATGATGTATGCACAATGGTACACTTTTAATAGCATGGGAACGTTAACAACATTGGAACATTGCCAAATCAGGATGTTTTGCACTCATGGAATCCTTGTGAGACAAACTAGGATATAGGTAGAAGGATCTCAGGTAGGTAGAAGGGGAAGAAATGGAGGCAGTGAGAGATTTTACTTTCTTGGGCTCCATGATCACTGCAGATGGTGACAGCAGTCACAAAATTAAAAGACGCCTGCTTCTTGGGAGAAAAGCAATGACAAACCTAGACAGCATTTTAAAAAGCAGAGACATCGCCTTGCCGACAAAGGTCTGTATAGTTAAGGCTATACGATGTATGGAAGTGAGAGCTGGACCATAAAGAAGGCTGATTGCCGAAGAATTTATGCTTTTGAATTATGGTGCTGGAGGAGTCTCTTGAGGGTCCCATGGACTGCAAGAAGATCAAACCTATCCATTCTGAAGGAAATCAGCCCTGAGTGCTCACTGCAAGGACAGATCCTGAAGCTGAGGCTCCAATACTTTGGCCACCTCATGAGAAGAGAAGACTCCCTGGAAAAGACCCTGATGCTGGGAAAGATTGAGGGCACTAGGAGAAGGGGATGACAGAGGACGAGATGGTTGGACAGTGTTCTCAAAGTTAGCAACATGAGTCATACCAAACTGTGGGAGGCAGTGGAAGACAAGAATGCCTGGCGTGCTTTGGTCCACGGGGTCACGAAGAGTCGGACACAACTAAACGACTAAACAACAACTATCTCAGGTAGGAATAGGGTATACATTTGATTTAGCACACATTTAAAGGCAAAACTACTTGATTCACACTTTCCAAAACAATATGAGAACCAAACCACAACCAACTTTCGAAATGCACACATCTCCAAATTTTGTGATGCAGTTCTCAGCAACAACAGCAGCAGCAGCAGCAGCAGCAACAACAACGGTTATAAAGATGCATTGATGATGCCCAATTCTATTTCTCCATGACATCTGAGTCAGGTGAGGCTGTGCAAATCCTGGACCAGTGCCTGGCTGTGGGAGTGGATTGGGTGAGGATCAATAACTAGGCTTGAATCCTGGAAAGATGGAGGCCTTATGAATGGGTGGTTCCCATGTCGAGAGAAAAGCAAAGGAAAAGAGATGAGCATATTGCTAAAAACATTCAAATAAATGCTACTTTAAATAGATCATTGGAAACGGTGCAGGGATGCAGAAGATTGAGAGATTGCAGAAAAACTAAATGGTTCCTTTGCACCAGGCTTCATTGTAGATACTGAATATGTGCCTGAGCTAGGTACCCTTTTCCCTACCATTTTTTTCTGCCCACCATCCCATGTCAAAAGCATGATTAAAGCTAGAATAAAGAGGATAAGCCTCGCTGAGAAACAATCAGCATGGCTTCTATAATGGGAAGGATGCTATCACAAACTTTGGGATTCTTTGCAAGTATCAACGAACATGTAGCCGGGCATAATCAAGCAGACACTACATACTTGGACTTCCAAAATACATTGGATGAAGTCCTTCATAAAAACAGGATTATCTGGTTAAAGAGCAGGATCGAAGAGGGAAACCTGACAGTTTTCATGATGGAGAGAAGAAAATGGTAAGGTCCTCACAGAATCTGCATTGAGACCAATGCTTTGTTGTTGAATTATCTAGAAGAGCCTTCTGGATAATGTTGGACCATGGCTCCCATCATCCCTGATCACTGAACACTTTGGCTAGGACTTATGAGAATTGTAACCTGCATGTGGAAAGACATGAAGCTGGGTACAGCTGATTTAGAGTCAGGGTAAGCAATGAGCTAGCCACACTTGTGGATGATACAGGATGATGAAACAGTGTGCTTGAAATGAACTACAACAATGAGTGGAGCATTTTTGCTGTTGAAACAGAAAAAATGCTGAAATGCATCAGGCAGACTGTATTTCCCAATGAATCTCCCCATTTTGAACATCGCTTTGAGGCTTTGCTCTAGGAGTGGAGTCCCATTTACCTGAAATATGCAGAACTGGCGAGGTTTCATTATATGCTAATTTCCAAAAGTAAATATGCACCCCAAAATTGTTGATCTTTTTTTTTTTTACAAAGGCGCCAAAAGCCATCATATGTGGCATGCTCCAAATACAGATGAGTCACTCCCCCCCTACCAACTCACTTATGCATTTATATCTATCTAATATCATGTTTTATAAATCCAACTTAAGCTATTCTAAAATAGATAGTGACATAATTCCACTAGCTTTTAGCACTGGATTTGATTTCTGCTTTGGTGGATTTTTGGGTCACACAGTTCAGAAACATTATAAGCATATAGTGAAGGAGGGAGAACAGTTGGGGGGCTTATATTTTCAAGGAATCTGCCAGATGACAATTAGAGAAATAACGTAATCTTCATAAAAACCTTTGCATTGTAACCCTTCCTGGCCTTCAGCTGCGTTCCAAGAGAGCTGGGGGTAATTAACAGAAACTGCAGCTTGTCCTGCCTGCCTCACTAATGCTTAAGAGGTTGAAAACTTGCTGTGCTACTTAACAGTTCTCCTCCTGCTGATACCAGTTTGACATTTATGCTTCTTCCATTTTAAAGACTGTAATGCCGCATGCATTCAGCTATTCCTTGGAGGTGCTTCAAAATTACAATATTATTGTTTGTTTCAGTGAATTGGTATGGATTTATTTAAGCTCACACGTCTCAGCTACAATTTGTCCCTTTGGGGTTCCAACCCTAAACAGACTTCTTAAACATAAGTGTGGCTTTAGATATCCATTGACTACCTCTATAGCCATGGTTTGCTCTGTGCATATTAGGGAAATTCCTGCCCTTTCCCCACCGCATACAAAAGAAACCAAGGGGTTGCTTACAAAAATGTGCATAGGAATATCGCTTATCTGAGAATAAGTCAAGGAACATGATGTCCCTGTGACCATTGCTATAAATGTGTTGTGCACGATCAGTAGACATAGTAAGTACTTTAGCAACTTCATGTTCCTGCCCCATGGCATGCACCTGCCCCACCAGTCACTCCTGACTGAAAGGGTTAAGCATGCAGCAAATGAGATATGCTGCAGTATGCTTATACATTGATCATTAGCAATTGTCTCTTTATTAATTACATTGCACACACTTCATTGCCTTCTTGCAAGAATTCACATGTACTGCCAGGGTACAGTGTGTCAGACTAAGAATGGGGAGACCGAGGTTCAAATTCTTGCTCACTTATACTGTATGGTGAACACTTATGCATCACCAGAAAAGAGGAAATGCATCCACAAAAAGAGGGCATATATTTGCTGATAATAATAATAATAATAATAATAATAATAATAATAATAATATAATAATAATAAATGCATGAGCTAATTTATTTGCATAGATGCAGATTTGAAGAGTATACAATGGGCAGAATTCAAAATCATTCTCTCCCAACTTATTCCATCAGTACAAGCATTTCAGCTTGAAAAGATTTCCTGATAAGGTGGTTGTAAGAATCACGACACAATAACACTTTTGAAGCATTTTAAATGCTTCGATAATATATGCTATGCAAGAATTGATGTTGTTGTTGTTTCTGTCATTGTCTTTTTAAAGTGGTTTTAACCAATTTTGATAAGCTACTTTAGGAGGTTCTTGCCCTGAAAGGTGGCAGATACATTCCTTAAATAACAGAATAGTAATATTTACCACAGTAAGGATGTAGAGTCATACCTTCTCTCTGTACCAAGAGTTTAATTCCATTTACACCTGTGCAGATTGTGGGCTAGTAATTCAGAGTAATTCATTTGCATTCACTAGTGCTGAACCATTTTCCTCTCTCTGTGTGTGCATAATCATTCTCCATCAATTAATCAGAAATTAGTTGTATTTGAAAGCCCTCAAAGAGAAATTCTCATGGGTAGAGTGCAGGGCTTTTTGTTGTTCCTTGAATGAGGATGTAATTGTGAGCATCCTTTCATTCTACGAATCAGGTCTCTGCATTCTGCAGCCTTCCTGGGTGCCTTTGCTTCAATTAAAGGTGTTGTCAGATCAGGAAGCATGAGCAGCCAGGGAGGCTGCAGAGTGCTGAAGAAATATTTACTGGCAAGAGAAACACCTTGCCACAACAAGGCAAGTGAAAAACACTACCCCCGCCTCACCCCACCAAAAGCTGCTTTGCCCTGAGAATGAGGCATGAGAATGGAAGCCTCTTTTGCAGGGGAAGAAAACTTTTGGGAAATTGGAGAACAGATTGTGGCACAGCAGTGCTGCTGATCACAAGTAGTTAAAGCTAAGAACCTAGTAAAACTGGTAGTGTCTTGTTTCAGAAGACTGGGCAGATGTGAACCTCCACAACATGCTGACATGGGCTTCATACGACGCGATTGTTCTCAATTTACACACTCAATTTAGACTGGTGTGACTGAGGACACCATGCATAGCACATTTTTCAGTTAGCTTATTGCCCCATCAGAGGAAAAAGGAAACCATTATTCACTTTTTAAATGTTCCCTTTAGAAGCAGTTGAAACATAAATCTGGCCGATTCCCATGAAGAAGGACAACCCGCCTTAAACAGAACAGCGGAGTGTTGCAGTCTCAGATTCTTCATTAATACGGCCATTTGCCAATATGGAATTTCAGTGTGCACTAATTAAATAGAATAAGTGCAGAAGGGTTACATTAGTGTGGTGTGGCTGGAGATGGAGTTCTCAGATAGAGTTGCTGGAAGGAGGCAGCCCTGAAAGCAACACCTGGCCTGGACTCTCAGCAGTGCATTAGTTAGAAACAGGAGAGAGAAACAATCCCACCACTAATGAGCCCCAGGTGAAAAGACTGTTTAACTAGATGGGGCCTTTAAAAAAAAGAAAAGGGAAAAATTCTGAATATTCTGATTGATGAGAAAATTGTTTGGCATCCCCAATTGCTCCTTACATTAAAAGGCAGACTTTGTTTTATTTTTCCCAGTTAAAACATTTGGGCTGCCAACTGCTGAAAACACATATAATGAGTTATGAGGGGAAGGAAGGAAGAAGACATTCCAAGCATGTAAGAAAGGGAGATAAAACCGTACATCACATTTTGTGTTGGCTGAGTGTTTATGGGTTACAATGGTGGAATGGGAATCTCTTTTAGTTTAAAGGGGCTTATTAAGCATCCACTGATGGACAGAGTTTTCCTAGCATTACCTTTGGAGAGACATCAAACATGACTTCTTTCCTTTTGACCAAATTGTCTTTAATGGGCTAGGGAAACGTATGTGCGCATCTAACTCTACATTTTGAAAAGTGGTTTGTTTGCTATCGTTATCAAGATATCAGAACCAAATTTTGCATGATGAATCCTGAGAACAAGAAACGAGTTTCTATCTATACTTAGGTACAATTCAATGTAACTTTGAATCACGGTGGCAAACGGAATCTTTCAGAATTGCACCATTTTTTTTTACTTCCTCAGAATTCCTGAGCAATGCCTGGCACAAGACTCATATACACATTACAGTGGTACCTCGGGTTACAGGCGCTTCAGGTTACAGACTCCGCTAACCCGGAAGTAGTACCTCGGGTTAAGAACTTTACCTCAGAATGAGAACAGAAATCATGCGGTGGTGGTGCGGCGGCAGCGGGAGGCCCCATTAGCTAAAGTGGTACCTAAGGTTAAGAACGGTTTCAGGTTAAGAACGGACGTCCGGAATGAATTAAGTTCTTAATCAGAGGTATCACTGTAGTTTCATGGTGATATGGATTCCGGTGCTGAATGGTAATCAGAGCAAGAAGAAACCTGCCAGGGTCATAGGCCTCTCTATACTCAACTCTATGGGGATCTTTTCCAGCTAGGGTATCTGAGGTCAGTGTCTGGGGGCTGGAGCTAGAAGAAGCTACTAAGTTGCAGTAAAGTGGAAGGTAATGCTCCACAGACCAGACAGGTGTAGAGAGCCAGTCTCCCACTATTTATAGTAGCTTCCCACAACCTGGTGTTCTCCAAGACCTTTGAACTGCAGCTCCTATCAGCTCTAGTCAGCCCTGCCATGAGGCAGATGGAAGCATCTTCCTTGAGCTTCCCTGTTTGGACTTACCCCCACAAGAAGGACCCCTGTGCCCTCTCCATGTGTTCAGATACAGAGCGTAAAGAAGGAAAGGTTAGGTATGACTTCCTCTCTCACCACCTTTTATATTTCTAGTGCAATATACCCTGGAAGCCAAAGCAAGTCACTGTCACTATCACCTCTCTCTCTCTCTCTCTCTCTCTCTCTCTCTCTCTCTCTCTCTCTCTCTCTCCAATCTCTGAGACTGGCAGTTATTGCAGATAAGCATTCAATTGCCCCTTTGTCAATAAAATTCAATTCACTGAAAAGCTCAGATCTCGACTCTGTTGCTCCACAGGCACCTTATGAGGACATCTGACTACCCTCGCTCGTGATCTGAAGCTATGCCATACTCCTTCCTATTTGCAAAATGGGGTTGCTTCTGGGCCAGCTCTGCCAAAAAGGCAGGAGCCTGACCTCAAGCAGAACAGAGCCTGGCTCACTGGAAATGGTAGCCCTAGCACATCTGAGCTGATTTCCCGCCTCCATCATTCCTGTTTGTAGAAGGGCTTATTCCCTGAACATGGAGAAGTAGGTATAGAGAGACGTGTGTCCTGAGCAAGCAGGATAATGCATCCTTATTGAGTAGAAAGCCTTAAGTTAGAGTTCCATGAAGGTCTTACAGTGCTTCAGAAAATGACTCTAGTGTAAAGTTTACATTGAAACTGGAAGCCATTTTGAACAAAGTCTTGGAACATAAAAGCTGAACCAGGAAAAAAACCAAGATATACCAGACAGTGGGGAGAGCTCATTGAAAACTTTTTTATGGTGATAATACCTCTCTTCCTAACCCCAATTATTTCCCAGTTGCAGATCTTTCCTATTGCCTAGAAGTGAACTAGCATGAAGGCTGTCTCCTTTCATTGGAATGAATGGGGACCACCATGAGTACATCTGAGCATGTCTATATATTTTCCTTAGCGCAGATGCATAAATGCCTTGGAATTTACTTTTACATGTCTTCCTTTCACAGGAAGGAATGTCAGCAATGATGAGCCATTCTGAGCTCCAGTGCCTTATCTAAAAAGCATCCTGTGAGACTAAATTTTCAGCTGTTTGGCAGCTGTACCAAGTTCTAGCTTAGGTTAAACATATTAGGCCAGGATCCAAATTCTAGCAGACTAATTTCATTGCCATGGTCCTTTGTTAGTTGATGCATACAAGTAAATATTCTAGTTTCAGAAACTTTTTTTCTTGCTATCATGTGAATCAGTCTCTTTCTTTCTTTCTTTCTTTCTTTCTTTCTTTCTTTCTTTCTTTCTTTCTTTCTTTCCTTCCTCTAGATGGGTCGGTTCACAAGAACTGCTGTTTTATCTCTCCTGGCCTGAAAACCACACCTGTAAATTCACATTTTAAGAGTTTTGCTTTATAAGATTATCCAGACTGTTATTTCTTTTAATGATCTCTTTAATGTTGAACTGAATGGCCTTTCCTCCTGTTGGATCAAGGCCACCCTGCTCTTGAACAGGTAAAATGAAGGGGCGAATAAATGTGTGTGGCGGGGGGGTCTGTGGTCCTCCATGTGCTGCTAGCCTAAAACTCCCCTCATCCATTGGCCATGCTGGCTGGAGCTGATGAGGAGTTGGACTCCAACAACATCTGGAGGGCCACAGCTTCCCCACATCTGGAATAGATAAAAGCAGAACTTGTAAAGTATTTTTTTAAAAGTATTAAGCCTATTTTTAAAAGCAGAAGGCCTCATTGGATGCTGCTGCAAAATGTCCTGAGCCATCACTGCATTGCATTTATACTTGTTTGATTTATTTCTCACCAATCTTTAAGTGCCTAACATTACTTGTGTGTAATGTACTTCCTCCGTTGAAGGACTTTTGGCTGTGCAACAGAACCTCCCCTCCCTCTCATCTCCTCTTCCCCAGACACCCCCAATCTGTTATGGGGGTCCCCTCAAGCCTCCAGAGTAGATTTGGGGAGGGTATAGGGGGCATGTGGAGAGAAGTGAGGAAGGGCAAGCTTCATTGTGCCCGTGGAAACCATTGGTGGATCCCACCCAATCATACAGACACATAAAATCATGCCGATACAGTACTGCTCATTTACTTGACTTGAGCCAGGCTCAACATGTCACTTGCCAAATCCAGCCCCCATTCAAAATACTTGAGATGCTGTGGAAATGTTTCCAGAAGATCACACCAGTTCCCGCAGACATTGACCACTGCTTTGGTCTCGAAAAGTATACAACACTGTCCCTCTTACTCCTCGAACAACAGTGGCCTGTCGAAACCAAAATGTTATGTGACAGCATAAACCAAACACTTAGGGTGGGATTTAAATTTAATAGTCCCTTTCGCCAATACTTTTCTCAACTTTTTATTCAGGACTGTGAAAAAATATAACAAACCTTTCAAAAAATTATTAGCACCTCCTAATATCTCAGATCAAAAATTTCACTAGGCTAAGTTCTGGGAATTTAGCCAACCAGGAAAACAGTTGCTTAAGATATCATCTTTCTTCTCCACCCCACAGTCTCTCCCTCAACATTACTTCCCAATGTTAACACAACTGCCATTTAGAAGTTATGGGCTAAAGTCATTGGGTTGTGGATGACAAATAAGATAACTTTGTGTTCCTTATTATTAAGTATTAATTACTATATAAATAATTAGTGTTAAAAACTGAGATACTTCTTTAAGAACCCCAAATGGGGCACTTTTCAGAGGTCAGATACATCTATTCACCATATCTGATAATCACAAACCAGACATAGACAGAGGTGGCCTGAGGTGTTTTGGCACCTGAGGTGAAATGCCCCACTGCTGCCCACACAATGGGGTGGGGGCAAGCTCCATAAGGGCTTCTCCTCAAGAAGACCTTGTGGCCTCTCCTCCACCGGGCAGGGGAGGGGGATTTTTACAGATCCCCCATCTCTTGCCTAGCAGTGGAGCTTCGCACCGGCTTCTCTTTCCTGATGTTGTGATCATGTTATAGTTATATAACAAAATATAGCAACAAATAGTAACAGAAAATAACAAAAAATCAGGTCTGGAAAAAGACAATACAACAGGGAAAACCCCTGAAATGTAACATTTTGGCAGCAACATTATCTGGATTCTCCATAGTAATGAATAAATGGTGTCAATCCCATAGAAAATTGCCGGTGTGAAAAGCAAGCATAATAATGCTTTATTGCCTTAATATGTTAATGCATGTTGATATTCTTAGCATATTGTTAACTGAAGCTTTAGAGGGCATTTCCCCACTAGAATGTTGATCCTATCGTTCATAGTTTTGGTGTGTGTTGTGTCAAGAGAATTCAAGACTGGAAATCCATACACATCTATAGAATTAACTACATCTATTGCAGACTAAATGAGTATGCTTCTTTCTTTCTTTCTTTCTTTCTTTCTTTCTTTCTTTCTTTCTTTCTTTCTTTCTTTTTTAAAAAACTATTCTTCAGAGAAGGAGATGCACACTATTTACATGACTGAATTTAGGTAACACTTTTTTTAAAAAAAAGACTTAGAGCTTCCTGCTAAAGGTCATTTGTAATTGAGTTGGGCTCCTTAATCTAAACAGTTAGATGCAATAACATTTGTTCAAAGTTGAGAAAGAAATGGCAAATGGCCACATTTCTTAAGATCCTGTAATTGAGTGAAATCTTGGAATCCAGCAGATGACAAGTTCAAGGATGAGCCTCTTCTCCTAAAGCCCAGTTGGAACTCATAAAAGCCATCTGATTTTCTGTTTTCATGTGAAACTTTTTAGAGCAGCAGGATTAATGAATGTATGAGAATGTGTCCTTGGATTACGATGCATTCCTTCAGAATGAGAATAAGAAATATGAGAAATATTAAAAAGAAAACAAACGCGGCATTGTTAATTTCTCACTATGCGGCTGAAATACTTGTAACTAAGTGTCCATAACATGACTTCAGTACTGGTTCATTTTCTCACCAATGCCAGGTGCATTCACTGGAAACAGTTGTAAACAGTACATGATTCTGCTAAGAGACAGAAAAGAACATAAACTACCATTAAACTCCGTTTATAGTCTCCTATAAATGCTGCAAGATCCTCTCTCCTGGAACTAACAAGATAATAAATTTAAATTGGCTCACATTTCTAACATGGACAGTGGAGCTCTCTATCTACAATTCGGTCTCTGTAACAGTATGAAAAGTATTATCTAATGTTATGTGGTTTATTTATGAAAAAAAATGTTGTTAGTTAAACCAAATAATCCAACTCTATGTAATTTGAATCAAAGCCACGATGTCACAGCTGCTTGTGAGAACCTTATTTTCAACTAGCTGATGAGGACAGCTACTGAAGCAGAGTAACAATCATCTTTGATCTGTTTGTTTAAAATTATCAAATTGTGAAATTTAGAGTTAAACTCAACAAGCTTACCAGCTGTTCCATCAGATAACTTCCTGGTCAAAGGTCACACTTGTTATAAGAATGGGAATATATTATATAATGGCAGGATCCTGCTATTGAAATAAACTTGTACACATTCCAAACACTCACAAATGTACACTCATCACTGTATATATATATATATATATATATATATATATATATATATATATATATATAATATACCAGATATATCCATCGTTTAAGTATTTGGGCACTGCATTTCAGAGAAGGACTAGGGCTGAATTGAAATTCATTGAAGACTGGACTCCTGTATGATAAAGATACCTGAAACTACAGTCACTGTAGTTAATTCTGGAGATTTCCTGTTTGTCTAGAGTCAGAATGGTCAAACCTGTCAGTTTTGGTTTCTCTGAACTTTTTATTTTGCCCAATGTTCAGTTTGCCCCATTTCTGCATCAATGTGCAATTCTTTTTTGAACGTCCACATGGAAAAGTGTATGCATTTGTGTGCACCTTTCTCCTAATTATGCTTTTGCAAATAATATAACGTAACAGAATAATGCAATTTTGGCTTTGGTGGGAGAACTGTGTCACAAAATTTGGATAAGTGCAAATTTCAAAGGAGAAAAATGTTTCCATTTGTGTATTGGTTCAGGAACTATTTGGTGGGTTCATATTCAAATATATACTGAACTCTTTTCTCTACCATCCCCTTTCCAGAGAAAGGTGAAGTCTACAGCATGCTTCTTTAAGCCTCTCATCTGCAAAGCAGTTAAGATGAATGAATTAGTGAGTGAACAAATGAATGAATGAGTGAACTTTAAACAATAAAGTATAGGCCACCACAATATAAATACAGCAAACAAACAACCATTTTGACAATATTCAACAGACAAATTTTGCTACTTTGGTGGTAGTCAATACATGTTGGTTTACATATGTGGCCCAAGAGGAATCTGTTTGACAGGGGACAAAGGACACAATTAACGAATGTGTGCCTAGGGTGCTCATTTAAAGGCCAACTGAGTAAGTAATGAGAGACACCCACAACCTCATTAGACTCACAAAAGCAGTCTTGGGTAGGTTGGAATGTTAAGTACCTGTATAAACTATGTTAGACCCATTACTCTAAAGAAACGAAAACCTTATCCTAAATATTTATATTTTTATAAATATTTTTTTATTAAACAGAAGTAAATCCCAGAGGTTAACTCCCAAACCTATGCTCACTTGCCACCCAGAGTTCTGAGTAAGAATGCGCAGGTTCAAGCAGTAATGTCCACAGTGTATATAGAATTGTATATATAGTCTCTGGACGCAAGGAAATTCCATTTCTGTTATCAGGTGTCTCATTGTCTTTGTGGCTTAGAGAGCCAGTGTGGTGTTGTGGTTAAGAGTGGTCGACTCGTAATCTGGTGAACCAGGTTCGCGTCCTCGCTCCTCCACATGCAGCTGCTAGGTGACCTTGGGCTAGTCACACTTCTCTGAAGTCTCTCAGCCCCACTCACCTCACAGAGTGATTGTTGTGGGGGAGGAAGGGAAAGGAGCTTGTTAGTCGCTTTGAGACTCCTTAGGGTGGTGATAAAGCGGGATATCAAATCCAAACTCTTCTTCTTCTTAGAAGTCCTCTGCCAAATAAGCATGTCTTGTTTAAAAATTTCACAGGCTTTTAAAAGATTTCTTGTGATTCACCTGGAAAACAGAAGGGGGAAAGGAACGACAATAATAAAAAAGGCAGCATAAGTGCTACTTATTATTATTATATATTAAATTTGTATACCAGCTTATACCTGCAGATCTCTGGGCGGTTCACAAGACAAAATCACAGTATGAAAAGCACAAAATACATAACAAAAATAAATGCAAATGCAATCCAATAATCCCCCTTCCACAGCACATTTTAAAAGGGCTTTGGGTGTCAGTCAGCCAAAGTCCTGGTTGTAGAGCAGGGGTGTCAAACTCAAATTCATCGGGGGCCGCATCAGCAGTTTGGTCACCCTCAAAGGGCCGGTGACCCTCAAAGGGCTGCCCTCCCCCTCTCCACTGTGTGGAAAAAATATTTTTTTCTGGTTTTCCTCCTCTAAAAGGCTGGGAGGGAGGGAGGGAGGGAAGAGAGAGAGAAGGAAGGAAGGAAAGAAGGAAAAAAGAAGGGGTGAGAAAGAGAGATAGATGGATGGATGGAAGGAAGGAAGGAAGGAAAGAAAGAAAGAAAGAAAGAAAGAAAGAAAGAAAGAAAAATAAAGGGAGAGAGAGAGAGAGAGAGAGAGAAGGAAGGAAGGAAGGAAGGAGTGAAAGAGAGAGAGGAGAGAGGGAAGATGCTGCTTGCTTCTCCACCCCCCCACCCGAAAAAGAAGGCTTTTGCGAGGGGGGGACGGCCGGGAGGAGCAAGAAACGTCTCCTCCGCTGTAGCAGAGGGCATGTTGCTTGCTTCTCCACCCCCCCCCACCCGCAAAAGAAGGCTTTTGCGAGGGGGGGCGGCCGGGAGGAGCAAGAAACGTCTCCTCCGCTGTAGCAGAGGGCATGTTGCTTGCTTCTCCACCCCCCCACCCGCAAAAGAAGGCTTTTGCGAGGGGGGGCGGCTGGGAGGAGCAAGAAACGTCTCCTCCGCTGTAGCAGAGGGCATGTTGCTTGCTTCTCCACCCCCCCACCCGAAAAAGAAGGCTTTTGCGAGGGGGGGGGCGGCCGGGAGGAGCAAGAAACGTCTCCTCCGCTGTAGCAGAGGGCATGTTGCTTGCTTCTCCACCCCCCCCCCCCGCAAAAGAAGGCTTTTGCGAGGGGGGGCGGCCGGGAGGAGCAAGAAACGTCTCCGCTGTAGCGGAGGAGATGCTGCTCATTCTCCCCCCCCCACCGCTGCCTGCTGTTCGCAGGGATTGGCGCAGCGCGGGGTGGTGGTGGGATCAGCAGGCTGGTGCGGGGGGCTTCCCCGACGCGGCAGAAAGCCGCGCGGGGCACCCCCGAGGCGGCAAAAAGCCGCGCTGGGCCAAAACGGCCGAAAAAAAAAAAACCTTGCCGGGTTCCCACAGCAAGGCAAAAATGGTGCGGGGGGCTTCCCTGAGGTGGCAGAAAGCCGCGCGGAGCACCCCCGACGCGGCAAAAAGCCGCCCTGGGCCAAAACGGCCCGAAGAAAAAAGCCTTGCCTCCCGGCAAGGAAAAATTGGTGCGGGGGGCTTCCCTGAGGCGGCAGAAAGCCGCGCGGGGCACCCCCGAGGCGGCAAAAAGCCGCGCTGGGCCAAAACGGCCGAAAAAAAAAACCTTGCCGGCTTCCCCCGGCAAGGCAAAAATGGTGCGGGGGGCTTCCCTGAGACGGCAGAAAGCCGCGCGGAGCACCCCCGACGCGGCAAAAAGCCGCCCTGGGCCAAAACGGCCCGAAGAAAAAAGCCTTGCCGGGAAGGAAAAATTGGTGCGGGGGGCTTCCCTGAGGCGGCAGAAAGCCGCGCGGAGCACCCCCGACGCGGCAAAAAGCCGCCCTGGGCCAAAACGGCCCGAAGAAAAAAGCCTTGCCGGGAAGGAAAAATTGGTGCGGGGGGCTTCCCTGAGGCGGCAGAAAGCCGCGCGGAGCACCCCCGACGCGGCAAAAAGCCGCCCTGGGCCAAAACGGCCCGAAGAAAAAAGCCTTGCCGGGAAGGAAAAATTGGTGCGGGAGGCTTCCCTGAGGCGGCAGAAAGCCGCGCGGGGCACCCCCGACGCGGCAAAAAGCCGCGCTGGGCCAAAACGGCCCGGGAAAAAAAAAACCTCTGCTCCCTTCCTCTCGCGCGCGCTGACCTTCGCCGCCCACCGCCAATCAGCGCACGCTCACGGGCCACATGACGAGGTCTCGCGGGCCGCATTTGGCCCGCGGGCCTTGTCCTTGACACCTGTGTTGTAGAGGAATGATTTTGCTTGGCCACATGTATTTGAGGTGCTACTTGTGCACTTACCATTACTGGTGTCATTGCTGGATTGTGGCTGCTTTATTCTGGGCAAGGGGTGGGGGATAAATTCAATTTAGTTTGCAGCTAAAGGCAAACCTACCTAATTCACATCATCCCTCAAAATTTGCACTTCTCTCAGTTTTGCAATGTAGTCATAAATGCATATATTAGTGAAAATAACATACAAAAATGCATTACTGTATATTAGGGAAATTGTTTTGCAAAATGTGTATATTAGGCAAACTTGTATACAATAATGTGTACAATAAGAGAAATCCACAATTGATTGCTAATGAAGTTTCATGAGGACTTTTTAGAAAATCAGAAACTAGCGTAGAAATGTGGGGGACGGAATGTGAGATTGGAAAAATGAGAAACTGAGAGAAACCAACATTGACAGATTTGCCCACCTCTCCTCTGGTGTGACATCTCTTTCGATGATGTGCTGGTGCAGCTGACAAACCCCAACCCCTTCAGTGCATATTTCTTGACATGGCTCAAGTCTTCTGCTCAGCTTCATAAATCAAGCTTAAATCCCAGCTCTTCCAGCTAAGGCATTTTGTAAATCAACTCTAAAGGAAGGACTGAGTGTTTCTTCTGCCTAACTGAGAGTTAGCTAATAACACAGCCAGCCAGCAATACTTCACGTTCTGCATTAAAAGAGAGGGTGTGTCCCTGGTTGGCTGGTTTGTGCTGAATTAATATTTGCTTAGCAAATTCATTTCAGAATATTCCTTCTCAACAAATCAATATTAAAATAGGATAATGGGTTGCACTGGAAGAACTGTAAATAAGATGGACACACACACACACACACACACACACACACACACACACACTTGAGTAGAGTAGTCTTCATGTTGGCAGGAGCTGGGACCGAGCAACGGGAGCTCACCCCGTTGCGGGGATTCGAACCACCGACCTTTTGATCGGCAAGCCCAAGAGGCTCAGTGGTTTAGACCACAGCGCCACCCGTGTCCCTAGCAGTTCGAAAGCATGCCACTGCAAGTAGATAAATAGGTACTGCTCCAGTGGGAAGGTAAACGGCGTTTCCGTGTGCTGCTCTGGTTGCGCCAGAAGCGGCTTAGTCATGCTGGCCACATGACCCGGAATAACTGTCTGCGGACAAACGCCAGCGCCCTCGGCCTTTAAAGCGAGATGAGCGCCGCAACCCCAGAGTCATCTGCGACTGGACTTAACTGCGACTGGACTTAACCTTAACCTTTACCTTTAGTCTTCATGTTGAGGCTGCAATCCTAAACATATAAGCTCCATTGGATACAATGCATAAGACTGGGCTGTAAGATGTTACAGGGCAATTATATTCTTCCACATGCCCCGTGACTTCTTCAGTAGTTTTTCACTATTTCAGAAATCCTTACAGCTCAACCCTATAACATTTTACTCAGAAGTACATCACACCAAGTTCATGAGACATCTTATGAGAAGCAGCAATTCCTTCGTCTTATTCTAACCTGTTGCAGATCCATTTCCTTGCTTGACTCTGAGGCTCATCCACACTTCCGCTTGTCCCGGGTCTGAGTGGTTTTCTGTTTGTCTCATGCTTTCTAGGCATTGGACTGAGCGGTTTTCCAGTTGCCCTGCCACTTTCCCTGGGAAAACCAGGTCCTTACCTCTGAATTGAAGCAAAAGTCAATGTGCAGAAAACATGTTTGATGTTTGTAGTAAAGACCTTGATTACCCAGTGGAAAGCAATGGACAAGAAGAGGTGTGGGTGAGCCCTGAGTTGCCTAAATGTGTATATGAGAAGCCTTTTCTCCCTGTATTCTCTATGCCATGGGTGGAGGGATATCGGGCCTGGGAGTCAAGTATGTCCTTCCAGACCTCTCAGTCTGATGTTTGGGATTCTCCCCAGACCATACATACCACCAGCCCAGCTTCACACCTTCCTTGAGTATTTTTGCCTGGTTCAAACCAGTCCTGATATTGCCTCTGGCTTGTCTGGATGGAGGAGAGAGAGAGAGAGAGAGGGAAGAAACTAACCCACTGCACAAAGGTAAAATCTACATTCATTTCTCCACCCACATTGGCCTATGCCTGCCCTGTCTGCCGTATGCATGAAGCCCCTGGAAAGTTGCCCAGAAGGTTATGCAACCCTCAGGTCAAAAGAGGGTTCAAAACTGTATAAGGTAATCATCCCTGACACTTTTTGTCTAAATCACAAATTTAGCATGTCATAGGGAAGATTCTGGTTCCCTCACCTCAAAAAGACCATGCTTCCACCAGTGGCAGACTTTGGGCTCTCAAATTTCAGCAGCGCCCTGTGCAATGCTAAAATTCAGGGACCTCCCCTTACCTATAGTGTTGCTTAGGTACCCCCTGCAGCATGGCGCCCAGTGCTGCCAATTTGGTTGCGCTACCCCATAACTGCCTCTGATTCCAGAAGATCCCCAAAGCGCTGTGTTCTATCCTATTTATGCTTCTTTGTACTGCCTCCATCCCTTCTCTTGTGCTCATTTTGACCCGTTTTATTCTCCATTGTTGTGTGATGGATCACATAGCAAGCATGTTTATGACGGCCCATCAGAAGCATTGCCCTCCCTCTGGAAAGGAGCTGTGCTACCAACACTTTTCCACTGGATGCAGACTCTCCCCATCCACTATCTTTGGAGGGGAGAAGTCCTCCTGCCTGTTATATTTCACCCCCTTTTCTAGAACCAGATCCTAACTAACCCCATTGTTCATTTTTACTGTACAGAGGAGGAGTAATGCCTGGCTGCTAATAGTCCCATCAGATTATCTGGTCTGCATAGTTGTGTGTTGAAACATTTCAGGGTAATCCACAAACACAATTATGCATATGGTTAACTATAAACATTTGAGTTATGGCAACAGAATTTAAAAAAATGAAGTTTGCATTTCAAGTCAGTGCATAAGCTAGAGGACTCTCTCATCATCCTTGGGGATCAAACTTTCCATCAGCATTCCCATTAATTTCGATGAGACCTCTCATAAGTGTCTCTACTCAGAATTCGATCTGCAGCATTTGAAAATGAAACATGTTCCCCCTGACTTTGGGCTACTGATAGCATTTCATACCAAACCACAATATGATACGCATGGCTGCCATAAAGTAATGCAGTGTCAACATTTTTCAAGCAAGAAGATGTGTTGTTTTGCCAGGCAGATGGCTTCCAGATCTGCTGTTGTCACTCATTAAGATAGTAAGCTGGACTTCTGTGAATTACGAAACGGTAAATACTTTAATAGTAGATATATGGGGGAGTGATCTCAAATCATTCTCTCCCTTGGTTGCTTTAATCATTTCATCTTGACAGTTGGCCTTGTGAATCTGTGACAAGTTTAGAAGATGCCAGGAATAAAACATGCACAGGATGCAAAGGAATCTAGACACAAAACTGTGGGTCCTTTTGCCTTATATCTGACATGATATTTCTGGAAGGATATCAGGAGAGGAACCAAAAACCTAATGCCAAATGCAGAACCCCATGTTAGCATCATGTAAAATAGTCATTGGGGAAACCACATTTGGAAAGCTGTTCTGCTGTTTTGAATGTGTGGTAACCTATTAGTGGATATTCATATTGTCCATAGTAACATAAGGTAAAGGTAAAGGTACCCCTGACCATTAGGTGCAGTCGCGGATGACTCTGGGGTTGCGGCGCTCATCTCACTCTATAGGCCGAGGGAGCCGGCGTTTGTCCGCAGACAGCTTCCGGGTCATGTGGCCAGCATGACTAAGCCGCTTCTGATGAACCAGAGCAGCGCACGGAAACGCCGTTTACCTTCCCGCCGGAGTGGTACCTATTTATCTACTTGCACTTGACGTGCTTTCGAACTGCTAGGTGGGCAGGAGCTGGGACCAAGCAATGGGAGCTCACCTCGTCACGGGGATTCAAACCGCCGACCTTCTGATTGGCAAGCCCTAGGCTCAGTGGTTTAGACCACAGCGCCACTCACGTCCTTCCATAGTAACATATGGGGTACCATATTTAAATGGTGCCGAATGCAAGCCATGTTTTCAAAAGGACAATTGGGAGCACAGGCTCCCATTTGTTTTTTTCACAAGGGAAGCTTGCATTTGGTGCTGTTTAAATTTAGCACCAAATGCAAGCCAAGCTGCTGATCCACTCAGAACCTCTTGAATTGGAGCTCCTGGCTGGATCTACTGACTACCCAAAGCATCACTGGAAGTGAGAAAAAGAGGGGGGGGGGGACGACTCAGAAATTTTCTCAGAAATAAATGTTTTCTGATAAATTTTTATTGAGCTCTCCACTCAGCACTTTTTCTGCAACAAATGTCTTCAGAACATATGCAGAGAATCAATAAAAATATATTTGGGTAATTTGAAAGTTTTAATATGGGTTGAAGGTGAATTTGCCTAGAAAAGGTGGTAGGAATCACGGGGCTGACGTCAGCCCAGAGTGAGGCCATCATTCTGATTGGCTCTCACACTACACTGTCTCGGGTTTTCTTTCTCCTGAGGAGCCATAGCTTGGAATAAAACATGAATTTAGGAAGCTGCCTTATGTCAGGTCAGACTCTCTGTCCATCATGTTATAAAGCTAGGATGGCCACTTACATGCTAGCAAACAACTTAAGATGCAGCAGCGCTAAAGAAAAAGAGTGCAAAAGAGGATACAATTGTACATAATATTTGAATGTGCTAATGTGTATGTGTAGGTGCACATTTAGAGATTTAAAGAGAAATGCAATGCATCTTGCCATAATGGGGCAGAGTGTAACCAGGTGAGCTGTGTGCTTCCTCAGTCTGCTGTTCAGGTGCTAAGTGTTCAAATGCTAAGTTTTGAGGGGTACAGTGGTACCTCTGGTTAAGAACTTAATTCGTTCTGGAGGTCCATTCTTAACCTGAAAACCGTTCTTAACCTGAGGTACCACTTTAGCTAATGGGGCCTCCCGCTGCTGCTGTGCTGCCGCCACACGATTTCTGTTCTCATCCTGAGGTAAAGTTCTTAACCTGAGGTACTACTTCCGGGGTTAGCGGAGTCTGTAACCTGAAGTGTTTGTAACCTGAGGTGTTTGTAACCTGAGGTACCACTGTACTGTCAAGACCTTGCTGTCCCTTCTATTCTCCCCCTCCCCACATGCACTGTACTTGAATGAGACAAACCTTCAAATAGAGGACTGTCTCATGACAACCTTTCAAATGAAGATTGTCCTCTGTAAAGTTTGGAACAATACCAAGATATTACTCTTTTAAATGTGTTTGCAAGTTGTATTCCCCCCCCCTCCAGTTATTCTAGTACTTTGCTGATAGAAAAGCATAAGTTAGTGGGTATGTTACACGAGGACTGCATCCTGTTTAGCATTTTCTGGCATAGTGGGACCACAGGATTATACTGAAAAGGATGCAGACCCAGAGAATGTAGTATTGCTCACTACTAATGATGTCATAGGCCCCAGCCAATCCATTGTCAAAACACTAAGCAGAGGCTTGACAGCCACCTGTCAGGAATGCTTTGATGGTGTTTCCTGCTTGGTAGGGGGTTGGACTGGATGGCCCTTGTGGTCTCTTCCAACTCTATGATTCTATGATTCTATGATTCTATGATTCACTAATGACATCATAAGCCCCTGACAAAAATGCTTAGAATACTCTCATGACATTTTGCACAACACTTTCAATAACAGAAGTAACAGACACATTACCTAGAAGTACCACATGGTTTTATTTAAAGTATAGCTCTCAAAGCGGCACGTTTTCCCCACTGATAAAATACTACAGTCTGAGTGCTGTTAAAGCTGCAATCTCTCTGCAACAGATGTGCTATCTTGAAGGAGAAATGTTGGACCCTACAACCAGATTATCTAGGAAGGCCATTCAAGTCCCAAGTCCCAGGCAAGAGAATTTACAGTACAAGTGCTGTGATGAAACCACTTTCTGTGCTTGACTTTAAACATTAACATTTGGAAAGTTAAGGAGGAAACCTGAGAGGCTACATGGATCTTCTCCTGGTGCCTTGATACAAAGGGACACATCTGGCCGGCAGGTGCACACTCTCAACATCGAGACTTGCCCCCCCCATCTCAAATCAATTGTTCGCCATATTTAATCACTGTCAGCCTTGACAAGACTCCCAGTTATCTGCAAAGGAAATGTTAGCAGTGCCACCCCAAATGTATTAAGGTCACCAGTACATTGTTTTACAAACATTAAATAACGTTTTATCACAATGTCTTGTGTAGGATTATTAGACTGTGGTTGTGTAAACCTTCTTAAAAAAAAAAAAGCCCCACTAGATCCAACAGTGGACAACTTTTTTTTGTTGAGGGCCACATTCTGACAGAGATGAACTGTTGGGAGCCACATGCTGGTGGTAGGTGAGCCAGTGCTAAGGATGGACAGAGCCTGAGACAAACGTTCTCAGGATTAACTAACCATGAATAAAAACAGTTTCCAATTTCACCATGGCTACCTCCGATTAGAATTACCAATCTTATGCAGGTCTGCTCAGAAGTAAGACTCACTGGTTTTAATGGGTTCACTCTCAAACAAATATATAGAGAATTGATTCACTGATTAATCAACCCATCAATCAATTACTCCAACAAACCAGTATAACTACTGTTCTGAAAACCAACTGAAAGCAATACCTTTCTGACTTGTGTGTACCATACAAAAGAAAGAGGGATAGAGAAACCTACCAGCTTGTTCTGGAGAAAAATGTTTTTCCCCAGGCCATACAACCAGGGAAAATGCATTTTTTTAAAAATAAGTTTTTATCAAATAAGATATTGCCCCTCCCAATTGTTTTGAAGCTACACAGAAAGAGGGGAGGGGGAGGGGAAACCACTTTAAAATGCCAGGAAGAAATAAGGAAGAAATGAACAGGAAGGAGGAAATCAGATGGGATGGAAGAATAGGACTGTTTCCAGAAGTGTTGGAGGTAATATAAATTGAGGTCAGGAGCCTCAAATTGCCAATCTGTGCCTACTAATGATGAGCAATAACCTATAGAATGAGAAGCAACACTCATGTGGTTCATACCAAACTTGATCTGTGAACTGAAGAGTCCATTCACACAAATGTTTGCATATTTTCACCACCTCCTTTCTATTTCACTCTTCCTCAATAGAGTGCCAGGTGGCATACATGAGGTTTTCCACACTCCATTTTATCCTCACAGCAACACTCTAGATTGGCCTGAGAAATAGTCTAGTTTACCATCAACCAGTGACCTTGGATGATAGCTGGTAGTGTTCAAATATGGTGTCCCACTGGTTGATTGATATTCATGTTTGGTGATACACCTGTAAGTATTTAGCCGGTATATTGCACTCAAGCTTAGCTGCTAGCAGGACTGTAGATTTGGGGATTTTCTTTAGCTTTATCCTTTGGAGTAAGTTAACTGGAGTGTAATATAGACCATCTGCCACTTTAATTCACTTCATAATCTGATGAATTAGCTTGTTGCTTACAAAAGCCCATGCTGCAATAAATCAGCTACAGTCTTTAAGTGATCAGATGATTTTATCCTTTTGGGCTGGATTTTCTTGTGGGTGGAAGGGAGAAGGAAATCAAGCCTGATAACCAATGGCCTGGATCTCCTGCAGAGTCAGACATGCTGACTCTGTGATTGCGGTTGGTTTACCTACAATATTTTAAACTGTTTGCTACAGCCAAGTTTGTTTTTGCAGATTTAATGTACTCAAAAATATTCGTTTCTTTGCCCAGGTTTCCATTCAGCCACAATAGTGGTATTCCATCCAACAGATTAGTAGTACAGTAAAGGTAAAGGGACCCCTGACCATTAAGTCCAGTCGCGGACGACTCTGGGGTTGTGGCACTCATCTCACTTAACTGGCCAAGGGAGCCGATGTTTGTCCGCAGACAGCTTCCGCGTCATGTGGCCAGCATGACTAAGCAGCTTCTGGTGAAACCAGAGCAGCACACGGAAATGCCATTTACTTTCCTGTCGGAGTGGTACTTATTTATCTACTTGCACTTTGACGTGCTTTCGAACTGCTAGGTTGGCAGGAGCTGGGACCGAGCAATGGGAGCTCACCCCGTCGCGGGGATTTGAAATGCCGACCTTCTGTAGTCTCGCCCTATTTTTTAAAAAATGGATACTTGGAACAATGAACTTTGCAAGACCTCAGCAATGCCACAAAGTCATTTGAAAGAAACCCATGGATTCAGTATTGGATTGATTGGAGCCCTTTGTGAAATCTTGGCTCCATTGTAGATCAGCCACAATCTGGGTAACATTAGAATTCACAACACTACTCAAATATTACTGTGTTAAATATCTTAACATTTGCTTCACTTTTTCCTTTGTGTAGAAAACATGATCTTGATTAGTGCAGTTTACTGAATTTAATTTCTGCTTGCGTCCTCTGTGTGAACAAGAGGAAGCTTGAATCTACATATTCTGGATTTTTGAAATACAGTATACTTCTGTCTTCATGGTACAAATGCAGAACATCCACAGTTATTTCAAGGATATGTGATGTTTTGGTTACAGACGATTGTTTATTAACAATCCCAATGGCTACATTCCCAATGGTCCCAATGGCTACATTCAATGTGCTTTATGAATGGTCCTCAGGTTTCCTAATTAAGGTTGCATTCCTACGCACACTTAACCTGAACGTAAGCCCCACTGAACATAGTGGGATAACTGAAAAGTAAACATACATTGGACTGTACCATAAGATGTTGAATGGCACATTCCCAGCACCTACAAAGATCTGAGCAGGCAAAAATGTCCCTGCCTCACTAAATAAGCAGGTGGGAGAAATGGCCTCACTGCATTTTAACTTGCTAACGTGTACAGAGCCTTAGGAGCAATCCTGAATATGGGATGCCAACATAATTTGTGCTGCTTTCAGTTAAGCAGACATAAAGTACACCAGATCCAAACTCCATTCAGGAGGGGAGCTATTGCCAGCTGAGCTGGCTTAATCCTGGCAGGGGGAAAACAAAGCTTTTGAAATAGAGTTTGGCTTACACCACCACTCTTTTTGCCAGCATTAGTTGTGCTGGGTTGCCAAGTCATGTGACTGAGTTGAAAAGAGTTAGGAAACAGCATAAGTCCTCCCCTACCTGGTCCTGCCTCCACCTCTCCTCCCCTCCCTTGGAACCCCCAATTTATAGGGCTTGCTCCTGCATTACTTCTACCAGCCTCAGTTCAGTCAGCTTATCCCTGACTGAGCCAGGAAAAGGGAGCTGCTGCTGTATCTCCAGCTCAGCTGGGGATAGGACTTGAAGAGGAAGAAGAAGAAGAAGAAGAAGAAGAAGAAGAAGAAGAAGAGTTTGGATTTGATATCCCGCTTTATCACTACCCGAAGGAGTCTCAAAACGGCTAACATTCTCCTTTCCCTTCCTCCCCCACAACAAACACTCTGTGGAGGCGACTTCCGGTTGGCGTGCCGGAGATGGCGGTCGGGGGGACATGTCGCTCCTGACATTCCCCCGCCAGACCGGGCAAAGGGGTGCTCGCGCCAGCGCCGCGACCCCCAAAACCCCCGGGAAGGGCGTCCCGGGGTCCGGAGGACCTGCAGGAGCTTGGACGCCGGTCCCGATCCCAGGGAGCGCCTAGCGGGGCTCCCGGGAGCGATCGGGCGGCAGAGCTCTAGGGTCCGCTGACAGCCCCGTCTGGCGAAGCTGCAAGACCGCTGCCGACGAGCGCGCCGATTCCTTCTAATTTTACAATTTGGAACTGTAAGTAATCTATAAGAAAAAGCTTCAATTTTGAACTAATTTGAACCTGGCTTGAGGGCGAAAAAAACGGAGGTCCGTCCCTTGCCATTGTGTAACAACGACAGGGCATTGTTGCACAGCTTGAGAAGAATGTTTGGAATTTGACACTTTGTTTTCGGAGATTTAACCCCTGCGCCTCCCCCGGTTCTAGGGGGCAGATGAAGTTAATTTAATTTGTATGAGCAAGAGGATTATTCTGGAATTTTGAAACTTTTATAAAGTTTGAAAAAGTTTGGAAAAGTTAAAAAAGAACTGTCTGTTAAAAATGGCGGTGAAACAGGATGTGGATTTGTCAACATTACTGGAGAAACTGAAAGAACTCAGAATGGATTACAATGCTGGAGTGAAAGAACTGAGAGCTGAACTGGCTGCTGCTGGGAACAGCTTTGTGACAGAGATAAAGCAAAGTTTAAACAATGGTCTGATTGGTCAGGATTTACAATTGAACCCTGTGAACAGTGTATTTGTTGAACTTAAACAGAGAAAACCTATTCAGAAGAGAACCAGCTGCAAAAGAATTATCCACTGCAAGTTAAGAGCTGTTGGCATCATCAGGAAAAAGAGAAATATAAGGAGAACAGTCAACAAACCACAGCGCAACGACAAGCAGCGGAGAGGAATTCGTGACAATCTGGACCAAATATGGATTGGAAGGCCAAAGATTTTAATGGATATCGTTTTGGATGTTACTCTGCAGCAAAGACAATGGGTTCCAAAGTTGGATCCTGCAGGAATAGGATGAACACTTATATGATGTAACTGTTTTGTGGCCTACTGGTTTTTGAACTTGGATATGGCAGGAAATGATTATAGTATGATTTTTGGATACGTTTGATAGATATTATTAATGATAAGTAATTTTGATGTTGAAATAGTCTGCACCGGGGACTGGGGGGGGGATAGGGATCTGATTAAAGTAAAAGATAAGAATGTTAAAGATGTGAGTGGTTGGTAAACGATTTGGAATTAGAAATTATGGAAATGTTAATGATGTGGAAGTAGAAACCTGGTAAGAATGTATATTAAGATAAAGGAAAACAATGAGGGGGGGCGCGAGGAAGTCATCAGAGATTGTATAAATTGTATGTGATCTGGCCTGAATCGGGGCTGGACAAAAATTGGAAAACCTAATAAAAATTATTATTAAAAAAAAAAAAACCACTCTGTGAGGTGAGTTGGGCTGAGAGACTTCAGAGAAGTGTGACTAGCCCAAGGTCACCCAGCAGCTGCATGTGGAGGAGCGGAGACACAAACCCGGTTCCCCAGATTAGAGATTCACCTTCCTTGTTCATCCCAGTGGACCCAAGGATAGGATTGTGTGCTGTTTCTTTGTCCCACCTCTTGAGTCCATGTAGATATGATTCATGTTTTGCTATATCCATTTTGAAGGTATATATTCTTAATTGACCCAGGTGGCGCTGTGGGTTAAACCACAGAGCCTAGGGCTTGCTGATCAGAAGGTCGGCGGCTTGAATCCCTGCGACGGGGTGAGCTCCCGTTGCTCGGTCCCAGCTCCTGCCCACCTAGCAGTTCGAAAGCACGTCAAAGTGCAAGTAGATAAATAGGAACCGCTCTGGCGGGAAGGTAAATGTGGTTTCCGTGCACTGCTCTGGTTCGCCAGAAGCGGCTTTGTCATGCTGGCCACATGACCCGGAAACTGTACGCCGGCTCTCGGCCAATAAAGTGAGATGAGCGCCGCAACCCCAGAGTCGGACATGACTGGACCTAATGGTCAGGGGTCCCTTTACCCTTTACCTTTTATTCTTAATTGCATCCCTTTCCTGATATCTTTGTGGTTTTGCCACCACCATCTTTTTATATGCCAGCCCAGTCTGTCAGAGGAGTGTGTGCAAGGGATATGTGAGTTGGGGTGGGGTGGGGTGGGGAAATGGTCTCCTCTCTCTGTGAGATTTCCTAGAAAGTCCATTCTCTTAACAAAACACTGTTGAGGGGTGTGATATCTCAACTACATTCATGGCCACTGTGGTGAGTTTCCCTCAAAGGCAGGGAGGGGGGAAGTGTGAGGTTTCGTTTTAGCCTGCTGTTTGGCTTCACAACTTGGCCAACTTGTTCCAAAAGGCAGAGGAAGCTGGCCTCTGAAAGACCATATGCCAGAAATTTCTAGTCATCTTTAAAATCAATCTGAACAGGAGCATCATTTAATAATATTGAGAGGCTCCCACAATTGCTTTATAAAGTACAGTAATGTCACTTCCCCCTCCCCCCCTTTTCCTCCCTCAATCCTGATTGACAAAGAGGGCAGAATCCATTTTCTAACACCACAAGATATCCATTACACGAGAACTTTCTTCTGGCGCCAGGAGGTATTTAAAGAGTTTGCTTGCTTATTCCACAGGGGGAAGTGTGCTGAAAGTGAGGGATACCTGAGGAAAACAGACCATTTGACAAGCTCAAGAGTGAAGAGGGGGAGCCTCAGCAATTAATAAGGATTCCCTCCTTTCCAAGTTTATTAAACAGGAAAACTTTAAAGCAGGAATGACAAAAGCAAATCCTGCAAGCAAGTGGGCACACGTTTGGAGCAGGCTAAAAAGCATGGGCCCAGATCCCCAAGAATAAAAGTGCCATCTTACTCATGGTTGCTGGAGATGTTAAGACCCCATGCGTTTGTAGGTGCCTTAAGCCACAATCCTTAAGATGTGGTAAAGGTAAAGGTAAAGGGACCCCTGACCGTTATGTCCAGCCATGGACGACTCTGGGGTTGTGGCGCTCATCTCGCTTTACTGGCCGAGGGAGCCAGCATACAACTTCCGGGTCATGTGGCCAGCATGACTAAGCCGCTTCTGGCAAACCAGAGCAGCGCACGGAAACGCCATTTACCTTCTCACCGGAGCGGTACCTATTTATCTACTTGCACTTTGACATGCTTTCAAACTGCTAGGTTGGCAGGAGCAGGGCCCAAGAAATGGGAGCTCACCCCGTCATTGGGAACAGTGGGAATTACTTCTGAGTAAAACAACATAGGGTACTTCTGTAACTCAGGTGAAAGTGCATAGGATTGCAGTGTGACAGAGAAATCCTAGGAACACAGGAAGCTGCCAGCTAAATTCTGTCAACACTGAAAGGCAGTGTGGTGTAGCAGTTAGAGTATCAGACCAGGACCTGGGAGATTTGCCCTCAAATCCCAACTCGATCATGAAGCTCACTGGCTTTCTTTGGGTCAGTCACCCATTCTCAGCCCAACCCACTTCAGAGGGTTGTTGTGGGAAATAAAGTAGGAGAACAATGTACACCATGTTGAGCTCCTTGGAGAAAAAGGTGGGATTGTTTTGTTTTGCTGTGAACCACCCTGAGATCTATGGGGGAAGGGTGATATACAAATTTAATAAATAATGAATAATAAGAATTAAATAAATGAAATAGCATGGACAGACAGTGGCTCTCCAGGGTTTTAGACAGGGAATATTTACTAGTTATACCTGAAGATGACAGGAATTGCACCTAGGACCTTTTGCATGCAGATAGGATGCTCTAGCACTGAGCTACAGCACCTCTCAGACAGTGTATTTTTGGTCCGTCCCCCCCAAAAAATGAGGTGTGGATACTTATATATTGATAAAAGTGCTACCTACCGGGTACTGGTGTTGGCACAAAATGGCTACCATGAACAGCACAGAGAGAGAGAGAGAGAGAGAGAGAGAGAGAGAGAGAGAGAGAGAGAGAGATGTGTCTCCACAGCTCATATATTCCAATACTTTAAACATAAAATCCCAGGAGACATTGTCAAATGCTTTCTCTGCATTTAAAAACATTGAGGCAGTTTGTTTTTCATTTCTCACTTGTAAATATTCTATCAATTATATTGAAATGAAAATATTGTCCTTCATTTGTCTTCTTGGCAAGAATCCGGCCTAATCATGATGGATTACCTCTTTTAATACATTTTAATACAGTTTTCAACTTATTTGCTAATATATCTGCAAAAAGTTTATAATCATTGTTCAACAAAGATATAGGTTGATATCTTCTTAACCTGCTCTGGATCTCTATCTTCTTTAGGGGTCAAAGTTATATCAAAGTTGGCCGGGGAGGGTGGGATATATTTATTATTATTATTATTATTATTATTATTATTATTATTATTATTATTTGCACTCTTCCAAGATTCTGGCAGTTCCCCTGTATTTAGAGTCATATTCATAATGTCTTTTAATAGTTGCCTTAGGTAATCTTGTAACTTCTTATAATATACTGCTGGTCCCACATTCCCAGCACAATTCCCATCACTGCCAATATTAAATTGATGGTGCTGCTGACTGAGCCTCCACTGTCTGGAGGCATCTCTCATGGGTTTTCAGGCAAGAGGTACCTGAAGATGCCAGAGACTAAGCCTGGGACCTTCTGCACACAAAGCAATGTTCTGTGACCCTTTCCCCCCTGATCTGACCTCACAGTCCTTTCATACAAAAATATATTTCAGATTTCCCTCCTAAGCTTAGTTTCAGTAGCATAACTTTGGGGGCAGGGCGGGTGAGTTGTTGCTACTGTTAAACGATTAGGATCCGCTAGAACCAGTGGACATCTGAGGAGACCTAATGTTGGAATATTCAGGACAGATAAAAGAAAACACATAGTTAAACTTTGGAACTCACACCCACAAGAGGCAGTGATGGCCACCAACTTGCTTGGCTTTAAAGGAGGATTAGACAAATTCATGGAAGAGAGGGCTACTGATGGCTACCACTACTATTCTCTGCTTCCACGATAGGAGGCAGCGATGCTTTTGAATGGCAGTTGTTGGAAACCACAGGAGGGGAGAGGGCTCTTGGGATCCAATCCTGCTTCCTGGTTTGCCACAGGCATCTGGTTGGCCACTGTGAAAACAGGAGGCTAGACGAGATGAGTCGTTGACCTGATCCAGACCAGCAGACTCTTCTTATGTTCTTAATCGGAAATCGCTGTGACACGATCTTCCTTCTGTTTCTTCCTGGCTTAACCCCAGGGGTGCTTTGTCCTCTCCAAAATAAGACTGCTTCTGGTTGAAACCGTAAGAGAGTCATTCTTGTCCCTTCGTTTTCCGATTGCAATTCAGCCCTGAATTCCCTGTATGTGTTTAAAAGACGAATCATGTTGCTAACCCAACTCTCGCCTGCACCGTCGCAGGGGTATGTGTGTGAAACTTGCCCCCACCTTAACCTAACAACCCAAAGAAGGAAATGGGGACATTTCAGCGCTGGTCCTTTTTCCTTGTTCATGTCTGGGACTTGTTTCTCAGCAATATCTGCCAGCGTGTGTGAAAAACAGTGTGGATTCAGCCGCCGCCGCTGCCCGATCCTCTGCAATATAAAAATGGTAAACCGCCTTGCCTCCCTTGGCAGAAAGGCGTTTTATAAATGTAATACATAAACAGTTGCCACAGAGTTCATTGAAAGCGAGGAATTGCAACTCCAGTTATTCATTTGCCCCGCCCCACCCCCTCGCTTGATTGGTTTTCCGAACCCATTGGATTCCCTCGCAAATAAGGCGTTTTGGGTGAGGATGGGCGCAAAAACTACGCGCGGAAGAGAGAGTTGGGTGTGAACCCGATCACCGGTCTGTGGAAGAAAGAGGAGCACAACTCGCAGTTTGAGAGGACCATTCACTCTTAAGCTTCCTTCTCAAAAAATGGTCTTCGCTGCTTGCCAGAAGAACTTCCTCCCCTGACACAACACGCAGACAAAATCATTTGTGTATTTCGATGGTGCTTGTCTTATTCCCAACAGAACCACAGCAAGCAGATCCCTCTCTTGAACTCAGGACCCACCCAAAGGAGCTGAATGTTGGAAGATGCGGGACAGACGGAAGGAAGCCCTTCTTCAGCCAGCGCATAATTTAAACGATGGCACTCACCCTGACAGGATGAAGAACCGGGACAAATCCATGGAGATGAAAGCTATAAATGGCTGTGGCTATGCTCTCAACCTCCGCAGCTGGAGGCAGCAATGCTTTCGAATACCAGCTGCTGGAAACGGCAGGAAGGGAGAGTGGCGTGGAACTGTTGGCCACTGTGAGAACAGGATGCTGGATTAGGTGAATCACTGGCCTGATCCAGCCGAGTTTTTCTTAGGTTCTTTCAATAGGATTAAAACTAAGGATGCTGGTTTGGTGATGGCTGGACCACAATCTCGTGAAAAGCAGCTTATCTTGCCCCTCTGACCAAGCTGATCCAGGTGATATAGGGCGGTGTAGAAATTTAATGAATAACATAAAATATACTCAACATTCAAAAAGTTATTTTTGATTTTTATTATAACAAGTCTATTTCCTTGTTATAGCAGGCGGGACAGCAAAGGTGGATGGATGGAGGAATAAATAAATGACTATACCCCCCCCCCGTAATGATTTGGAAGTAAGCATCATTTTACTCAGTGGAACATACTTACGAGTCAACATGCCTAGGACCCAGCTATCAAAAGCTAAATTCTGGAGTTTTGTTGTAGGGGGCGAAGCATTTTCATAGCGAATCTTTTACAAGCAAACCCAACAGTAAAGTTGGAATACGTGCCTGCTCAGAAGTAAGTGCCGTCGGGTTCAGTGGGACCTCCCCCCAAGGCAAGCGGCTCTATGACCGCAGCCCGAAAACGTCTCATTCATCTTTCGCTGTTCTCAATATACATATTTCTCAAATAATTACAATTAAAATGGATCCCATTGTGTAACACACAGAGATGCGCACTTCTTCGAATTTGGCTCCTTTTGACCTCCGTGTTTTACCCTCACCTTGTGAGGTTGGTTAGGCTGAGGTGTAGTGCCTGGCCCAAGGTCACCCAAGGAGCTCCATGGCCGAGTGGAGGTTTAAACGCGCCTCTCCCGGGTCCTATTCCAAGACGCACTGGCTCACGAGGATGCAAGAGAATCGTCCAACCTTATCTCCCCATCTGCAGTCTTGCTACAAGCCATCTAGAACTTGCTATTTTAAATGGAAAATATTAAGTGTTTCCTCTCTGTGTTCAAATCCCCTGTCGTCTCGCTACTGCTAACCATTCTAAGCATTCCATCATTTCCTACCTAGTTATAGATTACAACAATAATATGAAAAAGCGCCTCCTTTAAAATAATTTTCCTAAAGCTCTTTCCAAGAACTGAAAAATTATATTTCCCCTTTCAGAGCAAAAGTTTGGGCGCAGCTGCGGCAAACCCAAATACCCAAAGAAAAACGATCCATTAATCCACGAGATCTTAATATCGACTGAGGATCATATTCGGTTCTCTCACGCTCCTTTCCTGGTCTGCCCGTAGTAGGTGGGAGAGACAACTTGCCTTGACTTTTCCACCTAGCTATACACTGGCTCCCAGTCACCCTGACGCCTTGCATCCGGGAAAGAGGAAATCTCCATGGAACCCTCGGGGTCAGCTCACACGTGCACTCGCATCGCTGGGTAACTGGCAGCCGTGTGAATACGGGAAAGCATCGCGTCTGAGAGCAGGTGCACTACACTGAAGTTCTCATTCGATCTCCACTTGGGCATCTCATTGTTTACATAGTTATTTCATTGTTTTATTCTCTCCGAGAAACCATTTTTGCATGCATTATAAGGCAGAAGCGAAAGTGGCCCTTAGGCAGTAGTGGAGAAATCAAAAATTTTAACGTTGCTGTGATTGGGCAGCTCTCGAACAAATGCGGAGTGCCGCGGTCACGTTTATATCTTTGGGATTCGCACGTGCAAGTCGCCACTTCGCGCAGCAGTCCTTCAGCGGTGAGCATTCACGTGTGAACAAACCTCCTCTACTCTAGTGAAATGAAGTAGGTCAACAGTACTTTCACTGGCCATTCTGTTACTTTGGCCTTGCGGTCCTAGAGACATTTGAAAGAGCAATCGCCATCCGTGTTTAAGCTTTCCAGCTAGTTTAACTGGACTTACACTGCCATTGTGGAGAAACCATTGAATCTGAGAACTCGACGTTTAACGCATCAAGACACTAACAAAGAGTTATTACTGGTCCTGGCAGACACTTCTGCAAGTCATTTCGTGATGGTTGCTGAACTGATTTATTTGCTGTACTAGTAGGAAAAGGATTCTGACATCCGAGATGGTGCATCGCCAACAAAAAGAAATGCGCTGAGATCTTCAGAGCTCACAGCTCTTGTGTTTTGCTCGCTTTGTGGCTTTCACTCTCACGAAAGTCCTGAGGTTTGCTGAAAAATGTTTGGGGCCATTATTAAGGCTTATTACAATGGTCTTAATTGGCATGCCCGCCTTCTTTCCCATCTCCGAAACCATCTTATTTGAAACTAGGCCCAGCTGTATTGCTATCATCTAAACTGCTTTTACCTGAAAGCTCAATGAGATCACTTAGGCAGGCAACAGGATATTTAAACCTGCCTACTAGCTAACCTAGTAGGATTTATGTCTGGATCTATGTTTTTAGTCTTGCTTGGTTTTTTATCTGTTTGAGTCGCCTTGAGTTCCTCAGGGGGGAAAGGCGGAGTATAAATAAATATATAATAACATCATCACCAGAATTTAAGATGATGGCCCATCCGTTAAACGGCATAAATGGAAGAGGAAGCATCATCGGAAACTGCAAATAAATGCTCCATCCGGCTCAGTAGTGTGGGTGCTAACTGGGAGTGGCTCTCCGGGGTTTCAGATTTGGGGATGGCAGGACTTGAACCCGTGACCTTTTGCGCGCAAAAAAAGGTGCGCTCTGTCACTTACCGCCTTGAGCTCCTTGGAGGAAATCAAAATGCTAGGAATCCCACAATGTGCCAATGGATAGGTCTCATCTCTGTAACTCGCTGATAGCAGTATTGTATCCAAGATCTTTGAGACTTGATCTAAACACTAAACTGCAGGTGCTTATTGCAGATTTGAGTCTCGGAGTACTGAAGGCTGAAAGGCGAGAGTTCGCCTTTAATGAGGGCGGCGCGCTTAAACTCGGTTCACACAATTCCAGTTAAAGGTAGATAGCCGTGTTGGTCTGTCATAGTCAAAACAAAATAAAATAAAAAAAATTCCTTCCAGTAGCACCTTAGAGACCAACTAAGTTTGTTCTTGGTATGAGCTTTCGTGTGCATGCACACTTCTTCAGAACAGGAAAAGGCAAGGGGTGAGAACCCCTTGCCTTTTCCTGTAAGACTAATTGCAGCCGTTAACAGTCGTCAACAGGTTTACCACACCTATCAACCTTTCACCCATTTCCACCACCCCTCCCCACCCTCTCACTATATATCAGGGTCTGGTGACTTCTGTTTCAGTGTATCTGAAGAAGTGTGCATGCACACGAAAGCTCATACCAAGAACAAACTTAGTTGGTCTCTAAGGTGCTACTGGAAGGAATTTTTTTTATTTTATTTTGTTTCGGTTCACACAGTTCGATATCTGGTTGCCCGGCCACGCAGGCTTCCGCAGGGGGACCCCCCCTCCTCCTTCTGCAGCTGCTGCAACTTTCTATGGATTCTTCATCGAACCAGCCGAAGCATGACGTTATTCTCCGTCCCCGGCGAAGGATTTGTTTTGGAACTTGATGCGCTGGCGCTGCTCAAGCGCAGAACAAATGAGGGGCTTGCGGAGAGTCAAGCGGCCCCTTCCGCTCCTCCTTCTTGTCAATGGACCAGCTCTTCTCTCGAACTCATTTACCTGCTGAGGACGATGAGACCATCAAATGATGACAATAATAATAATAATAATAATAATAATAATAATAATTAATAATAATGGCAAACTCAATTCTCCCCATGCCACTCCGTAAGCAGCCAAAGGAGCACCACGCACGCGCACAAGGGGCAAGTCTCTGCAGGGTTGGTTTACACACAAGCACCAACAAAATTTAGAGGAGGAGAAAAAGGGAGGGCCACGTTCTCTAGTATTTCAGGCAGCTTGTTAAAATGGGAAATTGGCGAATCCCTCCGCCTTCACCTGTCGTGGGGATGCCCTTGAGCATGTACAGAGTGCCTCGCCGATTATCACCGTCCACATCGAGCCTGAGTGCTTCTACAATGAAAGCATGGGACGAAGAGAGCGTCATTTCCCAATGAGCTTGAGTCCCGGAAGGTCTCTCTTTTTTGGGGGGGGTATGGAATGGTCTTACTTATGAGTAAGACAAAGCAAAGACACATGCCCGACTGGCATGATCTCGCCTTCCAAGATCGGGAGCTTATCAGCTTC
The DNA here is from genome assembly GCA_034641385.1 of Darevskia mixta. Classification (NCBI taxonomy): domain Eukaryota; kingdom Metazoa; phylum Chordata; class Lepidosauria; order Squamata; family Lacertidae; genus Darevskia; species Darevskia mixta. Next base: position 5,495,139 of record JAWWNH010000018.1, on the reverse strand, counting down.
TTTAACCCGAACATCACAGCGACTGGTGTCGGCAGACATCCAGCACACTCATTAAAATAGCAGATAGTGTGCGGTAGCGTAACAGACACAGCAGCTCAGCATTGTAGCTAAAACTACTTTATTACATATTTACATTCACGGAGCTCTACATCATGGCTCCTCTCTCTCTAGCATCAGGCAGCCGAGAGAGAGAACAAAGGACAAGAGTCCTATTTAGAGGATACATAGCAAGACAACACTTCCTGTCTGCCGTCACTTCCCCCTTCCACTCTGTGGGATGAAAACATAAATACAGTCATGTGATAACAATAAGCCCATGACTGAACACAGGGAATGAATCTAATAACATCCTCCCCCGATTCATGCACTGTGCTGAAGTCACCTGACATCAGTGTAACTACAACATGGCATATTGACACAAAGTTTTCCTCTGTATCACTAGTTCCATCTTTGGAACTACCTGCAACTGGATTGGCATTGGCCTTACCATATTGTGCTTCTGATTAGTCTTGGTGTCATAACCTTTGACTATCAGGATTGGCTTTGTGGGAATTGAACCCTAGCCTTGTTCCTCTCTGAGGAATCAATGTTGGCATGCATAGCCTCTGGACTTGGTCCAGCTTCCTTATCTCAGGGATTGGTGTCTACCCTTACAGCCTTTGGGCATGGACTGTCACTTGTGGACAAAATCTCTGTACCCTTCTCTGAACTGAAGGTTTAAGACTGGTGTTAAACCGCTTACTACAGTGAAATCTGGAATAGCTATGTTAGCAAACTCTGGAGCATACTTTTGCGAGTTTTTTCACACTCTGTAGCCACTTTGAGCCGCCTACACGTCAGCTTTGGTAGCAAACTCGGCATACTCGGTGGATCTACCACTCATAGTAACCATTTGTGAGTTGCTTACTCAACAGCTGCGGTAGCGAACTCTTTGAGCATACATGGTGGATAAAACAACGCTTTGTAGCATCCTTTGTAGTCGCCTTCATGAAGCATCTCCAGCACTGTTTCAGTGGAAATCACCTGAGTACAACTGGCTGTTTATAACAGCAACAGACTTGGTTTTAAGTCTTCAGAAATGGGTTTTGAGAAAAACATCTAGAATTCCTCCCCACTCTGCACTGCACTCTTGTGAGCAAAATGAGCTCAGTATGAGGCTTTTGCACTCTGTACATGCCTCTATACCACAGGAAGAATTTTGCCTCCTGCATTTGTGACATTTCAACCCACATGTCAGACCCAAACATTGGTGTCATGGCTTTTTCTGGGTTTGTCACGGTTCCCATCAGAAACTTTGTCTGACTTGTGGAAAAATTTGCAAACTATGTTTGCTGAGCATATCGCTCTGTGACTTTGGAACCCACATGTCAGAGCCTATCACTAGCATCTGGACTTTTTTCGGGTTGCCTTTGTCACTGTCATGATGACATCATCACGACTTTGAGGCAATCTCTGTGAGATACCATTACCTCCTTTCCCATTTGCCTGACCACTGGTGCATCTGGGAGCTTCATGCGTACAACCTGCATGGAAAATTTGGTTAACAGATAAAACACATCACATGTCTCTGCAACCTTCCCACCACTCTCATGTAGCATTTCACATGGTAAAGAACAATCTATTTCTGTCCTTCTGGGTGGTTGTGTTCTGATATCAGAATAAGCACGTCGCATTGGCCAGATAAACATCAGCACGCTGCGCTGCGAACCTGGAAAGAAAAACACGTGAAACAACACAAAATGCTTTCAGTTCCTTTGGTTCTGTGGTGCAATTAGCAAAAGTCTCTTCTTGAAACTCCGCTTTTCCACTGTCCAAACATCTTATGGACAAACGTTGCACTGCTGGTTGCAGTGTAGATTGGGATGACGTCACAAGTCAGTCCCCTTCTGTTCTGAAGAGACCTCCCCTCAGAACAGGAAAGCAGTTCCATTTTTCTTCCAAAACATTACTCCGAACACGACTGGAGCTGTTGGAAACAGGAACCTTGACTCCCACATCACGTGGGCATCGGAGAGATAACTTCAGACTTCTCCGGCATCCTAGATAGCCTTTCGCCATCTTGGGCTGTGTGACGCAGCTTGAAATTCCTGCAGAACACACACTACTTTGGCACAGCGTCAACATGCACTTGCAGCTTTTGGGGCAAAAACATTTCTCCCCCGCAATCCCAAACTCATAGGGAAAGTTCCGAAGAATCTTTGTCTTCTTTAAAGTCTGTGCCTGCCGCTTTTCGCAGCGTCGGGGGTTTAATACCTCCCGCTGTAGCTAATAATTCAAAACAGCTACGCAGTCTCTGGCAATCGCAGATGACTCTTCTTCCCATATGCAGACAGGGAAGGGTACTGTTTCTTCTCCTTTTCCCTCTATGTATTCAAAGGGGAATAGGAATCCGTTCCTGCTCATCTTCAACCAGAGATTATTCGGAGCTAGGAAACTCTCAGAAACAGTCATAAATCAAGCGTCTCTTTGCAGGCTTCTTGCCAGCTGGACAATAAGAAAGTCCTCTCCTTTTTGCTTTCGCTTTTAGGCAGAGGCTTTTTTCACTGTACTCACAGCGTCTTGCAGCCGTTGCTCCATCTCAGAACATGGCTTTATGCTGGATCCGAAGAGTCCAACTGGGACGAAAACGATTCCCAGCGTGTCTGCTGATGCTGGGTCTGTGGTCCCGATCCATCTGGGCCCATAACCATGTTATGGAATGGTCTTACTTATGAGTAAGACAAAGCAAAGACACATGCCCGACTGGCATGATCTCGCCTTCCAAGATCGGGAGCTTATCAGCTTCTTTAACCCGAACATCACAGCGACTGGTGTCGGCAGACATCCAGCACACTCATTAAAATAGCAGATAGTGTGCGGTAGCGTAACAGACACAGCAGCTCAGCATTGTAGCTAAAACTACTTTATTACATATTTACATTCACGGAGCTCTACATCATGGCTCCTCTCTCTCTAGCATCAGGCAGCCGAGAGAGAGAACAAAGGACAAGAGTCCTATTTAGAGGATACATAGCAAGACAACACTTCCTGTCTGCCGTCACTTCCCCCTTCCACTCTGTGGGATGAAAACATAAATACAGTCATGTGATAACAATAAGCCCATGACTGAACACAGGGAATGAATCTAATAACAGTCTTTAAGGTCCCCACCCACTCCCGCTCCCGCCTGTGAAGTTCAGCCCACGGAGGGGGCGTGGAGGGAGAGACGGGCCTCTCCCAGCGTGGCAAAAGAAGGGTACAATCGGGCATCGACATTTCCACCACTGTTTAGAAATAGCCAGCACTTTCCTTCCCATTAATCTTTAGTAAGGAAAGAGTTCAGACTGCACCTGTATAAACAATCCGGAGAAACGGAGAGGCGAAACCTACACATCTAACCTCCGGGATATGTGTGTGTGTGTGTGTGTTGATACGGCTCTTCCGCGGGAGCTCTTCAGGATCGGGCTTGTGGCACAGCCAGCCAGCCACCTGCTTGGGAGAAGAAGCCGAGACAGGGCTTAGGGCCCGGTGTCAGCGCAAGTTCAGCGCCTCCAAGCGCCAAGTTGGACGCCGGGTGCATTTCAGAGCTTCTTCCACCGATATCCTTGGCTTGGGAGAGAGTTGCCCGTGAAAAGAAAGGGAGGGCAGGCTCCGAATAAAGAACGGCATTTTCTAAGAGCAGGAAGGGGGGTGGGTGGGAAGGGGAAACCTTCCTGAGACACCAGGGTTGCAAAATCCAGCTAGAAAGCGGCACATCGTGGGAAGCGGCGGTGCCAGGAAGCGCAACGCCAGGGAGGTGGCGGCGGTGCCAACGCCAGTCTGGTGGGAAGGCGGATGGAACGAAAAGGTTGCAGATGCAGGAATTCGGGACCCAGATCCCCACCTGCTGCGGCCGTCAGGGGCGGAGGAACACCCACAGCCCCGGCCCCGCTGCGCCAGGGAACTTTCTTCTCCCGGCCGCAGGGGTGGGTCACGATGCGAAGATCCTATTCATGTTTGCGCATTCAGAAATTAGGTCCCACGGGTTTGGGAGGGGAGTTGATCCAAAGGAAGTGTGTGGAAGATCGCAGCCTCGGACTTTAAGCGGGAGGCCGTGAGCAGCAGTTCACAAGGGGAGTGGGATTGCCTGTGCGCCCCGCGGGGACGGATCCCTGAGGCTGAACGATTCTGAGTCGAACGCTTTTTAAGCGTTTGGTTTCGGAAGCATTTTTTAAAATTGTCTCGTGCTGTTTTTAGTCTGCTGATCGCCTTAAAAACGGGCGTTTATAGATTGGTTTTTCGTTTTAGTATATCACTTTTTAAACACTTGTATATAGCCACTTTGGTGCAGTTATGGAGACAAAGACTCACTGAAATAAATACAAAACAAGCATTTTATTCGCTGGATCATAATCTCTGAAATACTTTGATGCCCTCCAATAAATGATAGTTCCACTCCACTTATATGGACTGAAGGAGCTGCTGATTAATTTGAGAAAATAAAAAGTGTAGAGGATGAGTCGTTTACCTGACAGTCACACTCCTGTCCTTAAAACAAATCCTAGATTGTGTGTGGGGGTGGTTGTATTTACTCGCTGATGCAGCAGGAGCAACCTGCACATGCTCAGTGAACCCATAATTTTATTATCCTCTGGCATATTACAAGGGTGTGTGTCTTCACAGGGCTGAGTTCTGCCAAAGCACTCCTGGTGTGAACGGGCCTTACCTCCAAGTAACGTGTATGACAAGCAAAAGGCGATCATTGTGTCGCCGGACCGTAAATTTGCAAATCGTTTGTAGCCATTTCCCATAACATCGCGATTCTATACGAATTGCTTAACAGTAAATGCATTTGCTTTCATTGGGATTCACTTCCAGGGAAAGGGCGATTTCTATATTTTCGTTTTCTACATTCCCTTTCTGTTACAGATAATGGCAAAAATCCTGTGGATTTCAGAGGAACTTGGCTGAACATGCTTAGCTGGGGCGGCCCTTCGTAGGCATCTGACACAAATAAAAGGAGGGCTACTGCCAACGAAACTGCTCAGGCTTGGATGGCGTTACTTATTTTTTCAGCTCTAGAATAAGTCATTTAACCTCTTTAGCCTTGCAACGCCTAGCTTCTGCCCTACCTATAAACAAAAACGTGGGGGGTTGGTAACAAATAAGATAATCAAAATCTGCAGCAGGTACAAAATCGATCATATAATAATCCGTTTGCCTCGGTGTACATTAGGTAGCAATTATGAAAGATCGGGTCTTTTTTCTTTTTAAAAAATCGGCCTTTGAACTCTTAAGAGTTCAGTCAGTTCACAATATCCATGAAATTTGAAACAAATATTTTTTCCCTCCTTAACCCGACCCTACTCATTTTTTTACTATATTATGAAACTTCGCCATTAAGCATAGGCTCGTTTGGGGCCACTATCTCGATTCTGAACACATTTCTCAGAAGCCCATTTTCACCTTGAGTGGCTGCGCAATTCTATCCATGTCTACTAAGGAGCCCCCTTGTTTTTCACTTACTCTCACGTACTTGGATTAGGGCTGCAGCCCGCATTAGGATGCCAGTTAAAGGGAGTGAGACTATCAGCCTAATTCGAAGTAATTTGACCGTCGAAAGCAATGCGCTCCAAGGCTTCCCGCAGGCTCAGGTTGGCGACCCCCGTGGCCGGGAAGCCATATGCTGGTCTGGAAAGGGATTTGACCTGATTCAGGCAGGGCTCCTCTTCTTATGGGCCCGTTTCATGCCAACTTCAGATCCCCTTTGCCTAGCGAGCAGCGCCACCCAACGCCACTAATCTCTCTTCAGTGGAAGCTGCACCCAAGGCGCGCAAAAATAAAATAAAAATCCTTCCACAATCGGCAGGACTTTCCTTTGGCAGGATGCTGACTGTCCCTCGAGAGTCCCTTATTAGCTGATTTTTACTGGCTGGAAATCGCCCCCTCCCACCCCGACGGTAAGGGGAGGAGGAGGAGCAGCAGCAGCGCCCCCCGCTCAGGCGGCCAAAGCCTCCGCGACCCAGGCGGGCGCTCTTGAATGGAGCGCGCGCCGCCCTTAGAGCGCAGCGTAGCCCAGGCAGGCAGAACCTCCCAGGTCTAGAGGGGGCGGGGGAGTGACTCGGACAGGAGTCTCCCCCGCACGCTGCCACTCGGGCTACGTGAGCGCGAGGCCTCCCCCCCGGTTGCCCCACGCAGATGGTTCGCTCCGCTGTGGCTCATATATATATCTCTATAGCCCTGTCAGGAGACGGTCCCCTCCAAGCCGTCGAGCAGCTTCTCTCGGGGGGTGGGAAGCGGAGCCTTGGTCAGCGGGGTCCCGCTCGCCGCTCTGCCTTCCTCCTCCTCCCCGCCCCCCTTCGGCGTGTGGGGCTGGGTCATGTCTACGGGCTCCCTGAGTGACGCCGAGGAGCTGCCGGAGATGGACCTGAGGGGGCTGCAGCTCGACTACCCGGGGCCGCCCCGCTCCAAGCGGCGTCCCCGAGGCGAGCCCTGCCCTTCGGCGGGAAACTCCTCCGCCGCGGAAGAGGAGGAAGAGGAAGAAGAAGACGACGACGAGGAAGACGCGGAGACGAGCTGTGGCGGCAAGAAGAAGCGAGCCAAGGGAGCGCCCGCGGCGGGAGAAAGCAACGGCGGCGGCGGGAAGCGCCCTCCGGCGTCGGGCCGCGGCGGCCCGGTAGCGGGCGAGTGCAAGCAGACGCAGCGCAACGCGGCCAACGCGCGCGAGCGAGCCCGCATGCGCGTGCTGAGCAAGGCGTTCTCGCGCCTCAAGACCAGCCTGCCCTGGGTGCCCCCGGACACGAAGCTCTCCAAGCTGGACACGCTGCGCCTCGCCTCCAGCTACATCGCCCACCTCCGGCAGCTGCTGCAAGAAGACCGCTACGAGAAGGGCTACGTGCACCCCGTCAACCTGGTAAGATCTACTCGTGGGAGCAAAGCTGGTGTGTTGGGCACGTTCAACCAAGGGTGCTTCTGAACACGTGCAGAGCGCGCCTTTTCTGTCGCCACAGAATCATGCCAGGGCTCGCCCATCTATGGTTCGGTGTCAAGAGTTTGCAGAGCAGGAAGTGGTGTGTAGGCGGGCACCTCAGGCTTCTTGAATTTTAAACACCGCACAGGGATCATGAACAAAAAGTCCCAGGAATTTAAGCTATATGGGCAACCTATATGAACTTGAACCTGGCACCTGCCACTTTAGGAATTCTTGTTTGGCTTTTTCCTAGACACAGGTGATTAGTTAATATGATCCATATCTGCCTATTAAGATCTAATTTGTTTTTAAAAATCAGCCTCTTGTTTTGTCAAACGAAGCATTTAAAAAATACCTGGTAGTTTACTCCTGTAGACATTAATGGCTAAGCAGCAATGCCCAGTCATTTTCTAAGGCAACAAATGGAACTTTTGAGAATCATTCATTGTCTCCGTATACACAAATTGCTGCAAGCTAGAAAGAATGTAATAGTTGTAATAATATACATCTGTGCTGCAGACATGGGAACTGTAGTAGCCTTAGAGTTGGAAAAGCTTTATCACCTGCTAACCATGTTGATAATGCACAGCAAAAGGCGACTCATGTGTTTTTGTGTAAGCTTGAGCGGATGAAAAAAATCTCAGTGATTTTATTTAAATCTGAGGTGAGAAAATTGTGGCTCCCTGCTCTTCTCATCCCTGACAGTTGACTGCACTGGCTGGGGCTGATGGCAGCTGGAATCCACCACTGGCTGGAGGACCAGAGGTCCCCCATCCTTGATTTACATCGTATTCCGAGGGAGGCTTGAACTTTTGGCTCCTTTTCCATGTTGTCAGTAGGAGCTCTGTCTATGGATTCCCACCTGTCTGTGGAGCGTTCTCTTCCTGGGTTTTAAGCAGTTGTGGGTCTACTAGCACAGCAGTGGAGTGTCTCTTTTATGCTTGTCTCTGAAGCACAGTATTTTAAAGCTCTGAAATGCTAACCTGTTCATTGTGCACATAGAAAAACACAATTGCTTCTTTGGATGAGAGGATGAATCTTCATCTTGTTTAGCTATATGGGCAACCTATATGAGCAGTGGCCAAAATTGGTCAGAAGTGGAGCATGGAAGTGATGGCTGTCCTTTAATGTGTCCCAGAATAGGTACACCTGTTGCTAGCTTAATTTATAATCTGCATATTCTTTTGGTAATGTATGTATTGGGTGAGGAATTACTTTTGCCTGTCCTGACCCTACTGTTGATTTTTGTTGGATGGTCCTAATTTGAGAGAGGGGCTTCTTGCTCTTTTTCTCCATGCAGTTCCTAACTTATAAAACCTCTAACATGGTCACTGGTTTCTAAAGGACACAACCTAAATCTCCTCGGGTTTTCTCTCATAGGGAAGATGCTCCAACCCCAAGTATGCATGGTGAACTTCTAAGTATACATGGTTAGGATTAATTCTTCAGGTCCAAGAATACGGAAACAAAATACTTGATTTTACAATGTGGATCTGTTTCTGACAGAATATTCACATGCAGATTTTACTCATGAAAGCTCCTATGATTTCTTAAGCTGTCTGACACACTTAAAATATAAATGTAAAGGTAAAGGGACCCCTGACCATTAGGTCCAGTCACAGACGACTTTGGGGTTGCGGCGCTCATCTCGCTTTATTGGCCGAGGGAGCCGGCGTACAGCTTCTGGGTCATGCTGTCAGCATGACTAAGCCACTTCTGGCGAACCAGAGCAGTGCACGGAAATGCCGTTTACCTTCGCGCTGGAGTGGTACCTATTTATCTACTTGCACTTTGATGTGCTTTCGAACTGCTAGGTTGGCAGGAGCAGGGACCGAGCAACGGGAGCTCACCCCGTCGCGGGAATTCGAACTGCCGACCTTCTGATTGGCAAGCCCTAGGCTCTGTGGTTTAAACTGCAGCAAAGCATAAGTTGCACTTAGTACATTCATAACTTGCCACTCCTCTAAGGAGTTCTGTCAAGTTCTAGCTTCACACTGAGCATGTGAACTAGATCAGGCCGAAAACATCTTGTTCTTCAAGGCCATACAATGAGCTTAATAGCCACATGGGGATTTGAATTTGAGCTTCACATATCTAGACCCATTCACTTGAGCAACTTCTCTGTTTTAAAGACAGTTGTAGTAATTTGCAACGAAGCTAATGTGTGAACAAGCTGCATCAGTCTTATACCCCTCCATAAATTAATGCTTTTAAAAATCAATGAAAAAAATCCTACAAAACTTGAATGTAATATTATATTGAATATATATTTTGCCAATGTATGTCAGTTCTACAGAAAGTAAGGATAGGGGAGAGTGTTTAAATTAACAACTAGGTTCTTTCTGTTCTGTGAATGGGGGTAAACTAGAAATTGGTAGCAGGCTTCAGCCCCCCCCCTCCAGTTGCTGTCATGAGTGGTCTATTTACACTGACAGTGTAATGTCTAGATTTCAAGGCTCTGCTTTCTCAAAAAGAGAACTTGTTAAGTCAAAATACCACTAACACGCGACAGAAGTTTGCCTAATCACCTTGAAGCATCAGGTAAGTTTGTAAAGAGAATCTTGCATTCTGCCTAAACATTTTGCTTGGCCAACAGACCAAAACAAAGTGAGGCAAAGCATCTTGCATTCTGCTGGACCAACATACTCCTCTGGGTTGCCTTGCCTTGAGTTATTTTGGAATAAAGCAGAGGAGAGTTATGCATACAAAACCAGATTGAGGTTCATTAGTGTTTGCCAAGGGGTATAGGCTGCAGTTAACAGTATACAGTGAGAAAAGTTTTAAGCCTTCAGCACTTTTTCTCCCAGCAGAACTGGACACCTTAAAGAGAAAGTTAATGTGATTCAAGGGGTGCTGTGTGACTTTTAAACACCCTTTCAAGAAAATGCTTCTGAGTTTTTTCTTGAAATGGGGGCTAGAACAGAAATAGCAGTAGGATTTTTGTTGTTTGCATACTTTTGCCTTTCTGTCTAACATTGAATACCGCTTTAATTTCAGACCTGGCCATTTGTGGTTTCAGGAAGACCAGAAAGCGATACCAAAGAGGTTTCAACAACCAACAGATTATGTGGAACTACAGCTTAGTTAAAGTAAGCGATACTCTTGCTGGATATGCTTACAAACCACCCTGACTTGTATGGACCAAAAGAAACTGATGCAAAGAAATCAAGTCTGCTCAGTGCCTAAGCCCTCTCCTTGTTCATTTTGATGGGAAAATGCACTTAAAAATATAATGAAGAAGGAAAAAGTGAGTTTGCTGAATTTTCTGCTTCAGCTAAACTGGCGGGTTTGGAAAAGTATTTTTATGCATCGTTACCTGAAGAAACTGTTCCAAAGCCTTTTTGACTAACTGAAGATATACAGGAGGACAACTCTACTAGCATTAACAGCATGGACCAGAAATATAGATTGTAAAAGCTAATCCCGAACAGTGTTATTTGTATGCCAAAGGAAAGTGGTATTCTAGACTAGTGTGCAAAACTCAAAATCTATAATATATTTGATCTTATGTTCTTGGCAGCTATGCAATAGTAAGACTACTTCTATCATTTTAGCCATGTTAAGAAACAAAAAAACCCAAAGATGAAAAGGTAGCAAGTATCCAGTTGCTCCTTTACACAGCCTGCTCCACAAATGCAGTTAATCAAATGAATTTAAGCTGAACCATATCCATTCTCAACGAAGTTGTTGGGGCTAAATTTTCTTCTATGCAAGTATGAGGTCTTAAGTAGATCATGGATCAAAGTCGTTGGTAAATTCTTGTTGGACGAGGGCTAGTGATCATATTTTTTGTGCAGATTGCTTTCAGTGGGATGCATTCAGCAAAGATGCGCGGAGTTCCCTTAACCTGAAACAGGAAGCCTGCTCACTTCAGACTGGGGGAGAAGTGTTATGCAAGAAGGTGGTACTTTTATAATGGTTTAGGAGATTTGGAACATCCAAACCTGCTGTGTTTCCCCCACTTCTCTCAAGCTTTCGGGTATCAATCTTTCTGGAGTTCCTTTTGCGAATGATGTAGTAACCAGTATTTCAAATGTAAATAACTCTATTTTTATACATGATATTAAAAGCTTTGTTGCAAGGATACTATGAATTCTTAGTCATGGTTTGAGGGGGGGAACCCCAATTGCTGAAAAATCCAGAAATATTCATAGAATTGGACTTAATGGCTGCACTCTGCAGTGGAGCAAGCCGATTAACAGAGTGTGTCGGAGCATCCATTGACCTTGCCTGGAATGGGAAGTTGTGTGTGTGCACATGTACATGAAAAGGAGAGGGGTGTCACTTCATCGTGACAAGATAGTTGGCAGTATTGTTGAAAATTCTGGTAAGTAATTTTTCTTGGAGGTGGAGAAACATTGAAGTGAAAATAATTGATCTTTTGCCACTGTGGACATCAGTCCTCTTTTGCAGATATTGATGTCCTCTTTTGCAGGTATTCATTTGCATTGGGAAAGATTCCTGAGCTTCCCCAGTTGGAAGCAAATTATTCCTCTTCCAGATCACAGATCCTGAAATGCTTCGTTTTCAAAGAATTTTTTGTGGCTTGCCTCGCAGCAGTAATTGGAACTGGTGATTACAGTGATATTTTGAAGATGCTTTATCCCCATAGCTCAGTCGAGACTCTTAATCTCAGGGTTGTGGGTTCGAGCCCCACCTTGAGCAAAAGATTCCTGTATTGCAGGGGGTTGGACTAGATGACCTTGATGGTCCCTTCCAATTCTATGATTCAATTTTAAAGAAAAAGTTAACTTTTATGAATATTTCTATGTACTGACTTAAGAGCCAAAGTTTGGGGCAAGGGGTTCTTAGTGGCAGCCTTTCTGGGAAAGCCTGCTTAAAGAATAGTATTCATTGAGGCTCAATGGGCTGTTGCTGGACAGAAAAAAATGACTGCCTCCCCCAATAACATTGGTGAAAAATCTTTTTTGTGCACAGATATCTCTGGTTCAACTCCTTGAACTTCATTTAGCCTCCAGATAGCATTCTTTATGGACAATTGTTTTTACAACATGTTGATCTGGTATTCACTAAACAAGAGAAGGCTGAAATCAATTAATTGTATAGTACAAATTACAACCCATTGCATAGATTTACCTTCGAGTTTAGCTTATGTGATAAAAGAATGTAAAATGGTGACTTCTGCTGCACTTGGAGAATTCCTGTTGAAGAAAGGTAAGCAATACAATATTTCCTTATTCACATAACTCTTGTCTACTTTTCCCTTCTGCAGAGAAAAATCAAATAGCTAAATCAAATGCTTTCATTTAACACAATAAACATTGGGCTCACTTTTTTTGCAGCCACAGTGAACACGAGAGAGAGAGAGAAAGAGAGGAGTTTGTTCAACTATTTCTATTAGGTGCTGTGTGAAAAGCTTATTTCTTGGCCTGGACTATTCTCTGGAACTGAGCCCAGCTGCAATTGGGTAACAACTCTTAGAGATTGGAGAAACAAGGGAAAGAATAAAACAGTTTAAATAACTTATACTGGAATGAGTGTGAAGCAGTTAAATAGGGATGTGAGATGGGGGGACATTATGGTTTTGGATCTTAACTAGGCTTCCACGAATGGAAAATCTCCTCCTGTTCATGAATGCAACTGAGATCATCAGCTGGCAGAAGCAGCATGACAGTTCCCCCTCATTTCCCTTGAGCTGTCTTTCAGGCTGCTCCAGAGGGAAAGGGGTGGGTGGGTTTGCTAGTGTTCTTTCTCCCTTCCAGTAGCAGGAATTTCCCAGGAGTTGAACTCTGCTCAGAGACTACTTTGGCCACTAGGACCAAACTGAGGGTCCTAGCCATTTTTTGCATGAAATAGCATGGTTCTATATTTATCATTTTTTTGCAAAAACAACAACTATACTGTAAACATTAAGAGCAATGAAAAACATAAAAACAAAAAAAAATTGCATTCTTAAAAAGTATAATACACATGACAAATCAAAACATGGTATGAATACATAAACACAGCTAGATCACCACTTTGGGAATGCCTGTGTGAACAGATGAGTTTTAAGCAGGTGCCTATATAACAGGACTGCAGGTGCTTGCCTGATGCTCATTGGGCGTGCATCCCAAAGGGAGATGACTGCCACATAAAGGCCCTGGTCTTACAAAGATGAACCTTGGAATGTTCATCTATATGAATGTTGCTTGTTCTTGTTTAAATGGTTTGGGGGGTGGGGAATGGTTTTTTTAAATAGAATTTTCTGCTTTATATCATTTGCCATACTGGCTGAGGCTGACAGGAATTGTGGCCCAAGACTTTTGGAAGACACCATGTTGGGAAAGGCTGCTGTAGGAAATCCTGCCTTGAAACACACACACAAGCCTGCAGCTTGTTGCAGGGCAGATGGCTATGTTAAGATAATGGATCTGTGATTAACTGGAATGCATGTGCCCTTTCATTACCACAACACACCTGTTATTTCTCCTAGTGGGTAATTTGGGAATAACATGCCACGTGCATGACCGAAGGAACAGCTTCAGGTAATATGCATAAAAGTCTTACATCACCTTATATGTCAGTGTAAAACAGCCCCATTATTAGCTTCTGCAATAATCTTATGAATACAGCAGTAGATGATCTTGCACATGGCCCTGTGCACCTGGTTTAGTTTTTCCTAGGCAGTGTAGTCCTATGCATATTTTACACAAAAATAAGTTCCAGTGTGTCTGTGATGCTTTCTTTTGCTTAAGTTTGGAATTTGAAAATCTTAATCTCAGGGTCATGGGTTCGAGCCAAACATTGGCCAAAAAGATTCCTGCATTGCAGGGGGTTGGACTAGATTACCCTTCTGGTCCCTTCCAACTCTACAATTGTATGATTCTATACCAGGCATCCCCAAACCTCGGCCCTCCAGATGTTTTGGACTACAATTCCCATCATCCCTGACCACTGGTCCTGTTAGCTAGGGATAATGGGAGTTGTAGGCCAAAACATCTGGAGGGCTGCAGTTTGGGGATGCCTGTTCTATACTCTATACCTTTACCTTTTATACTCTAAACTAAAGGTAAAGGTAGAGGGGCCCCTGACCATTAGGTCCAGTCGCGGACGACTCGGGTTGCGGTGCTCATCTCGCTTTATTGGCCAAAGGAGCCGGCGTACAGCTTCCTGGTCATGTGGTCAGCATGACTAAGCCGCTTCTGGCGAACCAGAGCAGCGCACGGAAACACCGTTTACCTTCCCGCCGGAGCGGTACCTATTTATCTACTTGCACTTTGATGTGCTTTCGAACTGCTAGGTTGGCAGAAGCTGGGACCGAGCAACAGGAGCTCACCCCGTCGTGGGGATTCAAACCGCCGACCTTCTGATTGGCAAGCCCTAGGCTCTGTGGTTTAACCCACAGCACCACCCGCGTCTCTCTAAACTAGTGATGGATAAACTTGTAATTTGCTCACCAGCTTACAAGTCGAACGGTATAAACTCAGACAAAAGTTCACTTGTTGGAAGAGCTCAAATGATCTTCAAATGTTTGCACATGCATGTTGCCAAAGTGGATTTTGGGAATGTAGTGTGTTATGTGATGTTTTCTACCTCCATGCATCATAACATCATGCCTGATGAAGCACCCTCTGTTTCCACGTTCTTTGTTTACAACTGCAGATTGGTGCAGAGTAGAAGAAGATCAAGTTGTGTTCATGACAAAAATGCCCATAACTAACGGGTTGTGGTAAAATTGTTCTGCACATACATGGTAAATGGGACTTTTCATTTCCTTCAGAAAGTAAAAGGTTGCAGCAACAAAACAAATGGACATGTACAAAATGGTGGAGTTGGGCTCCTTAGTCATGTCAGCCATACAGGATATCAAATGAACTTGTAAGCAACCAGTTTCAGTTATGAAATGATTATAAGTTGTTGGATTGAAATCAGAGTTTTTAATACATTTGTGAATTACAAACCTAGTAACATTTATTTACGGACCACCTAATTTTGAGATAGAGTGGTGTCATTGCCCTGAAATCATTTATATCTTCAAAAACATTGCACTTCAGTGCATTTGCTCTATCTATTTTTTTCTTACTGGATTAGTGTGTTAGAAATCTTCTGGGTAGTCTTCTGCGTATGATCTTATCCTCTAATTATAGTGAGAAAGGACCGAATTTGTGTTATAAATGAGCATGTTATAAATTGCATGTTCATAATTCATTTAAAGTTCACTGGTTCCTGGAACTTACGCCTGGTGGTGCCTTCTGTTCTGAATATTTTTTTGCTGGTCACCTATGATTAAAGTAAATAAACCTACAACCAAGGGCATCTTCTGCTGTGGCACACAATTAACCCCCCCCCCCATTCATGGAATCTGTTGTATTCTTGGCGCCACCTTGTGGCTGAAGAAAATTGCTGTGGATGCTGCTGAGATATTTATTGACTGCACTGCAATAAATCACAAGCAACAAATCAGTTGATTTATTTATTTACATATTTACAACCCACATTTCCATAAAGTAATATCAAGGTAGCATAAAACATCTAAGAATAAAATTGGCAAAAGTCTTCCATAACCTCTGCTGTGCTGCTGAACCTCTAGTGGTAGGGAGATTCACAGGGCAATGCCTGCAACACTAAGGCTCTGTCCAGTGCTTTTTTTATATATAGAAAAAGGTGCCAGCACTCACTATGAGGTTGTTATACTAAGTGCCACACTTTTAACATTTGAGGAAAAAAGGTACCCCCAGAAAAAAGCACTGGCTCTGTCCCTAGGGAAGGCCAAGCAAACCTCAAGGGCACAGGGAATCACCAGAAGTGCCCTGTCAGATGTTCTTAGTCAGGGGTAGGCAACCTAAGGCCCGGGGGCTGGATGCAGCCCAATTGCCTTCTCAATCCGGCCCACGGACAGTCTGGGAATCGGCATGTTTTTACATGAGTAGAATGTGTCCTTTTATTTAAAATGCATCTCTGGGTTATTTGTGGGGCATAGGAATTCGTTTATTTTTTTCCTTCCAAAATATAGTCTGGCCCACAACATGGTCTGAGGAACGGTGGACCGGCCCACGGCTGAAAAAGGTTGCTGACCCCTGTTCTTAGTGATACAGATGGTATGTAAATGATCAGATGGTCTTTAAAGTTGTTGTTTTCATACCCACTTTCTTCCCTTCCAGGGACTCAAGGTAGCTTACAGATAAAATAAGAGTAGCTGAAAACAGGAAAAAATATTTAAAAAACAATTAAACATTAATAGAATTAAAACGTAAATACCCGCACACCTATATGCGACCTATTAAAAACATACAGATAATTACAAAAAACAACAACACCGCACCAGTCCTTTCATTAAAAGCAGTCGGTTCCCGAAAGCCTGTTGGAACAAGAAAGTCTACATCTGTTGGCGGAAAGAAATGGAAGGAGCCAGTCCAGCTTCTCTTGGGAGGGAGCTTCCAAAGTCTGGGAGCAGCCACCTGCGTGCCCACCAAGCTGGCCTGTGTGGGTGGCAGCACTGAGGGAAGGGCATCCCTCAAAGATCTCAGAACCCGGGGAAGGTTCCTAGGAGAGAATCCAGAATACTTTCGGCACAAGTTGTTTTGGGCTTTGAGAATTAACACAAGGATCTTGAATCTGGCCCAGTAGCAAGTTGGCAACCTGTGCAGCCCTGTTGGGGTGGAGTAACACATGTCCAGTCATCTGCCCCTGACATCTAGGCCACCATTTCATCCAGGCACCAGGCCAGCGGGTTGCACAGCCTCTGTGGAGAAACAGAGTTGGGGATCACCAGCATACTGTTCTACATTTGTACTTCTAGTACATCATCCACAAAGGCACTTTTGATGGTATTTCAGTTTAAAGGTAAAGAGACCCCTGACCATTAGGTCCAGTCATGACCGACTCTGGGGTTGCGGTGCTCATCTCGCTTTATTGGCCGAGAGCCGGCGTACAGCTTCCGGGTCATGTGGCCAGCATGACAAAGCCGCTTCTGGCGAAGCAGAGCAGCGGACGGAAACGCCGTTTACCTTCCCACCAGAGCGGTTCCTATTTATCTACTTGCACTTTGACGTGCTTTCGAACTGCTACTGGTAGGTGGGCAGGAGCTGGGACCGAGCAACGGGAGCTCACCCCGTCGCAGGGATTCGAACCGCCAACCTTTTGATCAGCAAGCCCTAGGCTCAGTGGTTTAACCCACAGTGCCACCTGGGTCCCTGGGTCAGTTTACATCCAGTCTATTTGTTCTTCAGTTCTTGCTTTGTGAGACAATGCTCCACTGTGACTTAACGTGGTATGAGTTGGATGTTATAAAGAATTGATGTGGTTATGGTAAATAAGGCCATGAACAATGACTTCAACACGTTAAAATTGAAAATAATAATAGTGAATGAACTTGTACAGTTTTAGCCCAAATAAAAAAAATTTAAAACCTCAAAACACAAGGAGTCCTGTAATCACAGTGACATGTCTCTCATGTGAAGCCCAAAGTCCAACCTCTGTAATTCCATTTGTAATTATTATTATTTTGATGATGTGTTGCATCTTGTTCCATGTATTGTTGTACTTTCATTTTGAGGGTTTTAATATGTGCACCACCTTTTAAATCTTTAATATGCACATCACCTTTGGTGAAGAGGCAGTTTTGAAATGTTTCGTTTAAATTAAAAATAATGATTATTATTTATTAAATGTACATCTCACCCTTTCTCCCAAAGGAGCCAAGGATGGCAAACAAGAAGTGATAATAAAAACATTTTAAAAACAATTTCAATACAGATGCAGATGGGGAAAGATCCCAGAAGCTTTGTTATAAGACGAAAGTCATCAGTAGGCACTGAAAAGACAACACAGATGGCTAATATTCAAGGGGAGGGAATTCCAAAAGGTAGGTGCCACAACACTAAAGGACAGAACAGAACATACAGAACAGACCTTTGGATAAGGTGGTACCTGCAGGTCCTCAACTGCAGAGGTGAGGCAATCTTTCAGGTATCCTGGTCGCAAGCTGTGCAGGGCTTTATACACCAAAAGCAGCACCTTGAACTTAGCTGATAATAAGTTGCAGAGCTGGTAGAAATACTGACAATGTGAATCAAGCCTGCCCTCTAGTGTGTAAAAGTCATATACCACAGCAGTGTTTAAGAATTGATCTGTACGACTTAAATTTCAGGTTTTCTCTCCCCCCACCCCTGCCATCTAGCACCATCTTAATTGTTTGCCTCAGTTAATAACACAGTGATGCACCTTTAAGAAACACAGAAGCTGGGTTTTTTTTAAATATAATTAACCTTTATAATCAAAAAGCTTGCAATTTGTTTCTTTGAAAACTGAAACTCAATAGAAAGGGAAGAAGAACAGACACACTTTGTGCAATCCTGCCATCGTTTAGTAACCTTTCCAACTCTTTGTGGATCAATTCCATCAACAGGAATTGGGCTTGTGAATTGTGGATCACAACCAAAATGTGGAAGTGAAACCTCTTAGAGCTGTAGCTCTGAAAGGTTTTGAACTTGGCTCCCCTATCAGTTTTATTTATTTGCTTAAAATTATATATTATTTTGGGATGCGGGTGGCGCTGTGGGTTAAACCACGGAGCCCAGGGCTTGCCGATCAGAAGGTCGGCGGTTTGAATCCCCGGGACGGGATGAGCGCCCGTTGCTCGGTCCCTGCTCCTGCCAACCTAGCAGTTCGAAAGCACGTCAAAGTGCAAGTAGATAAATAGGTACCACTCGACGGGAAGGTAAACGCCGTTTCCGTGTGCTGCTCTGGTTCACCAGAAGCGGCTTAGTCATGCTGGCCACATGACCTGGAAGCTGTACGCCGGCTCCCTCAGCCAATAACGCAAGATGAGCGCCGCAACCCCAGAGTCGCTCACGACTGGACCTAATGGTCAGGGGTCCCTTTACCTTTATGTCTATTTTATGCACATCACTTAGTGATAACAGGGCATAAAGAATCAATCACTCCTCCCAAATTTAGTTTGGATTTGTGAGGATTCACTACAAGGAGCCATACAATCAACTTGAAGCAGTCTTGGCTGGTGGGGGGTGGGGGTGGAGATAGCACCTTTTTCAGGATCCTCGCCTTACATTAGACTTCGTCTTCTTCCTATGGGAAATAGTTTGGGAACCACTGTCTTAACAGGGTACTTTGTTAAAAATAAAAGGTATAGAATAAGGACAGGAAGCTTTGGGGAGGGATGCTGACTAAGGATGAGGAGGGGGAAAATTCATTGGCTTGTATTTAAAGGCAAACTTACCCGATTTGCTGTTTCTGAAACAATGCCGAAATTCACGCTTCTCCAAAATGCATATGATAGGGTAAAGTGTGCCTATGATTAAGGGAAAATAACATTTGCTTTCAAAAAACATGTATATTATGAAAAATTAAACCAGGTCCTCTGCATATTTTTATGGGAGTCAAGCCCCACTGATTTTAATACTCCACATAAATGAGCGTAAAATTGAGATCTTAGAGGCCGAGTCATTTGCACACATTCTGCAGTGGAATGAGTTTGCACTCAAGGTGACATAGAACCGATATTGCTAGTGCTTGTGCTAAGGAGGGAGAAAACACGACTACTAAATCTGGATCTGATTGTGGCTTTTAGTCCAGCTGATTTCTAAGGGACTGAAACTATACGTATCCCATCGTGCCGATTGAACAGAAAGTGCACATTACATTTCCACACACCCCTCCCCAAAGGGCTGAAGCATCAATCAGTTGCTTGGGAAGGCCAGGGTTGTATTGAATCCCCCACTCTCTCCCTGAACACCTTGGGAGTGATTACAGGTTTTTTTTTTTAAGGGCTCTGTATCTGCAGATCTGGATTAAGGAGAGGGAACATGTGCATGGCACATGTTCAGGCAAGCAGTTCTTCATCTGGCCGGTGATATGAGTGCGGATGCTCCAAAGAAGCAAATGAGTTAACGTCTGCCCATCATGTTTCAGCCACACAACTCTTTCCAAGTCACATTTTCTGCTTGTAAAGCAATGTCTCTTTCCTCCTATCTGCAGCTCAGATATAAAACTGAGTAACAGGGGCATTAAGTCATACCTCTGCTAAAGCAGGTAACGCACGCTTCGCCGTGTAGGGTTTTGGCAAGCAGATTCAGGGCAACTGTTCAAGTCAAACAAGTCATTTCCTGCTGCGCTTGAGCAGCCTGTAAACCCTTCAGCCAGATCTTTTCTAGACAACTTCTCCACTGCCTGGCATTAGGAAAAAAAGTCTGATTGCAACAAGCAGAGCTGTTGAAGGGAGTCCTTGGCCACAGAGAAAACCTATTAGCTGAGTTGTGTTTGTCAAGGGGAAAGTAAAGGGACAGACACAGTGCAGTGAGCACTCACTTTGTGAACCACTGTATCCTTTTGCGAGATCAAGTCATCTTCACGAGTGGTTAGTTTTGGAGGGCTCACATTGAACAAAGCTCAGCACAGAGTTGAACAAATCTTAGTGCTATTGTTCCTTACTAGTGTCAGCTCCAGGTTTTGGAGGGCCCATGGGTGAGGCACTCTTCTTGGTCCCCTCCCTCAGTGATTTTACCTCCTTTGTGCCAAACAACAACAACCCAGGAGGTTCTTGCCAGTTGGTGCTCAGCCAATGCCCATCCAGACTGACCCTTGACACTGGGCCTGTTCCTTACACACATGGACCAAGATTTGAACCCAGGTCTTTCAGTCCTGGTCCAACACTCTAACCACTACACAACATTGTGAGATCATAACGAGAGCTATTTTATAATTATAGTTTCATGTGCTTTGAAAGAAACAAGCCTGGATATGGTACATCCTGGGTCTATTTTGCAATCAGCAACAGAGCAACTTTTGATTTTCAGTTACACCACTGAAAAAGATGACCTCGATGAAAACTGCATCAAATTGTTTGATGCAGCTATGTTGAGCATTGTTAATAGGGTATGAAACATTTGTTTTCTACTTTTTGTTTCCATTGTATGATACTGGGTTGTTACCCTTTATATATCCAGTATACTACTGTGACCCCCAGGAGACCTGCAAGTTATGCAGAGATCTGAAACCCACACCACAGTAACTTGGAGCAGGGCTTTTAGTATGACTGCCCCAACCTGTGGAATATCATCCTTGTTGAGATGCAACAGATGACCACTATCTGTGCTTTCCAGAAACAACTGATGACATTTTTGTTCCAACAAACTTTCCCACTGGATGGCTATGTCTCTTCTATGGCTGTCTCCTATTATTATTTTTCAGTTCATTTACTGTTTTTCTTATAATGTGTGCATTGCCTTGAGGCATGCACATGGAAGGCAATTCATAAATATTAATCTTAATTATAAGCTGATTCATATTTCAGTTTGATATCAGAAAAGTACCTTCTGTATTTACCGGTTTGCATTTAATTACTGTGTAGCAATAATTTTATTTGTATATTTGGTTGAATTTTGGTAAAATGTAAAGTTCTGGTTCTGACTAGGGATGGGAGAGGAATTAGATTCAATTCAACATTTAAAGCCAAACCTATCAAATGTGCACTTTCTGAAACAATGTAAGAACCAAAACAATCATCCTTTGAAATTCACACTTACCTAATTTTGCAATGCAGTTCTCAAACCAAAGTTTACAAAAATGCACAGATTTTGTAAAGTGTACATAGAAATTAATATATCGGTGAAGAATGAATTATTTTAGGAGAAATTGCTTGCAAAATGTATGCAATAGTTAGAACTACATACAGACATGTTTTTATTACCATGCATTGAATGTCACTAATCTGTCTATTTTAAGTGCTGTGCTAGTCTTTCGATGCATATTAAATGAGCTGTTGATCGTTGAATCCTTTGTGTTACATTATAGTGATATTATAACTTCTGTTGTGTATTATGATTGTAGACTGCTTACTTCTCTGCAAACCCATTTGAGCATAAATGCACGAGTGGAGAATGCAATCTATAAATAGTGACTTCCAGACAGCTATGGATTAATGATTTGCAGTTTTGGTCCTATTTGAGTTGGCTCTGTAATAACTTGAGTGTAAAGAAGACAAATGTGAAGACATTTGGTTGGCTTTTCTTGAGACTAATACTTTATAGTCATCACTTTCCCGAAAGCCTGCACATTCATTGCATTGTTTCCCCCGTTATTCTAAATTTTATTAATGTGCATATTTGGCACAAGTGGGAGGGGGGCATTTTTCAGTGGAAGGGCTGCACTTCCCATTGGGCAACCACCTGGTGGCGCCAGAGGCAAAAGTGGGTGAATTAGTTAGGGAGAGTCCTGAAGGCCAGAAAAAGAGTTATAATAGTTTACGCTCACCGTTTCTAAATAGGAAGGCACGAGGAATTCATTCTTGATAAAGACTTTATTGATGAACTGCCCTGGTTCATCCTGCCCTTCTCAGCTAATGTGTCACACCTCTATGAATTTTATGATGAAACATTCTCTTAGCTCAAAAAATGCATACTTTTAGATAAAATCTGTTTTAGAAATGAGTATTTTGTGAGAAAATAGGTTCAAGGATATGTATTTACATGTGATTTTTTTTTTTTAAAAAAATACAAATTAGTGAAATGGAATGGGCTTATGAATGAACACATGCGAAGGAGATCCAGCCTGGAAATAGACCGATCTGGCAATCCCAATTTCTTGCTAAAACATGATTCAGCTATTGCTTAGGCAAAACATCACATCTCAGTTTGGAGCCTGGACTATGTTGTTCAGTGACCAGGCCCCATCTGCATGGGCATTCTGTCAGCTCTTGAATACACCCCTGTTTTAGGCAAGGTTTCCTCAGATCTTGAACTTCATGACTTCATGTTTTAAAGGTTATGCTTTTTAATCAGCATGGTTTCTTGTATATTTTAAAGATGGGTATTTTCAACGTTGTTTTATTGTATAGAATTGTTTCATTGTATATTTTAATTATGAATGGATTTCATAATTGATTTTATGCTTGTAAACCACTTAGAAGCCATTGTGGCATGTAAGTACAGTAGTATATAAATTAATAGTAGCATTAATCTGGTAATGAGTACTAATAAAAGCATTTCTGTCTGCATAGCTTTGTTTTACAAAACAGAATGCTTTATAATAATAGTAAACAAACTTCACTGTTTATACAAAAGGGAAAGTTTCACTACTGAACTTTAATACTGATACATCCTTGCTTTCTACCATCATCAAATTTCTTGGATACGTGGGACTGCTACAGCTTTTTAAATAAGGCCTGAAAATGTCACATTGACTGTTGCTCTTCTTTAGTACAAGAGAGGGCAGTCTTAACCCACTAACGCAGACATAAGACAGTAGACAAAAATGTGGGGGACTCTTATCTTGCTACGCCGGACTGTAAAGATTGCTGCATAACTGAGAGAAGCCGGAATTCTATCCAACTTCTTATATGTGAAGGAAAAGGGATTTTGTTTCATTAAAAATAAATAAAAGATGAATACTTTTTCATGCAAAGGTTATTTACATACTTCATTGAAATTTTTAAAAATAATTAACAAGCATAAAGTGTTCACTTCCAGGACAAATACATGTGCAGAGGTTAAGTCTTGTATGCAGTCATCCACATGGCATCAAAACAGACTTGGACAATCTTGGACATTACATATTAAGCTCACATTCACAGGGGGTATGTCGTTGTCACCTGTTATTTCGGGGCAACGTCTTGTACCCGATCCCATGTGAGCCCTGCTGTCAGTGGAAAATGGTACCAATCCAAATGTTAAGCATAAAGAGTTGGTCTTAATGACAGCAGCGAGACAAAGAGTTGCTTCTGATTGGGGTGGGGAAACACCCTCTCCCACCACAGAAACGTGGACCCAATATATGTGGATTATAGCACTTACTCACCATTGGAGGTTGATAAGAGGAATAATGAAGAAAGATGGATTTGACTCTGTATGTTCTCAATTTACATATACCCCTTCCGTCCCAGTCACAACATCCAGTATGGAGAAATTATTTTGACATTCTAGATTGAAGTATGGTTATATCTCAGTGTAATGGACTTATTTTTAAAAACAGAAAAAATGTAGGTTTTGGTGAGTACAGGGGGCCTTTGGAACTCCCTCCCATTACACATCAGACAGGTGCCATTTCTAATGCTGGATTTGAAATGGCCTATGATTACTTTTACACCTGAAATCGTTTTTGCATGTGGAATCGTTTTTATTCTTCATGTTTTTGCAGTGAAGCGGTTCGTAAATGGAATCAAATTTTATGGGAGGCGGTTAATACATGAAGTCAAATAAATAAATAAATGTTGGTGACCCCCCCAGCACGGCCTAAGTTATCCATATCATTTACAGTTCTCTGCGGTTGTGCTGCCACCACCTATTTGAACACCTTCCCCTCAAAGGAAACATCAGAGACTGATAATGAGAAAATATTTGGGTCAAGGAGGAATTTATTCAGGAATAGTGTCACAGCTTCCCAATTCAAGGAGGCTGGAATGATTCCTGCACTCGTTTCTGGTAAAGTGTGCAGAATTTAATTAACCCTTGAGCTGGGAATAACAATTGCATTATTTTCAGATACAAATTTTGAACACCTTCGCTTCCCCACCATTGGACCCTGTTGTGATCTGTGTTTAAGGGGAAAGCGCATGTACCTTTGATTTTCATATCCTGTTTCATATTCCTACTGTCTCAGAGAAATACACAGACAAATGAGCAAAATGTATTGAAGGCTAAATAAAAATTCAGGGGTATGGAACCAATGCAGGGTCATTCGCTTTCATCCTTTGCTTATACCACTTTTCATCCATTCCTTCTTTAACCTAACTATTAACTGAGTACCGTGTAAACATGTTTATCTCCCCACCCCCACCCCGCAGCCACACAGTTCCATACTTTAAGGCAGTGTTCCCCAACTTTGGGCCTCCAGCTGTTTTTGGACTACAACTCCCATCATCCCTCGCTAGCAAGACCAGTGGTCAGGGATGATGGGAATTGTAGTCCGAAAACAGCTGGAGGCCCAAGGTTGGGGAACACTGCTTTAAGGGACTGGATTTTGGCTTTCTGCACTGGTATCTTGAATCAGAAAAAAAATGCTTATTTGCCCATGTAATAAGGAAATGCGTGTGATCTATATTTTTCTTCATCGGATATTGGCAGCCCGGGCACTTTCTAATAAGCTCATGACAGCATCTTGATGATTTATGGTGTCACTAGCGCGTCTAAATCATACCATTCTGCTGTAAACAGGCTCTGCTAAAATGCTAAAGGGCATGCGTTTGAGGAAAGCAAAGGTTGGTTTTTGGAGCATTCGTTTCAAACCCACAAAGTTCACTGAGTTCAAAACCTACTAGCACACATTCATTGTATTTTACAGACAAGGGGTAATGATCCTAACAGTGGCTGTCCTGAAGCTTCAGTGAAGTGAAAAATTGAAGAGTTGTTTTCCTGAGTAATCTGACTCTGTGCAGCTGGATCAATAGTCAATATTTCCAGGATTTTGCTGCCGGTCAACCACTGCCTTCACTTAATTTTATTCACTAAACGTTTCGTTGTGACTCTTCTAGGCTGAGAAATCTCCAGTTTATAAACACTGCGGCTGGGGTAGCTGAAATGAAACTGGTTCTTCCTTATGCATCTTGTGGAAATGGGCAAACAAACTAAATTATGTTGTATGGTTCTCAAACTGCTTGGACAGTCACTAAGGGAAGTTTCTCTCCGTTTCAGTTTCTCTCCGTTTCTGTTTCCCACACGTCAGTTATCCACATTTCCACATCAGTTTGAGATTTTTAAAAAGTTCCCGTGAAAATTCACCAGTGCCTTTCTCCAGTTTCTCAAAATACGCATGTTTGAATGGAATTTTGCCAAATATACATTTTTTTGCCAGTTTCCCCAATATAATGTATTCTTGGATATTATTTTCATGAATATATGCATTTTTATGTGTCCTTTACCCTAGTATTTGCATACCCTGCGCATTACAAGGCTGGAGAACTGCATTGCAAAATCTGGAGAAGTGTGCCTATCAAAAGGTGGCTGTGTTTCAATTTGGGTATTCTAGAAAGTACAAGTTTGGTAGATTTGCTTTTAAATATGAAGTGGATTGAATTTTACCCCCACCTCTAGCGTGTAATGACATTTTCAAAGCATTGCACTCTGGCTGGGCAGCTGTGTGCAAGCAGCTGCTCCGTTCCCTCATCCCAGCATGTACTTTTCAAAGTGTTCACAGAGTGAAAACAGGACAGTTCCTAGGTATTCCCAGAGTACCACAGTTGCAGGGGGGGAGATCATGTAAATGTTGAACTTAGCCTAAAAGGAATTAAAGCCAATCTCAGGCCAAGGTTATCATAAACTCCAGACCCAAGTCTTATACAGATTAATGCAGAAAAGCAGTCTTGTCATTATTTTTAGGCATGATCAGAACACCAGCATTTCCCCCCCCCCCCCAGATGTGCTCTTCTCTGGCCTATAAATCCACAAGAGGACGCTTTTATTTCCAAAAAAACCTCTTCCAAGAATCTATATCTCTAACAAAATGGTTTTTAGCTGGCTTCCTTAAAACAACTGTAGAAATCCACAGCGGGTATATCTGCAACCCAGATGTTGTAAAACAAGTAGCAGCACAGTGGGTCGGGGTTAAAAATGGGGATTAAAATGAGGGTTGAGCCCCCAAATCTAACGTGTGTTGTGTTCTCTCCACACATTTCATATTTACAAAAATTGCAACGCTTGCTTGCATTGGAATAATCTTACAGACCTCACTAAACTCTATAACTAACTGCAATCCAATGCAGGATTACTCAGAAAAAGTCCTATTGAGTTCAATGGGGCTTACTCTCACAGAATTGTCCTTATGATGGCAACCTAAATAAAGTCTGAATATGTTTTAAAAATAATATACTATATACACAACTTTTGTTGTGAACCCAGGTCCATAAAGCAGGAGTAAAATATCCAAATAAATCCATGAAGTAATAGAAACAGATACTTACTCGCACACTGCATTCAACATAAGTTGCCCTACTCGTGTCCTGTACACGTAAAGGAAAATAGATACAAAAGGAGCAGCAAAATCAACTTTGCTCCATCACCACCACCAATCAGGAATATCATATGCACCAACAGTGAACTCCATGCTCAGTTTTCATGTAGCCAAACTGGCACTGCTCATGTTAGGATGGGGAGTAGAATCACCATTTATTGCATAAGTACAAAAAAAGGTTGGGGGAAAAACATTGAGAAACTCCCAAAGCAGACCAGTGAGGACTGAGCATGCTCAGAAGACTAGGAACAGAATGCTGGTGAACTGACTGGCCTCCCCTCCTCTGCCATGTCCCCATTGCCCTCTATAGTCAGGTAGAGTTGCCACAGAGTTTAGAGCCCTGATCATGCAAAGCTCTAAATTGCCTGGAGCACCTACCATAGCCCAGCAGACTCCATGCTGCAGACAATTGCCTTCCTGCATATAAAGTCTCATTATTGCAGTCAATGACCAGTGTCAGGATAAAATCGCCAATTACAGAGTTTAAAATCTCAGAGCAAACCAAAATAAATAAAATTACATATACACATGAAAAAGCAGTTCTGGTTGGTCATTTATCCGTCAGAGGGGAACCCTTCTGATCTAGGGATGACTATCCGTCGAGATACTATTCCTGAGTGCTAGGCCTTCCTGCACATGAAGGACAGCAGCATTGGGTGACAGGGATGCAATGGAAAGGGTTGGGCTCAGCGGCGGAGCAAGCCGATCGGGCGCCTGGGGGAGCACCCTACAGCTGAGGGGGAGGCGGACTGTTTGGGGCAGCGCGGAGCCTGCAGGCGCTCAAGCCTCCCAGGAGAGACGTGTGGCTTGGGCGCGCTGCAGGCCCCATGGTGAGTGCCGCCCACCATTTTGTCACCCCCCTCAGTGGGGACACCCTGGGTGCGCCACACCTACTGCACCCCCTTGCTACAGCCCCTGGTTGGGATGCCTAGCGTATCCTCCCTCTCATATGATTCTTGTCGTGTAAGGGCTCTAAGGCTTAAATAGGGCCAGAGATACCTTCTGGGTGCTCGGTTAAAGCTGTTAGGGTCTCTTCTGGATTTGACTTATAAAGCCTTAAACGGCCCAGGTCCGCTTCTCCCCTTGTGAACCAACCTGGACCTTGCGATCATCATCTGAGGCCCTGTTTTGTGAGAGGTCCGGAGGGTGGCAACACAAGAACGGGCATTTTCTGTGGTGGCTCTTGTGAGATGCTCTCCCCAGGGAGGTTTGTCTGGTGCCTTCATTATATATCTTTAGGCACCAGGAGAAAACATTCCTCTTCATCCAGGCCTTTGGCTAATGATGATGAAGAAGAAGAAGAAGAAGAAGAGTTTGGATTTGATATCCCGCTTTATCACCACCCGAAGGAGTCTCAAAGCAGCTAACTATCTCCTTTCCCTTCCTCCCCCACAACAAACACTCTGTGAGGTGAGAGGGGCTGAGAGACTTCAAAGAAGTGTGACTAGCCCAAGGTCACCCAGCAGCTGCATGTGGAGGAGTGGAGATACGAACCCGGTTCACCAGATTACGAGTTCTACTGCTCTTAACCACTACACCACACTGGCTCCTTTTAAATGTGTTTGAGGTAGGTTTGTTTTGTTCTTGTTTTTATTATGCATTTTGTGTTTTTCTTTGTTCTGAACCGCCCTGGGATCTTCGTATGAAGGCAGTATACAGATTTAATAAATAATAATAAGTAAGTGTTAGTGAGATGCTTCCAGATGCGTGTTTTAATTGTGCTTCTCCTGCAAGCACATTTTTCACAGCATTCACACGGCATCGTTGTCATCAGACCGCCAAACATTCGATTCCAGTATGTTAAGAAAAGAAAGCCTGTTGCCAATAACCTGTTTGCAATATCTCTAGAACCCATTTATAACATCAAGCCTCCGTCTGGAAGCACCCCAGGGTAAGATGTGTTTTGGTTTTTATTGTTACATTGCTGTTGCTGGCGGTTCGTAGTTCTTAACTGTTTAACTTGTGATTTGTGGGCTTTGGCTTATTCTGTTGTACATTTTGGAAGCCACCTTGGGTGGGCCTGGTGTAGAAAGGAATTTCTCCTGTAAAATCAATAATAGCCACTGCAGCCTATCTCTAGCGCAATGTGGAAACAAGGGTAGGCAAGGATTACAGGAACTAGCCATGCAAAAGCTTATTTATCAGTGGTATATGCCATAAGTGTGTGCCAAACCCTAGGAGATTTTAAAACACCATTAAGATAGTAAACATTGCCAAGATAAGGATTATTATCTGGATGCAGCACAGAGATTTTAATGATAATTAGAGCTTGCCTGGGACTAGAAGAGGAGAATAAGCTAGAGCACCATTTCATAATTTTGCAAAGCCTGTTTAAATTAATCCTGTAGTTTATTAAATCTGCTTACTCCGGTAAAAATGCAGCACAGCTTTGGCAATGCTACTGAATATAAAGTTTCTTTCCGCGCTTTTGACTTTCCCTAACAGGTTCCCCTTCCAAGAGATTGTAAGCCTAGAAAATGAAACTGGTTTGTGTACACTGAGGATGGATTAGCTGTGGCACACGCAGAGCTGTATATTTCTGCCAACATGCATCCCAAATGGAATTTATTTTGAGTTATCGCAGGTGAAACACATTAGCTCCATCCGCCCCGGAGTCACTTGGAGCAGAGCATTTGTTAATTCATCTCACTTGGAGGGGTTGCCTGTAATGTCTACCTAGGGGGCTCATTCATAAGCGCTATCATTACTAGGTGCACTGGAGCATTGCAGAATGTTATTTTCCCAACCAGATTCAGTTTATGTATGATTTATTTATTCGCCGTCCAATAACAATAAAATCAAATTTAAAATATAGTGAACAATAAGCAGTCACAGTCATTAAAATGGTCTAAACAACAACAAAGACAGCTGAACCAAACTGCCCCTTTAAAGTTGTACTTCTAATGTGGTAGCTATGAAGTGTTTATTGAAAATTGGACATGAAAGGGCCGGATGCACCTCTCTCAGGAGACCATCTGGGATCTCCAATGGAAAGGGTCTTTCCTCACATCTCCGGCCAGCCAAACTCCCATTAGCAGAGGGGCAGCAAGATGACTTCAGAAACAGAGTGGAGTTCTCCAACTGTCTCTTATGCAAGGAGGCAAGTCCTGGGATTACTTGGTTCTAGACAGCTAGAGCCAAAAAGCTGAAAAGTTGCACCAAAGTCTGAAAACTGGTAGCCAGTAAAGCTGCTATAAAACTGACATAACATGATCCCTCCTGCCAGCCCCAGATAACAATCAGGCCAAAGCATTCTGAACCAATAGAAGGCTGCAGACTGTTTTCAAAAGCAGCCCTTCTTCATACATTACAGCAATCCAACCTGAATAACTGTGGCCAAGTCTAACTTACCCAGAAAAGGATAGTGCTGATGGTACAGGTGAAATTGATAACAGGCACCCCTGCCTACCAGAATAATGCATTCAGAAGCAGAGTTGGATCTAAATGTCTCTGGATTCCCTTGTTGTATCGGGGCAGCATAGACCTGTTCAAGTGCGGTTAAATGCAAATTGCCAGTAGTGTGACCCTAAGGGACTTGGGTGGCACTGGGGTTAAACCACAGAGCCTAGGGCTTGCCAATCAGAAGGTCGGTGGTTCGAATCCCTGTGACAGGGTGAGCTCCCATTGCTTGGTCCCTGCTCCTGCCAACCTAGCAGTTCGAAAGCACATCAAAGTGCAAGTAGATAAATAGGTACCGCTCCGGCGGGAAGGTAAACGGTGTTTCCGTGTGCTGCTCTGGTTCGCCAGAAGCAGCTTAGTCATGCTGGTCACATGACCCGGAAGCTGTACGCCGACTCCCTCGGCCAGTAAAGCGAGATGAGCACAGCAGCCCCAGAGTCATCCACGACTGGACCTAATGGTCAGGGGTCCCTTTATTTTTACCTAGTGTGACCCTAAGAGGAAAGGAGAGGATCGTAAACTGAGAGGCAGCAAATTGCCTTTCCCAATTTCTTGTTAAAAGCTGGTGATTCTGACAACGGCTTTGGAAGTGGAAGAGATCCAGGCTTGTATCTCTGAGAAGAAGGGGTGGTGGAATGAAGTCCCATTCTGCCACTGAACGAAGTCCCATTCCCCGAAATTTTGTGAATTCTTTTGCATGGCCCTCCTTCTCCCTATTTCAGGAATCACTCCAAAATGTCCATCCCTCCCTCCCAAATCTAGCAGACCCTAAAACAAGACAATAGGAGTACAGTCCCTATGCCCAACGCTGGGGGGAAAACCACTTCTTTCTGCTAGGCATTATATGTATAGTGCTAACATTTTAGATGTCATATGTGAAGAAACTCCTTTTGAAATTGGGACTCTTGAATATTAGCACTATCATTTCCTCCACATATCAGAATGTTTGGCCTGGAAACATAGAGGAGGTGAGCTTCTCCTTCTCTACAACTGGTTTTTCTAACCTATAGGGAAAAAATGGGGTGAACCAATTAGAAGCCGTTACTCAGTTGGCTTCATTTTTGTTTTATCTGGCAGGAAGGAATAAACTTTCATGTGTGAAGTATTACTGTTTCATGTCTCTGTACACAATTGATTTTTCCCCCAGGAATTGGCTTCCACCCAAAGCTTTCAAAAAGGGTCTTTATGCATTGCGCTTCATTCCTTTGCTGAATTTCAGATTTGAAAGTTCTCGGGGAGAGATTCCTCCCCCCTAAAGAAAATGCTTTATTATCATATCCAGACCCTTGAAATATGCCAGTAATGCATAGATTTTTATTGTTGGGTGTGTGTGTTTGTTTCTGCTCCTCAAACTTGTTTCTCCCTGCTAAGTTGTAAAGAGATGAATTCATCCTCAGTAATTTACTTTTCAAGAACTTTCTGTTTACATTTCAACATCTGGCCCAGAACTATTCTTTATAAAGTGTAACATTTGAATTATGCTCGTATTTAGAATAACACTCTGGGCTTTTGTAAACTAGTCAAAGAGTTGGAACTTTATGACTACTGATTCCCAATTTACCTGAGATCTTATTTTATCTACGCCATCCAACATCTGGCTTTGCTTTGAAATGTTACAAATGGGGCTTGTGTGCTTGCCCAGCGCATAATGCCACAGCACATAACAGAGAAGGAAACCCAAGAAAGTGCTGTTGCTAAACACGCATGGGCCCAAGAAGAAGCCTTTAGTGAAGTCTCTACAATGCTAACTTCTTTTCATATAGGTAAAAGGGGATAAAAGGAACACATTTTATGCCAGTATCAATTTGCTGCAAAAGTCTATATCTGCATTGGTCGACAAATCTCTTACTCTGAAGCAAAGGCACTGAACTGAATGAGGTTACTGAGAAGCAAGGAACTTACGGAGACCATCCTTAGTGATTTGGGGTTGCAAAAGACTTTTGATACATTTTGCTTTCATGTGGTGGTTGCCGTTACTAGGGGAATTCACTCCCGCGTGTGGAGTTCAGACCCTCTGACTCACGTACCTGGTCCTTCTTAGAATAATATCACATTATGGTTTGTTTGAAGTGTGGGGGAGGCATGGAAAGTAAATAGCATAGGATATGTGTAACCACTTCCAAGGAGAATAAGCAAAACATCTAATATCCAAAAAAGGGGTTCATTTATGGCAACTTCATTTTTGTTGGTAGTCCCAGATCCTATGAACATTTGGAATATATTTATGAATAGAATCTTAATATTCATGGGGCCTTGGGAACATGCCAGAGCATCAAATAAAAAGTTCATGGCAAGTTAACTGAGGAGGGGAACTATAGCAGAATGTCAACAAGCCCACCACAAGGAATAATGCTAACACAGTACAACGTCTCTCTCTCATTCATATATATATATATATATATATATATATATATATATATATATATATATATATATATAATTATTTCAATCTTTAACCCTCCCCAAGCCAGTTTAAAAATAAGCACTGTACAAATAAAAGTACCCTATATAGTACTTGTATAGTTTAATGCAATATGGTACTCATGGACACCAGTTTGCGGTGCCCATGAAAGATCTTGGTCAACATCCCCTCAAAAATCCACTGTCTGCTCTTTCTACTTAATTTCTGTTCAGCTTCCCCTACACTGAGCACCTACCTTTAAATATGCCAACATTTCACTGGATTTCAAGGCTGGACACTGACTCTAAACGGAGAAGAAATGCAAAGAGCTTCCCTCTGTAAGCATCTTCCTATGGGATAAAATGAAAGGCAGCAGTCTGAAACCATTTATTTTGAGTAGAAACAGTATCTTCCCCAGTCATTGCAGTGCCAAGGGTTGATGCGTGTGTGCGTGTGTGCATGCGTACACACACACACACACACACACACACACACACACACACACACACACACATTTTACCCGTACATGATGAATAGCAATGGTAGCAAGGACCCTACTTAGCTGAAAGGGTTGCCTGGCTATTCTTCGCCACTAACCAAAGCACTTCTGCTATTCAAGAACATTTACTCATGTCGGGATTATGGGAAAACAGATTCCATGCTTGTTCTGCTTCTCCTATCAGAAATACTGATCAACCACCAGTATACAAAGGCCACTCAGTCTGTCAAGTGCAGTAAATCCTTAATTCCAAGACCGGCCTCGGCATGCCTTGGGAGTAGGAAATAATCGGTAATTTCTAAGTGACAATATTTGATCTGCTCCTCAAGGTCAATATGAAAATGCTGCTCTGTTTTGATCAGGTGAGTTTTAAAGACTTCCTGACATGCCATGAATGTGACAGAGCCGTCATTCACGAAGATGATACAGTTACCTGCTCAGAGGTGCAACGGCAAAGCTGACAGCCTGGCCTTTGTTACGGCTGATGTTAAAAGAAGGTCAGACTGAGGGGCTGCAGACAGACAGGTCAACTGGCAGCCTGGGACGGTGCCGAAGGTGCTTCCTTTCATTCAGAGCTGGAATCCAGCAGCTTGTAAATGCTCTTGATATTTCGTCTCTCGCAACTGGCTCTTTGCCTTTTGGTATTTAACAGTTTGTTCCTGGCAAAAGATCAACCTTAATTTGAATTTAGGGTGGTGGGGGTGGGGTGGCGGAGGAGGAGGATGAATAAACCCCACAAGGGTTGTTTAGAGGAAATATACAAGTTGGCATTGTGTGTGTTAGTTCACTTGGGGTTCTAACTTTCGATAGGGAACAATGCATAAAGAGAAGCTGAGCTCTGCAGCACAAACGCATCTCACAATATGCAGACGATTAACTGCACAGTCTCCAGAAAGGAGCTTCGTTGGGCATCTGGCGTTATGGCCATTTTTAATAAAGGGGCACTGAAATTTCAGAATCTTGGAGAAATGTGGTGTCGAAAATAAATAAATCAGTGCATCATCTTGTACATTTGGAAAGGATTCCCCTTGCAACCTTGAATACTTTATGCGAGGGGTTGAATTCCACAATGAAATGCCAGCTGCCAACAACAAAAGAAAAGAAACATCCACCATCAACGCTGCTAATTGTGTCGGTATGTCAACGGTCACTATAATGTTAGGCATGCTTTTCAGTTAAAAAACTGAAGTGTCAGAAATGTATCAATTGCAAAGATTCACAAAGGATGAAACTTCACATTCACAGGCTTACTCTAGTCTGGGGCTACATTTCATGTTTATGTACTTGATCCTGATCCAGCTGGGGTTATTGGCAATGCTTCTACTGCCTGCAGTTATATATGTAGTCTAATTTACAACATGCGATTACACGATCCACAGGATCATTTCACAATGGCTGGTAGCCACCATCACAGCCTCTCTGGGGCATGTGACGATGCTGAGGAATTTACCATTGGGCCATGCTAATGTGGGAGTTCTCTAGGTTGGAGTAACAATGAACTGTGAAGCTGATACTAACATATTACTGCTGCACAAAGAATCGGTGGGGATTAAGAAAGATCTTTTAAAAATCATTCCTCAAATCAAATATTAAAAGCAAAATGCAAAAACCTGAAACTTACATAGTAGCAATGAATTGCAGAGTTCATTACACCTCTGTTGTAGAGCAGTTGGGTAACAAGAACTTGTTGCCTCTATTACATAGCTGCTTCATGTATCATGTATTCATTCCTTTTTCGTAAGCCTTCCCCCCATCAAAAATACCACACCTCCATCACAGTTTTTTTGCACCAGCCGAAACACTGTTCTGCTACCTTAGGTTTTTTCAGAGTGGTGCTCTGCTCCAGGATTTGGCTGATAAACAACAGGCTTAATTGGTAAAATTCATTTTCCCTGCACCCCTCCATTCTGGAAGAGAGCCAGAACTATGCAGATGGCAGAATGACAAAGTTTGGGGTTTCTTATTGAAGAATTAACTGAGGTGTATTTGATTTTGATTTAACTAAAAGCACAGATACAGTTCCAGAGCCATGCCATTGCATACACTTCATTTTTTAAAATAAACATTTTATTTCAAACGCTGGGTTTTCAAAATGTATAGCTGCGGTTCTGAAATATTGTGGAGCGTGAGTTTTAAAAGGGATGCTTAGCAGGAACCATATGAATCCTTTTCATGAAAGAAGTTGTCACAAAGCTATATTCTACCCATTGCTGTTTTTGTAATTAAACACTTGCCAGACACCTTTCATGTTTCTTTGTAGGGCTGTGGTTTAATCCGAAATATATGATGGTATATGTCAGGACTGTCAGATATTGCACCTTATGTTTTTCTCCCCAATATTTGGAGATAAAAAATGACAATGCAATTCCTGATCATTTATTTGTCAGGGACTGGAGAGGGGATGGATGGTGGACACCCCCTCCTCCCCAGCCTGAACCTTCCAGGGAAGAGGAAGACAATATAGATTTGCAACAGTGGTTTGCGGGAGGCCACAGCTCAGAGCCAGAGAAGGGGCAAAGTTGGGAAATACTGGAAGAAGAGAAGGGGGAGGCAAAGCTGGAGCAACTGGCTGACACGTTATCACTAGAAAGCATTCTAAACCCCCCTTCTCCCAGAACCCAGTAAGCATTGAAAGTGGGAGAGCAAAGGGCTCAGAGACAATTTGACCTAAGCGGCCACCATAAGGTGGGTGATGCTATTGACGATTGAGGAGAGAAAGGGGGTGGAGATTGCTTGGAGCAACACCATTACTCCAAAAGGCAGCATTTCTAAGCCTCTCTCTGAGAATATGGAATAAAAGACATTCGTAATAACTTTCCTTGTCGATCTATTCCTGGCAGCCTACCGTAGGGGGGATCGGATTCCCTGACGCCTTACATTATTTCCCTGGACATCTGTAATTCTGCCACTCAGGATACTATAATCATACACTTTGTAAACATTGCCCATCTTTATAGGAAATCAAATGGCCTCCCTCCACCACTCATCTCACTAGGGGCCTTGCTAGCACAACATAGTGCATACCTGGTTATCCTCTTGTGAGCAAATAAAAAACTGCATTTTACAGTGGAAGATCAAGATTGATTTCCCACCTTTAAAAAATTAAATGGCATTGCAATGGAGGGTGCTGGGCTGCTAATTTGATTGAGGAAATAGCGGGAGTGGTGTTGTTTTCATGATCTCTCTTTTTTAAAATTAATTATATTTGTTAATTTACATCCATACATAGTCTTTGATACATGTACAGCCTTAAATACTTAAACCGTTAGAGATTAATTTAAAATTAATAATTAATAATTTAGTTTAAAATTATAAGAAAAGAGCATGTACATATACAAATGTTTTCATGATCTCAATGCCTCACTCAATGCCACACAGAACCTGTATTTTCCCTGCTCTGCTATGAAAGCCTATTCCTATCTACACATAACTGAAACATGTATTTCTCAATGCCCTGGTTCTCATGTCTGAGAGGGGCCAGAAGTAAAGTTAATCGAGGAAAAGCATCACCCTCTCATCTGAATGACCTCAATGTGTATTTTGATTGAGTTACATAGAGGTAGAGTGCCAAACTTCCTAATTAGGGATGTTGGACAATTCTGAGGGAAATGGAAATAGGAGTAGAAATTGCCAATGTTTGCTTATTCACTCCATGTCTGGAATGGCATACCCTCCAACATTTCTCTGATGAAAATAGGGGCATCCTATTCCCTGATAATAGTTTTATTATTTATACTCTGCCCATCTGGCTGGGTTGCCCCAGCCACTCTGGGCAGCTTCCAACATATATAAAAACATAATAAAACATTAAAAAAACCTTTCCTATAGAGGGCTTCCTTCAGATGTATTCTAAAGGTTGTATAGTTACTTATCTCTTTGGCTTGGGGAGGGGGGGTCGCATAACTCAATACCCTCCAACATTTCTCCGATGAAAATAGGGATGTCCTAAGGAAAAGCGGGACATTCTGGGATCAAATGAGAAACTGGGTTGGCTTCTGTAAATCCAGGACTGTCCCTGGAAAATAGGGGCACTTGGAGGGTCTGGAATGGAAATCAATTCAGCAAATAAAATCGGAATTAACTGTTGCTGTTGTTTTCAGCCTGTAAACTAAACATAACTGACATTCACTGTGAGATGAACCTCTGCAGGCTGTAGCATAACTAACTGGGCATCCTCTGAAGATCTACGTGAACAACAGCATGGTTGATATGGAAGAAGATAGCAGAGAAATAAAACATAGCGCCTCTGTCATAAACAAACTGCTTTGAGACTACCTTTAAGAATTCATTCAGATCTTGAAAAAATATATAGCCTTCCTTCAGCAGTTGCTCCTCTCCATCTTATAGCTCTCAGGCATATCAGGTGCTGTCTGGCCCCTTTGTGCTTTTGTGGGAAAGCGAGCTCATGGAGAAATTTGTGTTGCCGTCTTTTCTGTTTCTTATCTGCTGCTATTGGAATTAGTGCAAGCCAATTCTATGGCTAAACAGAGAATGAAAGATATAGATGGACAAGCGATACATGTGCTAGCTAATGGGCCATGTACTTCAAAGTTATTGGGCCTGACTTGGCCTCCTATTATGTTGGTACTGTACCATCCAAGAGCACTTGTCTGCTCCAGGTGGGGTGTGTGTGTGTGTGTGTGTGTGTGTGTGTGTGTGTGTAGTCAGTAGCTGGTACATGTGGTTTGGTGGAGCTACGAAGTGTCCCTTCCAATGCCAGCATTGTTGCTGCTTGCCTGGACAGGCCTGGGATGGAGGTAACGCCAACAGGAACACTGCTGCCAATTCAGTGCTCTTGTCAGTGCAACTGTTTGGCCCCAACCTCGTCATCTCCCTGCCCAGTCCAGTCATACAGCAGTGAGGACAGCGTCAGAAGGGCACCGCTACTGCGAGCACAGGGCCAGCTCAAGACATTTTGACACCTGAAGCAAACCACAAAATGGTGCCCTCTTCCCCTGGCCGATGAAGAGGAAGGGAGTGAAGATCTACATTGGGAACAAGGGTATACAGACACCAGCAGGGTCATCTATTTGTCAAGTGGTTGCTGTAGTGATGGCATTGTGTGGGCAGATTTGACCTCCAAGGACTGAACCACAGCTCTTGCTGCCACTGCATTAACAGCAGTGGGCAATGCATTCCTTGGAGGCTGGATCTGCTGCCCCTGTGGATCCTGCCTCCCGAGGCGGTCGCCTCACCGTGCCTCATGGGTGGGCCAGAGGGGTCTCATATTCCTTAACTGCATGTGCCTGGAATAGGGCTATGGCCTCTAGTTCCACCTCCAGTTATTTGCATCCTTCACTTCAATGCCTGCGTGTTGAGTGCAATCATCTGAAAGGAGCTCGCTATGTAGGGATGCGGGTGGTGCTGTGGGTTAAACCACAGAGCCTAGGGCTTGCTGATCAGAAGGTTGGCGGTTCGAATCCCAGCAACGGGGTGAGCTCCCGTTGCTCGGTCCCTGCTCCTGCCAACCTAGCATTTCGAAAGCACGTCAAAGTGCAAGTAGATAAATAGGTACCGCTGCAGCGGGAAGGTAAATGGCGTTTCCGTGTGCTGCTCTGGTTCGCCAGAAGTGGCTTAGTCATGCTGGCCACATGACCTGGAAGCTGTATGCCGGCTCCCTCAGCCAATAAAGTGAGATGAGTGCCGCAACCCCAGAGTCGGTCACGACTGGACCTAATGGTCAGGGGTCCCTTTACCTTTTTATGTAGGAGTAGCTGCCGACATGTGCTGTCTAGATTGCCTGAAGTGTCTACACATGACCCGCTGCTTATGCATAGACAGCTGTTTTCAGATGTCAACATTTAATGTACAGAAGTTGGGGAGAGGGGGCATGCAAACTTGGGAGCAAGGCTGGATTGTGCACCCCTATTCTGGGGATGAGCACCAACTCGGTAGGGACCAGCAAGTTGGGGATGTTGCTTACCTGGCTTCTCAATGGGGGGGGGATGTCTTTGCAGGTGATCAAGAAGGGAAGGACAAGGCAGCTGGGAGGTTGGCACAGTGTGGGTGTAGCAATGGAACTAACACAACACTCCCACTACTGTTCATGTATTTTTTGGATCTCCTTGATGTTTCACAAGCACCCCTTTCTCTCTCAGTTACTGGCAGTAACCTCTGCATTAGGAAGCCAGGTAGGCAACATGGTTCCACCTTGCTCTGCCCTGCCAGCTGCTCATACCCTAACTTCTGAACATGACTTGTGATAGGGAAGGTCTTCCAAAGCAGGGAAGCAGGTGGTGCTGTGGTCTAAACCAGTGAGCCCCTTGGGCTTGCCGATTGGAAGCTTAGTGGTTTGAATCCGCACGATGGGGTGATTTCCCATTGCTTTGTCCCAGCTTCTGCCAAC
The DNA here is from genome assembly GCA_034641385.1 of Darevskia mixta. Classification (NCBI taxonomy): domain Eukaryota; kingdom Metazoa; phylum Chordata; class Lepidosauria; order Squamata; family Lacertidae; genus Darevskia; species Darevskia mixta. Next base: position 5,455,664 of record JAWWNH010000018.1, on the reverse strand, counting down.
CTAGCAGTTTGAAAGCATACCAGTGCAAGTAGATAAATAGGTACTGTTGTGGTGGGAAGGTAAATAGTGTTTCGGTGTGCTCTGGCTTCTGTCACGGTGTTCTGTTGCACCAGAAGTGGTTTAGTCATGCTGGCCACATGACCTGGAAAGTTGCCTGTGGATAAACGTCAGTTCCCCCAGCCTGAAAAGCAAGATGAGTACCGCACCCCATAGTCGCCTTTGAGTGGACCTAACTGTCCAGGGGTCCTTTACCTTTCTTTACCTTCAAAAGCATGCAGCAAGTTCCTGAGGGCACAGTCTAAGCACAGCCCTTGATTAATATGCTGTTTCTGTTTTCTCCCCTACAGATGAACGTTGGTACTAATTAATGAGGTCGGCTCCCTTGGCCAATAATGTGAGATGAGCGCCGCAACCCCAGAGTCGGTCACGACTGGACCTAATGGTCAGGGGTCCCTTTACCTTTAATCTGTCTGCAGTGCCCTCCTTTGGAATCTAGACAAATATAAAATTTCCTTCATTCATCCCATTGGTTGACTGCTCACACCTGCAGCATATGAATGCATCCTTAGAAAATAATGATGGCCTGGAAGGAAACAGCACAATAGCACTGGACAAATACGGGACAACCTCAAACATGTCAACTACCGCAATAAGGAGCAACGGAAGAGACATAAGTTAGCTAGAGTCATAAAGGGTGCTGAGTTAAGAATCCCTGTATTAGCTTGGATTTCAGCCCAGTCAATCAAGAAGAGGAAGTCCTTGGGGACTAATCATGCCTCATCATGATTATATAACAGGTCTAGCTAACATAAAAACTCTGTTCAACACTTATTTTAAATCTAAGATTTCCCATTCATCTTTTCTAATAATTAGGCTAGTCTACAAGAAGTCCACTTCATATTACTACTAATTTGATCTTCTCAAAATGGCTTATTAATCTTCCCGGAAGCAAGTCTACCTTCATTTGTGGTTAATGAAAGATTTCCTTTCTGTACCCTGTCAATCAAAGCTGAGGTGAAGATGTACCCAGAAGTGTTGCTCAGGATGCCAGCTGTCAAAGAGTTCTAAGGGATTACGTGTAGGTAACAGCAGTATTATTGTTTCCAATGGTGCTAATAAATCAGCCAGCCGTCCTCCGCTCTGGACTCTGGTGTGAACCTTCATGATCTGAAACACCTGCAAACACCACCAGGCACTGGAGGAAAGGAACTTTTTAGTCCTGGGATTGTACTGACAATTTCTCATTTAAATTTAGGTCTGTCAATACTGGTGCTTTGCCTAAAAGTTCTCCCACATTTTTTCAACCATTCTGCAGCACTTAAAATGAGAAAACAAATTGTATCCAAAAATTATCAAAAAGGAAAGGAAAATTTAGAGAAATTCTCATGGCGCAGGTGTGAGGTGTTTTTCTCTGTAGCACTTAACTTACTTTCAAGGTTTGTAAGTGCCCTTTCATGCATTCTGCAAATTGGCTCTCCAGTGGTCTGTACTCTGCAGACTTAGAGCATGAGACTCTTACCTTCAGGGTTGTGTGTTCAAGCCCCACATTGGGGAAAAGATTCCGGAATTGCAGGGGGTGGGATTCTATGATTTCCCCAAAACTGTATGACATCCTCAGCTAGGATTTATTGCAAGCATGGGAAGGTGGGGAGATTGTGTACTGTGTGCCTGACAGCTGATTTCAGCTTTCTTTCATTGCTTATCAATGAAGCAATGTGGAAACATTTTTTAAATAGGCAAAAGGGAAGAGCTTCCTTTGAAAACAAAATCAGTGAATGCACTGATTTCAAGTGCTCAGTAGCAGTCTCCACACCTTCCCACACTGGGCAAAATTGCAGAGCAATTCTAAAGTGTGCTGAGAAAGAGGCAAAAAATTATATCTTTAAGGGACTTTGCAGATGACATTTACTTTCTCCACAGACAACCACCATGGGAGAAAAACACAGATGTGTACACCATTGTTCATGAAACTAACGAACAGCATCTCTTTTACCACAGTTGTGTGTTTTAGGAAGTCACCCTGTGCAAGTCCCTTCTCCCATGTAAGCTTTGGTTACCTTGTGTTCTGGGAGGGTTAAACAGATGTGTCCAATAGTGGGGTCATTGTTGTTATTTTTAAACATTGGCTTTAAAAGAACCCCCTTGCAATCTGCAGTTGTCTTGTTGAAAAGAAACTGGCTGTAAAAAAGGCATCTGCTATATTGTCCTGTAAGGTCCATGAATCTGCACCACTAAAGTGTATCAAGTTATCCCCCATTTGATAGACAATCAGTATACCTGAGAGCTAGCCTTTTCTGACAAGGCTATTTCATCTGATAGAGTATCAAATGGCTTGTTGATTATTCTGACTTCAAAGGCCACTGGCGCTGATATCTTCAAGGTGGTCTGTAATGCTCAGAGTGATGAAGCCACCTGTCAATGTGGCTGCAAAATTAAAGAGAATCTGTTGGGAAATGAAGGGTAAACTTCCTCTCTTTCAGATTAGCTTGATTAGCCTTGAACAATTTAACTTCTACAAGTCAGGCTTGCTACTATGGGAAAAAGTAGACCTAACATCTTGCTTGAAAGAAGAAGGGTGTGTGGACCTATACAGTTTTTAGGTGGGGGAACTTTTCCCCATTCCTCATTCATTGTTTGGAATGGAAAGTACTCAGCCTATTATGCCTTCCTGATTTTAAACAATTTATGGGATTATTACATTAGTTTTTAAATAAAAAAAAAGTATAATTTCAATGTCACGGTGTTCATTGCTCATCTGAAAAAATACATTTCAAATTGCTCAATAAGAAAGCTTGTTGGCCACAATCTGCAGGAAATGTCTACAAAAAGAAATATGATTGAAATGAATAGTATTTTGACAACATGCACACCTACTAGCTCCTTCTTAATGTTCAGTAATGCTCATGTAGGGAAGGCTTGTATTTTGTCTCCTGAGTGTTTCAAATATATATACAATAGGGGAAAGAATCTTATTCACTGGCATATTAAATAATAGAGCATAAGGGGACAATGCCTTCCTTGGAGTGTGTGTGCATGAATATGCTCATGAAGCTCACTGCACATGACAGGGGACTGCTGAAACACAGATTTCTTCCACAGCACTCAGTTCTTCGTCTCCAAAGGAAGAATCTGTTTCTTAATTCTCCTCTTTTGTCCCCCCACCCCAATAAATACATCTGCAGAAACAACAACAAAAACAAAAGTCTTTCAGGAGCAGATAATTGATCGAGTGTCTTTCCTTGTCTGAAGATCCTTTCTTTCAAGTCACACCCCTTCCCCCTGCTCCCCAATTCTGTTCTTGTGCACCCCCTCACAATCAACATGAGAGGTAAACCACTTGCTTAAGGCCACATAAGATCTGTGCTGGATCAGGCCAGAGGCCCCTCTAATCCAATGTCCCTTCTCACACTGGCTAACCACCTCCTCATCCAAACTGCTTCCATCAGGGCAGATCAGGGGTTTTGGTTGCTCTATTAGTCAGATACCAGCCACCATCTTTAAGAATGGTTTTGCAACTCAGACAGAGGTTTGCATTCATCTGGGCATCTGAGCAACCATCAAATGCAACTGAACTATGGGAAATATTTAACAATGTAATGTCTGGTGATTCCCCTGCCCCCCCCATTAATGTCTCAGAAGGACAGTTATAAGAATGGACTTAAATAAATAAGTGATTATATTGGAAAAAAGATTTACAAATGAGTCTGAGAGTTACCAAGACCACAAAATTTGATTCAACTATCAGAAGAGGAAATGGCATAAGACTATATTACATTAGATTGTCTACAAACACATAGGCAAATCCAGAGCAATTAGAAATAATTGAGGAAATCCTTTATGCAGTTGATTGCAATGCTATTATAGCTAAGGCATATTTCCTAGATGCTCTGGGGTACATGAGGGGGGAAAAAACTTATTTGTGAAAACATGTCACACATATTGTCTGTATAAGGAATAAAATGATTTTTTTGTTGTTTGGACTGGAATAGCAGCCATTTTACTAGAAGGTGGGAGGACTGCACATACTCAATGTAAGGTACTTTCATGCTGACAAAAAAGTTGTATCATCACTGTATACAAGCAGAACTAAAGCAGATAGATGATAGATATAGATAGATGATAGATAGATAGATATAGATAGATAGATAGATAGATAGATAGATGATAGACGCATCAGTGACTCCAAGTAGTGTTTTGTGGCCCTCGAGAAATTTATTTATTTATTTATTTAGCAGATGTAATGAAATCAAGGAATCCTTTCTGGAGAAAAACGTCATTTACTTGGTTGAGTCAGACCACAAGAAGCAGTTGTTGACCAATATTCAAAACATATGAGCTGACACAAAATAAGAAAGCTGATTCAGATAGATTTGCACAATATCGCATTGTGTTAGGAACTCTGCCTATAAATAGATCAGTATCAAAAGAGCAATAACATTCTTTAAAGCATGCATACTATCTCATTTTTAAATTGGAGTTTAGGGAGCCTAATTTTCAGTAGGATCTATTCTTGCGCACTCTGTGTCTTTTATCCTGACTCTAAGAATATGCACGGTGGCATAAGCAATGGCATCATTTTACAAACGATAAATTATGTGGGTGAGTAATTGAAATTCAGAGTTTTCCCACATTTTAGAAGTTTAAGAATTAACTCCACCTAAGCTAACAATGGATATTATATTGGATATTATTAAGGAATTTTAAATCCCAACTTGGAATTCAAATGCACATTTTCTAGAACTGTTTAGATATCAAAACAAAATAATTTTTTTATTTATTTTAGATATCAGTTCTTACAGGAGAAGTAGCTGGTAATTGCTCCCAAGAAAGAGACTTTATGGGTTGTATGCAATGGTGGTTTTGCGCTAGTGAAAAACACTTTCACTTTTGCAAGCAAGGGAAACAATGTTTTTTCTATCCATGTTCTCCCATCCCCTGCAGTTTTCTGCACCCATGAAAAGCTGTTCTTTAGGCTGGAGAACTGTTCTAAAAGGCATGGGATATAATAGTGTGGATTCTGCAGAGGATAACTGAAAATTGTTACATGAGCAGAAGCAGCCGTTTCTCCTTACAAAATGAAAAGAACATAATTCCCAATAAAACTAGTCTTTGCTGTAATAATAAACAAATGTTTGGGGCACATATTTAGCATTTGCTGTATTATATTAGTCTTTATTTATGGATGACAGCAGTGCTTTTTTTCTGGGGGTACGCAGGGGTAGGCATACCCCTAAACATTTTGTGAATCTAGGTTTGCCCTCATTGAGGGGCAGTATTTCAATATGAGTATGAAAATGAGAGCACCCCTAAATTTTTATTTTTTTAGAAAAAAAGCACTGGATAACAGTATGCAGCTAAGCCCAGAGTAACATATTTTCATGAGTTAAAGATTAAGGTTTGTTAAACAATACAAGGAAACTTTAGTGGGGAAGAAAAAATATACACTTCAATATGTTTTTCCAAGACACCCCTCCAATTTATAATTATATTCTTGGAAGAAGTATACCAAATAAAAATACGTTGACAATCTGACTAATTTTTAAAATTACACTTACTTTGTTGGCATACTAGTGGATAAACAGCAAATCTTGCAGAGAATAATTGTGCCAATTTTTATAAATGTATACTACTACTACTACTACTATTGTGATTATTACTTATTACCTTTAAATCCCACCATTCCTCCCAAAGGTGCTTTGCAACTATTACGTTGAATGGAAGGCAAGAGGCGGATGGGAGCGCTGAATTTGGGCATTGCACAGAGTGCCACTGAATTTTGACACCCCAAGGTCTGCCATTGGTCCACCACACTAAAGGCCTGATTCCTGTATCATATAGAACAGACCTGCTGATAAGAAGCCCTGTCCTTCAGCATAAAGTGGTCAACTGGCTGTATGACGAGTGAGACAACATTTTAAGTTTCGTGGTTCCAAGCTGTATCAGGAAAAAGTGTGGAGGTTTCTGTGGATTTCTAAGGAAATCTTTCCTGAAATCTTTCTCAGGCACCATAAGAAGCACTGGCAGACAGACTGTGGGCACCATATTTAACTAAATTGCTATGGACTATTATGCTCCCTTCCTACAATTAGCCACATTTCAGACAATAATTTTGTGATTTAATAAAAGATTTGGGCAGTTTAGTGATGGTTGAGTCCAGAGCAGTTTCATGGTCCAATTTCTGCACTATTAAAAAATCCCACCATTGCATAAGGCAGAAAATGAAATGTGGCCTAAGGAAATGTAAAAGAGATCTCAAAGTAGCTAGGCCCATTACCTAATGGGCAAACCCAGGTCTTTCTTTTTCCTGCCTTTGTCCTTCTAACATTTGGCTTCACAGTAAATGAAAAAGCCCGCTTGAATTGAGGGCGAGCCGAGAAAGAGAAGATGGGCCTCTGACCCCTAGACAGACCACAGAGATCAAAGACAGTCCCTATATGTGTCAGATGTTATCTTTTTTGAAGCAAGTGGCCATGATGTTTTGTGATGCAGCAGTGTGGAAAACACACAAATATCCAAGTTAGTTAGTGCTGAGAGAAAGAATGATTGACGCTGCGGCTCAGAAGAAGTAAGAAACTGGACAGAAGAAAAGATTTGGTTTTAGTTTACATGAGAGTCATCCACTCTCTGGAGGGATCAAGTAGGCACGGATTTTAAAAAAAACCCACACACAAATTAGTAGGATTAAGTAAATATTATGGCTCCAATCTAGAGAAAGTTAGGCACGCCCTGTGCACAAAGTAATTAGTCATGGCAACCCAACATATTTTTTAAAGTCAGCATGGAGTAAAGGGAATGCCCATTCCATGTTCTAACAAGAGTGTGGAAAAATAAAAGGTGACTGCCTTGCAACTGCGGAACTCCCTTCCATGGAAAACTTGCCAGAATCTAAGCCTTTCAGGAAGCAAAGTAAACCTATTTTTTTTTTGGCTAGGTTTTCTGCACCTGGAATTAAGCTGACAACAGAATAAGGCTTTAGCAGTAATATTTTAGCTGCTTTAATATAAGGTTACCAGATGTCCCCGTTTCCTGGGGACAGTCCCCGGATTTACAGATCAGTCCCCATACAAAATCAATTGAAGTTGAAAAGTGTCCCCGGATTCATTGAAAAAAATCTGGTAACCTTACTTTAGTATGATTGTGATTGGCTGAATCATAGACATCAATGAAATATTAGAAGGAACTCCGAGGAGGGTCATCTAGTCCAACCACCTGCAATGCAGGCTGCTTTAGGGATGCTAATTAAAAAAAAAAATCAAGCTGCAAGAAGATTTACCATATAATAGGCAGCTATATCACCAGTTTTTAATTTAAGTAGCTTTCATTTACCCCTTTACAGCAACTTGACAATAAGGTGCAAACAGCTGTTGCAGACAGACTGAAATGAAATTTATTACGGTCCCAGACCAGCTTCATTGCAGACGGACTGTTGAATCTGAATTACTTTCAGATTTCCTAAAATCAGTCATATTCTCTTAGCTATCTTTTGAAAGTGTGCTTTGCTGCCGAAGGTTTTGCTGCTGTTTGTTTCATAGGTTATTGCATGGCACTGTCATGCATTGATTTTATGTCATGCTTTATTATTTTTAAATTCTGTAAGTGGTCTAAACCACAGAGCCTAGGGCTTGCCGATCAGAAGGTCGGCGGTTCAAATCCCCGCGACGGGGTGAGCTCCTGTTGTTCGGTCCCAGCTGCTGCCCACCTAGCAGTTCGAAAGCACGTCAAAGTGCAAGTAGATAAATAGGTACCGCTCCGGCGGGAAGGTAAATAGCATTTCCGTGCGCTGCTCTGGTTTGCCAGAAGCGGCTTAGTCATGCTGGCCACATGATCCAGTAGTTGTACGCCAGCTCCCTCGGCCAGTAAAGCGAGATGAACACCGCAACCCCAGAGTCATCCGCGACTGGACCTAATGGTCAGGGGTCTCTTTAAGTCTCTGCGAGACTCCTTATGTTCCGAGCAACTCATACATTGAAATAAAAACATTGACAATAAGCTGTTTTGCTCTACCATGAAACAGCTTACAGACTTTCCCTCACCATCTTTTAATATTTTTCTGGAGCACCTGTCTTGGGCCACTGAAGCAGTCACTCTGTTAGTATCAAGCACCACATTACCACCACTGCCCAAATGGCATTAAACCCAGCTGAGATCAGCTCTACCTTTTGCCCCGAGGTAGCGAATATAAAATGTCTGAAAGCAGCCTTTGGCAGAGTGATGTTCATCTACAATCTGTCAGTGCAATTTTAATGCTTGTAGATTGGCTGATTTCTGTGACACAGTTCTCAGAGAAAATGAGATACTATGATTCTATGGGGAAACACCTCCATGAGGTGAGATCAATGTACAGCTGCAGGAGCAAAACATTTCCTGTAATTCTACCATGCTTACTAAAAACATTGTTAGAACAGGTGTCATATGGTGGCTAGCAGAGTGCAGGACTTGGACCACCATGGTATTTACTGGGTTACCTTGGGAAAAATCACTGCCTCTCAGCCTAACCTACCTCATACAGTTGCTGTGAGGGAAAACTGAAGAGAAACCAATTTGCATTGTCCTAAGCTCCCTGGAGGAGGGATAGGATACAAATGAGATAGGTCAGTCATGTTCTGTAGTTTTAATATATGAAAATGTTTTATAGAAGTGGGAAGATGGAACCTGCCAACTTCTTCTTGAAGATACTGGGATGGCGGTGGGCTCCATTTTAATTTAGGTAGTGATATTTATTTTCCCTTGAAAAGGGAGAGATTGAGTCAGCGTTTGAGTTATAATGGAGTCGGTGGGAGGGCATCCCTAACTCACATTTTGCGATGAACCTCATGTCTAATTTTCAGAAGCCTAAGATGATTTAGCCAACATTTTGGGGAATGAGACTGGTGGAATTCATTAATTGTCCCACTACCTGGCAAGTCCACACAAGTGGTTTTGGCTCAGGGTCCATACTAAATTTCCGTGAACTTTAACATTGATTATTGTGCATCAGCTTGCATTACTGCTCCCTCCCCCCGCCACTCCCGCCTTTGGAAAAGTATTCCATAATTTTCCTATATAGCATAGAAAGGAAATACCAACCAACATTTTTAGTGCTTTTCTGCTTATGCAGCATGTCTTGGCTTTCCTGTTTAATACTTAATGCTGATGTCCTGGAAGAAGTGAAAGTTGGCTGTTTCCCTTCTTTTTTGGCCACCAATCTGTTTTCTTTAGGATAATAAAGTTCATGAGCAGCTTCCTGTTCTAAAGACATTCCCTGCGGTTACTAGGGCTATTGACTACAGAAACAGCAAAATGAGTTTACTTGCTCAAGGAACAACACATTTGCATCACATGCCTGATTGTTGTTGCTGCTATTACACCCTGTAGTAATTACCAACTCTGCTGCTGTTATGATGGTTGTTGTTGTTAGTAGTAACGGTTACTATTAGTAGTAGTAGTATAAGCAACAGCAAGGTTTGCACTGTCCTCAAGCAATGGCAGCTGTTTTGGTTCTTCACCTTAGGGTGGAAGCAGCTTTGTACTTTCCAAGCTTGGCTTTGAGATTTTGAAGAAAAGTTTTAAAAATTGCTGGCCATTTCACATGGTCAGGCTGAGTCCTGGTTGCCCCAATGGGCTACACTTCACTGGGTGTGTAATATGGAAGCCTGTTATTTTTTATCCACATGACTGGTTCATGAAAAATTGTGATTTAATTAGAATGCTCAGGTGACTGTCAGCTTTCCTTTTCCTACTGTGAAGAGACATAGTGTTGAGAAGTATGTTGTCACTTGCCAGTCACCATTCTGCCATAAATAAGCGCAATGGCAGACACACTAAATTAAAGCGCAAAACAGGACCATTCGAATATGCCTAATGTTAAGGCAGTGTTGACATTGCACATATGCAATATATCAGAAGTAGTTAGGATGACTATCACTATTATGGTTGCATAAACAAGTCGTAGGATGACTTAATTGAATTATCTCTTCTATCTATTTGGAAAAGGAAGAGTTTTGAGGTGTCATGATTAGAGAACTGTTGAATCAATTAGTTTCAAATTAGAAAAATCTAACCATTTTTGAGAAGGTAGAGGTAATGACTATACCATTTTTTTAAAAGGTAGAGGTAATGACTCATAGAGGCAACGAGTCAAAATCTACAGACAAAAAGGCTCTGGATTATAAAATGCTTACTCATGAGGGTTACCTTATGTGCCTAAACAGGATCACATGTGTAGTGCTTCTGAGCTGTGTTTGCACAAGGAACATATAATTTATAACTATTCATTTATTGAGATGTATACCTGAATGACAGGGAGATTACCCCCAAAATCTGGGGATGTGTTGTTTTGAATTAAAATCTAGACTGTTTTTTTTGTTCAGTTCAAATCTGTTTTTTTCTGTTCAATTCAAATGTTGTACATTTCCTTTCATTAGCTATCTATATTTCACTCATTTGAAGGAAATGTATAACTCTGGCCACTGAACAATACCTGGATTATTCATCTCATCCACTACAGTTTAAGAAAACATGGCCATGCATACCCCAGGATAATAGGAAGCTCAATTTAGTAACTCACTACCATAATGTAATGACCCTTTTCCTCAGAGAGCTGCTTTTGACTCCAACCCAAACTAAGGCAAAGGAAACTCATTTTGACTGTAATGGCTACAGGCATAATGAGATTAGGCTGACAAAATCATGCTCCTTTTTTTTCACAGCCTAATATATCCCGTTTAAGAACTCTTCCTCTACTTGGAGGGGGAAATAGTGATGTCATCTTGTACCTCATAAGTTTATATTGTTTTATTTTTCCCACATGAAGGTTAGCTTTTATAACGAAAGGTATGGCACAGCTTGGGAATATCAATTCTGATTATAAATATTCAGGCAAAGTTATTTCCTAGCTCAGTAAGACTAAATAAGCACTTTAGCAAACCACATATACTAAAGTGCTCTTGTATAGCCCATTTACTAGAGACCATCATCCTCTTCATTTCCTGACCTTGACATGTGCTTAGTTAATTCATCCATTTTGTGTATATTTCACACATTATAGGAAGCCTGAGGTGGTTGGCAGGTGGCAGGACTTTCAGTTGTTCCGAATGCCATGAATCCAAATTAACCATGGCTGCCTTTATATTAGCCTTTTACATTAGCTTTAAGCTATTCACCCTTTAGGACTTGGCGGTGTTAAACACCCTGTAATCATACTTTTACAGAAAAGCAACCACTATTTCACTACGGGGGCAATCAGCCTTGGCAATTATTGCTTTCACTTCCTGTTTAAATGTGTACAAAATACCTTTGTGAACACCACCTTATGACTGTTTCCGTCTTTTCAGAAGGACATCTGGTTCACATGTGACTATTTACCACAGGTGTGAGGAACCTTTGTTTTATATATAAATTTATTTATTTGGTTTTTCAGATTAAAATTTTACAGTCACATATTGAACATACAACATAAAAGCAAGATTCCAATGAATCTTTTGGACTTCACTTGTCAGCTTTGTGGGTCCTATTGTTAATCATTTCTTCCTGCATCTTTTATGATAATTCAAATCTTTTACATCTCCATTATGTCCAAAATTCATCATTAAGCTACAAGTGATATTCCAATCCTACTAATGATTGCAACTGTTTACAATGGTTTTTAAGATATAAATTTAATATAAGTTATAAATTTCCCCCATCCCTTATTAAAATTTTAGTCTTCCTGATTTCTGACTCTTCCAGTCATTTTAGCCATTTCGGCATAATCCATCAACTTGATCTGCCATTCTTCTCTGGTAGGGACTTTATCTTCTTTCCATTTCTGGGCCAATAACATCCGCGCAGTCGTGGTCACATACATAAATAATCTTTTCTGCTCTTTTGGGATTTCAGCACCTAGAATTCCTAAAAGGAAGGCTTCAGTGTTTTTTTTAAAGAAAAGGTTATTTTAAACATTTTTTTCCAACTCATTATATATCATTTCCTATAATTCTTTTACTACCTTACATTTCCACCACATATTATAAAAGGCACCTTCTTCTTCGTTACATTTCCAGCATACATTTGACACTGGTTTATACATTTTTTGCTAATTTTCTAGGAGTTACCGTAAATACCACCGGTACAGTTTCATATAATTTTATTTCAATGTGTAACATACTGTGAATGTTAAATCCCAATTCAATAACTTCTGTGAGGAACCTTTTTTGGCCTGATGCAAGCAAGAGATATTACCACAACTGAAGGACACATTCCAGCCAAGCACGGAGCAGGGGCAGGAGCAGTGAGGGGGTGTGGTCTGGGGAGAGCCCAGAGGGCAGGATATAGAGCTCTGGAGGGCAGTTATTGGCCCCTAGGCCTGAACATCCCCAGCCCTGATCTATTCCTTGACAATTGTGACCTCAAGCGATGACTTGTGTAGGTGAGTGGGCTATCACAGATCAAATACCAGAGACAGAGAGCGATAATCAATGTTAGCCATACTTAAGCCATACTTAAGCATACAATGTTAGCCATACAATGTTAAACATTAATTAAGCTTATTGATTTCAAGTGGTCTGCCCTGAATATGACATAGCTGAATATCACCCAGAAGAATGTTCACACGGGCTTTTCAAGTAAGATACTTTCATCTATATCTATATCTATATCTATATCTATATCTATATCTATATCTATATCTATATCTATATATCTCTATCTATATATCTCTATATCTATATCTATATAATTTTTATTTATTTACCATTTAATATTATAGATTCACATCATCTTTATCCACTATACTGCCTTGGCTCTTGGAGCCTGTCGACTTCCTTCCCTCCCGCCTCATGGCATTCAAAATTAGCCTTTATATCATTGCAATTTATACGTTTTCCAATTCTAATCACACTCATTGCAAATTTAAATATTTAAATTTAAATTTAAATAAATATACCGGTAGAAAGATTTTAAAAAATCCCATTTCAAGTCTTCAGACAACCCTGCCATTGATGTTAATTGCTTACAATGTTCTTGCAGATATCGTATGTATTTACTCCAGTTTTTTTGGAATACTTGATCATGCTGGTTTCGGATTTTTCCTGTCAGCTTCGCCTGTTCTACAAAGTCTATCATCTTCATCTGCCACTCTTCTTTCGTTGGTACTTCTTGTTGTTTCCATTTTTGAGCTAAAATAATTCTTGCCACAGTTGTTGCATACACAATCAGTCTTTTATCTTCCTCAAGTAAGATACTTTTCAATGGAGTTGCTAAGTTTACAAATTCAGTCACCGGTCATCAAGTATATAGTCATCTAAGCTAAGTCTGAAATTATGCATTGTACATTTGAGAACCAGATCTAAGTGGCGTGTTGATACCTCCAGGTTGGAATGCAGGGAGCATCTACTGTACAGACAGTATCTTGAATGTGGACAGATAAGCCATTCCTCATTCTCCATTATAAATCAAATATTAGATGATCCTATAAACATCCTAGGCCAGCTATTAATCACCGGCGCATGAAGCAAGACGTAGAGTTAGTCCTTTGTATTCATGTGAAAATTGGCGTTTGAGCTATTGGAGAGCTGAGAAGACTCTGTCGGTCAGATCGTGACCTTTTGAGGACACGCATTCCTGCATGCTTTTGTTCCAGACAGGGTGACGGTCCAATCTTTGAGGCTTGGGAGGCAATTGGATTCTTACAGCTCATTGGGGGCATATCCTCAGTCATGGGTGATTGGCCTGTTAATGACCTGTCTGAGCTGGAGAGCAGCTTGTTGTTGACCCAGTTGCTGTGACACAGCCTCTTCTGCTATGGGCCTGTGGGTTTATGAGGGGCCTGAAACAGGTAATGCATGAAAGTAGGCTGTCAGGATGTCTTTATAAGCTTATTTGTGGGCAACCTGTTCCTATGTTGGTGCTGTACCAATGTCCCGCAGATCCCTGCATCCTTACAAATAATTCACTCTGCAACTTTGTTAGAGTACTAGAGTGGGGGTGGCAAAAATCTGTGCCAATTGAGGATGCATTCCTGTTGCTCTTTTTTTCTCCTCCCAGATTCTTACCTCCTACAAGCAGTTACTTTCTACTTCCCCATCAGAATTTCCACCTTTTGCCTTTTTGGAGATGCAATAAATCTGCTCTGACCTCTCAGGGTTGTTTGAAGGACCCAGGCATCCACAAAACCCTCAAATAGTATGGCAGAATAGCGATTTCAGAGCATTCCATCAGAAATGGAAATTCACAAAATTCGTGTGCGCACCTGAGGTCAGGAATAGAAATCATGCAAGTGAATATGAGCCCACAAATGTTACATAAATAGTTATGTTATTTTCTGCATTGCTCTTAATGCTTCCCTTCCATTGAAATTAATTGCACAATTAAATAAGTGAGACAAATAATATACTTTTTACTGGAAGTCATATCTCAGCAGAATGGAAACAGTATTGACTGCAATGAACCCAGGACAGGACAAGAATCACTGGCTCCTTACTTCTTTAGGCATTGAAATCTCATCCCCAGAAGTGCCTGACTGTATATTTATCTCACCTGAATGAATTCTTTTTTACTTAATTGCCTCTGCTTTGGCCTTCTATATCCCATTCATCACATCTCACCATTCTGATTCTGCCAATTTTGTGAGATCCATTGTGATTCCCTTGCACAGGCCAAGCAATGAATATTTATTTATCACGTTAGTTGTATACCACCATTCAGGGCTGTACAACCCTCCCCAGGCAGTTCACATAATAAAACAATTTAACAGAATAAAGCACAAATGTCACAATAAAATAACAGTTCAGGCTGTACACACCATACATTAAAAGCACATAACTTCCCCCAAATAATCCTGGGAGCTGTCACTTGTTAAGGGATGCATGGAATAGCACAGTCAGCAGAACACGAGACTTTTATTCTCAGGGCCGTGGGTTCAATCCCCATGTTGGGCAAAAGATAACTGCATTGCAGGGGTTGGACTAGATGACCCTTGTGGTCCCTTCCAGTTCTACAGTTCTATGATTCTGTGATTGTATCTCTGCCACAAAGTACTTTCTCTCTCTCAGTACCCCACTCTTAAATATTAGCACAGCAACACAGGGCTGCATTGCAGGGCTGACATAACCCATCTTTTCTCAATCTCCAGATCCCAAGAGCTTCATAAAACCCAAGGAAGTACCTTCTTCATTTTCTGGACTTTTTGAGTCATTTTTGAGGTTCACTCATTGGCTAACACTGAAAGGTGGGAGCAGGCTCATATCTCACAAAGCAATTGCTTTGATTGATGGGCATTGTGTCAGATATGCATGACCAGCAATGATGCTTAATTTGTCCTGAAATGCTCTGTAGATCTGTTTTTAAAGCACTGTACTGCTGTGCTAGCCACTGAGAAGTAGCCTCTCTTTCCAATTAACTTTGGAATTGTTTTGTAAACCCAGACTATCTCCCTGAATGCTGAGTTCCCTCCAGGCCTTTGTGAAAGTTTTGGTATCTACTTGGTATAAAAATAATTGCTTATATTCAACTTTGCTGGGACCTATCTATAGGAATATACATAACCGAAGTTCTAACTATCAGAGTTGGCCGTCTCCTCTTAGCAAATTGGATGAATTTCTTCCAATTCTGTCAGTCTTCGAACCAAAGTGCATGTAACTGAGCGTCATGTATATGCAGCTTTGTGCCATGTTTGGTTTTTTAATCACAAAGCACTATTGTGAGGGCTGTGAAGGTTGCCAAAGATGAGGCTTTCCCATTGGATGCTTCTCTCTCTCTCTCTCTCTCTCTCTCTCTCTCTCTCTCTCACACACACACACACACACACACTTAAAAAAAACTAGTTGAGGAAAATATGACAGTTCAATCCTAGGACTGAAGATTGAGCCTAGGCCATGGATTGAGCCTAGGAGGTCCTGCATGCAAAGTAGATGTTGTACCACTGAGCCAGGACGGTAGCTTGCATGGTACCGGCATCCTGGATTTCCACTTTGGTCTTTTGGTATATGAGTTCCCTTGCATCTTTATTGTTCTACCTATATGTAGTGATGAGGAGGAAAGCTTGGATATTGTGGTTGGTACAGTCAGCAGAGAGGAGCTTGCCATGCCTTTGAAACAGCCCTGTGAAGATTTCACAGCATTCCATTCTGTTTCTCCTCCATCTTGAGTGAATCTGCTGTACTTTCGCAGAATTGAAAGTGTGCAAACAAGTATGTTCAGTATTTGCATTTTGGCTATCATTCTAAACACATTTACTTGGTAGCACATTGGCACTAATAAAGCTCAACTCCAGGGAAATGTTTTAAGTAAGAGGGTAATCGTGCAAGTTAAAATAGCATGAGCATGGGCAAACATTTTGGACAGTTTAAAAGAATAAGACAAAGCTATCCAAAATGTCCTTATTCTCTCTCCCTTTATCCCTCTGATACACAGAGGACAATCCACTCTGATTTATGGGGGTTCATCATAAATCTCTGTTCTTCACCCCATTAGATGCTGAAATACCCTTTGATGTCAAGTAAATGCTGTTTACTTTGCTTCCCCTTCGTGATAACTGTTGAAACATAGTTCTCCAAACTTCTCCAGATTTTTCCAAAATGCCCACTCTTGTCCTTCATTTTGTCATGCAAGAAAATCCTGTGTATCATCTGAAAACTATCATACCACTATAGTAGGCTTATAATGGCACATCCAAAAACACTACAGCCAGTTTGAATAGAGTTGGTTAATCTACTGTGACCAGAAGCTCACTGTGTGACTCAGAGCAACTCTGATCCAGATCAACTCTCAGCAGCAGCAGCTGGAATGGCGAATGGTTAGAGATGATGGAAACTGTACTCCAACTAGATCTGGAGAGTCACAGTGTCCCCACTCCTTACATTCTGAACAGTGTGCTACTAAATTGGTGGTGTTTGTAGTTAGGAGTTGCCTGTTTTCAGCTATGACTGGTTTTCCAGCTACGCCTCCTTTTGGACAGTGATGGCTTGGCCACAGTACTCCCTGCTCTGGTAGCTTCCAGATTAGATTATTTCAATGTGTTCTACATGGAGCTGCTCTAGAAGATGACTCAGAAACTTCATCCCAAAGTGTAGAAGCCAGATTATTGGCTGGGGTTGCCTTTAGAACACATAGAATTCTTGTTCTAAAACAACTGCACTGATCACCAGTTTGTTTCTGGGCCTAATTTAAGGCACTCACATGAATGTTTCAAGCCCTAAACAACTTAGGCCCCTGATATTAGAGACTGCCAACTTCCCTACAGACCCTGTTCGGTGTTAAGATCAGTAGAGGGGACTTCCTGGTAGTTCCACTGCCCTCAGAAGCTTGGCTGGTTTTGGCCCAGGAGAGGACATTCTCTGTGGCAGTCCCTAAGTTGTGTAATTCCTCCCCCACAGTATCTGGAACCTATAGTATACATCTTTCATCAAATGCTGAAGACACATCTCTTTTCCCTGGGCTTTGGCACTTGAGATGCATGTTTTCAGGATCCACCTTATTCTTCTGACTACATCCCACACTGTAACCTCCTAGTGAAGGGTGAGTAACAATAATAATAATTGTAAGCTGATTCAGCCCCTGTTTACATTACTTTGCCACTGGTTTCTAGCTAAGCCAGTTCCATCTATATGAAAGATGAGACATTGTCACCCAAGGGGTTTATGCATTTCTTACGTTGATGTCAGGAAGGTCCTCCAACCACTATTTATCTCTCTGCATATCCCTCAACCATCCCGATTTGAGTGGGACATCTCAGAATTACAGAAATCACCCTGGTTTCAGACTGGATCCCAAAATGTCCCGTTTTTTGGTCTTGTGCTCTCATGTGAACCAGCTGGCATGCACCAGAGCGCTGGACCAAAAGACACATGTTTTCTTGGCCTCACGCTCTTGCGTGAGTCAGCTGACTCTCACGAGAGCTTGGGACCAAAAAACGAGCGTCCCATTTTGAGCAATTGGATATTGGAGGTTATGAATTATTTGGACTTATTACATTTGCACCCCCAGCCTTCCCCCAAGGTGTTTAGTGCAATTAGAGGAGTCCTCTCCTTTTTTCTTCACACTGACCTGATTATGTAAGATTCAACATTTGCTCGAGAACATGCACTGAACTTCATGACCAAGGGGTAGACTATACATTAAACACATCTCTGATATATGTACATGAGCACATTTATAAGAAAATTAGCCCCAGAAGGCTGTGATTGCAATGAGAAAACAGCAGGGGATGCAGGTCTTTCTCCACTGGTCACCTTTCTACTCAAAATCACTCTACTCAAATTGTTTCTCCCCACCCGCTCCATATGGGAAAACATAAAAAGCCAAAGTGCGTTGATAGCCGCCACCCCAGCCTTAAAATCAAGAGGAACATTTTCATCAGCAATGACAAATTACCATAAGAATAAATACTGAAACAAGCAGGCTTTTCCTCTACCAAGGACAGTCTGTTATCTAAACCTTCTAAAGGTACTGCCATTGCTTTTGCCAAACCTTTGTCCATAAGCACCTTTTTAAGAAAACCACACCAAAAGGCTTACAATTTCTACAAAGCAATTTCCAAACATAGCTGACACGGCTGGTCTTTATCTTTATCCTTAATTTTCCTCTGTTTTATTTCTCAGCATAAAGCAAACCAAAAACTAGTATTTCCTTTAGAGGCGACATATCTGAAGCCTGAAAGGTTGTTTCATGTCTTTGCAGGAAGTACCTGTCCAGCCTATTGATCCATGACACAAAACTGAGGGAGTTGCTCAGTCTAGGAAGCCTCCAAGAAAAACATAAAGCTCATTATTTGCAGGTTCAGCTTGAACATCTCCTAAGCTTCCTACTATTTTCCTTTCTGATCATCTGTGATCAGTGCTGCATATATTAAACCTGGCCTGCAGTGCGCCACAGACACCCTTAACAATGCTGTTAAATCATTCACTGGGTGGCACCCAAGAGCCAGCTGAGAGATGTATTGAATTGCAGACACTCTCTAATACACACATTTAAACAATTTCCTCCTTCTTCAGTGAAATTATGCTAATATTTTAGTTAGGTTTCCTTAAGTCTGGAACTCAAATTAAGTCTGTCTGTTTCATTTTTATGATAGCGCTTGAAATCACTTGCAGACAAGGGGCTGTTGGATCGTGAGATTTATGGTAGCAATGCCGCAAAGGTGAAACACATCCTGGGGAAGAGGAAAGCAATATGTATAGCCAATGTTTTTACTGCAGTAAACTTTATGGCAGCATTAAGGGAATAGTTACAAATCAGTTTGATGGTGTTGCTTTCATTGAGAATGAGTATATTTACACTTGCAAGCTTTCTCTTAATAATATCCAGCGTCTTTTATACAATGAGGTTAGTGAAGGTGGAGTCAAAGCATATTTCAAGGGTGACAAAGTCTGTTATTTTTCTCTCCTCATCCATCCTTTTAATTTACCTTCTTGAAATGAGCTTGAAATAGCCCCTGCAAGTCTCGAGTTAAGGATCAGTTATTTTACTGACAGTTTTTGAAGTTTTGGAAGATGCTGCAGAACCTTTTGTTTTTGTTTTCAGATGCTTTGATCCAAAGAGGATAAAGTATCCAGGAGCACACATACATATTATCCTTGAAAACGGGGCTACTTAAC
The DNA here is from genome assembly GCA_034641385.1 of Darevskia mixta. Classification (NCBI taxonomy): domain Eukaryota; kingdom Metazoa; phylum Chordata; class Lepidosauria; order Squamata; family Lacertidae; genus Darevskia; species Darevskia mixta. Next base: position 5,436,114 of record JAWWNH010000018.1, on the reverse strand, counting down.
CTGCGGTCTATGGACCCTTAGGGGGTCCCTGAATGGGCTTCAGGGGGTCTGTGAACTGAGCACAAAAAATGATTTTTACAATGTAATAAAATGTATGCAAAATCTTGTCTGTATGTGCTTTTGTCTGCAAAGAGAGCCCAGATTCTCAAAGGGCCCAGGAGCAGGGCCAGGGCGTCCATTTAGGCAAATTAGGCAACTGCCTAGGGCGCCAAAATGGAGGGGGCGCTGGCCAGCCTGCCCCCTGCCCCCCGCCGCCGCCCGATGCCGCCCCAACTAGCGGCGGAGCAAGCAGGTTAGGGCGAAAACCGCGGCAGCGAGGGCGCCAAAATGGAGGGGGCGCTGGGCAGCCTGCCCCCCGCCGCCGCCCGCTGCTGCCCCAACCAGTGGCGGAGCAAGCAAACCACGGCGGCGAGGGGCGCCCGGCAAGGCAGGGGGCGGGGCACCGCTCCGCAACATGCGTCATACGTAATGACGTCACGTGGCCCGCCCCCTCGCCTAGGGCGCCAAAATAGCCAGCACCGGTCCTGCCCAGGAGTAAAAAAAAAGGTTAAGAACCACTGTTTTAAAGAGAGGGAGAGGGAGAGAGTCTACTTTCAGCATTAATTTCCTAGGAAGACTATGCTTGAGGGTGAATCTTCAAATCATGAAACACCTTTCAAAAAAACAAAATCTGTGTGAGAAACATTATAGGATCTCATAATGCTCTGCAATAGTTCGCCTTCTTGTAAAGCATTTTAAAACATCTCACTTTAACACAAAGAACTAAAAGCATAAGAAGAGCCTGCTGGACTTTTGTTATGCTTTTAGCTAGCCCTGAGGCTAAGCACCCACCTATCCCGGCATCCTGCTCTTATAGTGGCCAATTAGATGTCTATGGGAAGTCCACAAGCAGGGCAATTTGTTCTGTTCACATTTGTTTATTTAACACAGGGATGGAGGACCTGTGGACCTTCGGCTATTGTTGAATTCCCATCAGCCCCAGCCAGCATGGCCAATGGTCAGGTGTGGTAGAAGTCAGAATTCAATAACAAATCCCCACCCCTGGTTTAAAGCCTTTTAGGGCATAGCTCTGTCACAATCCAAAATAAGAAACGTTAAGATACAGTAAAGCCATCAAATTATAATACATTATTACTCGACAGCAGTTTAAGACAAAAGCCTCAATCATACTATAAGTTTCTAGAACATGCATTAATCTAACACTAGAGTCCTGTTCATGCATTACTCCTATTCATTTTGCTCCATGGGGCCTCCATGTATACAGGATTGTAGCCTTGTGGTTTGTATCCAACTAAGTCCTATTCATGTGTAAACCCATTGAAATTAATGAAATTAAGCCATGTTCGTTAATTCGAAGAGTTTTACTCTGTCACATTTGATACACTCCAAACTTTGGCTATTTTCTGTTTTTCCACACAAATCCGAATATGAAAAATGTAACTCTCAACCAATTATATATTCTTTAGGTTGTTACTTTTGATTTATTTTATTTGCAATTATCATTATCATTATCATTATACCAGCCTCTTCAGTTCTTTGCAATTGTCTATGTATTGTAGAATTTGGGATATTGCAGAACAATTATTTCCCCCCACAAAGATGAATCAGGCAAGGCAAGTTTGCACAAGTTATTTGAAACGCCAATTGACTTATAGGATCTTAAAATGTGCATATTTTAACAGTTGACGTGTAGCTGGATGGGCACATTCAACTAGGAACTTTTGCAGTAAAAATAAATAGTATACTTAATATAGTTAAGCTACAGTGCTATATATCACAAACCGTGTATGAGCTATTAAGTCACTGCCCAAAGCAGTGTATTGAATGTTAAGAGCACACACAGAGCAAGACACATCACTGAATGTTAATCAGCTTCCTGAATTTTTCTATAAGCAGTGCCTAGAAGCACAACTCAGCTTTCTGTTACCAGGAGAGAAGGGGAGGAATGATTTTTGGGTGCTGAAAAATTACACTGGAGACACTTCAGACAGAAAATAATATTCTACATTAAAAGCTCTCAAGACAGCTAAGAGAAAAATCTGCACGTGGAAGGCTGGGGTCCCGGTTTCTCCTGCTCATATAAAGTCACATCAGACTCTTCTCTGTTCATTATGGAAAACAGAACTTCCCCTCCATGCATTCTGTAGCACTCTTAGATTTAACGGATTCCCCTCACCAATGAAATATGAAACTTCATGGATCCTTTGTGCAGAGAGCTTCAGGAAGAGTTGCAAAAAAAGAAAAGAAAAAGAAAATGGAAAAAGATCATTGGAATCTTTCTGTAGGTAAAATGTGTTATCTACATGAGCAAAACCTACAGGGTTTGTGACTGCATTGAATGCTTAGTACACAAAGAGAGCAAGGCAGGAGGTGGAGGGAGATTCTGTGATAGAGCATCGTTCACACACCTGCTTTTTAGCTGCAGCAAGTTTACTAGAGTTTTGAGCAATTTTGAGAGGGCTGGTGGGGGCGGAAAGGGGGCTGAGAAACCTGCAGACCCATTTCCTCTCACAACATACTCCCCAATGCCTTCCCCCACCACCAGAGGGACATATACATCCATTGAATTTTCTATGGCCATCCCAGGGCATCTCCAGTGGCAAGCCTCCGTTAGCACCAGCTCCAGTAGCCTAAGCAGCTTCTTGTTACAGTGCAATGCTATGCAAGTGTACAAATGCAATTGAGCACTTTTGGTTTGTTTTAACTAATTTTATACTTGCACTGCAATTCCATACACATCTATTGAGATATAGGCCCCAGTGAACTCAAAGAAACTTCCACAGAAGTAAGTCTAGGACTGCAATCCGAGAAGCACATTCTACCCAACTGAAAACACAGCAGAAGTCATCAGTTGTTAGTGACGGTTACTTCAATAAAGTTTGTTATACAGTCATATCTGTTTCTGACTTTGTGGGAAGAGGATGTTCCCTGCTGAATGTTCTTCATTGTCCAAGATCATTATCAGCCTGCAAAAAGATCCTTATATAGAAGGGGAACAATGCTGCGAGAATTGCAGCAAATTGACTACTCCTTGGCCAGGGAGAACAAAGAGATTCTTAGGACTTCAGAGCGAAATGTGCTTGGGTTGCTGCTAAAAGTCAGGAAAATATTCTGGCTCCGCATGCAGCTGACAATGGGTTTCATGACTGATATTCCTCTTTCTTTCTTTTCTTTTTTTAAAAAGAAAAAGGTTGTTATATTAATAATGTGTGTGACCTTTTAAAAATACAACACTATACGTTCTTTAGTAATGATGGCATTAGTAATGATGGACAATTTTTTTTATTTTTTATATATTTTGATTTTGATTATTATTATTATTATTATTTGTCAGAACATAAATAAGTCTGAAGGCAAAGAAAAAAAACCTGCTGCTTACGTCTTTTACAGTGGCAAGGAAAATAAGGTGTGATGAATTGGGAGTACGGAGGAGGTTTTGTATCTCAAAAACCCATATCTTTGCTTTTTAAGGGTTGCTCCATATTTCAGAGCCCTTCCACTCCTTGCTAATGTTTTAATTATTATTAGGGTTGCTAGCTTTAGTTTCAGTTGATGAATTGCCCCATATTTTTAACTAGTTAATTATCAATGTGTTCAGTTTATATAAAATCTTCAAATTTTCAATGATTTTGTGCCTAATTTAGGGCAATGGGAGATAATTCAACATGAAAAGTTACTATTAAATAAAAAGGCTATCTTATTTTTTTTTCAGTGTGTCCAACAGCAACACACCGGAAGCAAAATAGCTCCCCAAAGATGTAAACCCCGAACACTCATTTAGCATTTCAAATGCTTGAAATGCTTTCAGTGTTTACCCTTACTTGACCAAATCCATTAAAGTTGTAGCCTTAGTAATAACATGGCAAACTGTGAATTATGGCAAGCACAAAGGCTGCATTTGCACAACCCAATAAGTTACGGTTTATCATTATGCTCTAACCATTTGGATAGCTCATTTGGTTAGAGCACGGTGCTGATAACACCAAGGTTGCAGGTTCGATCCCCATATGGGATAGCTGCTTATTCTTGCATTGCATGGGTTGGACTAGATCCTCAGCGTCCCTTCCAATTCTACAATTCTATGGCAATCAAGATAACATATTACGGCAATTTCATCCCACGAGTCATAGCCTCAGTAGGAAAGTGCTTGCAGGTGGCAGGAATGACCTAACATTGCCTCAAAGAAGACCCTTATTTACAGCGAAGCACAACTGAAGCTGTTCTGTCTGTGCATGCCTTGAGTCTTAAGGCATGCAGAATCAATTCAGCCAAGAGATCTTGGCCAAGCGTAGGACCAATGAATTATTTAATGCCTATCATCCCAGCTCTGACATCTCTCTTCCCCATGTCTATTCCTTCTTCAGGTTTGTTGAAATCCATAGTGCTTGATGTGGTCTGCAATAGACAGTAAGTTATAGAATTTAGGAAGGATAATTTGTGTTGCACACAGTAGACATTTCACAAAAAAGCTTTCAGGGCTTTGGATGGCAAATCCTTGCCTCAGATTCTGTGCACATAAATCCTATTAGTCAGAATTTGGGAAGAGCAACCCCTAACAACTGACTCCCTCTTCTTGCATTGTAATCCTATGGTCATCCCATTTATTGGACTATGACCACATTGGAAGGAATTGCTTGATGACTGCAATCATGACATGTCTTTCTGTTGTATTGGTCACATTGCAAAAAGTGATAGCTACCTGCCAGTGCTATAGTTATTTTCTTGGGTGTAGCAGCAAAAGCAGGCCACGTGGAAAGCTGGAATTGTTGCAGCAATGCCATTAAAAATATTATCCACTTTAGGTCTACTTAAAGCTGTCATATTCAGTAAACAGAGGAGAGAAAGAACAGCTAGGAAATGTAAACAGTTCTGCTGTACATTTACATTAGACCAAACAGCTCTTTGAGATGAAGTCAGCAATAAGTATTTTCCATTTAAAAGTCACCCAGACTTAACAGCAGATACTAGCTGGGTACTGGGATAATCTTCGAAACGGGATAAAACATGCTTGGCAGTCATATTAAACAAATAGTACATTTTCAGCTAATCCTTTTTAACTAGATATTTATTGCAAACCTGGGGGACATGTTAAATGCTGACTATTTTCTATACTTTATTTGATATTAGTGGTTCCTTTAAAAAGCCGAGTAGCATTCAGAAATGTACACTGTACAGTCACGCTGCTGTACTTATCTTGGCTTTGTATCTGTGTCAATTTTTAAGTAGAAAATATAGCCCCACTTCAATTTCATTGTGAGTTGCGGGTGGTCAAACAAACATCTTGATGGCATTAATGTGTTTGAAATTAAATAGTGGATAACAATTAGGGGTCTTCAAGCTGGGCCCCATTTTGTATCAGTTTCTCTGTGGATTTTTAGTGCATTTATTCACCATTGTCATATGAAAAATGAGAAAATGGTACTTAGATAGTTTCTCTTTACTTTCTATTTCATTTCCTCCATCACTAAATAATAATATGCCTTTATACTCTTCAGATGAAACAGTGGCATTTATACTCACCTCACCACTTGTGTTTAAATATCAGTGTTGTTTTGCATTTACTGTATCTATGTGCTCTGAACTCAAAAGGCAGATATAAAATAGATTTGGCAATGTTATTAATTGAACCAACTGAGGTTGGCATAACTGAAATGCTTGCCTGCTCCTACACCAGCGTGGGTGGTGAGAACAGGGATGGGAAACCTTTGGCATTCCTGATGTTGTTGGGCATGGCCAATGTTCAGGGATGATGGGAAATATAGACCAATAACATATCAAAGGCCACTGGCTTTCCATCCTTCATCTAGAACAGGCATAGGCAAACTCGGCCCTCCAGATGTTTTGAGACTACCATTCCCATCATCCCTGACCACTGGTCCTCTTAGCTAGGAATGATGGGAGTTGTAGTCCCAAAATATCTAGAGGGCCGAATTTGCCTATGCCTGTTCTAGAACAGTGTTTCCCAAACTTGGGTCTCTAGCTGTTTTTGGACTGCAACTCCCATCATCCCTAGCTAGCAGGACCAGTGCTCAGGGATGATGGGAACTGTAGTCCAAAAACAGCTGGAGACCCAAGTTTGGGAAACACTGTTCTAGAACAGGGGTCAGCAAACCTTTTCAGCAGGGGGCCGGTCCACTGTCCCTCAGACCTTGTGGGGGACTGGACTATATATATATATTTTAAAAAAATAAATGAACAATTTTTGCCTGCCAGCAAAGAGGCCTGAAGATGCTTCGCTTTACCTGTCCCAGTTGTCATTGGAATAGCCGCAGTTGGGCTTCTCCAGCCAGCCAGGCGCCATGGCGTGGTAGGAGGCTGTGTTGGTCAGCGAAGACAGAAGCAGCAGCCCTGGCGGAGGAGCAGCGGACGGAGGTAGGGAAACCGGGGCGTCCCGAGAGGCACCGCGGAGAAAAAGACAGAGCCGTCTGCCAACCTGCAAGCAGCGGCCACAGCCACCGCAACAACCCACCTGAATGCTTTGGGAGGGAGGCAGGCAGGCATCGACAAAGAAAGCGCACGAGGAAGCGGCGTGGAAAAGGGGCGCAGAGAAGGAAGGAAGGGCGGACTGAGGGGGAGGGGGGAGGAGTAGGAGGAAAATACAGCAGCAGCCGGCAGCCGGTGTCACCCCCCCCTTCACAGCGCTGCCCTGCTGGCAGGCGGGCGAGTCAACTCCTGCTGTCAACGGAACAAGATTGCTCCATCCCTGAGGAGAAAAGGGCCACCGTGTGAGGGAAAGGAAGGGAGAGGGAAAGAACGCATGTGCTGGCGATCCATGTGCGATTCCTGGACCGCCCGCGGACCAGATCTAGAAGGCAATTGGGCCTGATCCAGCCCGCGGGCCTTAGTTTGCTGACCCATGTCCTAGAAGAATGACCCAAGCTGTATTAACCAAGGTTCAAATGCATATTGTGGTGCAGTGGATCAAGACATGGCACCATGGCTAATAAAAATTTCTTGAAAACTAGAGGAATGCTTGTGGGGATGCTCAAGAGAGTAGCTTCTTAATTTGTCAAGCGTGTGATAACTGCCTCTGTCAATGATGATACACAAATGGAAAACCCAGAAAAGCATTTAGCACGAAGGAGTCTGCCTTTCATAACCAAATATAAAGCCATCCTGGATGTTTGTTTTCACAAAATAAATAAATGATCCTTAAAAAAATGTATGCATCAGTGGCATCCCTTAATAAAGTTAAGTCTCAAATTAAATTTAAAAACGCTACTCCAAGTTTATTAGCACTTCATCAATCTGCATTTCAGCAATCTACAGTCATAACTGTGAAAAACAGGAAACAAGTTTGCTGAAAGGGATCTTTTTTTTACAAAAGTTTTTTTATATTAAAAAGGGTGGGTTTCTTTTCACATCAATGCATTTATGCACCTTCTTACATCCAATAGTACTAATCCACACTTTGGCAGGGTGCAATATGATTATTATTTGTCACTGCAGTGACTCCTGGCCCATTAGTCACCAAAAAAGAACTTTTAAAAGGCTTCCAAGAATCATGATAAACTTTTTTTTAAAAAAACAACCTCACTTGTAAGTTAGCGGGTGTGTTCTGCGTGTTTTTTCGCTATTGGATTTGCCCCAGAAAAGTTTCCATCCACAAATCACAAGCATTACAAGCAAGACAGTGTTTACTGGCATCTGTGAAAACCCACAAAATCCTGTCGCATTCCATCCTTAAGAAAGTTGCTTACACCCCAGCAGTAAAATTGCTTACATTTGTGTAACCTATTAACAAGGAATTGAATGTCTCTTACTAGAACGGCAATAATCTATTATTGTTTGATGGGGCAGATCTATGGAAGAATACAGCCCATCATTACTGGTGGCAGAAGAGGAGATAGTGTGTGTGCTATATCATTTTGTTGCAAGGCTTGCACACTACAGCTTTATGGGCCAGAGGAAAAGCGGAGGTAGTGGGACTTTACTCGGAGCAATGCCACTATCTTCGGGAGACTGCATTCCTTCTGTGCATAGTAAATAAATTACTTGGTAAGCATCTTATTTAACATCTTTATCCGTTGTGACACACAGATATGCTTTCATAAAGGCCATATTCAATGCTTTCCCGTCAAATGTCATGGGCGATAGACTCTTCAACAGCCAGATTTCACTTCTTTGCGACTGTAACAGTGGTTCTACAGAATCCTTGAACCATATAATGCTTTGTTGTCCATTACATCTGGCTGCTCGGACCAGGTTTCTGTCTACATTTTTACTGCGAATTGCGGACGAAACTAAGGAAGCCCAATTAACATACTTATTGAATGACGAAGAGCCGAGCAGATCCCTCATGGTCGCTAGATTTTTGATCAATGTTTTATTTCATAAGAAGAGAACTGGATTACTTTATGACTTCGATAGCTCAATTAAACCAATTAACCATTAATGGGAACCAGAACTTAGCTGTAAAAGTACAATCTTATTCGATAGAGCTGAAAATATTTTTTAGATGGGTGAATGATGAATTTTAATGAATAAAACTGTTTTAATTAGCTGGAAATCTGTAAATATATAGAGGCCGTTTTAAATCGGAAAACTGTCCAAATTGTACTGGTAAATGTTATATGATGTATTGTTGTTGTTATTGTTGCTTTGATATGGGCCAATGGTCGTAATAAAACCTACTACTACTACTACTTGGTAAGAACTTTTCTTGTTTACTTGCTTCTTAGCAGCCACCATGGGAGGGATCGGATTCCCTGAAGCCTGACACCTGGGGAGAGTGGGGTACCCTGGGAAGGGTTTCAAGGGCCAGTTGAAGAAGTCTAGAGGGCCATGTACCTGGGCCTGAGGCTCCCCTCAGTATAACATGTGAAGTTATACTAAAGAAAAGAATGTCTCTTGAGTGTGAGTGAATAACAGATAGCTGGACCACCACATGACAGGGCTTTCTAACATGTCACCTCTATTTTCCTCTGAGTTTCCACACCATCACCCTCATCTGGAATTAAGAGGTTTGAGGAAGAGAGTATGACCTCCAGGGAGGTTTGAGACTCAGCACCTATTGTTTTAGAAATTAAGCACTGTGTCTCAGTCTGGGCAATAGCTTGTCTTTCTAGCCAATAGTGCTTAGTTGTTCCCCTACAATTCAGTGACTGGTTCAACAAAACTTACAACTGAACAGCATCTGAAACCTCTCCTGCTAACTATCCCACATGGACCCACAACAGAGAGAGCCCAGATGTAAAGTACTGTCAAAAAACCACAGCATGTCATTGCCTGTTAAATCTCTTTGCTTAATTTTTGTTCTGCTATTGAAAAGCTCATTTAAAAGTTGGGGGGGGGGGAGAAGAGAAAGATGTGTGTCTGGGAAAAAGCAAAACAGTCTATAGTTCCTCCTCTGTTACTTCACTCTGGCAAAGATATTCACTGTCAGTTCAAATGAGAACTGACTAAAAGTTACATCGGTTTAAAATGAAGTCATGCTGTAGTTAAGATTTAGTGTAGAGCAGCTGTTTTGTTTCGTTTTTTAGGCTAACATACAGATTACGGGGTAGACCTGGAAGCTGTGTTGCCTGACTGCTTCTGAGTAAGCTCATGGAATTGCTGTCAGAAACTACAGTAGATTTCTTTTATTGGTCTCCATTAAGGAGTCTAGAAACCAGAAAACAAGTTGTCTTGTTTTTGTAAACTGGCTCATTTTCAAGGTTTGGACCTTGCATACTTTCAATATTGCCTCCTACCCTGTGCCTTATTTATGGTCATCTCTAAAAATGCATCATCACAAGAGTCACCTTCAGTCTTTTGCTCCTTGTGCTCAAAGCATGCTGTTTGAGGAGCAGGGTTGCATGCAGAGCCCCTATCCCAGTGTGGCTTACATCACTGCTGCTGGGGATTCCGCCACCCTGACTTCCACACCCTGGGTGGGCAGAATGTCTGCAGAGGCAGCCTACACAGGCACAGAGGCACCTCCATGCAATCTCCACATCCATTCAGACTGCACAGAGGTCTGGGGGAGGGGATGGAGCCAGCAAAGATGGTGACGTTAGCAGTTGGGCTAGTACAAATGTCCTTGCTCCTGTGAGCAGCGGCAGACCTTGGGGTCTCAAATTCCAGCAGCGTCCTGTGCGACACCAGTGTGGTGTAGTGGTTAAGAGTGGTAGACTTGTAAGCTGGTGAACGGGGTTTGCGTCTCCGCTCCTCCACATGCAGCTGCTGGGTGACCTTGGGCTAGTCACACTTCTCTCTGAAGTCTCTCAGCCCCACCCACCTCACAGAGTGTTTGTTGTGGGGGAGGAAGGGAAAGGAGAATGTTAGCCGCTTTGAGACTCCTTCGGGTAGTGATAAAGCGGGATATCAAATCCAAACTCTTCTATTTCTTCTTCTTCTTCTTCTTCTTCTTCTTCTTCTTCTTCTTCTTCTTCTTCTCTCACTCTCTGTTCTAAATCATAGTTGTAGCACTCCTGGTGGTGCCCCCAAGACTCCGTGCCCAGGAGGACCAAACTGGTTGCGCTCCCCTAAAACCGCCTCTGCTGCCAGCGCACATTTTTCGAAGGGGTGGGCTATGACAATCTAGCACTGTGTGTGGCAGTCAAACAGAAGCCTTGTGTTGAAGCTTTGTAGTGGGACATGGGTTGCACTCTGGTCTAAAACACCGAGCCTCTTGGGCTTGCCAATCAGAAGGTTGGTGGTTCGAATCCACATGACGGGGTGAGCTCCCATTGCTCTGTCCCAGCTCCTGCTAACCTAGCAGTTCGAAAGCATGCCAGTGTGAGTAGATAAATAGGTACTGCTGCAGTGGGAAGGTAAATGGCGTTTCCGTGCACTCTGGTTTCTGTTAAGGTGTTCCGTTGTGCCAGAAGCGGTTTAGTCATGCTGGCCACATGACTCAGAAAGCTGTCTGTGGACAAATGTAGGCTCCCTTGGCCTGAAAGCGAGATGAGCGCCACAATGGACCTTTGACTGGACTTAACCGTCCAGGGGTCCTTTATCTTATCCTCCCTTGTGTTGGACCCCAAATTGCTTTGGGGTGAGTCATACTCCCTCCCCCAAATTATTGCTGCAGGGTGGTGTGCAGGGAATCAGAAGATGTTGTTTTGGTGCATTTGTAAATGCTGGTTTTACTCCTTGCTGTATAATATATTTTTAATCCCTGAGTCAACCAAGGAATAGGTCACATACATGAACCTTTACCCAGGAAAACCTGGAAATGAGGCTTAAAACTGCTACCATAACAGGATTTGGGGTTACTCGTCATTTGTTTCACAACAGAGTGTTCCCCTTCAGTTATCCTGCCTCTGCTCCTGTTGCAGAGTCTTGAGAAATGGATTGTTAGCAAACTAAGTCCTCCCTGAAGACTGAGCCACTTTCTAGACTAGCGATTCTTCTAGCCTTATTAGAAATCCTGTGATTTCAGCCAGTAACCAGGTGGTGGTGGGGAGTCCCCAGCCCCTTCTAAAACTTTCAACAGCTCTTCCCCCAGAGTGAGTTTATTTATGAGGAGGAAGTATAGGTCTTCCTCATACAGATCTATCACTGAGAAGCTGAGCCACATTCTAAATATCCCAGGCAGTTTCCTGATCCCTTACCCAACTCCCTTGCCTCTTTTGTACATCCTCTCAGTATTCAGTAGAGCCCTACCAAGGATAAACTGCAGGCAGTCAGGCTCTTCTTCATCTAGGTTACTACTATTCAGACTGTTCTTTCTAGCAACGGCTTAAACTAGCAGTGGGATTTTCTGCTCTGCGTCCACCTTGAGTGCTTTAGCTTGGCTGGAATGTTTTGTTATGAGTTGTGGGGGGCGGTGAGGCTGAATGCCTGGGCCCCCTTCTAATTCCTGGATCCAGCACAGATGCTATTGCTGGACTAGCCAGGCTAGCCTGGAAGCAGCCTGTTAAAGATAGGTCACTATGAGAACAAAGGGAGTGGCTCTGCGGCAGAGGTCAGATGAGTGGGCTTACCTCCCGCAACTGTCTGTCTGATGCTTAAGAAAGACAAAAGGCTAGAGTTGAGATACATGAGCTAGAAGCTGACGCAAAAGCTGTGGGAGAGAAAGCGAGAGAGAGAGAGCGCCAGGGCCAGGCCTGATTTCTGCTGGAAATCAGGCTGCGGCTATGGGAGAAGCAAGACCCTCTTGGGGTGTTGATGCTGTGAACCCCTCCATCATAGGCTCAAGTTGTATATATGTGTAAATAAACCATATATCCTAAAGACACCCCAGTTTCCACTATGCTTCATTTCCAAAAGGAAAAATGAACCCTGGGCAAGTGCCTGGAATCTTGCACTGCTTAGAAATTTGAGTGGCATGCAACAGTATTATTGAACTATGATAATGCCTCTTGCTTGGAGGGATGGTTGTGTGAGAGAGAGTGATGGCGTTTTGCATGGCTAGAATGTAGCCTAGTATACAGAGCATGAACCAGGGCCTAAGCCCCAGTTTTCTGCCCCCTTCCCTCCTTTTAAAACGTAGATGCATAGGAAGTCATCAATTGTTGCACATGGGAATCCAATATATCTAAAAGATGTATCCTAGTCATATTATTTTTCTCCTATTTCTAAAAGCCACATTGTAGTTTTCTATCATAAGGCAGATCATCACAAAAGAAGTGTGCTTGGAATAAAACTCAGTATTTTTTAACTTGAGTCTCCTTTTCTGCATTTAAACACATTTCCCCCAGTAATGCATTCCAACTGTCTCATTCCCACTAAGAGAACTTTACTAGTTAGGCAAGATACTGTGCCAAATGAATTAGGGTTTAATTGCTCCTGTTGGGATATGGATGTTTATGCCATTAATAGAGTTTGCCTAATGACTTTCATCCTGCCTATTAAAAAGATTTCCATACTAAGGCATGAGTGTAGGCAGCATGTAAGTAAAGGCACCGCAACAGCTTACTTTTCCTTCAGTGTAATGCTAGACTTCATCCCACATTTCTTATAGACCCTTTACATCCACCTGGAGCCTTCCTACCCCTCTGTGGGTATACTTATAGCCTGGTCAGTGGTTTTTTTCCAGCCAGAACTTGCTGGAGCTCAGTTCTGGCACTTCTCAGGTGGGCGCCATTGCCATTATAAGAAAACAAGGGAGCCAGTTATGGTGAGTTCCAGCACCTCTTCTTCTAGAAAAGTAGCTCTGATCCTGGTGCTTCCATACATCTTAAAACTGCAAACAGATCAGATATTACGGTACAAACAAATCATTGGCAACAGATTTATATTTTAACACCAGATTTTCCATGTAAAGGGTAAATCTGGATTAAGGGCGAGGATGAAATGGGCTTGCAGTTTGATGCCAGGGGCATCGTGTGGTTGCTGTGAAAAGTGTGCATGCGTGATCAGCACTCATCCACAATAAACCCCCACCTGAAAGCACCCAGAGACTCCAGTGTGGTGTAGTGGGTAAGAGCAGTAGACTCGTAATCTGGTGAACCGGGTTCGCGTCTCCGCTCCTCCACATGCAGCTGCTGGGTGACCTTGGGCTAGTCACACTTCTCTGAAGTCTCTCAGCCCCACTCACCTCACAGAGTGTTTGTTGTGGGGGAGGAAGGGAAAGGAGAATGTTAGCCGCTTTGAGACTCCTTCGGGTAGTGATAAGGCGGGATATCAAATTCAAACTCCTTCTTCTCTTCTTCTTATGAGATTGTGTGTGTCTGTGTGTAAATATCTAACTTCTGTCGGGGTGTATAAAGATATAGGGAATTATATGCCTATTGGCTGGCTTGAAACCTTTAAAAGAGGTTGCCGGTACACCCTTCATGAAGGAGCTGGTACGTAGCTTGGGAGTAATTCTTAGATCCATCACTGCCACTGTAGGGGCAGATGTTCTCAGTGGCTAAGAATGGTTTCTTCCAGCTTCAGCTAGTACACTAGCTATGGCTATTTCTGGACAGGGATAGACTAACAAGCCTGTACTACTGTGGTAAATGTCCAGACTGCACTATTGCAATTCACTCTTAGTGGAGCTACTCTTGAGACTGGTTTGGAAATTGCAGAACATTTCAACCCAGCTTTTGGCCAGAGCAGCCCCTTACAACACTGCTGCTGACAGCTCTGCCGTGGCTGCTAGTATATTACTGAGCTAAGATCAAGGTATTACTGTTAGCGTATAAAGCCCCTAGGATGAGGTTATATGAAGGACCACCTTGTTCCTTATACACCATCCAGATCACAGCAATCATCTGGAGAAGCCCTTCTGAATGTCCCACAGTTATCGTTTAGCATAGTGGCACAAGTATTTTGTAACACTACTCCTATTGAAATCAAGCAGAAACCTACAATTCTGATATTCTGCCATTCGCTAAAAATGTTTTTGTTTCAGCAAACACTTTTAGAGAATTAATATGATTCAGTGTTGGTCATTTGTATTTTATGATTTTGTAATTTTATGATGTTCTAATTATTTTATGGTACACAGCCATTATTGTTTTTTAATGAGTGGGTGGTTAATAAGCATTCTTACAAATAAAAATTAAAAAGCCATTCAATGTTTCAATTCAATGTCATTCTCTCTTCCCATTTCAAATTTATTCTGTGTTTATATTTTGCTTAGTTTGTGTGGTTAAATATTATTATTATTAGATCATATTTGGTTAGTTGATGTTAAGTAAAATGCCTCCCAGGGATAACACACACATTTCCTGAAAGATCAGGCTGTTCTGTCTTTTACACACATTTTATTCATTTCTTCTTAGTTCTTTGGGAGTGGGAATAAGGCTGTATCAAAATTGTGTAAACAGGTTTCATCTCAGTTTTTAATCTTAGCTCAGTGCTAAACTTGGCTAGGGTACTTCCTAATTTTCAAGACAAAATCTCACTCATGCTACAAAACTCTTATTCTTGTTTGACATGTGTTTTCCAGTGGGAATCCTACCATCCTTTGATTTAATTCTTCCAGATGTTTCATGCAAGTTATTACCAGGAGCAATTCTGCAAGAGCAAGACACAAGGCATGGAGTCTGCCTGTCAGCAAGAGTTTGGGAGTAAGTTCGCTAGATACTCACTGCTCAGAAAGGAGTGTGAACAAAAGATTCGGGAGCACAGACTAGACTGAATGAAATTTCAGTTGCTGAAAGAACTGCAGCAAAGGAGCTCCCGAATACAATAGGCTATGACTTACCAAAAAAGTGATACATAGCAAATATGAAAGATGGTGGGAATGTATTTGCAGGATGAGAGGCGAGCAAATCATGTGCAGGATTTACAAGTGAAACTCGAAAAATTAGAATATTGTGGAAAAGTCTATTTATGTAAGCAATTGTTTTCATTAGCTACTGGAGGTTAATATATGAGATAGACTCATGACATGCAAAGCGAGATATGTCAAGCCTTTATTTGTTATAATTGTAATGATTATGGCGTGCAGCTGATGAGCACCCCAAAGTTGAAATTGTTACTTTGGGGTTATCAGCTGTACAGCATAATCATCACAATTATAACAAATAAAGGCTTGACATATCTCGCTTGGCATGTCATGAGTCTATCTCATATATTCGTTTCACCTTTTAAGTTGAATTACTGAAAGAAATGAACCTTTCCACGATATTCTAATTTTCCAAGTTTCACCTGTATTTTTAAGTACTTCGTCTTATTTAAAAACACACAAAGAATTAAATGGATTAAAAGAAGTAGAAAAAATACATAAAACAATAAACTAAACTAAATATTAGCACAATTAACAAAATAAAAAATAGAAACATCTGACACTTCTAACACAAACAGGAATAAGATTTTAATATCTTTTAGCTGGGGGAAAAAGTCTGGAACATTAATGGCAAGCAGAAGAGCAGATGGTTCAAAGTGGATAAATTTTCTAACTGCAGTTAAGAGTCAAGAAAATGTATCGATGGCAATAACAAAAGAAATAGCAGATCAATTCAATTTTTAGTTTTCAAAACTTTTTTTTTCACAGGATCAGAGAGAGCTGTTAAAGAAAAGGTTGAGGGTGGGGCAGAACATCACTGCTAGCTTCTTAGCAGGTATGTCACTGCTGCTTACTAAAGTGGGGGCAAGGCAGTAGGGAATTTGGTGTGGTGCAAGTGTATCGGGGAGCACCAGATTGGCTCGGCTGAGACACCCTCATGGTCCTGACCACCCACCCTACTGCTTCACCCCTCTTCTTCACCCTCCCACTAAGCAGCAGGGACACACCAGCCAGAAACCTGGCAAGCAGCTTCTGGAAGCCATTAAATCATCACTGTTTGGTAGAATAAATAACAGCAGCTTATCTTCCTGTTTATGTGCTAGAGAAAGAACGATATATGTGGCAAAGTTTGATATTAAATTTTATTTGGAATGGGAGAAGAGAGAAATAATCTTGGACATGGTATTTCTGAGTAGTTTGTGATCAATGGAAGAGAGGAGTACCATTTGTTCCCAATGGTACAAACATGTCAATAGTTTAATAGGGTTATATCAGAGAATGAAAGGTTCTAATTTAGGCTATTTTTGTCAGCAGAACAAGCAAGCACCAAAAGAACAAGTAAGAGGTCAGATATGTCTGTCTAAAGTGGTAAGTTGCAGATCTTATGGCAAAATATAACTTCATAATAAATGATATTTCGACAAGATCATTCCCCCCATTTACTACATTTATGTGCCACATTACTTCCATCATGGAGTATCATAGATGGGGCTCCCAATTGGTCTCTGATCCAACCACTGACCAAACCTAAACCAGCTAACCTTTAATAATATGACTGTATCGTTTGCTTACAAACCATGTATTTGGACTTACAAATGAGGCACTTGGGAAGCTTCTTCCTGCATCAGAGACGGGTATTTTACTTAGATGGCTGTTTAGGCTACTATCTCTGGAGTGGGATTGGTATGGTTAAATATGAAATTATGCATAAAATTAAATAGTTTCCAAACAAGCCTCGAGAAATTCTGCAAGCCCTGCTCTTCTTCCAGCACTTGCAATTTAGATACCTTTTTTATTAGCCCATAGTGGAAAATATAATATCAATATAGTTAAAATATGAAGAGCTAATACAATCAAATGACAAGAAAGTACTTTAAGATATATAATACTGGAAGTAGAAATTTGGGGGGAAATATACAAAACAATGAGATAAAGTTTTGCAAAAGAAGAAGGTATTATGCAAGATAACTGGCAGCTTGCATTAAATAAAAGGGCACTGACAAAGCAGACAAAAATACAAAATAAATTAAGTCCATGTATAAGAATATTGTTTAAGAGTTAGAGAAAATGACTAGATGGTTCCGATTATCATTGATGATGAATGCTTACTTTATAATGTAAGAGCCTGGTTGAAAATATACTCTATAAGAGGTTTATTGAGGGTAAAGAAAAGGCCGCCGGCAGTCATTGCAACTGGATCCTAAAGATTCTCAGAGTAATCTCAGGTATCTTATGATATCTTAACGGCTAATTCACAGGAACTGTCTTGTGCATTGCTGGCAGTTTGGACTCCGCCTGGTTTTTGTGTGTGGCATAAGGGTTGTCTGAATTGAGCAACATGAGCACAAGGTGCCATTCTGCATACCACTGCAAGTCCTCTTGAAGATGGGTTGGGTGATGAGTGGCATCATGTGACGCTGCCTTGTGTTGGAATTAGACCATTGGCCCACCTAGCTCAATATTCTCTGCCCTGATTGGCAGCAACTCTATGGGCTCTTAGTCAAAGGTCTCCCTCTTCACCTGCTACCTTCTCCTTTAACTGGAGATGCCAGGTGTTGTACACCAACCAACAGTCCCACTTTCAGCGGGACATCCCAGATTCATAGAAGCCCCCCCTTTGGAACTCTTGTTCCTTTGGAGCAAATTCCCTTCACAAATCTCCCCCTCCCCTCAGAGATGTTGGGAGTTGCTGTCCAATAACATCTGAGGAAAGCTGAATAGAAGTTAGAAATATTCACACTAGGAAACAGGACAATTTTGTAAGCAGCTATGACAACTGATTATTGGAATATCTTACCCAAGGGATTGTGGCATACTCCTAGCCACTCAACTTTATAATTTAGGTTTGATATAGAATCATAGATATTTACTCTGCTTTAGCCACAAGCTACATCTGATAATTTCCCCTGGTTCAAGAGCCCAATCCAGGGTCAAGGAAGGCCAACTGGCTTTCTCCCCTCTAAATTTAGTAGGATTTAGAACAATTACATAGTAAGAAATTATAATTACTCTCAATTGCAGGAATGGGTAAAATGCTACGGACTTGGTGTTCTGATAGTGAGACAAAATGATAGCTTTGCTGTCATGGATATAGGCAGCTCTGTGAAACTACCCCCACCCCACATGTGAAACTATGTGAGAGCATCTTTTTAAATTATTCTCTCATTTAACTTCATTTGGAATGTTGAATAATGGAAACTGAAGTTTGCTTATGATTTCTTCTCTTTTCTGATGGCTGGCATTGTTTTCACTTTCTTTCCTATTTGTCTGCTTTCATTGCCCAAGTCTCTTAACCCAGAAACCTGATTTATTCCAGTTGCTTTAAATTAGATGACTCAACTTCTCAGTATTTTCCTTCCTAAATATGATTTGATCAGCAAATACTCTCTTCAAATCACTTGCTCTGCCTACTCCAGAATTAAGGGAATGTATTACGGAACAATGGAAGAATACCAACCTAAATTTCTCTAAAAGATTTGGAAATGTGCATTTTACACCATGTTACATTACACTGTCCAAAAAGGGCAGATTTTGAAGGCTAGCCGAGTTTAAGTTTGCCTGTTTTTAAAGAAAATGTGAATTAATTCCCATCTTACTATATGCCGATCACATGGCAGTCCTCATATATCCATGATTTAAAACTTCAAAGCCAAATTGAGAGTATCTGGGTCAAAATTAAGGGAGAGAAAAATAACAGTGATCTCATGGTGGGAGTTTACTATAGATCCCCAAGCCAAACTGAGGACATAGATGATGCCTTCCTGGAACAGATGACCAAGCATTCAAAAGGAAATGAGATAGTAGTAATGGGGGATTTCAACTATCCTGATATTTGTTGGATGTCAAACTCAGCCAAGAGCATAAGGTCGAACAGATTCCTCACTGGCCTTGCAGACAATTTCATTGTCCAGAAAGTGGGAGAAGCAACAAGAGGATCAGCCATTTTAGATCTGGTCCTAACCAATAGTGATGACCTGGTTAGTGGGGTAGAAGTGGTAGGATCATTAGGTGGGAGTGATCATGCTCTTCTGGAGTTTATTATACATCAGAAAGGAGCAACCAAGCATACTAAGACTCAAATTCTAGACTTTAAGAAAGCCGACTTCAGAAAACTTAGGGAAATGCTGGGTGTGATCCCATGGTCAGTAATACTAAAAGGGAAGGGAGTTCATGATGGATGGGAGTTTGTTAAAAGGGAGATATTAAAAGCACAACTTCAAGCAGTACCAATGAGACGAAAACATGGAAGGTGCCTAAAGAAGCCAGGGTGGCTATCTAATGAACTTTTAACTGAGTTAAGATTTAAAAGGGATATGTACAAGAAATGGAAAAAGGGGGAAACCACCAGAGAGGAATTCAAACAAATAGCCAGCACATGTAGAGACAAAGTCAGAAAAGCTAAAGCACAGAATGAACTCAGGCTTGCTAGAGAGGTTAAAAGCAATAAAAAGAGTTTTTATGGGTATGTCCGTAGCAAAAGGAAGAACAAGGAAACAGTGGGGTCACTTAGAGGAGAAGAAGGTGAAATGCGAACAGGGGACGCAGAAAGGGCAGAACTCCTCAATACCTTCTTTGCCTCAGTCTTCTCCAAAAAAGAAAACAATGCCCGACCTGAAGAATATGGAGCAGATGATTCAGCAGGGGAAACACAGCCCAGAATAAGTAAGGAGGTAGTACAAGCACACTTGGCTAGTTTAGATGTATTCAAGTCTCCAGGGCCAGATGAACTACATCCCAGAGTATTAAAAGAACTGGCAGAGGTGATTTCAGAACCACTGGCAGTAATCTTTGAGAATTCTTGGAAAACAGGTGAAGTCCCAGGAGACTGGAGGAGGGCAAATGTTGTCCCTATTTTCAAAAAGGGGAAAAGAGAGGACCCAAACAATTACCGCCCAGTCAGCCTGACATCAATACCAGGAAAGATTCTAGAGCAGATCATTAAGCAAACGGTCTGTGAGCACCTAGAAAGGAACGCTGTGATCACTAAAAGTCAGCATGGGTTTCTGAAAAATAAGTCATGTCAGACTAATCTGATCTCATTTTTTGACAGAATTACAAGCCTGGTAGACGAAGGGAACACTGTGGATGTAGTCTATCTTGATTTCAGCAAGGCCTTTGACAAGGTGCCCCATGATATTCTTGTAAAGAAGCTGGTAAAATGCGGGCTAGACAATGCTACCATTCATTGGATTTGTAACTGGCTGACTGACCGAACCCAAAGGGTGCTCATCAATGGCTCCTCTTCATCCTGGAGAGAAGTGACTAGTGGGGTGCCACAGGGTTCTGTCTTGGGCCCAGTCTTATTCAACATCTTTATCAATGACTTGGATGATGGGCTTGAGGGCATCCCGATCAAGTTTGCAGATGACACCAAATTGGGAGGGGTGGCTAATACCCCAGAGGACAGGATCACACTTCAAAATGACCTTAACAGATTAGAGAACTGGGCCAAGGCAAACAGGATGAATTTTAACAGGGAGAAATGTAAAGTACTACACTTGGGCAAAAAAAATGAAAAGCACAAATACAGGATGGGTGATACCTGGCTTGAGAGTAGTACAAGTGAAAAGGATCTAGGAGTCTTGGTAGACCACAAACTTGACATGAGTCAACAGTGTGATGCAGCAGCTAAAAAAGCCAATGCAATTCTGGGCTGCATCAATAGGTGTATAGCATCTAGATCAAGGGAAGTAATAGTACCACTGTATTCCGCTCTGGTCAGACCTCACCTGGAATACTGTGTCCAGTTCTGGGCACCACAGTTCAAGAAGGATATTGACAAGCTGGAACGTGTCCAGAGGAGGGCAACCAAAATGGTCAAAGGCCTGGAAACGATGCCTTATGAGGAACGGCTTAGGGAGCTGGGTATGTTTAGCCTGGAGAAGAGAAGGTTAAGGGGTGATATGATAGCCATGTTCAAATATATAAAAGGATGTCATATAGACAGCCACCTGTCAGGAATGCTTTGATGGTGTTTCCTGCTTGGCAGGGGGTTGGACTGGATGGCCCTTGTGGTCTCTTCCAACTCTATGATTCTATGATTCTATGAGAGGAGGGAGAAAGGTTGTTTTCTGCTGCTCCAGAGAAGCGGACACGGAGCAATGGATTCAAACTACAAGAAAGAAGATTCCACCTAAACATTAGGAAGAATTTCTTGACAGTAAGAGCTGTTCGACAGTGGAATTTGCTGCCAAGGAGTGTGGTGGAGTCTCCTTCTTTGGAGGTCTTTAAGCAGAGGCTTGACAGCCACCTGTCAGGAATGCTTTGATGGTGTTTCCTGCTTGGCAGGGGGTTGGACTGGATGGCCCTTGTGGTCTCTTCCAACTCTATGATTCTATGATTCTATGATTCTATGATTCTATGATTCTATGATTCTCATGCACTTTTGTGAAGAAAACTCCCTAAAAATTATTTTTTCTAAAACCAAAATTATCCCTTTCGGCACGTTAAAACCAAATCCAACGTGGAATCTCGAGGGCCACATCATTGACCAATGCTCGGTCTTTAAATACTTGGGCATTACCTTCCACCACAGATCATCTTGGACGGCCCATTTAAATACGATCATTCTGGCTGCTCACTGAACCGTGGGTGGCTTGGTGAAATTTTTCTTCGCAGAAGGAGGGCAGCTGGTGGCCCCAATCAGAAAGATCTACATAAGTAAAATACCCCCAATGTTGCTATATGGGGTGGAAATATGGGGGTGGAATCTGAATATACTCCAAAGACTGGAGTCTCTGCAAAATCTCCTGGCAAGAAAGATCTTGGGCCTCCCCAATGGGACAATGGCCGCCCAACTGAGAATGGAATTGGGACTGCCATCCATGTAGCAAGAGCCCACATCAGAATAATTACTTACTACAGATCACTTGCAGAAACTCCAAACTCTCTATTAGCGAAACAAGCCTTCACAGCCTTTATTGGCAGCCGCACCTGGTCAAAGGGCATGGAGTCCATCTGCGAGCGCTACTCCCTTCCAGACCGCTACTCCCTTCCAGACTTCGCTGCCCTGTCCTCATGGGACAAAGATAAAATCCGCGACTGGATTTTAACTAGGGATGAAGCCCTCAATCTGGCGCTATCCAATGCAGCCAGATTATCCACGTGGTTCCCTCGCGTGAAGGCAGTCAGATCGCCGGCACATTATCTGAGTGACCTGATAAATCCCACGTTAAGAAGGGCCTTCACACTAGCACGATTCCATGCCATCCCAACAGCATTCTTACAGGGTGTATTTTCCAATACTCCACTGGAGCTTCGACTCTGCCCATGCAACAAGGGAAAGATAGAGGACTTTATCCATTTTTTCTTTTACTGCCCTCTATATGTTACAGTTAGACCCAGGCTTTTCCTTCTAATCCCGCTGACCATCGCCCGGGATGACGACCGCATGAAATACCTATTGGTAGATGCCAACCCTCTGGTCACACGTGGAGTGGCTATCTACATTTTACAGGCACTGAAACTCAGGGCCACCTCTTCGGCTAACTTGCCCTAGACCTAGACCTATGTAACTTCCTGACATAGCCACTGTCGACATGCCCCGTTACTGCTTCTTGTTTTATTTGTTTCACTCAGTATGATTTTATACTTAAAGTTTTTAGATGTATTTGTGCAAAGGGTGCAGGGTGTATCTGTTGTATTTTGTGTACGTTTGTGGCGGGTTTCCACCTGGTTTTTCATTGTGTGCTATGGCCATATGGCTAATGCAATAAATAATATTTGATTTTGATTTGATTTGCATTAAAACGTGAACCAAGCTGAATCCCCTGCCCCATCCCTGCTAAAAATAACTATGTATTTTAAATACAGTTATAAAACTTCCTACCAGGACGGTCAAAGTAGTTCTGAAATATAGATGGGAGCAATAGTAAAATGGATCCACTGATATTACTTAGAATAAATTGAAGTGAATCACTGAAGTATGAAGCACCCATTTGTTCTACAAGCTTCAGAAGAAGAGTATTTCATGCACTACACACAGGGCCTGATCCACACATATGCTCCATGGTGTTGACTGCTCCCCAATATGCACCCATACAGCTGTCTATGGGAATGCCAAAAAAGAAAGCCTGACATTTTGGGGACGAGGTACCTGTATTGTGTGGCCCACACATTATGTAGCTCTGTTCTACCTTTGCCCAGGTTTTATGATTGCACAGTAAATCAACAAATAGCTCCATAAATCTGGATTATTATTATTATCATTTTAAAAAAATACTTACTGGTGCCTAAGCAATAGTTCAAAATGATTGTGGTACCTAGAAGTTATACTGAATACAAAATGCCCTTTTTAGTATTTTAAGAAGCATTAAATTTTACTGAAGCCTTTACAATACAAAAACTTCCACTACTTAGTTTTTTTAAGTGCATTTGCTGATACTTTGCCATATTTTTTTTTTAAATCAACAACAGGAAAAATACTTTTGTCCAAACAGTCTATTGGCAATAATAAAGGGATCCTCTGTGGGAATATTGACATCGCTTATAGCAATTACCCACTAACATTTGGATCAGATATATGTTGTTAGCGTATTTTATTAACCTCTCTGCATTGTTATTTCCAGGGTTTGCCTAAATAATGGTTGTACAGAAGTGGAGCAACACTTTATCAAATTTTACTGCATTCTGATGTTTCCCTTTAGCATCATGCTGGGAATTCCTCTACATTTCAACCATTGGTTTATGTATTTGTGCCTAATATGAGAAAAGTTGGCTATTTTGAGCCAACATGTTATCACACTGTAATAGGGAGCCACACTGGCTGGGGCCACTGGGTATTCCATGCTGCGGGTGGCCTGATTGGGTGAAAATGCAGTGGTGGTGGTTGAAGCAATGTGACAAGGCCCTATCCGGCGTCACCATAAAATGAGCTATCCCCACTGGGTGGGTGGGGGGCAGTGAGAAGGGACCCCTGCCACCAAGGGCTGTATTGGTGGTTGTGGTACTTGAGCTACCTAGTCACTGGTTGGTAGGAAGGGACTTCCCTTATTGGGGACAGGTGATCTCAAGCAAGGGTGATTGAATACCTTTGGAAGCAGAGTTTCTCCAGACAGAGAATGAACCACTGAGTCATCTATATGCTCTATGGAGACGTTCCTCTGTTAGATCATCCTTTCCATTCACAATATGTGATCTGTTTGGTTAGTCAGAACTTTGCAAAAGTATCTAGCTTGTATTCTATTTATTTAAGCAATTCATTACATTTTAATGCAATTTTGCCTAATATTTTCAGAGCAATTCTCCTTATATAATTCATTTTGTATGTTATTTTTTTACTAAGATGTCTTTTAATGCACACTTCACTCCCGTATATGTATGTATTTTTGTAGACATCACTAGGTATGAGGGCTCCTTTGATCGAAGCCCAAGGAAAAATACACGCTCCCTGCCTGGCCCACTACCGTTGTCCCCTCTTACTCTATGCAGACGATGCAGCGATACTTTCCTTTTCGAGAGTCGGCCTTAGGCGTGCATTAAAAATCTTTAATTGCTATTGCAAAACAAACTTTCTTACAATTAATCATGCCAAGTCTAAAGTTCTAATTTTCTCCAAGAGTCGGAAAATGTACAACTGGAGAATAGATGGGAAAGCAATTGACCAAGTTTTCAAATTTAAGTACTTGGGAGTTTTTCTACAGCATAACATGGGTTGGAAGGCCCAACTTGAGTATGTCTCAAACAGAGCCAAGGCACTTTCTCTCGCGACACTGCGATTTTTCTTCGCAGATGGGGCTTTCCATATCCCATCTGTGCTAAAAGTCTTTAACGCCAAGGTGATCGCGACCATTGCATATGCGATCCCAATATGGGGGACCTTTGTAAATTTAAACCAACTGGAGGTAATCCAAAACCAGTTCCTGAGGATGTTGTTAAAACTACCCAGATGTGTGAGTAATTCGGCTATTCGCCTGGAATTAAACCTCACATCCTTAGAAAATGCATTATGGAAACGAATCCTCTGTTATTGGTTGACATTATGGCACAAACTCCCAAATCTCCACCTAATACAATGTATCTGGAGAGACAACTTCTGTAGCCCCTGGGCAAAAATAATACATTTGAAACTTGTGTCCCTCGGCCTTTCCCCCTTGGAATTACTGAATTTGGATATAACTTCAGCCAAGAGAATTATAACCCTCAAACTAGAAGAGATAGATCTACAATATAATATTGCAACAGGGGGTGGTTCCTGCTCCCCGCTAAACCTTGGCTTAGTACCACAAACGAAATTTCCATCTTATTTAACTTCTCTATCTGTGGCGTCACACAGGTATGCTTTTATAAAGGCTAGATTCAATGCTTTCCCATCAAACGTTATGGGCAATAGACTCTCAAATGGTCAGATCTCACTTCTCTGCGACTGCAAAAATGGAGCTACAGAATCGTTACATCATATAATCCTCAGTTGCCCATTGCACTCGGCTGCACGGGCCAAATTTCTAACCCCCTATCTTGTGAATATTACTGATGAAATCCCGGAAGCAAAAGTAATATTCCTTCTGAACGATGAAGATGCTAGTAGATCCCTTGCAGTTGCAAGATTTCTGATAAATGTACTATCTCAAAAGAAGAGAAATGGATCACTGCAAGATGTCTGTTAGTTTATTTAAGCCCAAAAAATTTCAAAAACCAGCGTAGCTAAACCTAAAGGGTTACAAATAAAACTGTTTCAATCTGTTTCCGCTGGATCTAAATTCAGATTTTGATTTTGGTTTTATACGAATGGATTCTACTGTTTTTACCGTGTACATAGTTTTACATAGTTTTTATTTAAATATTTAAATTTTATTTCTATTGTATAATTTTTTCTTGTTGTTTGTTTTATTTTGAATTTTTATCTGCATTTGCTTTGTCTCGTTTCTCTGGATGTAATACAATGTATATCTATGGGCCAATGGCCGTAATAAACATTACCTTACCTTACCTAGACATCACTAGGCTAGAGAAGTGCATTGCAAAATTCAGAGACTTTCGAATTTTGAAGGATGCTTGTGTTTTGGTTCTTTTATTGTTTTGGAAAGTGTGAGCTGGGTAGGTTTGTTTTTAAATGTAATCTGAACGAAATTCCGCAAACACACCCAATTTGTAGGCAAGGAATGCCTTGTTCTTCTGACCTAGACATTGTCACCTACTCTGCTTCCAGGTAGGGAAATGTTCTTTCTCATGTGCAAGAGCACTAGAACTGGCACTGTTATTGGCAAGGAGCTGCTGCTTTTCTAGATAGCCAGAAACTGTATAGACAGAACTATATAACTGCATTATAAGAACTGTAACTGGAAGAACCTGTGATTGAGCTTACGTTTCTCTTTTCCCTCCCATTATATTTTCCTTGTGTGCCATATCTTTTCAGATTTGCGAGTCTGAGGGTTGGAAAATTAATTTTAGGA
This sequence comes from Darevskia mixta, assembly GCA_034641385.1. Classification (NCBI taxonomy): domain Eukaryota; kingdom Metazoa; phylum Chordata; class Lepidosauria; order Squamata; family Lacertidae; genus Darevskia; species Darevskia mixta. The sequence continues at coordinate 5,409,636 of JAWWNH010000018.1, read as the reverse complement.
TTAATTTTCTGTGATGCTCAATTTCTGTTGGCTAAAGGGCGGGGTATAAATGCTGTAAATAAAATAATTGTACGTACTCTTTCCCACAAGCAGGAGCCAAAATAGGGTTAGGAAATGTCACAAGTGGTTGGCACAGCATGTTTGGCAAAAGGCAAGAGATTTTGGCAGGAAGTCCCTGCCTTTTCACAGCATGTAATTTGACCATAAAAGCAATAGCAAAAATACGCAAAGGAAAGATGACTGTGTACCCAATCAACGGATTTATAAATAACAAACAATCCATGTGATAAATTTACAAAATACTTCAGGATACGCAAAAAAAAATTAAGATATGGCCAAAGAAGTTGGTTGCTTCTTTCTCATGTTTTAAGATGACCTGAGTGTTTTAGAGTCATCAGTGACAGAGCATTTTCCCCACCCTGAATCTTTTTATTTGCCCCTCTACTGCTTTGCAGTTAAGAAAAGAAGGAAAATTAACCACTCTGTTCAAAAGGTTATGGCCAGTTAAAACCTCTAGCTAATTATTTATGAGACAGGAGGATGACCAGAGGGACTTTTGCTGGCCCTGCCAGAGAAGTAACGAGACCATTACAGTCAATTTAACACCATGATAAACAATATCCAAAGATGACCTTTCAGAATCTTTTCCAGGTTGGATTTATAGGTATCCCAGGCTCTCCTTTTCAAGTAAAAGTTATCAAAGATGTTCAGCTGTTGGGAAAAAAACTCAGCAAGACCCAAAGGTCTGGAGATAATCATAAATAAAATTCCTTCTTTAAAAAGAAGAATAAACGTCTCTCACACATTTTACCTAAAAAGGTAGATAGCCGTGTTGGGCTACTTTGGGCTACCTTATGGGTGTTTCACTTTGATTCTGCTTGATATGATGGATATATAAAATTGATATTTCTTGGCATGTCACTTCATTTGAAATGGAGTTTCATTGCTCTATTTCTCTAAAATATCATTCAAAGGAGAGGGGAGGGAATCACACACCTTTTTAAAGAACCATGCTGTTAATGAGAGCTTTAGATATGTACTTTATTTCCCATTCTGGGAAGAAATTTCAAAGGGTACAGACAGAAGTTATTGACATGTTTTCATGGTAGTCAATTGAATAGCAAATATATATCAATCTCTTACAGTTAGATATTTCTAAAGGAGATCTGACCAGTCAAGTGTCCCATTTCAGCAGTTGTTAATGGAAGAGCTCAAGAACAGTTTTTTAAAAAAATATATATATAAATACATAGAAAATATTTGTAATCTTTAACTTGCCTAAAGAGTTGTAGCAGGAAGATTTTTGTGCTTTGCTGCTTAAACCCTACACAAAGTGTTCTCACTGTGTCAAATGTAGCCTCTGGGAAATGTAAACTTTCTACAGAGGGAAGAAGAGGAAAGCTTTATCCTTTGTTACATAAAGACATCAAATAAGCCATGTTTCTCCAGTGTTAAGAGTTGAAAAGCTCACTGTTCATAACCAGCTGCCACTGTGCTAGCTAGCTGGGCCCCATCACCTATGCTGTCAGCAAAACATAGATTTATTTTCCATTCATATTATGTACACCTGTTGTCAGTTATCATCCTTAACTGTTTTTCCTCACTGTCATGTATGCTTCTGAGGATTTAAATGTCCCACATGTATGCTCTTCCAGAACTTAGGCTCCTTGGAAGTTTTTTTCCTCCCTTCATTTCCCTTACTTTCTAATTCCCTTTATTGGGGTGGAATTGTCCATTTGTTCCTTCTCTCTGCTTCCTGTTTTTTCCCCAGTTGCTACTAGTAGTTAGCTGGGCAGAGGCAGTGCTGCTTACCTGGTTTCCCAATGCTGGGGTCACTGCCAGTTACCAAGAGGTAATCCCAAAACTTTGAAGCTTCCTTGGGGAGCTTTTTGAAAGTCCAACTGAATCACTATCTGTGTGCTTGGTGACACTCTCAAGGAACTCTAAAGGTCTATGAGTGACGGCTTGCCCTTGCAAGCCATGCTGGTTTTGCTTCAGCAAGGCTTGTCCTTCTATATGCTTTGTAATTCTATCTTTAACACTTTCTAACAGTTTTGCTGGAACAGAAGTCGAGGTAACCAGTCTGTAATTTCCTGGATCCCCTTGGGATCTCTTTTTAAACATGGGTGTTACATTGGACACTTTCTGGTCTTCTGATACATAGGCTGACCTTAGAGACACGTTACAGATTTTTATTATTAGATCAGCAGTTTCACACTTGAAATCATTCAGATCTTTCAGGTTCTTAGCTGTAGCCACACAAACCTGCTCTTAAGCTGGGTCTTCCTGGATCTAACAGTATCTTCTCTTCCACCATGATCTTATTCAAATGGATGTCAGGACAAAAATTGCAGGCCCTTATAATGAACAAAAACCCAAACCTATAAATGGAAACGTGTAACATATTTTTGAGGAACACACGTACACAACATAACTTCACCACCAACCTGTTTCCAAGGGTCCAGGGTCTCCAAAAAGGAGACAACAGGTATCATCACAACTGTTCTCATGTAATATAGAATAACTCCCCATAATGGTGGCTGCTCCCTGACTTAACTCTCTCACTGAGCATGGAAACCTTGTTAAAGTGATATATGGCAGAAGGTTACACATGGAATTTGGTTGACTGTACAGGGTTAGCATTCACTGAAGGCTATTTCACATCTGTCCATTCTTGTTCACTGTCACCGCTATTTATATTTGACCAGCCATTTTTAGCATTTAATTCAAGACTTGTATAACCTTAACATCGTTTTCTCTGTTGGAAACCATCTGCTCAGACACAGAGATCAGGAGTGGGGTGGTCAAAGGCCACAATCCTACCTCCACTCATATATGCCTGGTCAAAGGCCTGGTCAAATGGTCAAAGGCCTGGAAACGATGCCTTATGAGGAACGGCTTAGGGAGCTGGGTATGTTTAGCCTGGAGAAGAGAAGGTTAAGGGGTGATATGATAGCCATGTTCAAATATATAAAAGGATGTCATATAGAGGAGGGAGAAAGGTTGTTTTCTGCTGCTCCAGAGAAGCGGACACGGAGCAATGGATTCAAACTACAAGAAAGAAGATTCCACCTAAACATTAGGAAGAATTTCTTGACAGTAAGAGCTGTTCGACAGTGGAATTTGCTACCAAGGAGTGTGGTGGAGTCCCCTTCTTTGGAGGTCTTTAAGCAGAGGCTTGACAGCCACCTGTCAGGAATGCTTTGATGGTGTTTCCTGCTTGGCAGGGGGTTGGACTGGATGGCCCTTGTGGTCTCTTCCAACTCTATGATTCTATGATTCTATGATTCTATGCAGTTTAGGGCCCCAAAGACTGTGATGTTGTATTTCTCCACATATAGCTATTTAAATCAGTAGCCACTAACCCCCCCCCTTTTTTTTAAGTTGGTGGGCACATTTGGAATTTTGAGAAATTTATGTGGGTGCCAGTCACAAAATGGCTGCCTTGGAGTGGCATAACACGGAATGACTACCAAATCTAGAAAAAGTGACAGGGCCACATAATGGTGTAGGAATTAGCAGCCCCCACCTACATCAGCTACCACCATTCTTACTCACAAAGAAAACCCATTTGCTTCTCTCTTCAATTCAGAAAGGCTGAAAGAGTGGGTGTCCAACTCTGTTAGACAATAAAATGTGGGCATGTTTAAGGGGTGAGGGTGTTCAGTTTAGGAGAGGCTGAGTCAGTACAAACAGAAATCGTGCAAGAACAACAAACCAGCTCTCATTCAGTGCAGATTTCTGAGGGGATCTTCCAAGACCTTTTATAGGTGCCTTAGGTAATACTGGTGGGCCTCTGGGTATGAAGTCATTGACCCTTGTTTGAAATCGTAATAATATAAAAATTCTCAAGGCCATAGGTATAAACAATAAAGCTTTCAATTTATACCTTTGTAGGATCATTCTAAACTTGTCTGCCTCTACTAGGTTCTATGGGATGGCTTGGTTTTTTTTTTTTTTTTTTTTTGCTGACTGTAGTGATTTTTTTATTTAAAAATTGTTTTTGTTTCTATTATCCTTTATAAGAGTCCAAGATCTTACTATACAGGAAAGTTGTATCCGATAAGTTCTGAGCTGTGCACGCTTCCAAAGCCACATGTTTACAATAAGACAGTGAGAGCTTTGAAAAGCCCAGACCCCAGTTAATCCCAAAATGAAACTAGAAAGGTTGAGTAATGTCTCTGTGTTTACAAATGTTGTTTCTGCCAATTCAGGAAAATATTCTGTTTAACTATAATGGTGTAAATGCTGGTGGGGAGAGGGGTGGGTACACTCTGGCAAATTAGTACTGCCGTTACCTCTGGTTTACGTTATTCTTCTTGAAAGCCAAATCAGGACTCGTTATGTTTGCTCTTTTGCTATACAAAATGGAAAATCCCAGCAGCTGATGAAAGTGTGTCACACAGATAATCTGCAACAGTATACACAACTGACATTATCCATCTGTTCACTCCAAATGTTTTCCTTGCTTCCACTTTTGCTTTCTTTCTGGAGTTTAGTCCCCCTGAAGTAGAGCTTCATTTGGGTTGTTTTTTTTTAAAAAAGAAATGATGATCAACTTACCCCCCTGGCAAGCCTTTTATTATTTATTTTATTAAAAGCAGATTCATCCCCAAAGCCAGGCCTACCATTGGGCAGAGTGAGGTTGGCTGCAAATTGTTAGTTATTTAAGAATTCAAGTTCAGTTGTCTGGTAGATTGAGTTATTTCTTTGAGTATACTGCAGACTCAGTCTTTACATGAACAGACCCTCCAAGTGTCCCTATATTCTAGGAACAGTCCCAAATTTACAAAAGCCGTCCCAGTTTCTGATTTCATCCTGGAATGTCCTGCTTTTCCTTAGGATGTCCCTATTTGCAGCGGAGAAATGTTGGAGGGTATGACGCCAAGGAGATAAGTGACTGTACAACCTTTAGAAGACATCTGAAGGAAGCCCTGTATAGAGAAGTTTTATAATTTTTAATGTTTTATTATGTGCATATATATATATATATATATATATATATATATATATATATTGTTGGAAGCCGCCCAGAGTGGCTGGGGCAACCCAGTAAGATGGAGTATTATTATTATTATATGCAATAGGATGACACTATTTTCATTGGAGAAATGTTGGAGGGTATGCATAAAATTTAACTAGAATCAATCCACTCTGGAGATCTTCACTTGATTTCACTATTCTTTGAAATGCTCAGAGTAGGAATTTTATGTTAGATAAGACACAGGCTGATGGAATAAAGCTAGTGAGTAAACCCTGCAATTTTGAAAGACCAACGGGACGGCCACCTATGCGATGGGTGGCCATCTAAAACCAACAGCAGGGCTTATGTGGATGCAGTGAGCAACAGGGAATGCTGGGAGAGGAGAAGCAGTATATTGATACTGGTTACTTCATTGGCGCTTGAATTCTAAAGAACAATGACTCAACAATGACAAGTCAGCAAGCTAAAGATCATTTAGCAAAGTAAATGGTCACAAATAACATTTCCCCAATTTTCATCTCCCCCATAACTTGAAAACTATAAGGCAAATGGTGTTTGTTTTTATTCACACCAGTGACTTTGACATGTGAGATCATCCAGTACAGCAAATTTAATCAAAATCTGAGATGTAGTAGTACATTCAAAAATAAATAAATCATGGTGATCTGTTGTGGAACAACCCCACTGAAGAAGATAACAATGGTTGCCCAGACCTTGTTGCTGGTTGTGAAGAGGCCCCCCATAACGGTTCAAGCTTCAGGTCCCCCAAAATGTAGGTCCACCTCTCGATTCAAGAGTATACAAAAGTTAACCATGGAAAAGGAATCCCTTACTTAGTCCGTTGCCTCTAGAGGTGGTTTCTTCACAGATTAAAGCTAAAGGATAAGTGTGCATGTATACCTGTATACCTGGAGCATCTCCACCCCCATCGTTCTGCCCGGACACAGAGGTCCAGCACCGAGGGCCTTCTGGCAGTTCCCTCACTGTGAGAAGCAAAGTTACAAGGAACCAGGCAGAGGGCCTTCTCGATAGTGGCGCCCGCCCTGTGGAACGCCCTCCCATCAGATGTCAAAGAGATAAACAACTACCTGACATTTAAAAGATATCTGAAGGCAGCCCTGTTTAGGGAAGTTTTTAATGTGTGACATTTTAATGTATTTTTAATCTTTGTTGGAAGCTGCCCAGAGTGGGCGGGGTACAAATAATAATAAATGCCCTGTTTTCCCTTTTTTAATACGTAGTCATAAAGTAAGCCATGGCAGGGGTTTTTTACCTTTGTAAGAAGTAAGATGTACCCCAAAAGTAAGCCGTGGTGCCGCCATTGTTCCCGTCGCCTCCTCAGCCCCTCCTGCGTGTGCAGGGAGCCAGCGAATCAGTGAGAGGCACGGGGGGAAACGCGCCTCTTGCGGAGTTCTGCCCCGCCTGCTTAGCGCGCAGGGAGAGGCACGTGGGGGGGGAGACGCCTCTTCCTGCCCTGCCTGTTCCCCATGCACAGGGAGCCAGCGAACGGGAGGGGGGGGGACGCACCTCTTGCGGAGTTCTGCCACGCCTGCTCAGCGCGCAGGGGGAGGCTGTACCGTACCATACTGACGTAATAAAAATAAGACACCCCCCAAAATAAGCCACCCTGTGTTTTTTTGAGGGAAAAAATTATAAGGCGGTGTCTTAAAAAGGGGGAAAGATGGGTAGATAAACAAACAAACAAATAATAATAATTTATTTGTACCCCGCCCATATTATTATTACTCCAATTTCTTTACGGGCCCGATACAAAACAGTGGCCTCATCCTTTAAAGCCTTATATGACTCAGGACTGCCTTTCCCCACTTGAAACTGTTGACAGCTAGTGATCCTTGTTGGGAGGCCCTTCCCAATATCCCACCACTGACAAAGGTTTGGAGGGTGGAGACCAAAGAAGATACCTTTCCTGCTGTAGCTCCCCATCTATTGAATGCTTTCCCAGGGAAGGCCCACCTAGCAGTAACTTTGTCATTGTTTCGGCACCAGGCAAGTAAATTTTTTTTCCTGGGCATTTGGGCAGCAACAAAAACTGAATTTTTTATTTTATGTTTTTAGTAGTATTTTTTATTATTCTATTCTTGCTGTAAATTGTCTTGTGACATTTTGTTATAAGTGATACTGAATTCAATCAACCCAACCCTAACCTAGGGCCAACAGTTCTCAGGATGTAGCAAGATGACCTTTGACAATATTTGCACATTTTAAGAAAGACAAAGCAGTAATCACAGTAAAAAAAAAATTAACAATAGCATCTGGGATGAATGTCCAATTACCAGAGGCAGTGGAGCAATATTTTCTTCTTTTCTTGCTTCCATTTGAAAGCAGCATGCATTTAGGGAGCATGCAACTCACAACAAATATTTGTAAAGTAAAAATGAGACTTCGGTTCCTGGAGGTTTGGCCTGTGTTTTCCATTCTGGCCACTTGAGGGAATCAAACTATAGCTAAGGTAGAAGATTTGTGTGTCTTTACAACCGGGATGGTGGGGAGGGGGAGAGTTATTTCTTGAAGAAAGTTTTCCAGCTTTGCTTAGGTATTAAGAATATCACAAGGCACTGCCTCAGAAATAAATTACCCTCTATATACTAGCTAAATATCCAGGAAGGAGAAAAAAAATGTTGATAAATGGGAGTCCAGGGATTTGCTAAGTAAGGTCCATACGCACAATTTATGATCGTGCACTCTTGGACTTCAAAATGATTAATACAACTAATTCTCAGAAGAATAAGAGCTGTTTTAGCCCAGGAGGGAACTGTATGCTATTGTTGATAGAAGGAGATAACATCAAAGTGGTCCACTGCTTGTGTTAAGCAAATACAGAATTCTGGGTCAGTGCAAATTAATCCTAAAGGAGTATGAAAACGTTCTTAATGACTGTTAGATCTGTGGCATTATCACTTTTCATGCAGCCTTTAAAAAAGAAGTAGTAGACTTGTTAATGAGAATTACAAATGGCCTTACTTGCTGGAGTATGTTTGCCAGCTGTGTGAAAAGGTGTGGACTTCTAAAGAAAGCCAAAGAGCTTCAGGAACTAGTAAAAGCATAAAAGATTAGCTTAATTTTGAGGCTGCACGGAAGGTTCCACAAACATATTTCACAAGGCAAAGTTTCATAAGGGATCCAATTGTTTTCTCAATCTGGACTAAAGCAGGGTTTTAACACAAGATTGTTCATTGTAGCCTTCCATGCCACACACACAAATTGAAATACCATACCAAGGAGCTGAGGAAAGTATAGCACAGCTCAGTTCTGTCTCCTAGGCAGAAAAAGGAAGCAATGCCAACTCTTTAGGGGCAACTTCCCATGTGGTGTTTTAGCAGTTTCATCTGCGGAAAGAAGTAGCTGTAAGATCACTCATCTCCACAGCTATGCCCTTTGAGATATACTTCCTTGATGGTCCTGAGATAACTTGTGGGTGTCCCCCCCCACTTCCGCATTCATACCTCAAGGATATAATCAGAAAATATGTTTGTCGCCTTTGAAAAACAGGAACCTCCACTGAACCATAGGAGCAGGGTGAAGTAGAATTGCTTGGATTTACAGCTCCTCTTTCGGATGAACAAATAGAATGGGTTGTATTCACTGTGGTGCTAACATTGCTGGTTCCATGCTCAGGGCCACCTAGACAGGTGCAGCTTTGTGGTCTCAATATGTGGATAAGACAATGGTGTCGGGAGGAAGCGTTTGGATTTGTTAGACAGAGGAACATTCGGGGACAAGCCTTGCCTGGTCAACAGGGATGGACTCCACTTGAATTGGGATGAAACCAGGTTGTTGGTGCTTAAAACCAAAAAGATGTCAGAGCAAGGTTTTTTCCCCCTTTGGTAATAATTTGTATTGAGTTGTTGTTGTTTTATTAAAGTGATTCAAGAAGAAAGCAAAAATTAAATAATAAAGAACAGTCAAAGCACAATCCCCCAGGGATGAAGATGATAAAGTTGATGAAAACTCAAATGTGGGAGGTGTAGGACGAGGGACTGTGAGTCAAGGGGAACAGCAATTTATTAGCAATTGAGCAAGGGTGAAGAACCACAAGTCAAAACTCAAGTGCCAAAGATATATGCTAATGCTAGAAGCCTCTGAGCCAAAATGGGGGAACTGGAGTGCTTGATCTTAGAGGACAGTATTGATATAATGATAGGGTTGCCATATTTCAAAGTTGTTGAATCTCAAAGAGAAAGAGAGAGAGAGAGAGAGAGAGAGAGAGAGAGAGAGAGAAATCAACACTTCTGATATGGGCTATCATACGCTTGGCTTCCCCCGGACATTTTGCCCTCTTTTTGAAAATTTTGCCTGGACACCATTTTCAATGGACAAATCCCAGCTATGTCGTATGACAGCCCTATATAGTGAGTATAATGGTTGTGCCTCTTGTGCCTAAGGGACAAGTCAAGCAAATGAACAGCCCAGTGTCAAAAAAGAGAGGAACAGTGGCTGCATCTGGCCCAACGGCTCTCAAAAACCAAGAACTGGCACTGGCTAAGAGAGATGCCTTCAGTAGATTGACATCCAGGCACACAAATGTTCAGAGGGGGGGGGAAATCTGAATGGGCTTGAGTGAATAAGACTTCAGTGCACGTCACTGCAGTACAATATAGCTATTGATTAAGACTATGTGATACTTTCAAAAATGTTTCAGTAGTAACCTAAATTAACTTTTACTCTTGGACAGTTTCTCTTCTGTTGCCGATAGACACTTGGCCTGCTAGCTGTTGACCAAGAGATTTGAAGTGTCGTCATCATGAGTCCTATAAGTCCTGCCAAGCCTCTTAAAGCTCCCTTGGGACTTTGCATCTGTCCAGGTGGTGAAATATTTGTGTCCAGGGAGTCTAAACTTTAATATTGTGTACCCATCTGGATACTTATGTAACTCCTTTGCAGGTCTTATACTATGACCTGCCTTCCTGTGCAATGACTCCTACGGTTTGTCAAATGCTTCTAGGCAGTCCAAGCATACTAAGTCTAGCAAAACACTCCTATCATCCCTGTTGGTTAATGGTTCTAAAATATTAGTGATGCAAGAAATCCTTTGCTTAGCCCAGGCTAATTCATCCTCAGCAAGTCTCGTATCAGTCATGTCATGCTTGCAGGCTTCCCATAGGCCACTGTGAGAGCAGGATACTAGATTAGATAGGCTTTTGGTTTGATCAGCAGGGATCTTCTGGTGTTCTGATGTCATTTTAGCTATTGGTAATAGACGCGGGCTTGTGGATCAGAAAGTCAGCGGTTCGAATCCCCACGATGGGGTGAGCTCCTGTTGCTCGGTCCCTGCTCCTGCCAACCTAGCAGTTCAAAAGCATGTCAAAGTGCAAGTAGATAAATAGGTACCGCTCCGGCGGGAAGGTAAACAGTGTTTCCGTGCACTGCTCTGGTTCGCCAGAAGTGGCTTAGTCATGCTGGCCACATGACCTGGAAGCTGTACGCCGGCTCCCTCGGCCAGTAAAGTGAGATGAGCGCCGCAACCCCAGAGTTGTCCGTGACTGGACCTAATGGTCAGGGGTCCCTTTACCTTTAATAGAGCAAAGCAAGATTCTATACCAGAGGTATGCCATACCATCCTATGTGGCATCTCAAGAGCCAAGGAAGATTACTTATGACAGGTTTGTTGTAGCTACAGAAGGGGTAATTTCTAGTAATGTCACCAATATTTGAGGCTATTTGGTTCTGAGTCCAAATGTAGACAGCTTGGAATGCTAGGCTGTATTACAAAACAAACCCCATTCCCCCCCCCCCAAAAAAATTCTTTGGCCAAGAATGTAAACCAAGATTTTGTACATGCATGGTTAGCATTCAGCTGATCAAATGCCAAAAACCTGCTGCTTTTTTTGTAGCCATATTCACACATTTTCTTTCAATGAACCTTTCATTGATAACTATCAACTATGTGACTAGACCACACCACACCACACAAGAAAACAACATTTATTTCATTTTATTTTTCTGGTGAGATCATCTTTGATTGGGTCAATCCTCTCGATATTTTCTTGCAAATGGTTTCGTGTTGCTGTTCTCCAGCTCTTGTTCCCTTGGGAAGGGAAATGGTTGAATGTGACCCTTCAAGGTGGCGTTGGACCCCAACTCCCATCTGCCCCAGCCGGCCCAGCCAATGGTCAGGGATGTCAGGAGTTGTAGTTCAACAACATCCAGAGGGCCACAGTTTTCCCATCCCTGATCTGAGAGTTTTCTTCCATTTTGTGATAGAAATTGTATATCCACAGGGGCAATACAGCAAGAAACAAGCAAGCAGCATCAGCAGGGTATGCACAGCCAAAGAGAATTTTCTCTCTGAACACTTACTGAGAAAGATTGCAATTACTGAACTGGTTTTAAACCAGCGGGTAGGGGGAGAATATGCAGCCCTCAAAATGTTGCTGGACTATTATCCCTGACCATTGGCCATGCTGGCTGGAATTTCAGTCTTGCAACATCTGGAGGACCACAGTTTCTCCACTCCTATTCTAAATAAAACTGAGTCAAGTTCAGTTCCTTCAGTGTTAATGAATGTAGTCATTCTTGGTAAGCCAATGCACACTAAAATGTTATGTGACAGGCTTTACGCCTGAAGTGTGCATGAGGCATTTGACAATTATCAAAAGCTGCAGATAAATATAGGTGGCAGAAGGAGCGCTAGGAGCAGCTAAAAGATAAACACAATTCTTTTCTGATCTGCCTTACAGGTAACAAGTCTTACAGTAACAGCTAGGCAATGAATTGTCATGAAAACAGCTGTTTTAAAGTTCGCACACCCTAATTTTTAAAAGAACCCATTCCTTGGTGATTGCAGTGTCTGACACATTGAACTACTTTATGCAAGCAAGGTCTTACTCCAGGCCTTAAACCTGACTGGGCTTGTCACTCAACAATCTAATCTATTCCTCTCTCGCTTTTCCTGTCCACTTATAATTTCTCTTCCCTTTCTAGTAGCCCTAAATCTGAGAAAAACTTTCTTTTAGTTTGCAATCTTCTGGGTTCTTACACTGCCTTAAGGTCAGCTGACCTCCTTCAAGCCATCTGGCCTCAATCAACCTCAGCTGGGAGGTATAAACACTCTGGAATGAGGGAGAGCTCAGCCTGTTAACACCTTAAGGGCCAGTTTCCCTATTATGGCCCAGCAAATGTTTAGAAGAGAGATAATTCCCTTTGGGGCATTTTTTTTTTTTTTAAAGTAACAGAGCAGCAAAATAAAATGTTCTCATGGGGAACTTACTCCATGAGTGCCCCCTGCAGAGTGCTTAGCTCTACCAAATACTGATATTGGCTGCGATGAGGCAGGATGTGAATAAATTTCCACGCTTATGGGTCTCATCATCTAACTGTTTGTTTGTTGACAGCACTAATGCTCTTAATAAAGTTTGCATACATATGAGGATAAAGAGAAATCCCTACGCTTTGTTTAAAAATCAGCATAGCATTCTGTTTAGCCTGTATATCACACTGTGATGTGCTAACTTTCTTTGTCTGGTTTGCCATACAAAGTTATTATCCAGTTACTGGTGGTATTTTTCTAGAAAAAGAAATGCCAGAACCCACCACGAGCAGCTCTCTCTTTCTCTTAGAATGGCAATGGCGCCCACCTGAGAGGTGCCGGAACTGAGTTCCAGCAAGTTCCAGCCCCCCAAATAATAACCATCCCTGTCATTTACTATTATCCTTATTTGAAAATGCAGGTCTGAGTGGACAGGTAATGATTTTCCTTAAGTAGTCTTGGCACAGCTGAGATTTCACTGCTCTTTTGCTGAGAGCTACACTCACTCTCCCACTCACCCTATCTGTTTAAGGAATATACAAACAAACATAGGAGCATAGGAAGCTGCCTTATAGTCAGACCATTTGTCCATCTAGCTCAGAATTGTTTGGATTGACTGGAACAGCTCTTTAGGGTTTCAGGCAGGGACTCTTGGGAGATGCCAGGGACTGAATCTGGGGCCTTCTGCAAGCAAAGCATATGTTCTGCCACTGAGTTACTGCCCTTCCCCAAATATATATAAAGGAGATGTTCAGGTGACATCACAAATTGGTTTGTATTGGACTATTATTACAACAAGGATCAATAAACATGTAATAATGGACAACACTCACCTGGAGCTCCAAGAGGGTGGCATTTGCTGCACGGTGCAGCCGCGGCTGGTCCTGGGGAGCTGCCATCTTCCTACATGGCTGGAGGGCATGGTCACCTGGTGCCACACAGCTCTGGCCACACCGGACCCTCCATTTGGGGCAGGCCTCACCCACAAGGCCAATTGGTGCAGGCCACCCTCTTTGGTGACCATTGTGGTATTTTCCACCCACCTACCCAGTCTGTTAGGGGCCAATTCAGCATATGGATCTTGCTATGGTTTACTTGGTCGCTGTATTTGGACCAGGGAGGAATTTTCTCCTGCAAACAAATTAGACTGGGGTCCAGGTGCTCTTAGACCGATTAAAACTGAAATCCTATGCACACCTACCATTGAACACAGGGGGACTTACTTCTGTGAAAGAGCATTAAAAATTCTACGCGTCACATGTTTGTGTGTTTCATAATGAAACACAGTAGCTATACTCCTTATGCTAATGAAGGAAGAGGTGACATAAAATGTACCATCTGTGTTCATTCATTGTTGACCTACCTTAGCATCTTTTAAATTCTGGTGCTGATTAAAGTCACTGTTGTTGTTAATTAAAATGTTACCTGAAAGTTTCAATAAGTTGTCTGAGTTGTCCACATAGCATGCTGGTCATTCTTAATCTGTCTGGTCACTTCCACATTTTGGAATTTTATGGCCACTGTAAATCTATTAAGCCACAAATTTGCACATAATAAAATGAAACAGCAAGCCGTTAAACGAAAGCACAGTTCTTAGGTACAGAACATTTTCCAGGAAAAGTCGTTGAGGCTGCTGCTGCCTTTGCTACTGATGCCGTCCTTTGAGAAATTCAATCAGGCTGATTGACGAAACCTGGAGTGAGTTGGCTGTTCCTTCCTCCTGTTCATAATTGCCCTGTAGACCATTTAATCATCCATAGATGAAACAAAGCCCATGCTGTGGAGCACCGGAAGCAAAGGCATGCGCTTATCAAATGTTTCCTACCCACGAAGCATAACTGGGGACCCATCTTTGTGTTTCGAGCTGTCCTGCTGTCAAACTGGGGAGCTGAAGGCAGACTAGCTCTTCCTGTTGTCTCTACGGTGGCCTTCCTGAATGCCTTTATTTTATTACAGTCAAGTACACACAGCCAATTTTTCAGGACAGAGAATAAAAGCCTTTCACAATGAGACAGGCAGGGAGAGAGAGAGGCTAACCCATGAAGTCAAGAGCTCTTCCGTGTTGCCGGGCTATGATAAGCAACACATTATGAAATAAAAATAAATATCTGTGGCATTTTTATTCTCCCCCCCCCCCCATGGAGCTCAGGGAAGCATGCCAACTGCCCTGATTCCCCCCCCCCCCCAACAACCCTTTGAGGTAGATTAAACTGAGAAATAGTGATTTGGCATTCATTCAATAGTGAGCATTCATTTTGAGGTATTTGTGGAGAGGTTGGATATCAAGCAACTGTTATCCCACACTTTTCAGCCCATACCATACATGTGAAGCAGATTTGATGCAAAATTTAATGCACATGGCTTCCTGAGAAGAATCCTGGGAACTGTAGTTTACCCCTCATAGAGCTACAATTCCCAACACCTTTCCCAGGATTCTTTGGAGAAAGTCATGTGCTTTAAATATGTATTACATGTGCTTTAAATGTATGGTATGTTCCCACCCCACTTTCCTTATCGCAAAAAAAAATCTGCTCTTTGCGGTAAGCGGCTATGTTTACAGCAAACCCAAAACAGCGACAGTCCGGAAGCACCTTGAGGCCGCAATCCTAATCCTGTTTATACAGGAGTATGACCCACTGAATTCAGTAGGACTTACTTCTGAGTAGACATGGTTAGAATTGCGTGGAGAGTGGGTATTTGAATGCAGGTCTCTCTTGTCCAAACCAAGCAATCTATCCACAAGACCACACTGGCTGTTTCCTTCTTTGGCTCTTGTAAAGTATGTTATGTGTGCTTTCATTGTTTCAGATGATCCTGCCTGACAAGTGATGGTGGCTAAACTATGCGCCTGGTTTCATTAAACCAAGTTGGGGAGGTGGAGGGGGGGGGCTGGAGAGAAGACTAGGGTTAGTGATAGCCAGAAGCCCCCCCCCCCCGATCCATCACCTTAAATGGTTTGGAATACTAGCTTTTAGCTGAGATTTGAAATCCATTTCCTCTCGAATATAAGCAATTTGCCTTGCAGCCTCGGTGCTACACAAAACCATGTAGAGTATGACATCACTCATATTGCCTTGCTCATATTTTCAATGGGAATTCATCTCTGAGAAGCATATAGCAATAAAAAATAGTTGCATAGGGGTTTTTCTTCTCTTTCTTTCTCTTTTTTTTTAAATAGCCATTTGTCAGTAAATTTTTGAAGGGATTTTAATTCATAAAAAAACACTAACTGCTGAGTAATGTGTGCCAATTAAGTTCAATTCACTGAATCAACAGTTTCCTGTTACCTGTTCCTTCAGGTAGAACAGCGGCTGATACCCCTGCCCTTTCCCAGGCATCTCTGCAGGGACCTTTCCTGCCTGAAAACAGTAGGGACACCTGTTTTGGAGCAAGGAAGGCTAGCACCTGAAATCTTAGGAATGGGCCTGCTATTGAAAAGAGGGTGCCCGATAAGGCAGCCACTGTGATAGGCAGCGGAAATTTGATAATGAAAGGAGATGCCTAATAGATTAATCTGATGTGATTTGCCAAAACACAGGGTTTTCTGGAAGATTATCCACACTCGCAATAGGAAGCCCTTTGTTTCCTAAAAGTCCCCACTTATCATTGTATTCTTTATCTCAATAAGAAACATAATGGTTTACTTGTTTACATGCATGGCAGCTATATTCAGTGCTGGGCTTAAGAACTGTGAACTCCCTTTCATTTGAAATGTTTCCAGCTTTCAGGTTATTAAGCTGAAGGGGAACAAGCCATGTTGGACACACACAAAATTTAAATCGGTCTTGCTTAGATTGGCAAAAATGAATGTTATTTCATCCACTGGGAAAATGTTTTACTTCCTGCTCAGATGCTTTTTGGATGGAAATCACAAGTTCATTTGCAGCCATCATATAGGCATGTATATAATTTTTTTTCAAGGCTAAGTGGTATGTCTACAGAACTTTATTTGTTACTGTATACCAGTTTTTCCTCCTTCACTCATATTAATTATTTTATTAGGTTGTCTTTGCCTCTTCAGTTTTCCTTTGCTAACTATAAAATATGACTGGCGGCTTTGCATTATTTATACCGAATGTGGGGCTGGAATAGTGCCCTGATATGCCTTGTCTAGAATGACTTCTGGTTTCTGGAATTGATTTTTAAATACCTTACACATCCGGGACTGCAGAATGACTATAGCACTGTGTTCCCGCACTCAGAAAATAAACAAAATTACCATGTTAGAAAACATCTTTATCAGAGCACTTTTTAAAGCAATCTCCTATGAAAAACATTTTTCATATCATGGAGTGGTTAGACACACCGTTCCAGTGTGTGGTGATGAGAACACCCACAGCCTCAGGAATCTGAAGCCAAATCCATGCTCACTTGTGTGGATTGGTTGTCCCCCCCCTGCCCCCGCTCTGAAGTAGATAGGCATCCGTTAAAGCTGCTGCAAGAGCCATTCCCTTCTAGCAGAGAAAACAAAGTGTAGGGTCATTTGCAGCAAGGACAAACGAGGGAACGGAGCTAAACTAACTCCTGTCAATATGGCTGTTGACTGAGCAAGTGTTGTAGCTCTGCCTCTGTGGCTAAAGTCATCACATCGTCATTGCAAGGAAGGAATAGAGATTATGAGGGGGGAATACGGAGATGGAAATCTGATAAACCCATCAGAAAGAATGGATCTCAAAAGAATTGTCTGTCTAGACCAGAGGATGGCTGTAGAGAAAAGAAGTCTGTGGTTTCTGCTGCTGGAAATGGATACGGTGTAATGAAAAATGACCACCAGGTAGAATTTGGCACCAAAACGAGGATTTGATTTTCCTTGTAGAGCATAGTTGAAAGGTTTACGAATACACTGGAATCTTGTATATTTATATTATTTATATTTGGATATCTTGTACATTTATAGTTTACCTCAAGTGCTTTACTGTGCGTTCAAACACTCACTTCCCTCCACACTTTGGTTCCTCAGCTTCTCTACTGACTCTTCATAAAGTGCAGTCAGCACCTGAACTTTGCACAAATCTTTTTTGACCTATGTCAAGAGTTCAGCATGAAGTTTTTTATTTCCATGCTAATGGAAGGAATACGAATGTCCTGGGCCAAAGTATACCCTTGGCTGTCCCAATACATGTTGCCATGCAAAGCGGGCCTGCCGTGCAATCTGAGAGGTGCAATTCTGGATCCTCTGCAATGCTGCCTAGGATGCTGGGTTGAAAAAATATCTGGTTTACACAGGCCACATGGAGAGAGATTTTTCTGCCTGAAAAGGGTGTGCGTATAAATCATCTAAATGAATAACATTAATTAAAGAAATAAGCACCTCAAATCACACAAAGTGTGTTGGATACCATTGGACTGTATATTATAAATATTTATACAGTATATTATTTTAACTCAAGAGGCATTTTTTTTTTTTACCAATAGGATATTATCCAAAGGATGAAAGACCACTTGTGCAACCAATCTTTCTCCTCACTTGCTGCAGGGGTCTGTGGACACCCTCCCCCCAAAGCATTTATAGGTGTTCAGGAGATCCTCCTGCTATGTGGCTGAAGCTGATGTGAAGGTGGGGGTTAGCTTCGTATCAGGCAAGTAAGTGCATGCAAAATTCCTCCATCCAATTTTAGGCAACTCATCCTCCTTCTCAGCCCCCAGCCCCATCATGCTGTTGACATCTGTCTGTCACAGGAGACAAGGGAGGAGTGCATCTTTAGAGGTAGAGTCCAACCACTGGTGAGTTACAGTGCCTGCTGTGGCTGTAGAGACCAATTTGGGAGAGATATGTTTTGTTGCAGCTGGGGCAGATGAAGGGGCCCATTTTGTTGCTACAGGTGCACCATGGTGTTTTTTCTCTTTGCGCTCCTCCCAGCAGTCATTCCTCCTCTGGTCACTGCTGTAGCTACACATCCTGGCAGCTGCTCGTAAATTTCAGGAGGGTTCCTGATCGTCTGGAGGGGTTGGAACAAGGCCTGCTGCTTGCACAGCCCTTGAATCCTCCCCATATTTTGCAAACTTTTATCAGGGGCATAACCTGGCTTTAGGATTTCTCCTCAAATCACTTGAGAAACTGGCTTGAAAGAAGATTGTTAACTGCTAGTACAACATGGGTCAAACAGAGCCACGGAGCAGATCCACACCAGCACACAGTACTATACATTTAAGCCCATTTAGATCTGGTCTAACTGTTATGGCTTCCTTCCAAAGAGACTTGGGAATTGCAGGTACCAAGAAATCTATGTCAGAGATAACCATATAGCCCCATCATTGAACTAGAGGCCCCATTATATCTTGGATGGCACCAACAAACTGCAAACTGTGCTTGCCCAGTCTGATGACCATGTGCTAAGCATAGACAGGCCACTTCAAGGCCCTTGTTTTCTCTTCACACGGTTATTTATCTTTAAACTGGACTTGGACCAGACATCCCTTCAAACACAGGACAGCTTCAAATAAGAGAACCGTCTTCCGACACCCTTCAAAACAGAAAACTGTCCTGAATGAAGTGTCACACATGGTCACCCTACTTGAATTATATATCCCCTGACCAGACAGAAGAGAGATGGCCTGAAAAGCAGGATTGGTTGTTTGCTGGTTGTGGCCAGAATCCTACACTAGTTTGGGCATGGCAGACACCAGTGAAAAACACATTTATGGTAAAACAATACATTCATTCATCCATCAATGCATCTAGAATCCATTTTGGTTTGAAGCCCAGAGACACCACACACAAACACACCAGAGCCCAATCTGAAATGCATCTGTAATTACCTCAGTCTCTGGCATAGTTCTCTGTGAATTCCTCCTGGGTTCTGGATTGAGTCCAGAGCAGACCAACCACCAAGGCCCTAACATGAGGAAGCAGCGTGTTAAAGGCCTGAGCTACTATTCTTGCGTATTTATTTGTGTAGCCAAAGGCCATAAACCAACAGTTTGAGTCCCTGCTGTGGCATTCTTTTGAACTTTTCCGATCCTTTCCCCTGGTACTGACGTGGTGAACCACAGGTGGGGAGGTCTCCTGGGAAGGCTGCAAAAGGAATGGCGGCCTTGGAAACTGGGAACCATGGGAAATGTTCAACCATGGATGCTTCGGTACAGGCTTGTTGCAGCATCCAGCAATGAAAGGAACAGAGGTAGCTAAGCTAGACCTCCACATGCCATTGGTGGGTGGGGCCAGAGGCAAAGGTGGGTGGAGCAAAATAGGTGTCTCTTAGCTTTGTACAGTAGGCGACATTCAGTCAGAGGGTTCTGAGCACACATACAGGCAAGCAAGATGAATTATCATACTTCAAGAAGCTTCTGACTGAATGCCGCCTACTGTACAAAGCTAAGAGTTGCCTATTTTGCTCCACCCACTTTTGCCTCGGGCCCCGCCCACTAATGGCATGTGGACCCTGGAAGGTTGTTCACAAGGGAACAGAAAAGGTCCCCCACCCTTATACAGTGGTACCTCAGGTTAAGAACTTAATTCGTTCTGGAGGTCCGTTCTTAACCTGAAACTGTTCTTACCCTGAGGTACCACTTTAGCTAATGGGGCCTTTCACTGCCGCCGCGCCCCCACCACGCAATTTCTGTTCTCATCCTGAAGCAATTTCTTAACTCGAGGTACTATTTCTGGGTTAGCAGAGTCTGTAACCTGAAACCTCTGTAACCTGAAGTGTCTGTAACCTGAAGTGCCACTGTATTATATAGAGACTTATGTACCCTTGTGTCACATGTGCACATCTTAAATTAAAAGTCCAAATCACAATCTACACCGCTACGTCTTACTTTGTTCAGTGGTTAATCTAACTTCGAATTTACTGGCATCCTTTCAGAATATATTTACCAAGAGACTAATATTCATTCTAAAGGCATTATAGTTCTGTGCTTATTGACCAATATTTTTTACTTAGTTACAGTCTCAGGTTTACCTGATGCACTTGCAGACTTTCCAGTTTTCTGTCAGCTTTGACATAGACTCTGAAGGACAAGCCATGTATTGTTCTCAGTTTACTACTTGCAGAAGACAGAGAAACCAAGGCTTTTTTGGCAGCTGAAAATAGCCATGTTTCAGTTCAAAAACAATTATTGTTCCTGGTTATGGCCCAAAGGCCTAAATACTTGGAGAAAAAGAGAAACAAAAGCAACATACTTCATAATTCTGCATGCCATAACATCAGGAGAGCACCGGCCTTTATCCTTTATCGGCCTTAAGGTATGTCCTTTCCATTAGTTAGCCTATCTTCTCCCTAATACCACAAGAGGGCACCTCCTACAATGCCTGACTTATCCCGTGTTACATACAGTTCTATATAAAAGCTTCACTAAGAGCATAAAAAGTTTATTTCCCCATGCATTTTCATGTAAAACTGCAAATGTAATTTGTGGCTTAAGACACTTTCCTCCCCATCAGCAAAGTTACTACTTGGCACCTGCTTCCTTCTTTATTGTGTTTTCTGCAAGGTTCTCACAGTAAAGTGTGATTATTGTTATGATAAATTCATTTTTGCAAATCATTTAGGTGAGAACTCAAAAGTTTCACAGAAATGCCCCCCCCCCAGTTTTGTGATGGCACCAAAAATGACTTAAAAACAAGAACAGGCAGCCCCACTTTAAGACACAGAAAATAAAAGACATATAATTTAAAACTGTAACTCAGTTCCTAGCCTTTTTCTTTGGAGAAGGACACACTAATTTTGTTTCATGGCTGATCTCTCTACATTGAGGTAAGGTACACAGATAACAAGCTGCCTCTACACATGTTTTGAAGAGTATACACTTGTTGATTTTTTCAGCTCAACTACTTGGTGCCAGAGGCAACAACTTGCACCAAAGTTTGGGGCGGAGGCTGGGTTGTGCAGTGCATGACGTCACGTGATGTTTTGGGAGGAGCCAGGGGATGGAGCCAAATACAGGGGCAGGCAGCCTCATGCTCAGCAGACTTCCATGGCAGGAGCCACTGAAGCCACGCTTGGCCTCCTCTGCCCCCCTGACAGTAGGGAACATTGGGGGCTGCTCCCTCAAAAAATATTTGGGATCAAAAATGCTTGGCTCTCTGGAGTTGGCGTCCCTGTTGGGCACACAGGTACAAAATCACTACACCTGTAACAAACTGTGTAAGTATACAGCTCAACTAATGTGTACACAGGTGGTACATGAATTGTACACTCATTGAATACAATAATTGCCATATTTCAAGATGCATTGGTGAGCTGGGATCAGTGTGGGCAAATTCTACATTTCCATTCACTGCTGTTTTACTGTATAAATTGTTTACTATGATTCAAAGACACAGGATTTAATTTATAATAAAATTATTGTGTAATGTCCATCTGAAAAAAGTAAGGTTTTTTAAATGGCTTTATGCAATAGGCATTAAAATCTCACAAGTAACCCCCCCCCCCAAAAAAAACCTCTAATCAAATTTCTTGTAATGCATCCAGGTGACAAGCCTACACTGAATTATTAGCTTGCTCTTTTCTGAAGTGTGTGCTGATATGCTGTATGGCTTCATTTGTTGGAAAGTAAATCTCGCTGAACTAACAATGTGGGGCTTTCAAAGTTTTCTACTAAAGAGTTTATTATCTCAAGAAGGGCCAGCCACAGGCTACAGAAAGTTTCCTGGCTTGCCAAACAGCATTACCAGCAAGAATCTCCTCATTCCGTCTCCCGCCCAAAAGGATTTTGTTTGGTAGATTTGTAAGCTGCTTCTTATGTGATCAAATTCCTATACAAAAGCCAACCCCACAAAAGAATTCTGTCATGTGTGAAGTGCAGTTAGAGTAGTTGGGCTGGATCTAGCAGAAGCCCTTCCACAAATGGAAGGACCCTTTGGTCCAGAGTCAGCTTCTGCAAATGCAGTAAAGTCAAGCCTTTTCTCCAACCTTCTACAATACATGGGCAGTGGTAGCCAATGAAGAACAAGCCTCCCCATTCCTTTAATACAGGAAAGGAATATCCAATATACCCTGGCCTGGGTTGCATGAAGGATCCAGAGAAAAATAGACTAAAGTCCATGGAACATATTTGATGTGGTAAACCTTTTCGTAGCCTGGTTTTCCTATTCCATTGCAAAGGATCCACAGATATTAGACATCACATGTAGTGGAAAAAGCAGGGGGGGAATGTGCTCAAAAGGAATGTGAAATATGAAAAGCAAAGCTATATTAAAAATAATAGCAATGTTGGTATCAGGTATACTGACTGAGCACCCCAGTACTCTCCCCCAAACCCATCTGGAAACAGTTTTAAAGTTTGTACTGATACAATTGAACACTCTGCATGTGTTCAAGATAAGAAATTAGGCAAGCTGGGTACAACATTGTAGATCTCAGAAAACGAAGAATTCACTAATTGAAGTTTCTTGGCAATTGACTTTGCCAACCTGTTGCCCTTCAGCTGTTTTTGGACTACAACTCTCAGCCCCAGTCAAAACATCTAGAGGGCACCAGGTTGGTGAAGGCTGATAAAGCCAAATAGGTAAGTTGTCTAGTCAAATAATGGAATAAAGCAAAGCAAGTTACTGAATTGCACACCAAGGTGCGGTGCTGATTTAAACAAGGGATCATTGGGAATGGACATGCTGAACAGCACATTTCCCCAAAAGATCGTTAGCAGATTTAAGTAGTAGGTTTCCGGTCTTAGTTTGCTTTTGGTTGTTAGTTTGTTAATGTTGTTTTGTGGATTATGAGTGCTGTAATGCTTCATGAACTTTATAACCTTTTCTTGTGGTTGTGCTGTTTAGCCAATTTAAAAGTTGTTTTGTTAATAGTGTTTTACAAAAGGTGGTTGTTTTGCTGATGATTTGCAATTGTTTTACTGCAATTGTTTTATTTGTTAATTATTTTATAAGATTTATGTTGTACTTGTGATGTTCTGCTATGTTGTTATTTATTGTATGTAATCTGCTTTGTGACTCATGTGAGTGAAAAGCCGCATTGAAATATAATAAATGAAAGGAAAAAAATGATTTTTTAAAAAATAAAAAGTCAAGTTTATAATGCAAATGAAAACAAATCAAATCTAGGGGTCTACTCTCCGCACTAGACTTATTTCTGCAAACCACATAGGTACATAGCTGTTGCAAATAAAAATGCTTTGAACATTGTTGATTGACTTTTTAAGTTGGCAAAAGTCTAACTTTTCTTCCACTGTGAAGTTTTTCCACAGCAAGCTCATTAAGAACCACTTGCCTATGCAGAGAAGTTTAACAGAATGGACATATAGAGTTATTTGTTTTTAAAGCACAATATTGCACAGCCTTTACTTAGGATGAATGCAAATGGTAAGTATCTCCTCCTAAGGTTAAGTCCTTTTGGGCTCAATGGTGCTCCTTTATGACTTTGTGATGACCAGGCTGCTGACGTGAGCATCACTTTTCTTTTTCCATTAGTGCATCAACTCTAGGAGTCCTATCCTTTCCTCTCTGCATCTTGAAAGTCTGAATGTTCTGATTTAAAATTTCAGAAGGCTTTCCCATGTCAGTGACAATCTTAATAGAGTCCAATTAGTTCCACAAGGCACTTTCTGATGCTCAGGCCTCTGGCTTGATTGCGGTGACTGGTGGGTATTTCCTGTGTTTAAGCCCACATATGGATCGAGTAAAGCAGTGGCAGAGAGACTACTGTTTTTCCTTCACTACATCTTCATTTCTTTTTTTCACAGGCTAAGCCTCTCTTGTTTTTCCTGGCTCTGTTGTGAAAATACTGACCAGAGTTTTGGCTCGTGCGACCAGGACGCTTGGCCAAAACAATCCTCAGTAAACCAGTGTGGCAAAATGTATTTTAATCTATACATTCACCACTCAACCATGTGAATAACCACACCCACTGACCCATTTCGTGGTTTTAAAACAACACGGGTTTGCCCCCAGAACTGTTTGATTTATTTGACAAGGTTTTGCAAGCCCGGGTCTATCAACATTGGAAATGTTCTGAAGCTTAGTTGCTGGCATGGCATGCAGGGTGAACATTTTAAGCACACTCTCATCATCCTTTGCCTCTATTAAACCTGACAAGGTGAATGCATTGTGCCTTCATGGAGACTTCTTTAAATAAACCATCAATTTCATAAAATAAACAGATGGTACTTTGAAACAGATTCTCCCCAATATATATATTTTTAATAATAATGCAGAAGGAGGACGTTTGGATATTACTATGCCGTATCCTTCAGTAAGGAAAAAAGGAAAAAAGAAAGAAACCACCTACAAAACTATTAAATATATGTAGGGCGGGTTTCAGCTAATGAAGCCCATCAGTGGAAGACTTGCACAAGAGATTTTGCTTACACAATGGGGCTTTCTCCCCCTCCCACCCCATGTACCCCCTGAAATTGGCCCCCAGAACAGTGGGTGGATGGAGGAGATGGGAGATGCCTTATTGCAATGCTGAACTCCTCCCCTCAAATTTAAACATGGGCCTGTGTCTGATGCATTTCCATGTCAAAATGATACAGCGTCTACAAGTGCAGAATTATCTGCTCACCCTAGCTCCCGGACCTATACACAGCTGTGAGTTTACACAAGGCAACTGCAGCTACTTTTGCACAGCCAGATGTGCAATGAATATTGTTGAAGGGAGCTGTTGGGTATCCCGCTCTTTTTGTCATAGTTTTCTGTTCCTGGAAACATGGTGCCCTTGTTGGCAATGGCACCCTTGAGGAAGTCCTCTGGTGCTTGCGAAGCCTCAGAACCAGGAGCGGAGCTGCAGAAATAGTTCGCCTGCAGAGGGGTCACTGCCACTTGCCGAGAGGAGGGTGGCAAAGGTTGGGGTGCACAGGTGCACCAGTGGCACTCCTGCTGGTGCACCCCAGTTAGCCATTCAGGTAAGTGGCAGTGACATCCTTCTTGAGAGGTTATAGCTGTAGCTCCACTAGACCAGGCGAGCTGCTCCCCTGGCTAGGAGGCTTCAGGGGCCTGAGGGGATGCCCCCACAAGTGTCATTGGCCCACACAGGCACCACACTGACAACGCCAGAATTACGGCATATATAACTATGACAGGATCTGCAGTCTCCATGAAGAGAGTTTGCTGCAGAGAAGCTTAATTTAAATGTGAGAATGTTGCTGTGAAACTAAAGCTGCCTACAAGGAAATTCTCGAAATACCTGATCAACTGGTACATTTGTAATTATTATTATTATTATTATTATTATTATTATGATAGTGTCCAGTGTTGTCTCTCCCAGCAGACACTGCAATGGTGGCACTGAATGGCCTTCATTTTGAACAAAGGGAAACAGGAAATAATGAATGTATGCAAATGATATATAAATAACCAGGAGTGAGGAACCTCAAACCCAGGGGCCAAATGCATATCCTGGAAGTGTCCCGGTAAAACCAGGACATTCCATTTTTCCTTTGACAGCCATTTTGGGCACCTTGATCTCTTGCAATTTCCTACCGAGAACCTGCCCCCGAAAGCGCATATTTCAGGCTCTGTGATATCGCATGGGTCACATGACTCGCACTGGAAGATGTGCATCCTGGTTTGTGGACTCAGTGTGCTGGAGGGTATGCCAATGCAGCCCTCCAGGCATCTGTATCTTCCCAAACCGCACCCCTCCTTGGCCCTACGCTGCACTTGCAAGTGTTTTTGCCTGGCTGGAATGTGTCCTTGAACTCTGATAATGCCTCTTGCTTGTCAGGATGGATGACAGCAAGGGGTGTGTGAATGTGTGTATGTAGGATCCAGCCTACTATACCAAGTTAAAATTTGCATTAGTTGCTCCTCCCACTTTTACCCTTTGGATCCACCCACTATGAACTCATTGCTCTCACGAGGTTACCCAGGAGGGAATGTAGACCTTGGGCTGAGACAGCTTCCGCATCTCTGCTTTTAGACAGACAGACAGACAGATAGATGGCACACTAATCTAGGTGTATAGTACATGTGGACAAAGTAGAGCTGCCACAAATCCTTTGAAAGTCAGTGTCATTTTTCTTCTCTTGATATCATGAACATTCAGTTAGGTGCTGTTTGAACTGCAGTAACACAACCAGCTTAAGTACGGTTTTACAAAGCAAAGTATCCTTCTGCTCATTCCCCCCGCGAACTGTTTTGCACTGCTGCGTGCTCATAAATCCAGCCAAATGTCTTCAATTTAGGCCACATCAACCCTGACTTTAAACACAACTGTATTTTTGTTTGGAGAAAATAGCGGTTTCTGTCACAAGCTGCCTACAAACTGCCTCCGTTGAGATGAACAGGCTGTATTATGCTTGGACCGCATTTAAATACCCCACCTGGAATTACCGCCCAAATACACAGCATGAGCTACCATAAGCACACCAGAAAATGCTTTCTGATATTAAATAAAACATAAAGGCTTTAAGCCAATCCTTTTTGGCAGTAAG
The DNA here is from genome assembly GCA_034641385.1 of Darevskia mixta. Taxonomy (NCBI): domain Eukaryota; kingdom Metazoa; phylum Chordata; class Lepidosauria; order Squamata; family Lacertidae; genus Darevskia; species Darevskia mixta. The sequence continues at coordinate 5,383,060 of JAWWNH010000018.1, read as the reverse complement.
TACGGCAAGAAACTTTGCAAGAGGGAAAACCATTTGTAAATATCATGCGGATTTGCCTTTTTTCTGTCATGGCAACAGCTTCCTCCAGTGTTGTGTCTACCTCTTAGTCTTAGGGCATTTTCACACACAAGGATCAAAGCGCCACTTTTTTGCCTAAGTCATTTTGGTCACATCCAAATGGTCTGTTTTTTTAAAAAAAGCATTTATAAACCTACTATGTTTCTTTAAAAGAAAAACACCTCTAAGGGGTGTACAACATAAAAAGTAAAGAATATTGTATGATTTAAACAAAAAAAGCAATATAAAATCAGCAAAATTGTAGTATAAAAACACAAGAAAACAGGAATTAAAGCAAATAAATTCAAGCAAATAGGAAGTGGTCCAATATTATGGGTCAGGAAAAGGCTGAGGCAAAAGATACGTCTTTGCAAGGTGTCCAAGGCAAATGATGGTTTATGCTTCCCATCTGGCAGAGGGAAAGGCATCCCAGAAAACAGGGACAATAGTGGGAAGGGGTCCTGTTTTTGGGTCACTGCCCTATGATAGTCTGCAAGGTCCAGCACCATGATTTTCCTCAGATGTGGGTCGTTGCGATGCTGCATCCAGCAATTGTTATAATCCCACACTTTCCAGTGTATTTCTCCATCACTTTATTGTAAAGCTTCTGATTTTGAGCACCAAGTTCACTTTAACTGTGCAACCTGAACTGGACCTACTTGCAAAATGGTGTCATGTTGTAACATGAACTAAAACTTAGGTTGGCCAGAATACCCATTCAATGCAATGCCCACTCTAATGCAAATAGTGTAGCAGAAAAGTTTAGTAGTAAGATAAATCTCATGGTGCCACTTCAGCTCGGGTGAGGGTTTACCCACACTTCGTCTTGCCCGCTGCTTTCCACTGGGGAAAACCGCTCTTTAGTGCTCAGTCAGAGCAAACAGTAATTCAAGTTTTCTCCAGATTGCCATTTGTTACGATCTATCACTAAAGAGTGGCTTCTCTGTTGGACAGGAGCAGGGTGATGGGGAAACTGCTCAGACCCGTGCTTTCTAAGCACTGGAATTGTGGATGAGCCCTCAGTTTCATCAGGACAGCACATGCATAGCCCTTGTGCATAACCAGCTGATCAAGGGAGGGAACAAAAGGCTGAATATAGACCCACTAAATCCTTCTCCTCTGCGAACAGATAAGTGGTGCTGTTGCTAACTATCTGAGATCCCTGGCTGATGCTCGCATATGCATTTGGATCTCTGCTCAGGTACAGAAACACATTGTCTTGCTCAGAAGGAAGCACTAGGAGAGCAAGAAAGAGGGATTCATGGTGGCAGACATGCTTTCCTTAATTAAAGATCTTAGTGATAAAATGACTTGGTTCATGTCTCCAGAATCTAGTGCTAATCTTTTCTGTATTTATAGCAACATGATCCAGAGTAAAAGCATCTTCACTGCTCGTGTTTGTAATTCAGCTGCAATTTTGTTTGTTTGTTTCCTAATGCTTGCTTCTGCTAATTATATTTTTGAATAGCTCTCATAGTAGTAGCAATATTAGCAGTAGTATTTGTGTTCCTTAAAAACAACCCAGATATTCAAAGCCCTTTAAGTATGCTTGTATGCATACATGTGTTCATTCGTGTGTGTGTGTGTGTGTGTGTGTGTGTGTGTGTGTATATATATATATTCATTACTTCACTTTGCCTTGCTTGGTTGGAAATAAACTCCAGACTAGGTTAAGACTCTCTTTCTCCATCTGGCATGGTCCTGGCACCAGCAGGTATAAATATAACAGCAGGATCTGTTCCAAACATGATTTGCTCTTGCTCACAAATTCTTTTTGCAATTAGCAAAAACACAGACTTGTGACAAGTGGCTCATGGAACCATGTACTAAGGGCTGAAGAATGTCAGACTTCAACAAACAACAACAACATCTGTCCCAAAGTGAACCTTGTTCTGCTGAAACCTCCTTTTTACTGGCAATGAGTGGTGTTTTTATCTGCAATAGTAGCTAAATAAAATAATTAGATGTTGTTGCTGTTGGGTGCTTATTTTTTTTGGGGGGGGTGGTTGCTCCAACAACTACATTTTGACAACATGTATAGATCTCTGTATCCAAGAAAGGAGGTGGGGTCTCAAAAGTATCCATGTAAATAGCTTTGCTTTCTCTACCAGACAGCATAACTTTCTTTACAACTAGCCATGTGTGAGGAAAAATTGTCTTGAAAGTGCTAGTTGTCAGGTTGCAAAAGGTTACATTAATTTCATTGTGCCATAATGATCCATAAAGTTCTAGAAAGAGGAAAATGCATTATTTACAGTTGAGGAAGGATGTTGGCTTTAATTATTAGCTACCACTAATCTACTTATTTATACCAAAGGGCTTCAATAGATTTCTAAATAATAAAATGGCCAACTGCTTGTTGTTGTGAACTTCTCAACTGAAAATAATCAGGGAAAAGATATAAAAGGGGCACAATCCAACTCAGGGTTGAATGTGCTTAACTGAGTGCACTGAAATTATTGGTTTTAAGCACATCTGTTTGATGGACTGTGAATAACATGGATAACCTCCGGAACACAGTGGGAGCTGCCTTATCCTGAATCATATCATTGGTCTGTCCAGCTCAGTATTGTCTGCCCAGACTGATAGCAGCTCTCCTGGGTTTCAGACAGGGCTTCTCCCACAGCCCTATCTGCAGATACCCAGGACTGAATCTAGCACCTTCTGCATGCAAAGAGCAATGGTTATTCCCTCATGGAATGCAAGCATGGTATGTTAGCCACTTGGCTTGTTATCCAGATGGGAAGACTTTGCTGTATTTGGATTTAGCTCAGAGGCTATAAATGGGTAGAATTAAGTGCATCTACTAATAATCCGCAGGATAGTTTGCAAAGACACAGCAGACAAACAAAATTGTGAGTCCAAATTGAAAGAAAACACCATTTCTTTCAGAGTGTCTTAGGAGGGTGGTGCACAGCTGGGCATATTTTATTTCTTACAAGGAAAAAGATTGTAAGTGAATCACTTAACATTACTGAGAACATGAAAACATGAAACGAAAGTATTGATCCAAGAATTCACTGAAGAAAAGAATCAGATGCTCACCAGTGTGTTTGATTTTTTAGAAAAGGGGTACATGCATTGTTTATCGGGAAAAGCTGAAGCTTGGCTCTTTAGCCCTGGCATGCACAACTCAAACATACATGAAGGCAAGTGTTATTTGTGTTGTTAATTTTACATTATGCCCACTTTAACTGCATCAGCTGCTAAACAGAGCCAGGAATAATGGCATTTAAAAAGGAAAATTGCAATAATCTTCAGAAGGCTGCTCCATAATGGAGGAGCCTAATTAATTTAACCGTGCAGCCTTCCATAATGGCAGTACTATATCATTTCCACAGACGGAGGTTGAAGGAATTAGCAATGTTTTTCCCCCCAGCCGACATCTCTCCCTGTGTTTAACCAATGACCATTTGCTTTTTGAAGATGCAGTGCTTTGCCAAGTCAAGCATTTGCAATGGTTGCTTGAATTCCCTAGAGTTACAGGCTTGTACTATATTGAAAAGAAGAGAGGAATGTGCCACATTACTGGGAGAGCCACATTCTTCAGGCAAAGAGTTTAACCAACGGGCTTCCTGGCATGCTGCAGAGCAGTCTTCACAACACTTTAAATTTCAATTCCCCCGGGACGATTTGTCCAACCCTTAGCATTGCCCTGTGAGAAAGCATCCTGGGTCAATTTTTAACTTTGCCAGCGTTCACCAGATACTTAATTCTCTTATACCATTTGATAGGAGAAAAACCTTAATTGATTACCTGAAACATTTCTACACCTCAAACAGTAAAACTTTGTTTATTCTCTGAATTTGTTAGTTCTGCTACTGTCTTTTAAAAAAACAAATATTGTTATTATGTTTTTGTTATTATTTTTACTATTATTAAATTTGTGAATCACAACTTACATGTGTATCTAGGCAGTTTACAAGCTTAGCCATAGAATCAGCTAGGAACAAATTTAAAAACAAAGGAAAACAACAACTAAAGCTAGCCTAAAAGCAGGACTTTTTTTCAGCCGGAACTTGCCGGAACTCAGTTCCAGCAGCTCTCAGGTGGGTGCCATTGCCACTATAAGAGAACAAGGGAGATGTTCATGGTGAGTTCCAGAACTTCTTTTTTCTAGAAAAATAGCACTGCCTAAAGGCAATACAAAACAAATGCCTAAACATTTTCACCCTGTTAGATAAGCTTGTTAAAATAAAGACAGAGTCAGTTCTTCCCAGAAAGCGCAGGTAGTGTTTTAAGTGTTGTATTGATTCGTCTATGTTTTCAAAATGGTTGTTAGCTGCCATAGGCATGATTTATGGAAAAGTGGGACATCATTATTTATAGCAGATAAATAAAAGTAGTTCATTTTAACAATTAAGGTGATTATTTCATGAAGCATGTGTGGATTCCAAGCTGCTCTGTTCCCCTGGAGTGTAATGGAGGCACACACATACATACAACTGAGAGGAGTTAAAAATAAATCTGCCCTGAGGTCTGGTATGCATTCTGACAGTTCTCATGCTGGGGAGATCACCTGCTGTTTGGGGTATTCTTTTTTCTTTTTGTTTTTATTTATATATCCTACAATTGCCCAGTTAAGTGTCAATTACTTTCCACTGTGGACACTCATGTGAAATGATGAAAGTAAAACCTAATAGCTGAGAGCGAATAAAGCCTAACTGGAGGGGCTTGGTAGCTTCCTGATATAAGGCCTCCTTGCTCTCACTGTTATGCCATAGACCCAAATAACACTCCAGGCAGAGAGTGCCCTTGGCTCCACTCTCTGGTTTTTCAACTTTTGAATACCATTTTGCAGTCACAGCCCATTCACAGCTTTGATGCATGCAAATTGTCAGGTTTCCAACCCTGTTATATAATACAATGAATTTGCATGCATGGATCTGATCACAATGACTCTCACACACAATGGGCACTGATGTTGTACATTTTCTTGCAAATAATTTTTTTAAAAATTGAGTCTTAATACTCATGGATACTCCATGGATCGGTGTTGCTCTGCATGTCAAAGAAGATACAGAGTCAAACAAGCTAGGACTCTGAAAAGGGGGAGGCTTCTCCATAGAGCTCTGAGACTAATTCCTGCCGCCGCCACCCAAGTGGTCTTCATTGAGGTGGCGAATGAAATCAAGGAGGGAAAGGAGGGAAAGTGGTAATGGGCGATTTCAATTGCCCTCACATACATTGAGTAAATACATGCTGCAGTCATGACAAAGAGGTACAATTTCTAGATATTCCAAATGACTTCACCCTACAACAGTTGCTCATGGAACCAACCAGAGAGGAGGTGACCCTGGATTTAATCTTACGTGGTGCCCAAGATCTGGTGCAATATGCAAGTGTTGCTGAACCAGTTTCGAACAGCTGGGAACATAGTAGGATTAAATTCAACATGTAAGTGGATAATTGCCAAAGAAGTCCCATAGAGCCACATTTGACTTCCAAAGAGACTCCCCCAAAGTGAGGAGATTTAAAAGGAGAGGCAAGCTGGGAGTTTTGGGATTCTGAGAGCAGCCTCAATGGAGCATAAACGTGCTTCGAGGCCACATGGGACAGGAGGCCTGGATGCCCCCACAGAGTTTTCCCAGACCAAATGGCCCCCCAGGAAAGAAAGAAAGAAAGAAAGAAAGAAAGAAAGAAAGAAAGAAAGAAAGAAAGAAAGAGAAAGAAAGAAAGAGAAAGAAAGAAAGAAACTTCAGCGTCCCTCCTCCATTTTGTTCAACCTTTGGATACTTTTTTGTTGTATTTATAGCCCATTTCACTAATTTGATGCACAATTTGCATTCATGATTTAGCCTTGTCATATATTACCATGGATTTGCACACATGGATCTAATCACAATCACAGTATATCTTTAATAGGCACTGATGTTGTAAAATTGTTCCATGAATAAAAAACATACGTTACCTGCACAGGTCAGTGTTCCTAACTTTACAAGCTATGATGACCTGTTAGCACAATAGGTTTCAGCTGTTCCAGTTGAACAGGAGCCCGGTTATCTTCTGACCAATTTCACTACCCCAAAGAGTTGCTAGGTTATCTGACCCTAAAGCCAACCCTGGCTGTCCATACCTGAATGAGCATATTGCATGAGTGGGGAGGGAAGTACTGTGTCTTCATTTGGGTTCTGCTCTTGAGTGGGACAATAACTATTACAGAAAGGCTGGGTGCAAGTAAGTTCCACTATAATTTTATTAGTGATTTCTGTGGAATGCAGAATGCACCCATTGACTATTTCATAGAAAGGGATGCAGTAATGAAGAGTCAGCAGAATGGCTTTTTATGGTCAAAAGTGGTCCCATGACAGAAACCTTTCCTTTCCCCCTGAATGAGAATCTCACTCCAACTCCTAATTAATTTCCACCACTTGACTCACATTGCATAAAGCAAAAAAGAAAAGAAAGAAAAAAAGAAAAACAACCACAACAACCACAACAACAACAACACCTGGCTTCTAATTAAGCCCAGGAAATGATATTCACCATGGCTGCAGTCTTGTACTAAGTTATAAGCCCCATATACTGAAATACTAGACATGAATACAGTACACATTTACTCAGGAATGAGTCCCATTGACCTTAATGGGGCTTATTTCTGAGTAGATGCAACTCGGTTGCACTGTTGGACTTGCTTCCATGACCATCCATCGGCCTGCACTGTAGTTGCAGAAGTCTATATGCAGAAAAACCTTTTTCCCACCTTCAATGAACTGTGCTGTTCTTCAAGGAAGCAGCCAATCACTCCACCATCTTCAAAAGACAACAGTATTTCTGTGAGGTCATCCAATCTCCACAAGTAGTTTTGAACAGCTGAGCTTTCTCCCCTGATCACATAAAAACTGACTGAAACCTAGAATCCAGACCAGATTATTTGAGTTTCAGTGATGGCTTCCCCCTTAAGAACATCACATGGCTGATACATTTCTACATAAGTAGATTATTCCTACTCACCCACCCCTCAGTTCACCCCCCCCCCCCAGTTTTTGCTTTCAGCTGCTTGGAAAGAAAAGCTCAAAGGCCACTTGGTTCCAAGGAATCCGCTCACCTTTTGCAGTGTGGTTGGTGGCTGTGGCATGGCAGCCCGCCCCCACCCCCACCCCCCGGCTATGGTCTGAGATCCAGGGGCTAATGGCCGGTGGGTGGGTGGGTGTAATTTTGCTCCTGTTGGTCGTTGAATTTGCCTGCCTGCAAATGGGCCAGTAGCAGGCAGGCTTGGAGGTGGGAGTCCCTTGGTGGGTGGGGCTAACTGGAGGCTTTGGTGAAGTCTTCAGTCTGCTCTGCTGTTGGGACTTAAATATGATGCCAGCTTCCTCCACCTACCACATGGGCCACTTTTGGATATTGCAGGAAGAGGACATGGAGCAGTAGCACTGAAGAGGCTGAAATATTGGAGAGGATTGGATTGACTTAAAATCATGGAGAGGTGCTTGGGCAAGGAAGTGCCAAAGATGCAAATTTGTAATATCACTGCTTCTGTAGTCCTACTGCATCAGGTGGCTACTACTATGTACACAAGATTGTACCTCTGCATTCAGCCATCATGAATAATTATGACCCACCTGGTTCCATGCAACCATGTATGTGGAGTGTGCAGAATACATGTTCTTAATGACTGTGGATGCTGCTGAAGGGTATGCAGAGGTAGGTGACTGGCCTCCTTGTGGTATTTCTGCACAAGACTTAGGATAGCTTGCCCTGAGGTGGAAGCTTTTGGCACTATAACATAATGGGTCTTGCTATTGCAAAACTTTATGATCTGAAAGGCAATTCTAGTACACCACAGTGTCACTCAAGGGGAATGGTGATGCTACTGCTGGTGTGTAGGAGAGAGTCAAAAATGGCAGTGGCTTGAACAGAGTAAACCAATCATGTCAAGCTAATTGGAAGCAGCTGGGGTTTTAGAATTAAGGAGTCGGCTAGTATTTGCTTTTCAACGTAGCCAGATGGAGCAGGGACAATGTCTGCTGCTGGATCAGCATCTGGGAAATTCCTAAGGAAACTGACATAAGGAAGCCAGGCCTCCCCATCTCCTAATGTTCGCCTTTGTAGTTGTGGTGGCCTGAGTCCAAAAGGGATGACAAGCAGCCTTAGCAAAGACTTATGTGAGCTGTGTCTATCCTACGACTAAAGCTCTGCTGAGATTCGCTTAAGATCGAAATCTGTGCATGGAAGTTGGCAGTGGCCATGTCCTTCTGCAGCTGTCTGCCACACTCCACTTGATTTCACGCCAGTAAGCATTATTCAGCACGGTGCTATTAAGAAAGAAATGCTGCCTTTCAAATAGCTGAATCGCAGAATCAACGACATTGCCATTTTGCAACCTGGAAGAGTGGGGGGAATGCCAGCTGAACTTTTTTTTTTTTTTTTTTTAAATAATAATAAAAATCCAGTCTTTTAAGTGCTAAACATTATTTGACAAGTGTATCTTCCCCCCCAAATGACAGCATATTTGGGCTTCCTATGAAAATAGGTTTTTGTTTTTTAAAAGCCTTTGACAAGCCATAACAACTGATTTTTATCTACTGTATTATGCTCATTATCCACCTCGCTAGAATCCCACCCCCTGATTTTACGTAGTTTATAAAAGCCACAGGCATTTTGGCATCACCTCCTCTTTTTCTTATTCCAATATGGATTGGCAATAGACTGACTGACTCCAAAACTTTTTAAGTGCCTGTTTTGAGGACTTAGGTTGGGATGTGGGAGAAACAAATTCTATGGCATGCCAGGTTCAAAAAGTGGATAAACACTACGCTTGAGTCTCATTGTGCATGCACAGACATGCATGTGTGTGCTTGTCACACCTTTCCACCAGATGCACAGATAGTGATATAAACAAGAAAGAAAGAAAGAAAGAAAGAAAGAAAGAAAGAAAGAAAGAAAGAAAGAAAAGAAAGATGAATGTTCAGAGCTTTTAGTATCTCAGAGAGTAGATATCAGGAGTCCAGGTTCCTGGCTTGATAACACAGTAAGCATAGGTAATTAAAAAGGAGGATTTATTGCAAAAACAAACGGATAGCTCCAGTTGGCTCTAACAAAGCCATCAATGTTCTCATTCAAGATGACCCTTCTGAAGACTCCTTCCGGTTCCTACAGAAGATATTGAACCTTCACCTTTTACGTCTCTTGTTCTGTTTCCTGTACAGCATCCCTCCAATTTGCCGACTCTTCGGACTTATTGGATCAGCTCCAACCTCTTCCTGTTCCGAAAGACTGTCTCTGTGTCTGTTCGTGCCTGTTTGAGCTTCCTGAGAGCTTTGGCTGTGTCCCAGCCCGCTCTCAGTTGTTCCTTTGGCAACTGGCTGTCCAAGGTCATGAGGAGTCAACGCTGGCAGCTCTGGCCTCTGCTCAGCCTGTGTCAAATCTAAACCTCTCTGTTCCTACCTGTATTCTGCAGCTGGCTGTAAAGTTCCACTCGGAGCTGGCTCATTCCTGACAGTAGATGGTATATTGAGGCAACAGCCTACTTCTTCAGATGCACAAGATATGCACTACGAAGACCTCCAATACAATGACTAAGTGGTGTTCCACAGTGTGTTGACATGTATGGGACATAAGTAAGAGTTGCAGACAGGTAAGCAGGAATTTTGGGGGTGTTGGTAAAATACAGTCTGGTTCTAAACTCTAGGGTTCTTCCAGCAAGGTGTTCATCCAAATGCAGCCATGCTCCCCACTCACACAAAAAAGGGGGGAGCCTTGAATGAGAGAGACAGGTGTCATGCTGTTTCTGAAGGACAGGCTCTCTATTGCTGGGTCCCCAAGTCATCAGTGAAAGAAGTAGCATAGGAAGACAAGCCAGAAACCTACACCTGATAACCAGGTGGTTTCAAAGAGCCAGGTCTGTACAATTGCTTCTGTTATGTGCTATCAACCTGCTGCAAATAAATACTCACAGTCTATGTTTCGGAGTGACTGTCTGCTTCAGGTACTTGCTGGACCTTAGAGCACCTGCCACCAAGTATTTATTATTTTATTAGAGGAGTTCATATCAGTTCCCAGTGTTTCATGGTATTTAGAGATACTGATTATCTGTTAGGGTTAATCCTTTTTGCTAAGGAGCATCCCCTATTCTCATGAATAATTATCCCCCCCCAAATTATGTGAAAATAATTTTAGTACTATAGTGCCAATTGTTTTTAAGGAGACTGAAGCACCTCTATTTTCTGAGTGTTTCTTTTATAAGCAAATGCAAGGGGTGATATTCAATTACATTTTGCTCAGAGTAGCACTATTGAAATGAATGAAGATGACTAAATTAGGTCCATTAATTCCAGTGAGTCTACTCTGAGTAATAAAACCTAGTTGAATACCATCGTATATTCCAGCAGCACCATAAAGGCTAACAGGTGAAGGTTAACAGGCTTTTGTTGGTGAACGGGCTCATTCATGACAGTTTATGCCACAATAAATGTGGCAATCTTTAAGGAGCATTGGGACTTCTGGGAAGAATGGGAGGAGAATTGGTGTAACAGGTTGGCACAGCTACCTGTCTGGAATTTTTCATGACGAATTAAAAAAATAATTTAATATGAATTCCTAATATTCAGTAGGTCGCTGAGACAAAGCCATCGTGCACCCTTCATGTTTGTGCAGAGACTGCCTTCTGCTCCAGTCCCAGCTGATGCTTGAGAGGTTTCCCCAGTTCAGATAAATTTGAAAGGCAGACGGGTGACTAAAAAGTATTGTGGAAAATACGTTTTGGAATTATGAAGACGGAGTGAAAAAGATGGCGACGGGCAGGATGGAACTTTTGGAGCCAGGAGGAAGAGGAGCACGGAGAAGTTACAGTGTTGAAATATGGCTATAAACCCACACAGAGACATTGTTTGCTTTGATTTATCTTGCTTGTCGGACTACATCAGAGGTTGCGAGAAGATGGGAAGAACAGGAAACAAGAAATAAGATGTTCAGACGGCCTCCGGAATTTGAAGCATGGGGACTCACCAAAAAATTTTAAATATGAATTTGGCAGATTTGGAACTTTTCTTTTTTTATCAATAATTGGATAAATGATTTGGAATGTAATTTGGAATGTTTCAAAGTAATTTGATTGTATTGGAAACTTTAATAAATATGATTTGGCAAAGAGAGGTTTCCCCAGTTCAGGCCCAGAAATGCACTCCAAGGGTTCAGTATCACTCATCTCAAGGGAGAGAAATGCATTCAATAGCTCCAGATTCTTTCCCAGCTTGGATTGAAATCCAGACTGTAAAATAATTTATTGCTTATTGTGAGAGGTGTGTGAGGTCTCCTCAGAAGTAAGCATCCACAGGCACTTGCTTTTAAGCTAATAGCTTTATTTACAGCATCGAGCGTTATAAGTTTCACAGTTCATCATCCGTCTCATCTGAATCAGATTCCCGGAATACCGGTTGGCGGCTCCGCCCCCAACATAAAAGCTTCGGGCAACCTAGGCGCCGCCTACCCTCCTTCCGCTTCCGCGGTCTAGACCTGAGCGGGGTGGCACTAGTCGCCTCCCCTGCGTTCTCTTCCTCCATGCTAGTTGCCTCTGGGGCTTGAGCAGCATCTGCCAGCCTCATCTCCTCCCTGCTTTCCTCCACTTCCTGCTTCCCGCCTCCTGGCTGCCCTGAAGCCCCGGTTGGATCCCTAAGCCCTCCCACTTCTTCTGGCGTGGCCAGGGCTCTTTCCTCATCCCATTGCCTCATCACCACTTCTGGTGTTAACGGAGCTCCTTCCTGCGGAGGCACTGCTTGTTCAGCGTCCCAGAGCCTCACCACCGCTTCCGGTGTTAATTGTGCTCTGTCTTCGCTGCCTTGGGGCTAGGACAGCCCCTGACACTTATCTTCTTTGAAGAGCTGACCCTTTCAAAAATGAGACTAGGAGACAAAAGTCAACCCGCCTGCCTGCAAGGTACCCTCTTACCCCAAGAGCTCCCCCATACAGGGACACAAACATCCCAAGCCCCCTAGCAAGGAAATGGAGAAATGTGTCTATTCTTTATTAGCCAGCTCTTTTGAACAGACACAACTACGGTATAAAATTGGCACAATTTGTTTGGCAAGTGATTCATTTTTTTTTCTGGCAAAGAATTCTGAATACTTCCAAGTTCATCTGAGGGGCAAGCTTGCCAACCTCCAACTGATGCCTTACTCCCACAAATATATCTGTATGGCAAATTAGTCTTGCATAGCTGTCAATATTGGACAACATGTGCCTTAAAGTCCTGTAGGGTCTCTAGACTAGATATTCACATTAAAATGAGCACACAGCCCCATCAACTTGTTTTGAAGGACGATGCCTAGGCCAGCCCATTAGGTTGGTCTACCCTGTGGCAGATCGCTACATTCTGCCAGAGAATTTCTCTTTGGATCCCCCAGAAGATCAGAAGCCCTCTCCACAGGACCTCAGAGCGGGGTTTTCAGCGTGGCTGCGGAACAACATTCCTGCAGAGATACGACAGGCGCTCACTATCTGTACTTTCCAGAAACAACTGATTACATTTTTGTTTTGATAAGCTTTTCCAGCTGGAAGGAAAGGTCCTTGCCTCAGGTGTTCATTTTGTACTGTTGTGAAACCTGCTTTCAGTTGTTTTTGTACTCTTTTCATGGTATGTCTGTCAACCGCCTAGAGACGTATATACAAGGCAATTCATGAATTGATAAATTGTAATAATAACTTCCATGCCTATGTTCTGCTGGCTGCCCAAGCAACGAAGGAGCAGAGGAAGGTGGGGTGCTTCTGCCTGGCAGGAGTCCAGAGGTGTGACTCTTGGGTTGCACCACCTCCGATAAGCCGAGCGTTTGTGAGAAGCTTATCAAAAGAAGCTAAGTCACCACCAAATTAAAGGCTAAGTCAGATCCATGCTCCTAGCATGCTGAAATTTTGCATAGCTCTCTGACCACGGCATGAGGTTTTTTTGTTTTTGTTTTTTTGTGAGGCAGGAATTAGCTGGGGCCCCAAATGCCTCTCGCTTCCCTCCCCTCAAGAGCCCAGCTCACTTTTCACTTAAAATCTGCCATCCACATTTGATCTTTACTGTGGCATTCCAGGTTTCCCTCTGATGCTTCCTGAATGCTGAAAACCCCATTTAAACACCCGTGGACTGCCTGGACCATAATGTTGAACATATGCATTCATTAGCCTTTCTCGACTTTGCCTCCAGTTGAAACAATGTCTGCAGTAGAAGAAACTGGGAAGGTTGCTGCATTTGCTGGCTCCATCGAATCTTACAGCATGTTGCCATTTATAGCATTGCCAAAGAGTGATTCTATTAAAATACTGGCTAGTGCCTGCAAAGACAATTTACATAACTTCAAAGCTCTAGGTTGCTGTTACTGTTGGCAAGGGTTGTATACAAGTGAGTGCAATAGCCAGAGGGATCAGATAAATGTTTTCTATTCATGCTTGATATGTATTAAGAAAAAGAGTGACTCATTCTTCAGCTGAGCAGGCAGTTTGCACAATTTGATCTTCATAGGTCCTTTTCTTGTGAATAAACCTTGCCTGATTTATGGTTATGTTCATACATTGGTTCAGAGTCAGAGGGAATAGCAAGGCTGCTAATAAGTTCAGAAGCTCTAACAAATTATGTATGATATATGGATCATCCTCAACTCTTTTGACTTATCGTACATCAAAATAAATAATATTTACTGCTAAACCCTGAATGGTTTTTGATATGCTCTGTAATTGAAAGAGATGAATTCACTGGCTTCCTACTTCATAGTATAACTCCCTGACTTTATTGAAATTATACCAGTGTTTGATATGTTGTGCAACAGATCCTTGTGAAGATGTAGAATGTAGTGCTAATATTCAGCAATGCAAAAAATGAATGGGGTCATAAAGCTGGTGCTTGAAAGTAGCAATTAATTATATGAAGAATGCAATCTTAATATAATAAATTGCTACTTCCAAGTACTCGCCTGAGGCCTGCTTCTCTCCCACACTTCTTGTGCTGGTCCTTTCTTTCTCCTAGCTAATAAAGCAACAGAAGATCATCAGGCTCCTCAGATGTTATGTTCACTCCAAGGCTGTATCTACAGAGAGATGTGGGTGGTCCTCAGGCCCTTAGAGAGGTCTCACCTCTTGCCCATTCTTCTTCCTATGGGCAGAAGCAAATGGCCAAAATAATTCCAACATGAAAGCCAACATAGTGTCTAGATGTGGCTTTACTCCAAATCCCACCATCCCTGACCTTTAGCCACGCTGACTGGGGCTGATAGAAGCTGGAGTCCAATGACATCTGGAGGGAATTGCCTGGCCTGCTCCCCTGGACCGACTGGTCCCTTGATTCAGTCATTCACTTCTCACCAGAATGAGAAGAGTGGAATAAGGCAGTGCTCAGATTATAGAGAGAAAGTTGGGAAAGCCTTAATTAAGAAAAGTTTGGATTTGATATCCCGCTTTATTACTACCCGAAGGAGTCTCAAAGTGGCTAACATTCTCCTTTCCCTTCCTCCCCCACAACAAACACTCTGTGAGGTGAGTGGGGCTGAGAGACTTCAAAGAAGTGTGACTAGCCCAAGGTCAGCCAGCAGCTGCATGTGGAGGAGCGGAGACGCGAACCCGGTTCACCAGATTACAAGTCTACCACTCTTAACCACTACACCACACTGGCTCTTAAGGATTTGTCCAAACTTTTTCACATGTACTGCTGTCAAGCCAGGTGTCCCTCATCTTATATTTGTGTATCTGATTATTCCTGCCTAGGTGCAGAACCATACATTCTTCCCTAATGAAATTCATTTTGTTAGTTTTGGCCCAGTTCTTCAATCTGTTAAGGACATCTTGAATCTTGATTCTATCTTCTGAGGTATTAGCTACCCCCCCCCCCAAGTTTGGTGTCATCTGCAAATTTTCACCCTCTCTTTTCTTTTTTCCAAGTCATTTATAAAGATGTTGAGCAGCACGGAGTACAGGACAGAAAGCTGCGGCCTTCCACCTGTCACTTTCCCCCAGGATGATGAGGAACCACTGGTGCACAACTGCAAACCCACTTAAACAGTAACATTGTCAATCCCACATCTTGCCAGCTTCCCTGCATGAATATCATAAGGAACTTTGCTGAAAGCCTTATTGGAATCAAGATACACTACAGCATAGAAGAATATGCATTTATTTCCGTTGACATGCACTTAAGGTTGGAAACTGGAGTATATGAATATTTTTATTTTTAGACATCATAAATTGAGTGAAATACATAGATAAAGAAGTGTGGTATAGTGAAGACCGCTGAATGAGTAGGTTTTGAGGAGGGATTTGAAGGAATGTGGCATCACAGAGGTGTTCTGGGAGGCATTGCCAGGTGTAAGGGAGAAAGTTTGGAGCTGCTCAGATTTACATGACCAAATAAGGATGCAATATTTCCCTCTTCTTCAGCACTAGTTTTCTCATTTTTCTAATCTTAAATTCAGTCTGCCACATTTCTACATCAGTCTGCCACATTTCTACATCAGTTTGCCACATTGTTCATCAGCATTTTAGTGCATTTTCTACTAATATACTCATTTCTGCCTGAATGCATTTTGTACACTATCTTAATTAACTGTGAATTTGTATGCATACCTTCCTCTAATGTATGCATTCTATACCAATATCTGGTTGGGAATACATTGTTGCAAAATTCAGAAAAACGTGAATTTCAGAAGATACAAGTGTTTCAGTTTGTTTGTTGTTTTGAGAAGTGCAAATTGGGTAGATTCATGTTAAAATTTGTCTCCCCCATCCTGACATATGACTCATATCCTTCTTAGTTTCTGGTCACCTTATCAACTCCACCACACCCAGCACAGAAACAGGTGACACCCACGGGGCCAGAAGACCCCAGCTTAATACATTTCTCAGCCATGTAGGATCTAATTATGGCTTGAGGAATCTCACAGGAATCAAAGTTTCTGTGGACTAGGATGTCAGGGACTCGGAGTCGGATTTCCCTTCTTCGGGGAAATTGAGGTCAAGGACTCAGAAACAGAAGGGGAAGGGCATGCAGGGCAGCCTCAGGAGTGCTTCCACAGACGAACCTGTGCAGCCAGGGGCCCTCTGGCCTGAGGGTGTGGCACTACTGTCCTCTGGCTTGGAGTACTCCATTGCAGAAACCTCCCCGACACCAGAGGCTCCCCTGCTCCATCGTACTAGGAGACTGTTGGAGTGATCTGGGTCCCTTTAACTGAAGATTTAGCTTCTAGTGCTCACAAGGGTAGCAACTGAAAAGTGGTGGCAGCAGGAACAACTGCTGCTGCTGCTGCTGCTACATAGGGCTCGTTCTCAGTTTATCTGTTGCCGAAACAACATATAAGGTCTGCTTGTGTGTAGCACAATCTGAGCTTTGCCAAGTGTGCTTTGCTCCAAAGAACCAGAGAGAGCCCAATGTGGAATATGTAGTGTGGTGCAATTAAGATAATAATAGAGGGTACAGTGTACACTTGAAGTTATCTTAGTCCTTGGAGCACCCAGTCTTGTCATGTGGATCTCTACAGGGTGCTCTCAGGAGGTTTGCTGAGAGTGGGAGAATATAGGCAAGCCCTTTTGATGTGCCTCCACATGTTGCCTGAAAAGAAGGGATTTTGTGCAGAGGGTTTCTTCACCTGTGAACATAGGAATAAAGGAAGGTGCCTTACACTAATTCAAGCCATTGGTCCATCTAGCTCAGTACTGCCTACACTGACTGGCAGCAGCTCTCCAGGATTTCAGATAGGGGCCTCTTCCAGCCCTACCTAGAGATGCCAGGGATTGAACCTGGGATCTTCTACATGCAAAGCAATAACTCTGCCACTGAGCAATGGCCCTTCTCCAAAACAGCAGAATGAACAGCTTTTTGGATGGTTGCAACAAGAGGGCTGTGCAGTGTCCAGTCCAAAGCCCCTCTCAGTTTTTTTTTTAGCGGTGTGTTTAAGATGGGGAGGTGGCAAGCACCTGGGCATAGATCACAAACTGACACAGCTGCAGATATTTGATACCTGATTTGCAGGCTACAGATCTGGACACCTGCAAATCCAGAAAATCACTGCCCTGGTGATAATGATGACAGTGATGTAAGGAATAAAAATGGAATGAAAGAACCACATCCTACTTCTGGCTGAGCCAGGGAGAATTCTATCCACTGTTAACTTTAGCAGGAACAACGTGGAGCTGCAGTTCCTTAATATGCTAATGCTAATGGATGACGCTGGAAACAGAATCGCCATGGAACATTCTCTGAAACAAGCCAAGAGTTATGTGAGCAATAGATTCCCTTTCCACAAGACTTTTCTGCTGTGGTTGTCATGGCTTTCGCTGGTGCTGCCTCTATGCCATCCCAGCCTGTTGTGTTTACGTACCACACCACATAAATAAGGAACCCCACAAAAGGATCTGGGTACCTGACTTGAAGGGATGTTTTTTGTTTGCTTTTGTTAAGCAAGAAATCCTTTGCTACGCTGACCAATGCGTACTACTGTTCAGTATACTGGCAGCATGCTTTCTTATGTCTAGGACTATGCCCAAGCAGCATACCTGGTCCTTGAAGGGGTGTTCAACACCATCCAGAACCAACAGCACACCATCCTCCAGATCAGCAGATTTCTGGACCCCAAATGCTGCTGTGTTGTCTGGATTAAATTTCAGTATGTTTTCCAGGCCTAATCCAGTCTATCTACCTCCAAAAATCTTATCAGGGTTGTCACCTCCTCCTCATGATTAGAAGGTGTTGCTTACACTTCTTTGCATTTTAATTGCTGTTTTAGGGCTAAATAAAAATATCCTCCATAATTATCCACTCTCTCTCTCTCTCTGTGTGTGTGTACATTTCACTGAATAATCTTGGAGGGAGGGCATGAAATTCTAAAAACAGTTTGGGGGGGAAGAAAATTCCCAGCAAATTTCGAAAAAAAATATCTTCTGAGAAACTTCTGCCTAGTTAATGCTGAAAGTATCTTGCTAGTTCATGGACTGGATATAACTGATTTAGCCATCCTTACGGCAAAACCTATTGCTTCCTTTGACAGGATGGATCTATGATTGTACCCAAAAGTCTCTCTCTTGTTTGTGAGTAATGGAAATGGGGAGGTGGCATTTTGCTGAATATTCTCCAAGGTGGGGATGATGACAAAATTCTCTAACAGCACAGAGGGAGCCTGAAAAAGAAAGTTATCAGGAAATTTATCAGAAAAACTCTTTCTGATAAATTTCAACACCTCTATTACTACCTCATATTTTTGCTACCTAATTGTAAGTGCTTCAAGACTCTTCCACCAGATCGCATGGCACCTTCATAAAATGACGTTTTCATCAAATTAAACTAATTTCTTTATTGCTGCATTTTGAATCTGGATCTGTCATTGAGTATGAAGATGTGTAAAGACATATGCCTTCCCAAGGCTTAGGTTTCTGTGGATGCTAGAGATCACTGTTCATTCCAGCTAGCATCTGGAATAAATTAGGGTCAAGGATCTAGCTCCCTATATTCCCAGTTGAGATGAGGACTTGTTCAGTCCACTAAATCTGAATACTTTAAGCCAACCACACTTTTTATAGGGAGGGTCTGCCACTCATACCAGAAGCCAGAAAAGCTGCTTCTGGAGGATGATAGGCTATCAGAGCAACAACTGCACGGAGTTGTCTCAGATCTTGGAATGCAGATGAGGAAGAATGACAATACGCTCTGAGTTTCAATCAGTTTTATCTGGGATGGGTTGTTATGAAGACAATGCAGCTTTTCCTCCACTTGTCTTTCAGAATGCCATGTGGATTGTCACTGAACACATTTACAAAGCCTGCCATACCAACATGTTGTGTGGTCCATTCAACAGCAGAAACACCATGGTGCAACTGCAGCAGCACAACTGGATGCCTTCAGCAAAACATGTTTCTCCCATATTGGTCTCTACAGCCACAGCAGGTGCTGTAACCTACAAACAGTTGACTTCACCCCCAAAGGTTCATTCCTCCATTGCCCCCCAAGACAGATGGATGCCAGCCAATCACCTAATATAGTTTTATTACTGTTTAAGCATATTATTATTATTATTATTATTATTATTATTATTATTATTAATTGAGTTTATATACCACCCTATATACCCAGAGGTCTTAGGGCAGTTCACAGAAAAGATCACAACATATATAATCAGAATAAAAACTACAACCCAATAACACCCTCCCAGAAAAGAGCCACATTTTAAAAGGGTATAGGATGTCAAACAGATCAACCAAAAGCCTGGTTAAAAAGGAACGATTTTGCCTGGCGCCTAAAGGTGTGTAATGAAGGTGCCAGGTGAACTTCCCTGGGGAGAGCATTCCACAGACGGGGAGCCGCTGCAGAGAAGGCCCGTTCTCGTGTTGCCACCCTCCGGACCTCTCGATGAGGAGGCGCACGAAGGTGGGCCTCAGAAGATGATCTCAGGGTCCAGGTAGGTTCATATGGAAAGAGGCGGTCCTTGAGGTATTACGGTCCTGAGCCGTTTATATGTCAAAACAGTAATCTGATGAAAAGTTGAGATATCAATGTTTTGATAAAAAATAACTGAATGATAAACAAAGAAGATGTACTCCTATCCCAAGAAGTTTGTCAAGTAAATTTGGCCATGTTGAAGGAAACAGGGAGAAGAGAGGGGCATGTATTACAAACAGGGAGGAGACTTATAAACAAGGGGTAAGGTAAGAAAATTAGTGAACAATTAGTGATTAAGGCTGCAGTTCTAAGCCCCTTTCCCTGGAAATAAGTAAGCCCTGCTGAATTCTGTAGGAGGACCTCTGAGTAGACATGTTTAGGATTTCACTTCAGCATCAGCCGCTCTTCTTAGCTGCACAAGAAGGCCAAAAGTTTTCCAATAAGTATAGAAAGTTAACAGTATTCAGTAAAATATTCACAGCTGCCAAGACATATGAGAACTCCTATTTGACTTGCAAAACATACACTGAAAGGGTGCAAAGGAATAATTAATGCTGCTTGAGCACAGTTTTGGTAGTTGCATGTTAATTTCCCCCCCCCACACACACACACTTTTTGTAAAGCATGCTTAACCTGGCCACATGAAGAATAAGGAGCCACTCTGTGCTCCCAATCTGGTTTGGGCCCTGGTTGATTTCCCACCAAATATCATTTCCCATTGCTATTTATTTGCCCCCTGGAGGGGCTATTTGTTTTATGTGGTTTTGATTATATGTGTGTAATTGTTATAGACTATTTTAATAATTTTACAACATTGCAGTATACAGCTTTTTTGGATAGATAAATAAAAAGGGGGGAAATAGAAGATGGGAGAGATGTTGTTTAGTGCAAAACCAACACAGGCCCCCAAATACAGATTGGGAATATATTCTGGAACAGGTTATTTCCCCCAAAATAAGAGTGGCAAATGTAAACATGCTTTTCTAAAGGTGAGTAATATAATGTGCAGATTGGCCCTAAGATTGCCTTTTAGTCAGACTTCATCAGTTATGAATATTATTCATGGGGGATACCGGTAGTAGGAGAGAGAGCATTTCTAAATCCATTGTACATTCAAGTATAGGATTTGCATTTGTATTACAGAGTCAAGAAATGTAGAAACTCTAAAAGGGGCCTTAGGGATTTGGTTTAAATAAATTATCTGTAAGGAGAATGTAAAACCTGGATGGGATACAAGGTACATTTGATTACTCTTCTGCATATATCCTGCATTAACAACATTACCACATGGGCTAAAAGCTGTGCAAAGAGCCTCTCATGTTTTGTGTGGAAAGTGCTTTCTCTTTGCAGTGGGAAAGGGGTGGCAGAGGTCTAAGGGTTATTCACTTAGGTCCCATCTGCTCTAAACATGCAAAGCGGTATCATACCACTTTAAATAGCCATGGCTTCCCTCAAAGAATCATGGGAACTAGAGTTTCATGGGGAGTCTTCTAACAACTCTCAGCACCCTTAACAAACAAACTACAGTGCCCAGGATCCTTTATGAAACTGTGGTATGAAATTGCATTAAGTGTATTATATAGCGCATCTGGGGTCCTAGATACTTGGCATGCATTCAGAGAGGAGATAAACCCTGGATTGGATAAGTTTGCCTCAAGTGGAAGCGATAGCACACAAGCCTGTGCTACTTTCTCAGCTGCCACCGGTCTAGCATGGTTTTCCATGCACTGAAAATAACCAAGTAGCACCTTTAGTTACTTGAGTCATTGCCACTTCCTGTCTGCAGTGGTTCATTGATGGGAAAGCATAATGGGAAAGCCGGAAATAATGTTAATTTCTTCCCAAATATGGTTGCATTTTCCTCCTGTCCCTTGATAGAATATAAATCATTTTGTTTTTTTATCCTGTGTTTTTATTTTTGTACTCAGTGGAGCCAGCCACATCAGTGCTCAAAATAGTGACCATATCCCATTGCAGAGAAGATGTAAAAAGACATTACATTGAGCTATTCTAAGAGGTTTGTGTTTCCTTTTACATATTTCATCTCCCTCCCACTTCAGTCCCCTTTTCTATTTGATATCCAACAGATATTACTAGGGATATTTGCTAATGCATATAAGGCAGAGACCACAACCTTAACAGTAGGGATGGTCAGTTCATTTTGGGGCTATGTTACTTTCAAATGTGTTCATTCATAAGCACATTATTTCTGCTTTCTATGTTGATCTTCATAAAAAATATATGAAGATATTTGTGCAAAATCTGTTATTTTAGTATTTATTTAGCAACAATATTCTGAATACATTTTCTTACAAAATATGTGCTAAACAGGACACTCCCTTAGGAGGTTGTGGACTCTCCTTCCTTGGAGGTTTTTAAACAGAGATTGGACGGCCTTCTTTCATGGATGCTTTAATTGAGATTCCTGCATTGCAGGGGATTGGACGAGACGACCCTAGGAGTCCCTAGGGGTCACAGAATTCTATTATTCCAAACCAGAATTAGGCTTGATCTGTGAGTTGTTGTTGTTGTTGTTGTTGTTATCCAAACAAGCCACCAACCAAACAAAGCATGGCAGTGGGAAAACAGATGAATCAGGATTTCAGTTAACCCTTTCAAGTAGTTTCTGAAATGCCCCTACATTACTAAAGGGAGTCATTTATTTGTGCCAAACATTCTGACCAATACAAACAGAAGAAAGTAAGCGTGTTGACTTCTTCTACTCTTAAACCCAATAACTTTATTTCCCATACAAGCGTCAGAACTTCTAGAGTGCAGAGTAGCCACACTCTACCAAATACCTTCAAAAGGCAATGGGATGTCTAACGACAGCATTAAAACACTGTTCTTTATTGAAATCCTTACAAAAAGTACATTTTGATAATTGCCTCAGTAGCTGAAATAATACCTAATAGCATCAAACACCATGTTCTGTTGCATGATGGCTAACAAAGATGGCTGTTTCTGAATGTATAAAAGTGTGACCTAATGTGAACCTTTAGCAAATAAGTATAACAATTTCCTTTGCTTGAAGCTATGTTCTCAAAGGTGTGATTTTCCTTATGTTTAAAACCTGAGCTCAATATTCATTTGTGGTCCATTTGTGTTGCCCTTTGAACATGGCATGATCACTGATGCTGGTGGGCAGCAAAGCGTGGCACCAAATAAGAAAAGCCCCTCATCTCTTGTCCCAGTGGCACAGAAATATTGGCTACCAAAAACCATTCATGGCTGCATCTCTTCACTTCAGCTGCTAACTAACAAGAGAGCTATAATTTCCTGTGTTGGGGCTCATGCTGGTTGTCATGGCCAACCCACCGAGAATATTTATTTTAAAGATCAGTCTAATTCATTGAAGATGAATGCTCCTGACATGTGTGTACATGTTGTTCCACGGAAAGCTGCACATACAACAATCTGCTCTTAATTTCATGCCAACAAATGAATACAGCTATGCACTACTCTCTTCTACAGGTGCTAGTTTGAAGCGCACTGTAGCTTTACAGCCAACATATAATTTGGAAGAAGATATCTTCAATGGAAGACCCTCCGGGGATAAATGGATAGACTGTAAGTAAACAGCATGTCACCCCTGAGGAAAGAATTATTGCCATTAAAGCGGTAATTATTTTTGTCATAACTGAGTGGTTGGAAACTCCTTAAAGCACTGTCCCGCTCTTAATGATCTGGAGCTATGGATTTATTATACCATGAGAGGTTAAAGGCTACATCAAAGCTGAACTGCAAATGTATTTAATTTTAAAGTTATTGCTTTATGCTTAGTGTAAATGTCACAGGAAAAATCACAGTGCTACTGCCAATGAGTCAGCCAATATTTTAACCTTAAAACAGTTTAATTTGTTTTGTTAATAAGCTTTTCTGAGGCTTTTGTGTTCTTTGCTTTAAGTGTATTTGAAGCAGTGTTGGGCCCTGTGCTGAACAAGAGACAAACTTTTGAAGAGCAGAGGTGTTGTTTTATTGCAGCAATACAACAAATTCTTCTGACACCTTAAAGATAAACAAATTTATTCATAAGCTTTCGTGGGCCAGAGATCTCTTTGTCAGATGCATGGAATGGTACTCTAAGGTGGATTAAAAGGATCAAATTAGTGCTTTCGGTGTAAACATCAGAAAGTAGAATTTTCTACATTTGGTGGAATTTAAGAAAAGATAACTGAAAGAAAAACCAATAATTTGTTCTTAAATACTGCATATTGTCTGTAGACTAAATGACTCTTTATGCAATAATCACAATATCATGCAAAATGAAGGGAGGGGAAGGAATTAATTGCCAAATATGAAATACTGGACTGAATTTGTACAAAAATCCACAAAGACAAAATTTGTAGGAATTATTTTGTAAAAAGATCTAATTTCCCTACACAAAATGCTCTACAGCCTTGTCAATCTAAATCAAAAGCTATACTGTGCAACAGGGTATAGAGGGAGCCTTGAGTTGCAGATTTAGCTCTTAAAACTCATCTTTTAAAAAAAATCTCCCATGGGAATAGTGATCCCTGTTTCTTAGACCACCACAACCTCAAATATTATTTGGGAAAGGCTGTCTAGGATAAATAGCCCCTGGATGCTATTGCTGGAATAAGCAACAACCTTTAATTAATACCCACTTTACTGTGGGGAAACCAGCTACTAAATAGTTAATATACCTAGGAACAGAAATCTAAGAGTTCTTCCTGAGTTATCTGTTTTAGTTTATCTTTCACTTGCTTCCTTGCTTCTGTTGTATTCAGAAATGCCTGTTCATATTAAGTGAAAGATTACAGCCGTGTCTGTCTGTCTTCAGTATGGTGAGACAAAGGCTACTCTGCAACAATAACTGTGAACATTCTACAAGTGATGTATTATTTGGACTCAGTCAACTCCCCTTTTGTTTGTTATTATTTCTGAATTCTGTAAAATACTTAGAAAATGAAAGTGAAACTGGCATAAACCTGGTCTTTAAAAGGGGGGAAGGGAGTGTCAAAACATTTACAGCACAATCCTGTGCATTTTTGCCAGAACAACCACTGTACTCAGTGGGGATTTCTCACTAGTAAGTGTGTTTGAGTTTGTAGCCTGAGAAAGTTTGAGTCTGAAGTGGTGGTGGCTGTCCAGTACTGTGATCCTGGCGTCATAGTGGATCACACCACATCTAGCATACATGCATTAGTTGGAGGGTAGGGCCTGCCCCTGCATTCTTCCTTCCTCCGCCACCTGGTCCTATAAAATGGACTATTGTGTTTCTTTGTATTGTTGGCAGTTCTGCTGAAGTACCCATAAGGTCTGATACTGAAATGTAATTTTTGCTCCTTCAGATTAAACAAAGAAAGTGATTCAATATGAATTTTTGTTTGGAGAAGTATCAAGCTCTGTTGCCCAAATTATATGGCACTTTCTGTGAAGAGAACAATATAAAATTGGGAATGTGGTATGTAATGCATACCTTTAGATGGAAATCTTTGCTTCCAGGTGTGGCTGCACTTTAGGTAGCAAATATACAAGTGTCTGTTTTGAAAGTGGATTAAGCACAGTAAAACGGAATTACACCGTCCTCCATAAACTTTCAAGCAGCCTTGAGAACATGAGAGTATATGTGAAATCTTTTACCTCTTCAGGAAAGTCCTGATAAAGTTGTAGCTTAGTTCTTAATAGTAAAAAACAAACTGCCAGGAAAGTTTATTTTCTTTTTTACTGAGTTTCTGGCCCATTGTTCCGCTTGAGGAGCCATGTTTGTTAGTTTTGGCTCACAAATCTCTCCTCTTCCTTAAGGATAAACTATCCTTAGGCACTTGTACAACTATGCATTAAATGACTGCATAGCAGTTTATTCACAGCCCTGAACTCAAGCAGAATTCAGCTGTGTGACTTCCTGGCTTAAGCAGGGTGCATCCGTAATGTAAATACCTCGTTGATTTTGTGGAAACTGGGACATTTTTTGTTTGTTCTTGCAAAAAGATTCCTGCTGGAAGCTTCACTTTAAAGCTGGAACTTTGCCTACTCTGCTGTGACTAGGATACTGATCTGATTTTTATGCTTTCATATATATAATATTTAATTTTTTAATTCAACATTAGCTTTGCTTACAGAGTCTACGGCAGAATAAAATCACATTACAAACATCGTAGTATTAGATTTTATCACCATTTATTTCTTTTAGTCTGCCCAGGGATTTCTGCATGTTCAGTAGAACTAATTTGCAGTCAGACACTGAGGTCTTCTAGAAGGCCAGCAGGCTCCACAAATTAATTTATCCAAATAACCAATCCCTCATAGGCCAACCATAGAAAGACACCAAAATGGCCTAAGCAGGCAAAGCTCCCTTTTGAAGTCTGGAATGTTTTGACTGACTTGAAACAGGCGGCTGGAATGAAAGGATAATTTTCAATGACCCATGGGGATTTTTTTTTTTTTTTTGCCATTTTCAAATATTAGGTAAAACAAAGAGAAAATGCTTGGACTAATTTAGAAAGACTTAGCAGTCCTGAAGATAACCAGGCTAGAAACAACGTATTCATATATATGAGATGTTTATACCATGCACTGCTTTTATTTTTTTATATAAAAGACATTCCCCCTTTTAAAAAAAAGTTGACTTTTGTGAATTTGCAGGTGATAAATAGCATTGGCTATGAGATACAGCATTTGATTTAAACAAACATTTGTTTTCAATCTATTTTCAGCAAAATTAGTCCCTGGTTAACTCTGTTCTGGTTTTGTTTCCAGGCTTCCATTATGGCTATACAATAGTCATTTAGTCATGGCTACTGTTGCTGGTTTTTTAAAGTTTACTGGTGGTAGCATTGTTGACATGGTGATTTGTTTGTTTGTTTTTGCTTCTTGATATATATATATTTCCCATTTTATATTTGTTGCATTGCAAAGCCATTCAGAGTGTTCTATGGGCAGAAGAGCCTAGTATAAAAATGTTAATTACAGCATAGTCCTGTACATGGCAGAGGGACCCAGGTGGCGCTGTGGGTTAAACCACAGAGCCTAGGGCTTGCTGATCAGAAGGTCGGCGGTTCGAATCTCTGTGACATGGTGAGCTCCTGTTACTCGGTCTCAGCTCCTGCCCACCTAGCAGTTCGAAAGCACATCAAAGTGCAAGTAGATAAATAGGAGCCGCTCTGGCGGGAAGGTAAACGGCGTTTCCGTGGGCTGCGCTGGTTCACCAGAAGCGGCTTTGTCATGCTGGCCACATGACCCGGAAGCTGTACACCGGCTCTCTGCCAATAAAGCGAGATGAGCGCCGCAACCCCAGAGTCGGACACGACTGGACCTAATGGTCAGGGGTCCCTTTACCTTTTACCTGTACATGGCTACTCAGCAGTAAATCCCATGGATTTCACTGAGATGGGAATGCAGCCTATCAAAGCAATCCTATACATGTCCATTCAGAGGTGAGTATAACTAGGTTCTGTGATATTCTATGCTCAATAACTGGGCTGTTTTATATCCTGCTGTGCCAGTGTCAGATCGTGTGTCTGTGCTGCCTGGGGCACACGTGTGTGCATGCTGGTGGGGGAGCAGGGCATGGAGGGTGAACAAAACTCACTGTGCACCAGCCCATCCCTCGATGCCAATGCCACCCCCTGCTAGACACTTTTCTGCTTATATGGTCCATCTAGAGTCTAGGGTGTTTGATGAGATCCCTGTTATATATTAAACCACAGGCCAAATATGGCAGATATGAGCTGGGATTTGAAGTAAAAGAAAGGAGAAGGTGTCAAGTATATGGATGATAGAAAGGTAAGAGCAATGGTGGTGGGCAGGGATTTATGAGGAAGAGGTTGAAGCTACAGAGAACATACGTGTGGTTGGTAGAAGTCATTTGAAAAGTTAGAACTGAATATTTACAACTGTAGGATCAGTGTTGAAAACTCATTCCTGTGAAATGGCTAGAATTAAGGCTGTTTATGGGTTGTCTTCCATGCAAACAAGTATTATTTGTTAAAACAACATATATAAAGTCAGGTGGTATAATTATTTCTGATTCTGCAAGAAATGAAAGGAAACTTCATGTGTTTCTTGCTTTGAACTAAAGGTGAAACATGTGGCTGATAACTCGTCTGATGTGTTGTTTGTGCCTGTACTTGTCAAATTATGGTGGCTGCTATTCATTGTTAAGGCAGAGCAGAATGCACATAAATCTGGATCTTTGCCAAGTATCTCCCAACTGTGACCTTCTGAACACTGACGACAAATACTAGTGAGATCCAGCTGGTCTAGACCACATAAACCAGTACAACTAAAAACTAACTTCAAAAATATTTTCAAACTTTGTATAGTTGTTAGATGAATCTGAAAATGAACTGTGAGAAGATGCTCACTGATTATTATACATGCAACTGATGGAAATTAACTACATTTCAAGAATTTGGTGCATGAGCCAGCTGAAGTGAAGCCCTTTTAAATTGCGTTGATATCTATAACTTTGGCATTTTTTGTCCTAAACTCTGAGGCACATTTTTAAGAAAAACCCTCAACAACAAGAATTTGTGAACAACACAATCTTAATATACGTATGTAAAACTATATCCCATTGTAGATACTGAATATGCATTTGTGCTTATTCAGCAAGGTGAATTGTATGTACAAAGAGGCTTTCACACTAGCAACTGTTTGCTCTGTTTTGGGCAAGACCACATTGCTTACACGAAGTTTGGATGGCACCAGTTTTGAGCAAGACTTGTCCTACATAAGGAAATAGGTTTCAAAGGACTGGCTCTTCAGGACCTGGGAGAGCTCCCATGGAAGGCAGATGTTGATCCACAAACTCTAAAGCTCAACATAAATCCAGGCAATATTCAGTTTGCCATCAGAGAGCTTTTTTTAATTGCATTTTTATTGTTGTACATTGCTATGGTATTTAATAATGTTTAGCAGTCTATAAATATTCTAAATTAATTTTTTTGAAGCAGATGGGGACAAATATCTCCATTCAATGGCACTGGTTCTTATGCATAACTTGAACTAGAATGTGGAAATGTTTACTGTTTCCAAAAGGTAAAGGGAAATTCTGCTAACAAAAGTGTACAGGCATACCTTAGATATATCGCGGGTTTGGTTCCAGGTCACCTAAAAAAAGAGAGCAAATATCGCAATAAAGCAAGTCACACATTTTTTTTTTGTTACCCAGTGCATATAAAAGTTATTTTTACACTATATTGTAGTCTATTAAGCCAGGCTGCATGGGTGGGAGGGGAAAAACTCAGCTCCAGCTCTAGCAGCTCCACTTCTGTGGCCAGAAATAGGGGTGTCGGCAGGGGGGCTTCCTTCCCGTGAAAGCTGCCGGGCTGTCTACAGCTGAACCCATGTCCTCATAAGGAGGAATATCTGTGAAGCACAATACAATAAATGAGATATGCCTGTATATGATCCAGGAGATAAAATGTTGAATGCAATACTTTCTCTTACTCCTACCACCCTTACCTTAAAAGAGACACCAAGGAGCTGTCCAGGGGGGAATATAGATCAGGATGATCTGGACAGGAGGGGAGCTGTCCAGCAAGAGAGCACAATGAGATAAGATACAGGATTTCACCTGACCTAAATGAATTTAACTAGCTGTCTACTGCACAGTGGCATTTCCCCTAGTATTTACTGCATAATTAATCCTTGCTGCTCCCCAGTTGCTTGGTTTTGTTCTATATCCCTCCATCCATTTATGTTCACAACATTAGGGCACAGTACTATGTATCTGTTGCTGCACTTGGAGTGCACCTGCACTGGCAGTTCTACCAACTACTTGTGTCCATGTGATCCCTCCCATGGGTGGGCTTGCATGGAGGATTCTCTGTGTGAGCTGGGCTACGTACACCTAAGGTTTTTCTGCAATCCCAGGGTCTGAAAAGAATGCAGCTGCAAAACAGTTGCTGGGGCGGTTGTAATTTCTGCAGGGATGGGGTCTTCCTGCCTCATTCTTCTCAGAACCGATTTTTTTTTGCTACCCACAACATAAAAGCATTCCTTCCTTGACTTTTCTCACACTGTGACTCCCAATAGCTGTAGGGGTGTGTGCACAAATGACTGCTGCTAATTTTCAAACTCCCAATTTTAAAAGTTCTATTTCTCTTACCTCTTTGTTCCATCTGGGCCTCCAAGTCTGACTGAGTCCCCCTTTTTTTAGTAACAGGAACTTTTGCATACGAATTTTTTTGATGACTTGCCATTGACATAGATTTGTACATTCACTAGGTATTTTCTTTCTAGGACATCTGTTATTTGGGAAACAGCAGGAGGGCTGTAGCTTAGTGGTACAGCACATGCATTGCACCCAGCCAAGTTCAATTCTTGGTATTTTCAGGTAGCTCTGGGAAAGTCCCAGGCTTGAATTTGGCTGTTGCACTACACTAGGAACAAGGCTCCCACTAGCTAGATGGCTGCTGCACTACCATAGTTGAATTTTGCCCATGGTCTCTTTGAGATTTCTTGGCATCAACTGCCAAACAAATGCAAGAAACCATAAAAAAGACTCAATTAGCAGAGTTGTGTCATAATTTCAGAAATCAGAATGGGTGCTCCTATTTGCTGTGTGTGTCCTCTTTCCCCAACTCAGTCCCACCAATTGGACAGGCAGACAGGAGCACCTTTTCTTTTGCCAGACTCATATAATACATGATTGCTTCTTCGGTCAGGTTTGTGAATTGATGGATGTTTCAAGATTTCAAACTGCCTGCCTCACTGCAGCTGTTTATTCACTTGTAGCGCAATGACTGGCATGCAAGTTTCAAACTGGAATGTTGAGGAGAATGCGGATAATATATTTAGTCCTCATCAGCAGACAGCACAAGGCACCAGTGGGTCTCGCTCCCAGAGGAGTGGCTGGCTACTTTAACTGCAATGCTTAGCTTGGCTTAATATAATTTGTTATTTAAGGCAGGTTTGAAAAAGAGCTGCCGTGCAACTTTTACGTTATGCTGTACTGTACTGCAAAGCGATTTGAATGTAATGGACAAAATGAACAAACCTAGAAATGATAATCTGTCTAAACCACTAGGGAAAGGTGGGGGAAGCACTCAGTGCATTTATATACCATTTTTACTTCAGTGCTTATTAATATCTGTAGCCTATTTCATAGATATACTAAATAGTGAATGCAGCTGGAATGGAGGCCAGTATTTCTAGAAGTGAATGAGCTTTCCTGACACAGGCTATAGAAGGGAAACATTCCCCAGAGGATCACGCAAGACTTCTACATATCTGTAGGAAATTGCAGCTGTCAGGCTTTCTTTTATTGCCCTGGCAAAGTGCTGTGTCAGTTCTTACAGACAACTTCTAACATGTAGATGGAAAATGACTACTTTCTCTATATTGGATATTGGCAGATAGATGAAAAGATGGGTAGATAGATGGATATAGAAATGAACTGATATAATCTGTGGGTTGTGACCAATAGTTGTGCAAACAATCTTTTCCTGCTCCTCCTCTCCACCTAAAGCCCCCTGTTCCCCCCCCCCAAAGTCTCTTCAGGTGCCCATCTGAACAGCGTTGGTTTTATCACACAGAAGTGTAGTGAGACATGGGAAACACCCAAAATTTGGTGGAAATATTGTCTGCCAGTGGAGCTCCACTGTATGCAGGGTTACTTCATCCAGTGTTGGGTTGTTTCCCAATTCTTGTGCAGTTCCAGAGTGCTCAACAGGGACCCCTAATCAGGGTTGTGTTGTTGTTGTTGTTGTTGTTGTTTGGGGGGGGTGATACAGCAAGCTCCAAGCGGGGGGGAGAGAAAGCGTTGGGGGAGCTGAGACAACCGTGTCCAGAAAAACTTCTTCGTATACATCAGCCTCCCAAAATATCCGGCGGAAGGTTAAATATTAGGGGCGCCCGGCCAGGCAGGGGGCGGGGCACCGCTCCGCAACGTGCGTCATGCGCAATGACGTCACGTGGCCCGCCCCCTCGCCTAGGGCGCCAAAATCGCTAGCACCGGTCCTGTACTCGCTGCTTTTTGTGATGATACTTACCAGTACAGAATACTGGCACCTCTTTCTCCCTCTCTCTCCCTTTTGCTGCCCCTGACATTCATTCTGTTCAGGCACACATGGCACTTTTATCAATACAAAGGTGCTAGCACTTCATGTTTTACCAAAAAAAGCACTGCTCATATTCCATATTTTGTTTTCTACACTACTTTAACATCTTATTTTTTTGGGGGGGGGGAATCTAAACAAAGGGTTCAATTCAACAAACCCAGTGCACTAGCAGAAGCCAGCACAAGGACTCCCGTTAGCACAACGGGACTTGCCACCACACCTCCCCCCACATCTGCTCTGGAAGGTGGAGAGAATCCCGAGAACAGCACACTGGTTAAGCAGAGGAAAGAGAGTTCCATCTGGAAAGCAAAAGCTTGCCTCGATGGAAAAATTTAATAATGCAATGTTAAATTCCACCCAAGGTTGTTGTTTTTTTGGAGTGTGTGTTCTCCATCTGCGACCAAACTATGCTTAATGTTCTGTGTTCATACTTTTTAAAAAAAATCAATATAAATAAGATATTACTCTTGAGAGCAGTTGGATCTCATTATAGTGAGTTGCATATAAAATGACTGCAAAACGAGCATGTCACGCCCGTTGTCCTATTTAATTTAGTCACATAGGTGGAATGGCAGTTCGATATTTTGACCCCTCCAAGTGCTCACTGGATGGTCCCACACTAACCCCTATCTCTCAACTTAACTCTCAATTTGTCTTAATTGTTATGAGGATAAAACTGATTTGCTTATTTATGTCCTGTTTGTGTCATAGGCCAGGAGTCAGCTTCGCCTGTTGAACAGCAGCCTGAAGGGGGAGAAGGCAGAATGACTCCACCTGCAGCTGATCAGTCCTCAAGGACACAGAGGAAAAGGCACGAATGACAACCAGCTGGCTTCAGCCTTCTTCAGCAGAGCTTCCAGCAGCAATCAGATGCTGGTAACGACGTTTGTGGTTCCTGGTTCTCCCTTGCTGCTTCCTGCTTGTCTTGATCATCGGATTCCCTGGCCCCTGGATCATCTGCCCCCTAGAATGCCTCCTGGTGAGTCAGCTGAACAGCATAACAAATTAATTAAAGCAAAACCAATTAGTTAAAAAAATTAAAATGCAATTCAAATACAAGTTCAAACTCAGTTCAAGGTTGCAATGATGTCACTCTCAAAATTCAACACAAATCTTTTTCTTTGTTGTTCTTTCCATGGTCAACCCTGCCATATGAGGCTGCCATATGAGCATGACATGAGCACAATATTAGCCTCCTGCTCATGTTCCCAGCAACTGGTATTCAGAGGCATACCACATCTGATACTGGAAAAAATATATAGTCTCTCTGTGTTGGTGGAACAGCATTCCTATTGAAATTCTACAAGCGACTGCTATCTGTACTTCAAAAAAAGAAGAAGACATTTTTGTGTCAACATGTTTTCCCACATGGACTAAAAGGTCTCTGCCTTAGGTGTTCGTTTTGTATTGTTTTGAAAACTATCTTTTCAAGTTGTTTTTTGTGCTGTGTTTGCAAATTGCATTGAGGCACGTGTAGAAGGTGATTCATAAATTAAATCAGTATAATTTCTAATAGCCATTGATAGCATTATCTTCCATAGAATTGTTCAACAGACATTTAAAAGTATCCAAGTTGACAGCTATCATTGCATCTTGTGGTAGCAAAATCCATGATTTAACTCTATGCCGTGGGAAAAGGTACTTCCTTTTGTCTGTTTTGAACTTCTTGCCGTTTAGTTTCATTGGATGACCCCACACTGTAGAATAGGGCTGGTCTCGCAATACTTTTTTTGGCATTTGGGAGGAACGGGTGGCATTTGGGAGGTTTTTTAAAGCTTTTTAAACAACAACAACAGCAAGCATTTCTGCATTTCTTCTACCAACAATTGTCCTTGGTTGTCCGCCCCCCGCCAAATAATAATAATAATAATAAATAATAAGAAGGAGGAGGAGGAGGAGGAGGAGGAGGAGGAGGAGGAGGAGGAGGAAGCCATATGCAGGTAAGAAATATAGCAGTAGCAGCAGTAGTAATTTCATGTGCAAAGACAGGCATTGACTTTTACAATGCTTGCTTGATAATTACCGGTACATATTAATATTTCTCCCCCATTATCTGTAAATTTGCAGACTGCATGCTATAGGTAGCACAGTTTAGCTTCTGGAAACTTGGAATTACAAGCAAGCTCCTCAGTGATAACCAGGGTTTGGATTGTAGCCTAATATAGGTATGAAAGGGCAATGCAGCTGGTACAAATGTTTGTGGACAAAAACCTTTGCAGAATTATTTGCAAGGCTGCCTGAAGGTAGTGATTTAACTTGGAATAGTCACAATCTATTAGCCCCCACAATTCAGTGACAAGTCATGCCACTGTTCTGTGAAGAAAGAACTTGTGGGACACATTGCAGGGCTTTCTCTGTGGTGGCTCTAGTAGAGCTTTGGAATCCACTTCCCCAGGCCCTAGAAGCTCTCTGTAATGTAGTTCTGCTGCAAAGTGATAGGTACTGAGGCACCTAAAATCTGGTGTGGAGAAATTATTTTGTTGTTGTTATTGTATCTTATTGTTTGTTTCTGGTAATGTTTAGCAATCTAGAACCCGTTCTGCATCACTCTGCATGTTTTTGTGGCAGAAAGGCACATAATACATATTCATATAAATAAAAGAATGTGCTTTTAACCTAGGGACAAAGAAAAAACAGGCATTCATATAGTTATTCCATTAAACCACAAAGGGAAAAGCTGAGTAGACTTTACTAATTGTTGAATAACTTGCCAATTATATTTTTTACTGAAGTTGG
Source organism: Darevskia mixta (assembly GCA_034641385.1). Taxonomy (NCBI): domain Eukaryota; kingdom Metazoa; phylum Chordata; class Lepidosauria; order Squamata; family Lacertidae; genus Darevskia; species Darevskia mixta. The sequence continues at coordinate 5,348,902 of JAWWNH010000018.1, read as the reverse complement.
ATGGCCTTTTTCTTCATTAGTATGAATTACCTTGAAGGCAACATTTTTCAATCAATGCTGATTTGCATGTAATTTGTCAGGAGGGAAGGAAAGCAAAATAACTTTATTTAAAGATTTCCCTTTGTTTTAAGTGTCATTAGCAGTTCTGACTAATCAGATTTTTACAATCTCATCAGGCGCTTTTAGAATATATCTATGAACTCATCTGGAAGGATGCCTTTATTCCTGAGTGTCCTGTATTGCATTACAGCACAGTAACGAGTCAGACTGCTACAGATGTTTATGTGAAATGCAATTAACACTCTGCCAATTTACTTTTTATAGGGACACAATCAATTTTTATTCATTTTAGAACCAGAATGCTTTCTTTTATTGTGTGTGGCCTCTGCTCTGATTATACAGCTAAACAAATTATTTCTCCGTTTGTTGTAAATGGCAATGTTTAGTCAGTAGGGTGCCATATTATAAATGGATCACATAAATCAAGTGCTGAATATAACTTTTCTGACAGGGGCCCATGAAATTATTCTGATTTTTGTTTTCACTTTTTCTATTCATAAGGAACATACTGTACTAGTAAATGCAGCCTCCTTTGATAAGTGGATTAATCTATGTGATCTTTATGTGGATTGATTAGTTTTTAAAGGGTTGGGGAGAAAATGATAGCTTTTCTATGTGCTTGTTTATATCTGAAGCCCTCAATGGATCCAGCAGCAGCTATTTCTATGGACTACATTTTATAAGGTGGTACTGGCCTTGGCCGATTAGCAATTCTCTTTTTCAATTGCTTCTTAAACCATATTTAAAGCCAACACATTCACAGTGCAATCCTACCTGAGCTTAAGAGAGGTTGCTCCCTGGCAAGTGGGTACAGGAACGTAGCCTAAAGATATTCGCTGAAGTCAGATGTATATCTCTAGCTGGCCAAACAACTATACATGCAAACAGGTGTGGGGAAAGCAGACAGAGATTTTCTCCGTCTCCCATAATATTAGAACTTGGAGCCATCCAGTGAAGCTGGAAGGCATGATTATTGCTAATTGACAGAAATTGGAAAGATTTCTTCACAAGGGTAAAGGTTAACGGACCCCTGACCATTAGGTCCAGTCGTATCTGACTCTAGGGTTGCGGCGCTCATCTCGCTTTACTTGCTGAGGGATCCGGCGTACAGCTTCCGGGTCATGTAGCCAGCATGACAAAGCCGCTTCTGGCAAACCAGAGCAGTGCATGGAAACGCCGTTTACCTTCCCGCCAGAGCGGTTCCTATTCATCTACTTGTACTTTGACGTGCTTTTGAACTGCTAGGTGGGCAGGAGCTAGGACCGAGCAACGGGAGCTCACCCCGTTGCAGGGATTTGAACTGCCAACCTTCTGATCAGCAAGCCCTAGGCTCTGTGGTTTAGCCCACAGTGCCACCCGTGTCCCTTTCTTCACAAAGGGCATAGTTAAATTTTGGCGTTCTCTACAAGTAGATACAGTGATGGCCACCAATTTGGATGGCAGGAAGGAATACCTGGGGTTTTGCTGGCTGTGCCACTAGGGCTGCTGGAGCAGGAATGACCAAGCATTGTTGTTTGTGTCAAATGTGGGGTTGTGTGCTTGGGTGAGGGGATCTCTGAGTGTGGGGCAGCAGCACAGCCCTGATTGGTTGCCCTTGGTGACATTTCCAAGGTTGTTGTGGGCGCCTCTCATGGTCTCAGTCCATGTTTGTATTTTCTACTTGTGTGTTTTCCCCTTCCGTTCCTGGGCTGCACTCATATTAGAACTGGCAGTCATTCCACCAGCAAAGCAGCAGTGCATGTTGGGTTCCTGTGTAATGTGAGTATGGTATTGCTCTGTAATACTAATAACTCTGGAGCAAGCTTAGAGTTTTGTTCGCCCTCCTGCAGGCAGCCGTGAAGGCCTCTGGTTTCACCTCTTAAATTTATTAGTATTCAGCTTCACTGAAGCCTACATGAATAATTGAAGAAAATAAACACCCCTAGGAAGTACAAAAAGATGTACAGAGGAAACGGCTCTAAAATTTGTTAGGAAATCTGATGAGAATTTTCTTTATAGTTTCTCCTAGGGAAAATGCATCATGGTGTCTGAGATGTTTTAAATTCATGTGCTCATGTTGCTAAAATGTTAGAAGGGCAGAGACTCTCGTGAAAAAGAGCCATACCTGCAACTCGTAGGAAACTTTCATGACCAGTTGAATGCATCTGAAATGGAAAGCATATGGTCTTTGTTAAGTTTAATGGCTAGTCTTTCCCTCAGATTAAGGTAATTTTTATTAGGATACAGAATAAGAGCAATATAGGTGGTTGTGCAAGAGGAACTTGTGCAATGTATAGATCCTTAGGCACAAGAAAGCTTCTATTTTGGATTGTTTTTAAATGGGATCTTTCCAGTTTGCAGCCATGCAAACAAATAACTTCATCACACCATGTTTTCATCCTCGATATAGGCCAAGGTTTTGGCATGTAAGAAAGCTGTGTTTGTATTTGATGTGGATGGATGATGGATTATTTAATTTCTATACTGCTTAATATAGTTAAAATATCTCTAAGCAGTGTACAGAAAACTGAAGAAACAACAGACAACTTAAACAAAATACAGTGGTACCTCTGGTTGCGAACAGGATCCGTTCTGGAGCCCCATTCACAACCTGAAGAGCGCGCAACCTAAAGCGCCGAATCTGCACATGCTTACCGCACAATTTGGCGCTTCTGCGCATGCGCGTGATGTCATTTTGCACGTCTGCACATGTGCGAAGCACCGAACCCGGAAGTAACCCATTCTGGTACTTCCGGGTTCGGTGCGTTCGTAACCCGTAGCGAACGCAACCTGCAGCGTTCGTAACATGAGGTATGTCTGTATTACAAAAATACATACAGATATGTTACATTAATACAAATTTACTAATATATATGAATAAATGCCAGTCCATTTTCCTTCTGACACACTGTGTGTTTGCTCAGAACCAGAAATGTCAGGTATTGATTGCCCATGATCCATGTAGTGTAGTGGTTAGAGTAGGGGACATGTCCTGGGAGACCAGGCTTCAAATCTCTACTCAGCCATGAAACACACTGGGTGAACTTGGGGCAGTCACTGCCTCTCAGCCTAACCTACTCACAGGGCTGTTGTGGGGATTAAATGAGGGGAGGGAGAACCATGTCTGCCATATTGAGCTCCATGGGGGGGGGAGAAGGTGGAATAGAAGTGCCAATCAGTCAATAAGATCTGAAAATACCATTAAATGAAACACTGCAGCTTTACTTATTTTTGTAGCATTCAAGTAAAATACAATTGGCACTTGTTTTGCTACTAATAATTTATATATTGTCATCTTTGCACATGCTACTACAATGCAGGCTGGTTAGGCTCCTATCCCCAAGGAGCATACGATCCAAAACCAGACCCCCCCCAAAAAAACAACAACAGAGGAAGGAGAAAAAGGGGGGGGGGAGAACAATAGTATGGGGTCATTTTAATTATGTGTACTTATCTTACAGTAAAGTTGGGTGACAAGGAGAGTGTCACCACTGGATGGACTGGAAGAAAATAGGGGATTTGGTCACACAGAAGCATGATGGAAGCCTGTTCTAGGCATCAGGGGCAGCAAGAGAGAAAGCAGTGGAGTCATTTCTGAGAGCAGGAGGCCTGAGGATGATGGAGCTGGATGGGATATTGGGTGAGTTGGTAAGAGCAAAGATAGGGTAAGGCAATGAGAGGTTTTGGGGATATCTGATATTTGTGCATGATTCAGAAATGGAAAAGAAGCCAATCTTGGGATTTCAGGACAGCTGGCTGGCTATCTATCTATCTATCTATCTATGTATCTATCTATCTATCTATCTATCTATCTATCTATATCTATGCATGCAGTCTCCAACTAAATTGTTACACTAAAGCAACAACCTTTTTGGTGCAATGTAACTTCCATACTCTCCCCACATGCCCCATAAATCTGCTCTGGAGGCTCCCCCCAACCTTTCTGAGCAAATTTAGGAGGGACATGGGGAAGCCTGTGGTGAGAAGATAGAGTATAGAAGTTACACTGTGCAGCAAAAAGTAGTTGCTCTAGCATAACTGTTTAGTGGGTTACTGCCCTTTATTTATTTAATCCCTGTATAGACCACTTTATATTTAAAAAACCAATTAAGCAATTTACAAGGTAAAAAGCTAAAATGCAAATAAAATCGTGTGTGTGTATGATAAAATAATGAGAATACAACCAAAATGTTAAAATCTTTAAAAACTGCAGCTTAAAAAAATAGAATAAAAACCATACATTCAGGATTAAAATCATTTATATTTTCTTCAGCATGATATATGCCAAGGTTTAAAATTAAATTATTCAAGTAACTTATCTTAATATTTTCATCTCAATAGTGATTTTAAAAGCTGGCTCTTGTCAGGCAAATGAAACAAAAACAGCACCAATTGCCCCCCATTTACTGACTTTATATGTGGTTCCTAAAAACTGTTGCAGTAAAAACAAAAAAACAAAAAAAAACTCTTCCAGGTTTACTCTGCCTTCATTCATATATTAATTCTAGTTACATGATACTTATAAAAGAGTCAGTTACCAGAATAATAAAATAAAGTGGGGGGGGGAGAGAGAAGAATCCATAATTTTGAAATAAAATATAAACCAATCAAAGTTAGATGTAGGAGTTGCCATGTGTATTTGATGTGGTAAAAGGGGTAATTTTTATATAGATATGTGCAAACCACCATTCAGCCATCTGGCAGCATAAATACCAAGGTGATCAAATGCCTAATTGGCTGACAAACCTGAATGTTTTTAAAGTACCTGGCAGGAATTAATGCAAAGGAAAGTGAATACAAACATGAGGAGAGGTAATTTTGCCAGGAAAGGTTCTTTGTTCTGTGCTTACCTCCCACACCACAATTCCTTTTATCTCATACATCTTTTATTCTCCTTCTTTTAGCTCTTCATGTGTGCAACTGTGGGTTATAAAAGAAAAGTTCCCAGTTGTAATTATGATCCATTTTATTGGTCATACCTTGTTCCAGATATGCCGTTCGTTCTATCACATGCTAGTTTAGGAGAGGGATTCCCCACAATCAAGAAACCTCTGGAGATGAAAGTAGTGGAGTGAAATGAAAGATGCTCATTTAATACAGATGCCAAATTATGTGACTACATCCTTATCCTTTAGCACTGATTTAGGCTAGAATCCTAAATCACCACTTACCTGGGAACCAGCACCATTTATTTCAATGGGACCTACTTCTGATTAGATGTGGTTAGGACTGTACTGTTAGTCCTGGAATTTAGATTAAAATCCTATGCCCGTTTACATGGGAATAGGCCCCACTGATCTCATGTGATTTACTTCTGATTATACATATATACAATTGCTCTGCAAAACTGGAAGTTATCATAGAGAGTACTTTCTCAGAGGTAGTTTGATATTACACCAGGTTTAGCAATGTTCCTAAAGAGCCAGGGGCATTAAAGTTGAATGGAGAACGTAAAGGCCAAAGATTATACTGGCCATTTCAAACAATTTTATATGGAAGTTTTGGGGTCTTGTTTCATCTGCTTTAAATAGTTAGATCCCTAATTATAATGCATGGATATCTACCAGCGCCTGGCCCACACATGTTGCTTGCTTAGTTACCATTACTAAGATTTCATTACATCTTTATCAGCTCTCAGATCACCTGCAGAGAATATGGTGCACCTAGAAATATTTAAACACTTTCCTGATTGGCAGACCCCAATGTTGAGTGAACCGTAGGTCCCCAATATGGCACCCATGGACACCACAGTGCCCCAATCAGGCTTCCTGAGCTCCCTTAAGAAATAGAGGTTTGGGGGGTTGTTTGTTTCTGCTGATTGGCTTCTTTTATGGTCTGCATTTAATTTGTCTATGGGTGTGTGTAAGTGTTTTGCCTCTTTTTGGAAGGGTTCTGAGCATTTCCAGCTTTTCAGTAAACTCTCTCTTTCTCTCTCATGCGTACACACAAAAACACACACACATCTTAGATTTCCACATTTCTTCCTGAGCATATGAGGAGGGGAAGGAGGAAGAGTAATAGAACAGAAGGGGTCTAGGGTTATCATCTATAGTGGTGAGCCAGAAAGAGGGAGCAGGAGAGGGAGCTGGGAAAGGTAGCAGGAGAGGTCACTGTACAAGCAGAGTCAGAAGAACTATGTAAGAGAAAACAGGAGAGACCCAGCAATGGAACCCTTCGAGTAAATTCTCCACCAGGGGATGCTCTGAATACAAGGGATCCCATAGGGTTCTGAGGACCCCTGAGACCAGGAGCCAGAATGGAGTATGGTATACCTTCCTGAAGAGTCGTGTGAATGAAATAAAGCTTCATCCCAAATTTTATCATGCAAAAGGAGGCTTTCTAAATGATCTTGCTTTAAAATACTTCAGAGCAAAGGGAGTGGTCCAGATTTTACATGGGGCAAAAGGAGGAGGCTGGGATGATTCTCAGATTAGGAAATTGGAAATTTTATAGAGAGCTCTGCATGTGTATATTTTGTTATGTATGAAGCCACCCCATCTACACATTAAAGTGGACAGAATACCCCTGAGTATGAATGAGATCTCTGTCTATCTTGAAGCGGCCATTGGATCAGAGAAAATGTGTCCTTTGGCAAATTAGATGCATGAAAATGGACAAATATGAAGCCAAAACAAAATAAACAAATAAAAAAATTCCTTCCAGTAGCACCTTAGAGACCAACTAAGTTTGTTCTTGGTATGAGCTTTCGTGTGCATGCACACTTCTTCAGATATGAAGCCAGTTGGAGATTCTGATCACATTGCTAAAACAGTTTCATGGTAAACTGGCATAATTTGTCTAAATACTGTAGAGTGTAAAAAGAATGATCAGCCTGGTTCAATAGGCTAAGCCAAACCTTGGCCTAGAGAGCGTGAGGTCTCCCAGACAAGTACACAGCCCCCTTGCTCTTCCCTGGTCCTTTTTGCTGCTGTACCACACTAAGGTAAGCAAAGCTTTGTCTTGGCATGTCATCTGAACTAGGGCTCCTAGTAAGCTCACTCCTCATTGACCATGAGCTGGAACCAAGGCTTATACTACAAGTCCCAAAACAGCTGTAAGATCCTCTCCAGGAGCCTGCATCATGCTCACATGGTCACACTGGCCAGGCTCCTTCTGTATTGTAAAGGAGAATGTGAGAGATGCATAAATTCTAAACATCTTCCAGGAAAGCTAAGGAGCAGCAGTTATAGTTCATTGTCGGGTATACAAGAGATACATTTCCAAAAACTCTATTTATAACTGCTGTTTTCGTGCAAAAGCCATTAACTTATTTTTGTTTGTTCCTTTAGCCTTTGGTCTCATTTCTTGAACCTTTATTTGAAACACACCCTAACTGTAGCATAATATTTTTGTTATATATTCTTCAGATATAAACCACTGTTTTCATTAGCAAAGAAACTTTATGGTTGCATCTGCTGTCCTGCTGCTTAGAAATTAATTTATCCCAGATAACTTCCTTTTCCTTTTATTAACGTCTTGTATCTTGATCACTGTTGTTCGTAGAATAGCATTTAGCCCCAACTTCAGACGCACAATTTGCCATTCATATTAATTCATAACTGATCACCTGTAAATAAGATAACTACTTAGTCTGCGCATGGATTCAGCATCCTAGGATAGCTAAGTGCTCCTGGAGACGAAGCCCCAAACTCTGCTAGCCGAAAAAGCTTGTTAATGGGTCCCACATGACAGAGCTATCAATTTTTTAGTATCGTATATACATGCTGTATCCATTATAACTTTCAGTTAGACCTAACTGTCCAGTAGCTTGCAAGGTTTTGCTTTTATTTTCACTCTGACATGGAGACAAAATTTAATAATGTGATAATGTAGCAAAAGTATGCCTCTGGAAAAAAGAAGGACGAACATGTGACAGTAAGAATACGGCTATCTTGCAAGAGAGCTGAAAAGTCTCTCCCCACCCCCCTTTTGAACATTACTCAGTTTGTTTAAATGTGCTTTGTAAGCAATGATAACTTGTCATTTTATCATTGATCTGTCCTTTCTTCTATCTCGGAGGGATTCATTAAATAATGCATGCACCCATGTGAATTACCCTTCTTCACTCTAGCATCCCTAGACCATTAGCCAAATATAGCAACACCAGCATCTTTCAACCCCTAGAAACCCTTTGGCTTTCATTTAATTAAATTATCCCATTATGAAAACTCTTATAATGAGATTAAATTTAATTATTTATTAGACACTTATTTGCACTAGGGAGCCTATCAATTATGCATGGTTGTGCTAAACATTTTTCAATCCATCACCTTTTCTTTTCATGGAAGGTGCAATTTATTAAGTGCATTTGAAGTACCATGACAATAGATATACAGCAAAAGGATGCAGGTCATTGCAGTACAATTTAGAGCAAATTACATAGGAGAAAAGGGGGGGAGGAATTAATTTTCTCCCATATTTACAATGTTTTCTGATCCATGTATGAATGATATCATAGAGCAGCAGGGTTCCTTTTTTTTAAAAGGTTTGTATAATAAACTGTAGCCTTTCATATACTGCAACATCAGTGGCCAACAAGCAAATTAAAACTCCAGTTGGGCCACACTTTTGTACATTCCAGCCATGTTGATTACAATCGAAGCTCCTTTGTATAAGGCTGCAGACTAAGTTTAGATGTCTATGGTTGGGGGAAGGGAAATCTAGACATTGCCAAAAGAAACTGCAATGAAGAAGCATTTATTCAGTGTGTTGGGAAAGCCTTACGATTTGAGAATATGTCTTACATGGCTGTGGAATCAGCTGCATATGACGTCACACTCAATGAATGTGCTGGACAAAGCAGATGTAGCTAGTTCTCACACTGTGCAGCTAGAACTGTAGCACTAAGAGCCCATCATGGTGTGAAGAGAGAAGTATGTAAATCTTCCAAAAAGGGAAGGAAGCAGAAATGCATCTTCCTTGTGGACACGGAAAAGAAGTCATTGGTCCCGATGCAATGAAGACCTTCCCTTTTATCGGACCTTGTCAATACCCAATTAATTATTTAGTTGCCGTTCTGTGTTGCTGAAGGCAGGATTTCAAGAGAGCTTGTAATGCTTAAAATACATTGTCATCATTAGGTGACCTGGTTTTTTACTTCTACCAGTGGTTTCTGCATAGGAGAACAGTAGCACTTGACAGGAGAAAGTTACAGTATAAATGAAAGTTGCAACATGCATGTTACTACAAAGCATAAGTAAACAAAGCTTGATACTTAAATACTTGGGTGAGAGGGTTAGTTGTATCATTAAGTCCACACTATGTTTAACCTGCTCTAAATCAACGTATGCAAACAAAATTAATGAACAAAATACATGCTGAAAATAAACTCAAGTCAAAGGCATAGCAAAGTATTAGAGAAAAGAATTTAAATATGCTAATCAATGCACAGTTTTTCCAACTCTGAAAATGTCTTGGTTTGTCAGTAAGAATATCTTGCTTTCTTCAGAGAACATGTGGAAGCAGGCTTATGTATGCAGAGTTCATGTTGTTGTGTTTTGTGTCTGAATGTGCCTTTGCATCTTCATTCCAGCACTCATCCTGAGTCCCACTGAAGGTAAAGGTAAAATGTGCGGCCCCATCCAGTGTTGCTACTTGTCATGTGCTACTAGAGCTAATTTGTCCATGTCCAGTCCTCTATGCTGTAGCACCCAGAGAGAGATGGGGCAAGCAATTGGACAGAGGCTCCTGTGCCCATTTTCTCTGAAGGGGGCACTGTGCGATGCCCAGAGTGGGTGAGGTAGGAGCTGTTGCTACCTTCTCTTGCTTCCTCACATCTCTCACCAACTACCAGAAACGACAAAACTTGCAGCAGGAATTACAGGGAAATTCCTGTTTGTCAGTGCCCTCATCCGCTTTGCCCACTGTGCCCCCCCAGGATCCTTTACAGCTGTGTTTTTCAGGCTGTGTACACACCACAGACATTTAAGGAACATCCTCCTGAGAACTGTACTTTACTCTTCACAGAGCTGTAATTCCCAGCACCCTCAACAAACTACAGTTCCCAGTATTCTTTTTTTTTTTGGTGGGGAGGGCATGTGCATTAAATGTATGGCGTGCATGCAGCCTCAAACTATCAGCTGGGACCCACCAGTGGGGAACTTTCAGGTGAGTCTCAAGTGCTGCAGCCTGCACAGTGTCTACTCATTTGGCTGCCTTACCCACTAGCTGTGCCATAGTTGTTTGGTTGAGACAATGCCAGCACCAGCAACTCTTTGCATGCTGAGTAAAAGTGGCTGAGAAACATAGGAGTTGGGCAGGGTAAGAGAAGGAAGGCTGCAATGTTGGGGGGAAATCAAATAAAAAGATTAGCATTTAATTTTTATTTATTAATAACAGAAATAGAAAGAGAAGATTATGAGAGAGGAAGAGGATATAGGAACTACTTGTCACAGGAAAATGCTGTGACAAATAATGTAGCTATTTCAAAACAAATAGATTACTGTCACTAGAAAGTGATGTTGGTGCCTGCAAGCTGATTATACCAAAATCTGCCTCCATCTGCCACCATTTTGTGACTGGTGGGCCTATGTATTTTCAGCTAAGTGGGGCTTGTGGGTAGAAAGTTTGAGAGGCCCTGTTTACTATCTCTGTTGGAAGGCAAGGGAATGAAGGAAGGGTGGCTATTTACTGTTTTCTATCTGATTGCCTCTTCTCATGAGCAACAGCTGCTAATCGGCTGCTTTTCCTCCAAGTGAAAAGTGGTAATGTTAAGCATCCTTTTAAAAAAGAAAGAAGTGTGCTTAATGTGCAGCTTGACCCTGACATTGGCCAAAGGGTATCTTCCTGTAGCCTTTCAAATGTGCATATTAAGAAGCAATATGCACAGATGTATGCACACATCTATAATGGGCACGGACTCATATGGCAGGATAGAGTGGTGTGGAGCCAAAGGTTCAAACTTACTCTTGAGAATTTTGACTGAATTTTCATTCCAAGGTCAAAAAAAGCAAGACAGTGTCAGAATTAGCTAAAACAGCATCAATCATTTAGAAACCTATTCAGAGAGCTACTTACCAGTAAGGTGATATGTCTCTGCAAAACACAATTCTTTGCCTTACATTTTGCATTTAGTAATCTGGATGCTGCATGTATCTAATCCCTTTGCTTTTTAAAATTAAATCATTTACTTTAAAAAGAAAACAGCTTTTCTGTGCATAATTTCCAGTAAGGAAACTTAATTACCCTCCTGTGGCTTTTCCCCACTCCCTTCTTCCTGGTCACAGAAAGAGGTAGCTATCAGGTGCTATGATCCCAAATAGGTGTTTTAAAAATGATTGGGAAATTTGAAGGTGCCTCGGTTTTATATAACATGTAAAATATCAATTTATCAATGACATGCACTAGAAGATTTAAGCATAGATAGGTGTTGAGGGTTATATCCATGTGGATATTATTACAGTTGTTCCAAATAGATTTATTACTAGGAGATCATATTGGTTGGAATTCAACACACAAAAATAAGTAACATGGATCTAAAACTGGCTAAAACCTAATCTTCCCCCCACCGCCCCATACTAATATGAAGGGTCTAGACTAGCTGCACATACCCAGTTACAATGCCCTTGTTGAAGCCATTTTACAAAGTGCAAGATTGCATCAGCCATATCTTCTCTGGGATTTGACTCAATGCCAGCACCCTGTGTGGGTTCTTAAGCATCAGGAAGACCGGCCTGAAAATTCATAGCCTGCTTCTCTGTCCCGTCTCTCTTTTTGAAAATAACACTGATCCTATGAGGTTTGGGCATTTGAGATGTGCAAACATTTCAGGACTAGTGGAAAACTGAACTGAATAGGACCCATTTCTAGTCATTCTTAAATGAATGACAAGTAGAACAAATGGGTAAATATGGCAAATGTTAGATCCCAGACACAAGGAGCCCTGGGATGTGCTGTTCTCCAGATTTTTGATGTTAAGGACTCTGATGCTCAGGACATTGCCCAGAGTCCCTGGAAAATGTTGATTTTGCAGCATTTGGAGCACCAGAGGGAAAGGATTGAGCAAAAGTCTTGCAAAGAACAATGAAGGTGCATCTGGAGGCAATCTGGAGATGCTGAAGTATGATGCTCCAAGTCAGGATGGAATCCCCTTTATAAAGTCTTGCTATAAGTCACAGTTAAGGTGAGGGGTTTGAGCTGTCCGCAGGACTTCTCTAGTATTGAGTCACACAACCCCCAGCGACAGCAGCATCCCTTTTAGCCTGGGAGCTCTCCTAGGTCCTAGAGAGTTCAGTCATCTTATGCACACCATACATTTAAAATGCATTTACAAAGCACACATACACCCAAGAATCCTGGCAACTGTAGTTCATCCATCACAGAGCTACAACTCCCAGCATCCTTAACAAATTGGTTTGCAAGATTTGGGGTGGAGGATGTATGGAAGCCTTAATCTAACTTCCTGGAATCCGGTCTATTGCTTGATGCCCGGTGTTGAATCACACCAGTGTCTCACAGGCTCTCTACCTGGTCAGTTAAAAAATAGACAAGTTAAGAAGACAGGGAGGAAATATTGTCTCATTGCTGTGAAAAAAGAAACATTTCAAATCAGTTAGGGTTGCTGTGTGCTGAAAATGTGACCTCCCATCCCTAGCTGTAGGGGAATTAGCAGAAATAGGCTCCTTCCTGGGTTCATCCAGCTGGAGTCTGTGCTGGATTGCATTCCCTGCTGTGGATGGAAGGGCAATTCAGGATCCAACCCTTAGCTTATCTGCTTGACTCAAAATTCACGACGATGGCCAAGCCATTATGGCGAGAAGCTACACATGAACACTTCACCGATTAATTTTTACAGGCATCTGCGTAGCATTCTGTGCATGCATGACGCGTCTATTGTCACAGCCCCACACCTTCACTCTGTTTTGAGCAGATGAGTTTTAAAAAAGCACGTTAACAGGATGCAAGTTTATTCCTTACATTATTTATGCAAAACAAGTGGCAAGATGCCCGAGGCTTTATAACAATACCTCATTAGTTACAATCAATGTAAGCACCTCTGAATTGCTTGCAATTATGAATCCTGTTACTTTATGATCTGCTCGAAATATCTCTAAATAATACAGTAGAAGCATAAGTATCTGTTGTTTATGCTTGGTTTCTTTCAGTAGCATATTATAATAATTACTCAATTCCCCAATTAAAGTGAAAATATAATCTTAATTTTGCTTGTTTTACGGACTGAAGATTCAGGACAATTTAAGCATTTGTGCTTCTGACTGATACCAGTGTACAGTTTGTAAATAGGGTATACCTCTTGCAACTTTTTTCTCAAAGTAGCATCAGACACTTTCTAAGTTTAGAGTACATGCTAGTTGAAAAGGAAAATGTTTGTGTTAGCTACAATTATTAAAAGATAGTTTTTGTTGGATAATTAAACAGTTGAGAATAATTTGTTTTTGCTGTTTCACTTTTAACTGTTTTTCCAGGAGAATCTCTGTTAAAGTGAAATGCTGATATCAAACCAGTCGAGTTTTGTTCGTCTTCAGTGTGACTAAATTAGAACTCGGCTCCAAAAATGAAACAATTGATGACTCAGCTGATCTAAAACCATTGGATTTCATCTACTGATCGCCACTTGCTCTGCATCAAATCCCATCGGTCTGTGGGGGGAAATAATTTTCAGAAAAGTGGACTTTTAAAATGCTGACTGCTAATGCATAGAGGCAGGTAGCAGATGACTCAATGATCCCAAACATTCAGGATTATTTACTTAATTTCTTTATTTTCAAGATGTCTAGACCACCATTCTGACCGAAATTATGCAAGGCAGTTTACAATAACGTGAAATCAATAACAATAAAAATCAAGGCATATGACCACAATATAAAGCATCACTCTCAAATGACCAAAACGATAACGCAGCACCTGCCAATAAACCCATACCTGTCACAATCCAAATATGAAAAAGGGTGGTGGAATAAAAATGTTCATTGCATGCCAAAAGCTAAAAGTGAGCTGGCCTAGCAGGCCTCCTGGGAGGGACAGTTTCAAAGCTACAGTAGCATCATGGAAGAAATCTTGCTTTTTGCTGGATCCTAAAAAGGTCTTCCCCAGCAGATTATCAGCACCTCAAGCACTCACATGGCAGAAGACATTCAAGGTTTGCTTGTTCAGGTCATTTAATGGCAAAGCGAAAAATCATTGCAGCCAAACAGGAATGTAAGTATGTTGGAAGCCTGGCGCATCACCTGGGGGAACTGCTGAAACACACACACCGTGACCCAAATCGAGCGATAGCGTCCGGCCACCTGCCCTGCTGCTCTCCAGGGCCAGGAAAACCCCGGAGCCAATGCAGAGAGGAGAAGGAGAAGGAAGGAAGAGAGAAAGAGGAAGAAAAAAAAGAGGGGAGCTCCGACCTTACCGCGCCACCGCTGTGGAGGAGAGGTAGGAGAGCACTGGGAGGGCAAGGACATGTGGCCAAGCCCAGGCCCAACTCGAGCCTACTCCATGGCGGCTAGCACTCCAAGAGAGCACGCCAGGGCCCAGAGGAATGCCGTGCGACAGAGGAGACCACAGAAGAGAAGATATTACTTCTTAATTTTTTTAAAAAATAACTTTTTTTAATAACTTTTTTTTTCTCTTAAAAAAAAAAAAAGTTGTGTCCCCGGATTCTTTGAAAAAAGAATCTGGTAACCTTAGCCAAATAGTGTTGGAACAGTGGTCCATCTTGCTCAGTATTGTTGACCCTGACTGACATAAAATCTCCAGGGTTTCAGACAGCAGTCTTACCCATCCCTTCCTGTAGATGCTGGTTATTCAGCATGTGACCTTCTGCATGCTCTATTACTGAGGACCAAACTAGGTTGATGTTAAATATGTCTTTGCACAGGGGGTTGGACTAGATGACCCTCGAGATCCCTTCCAACTCTACAATTCTATGATTTAATGTGCACGTTTTTATTTAAAAAATGCAAATATAAATTGCTGTGGGGTGATAATTATCAGCATTATAGCAAGTACTGCAGTCCTGACAAAAAGTTCTTCTTAGCTGCTGCTGCTGCTATTTGCATTGGGAGGAAGTCCTGCATTGGCACTAATATTTAAGTAAGTGGGATGTAACTGCTGCTCTTGAATTATGGGAAGGAGGATGAAGGAAGGAAGGCCCCAATTTTATTTTGTGATACCTGTCCTAGCAGCTGCATTTAACAGGGCCAAAGTGGAAGTTGATTTGGCTAAAGTTGGGGATATCAGATGGTCAGAGTCGTGGATTTCATTAAGAGCCCAGTGACATTTCCCGAATAATTCAAAAACTGTTATTGTTTTGTTTTTTTACACACATACACTCATACATACATAAAATCAAATACAAAAGTTAACCATGTTGAATTGCTTGCTTGCATATTTTTTTTACCTATCTCCAAAGATACTGTATTTGAAAATAGCAAAGAGGTGAGGTTTTCATTCTGCAGCCTTCCCTGTAGCCTATGCTTCCTGAAAGCCTCATGACGTCCACTGCTGAGCTTTCCTGTAAGCATGAGAAGCCAGGGAACCTGTGTTTCAGATGGCCCTCTGCTCGTGCTGTTGTTGTGAGTGGAGTCTTTTCACCGTTAAGGAAATCATTGCAGAAAGTGTTTTTGTTTTTCTTTAAAGGTAAAAGGGAAGTGTTGGCAGGCTGCTAGCTGCAAGAGCCTGGGAGGCAATTCGCTCCAGTATTGACTATGGTTTATTTTGCAATAAAAGCAAGGAGGCTGCTGGATGCCTGCCTGGTGGAAATTGGTCACCTCGACTGAGATGATGTTGCAATTCACATGCACAGGACCTCAGGCAATGAAACCCTGTCAAGCCAGTATTACAATAGGGCATCGCTCCAGAGATGAGGCTGGTCTAAATTTAATTTAATCATGCTAACTGAAGAGTGCATAACACTATTGGCCTCCACAAAAGAAAATTCTGCAGGGTGGGGACCCCATCCTGCCAATAAGTGCATAGTTATACCATGCTGTAAGAAAGGCTGCCCAGGAATTACACCTCCCTATAGCAAATCAATTTTGGAATTCGCTTCAGAGATTTTGTTTAGGGCAGTATATAAACACCAGGCTTCACAGCCAAATTCTTCTGTTTGCTGCTTGAAACCACTCGTGCTGAAATCACTTTATTTCAGAATGGAACTAGGGGACTGATTCCATTCTCTTCCGCAGCTTTTCCTCAACTACCTCCAGTTTTCTGCCTGCCTGGATCCATGCTTGCTGAAGTGGAGATCCTCGTTGGTGGTCAAGAGTCCTTTTAAGGGCTCCCTTTCAGTTGCTGCATCTCTGGATCCTGGCTTGCTGAAGCAGAAATCTTTGCTCCTTGTTATCAGGCATCACTGTAATTCCTTTTCGCACCTACTAAAAACAATTTTGTTTTGCCAAGTCTATCCAGATATGTAGAATGTTGACATCCTACACCTTCCTTATAAAGAGCGACCTCAACTCTCTTTGGCTTACTCTTCTCCCTTCTCCCTGTTGCTGTCCTATGCTGTCACTGCTAAAAATTGGCCGCTGTTTCTTTAATGCTAAAAGAACTAAGTCAGCATGAGTCAGTGGTCTACAATGACTCATGCAACCTTTCACCTAATTGTACCTGAATATATAGAGTGGTCAGTGTTGGTGTGGTTGTGGGTTGGGTTGGTTGGTTGGTTGGTTAGAGAAAGTTGGTAGTGTTGATGTGTGTACAGTTGGTCGGTCGTTTTGCAGATAAAGACTAATAATAATAATAATAATAATAATAATAATAATAATAATTTATTTATACCCCGCCCATCTGGCTGGGTTTTCCCAGCCACTCTGGGCGGCTTCCATCAGAATATTAAAATACAATAATCTATTAAACAGTAAAAGCTTCCCTAAACAGGGCTGCCTTCAGATGTCTTCTAAAAGTCTGGTAGTTGTTTTTCTTTTTGACATCTGGTGGGAGGGCGTTCCACAGGACGGGTGCCACTACCGAGAAGGCCCTCTGCCTGGTTCCCTGTAACTTGGCTTCTCGCAGCGAGGGAACCACCAGAATAAAAGCAGAAAATACTCTGCAAGGACACTCTTCTCGTGGACTCTTTTTATGCCGACAACGGTCCGAAGACCAGGTTGAGGAGACAAAGGAAGTCAAGACCTTTGCTTTTTTTCAAGCACTGACATATGCCTTCAGCTTGACTGAATATGGTGTATTCAAAGAGCAAT
Organism: Darevskia mixta; assembly: GCA_034641385.1. Classification (NCBI taxonomy): domain Eukaryota; kingdom Metazoa; phylum Chordata; class Lepidosauria; order Squamata; family Lacertidae; genus Darevskia; species Darevskia mixta. The sequence goes on along the minus strand of JAWWNH010000018.1, from coordinate 5,331,713 downwards.
GGTGGTCTGTTCAATCTGGCACATCCCCACTCTGAAACAAAAGTGTGGTGGGTTCTTATCTGAGAGATGGTGTTTGCAGATGACGTAGCCTTGACAGCGCACTCCAAGGAAGCTCTACAGAGACTCATGCCCAAGCCTGCATGGAGTTCAGGCTCACCATCAGCCTGACAAAGAGCAACATCCTAGGTCAGGACATCACCAGCGCTCCACACATCTGCATTGGTGACTGCTCTCTGAGCACCCATTCTTTTTAAAAAAACCATTGCCTTACACAGACCACTTGTTACTCACCCATCTTTCTCCTATGCCTTGTGTACGCCCTGTGTATTTGTTTGCTTCTTGTGTGTGCATGTTAATGTAGTCTTAGTTAGATTTACCTAATCCTCTCAGTCCAAAGAAGTGCGTGTGTACACACACATATAGTTGCCTCATTAAATGTGTGGGCGGAATTCAATGGAATTCAATGTAGTGCTGAGTGGGGTAGGCATGAGTAGAGCAATTATTACTGCAGAGTACGCAAGAACACTGGATAGCAAATCAGATCATTGGTCCCTCTAATTCAGTATTGCCTAAACCAGGCACCCCTAAACTTGGCCCTCCAGCTGTTTTGGGACTACAACTCCCACCATCCCTAGCTAACAGGACCAGTGGTCAGGGATGATGGGAACTGTAGTCCAAAAACAGCTAGAGGGCCAAGTTTGGGGGTGCCTGGCCTAAACTGACTTGCTGTGGGTCTCCAGGATTTCAGGTGGGGACATGCCTAATCCTACTTGGAGATGACAGGGATTGAACCTGCAATATTTTGCATACAGAGCGTGTGCTCTTCCACTGACACACAGCCCCTCTCCCTTGTAGTCCACGTTGAGACATGCTGGCTGGTCTAAGGTCAGCCATTGCGTTGCATAATCAAATGGAGATTTGAAAGCAGGTCTCCCTGGATTTAGCACACTACACAAAACTGTGGTTCTTCAGACATTTTCACAAGTATTAGCATGCATTTTGGCATAGGGCCCCATGCTACTGTAAACTAGAAAAATACGGGCTTTAAACAAAGTGAGTACCGTAAATATTAGAAACTGGGCTAAATTACCCCCTTAATATTGCTGAATGAGTAGTGTGCTGTATAAAGCAAAGTTATCTAAAGTTTCATGTTTTAATCCATAATTTTAAGTTCTGTTTAGCTTTCCCCTGCCTAGGAGTTTCTGTTTCGGAACGAATTCATATCTCACTGGCCAAGAAAAGAAAGTGAACAGCCTTCCGATTAGGCCTCAGCTAATTGGAGCTCTATAGATCAGCCAGCAGGGGATGACATGATAGCAGCACTACTATTATCCTTCTTCTTGCTTCTCAGTGATTTGTTTTCCTGAGGTAACTTGAATCCTAGACAGTCTCTATCAGCACGGTTTACAGCTTTTATTTTACAAATGCTGGAGGAAATGTCATTTCCAGTTGTAGTTTGTCGTTTTATTTAGTCTTGTTCATCTAAACTAATACCCTGCAAGAGAATAAAACTACATTCTTCAAGGCAAAATCCCTGACTTTTATATGATACTTCCTGAAACTGGTTTTATAGAAACATAAACACAATTTACAATGATTATAAGAAAGGACATGCCATTTAGAATTCTTAAATGGACCCATTTGCAAACAAAATAAAGGCACTCATATTTGGCAAAACAATAATAATAATAATCATTTCCATATAATTTATTTCATATTCTGTCATATAAAATTATTGTGTTGGCAAAATTCCTGGGGATATGACAGAAGCAAAAAAACTGGGTATGTAATTGAAGGTCAGTATAAATATACAAATAATTCCCCTCCCCCAATTTATGTCACCTCGTTCTCAACTGCAAAATAAATTTCCAGGTAAATTTTGTTCTGTTTGTTGTGCCTGAAAAAAGCAGTTTCTCATAACAGGGTTAAATCTTTATTTAATTCTATATAATCTGAAATGGCTGGGGTTAATAGAAGGATATATTAATACAGTAGAACTGTTTCTAGAGTGCTTATTTATTATTTTGTATAATTTTCAGTACCATGCAAGTATGGTATTCAATAAGATCTTAACCTTTATTTACATTTGAGCTGGGAAAGGTACCTCTTTTAAGTATTTGATAAAACAAACCAAAGCTGTTGCTTTTATTACCAAATAACACACAGTCCAGTTTCCTCACCTCCCAGAGCACTAAACTAAAATTCAGTGGCATTAGGCTACTTGATCTCTTGCAACCATAAGTTAAGGAAAAGTCGTCCCCCCCCGTCTCTCTCTATTTTTTTAATATAAATGTGTGTGTCTGTGTATAATATGTATGTATATGTATAAATGTACTGTATACAGGTTGTATACTTATTGACATTGCTTAATATAAGCCTCAAGAATGCGAGGAGTACTCAGTGTGTTTCCAATAGCAATGTGATTGTAGTGTTCTGTGGATTAAGTTACCAACCCTTTGAATTCTGACCTTCAGTCTAAAACAGCTTTAGAGGTTACTCTTTTTCCGATTTGTGAGACTGAAGAAAAGGAGCTAATGCTGCTGGAACGAAGGGGGAGGGGTAAAACTTTGAAGCTGCTGGATTCCCCCACCCCCACCATTGTTCTCCAATTATAACTGGTTAGATTTTTTAAAAATTATTATTAACAAATTTAAAGGAGAAATTTCAGCCGCTGTGCAATCATTACACTTTAACTCTGAGATCAAATCCTGCTTGCATTGACGTTGGTTGGAATTTTGACATTGTATTCAATGGCAAACTAATGGATCTCTGGTAAATACAATTTAAAAAATATTACATATATGATATGAAGTATTGAAGTGAGTCACTACGATTAATTGGAGTTAACCAATTAATAGGTGGGGGGAAGTAAGTGATCCATCTAACTATACTTTTAATTCAGACATCCCCCTTTGTCATTTACAGTTGACACTTCTACAAGATGATGTTGTTCACCCACCCCAAAACAAACAATAACCAGGCATGAACTATCCAAGCTGAAATGATTGGTTGCAATAGCAGCAAATTAAGCATGTGCTTAATTAACAGACTACACTGAAAGATCAATGACATTGTTGCATTGGATCTGGGTTGTGTGGCTGTGCATACACCCACCCAAGCCCCACAATCTGATTCAGAGCCTGATTCAGCTATATATAACATTTTTTTTCAAAAATAAAAAATACAGTCATGTATGTATTATTGCATTGCATGTGTGCTGCTTGTGCACTGACTGTGTACAGCAGGGGTAGGCAACCTAAGGCCCAGGGGCCAGATGCGGCCCAATCGCAGATGCAGAAGGTCTGGGAATCAGCGTGTTTTTACATGACTAGAATGTGTCCTTTTATTTAAAATGCATCTCTGGGTTATTTGTGGGGCATAGGAATTCATTCATTATTTTTTTCAAACTATAGTCCGGCCCCCCACAAGGTCTGAGGGACAGTGGACTGCTGAAAAAGTTTGCTGGCCCCTGGTGTACAATGTACTCACAAGACTTACACACACAAAAGTACTAATAAACGGGAGGGCGGAAACAAGAGAATGGGCCTTTTCTGCAGTGGCTCCCCATTTGTGGAATGCTTTCCCCAGGGAGATTTGGCTGGTGCCTTCATTATACACCTTTAGGCCCCAGGAGAAAATGTCCCTCTTTAACCAGGCCTTTGGCTGATTGACATCTAACTTATTAAAAGAGATGTGAGCTTGCTGCATTTTGACACCACCATCCCTCTGTCCAAGCACTGTGATTGGAGAGTATTTGGTGAGAGTCTAGCCCTGGATTGGAAGCTAGAGCTGTCAGTAAGCAAAGTCCAGCTCTCCTTCCTCTCCCCACCCAGCATTCTTCTTATATGGCTTGCTTAATAATTACAGCAGTGGAGACTGTCTAGCTTTAGAGATACTAATATTTAGTTTCAGATTGGCACGAATTGTTACAAATTTATTCGGGCACATGCAACCCACTCTGTGGTGTTTTGTAGCTGTGTCAATCTGATCCAAATTTGGCACAAATCTGTACAAATTGGCTGGTTCAGTTTGTATTTGGACAAATTGGTTGCACAGTCTTGAATTGCCTCCAGGGAAGAGTATTGTAAGCAACACTCTTGGAAATAATAATTAATGAAATGTACCATATCTTTATGTCTATAAGATGCCCCCATGTATAAGACGCCCCCTATTTTGGGGGACTCCGATTTAAGAAAATGGGGGAAGATCTATCCGTGTATAAGACGCCCCAAATTTTTTGACATTTTTTAGGAAAAAACCCTAGTCTCGTACACGGAAAAATACGGTATGTCATGGGCAACAATGTATTTTTTCTGAAATAGCTGCCTAACCCTTTTCTTGCTTAAAAAAGAAAATACTTTAGGCCACCAATTACAATTCAGTCAAAGTTAGGCACTTAAAAATACAATTGACTTTAATGACAGTTAAGCATTTGCTTAACACTCTCTGAAATTAATGACTGAATTCCAGAAAACTCTGTATTACAGTATAATTTTGTGCATATTTACTCAGAAGTAAGCCACATTAAGTTAAATGAGACTTACTTCCAGGTAAGTGTGTATAGGATTGCAGCCTTAAAAGTACTTAGCCTTGGCTGCACTACACACATTGTTAATTCTTATTCAATTTTACAAAGAAAAATAATCTGCTTTATTGTTGATTTCAAAGTAATTTTTAAAAGGCTAGCTAACATTTCATAACCACATGCATGCAAAACTTCTGTTTTTATAGTTTTTGCGAGGCCCAAGGAGCCAATAAAGTATTGGAATAGATCTGATTATTCTAGTAAGTATAATTCAATCTGTTGTTTTTCACACAATTAAATGTATTTGGAAGCATATACCCATAATAATTATGATCTAGTCACAAAGCATGCTTATTATCTGTGTTGAGTGCTTTATTAAAATGAATAACCAAATTACCGTCAACTCATGTAGCAAATGATTATTATATTATGTTCCCCCCTCTCATATTGAGAATGCATTAAAATGTTAATATAAATCATTATCAACAGTGTTTCGTATGGAGCCTATAATGTTCCTGATATGTTTTCATCTTGGTCTTACAGTCATTTAAGTAGTATACAATGCTTGGTTCAGGAGCTTTAGACCCTAGTGGAACTTTGCAAAAGAATAAAGTTACTTAACTGAATCTGTGTGTTCTGAACTGGATTTTATTGTTCATTATTAAGTGACTTCTACGGTGACACAAGCATTGTGTTTGAGAGAACTAGTGCTTTTAAAGCTAATAAAATATGTTTTACTTGATGGAATTACAATTGCGTGACACAGACAATACCTACAGACTCCAACAGCATTGTTTTGATATAGGGTCACATTATAGTGAACATACAATGACATAGCTGTGCCTTCTCAACCTCAAAACTCTACTGCAGACAGTGGCTTGCACATTTTATCACCAAATCCCAGTGAGCCTTTTCCGATAACTAGAGTTCCTTGCCCCCCTTTTCCTCAAGTGTAAGTAAAGTGCTTTCAGTTGCCTTGGCAGAGATCTTGCTATTATTACAAGCATAGAGCCAGGTAAAGGAAAGGTAAAGGGATCCCTGACCATTAGGTCCAGTCGCAGACGACTCTGGGGTTGCGGCGCTCATTTCGCTTTATTGACCGAGGGAGCCGGCATACAGCTTCTGTGTCATGTGACCAGCATGACTAAGCCGCTTCTGGCAAACCGAAGCAGCGCACGGAAATGCCATTTACCTTCCCGCTGGAGTGGTACCTATTTATCTACTTGCACTTTGACGTGCTTTCAAATTGCTAGGTTGGCAGGAGCAGGGACCGAGCAAAGGGAGCTCACCCCGTCACGGGGATTCAAACCGCCGACCTTCTGATCGGTAAGCCCTAGGCTCAGTGGTTTAGACCACAGCGCCACCCACATCCCATAGAGCCAGGTAGAAGGGTGTAAAAAGAAGGAAACAATAGCTCTACTACATGGACTGTTGGTGTATTTTAAGATTCCCGGGGAAAGACCCAAGGGAAGCCACAAACTGCTACCCAAAATACATGAAAGGCCATCTTTCCCCATATGAACTTTCCTATTATAATTTTCCTTGGAGGCCCTTCTTCAAGTTTCACTGTCATTAGGGGAAATACGGGCGGTGAAACTTGTCTTTTGTGATGCCCAGGTTATAGAATTGTTTCCCAAAAAGATTCATCTGACACAAAGCCTCATGTTTAGAGGTTTTAATGAATGCAACCCACTCTGAAAGTCTTTTGACTAAAAAGTAGGTCGTCAAGAATTCTAAATTAATTAATTAATATAAAGCCAGGGCTGGGCATCTGTGGCCCTCTAGGTGTTACTGGATTAAAGCTGCCATCATCCTTGACCATTCGCTGTGCTGACTGAAGCTGATGGAGTTACAGTCTACAAGTTCCCTAACCATGATATAAAGAATTTCTTCCCTTACTTCTAACACTAGAAACCAACAATTTTTGGTGAAGCACATAGTCTCCTGTATTACATTGATTAGGATGGGGTGAGCAGTTGCAAATGAAGATGAGAACCACTTTCTTGGCCAATCAAGGTGCATCCAAAATCTGATCCAAAGCTATTGCTTTTGGTTCCTTTTGTTAACTGCATTGGCATATGTGCAATTATGGTTCCTTACACATGATTTGCCTTGGTGGATCAAGATAAGTAATTTAGGAACAGAGAGTAAAGATTCAAACATCAAAACTATGGGTTCATAGAATCATAGTTGTAGCTAACATTATTCATATTCAGAATGAGATTAATCATGTCTATTAATTTCAGTGGGTCTACTCTGAGTATGATTGACACACACACAAACACACACACACATTCTGACATGTATTTCTGACTAGGAGAGTCAAGATCCATTATGCAAAGTGGAGTTTCAAAAGCAGTTTTGTGATACAGCCTTGAGGGCTTCTGTTCAAAGATAAAAAAAATAAGAATATCACACTGGGAATGTGCAATCTTTTGAGGGTGTCTAAATCAGCTCCTTAAAATGAGTGGGAAGGAAGTAATTTGTAACATTTGCATACTGCAAGATTTGCATTCCAGTACATAGTTACCAGGTTCTGTTAAACAAGGACTACTTATGGAGTAAATTGCTCTTTAAACATTTCAGAGATGGCAGGATATACCGGTAATTTGAAGATGCCTTAAGCAAATGTATTGCCTTCATTTCACCTTTTGCAAGTGATGCAAAATGCTGTTAAATATCAAACTCTTCGGCTTTTGAAATTCATTTGCTAAGATTTGCAGGAGAGGACCAAATTCTTTGTCTGTTGGGAAGAACATACAACAGGGCCTTCTTGGTTGTGGGGCCTGCTCTATGCTGTCCTTTCCTAGAGAAGCCTGCTAGAGTTCTTCCCTGTAGATTTTTAAGAGTCAGATGAAAACTTCTAGTTCAAACCAGCAGTTGGCATGTGATTTGAATTTAAAAAAACTTTTTTCTCTGCTATATTTATTGATTAGTGTCATTTTACTATGTCTTATGAGTTACTGTGAACTGCTTGGAAATTTCTGAATTGGAGGGTGGTTAAAAATGTTTTGACACCATTTGACTTTTTTATTGCTTTATTGTATTTTGTATTTTTTTAACAAAACAAAACCCCAGCTATGTCTCCTCAGGAGGAGTCTTCTCCAGTAACATGTCTGAAAATTTATTAGAGAAATAAATAATATGTAGCGTGTCTGTGGGATTTTAGAATGCTTTTTTCAGACTTACTTCTCAAGCTTAAAAAGGCATATAAAGAAATAATTTCCATTGATTTTAGTAGAAGAGCATGTCCTTGCTTGGGATCACAGGCTATAAAGTTTCAGGATCATTGTCCAACACCTTGATCTTAAATGCATGTGTTGGATTAAATCCTACTGATATCAATATAATTTAGTGCCAGATAAGTTGAACTGTGAATTGGAGAGGGTTGATTGGCCCTTGGTGACATTAAGAGCAGAAACAATGTATGAAAATTAACACACTTCCCTATGCAGAACCCAGGAATGCTCATATAAAGTCAAGAAGGGTGCTTCAGATAATATAAATAAGGCTCATAGTGAAATCAAACAGAGCTTATTTTACCCTTGCTGAAAAACTGGTCTCCAATAGCAATACTGTGGTTTGTAAATTACATTTAAACAGGAATGCTTATGGTGAAAGGTATTTTTTTCAGATTCTACTGGCATTTTTGTCAAATGATTATATACAAATAGTCAAATCAGGAGTTTAACACAGTCCTACAAAGCTATGATCCTTTATATCTCCACTCACTGTATGAAGTATGAATGAATGCTTTACTAAAGGATTATTAAAATGTTCACGAATGAATCTCTTGCAAATCCAAGGTAGATTAGTCTTTCCAGACTTGAATATATCTATATTGTACATAAAATTAGCTACTTGTCTGTCAACCACTGTAAATACATATTTGAGTATAAATGATTCTGACATTGGATACATTCAGACTGAATTCATCTTGTAAACCTTCAAATGATTTCAACACAAAATTTAAGCATGGAAAGCAATTGCTTTAGTATCTATTGTAAAACTTCTGGAAGAGCAATTTGATACATGACTACTCAGAAGTAAGCCCCACTGAGTTCAGTAAAACTTACTCCCATGTAAGTGTATGTAGGCTTGCAGCCTTAATGTAGTTAATAAAAATGTATTTTTTGGGGGGGGGAACTGGGTTAGTATCATATTTGTATAGTAGAAATATATCAGGCTTGGTACATTGCCTCACTTTTTTATTCTTTACATATTTGCAAAATTATTTCCAGCAATTGTGTGTTTCAGGGGAAGAAAGCAAGGTTTAATAGGCATCTACATACAATGTGTACCAACTTTTCTAATGTTTTCATTTTAACAGTGTGCTGGAGAAACAAATTTATGCTGATAAACATCAATAACATATTCTTTTAACAGATTGCTTAGAATGAAAATTAAGCCCAAAGCAATGGCTATTCCTTGTGTCATAGTAAGTATAATGATTTCATTTTAGTAAAATCTTGCCTAATAAAATTAAAATAAATTTGCAAATAAATTTATTTCTAGTGCAGTTTAATGAACCATTATAAATAACACTTTGAGTATGACATTTAAGCAATATAAAGAAGGCAAGCATCTCTGTTTATACTGGCTCCATGAACAGATCCAATAGAAATATGTGGATTTTGACCTTAACCTTCCATATATGGTAGGTGTCTATCCCATGATTTTTTTTTTGCCAGCGCTAAGCAAATAGAGACCCTTGGTGTATCAGCTAAAGACTGTTAGGCACAACTTTTTTGCTTGGTGGAAAGTTTTATTGATAGATTTTCTTCAGAATGTGTATCAGTTGGACATTGCAGCCAGAAGGTATTTTCTATTTATGAGAGTTGTTTTCAGTCACAAAGTTTGTTAATGGAAGGTAAGGCTAAACTCAATATATGATAACAGAGTCTGAGACAAAATTATGAATGTGAGTCCAAAACCAGTTTTAGTTAGGGCATTTGAACTTGTATAAGTAAGCTATGTGTACAATTCACAGTGTTTATCTCCTTGTGAGAAAATTATTTGTATTGTGGATGAGGCTGTGGTAATTTATAAATGTATATCTTATGGTGAGATTGGTTTAAATAGCTCAGAATAACTGTTATTGTGGGTGGGGGCACTGCTTCTCTGGTGATGTGTGGTTCGATTTTTAGAAGAACGGTAATTGTATTAAAATATCACTTTTAAAAAGACATCAGTTACCAAAAATATTCCCACTAGATTCTTTCCTAGCCCGAGTTTTTATGTACACAAAGGACAGATAAAAACACAATTAATGTAAAAAGACACTGTGCACCACCAAGTATGAATAAGGATGAGGTGCAATTGCTCTAAAAATGAAATCCAAGTCGAAGTGTGTTTAAATGATTCATTTTGCCCACCATCATTTGTATCTGCACATTATGAACTGTTGAAAGGTTTGTGGTTATCGTGTCAGATTGCTTGATGTTGGCACAGGGCAGGGTTTAGTGTAGGTTAAATATTTCTGAACTGACTTTTTATGTGGATATTTTTGCCCCCTTCCTTACGCAGCAGAGAACGAATCTGCTACGCGCGCCCAGTGAGTCAAGTTCAGACGTGAATGTTGCGTGATATTTATTTTTTGTAAACAGTGGACTCGATCGTCCCCTTCCTTATGGAGCTTCTCCCGGTTGGATCCCGCGTTTTGTCGTCCGCTTCGAGCTTCTCGTACCGGTAGAAACCTCGCTTAAAAGAAACTGCCCCGTTCAGAGGGGCTTAAATCCCCCCCCCCCAATATCCCCCAAGGCTCTCGGCTGAGGAAGGCTAATCATGCTCTCGCTCGGAAGGTGCAGATCTGGCTTTCCCGTGCCTCCTCTCCGAAGCTATAAATGGTTTTGTGGTGATGGTGCCTCAGAAGCAGAAGAAAAAGAGAGAGAGAGAGAGAGAGAGAGAGAGAGAGAGAGAGAGAGGAGAGAGAGAGAGAGAGAGAGAGAGAGAGAGATCCCGCGCGCTTCTTGACAGGGCGCGCTCGGGCCGCATTCTTCCCCCACAGCTGTTTATTCACATACCGCGGGATCCTTCATTTGCATACCCAAACTGCTCGCCAGCAAAGGTTTGCCTCTGAGGCAAGCCAGCCCAGGGCTCTCCGTTCGATTGTGTGAGCATTTATTTATTTTTTAAGAACAAGAAGGGCAAGAGAATAGCTGTGGTCTGCATTACAAATAAACCAAAAGGGGGAGAAGAAGGAGAAGCAGCAAAGGGAGAGAGAGAGAGAGAAGCCTTGAGGCGAGATCGGGGCAGACCTACAAGACTGGGCAAAAAAATAAATAAAACCACCTATATGGAGAGGGGGAAGAGATGAAGATTGGTCTGCTGCTGCTGCTGCTGCTGCTGCTCCTTTGTCTGCTCCGGCCGCCTTCGCCGAGGAGCCGAGCGGGAGAGAGAGCGTTTGAGTGGGAATTTCGGAGCGGCGTCCTCCTCGGAGCTGCTGGGTGCTGCCGCCACCGCTGCCGGAGTCGGGCCCCTCGGTGCCACTTCCGACTTTAAGCCTTCCTGGGAAAGCCCTCGGTGGCTGTTTTCAATTTCTTCGCCGAAGACACAGCGCCCTCCCTCAGCTCCGCTCCCCACAGCCACCCCACCTCTCTCTCTCACTCACTCACACACACACACACACACATACACACACTCGCTTGGCAGGCACAGCCCGCGGCGGCGGCGGCAGCAGCAGCAACAGCAACAGAAGTCAATCAGTCCAGCCAGTCTCTCGCTCCTCAGCCACCCTCTGCTCTCAACTCGGATTTGCCCTCCAGACTGAGCTGCGCTTCTGGTCTGCTGTTCGAGGGGGACTTGAAAAATAAAATAAAAAGTAAAAACTTTTTTTTTTAAGCCAAACCGGGGCAGGCTATAGAGAGAGAGAGCTTTTCACCCAGGAATAAAAAAAAATAACCCAAAACAAAACTATGTGAGCAACGGTGGTTGGGCTTTAAGTTAAGCGCAAGCGTGAAGGCAGCCCATAATACTTGGTGGATGCAGCAAAGCCGTTCACTGTAAGTACGAACCCGGCTGTTTCAAAAACTGCATGGATTTGACAACAGCTGCCCCATCTTGCAAAACAGGGAGAGATAACACTTTTTTTGTTTTGTTTTTGCTTTTAAGACGAAAAGCACCCTCATCCATGGCCTGTTTGCAAAACAAGTTTGTACTTTTCCAAGAATCTCAGTAATCTTCCACGCCTGGATCTCCTGCACGTTTCTTTCTTTCTTTCTTTCTTTCTTTCTTTCTTTCTTTCTTTCTTTCTTTCTTTCTTTCTTTCTTTCTTTCTTTCTTTCTCTCACCCCCCACCTCCAATTAATATCTAATATACGTCACTTTTTGCAGTTAATTGTGCTTCCCGGCTCGCTCCGTAGCCTTCCCACAAATCAGATGCTACATGGCTCTCAGCTCTTTATTTGTGTTCAACTTGCGTTTTGTGCCTTGTGTTTGGTTTTCTAAAGTGTTCGAGGGTCACTTTTTGTGCCTTGTGTTTGGTTTTCTAAAGTGTTCGAGGGTCACTGAAAATAAATAACACAATGCTGAGTGATCATATGTATATATATTCCATGAATTTTTATAGACCTGGCTAAAAGGCACAAGAATTCAGAAGAACAGAGGAAGGGGAACATATGGCAGAGACTGACAGCTCTTGCCGAAGCAGGAAATCCTGCTTAATATGTTTAAATGCTGGCAAAGCTCTGCTGAACCTTAAAGGAGGGCTTTATCAAAATGGCAAAATAAACAGCTACCTGACAATATTATATATGACGTTAGGTACTGCTGGAAACTCAACACTTCGAAATAGGAAACGACCTCTTTAAAGCCCAAGCATACTTTACATCATGTTTATGAATCTCCTTACTATACGAAATTTATAAGAATGTTTTTCTTGAAGCTGTTTTATGAACGTCAAAATATTCTTTAAAAAAACCCAAAAACAACAACCAGCCATCAAATTATATAAAATTACCCTCGAGCCCAAATTTTAGGTGCACTTTAATGGGGAGGGGGAGTGCAGAAGTCACTTTTAAAACCAATAATAAATGTAAGTTTATCTTTTAATGAAAGGAAAGTCCAGATGGTCAGCTTTAGGGATATTTTTTTTAGATCATCAGAATGGTGTGTGTGTGTGTGTGATTGTTTTGTTTTGTTTTTTTGTCTCTCTTCCCCCTCCCCTTCATGCATACTTTCTGGAATCTGCATTTTAAGGTTTCTTGGAGATTTCTTTCTACTAGCCTCAAGAGAATTATGGATTTCATAAATGCATGACGCTGCGTGTGTATAAAATACATATTAATGGAATTTTGGCATCACCTGAGGTTCAGCTTTGTTGCTTAATGACCTATCTTTAGCTTTAGGAAGCTGAAAACCCAGCACAGTGACAGATTTAAAAAAAACAAGCCATTGTTTCAGTTGTGGTGGTCGCAGCAGGGGTTAACACAGATCCAAATGAGAGGGAACAATTTAGTGGGGTTTTGTTGAATGTTTAATAGTAACTAAAAAGTTGTTACACAAAGTGCAACATACAATGCAATGCTGGACATGTTTACTTGGAAGTAAGTACCATTGTGTACAAAATAAGGGACTTTAAGATTGCAACTTCAAAGTTACATTTTTGTTGTTTCCGAAGCATTGTCACAGTGACATATGTCTTCTGTTTTTAAAATTTCAGTGATATGTCAAAATTTCAGATGTATTAGGGAGATCATCATTATAATATTCTGTTTGGGGGATTGATGCACTAATTTAATCTAGTTTTAATAACATGGTTACATTTTTAAAACACATGGTTTAAAAAATTGCATTTAAATACTTTAGCATTTGGAGGTAGCCCTTATTGAAGATAGACAGGGTTTTGTAAAATACTGAAGTTAAGAATTGTGGTTTTCTTCATTTTTTTATTTCCAATTTTGGCAATGTTTTATGTTGAAGATGTTAACTTTACGAAAAAATGCGGTTTCAGATATAAAAAAATATGATTAGAAAGTTCCCATTGTCTTTATGATTTCTGGTTTAGATCACTGAAAGTAACACATGTGAGCTATATTTGTTTGAATAAGCATAGCATTTTTTACTTTGATTTTTTTTCTTTCAGCTGGAAGAAATGTTCTAAATTATAGTCATTTTATAAGAATTGCTTCTAGCAAGTGAAAAAAAAGTCTGGAAAACCAATAATTTAGACAAGTACCTACATTTTATTTGTTCTATGGTGCTGAGATTTAGAATCCCATCCCATTTACAGTTTACTTTTCACAGAACATTATTAACTTTTTGGCTTCATACATGATTTTCTGTCAGATGCTTTTGATTTGTAATTTACCAAAGTATAATAAACAGTGCAAAAGTCATGAATTTTCTCCTGCATCTTGAGCTCTGTGGTAGGGAAAATGTGATAAAATGTGTACCTTAAGTCTTGTTTGATGAGCTCTCAAAGCAAGTTTGCCTTCTGGAAATAATTTCTGGGGTTGAAGAGCATGGTATTAACAGATTTAATGTGGCTATTCAGTGGATTGGTGGAGTACTATGTGGGGTTTAACAAAATGAGAGCGACAAATTGAACATCAACAAAACCTACATCTGTGAAGAATTATAAATTTAATTAGAAAAAAACCCAAATTAAAACATCTCATTAACTAATCAGAATTAGACGTTACTGCTTTAAGATACTTAAATGTCATTTTGGTGCTATTTAAGATGCTAGTAGCTTTGCTACCACAATCCTTTCTTTTTCATTTTAGAAATACTAAGAGGCAATGTTAGTCAAACATTTTTAAGCCTTTTAAAGCTACTTCCTAAGTAGTAATCATGTGATTATTCATAAGGAGCAGTAAGTTTTATTTAAAATATTGTTGGTCTGATTTCCCTGTGCATGGGATTTGCTCATTGTAGCAATTCTACCTCCCATTTTTAAAGTATTCTTTCTTGAGTAGATTTTAATTATTGCTGTAATCTTCCTACTTGTGTAATAATTAATGAGCCATAGAAGACCATATACTTTGTTGGTAAGGCTGTATTAGATAACAGTAGATGCAGACATATTAAAGTAGCAGTAACGGTGAAACACTATTCATACATATGTTGCTTTCTAAAAACTGGGCATCCTAAGTGCAGTTACTCACTGCACTGCAATTTTGCATCCTGCATAAAAAAACTGAAAGCATGTAAAGTGTAGCATTTTGTAAATTGTAACTAATTTCACCAACATCTGTGTCTAATTGTTGTCTGCATTTGCATTCTTGAGAGTAGATTTATTTTTCCTGTACCACTATGTGGATTCACTTGACCAATCTAAGTAAGGATTAGTAGTTTTAAAGTTATTTTGATTAAAGAATCATTTTTAAATACCATAACACACAACACATGGTTTAAATAATCCTTAATAGGAAAAGGACTGTAACTGAAGTATGACGAATGAAAATGAAGGTCTTGGATATGAACTCTCACAGCTTATAGAATCTTAAAAAGATATGCTAATATCTGCAGCATATGAGATATATATACGCTAGTAGTTATTTAAAGACAGAGGTAATAGGATATTTCATTATCTATTTTCAAAACAATTTTTGTTCATTGTCTGTAATTGACAAATTATATTCTATAACATCAGCAAAATAATATACAAAACATTAATACATATTACTAGTTCAATTAAAATTATTGTATTTAAATGGCCCTCCATATTGTTAATAAGAGATAGCTGTTAAGTATGCACCGTTCCCTCATATAATTTATTCAAGGTGTACAGAAGTACAAGAAGAGAACATATCCTAAAGTCTAGGGTTAAGAGTAAAAAGTTTCCATCTTACACTTGGGTCCTTTTTCTTTTCCTTTTAAAAAAATGTCTTAGCTGTTGCAAATACACATTTCATACTCCAGTTTGATTTGGCTTGCTATGGTCTATTAAAAAGCACACTATGCAGCATTTTAAATACCGTTGGTGGGGGGAGAGTTACAGTTTTCCTATCTGTGTTAGTACATGCTTTTTGCTATTGTGTGTAACATTATATGTTGTCTGGCTGCTTATACGAGTGGTGTACTCCTGCTAAAGTAGTAATTTTGTCTGTGCTTAAAAATAACAAAAACTAGAGGCGCACAAGCGAGATTTTCCTGGATGACTTTTATGGCACTTAAAATGCCTCATCTTGCTTGTCTTTGTTCTGTGATCATGTAAGAGATGTCAGTTCAGGTTGGGTGGAATTCTGAATTCAGACATTTAGACAATGTATGTCCTTGCTGGGGAAGTTTTGTTTGTGCTTTCAAGCCAGCAGCCAGTCTTCACCTGGGCTTTATCACCTGCTGGCAGTTGTTAGTGGCTTTTTTGGCGTGTGTGTGTGTATGTATGTATGTATGTATGTATGTGTGTGGAAACTGTGGTATCAAAGGCTATTCATTTAAACACAACCTTACACGTTTTCTAATAACATGCAACAGCACTACTCTAAACCAGCGAGAGTCTACATTTCAAACATTATTGAATCTCTCGCCCACCCCAGTCCAAAGAGTGTACATTCACAGAGAATGCACAAGAGCAATTCATGATCACGGAGTTCATTTTAGAAATATATTTTTGCGTACTGCTCATATTCATTCATTCTGAAGTGTATGCTCTTCTTTTTTTTAGTTTAACTTGCATTGTAGGGAGAGGTGCAGATTAAGAGGAAGGGGAATTTCTGGCCTAGTTAAACATTCAGTCAAATTATAGGAGCATAGCATTGCATTTGACTTTAAATCCTCCAGCGTTGGTTTGCAGTCTTCAAAGTTGGCTGGAAACTGGACTTGCAAACTTATATGACGGAGTGGAAGGAGGAGGGAGGGATGAAAACTAACATGATAAGGATAAGAGACTGTCAAGAGTTAAAGGAGTGGGAGGGAGATGTGTTTCAGCCAGTGATAACAAAAACTGAAAGATCTTCAGAGGATGCTGGGGGAAAGCATTAGGGAGTTTCTTCCCTTCGCTAGATATATTTTCTCTGTTAATAGCTACCTTACCCAGGCACCTCTTCCTAAACTACCTTAGCAAGACTGCTTTGCATGTTGATTGGGGGAGGGGAAATCTAGTGTGCAGCTGTCATAGGCCAGTGATGAATCACTATCCCGTCATTTGGCTGCCTTCCCCATGACATGGGCAAGGGGGGGGGGGGATAGACCTGCTGGAGGAAACAACAGTTGAGGCTTCAATTTAAAGACAATATGTCTTTCACTGCAGCAGTAACCCCCTCCTTCTCTTTTGGTTAAAAGACAGCATTACCATCCCCAGGAAGATTTCTTTGTTTAGTTAGATTAAGACCTGACATGAACGTAGAATAACAGAGGCTTCTATTTGTGTCCCTGGTTTGCAGGTGCAAAAATCCCAAACCAGTTCAGATGTTGCTGTTTCATCCATTTGCAGGTAAGGATAAGATCAAAGTGGCCTTTCTGTAGGGGGGGGGGACTACTTAGAATGAAGTTATTTTACTCCATGTGAAAGACATATGAATGATATTTGATTGTTGTTAATTTTAATCTGGAGAATATTCTTTCACTGCTTTGAAAAGTAATTTAAATATGTACTTTTAAATAAAGGTTCTGCTCAGCACTAAAATGTTTTATAATTCATGTATACATTTCTGTGTATTTTAAAATTGTTTGGATTTGGTCATGAAAGTAACACCAGCAGTCTAGCATTTAAAAGTCTAGCAGTCTAGTAATTTTTAAATGGAGCATTGTTAGTGAGAAAAATTGTAGTGTGAAAGCAATATAACTGTGGAAAGTAAAATACATATTTATGTTAGAAAGTGTGCAATGGAATTCTGTGCATGCTTCCTTGGTAGTAAATTCCACTGAGTTGAGTGGGGTTTACTCTTAAGTAGGTGCACAGCTTTGCAACCAAAGTTAAACTGATTTGGTGGACTTCAAGTATACTGTGCAAACTTTTCCTGATAATATTTAATCCAAAAATATTACAGAAGCAAAATTCATTAGCATATTGTAAACTTTGGGCTTAATGCAAACTGATACTTCATTACATAGAAATGAATCAAGTCTTCCAAAACTTTCTTCATGCAGAAGGGCAGATCTTCTTTTCAGTATAAATCTAATAGAAGTTGAGTATTATAAAAGCTATTACAATCAGGAATCGTAAGCACAGTTAAGATACAAGAGAGGCAATATATTCTATAAAATATTGACAATTTGCACTGATTCTGTTCTTGTTTCACTTTAAGTGACAGTTCAAGTACTGCAAAGTGCTAAGGCATACTAATGCCTGTATGGATTCACTGTATATTGGCCTTATCCCTTTTCAATTGGGCACGCTTTATGTAATCCACAAAGCAAACAAGAGAGCAGACATAATAATGTTTTAATACTGCATTTGTTTCAACGGAAACAGAAGAACAATTAAGTAGTTTGCCAGAGTAAACACATACATCAGGAATATCTCATTCCTTGTCAGTTGAGCGTAGGTTCAACTATTGCTTCAAGTGTTTTATTTGGTTTGGAGGCCCATTAAATTGTAATTGGGTGGTAAATTATATGCAAGCGAACAGTGTTACTGTATTGCACTTGGGATGTACTTTTCAATGCATTTTAATTTTTGTCTCTAATTTTGCGCTTTATAAAAATGTGTAGACGGGCAGGTATAAATGTATTTTAAATCTGTTAAGGATTGTGTATTATACAGAGCCATTATGAAATGAGTATATGAAACGACTCAAAAATGTAAGGCAAACTAAGGAAGCAATAATGTATATGAAATAGTAAAATCAATGGTAGGGCATGGGTTGTACTTCCACAGTCAGATCTGAAAGCAGTAGTCAATTTTTCTACTCACTTTTTTTTTTTTTAGGTCTATGGAAATGCAGGATCTAGCTAGCCCTCATAGTCGACTAAGTGGTAGTAGTGAATCTCCCAATGGTCCAAAACTTGATAATTCTCACATAAATAATAATTCCATGACACCCAATGGCACAGAAGGTGAGTTGTTGGTGGGTTTTGTTTTGTTTTTTGTATTATGATGGGTTTACTTTAGACCTCAGTTTTTACCATCACTGAGATGGTAAATGTGTGTCTGGACTATGCCACTTCGGACTAAAGGTGGGGGCTTTCATGACACAATACTCCTTAATACGACAACAGTCTTCTGCACATAGACAAAGCAGCATGTCAGGGAAAGTATCCTTCAGCTTCCTGTCATCTAGCTTTCTATCTGGTGGATTTTACTATTATTTTGGATGAAGGAGCTCCCATCTGGAAACTGAAATGGTAGAGCCCTTACACACTGGTTTACCATCTCAGATTGCCAGGCCTTACCTTTCTATTAGATATGAAATACTGTATAACTAGATAAGATTCCAATGGTTATTCATGGTCACTTACTGAAGTTTGACTATAGCAATGACAGTGATGAGAAACATCTATCAAATGAGTTATCCATTTACCCACCATTCCCATGCCATTTACCCAAAACATTTTTTGGTCTGAGTTCTAACTGAAGACTATTTGGGTTATCAGATTATACTTTTAGCCTCCATTCCCTCTAAATCTAATGGAGTTGCATTGTATTAAAAAAAAATTACAGTGTAATCCTAGATAGATAGATAGATAGATAGATAGATAGATAGATAGATATATTGAAGTAAGTCCGACTTTGTTCAATGGGTAGTTTGCATGTTTAGGATTGCAACCTTAATCAATATTAATGACTGACCACTGCCTTTTGGACAAAGACATCTGACTGAGGCTGTAGTCATAGCATACCTACCTGTGAATAAAGACATTTAAACACACATACTTGATTCCAAACATGCAGAGGACTGTGCTGTTTATCTTTTTGTGTGTGCGCATACACCACTGACTTCTGATTTTAAAATTGGAATGTAAGTATACTGTTTTATCTTAACAAAATCCAGAAAACTTTTCCTGTTGATAAACACACTTACATCGAAGTTAAGTTTTAATGTAATGGCTTCAGGTAAAGAGAAAAGTGGTGCACTGGTAAGGAGGAAAAGAACTCCTTTAATAGGACCAATCAATATGTTATGAAATTGTGATTTCTCTTAGAAGTCTTTATCAGGCAAGTATCCTCCAAAGCAGGGGATAATGGGTACATGAGGGAATGAGGAAAAATAAAAAGGAGTAGTCTGGATGTTGAATCAAAGTTATATTTTAGAAATTGTAGACTGCAGGAACACAGCCTGAAGCACTGCCCTTTAATTAATTAGTTAACAATTTTAAAAAGAAATGGAAAACTTCTGTACATTTTTGTACGTATTATTTTGGGACATGTGTGGAAAAGGTACTAGCTTTTTCATTTTCTTTGCAATTTTCCTTTAGGTGACATGACTCTGCTCAGCACTGCAGACTGGTTGTTAAATACTAATACACAGACCACTGCAGGTTTGTGTAGTAATGGTGAATGCACAGTTATTAGCATGCGTTTTAAGGTTTGCAAAATATTAGAAGGTTCTGACTGATTGTATCTAATCAAAATTGGAAATGCTGTGGTTTGCCCTCATTGATAAATAAGCAAAGTCATAACCCTTTATATGATTTCCATAGGTAAACTCCCTTGAACACTACAGCTTCCAAATAGGAATTTTCAAGCAAACTGTTAGCACAAAAGCCAATTTTTAAATCTGTTGCTGTGAGGTGGGATAGGACTTTGCTTCACAATTACTTATATAGTAACTAAGGAATACACCAAGAGCTGTTTTATCTCCTTAAAATGAATTTGATCTTTTGTGTGTTGGGATGTATTACTTACCCTTGTCCCTTTTTGTTTTCCTTTTGTTTATCTGTTGGGGGTAGAGGATAATGATGGTCTAGGACAGAAAGTTGGATAGTAACTTGGGGGTGGGGGCTGGGTGGGCGGGCAAGAGAGTATAAACTATTAAAAGGAAATCTTACTTTAAATTAAAGTATTTTGAAAAATCATAGGATTGATGGAGATGCTGTCAGTGTTTGGTTTCCATGTGCTTCCCTTGAAATTGCAGCGTACATAATGTGTGATCTGCTTGTTTGTTGCATGTGAGATGGAAAGATGTCACTGAATAGTCAGGTGGTCAACGTCTGACGATAGAATGGATCAGATTCTAATATGAACTCTGATGTCACTCCTATGACAATCTTAATCCTGTTACAGTATGTGTTTTAATTCTGAAGTAAAGTTAAGTTTTATATCATTATAGACAGGTCAAGCTGCTTTCACTAAGTTGTTGGTTTTTTTTTTAATGTACTAAATAAAACAGCTCTGTCCAAACCCCATATTCTTTAATTCCTTTCAAATGTGCTGCAGGAGGATGTGGTTAATAGATATCTATCTGTTAGTAGCTAATATTTTTCACTTCACACTTAGTGGTTAACCTTTTACGGCAAGAAATTGGGATGTAGGTGGGTGCCAGTGCTCTGGTATAATCAAAGTTTAGTGCTGATTCCTGCAGCATTAGTTGAAGAATGAACTAAATTATAGGAACTCCTTGTGGCACTATGTGGAAAATGTTAGTTCCTTAACCTGATCCTTAACATATTTCTGCAGAAGGGCACCAGTATGTGAAAGTATTTACTTCAGCATTAAGTATAGTTGCAACTGAAGTTTATTTATTTAGTTGTTTGACAGAGACTTAGCCATTCTTGCAATAAATAAGTTATAGAAATAGTTGTATGTCACATCTAATGGGCCATAAATTCATGTTAGGAATATATGAAATTTTAGTTTTCATCTCTCTCAATCCTTGGTCTGAGCCAAGTTGGAAAACAGTAGCTAATACCTGATACAGGGGAAAATAATAATTGGTAGTTGGTGGAATTGCATAGGTGCTTCCCAATAAATAACTCTTTTGGTTAATGAATGCAAACAGAATTTACCAATACAAGATGGGATGTCATGATTGGCACAAAAAGCCTTGATTGTTCAACCGGATAGTGGGTATTCTGCAACAGTCTATCAATATAGAACTACCTAGTGCAAGATGTGAATACTGAAGGGAATAAGCAACTTTGAGTTTAAATCAAACTTCTAATGGCATGAAGTGCCATTTTAGGATGTAATTAGCCATGATTCTCAGAATAAGAAAGGAGAACCATTTCCTCAATTGCTTTCTAGACCACGGCTAGCAAACATAGTACACTCAATACATGTTGGACTACAATGCCCACCAGCTCTTAACAGCTTCTATCTGATCAAAAAAATGTATGCTACATTCACTTCACAGTTAAGCTGAGGTATGTACATTTGAGACAGGAGTTGCATATGCATAGATGAGAGTTTCATGAATAGGAGTTAGGAGAGTGCAGATGCATGGAAACAAAACAGGTAACGCACATTGGTTGAAAATATCCCTGCCTCCTCTCTGGTGTGTACAGCAATGTGCAGGTGTGACTTGAAACTTGAAATGTGACTTAAGCAAATGTGATGTTTAAGCAGAGGTTGGATGGCCATCTGTTATGGATGCTTTAGTTGAGATTTCTTCATTGCAGGGGGTTGTGCTAGACGACGTTCATGGTCCCTCCCAACTCTATGATTCTATAATTCTATGAAACACAATTGGGAAGAACAACCTCACTGAATGATGGGTGTGGTAGTCCATAATGTCTGCAGTGCACCTGGTCTGCTATACCTGCTACAGAATATATATCTCTATATCTGCATATATATACTGTACCGTGCTAAAGTTGTCAGTTGGTTTTAATACTGTGGTAGACTAGCTGATATTAAAAGTTCTGTTTGGCTTGTTTTAATAGAAAATGGATAACTGTATGTGGCTGTTGTATGTGCTGTTATGGAATGTGTTAAGTATGTGATTTAGATTTACGTGTGTACTGCTTCATTGCAATTACTTCTTTTATTGTATACCTGCTTATGTAGTGTTATTGTGAGAAATATTGTGCAATGTTGTATTGGAAATAGATACCTTTTACAGGAAAGGTACACTATACTCCTTACCCCAATATCCCGTTGAGCAATAGGTACAGCTCGCAAGATGAATCCATTTTGTGAAAGGGATCCTGCTGTAGGGCAGGCAGTTTGGACTTGATAACCCATTGAACTTTAGAACCTAACACACACAATATATTATTCTGATGCCAGCAAATCTTTTGGGAAGTGGCTGGGTGCTTCATAAGAATTAATGTATTTTAGGTGGTAGAATACTAACACCCTGGCAATAAATGCCGTGGGTGAAATCCAAGAGCTATGGGGGCAGTTTCTATGCATTCTGAGTTGCAGCTTCTGAGTTTACCTGCCTATTGAATCAGTTTATGATGCTCAAAACACTTTTTGTGGAAGTCAGGTACTTTTTGGGATGGCCTCCGATGCAATGTGTGCTTGGAAGAGGAGACAACAAGTATTTGATTTATTTATATCTTTTCACATCCCACATTGGGACAGCTGACCTAAAAGCCATTTTTGCAACAAACTCTGGCAATACATGTGGGAAAGTTGTTCTTTAGATCTGAAAGGAATATGGTTTGCATTTTCTGAATGAGTCATTTTATAGGCAAAACATATCTCAAGTTTTATGTTTCATTTATTGGACTGAAGGTGCAAGGTGTTAGATTCTACTGTGTATCTTAAGGAAAGAGGAAGGATAGCATTTGTTTTTATTGCAGGAATTAGGCTTTTTGTAATATTGTTTTAAAAACAATAAAACAGCTTATTAAACATGTGTATGATACAACATCTTTCTTTCCCCCTTTTTTCTAATTGAAAGAGCAATTCAGTGCAGTGTTTGCACAAACTGTCCACAATTAAATCATTTAGTAATATCTTGTTCTTTGAAAGCATTACTTGTGAAGGTGCATCTATTTTATTGTATTTTTACACTGTCATGACATTTTATACAGGAATTCATAAAAAATAATACCTGTTGGTATATAATATCTGGAAAAGATACAGAGATATAAATGAGGGGATCAGAATTACCTCATTTAAAACCTAAGGCATGTTAGGAAGAAATACATTTTTTCTCAGAATGGATCAAGGAAAAGTTTTATGTGTACTGTTCATTGATACCAAAGTTCTTGAGACCACACCCCTTGAAAATTGGTTAGACAAATAGTTTAAGAACCCTTAAATTCTGAATTTGTGGAATTAATTTCTGCATTCTCAGAGTGTGTGAAGATATAAACAATGAGCGTATAAACCTTTATGGCAAAGTTACTCAAGCATTTTCAACTTGGGCTCATCTGACTTCAAAACTTATTCTTCTTTTGGAGCCCGTACTCTACATAAATAATATTTTACGCAGGTGAGCATACAGACACCTTTGCATGCAATCACAGCACTGTCATTATGGAAAGGCTAGAATGAGATTTTGTATCTCTTGTTCCACTCCTAGTAACATGTGCAGCAATTTAACAGGAGATGCTGTATGTTCAAATATCAGAACCCTCATTTTCAAATCACAATGGGATGGTGAGGAAGGTGCTGTCACCTCACAAATCCCGTGTTGATCAATAAGGGTCCTTGCCAGGTCCTAGAGAGGAAGAAAGGCAGCACCTACTAAAGGTCCTATCCTTCCCTACAACTTGGTCCATTCTCACATCTGAATGGGCTTTGTCCTTAAAGATAACCTATACATATTGAAAATAGAATAATAATAAAATATAAGGCTGGATTCACCTACCCTGTTCCACTAGTAGAAGCCAGCTTGAGGACCCCTGCAGAAAGGGGCTTTCTGTTCTTTCCCCCTATGACTCCCCCCCCCCCCAAATCCACTCTGAGAGGTCAGAAGACTTCCCCTACCTCGATCAAGGTACAGGGGAAAGAGGGGAGGTCATTCCATCAAGCAAGCAGAAATGACAAAACAATTTCTTCATTGCTATGTTGCATTCCATCCACATACTTTAATAGATGCTTATTGCAATGGTTTTATGTGGACTTTTAAAGTGTTATCTAACATGGGGCATTTGAATGAGGTAAATTAAAAGTCTAATAAATTAAGAGTGCTATGAATGTCCAAGAAAAATAATATGTTCACTGAATATTACACACGCACACACACACACACACACACACACACACACACACATTTTGGCTCAGTATTATTATTATTTTAGTACATGCTGGTGCGAAGTTATCCATTATCAAACCTTACAGTATAAGAAGGAATGGAAAATTATGGAGTATTTGTGGACAGGAAGAAATTTCAGATGAAATTTAGGGATACTTAGTGCTGTTCGGAGGCTGAGCCTGCTCCGACGTACTGTCACTGCATGCAACAGGGAGAATGCAACAGGGCATGCAAAAAGGAGATGCTTAATTGTGATGGGTGACAAAGACCTCTTGCAATTTTTCAATATATTTTTGCTTAAACTTCAGTAAGTCAAACAAATTTAACAATTAATGTATTTATTTTTAGTAAAACAACAGCAAAAGACTAAGGGTGGTGTCCAGTGTTAGTCATACTCAGAGTAGACTCAGTAAATCAATAACTGGCCCACTGAGTATGACTAATGTTGGATACCAGCCCAACAATTTTATTGTGGCTAAATGTTTGTGGGTCAGAACCCTTTTCATCGTATCTGAATTCATTAGGCTTAATGGTACCACAAAATTTCTTTCTATTTTTGATACAGCCAACTAACATAGCTGTTCTTGAAGTTTATTTTCAGTGAATATCATCAATAGTAAATCTCTTTGGAAAATTGAATAAAGACAATAAATATGAGATTTAGGTCTGCAATTGTATTTCTTTTAGTAGTAATCTCCATGAATGCAAAGATCTATCTGCATAAACTGTTCATTGTGCACAGGACTACAATGCATTTGTTCTGTCAGATATTGTAGTACTTCAATGGTCTGTGGGTCTCCTCAGATTTGTGTGGTTGTACATGCAGCCAATTTACTGCTGCGTCAGCCACTGTTAGTTCAGCATTACTGTAATGAGAATAATAAGGGAGTAATGCAGCAATGTATTCTGAAGCAGCAAAAAAAACCCTTGTGCCTGTATAAAGCACACTGGAATGAATGTGGTCTGTGCTGTAGAAAGAATGGGATCATCACAGGCTATGTTTGTAATCCACAAGCCTTTCATGCTGAGTGGTCCCGTTGTGGTTAGACATAGTACTACATAATAAGTGTTTGGGTTGATATGCATTTAGAAACCTTAACTCATTTATTTTGAGTAACCTTGTCATGTCATACTAATGGATGATACATGCAGCCTCCATCAGACACCTAAGCATTTTCACCAGCAATCCATGTGGAGCTGTTATGTATAGTGAAGGCAGGGGTCTTGCTTTATCTTAAATTATTTCCAACTGAGAGCTAGCATTAGGAACATCTCATCAGTACTCGCTAGCCTTCATGTTGCACTGATTTAAAACAAGAGGGCTTACTATGAAATCCTATACATGCCACTCAGAAGTAAGTCCTATTGAATCCAATAGGGATTACTCCCGGGTAAGCAGGTATAGAATGACATCTTTAAATAAACAAAATGAATTATTTAATAATTTACTTAAATCAAGTTGTTCTGTAAGTTACTCATGTATTTTCTGAACAAGAGCTTATAGTAAATGGCTGATGAAACAAAACATATTTAGTTGGCATATTTAGTTGGATCACTGGGGAGTGGAGGCTTTAAGGTCTTCTAATGATCCTGATGAAGCCAAGATCACTGTCTGCAATGGCAAAAGCAAAATGAAAACAGTGGTATGGACTGTTCTGGGATTTCTGGAGGGAGGTACACTACCCTGCAATTTTGCATTAGTAGCATGGGGACAGTAATCTTTTGATCACTGGGGTCTCCTTTATATATTCTCACTCAACCACTCCAGTCTGTGGGACTAGCACTGTTAAAGGTGCCATATAATGCTTGTTCTTCTATTGTAAGAAATCAATATTTTAGTGTGGTTCCCTGCCTGTATAGAGGAACTCCCCGCCTGTAGACATATGGCAGGTGCCTGCTTAAAACCTTTTTGTTTAGGCAAGCTGATCTAGACATGCAGAAGGTACTTATGTTTTAATCTGTTTTTAGTTGATTGTTGATTATAATCAGTGTTTGAATTTTTAGTACCTGTTTTTAACTGTCTTTTTGTTGATATTTTAAATGTTTTGTTTTGTAAAATGCTTTGAGGTTCTATTACAATCAAGCAGCTTAAATCACCATCCTAATGCTTATTAGCAGTATGGAAAGTGATTGTTTTCCTTTGCCATCAAGTTGATGCCTGATGAGCTGGAGGAAGTTAATGGGGCTCCCTGGGAACTTGGCAGGCTGTACAGAGAACAGCCAAGAGCTGCTTGCAGTCTATGGGTTACTGTGTGTTTTATCTTACTGTTGTTGTTGTTTAGTCGTTTAGTCATGTCTGACACTTCGCGACACCATGGACCAGAGCATGCCAGGCACTCCTGTCTTCCACTGGCTCCCGCAGTTTGGTCAGACTCATGTTGGTAGCTTCGAGAACACTGTCCAACCATCTCGTCCTCTGTCGTCCTCTTCTCCTTGTGCCCTCAATCTTTCCCAACATCAGGGTCTTTTCCAGGGAGTCTTTCTTCTCATGAGGCGGCCAGAGTATTGGAGCCTAAGCTTCAGGATCTGTCCTTCCAGTGAGCACTCAGGGCTGATTTCCTTCAGAATGGATGTTTGATCTTGCAGTCCATGGGACTCTCAAGAGTCTCCTCCAGCACCATAATTCAAAAGCACCAATTCTTCGGCAATCAGCCTTCTTTATGGTCCAGCTTTCACTTCCATACATCACCACTGGGAAAACCATAGCTTTAACTATATGGACCTTTGTCGGCAAGGTGATGTCTCTGCTTTTTAAGATGCTGCCTAGGTTTGTCATTGCTTTTCTCCCAAGAAGCAGGAGTCTTTTAATTTCGTGACTGCTGTCACCATCTGCAGTGATCATGGAGCCCAAGAAAGTAAAATCTCTCACTGCCTCCATTTCTTCCCCTTCTATTTGCCAGGAGGTGATGGGACCAGTAGCCATGATCTTAGTTTTTTTGATGTTGAGCTTCAGACCATATTTTACGCTCTCCTCTTTCACCCTCATTAAGAGGTTCTTTAATTCCTCCTCACTTTCTGCCATCAAAGTTGTGTCATCTGCATATCTGAGCTTGTTGATATTACTTCTGGCAATCTTAATTCCATTTTGGGATTCATCCAGTCCAGCCTTTCACATGATGAATTCTGCATATAAGTTAAATAAGCAGGGAGACAATAGACTCATTTACCAATTTTGAACCAATCAGTTGTTCTATATCCAGCTCTAACTGTAGCTTCTTGTCCCACATAGAGATTTCTCAGGAGACAGATGAAGTAATCAGGCACTCCCATTTCTCCTATCTTACTAGGAACATCTAAAACTGCTAGTCATGACATCCATTTGCCTTTTGCACATGGTGAAATGAGTAGATTTCCATTTGCAGTAAAATACAAGGATACTGAGCAAGAACACTTGTTATAGTTTTTGTTGTTCATTGCTTGTTACCTGGATGTCTGCAAGCGACTTACAGCATTTACCTGTACTTGGGGAAAGGCTGTATCTGAATAGAGATGAATGACTTCTTCCACTACCATCAGATCATGTCAGGTTGGCTCAAAAATAGGTGAAAAATCAGGAAATAGCTTATCTCTGATCTAATCCGATTTCAGAAATAAGCCAGCCTCCCTCCCTCCCTCCCTCCCTCCCTCCCTCTCTCTCTCTCTCTCTCTCTCTCTCATGGATTCTTTCTCCCTACCATCCTCTGATCCCACAAATTCATTCTCTCCCTTTCTTCAACCCCACTTATCAGTCATGGTGATTGTCTGGTGAAAAGAAATTGCATATAATTTAATTTATCATTGAACAGCGAAAAAATAGTGTAGGCTATTAAGGGCAATACAACAATACTGCAATACACATTTCACAAGTACATGTTATAACTAATTTTGTACAATGCTCTCTGAAATGATGGGGGGGGATATTATTTCTTCCAAATAGCTTGCCTTTTCAGATGTTCTCGTCCTCCTTTCTCCACGAACATTTGCATCATGTTTATTTACACTTTGTAGATATACAAAATAGAAAAATTGATAGAATAGAAACAATGAAACTATTCTTACAAGGGGACCTATCTGCTGAGCTGGTGGGGAAGGTTTATTTTTTAGAGATTTGGGGGGATGGAAATATAATTATGTGATACAGTTACAGGTAGGTAGCTGTGTTGGTCTGCCGTAGTCAAAACAAACAAACAAACAAAAAATTCCTTCCAGTAGCACCTTAGAGACCAACTAAGTTTGTTCTTGGTATGAGCTTTCGTGTGCATGCATACTTCTTCAGATATGTGATACAGCACAGACTTTGTATGCAGAACCCTGGTAGGACTGGCATCTCCAGATAGGGCTGGAAGAGACTCTTGTCAAAAACCCCAGAGAGGTTATGCCAGTCATTGTAGACCATACAAAGTCAATGGCCTGACTTTGTAAAAAGCAGCAACTTATATACTGTATAAGCCAACTGAAGGTATTGGTCTCAATATCATTTGAAATGGCTATCTCATGGGTGTTCGTGTTGTGGGTGTACAGCATTCCTCAATGTGTTCTTGGCACAATAATAGTGGTGAATTTATTCCACTTTAGTTTCTTTTGAGATGCAATTATGTGTGTGCTTGTGTGTGTGCTTGTACATGTGGGCCCAGTTTTCATTGGGACTACAGTGGGGTGGAGTGCAATTTGGCCAAAAATCCTATCTAAGCTGCTCTTAGGAAGGAAAGTTCCCATTGTCAAGGGGAAATTTTCATTGGTTTCACAGCAGGAAGAAAAGGTTAACCCTTATCTCCCCATGCACAGCTGCTGTGATGAAAATAATATACACACCTGCTGTTTAAGGTTTTGTTTTTTTCCTTAAGGGTGTGTGCTAATGATGTGTATAGCCATTAGTCATCTAATTTGGTCCTAATATCTGCTAAGAACCAAGTTCAGGTGTTATTTCTGAAAACCTAATTATGGATGTATGCACATGGGCCATATTCATGAATGGAGAGAAAGCATGTGCACAGCTTGAGCTGCTTTGAAGGCTTTTACTGCAGCTAGATCACTAAAAGGAATTGGCAAGCTATTTTCCATTTAAAACAAGTCTGCTTGCTCAGATGAGTGCATTGCAACGATCAATGCTGATGTGCTCCATGTCATGCCTTTCAGCTAAATCTACTATTTTCTGTGCACATACATGGGCAAATGATTTGGGGTGGTCCAGTGTGTTTTCCTTGAATAGTCATTGTATGTAGCAGAACTCGCATGTTATTCTTTTAAAACTGAAGCACCTTGTTGTCTTCAGTGTTCCTAAATGCTTAACTTCGGAGCATATGGTGGCTGGAGAACTCCTTTTTCATGCTGATGTGCATGAACACTAGGACACTGCGTACATGTGCAATATTGTATCAACTCCTGAGAACTATAGTTTGGTTAAACCTGGCATGACTCAACCCCACAGCACCATCCATGGCAGAGAGATCCTCCTGTAAGCAAACACATTTGAGAGCAAAAAACGTTTTGAATCTGGATGGGGCACAACAAACAAGCATAAAATATTTCCATCAAGCAATCAGGATAATTGCTTGAATTGGTAGAGAAGATGTGCATCAAAGGGTTAATCTGACCATGTGTTTCATAGCAACCTGTGAGATTCATCAGATGTCAATGGCTAGCTGAAGAGGGGGGGAACTTCTGCAGATGCAGTTACCAAGTAGCAGAGTATGCAGTCATGTAATTTCACAGCAATGAATGAGAGAGGTTAGCTCTAAAAATAACCTATACAAATTCACCCACAAAGCACAGCTGGGTTGGGGTACCTGGTCTGTTGAATGCTAACTGAGCATGCACAACATAGTTTAACATTCTGAGTTAACTTTTCAGGGATATGATATACAATTTGTAACACAGTCAAGCATTACAGGCTGGACAAGTCAGTTTATGAAACCAGGTATTGAGCATTTCAGTGCCATCCCTATTGAAAAACCAAATGTAATGTGAGTTTAACTTTGTATTTTCCAGCCTTCTGTAGTATGAATATTTAATTATTATTAAGAAAGTAATGTTCACTTAAAGATTATGGGGGATTACTCTCTTAGATAACAGTATTACTTAAATAATAGTATCCTGTGATTCTTCATGTCAGGGATGTAGAATCTCTGACCTTTCACAAAATGAATTCCAATTCCGTAAGCCCCACCCAGCAAAGTTAATGGTCAAGGATGATGGTAGCTATAGCCCAACAACGCATCCCTGCTTTGCCTTCTTTCAGGAATTAGGAGTTGAGTGCCAGGCAGGCAGAATATGCTTTAAATGGGTACACCTACACCTAAGCCCCATACGTGCTCCAGGAACTTCTTGATTGGCTATATTAGTAAAAGTAAAATAGATGATCTCTGCCTGCCAGGCTTCTTTTCATGCTCCATAAATTTAGAGGAGGAACCTCCTCATCCCTCCCGATGTCTTTCCTACCTGCATTTTCCATGGATCAGGGTAGGGAATTTTCAACCTTTGTGATAACTGTGATTAAGCAGTATAGCGAAATAAAAATAAGTAAATAATGAGATGCTCAGTATAGTAATTTACCTGAACTTTGGAACATTGGAACTCTAAAGACATCTGCACATCTCAGTCTCATTACAGCCATGCTTTTCCCGCAGTTCTGCAAATTGTATTCCAGTGAAAAAGAGAGAGCACACTTTGTTATCAGAAGCTGTAATAGTTCTGCATTTTATGAGTGAATCTAATGGGTGATTAAGATTATAGGAATATACCGGTAATAGGAGAAATAACTCTTCTGTATGTTACCTAGAACAGAAACATACGTTAAATGTTATTTACCTATCATTTAAAATTAGGTCAATTTTGCCTTAGTAGTCTTTCAGTAATCAATTTTGGGGTTTATTGTAAAGATTGGCTAAATGGCTAATGCATTTTGAAGTTTGAATTTGTACTTTTCTTCCAAAAGCCCATGACCTATTTCTTCCCAAAGCTTTGACCTATAGTAGTGTGTCAACAGCACACAAAATATGAGTGATATACTAACTGCTGTAGGAAGGACAGGATGGAACTCATAGAGCCAAGAGCAGGGGGAAATTCTTCAGAGAAGTATCAGAATATAAATATGGTTTTGGAAGAAGAAACCATTGGCAGTACAGGAAAAATGTATTCAAGGCTGGACCGAATTCCGGCATTGCTTGAGTAGAGTTTCAGCTTACTTGGATAGTGCGGTTTCTAAAATGTGGTAGAAGTGGTTTTAAGCACATTCACTGCATTCTGAGGCATTTGTTTCAGAAAAGAGGGTGTATGTCAAAACTCTCCTTTTCCACACTTAAAATATCTATTTGTTTTTAAGCTTGGATCTCATTCAGGAGTGTATTTTAATTGCCAGATTTTGGGGGTCCTCCAAAACTCTTACACCTGTCCTGCAAAAGGTTACAATGCAGAGTTGTTTATCTGCACTTTGGCAATGTTTTAATATAATGTGTGGGTATGGAGCAATCTGAGAAGGCGAAGCCCTTACAGCATAGCTGCTGTGTATGCCCTGCTGAGTGTTATTTTCTTCCTGATGGCCTTGGTGGTCTTTTGCGCATCAGGCCTTATGAAAAAAATAGGACGAACTAACTGTATGAAAACTCAGTTTCATCTTTGCAGACTCTAGTGTACAAACCTCTAGTGTCATTCCCAGTAGTCGTGCAGTGTTTCCCAAACGTGGGTCTCCAGCTGTTTTTGAACTACAACTCCTATCATCCCTAGCTATCAGGACCAGGGAACAAGGATGATGGGAACTGAAGTCCAAAAACAGCTGGAGACCCAAGTTTGGGAAACACTGAGAATGCATGATTTGAAGTCTCACACCTTTCCCACTCCACTGTGTCAGAAATATCCAGTTAACAGGTGATGTGAATGGGTTAATGTATCACAGGTGCTTCAGGTCTAAAGGGCTGGGATCATATAATGTGTGGCATAAAGTTGAAGGTTTAAATTATTATCCTCATTGGCCTGGTTTTCTCAGTTCTCACTAGCATTGCGTAACACACTCAGCCAATAGAAACACAAACTTTTACCCACAAGGGAAGCTTTAAATTAGGAAAACCTCTTTGGATATTGGTTGAGGAGAGGTGCTAGTGTGGTATAGTGATAATTAAAAGTGTTTTCAAGATGGCTTTGGAATTTTTGTACTATTTGTAACCAAATTAAATAAATCTTGCCCTGTAGGGGTGTGGGACCCATTATTATGGTCTGTCCCCAGAGACTTGTGGACTGCAATGGATTCCTGTGAAATTTTCTGGTGAATAGAACTGGCAATCCTGCAGAAGACCTTGTTTTGTTATGGAATGACAAGATGCAGAAGGTTGTAGATATGATAGATCTTGAACATTCAGCTCCCTGGAATACTGGGGAGCTGCATGTGATGAAACAGACCAGGCGATGGCTAGAGTGCAGATGGTGGAAGTCCCACTGCAAAGATGACCAAACACATGTGAGAGCACATTATCGTGCTTACTGCATGGGGGTAAAAACAATGAAGACCTACATCTTTGGGTCCTCTAGAAGTTAGCAAGTGGAACTAGTGAATATATGGTTCATTGGCTATTGACACTCATATTGGTGGATGGAGCCCAGGGTACCTCAGAGATCCTCTGTGACCTGCTTGAGGACAATGCCAATCGTCTCCATAGCTTGTGAGATGCCAATACTCCACCAAGCCATGTTTAGTGGGATCAGTTTCAGTTTTTGCAGCCTGATTAAAGCTAGCTAGGGAGACATGGCTGGGTGGGTTCAGTGTGTGATAAATGCATCTCTGCATGATAGAATGGTGTTAACCAAAGTGGTGGTGATTGTGTGGCCACTCCTGAAAAAACCCACCCAGGATCCAATGGTATTTTACAACTACTACCAAGTTGTTAATACCCTCTTTGGGCAAGGAACTTGAGAGGACTGACCCATTTCAATCTGCTTTCAAACCCAGGTTCAGAACTGGGCATTCCTTGGTCACCCTACTGGATGACCTCTCTCAGGAGAGGGACAGGAGGAGTGTGATGTTGTTGCTGTTTCTCCTGGACTATCATGGGAGATAGGTATTAATAAACAGTCTGAATCCTGGGAAGATGGAACTTTGGTGGGTGAGTCACTCCCAGGTCAGAGGAGTTGATAAGTTACCTGTCCTGGATGAGGTCGTGCTCTCACTGAAGAAGCAGGTGCCTATATAGTTTGTGGATGTTCCTAGATCCAGCTCTGTCACTGGGGGTGCAGGTGTCCTCAATGGCTAAGAATGCCTTTTACCAACTTTAATTGGTAGGACAGTTATGGACATTCTTGGATCAAGATTGGCTCGACCACAGTTGTGCATGCATGGGAACCTTACGGTTTGATTACTGCAATGCGCTCTATTGGTGCAACCCTTGGGTTTGGTCTGGAGGCTGCTTGCAGGATTTGCAGGATTTGCACTGGCAGCCGATCTACTACTTGGCCAACTTCAAGGTGTTGATTGCTAACATAGGCTCAATACAGCTCAGGACCAGGTTACTTGAGAAACCTCCTTATCGCTTATAAACCCTGTATGTCACTGCAGTCTGTAGGAGAGTTCCTCCTGCAAGTTCCAAAGATCTGAGATGCATGTTCCACAGTAACTGAAAGCAAAGCTTTCAGTGTCACTGCCCCTGTTCTGTGGAATAGCATTCCTTACAAAATATGACAGGCACCACCCACTATCTGTAATTTCCAATACAATTGAAGACATGTTTGTTCCCATAGGCTTTCTCAGCTGGATAAATGGGTCTTTACCACAAGTGTCTGCCTTGTTGTGTTTTAGTCTTGTTTTAAATGCATTTGCTGTTTTTGTGTTTTTAATTATCTCAAGTGTAAATGGTCTTATAATGTCTAGAAGATTATTAATAAATCAGTATTAATAATGATGATGCTAATTTTACAAGTTCCTGTAAATTTCTGATTCCATAAATAAATTCATGTTTTACTTTATTATAAGGGCTTTAGTTTACTCTTGAGCCATACTAGCCCATGCTCAGCTTATGCTAGTTGAATTCTGGGAATCCTCTCTAGTTACAGGGCATTGCTCATGCCCCACACCCTTCCCAGATTTGCTCCAGAGAGTTGGGGGGAATCCCTGCAACAGCTAATTAAACCCAATCTTCCACTCCTGTTGCAAGACCAACTATGCATCCTCCACTATCCTAGTTAAGAAACATAAGGTAGACTACAGTTGCAAGGGGCACTGTGGTAGATCACATGTTTTGCATGTAAAATGATACAGATTTAATACCTGCAATCTCCAGGTAGGACTGGGGAAAACTATCTGAAACTAGGAGAGCTCCTGCTAATGTGTACAATAGTCTTGCTCAGTGCAAGGCAGCTTCCTTTGAAATGTACAAAACCTGGAATGTTAAAGATACCTGCAAATGTATAGTTTAGCAGAATGTAAAGTAACTAAGAGTACTGTAGTGTCTGTGTGTTTATTACTGTATCATGAAATGTCCTGAAAGTTATAAAGATTAGGTATAAAAAGTTACAATAAAGTACAGACGGCGACCATTTTGCAGTACCTACATGCAGGTCCTTTTAGAACCAGAAGAGGGCAGAATGGGGGGCAGGGCAGAATGGGGGTGAATTGGGGTTATGCATGCTCCGCCTACACACGTGGGGACCAGGAACAGTACCCCTGTGCAAAATGGTCACCGCCTGTACACTAAATTATATAATTGGTTTAGTAACAGCAGAATTCTGTTCCCGTCTACCCAAGTTCAATTGGACTTGCTCCCAAGTAAATGCTGTAGGATTGCAGCCTAATATTGTACTGACCTGACAGTAACTTTTTGGCAGTTATGCAGATCATCTCAGAGACTTGCTAGAAAGGCAATAAACAATTCTGTTGTAATGGTTTTTACTCATTTCGGACAGATGTACATATTTTTGTGTATAATATGTTTATAGAAAATAAATGTATAAAAGAAGCTTGTTTGTGTTTCTTAGAATTAATGCTGGATTAGTATATATGAACATAAGCAATTAGTGTATGAGTGTGTTGCACGTATGCATGAGTGTTTGTGCACAAGTATGAAATTCTGTGCATGTCTACTCAGAAGTAAGCCTCACTGAGTTCAGTTTTACTGACTGTCAGGGAAATTTGTCTGGATTGCAGTCATAGTGAACATAAAACATACTTTATTTATATTTTAGTTAAAACAGAGCCAATGAGCAGCAGTGAGATTGCTACTACAACAGCAGACGGGTCTTTAGACAGTTTTTCAGGATCAGGTAAGGAAGCATTTGCCACGTGTAAATTTGATACCCATATATGTTTCAGATATTTAATTAGAAAACAGTAAAGGCAACCATACATTCTGTGGATTTTCATGTGTGTATTCCCCTTATTGGCAGCTGTTGCCACCTATTAGCTGCCAAGTCTATTTTCAAATTAATAGTGAAATTCTATACATGTCTACTCAGAAGTAAGTTCTGCTGAGTCCAATGGGGCTCCAGTTCCAGGTGAGTCTAGTAGCCTCAGTTTGGTCTAGCAATATTTTCTTCTATATGTTCTGCTGTTCTTAGCTGAAATACAGAGCTGTTACTGGTGACATTTACTGGGCACCCTTTAGTCTCAGTGTAGTCCAATCCCACATTTTATTTGGCATATGTAAAGCAGATAGCTTTGCCTCAAAAAGTTTGTGTGAAGACAAAAGTTTATCTGCTGTGGTGAGAACCTATTTTTTTTTAAAGTGCAAAGCTGTCCCGGTTATGGCAGCAGGAGGTAACAGCCAATATGCACTGTTCATATCCAGCTTCTGCTGCAAACGTAAGGATCCTCCCACCGGCCCCCAATCTTGACAAAGAAAAAGAAACATTTGAACATTTGTACATTTGAACAGTGAAGGTGCTTCGGCAGTTTTACTGCTGAAAAAAATGGGTTGTATTCCGTGCTAGTCCTACTCAGAGTAGATCTATTAAATTAATGGACATGAGTCAATTAGGCCCTTAATTTTAGTGAGTCTATTCTGAGGAGCACTTAGCTGGATGCTGCCCACTATGCCTGCCTGCAATACTTTTTAAAGGCCAACCAAAATGTCAACAAATTATTATGCAAGATTTCAAGTTTGATATGTCAGTTTTACAATCTCAGTATTGGTACACTGTCATTTTGTTTAAGATTCTAGCTGAGAAGATCCAACAAGGAATGCTTCCTTTTTGGTTCCATAGCACCTTGAATGTCTTCAGCCATCACTGTGCTTGAAAACATGCTTTGCGATGAAAAGGTTTTGAGTCCAATCGGTGGCATATCTAGGTTGAATAGGGAAGTCCCTTGTCTGTAAAGCTACGGCTAGTCAGTGCAGATAATACTAAGTTGGATGGACTAGTGGTCTGACTCTGTGTAAAGCAGCTTCCTAAGTCACACACAGTAATTGGAAGGAATAAATAATAAAACGCTGAAGAGTAATTGCTCTCTTACAGGCATTTGTTTCATTCCTCACTACCATGTGCTAAATAGCTGTTTTCAGTAGCGGCTATAGTTCTTGGGAAGGAAAAATGGAAGTATGATTGTGGGTTTGAAGAATATCTGACTCACTAAAATGCCACCCTTGTGTAAAAATGCTGACATTTTACAGCATTTACATTTAAGAACCATGCATGGAGTAATTCATTTAATTCAAGTGCAAAATTGTGAGAAAAGTGGAGCATTAATTAAATGGCTAGAAATATGACAGGGTGTGTTAAAAAGGTCTTAAAGTGTGACATATTTTAAAAACGGTCCCTTAAGAGCAATTGCAAAAGCCTAATTTGCAATAAAGATGTTGAGAATTGTTGTGCTAGCCTGGATCTAGTAAAGTATTACTTGGCGCTGTTTTAATTTTATTAAACTTCATTAAATTTCTAAAGTTCCTTTAACAGAAATAATATTTAGGTTAGATGTGTGTGTTTACACTTCCATGTGCTTTCTTTTCTCCTCCGTACAGCAATTGGAAGCAGTGGCTTCAGCCCAAGACAAACTCACCAGTTTTCCCCACCACAGATATACCCGTCCAAGTAAGATGTCTGTTACGTTAAAAAAAAAGAAAAAGAAAAAAGTGGAGTTAAACCTCATTTATAATTATAATTGAATCCATCTGCTAAATCATAATTGAAATCAGTTTACCCTTGAGAGAGGTTGTACTTTAGAATAACTACAAATGTATCTTTAGACGTAGAAAATTGTTTAATTAATTAATTTGTTTTGCACAGTGGCCAAGGAATTTACATTCTGTCATGCAGCTTAACCAAAATGTTTGCATGTTTCTATCTAATACAAAGGCTTTTCTGTTTTCTGTCATTTTGCAATGAACAGCAGACCATACCCGCATATTCTTCCTACTCCTTCTTCACAAACGATGGCTGCATATGGGCAGACACAGTTTACCACAGGGATGCAGCAAGCCACAGGTTATTCAACGTACCCACAACCTGGTCAGCCCTATGGAATCCCATCATATGGTGAGTAAAGTTTTTGGGGAGATGGTGACAAACAGTTGTGTATTGGGCTGTGAAGTCGCTTTGCTGATGAGTGCAGCATTACTTAGTGACAGAATATCGCATTCTAGTAGCTTAAGCATAAGTATGTTGCAAAACCACTGAGGCCTGAAAAGAAGTAGAGCATTGTTCCATGATTTTGGAATCGTGCTCCTCAGTATTTAGCAGCATCTTTCACATGGGACGCGGGTAGCGCTGTGGTATAAACCACTGAGCCTTGGGCTTGCCGATCAAAAGGTTGGCGGTTCGAATCCCCACAACGGGGTGAGCTCCCGTTGCTCAGTCCCAGCTCCTGCCAACCTAGCAGTTCGAAAGCACACTAATAAGTGCAAGTAGATTAATAGGTACCACTCTGGTGGGAAGGTAAACAGCGTTTCTGTGCGCTGCTCTGGTGTCGGTGTTCCGTTGCGCCAGAAGCAGCTTAGGCATGCTGGCCACATGACTCGGAAAAACTGTCTGCACAGTGGACAAATGCCAGCTCCCTCACCCTGTAAAGCGAGATGAGCGCCGCAACCCCAGAGTCGTTCGCAACTGGACTTAACTGTCAGGGGTCCCTTTACCTTTTACCTTTAAACTTTCACATCCCCATGTCTCCCACTTTCTTGCTAAGGGCTATTTGCAACTAATGTCCTTGCAGAAGCACAAGAGTCTTTGAGCCAGAGGGAAATACCTGCTAGTAGAAGAGGGGAGGTTATTTTTTTTAAAATAATTCCCTGTCCCATCGGCAGTCCCCAGTGTCCCACAAAAATCTGTTCTGGAGGATATGCAAACCCAGTAGAACGGATTTTCAGGACACTCCTGAAAATTTCCCCCTTCTCCTTTGTTGTCAGATGCCTCCAGTGGAGTAACAGAGCAAGGAGGGTCATTTGGATCCTAGTCTGTGGGTATGTTAGGTACTGGAATGTCCTATGACAAGAATCAAGCTATATCTATGGTTTGTGTAAAAAGAAAGAAAGATCAGTGCACATTTTCTTTATGGAGCATTAAGAATGTTAAAGAAGCTCCCAGCATACTTGCTGCATTTTACTTATTAAAGTATTTCTTATGAAATATAAAAAGAATAATTCAACCAAAGCTGAAGTCCCATTAACATCCTATGCCTTTTAAATGTGTTGTGGGATGCGGGGTGGTATTGGTTTGTTTTTGTTCTGGTTTTATTATATATTTTGCGTTTTTTATCTTGTATTTTTGTGTTGTGAACCGCCCTGGGATCTACAGATGAAGGCAGTATACTACTATTACTACTACTACTACTACTACTACTACAACTACTACTAGATTTCCAAGGCAGCTATTAAACATACCCAATAAAAGCAACCCACAATTTTATTTAGAACAACAGTTAATAAACCAAGAAGTACTCAACAATTGAAACAGGAGCCAAAGAACTACATAATAATATATCCAAAAGTACTGCCTCATATGAAAAGGCTTTACACTTTCTCTCCCTAGATGGGCACTGGCTCATCTCAACTGGAAGCACGTTGCCCTAAAAGTTTTGGTGATCCCCAATTTTGAGCTCACCATTGAGGACTTCTGAACTATACTATCTCCCTATATAATGGAAAATAAGTCCACCGGGGTTTATTCTCTAATAAAGTGTGACCAGGATTGGCGTCTTAACCAACAAATTAAATTGACTGAAACTCGGGAAATAATGGGTTATGTTTTCTTTAACTGGCATGTACAAATCCGTTTCTTTTGTATTTGCTTAAATCTAGCAAATATAATCTTGTGACCTGTTTTAAACTTCATCTTAGTAAAGTGACTATCAGGATTATACTTTCAAGTTTATTTTTTAATTGAAAGTACTTTGGCCACTTGTGGTTAATTTTTTTAAAATAATTGAAATTTATTCTTAAACTGTTAGAATAGGAAAATTGATCACAATGCAGTTTGGCTATTTGTTGCAACTTTGTTATGTTAATACTGTTTACATTCTTGTTTTAGGGTTTATATCCTTTTTTTTTTTTTGGTAATATTGCCAGATGGTCTGTTGTTGTGTTTCTTTCCCCCCTTTTTCTGAACAGCAAAATTTTAAAAACTCCGTTTGATACATTTATACATACTTGATAACGATTCAATATGGTGTGATACATCACAAAGATAGCTGTAATAACAAATCAGAACTGAATATTTAATTGAACACTGATGAATTTACTCTGTAGTAACTAAGCATTTTATGGAAGACTCTGGGAAAGGCTTTTTATTATATTGTACAATGAGAGAATGGAGAAATAATGTTTGTAACAGAGTGAGCTTGGTTGGTGGAGATGATTGCCACCGACAGCTGGTTGCTAAGACTTTATTGGCTCTAATGCTTCAGCAAAACTGTTAAAAAGACTTTAAAATGTAGATTTCCCCCATTGCAGGATGGTTTTCAGTTACTGCTTCTTTATCAGACATGCTCTTGGAAGTTTATTATTTATTTGAATTAGGTTAAATACACATAATAACATACATATATTCATGCATCAGCATAATTCCCATCACTACCATCATACCATTCATGAGTTTTCCCTCTTAATGCAGAGAAGAGGTTTAAAAGAATTAGGATTGCTTTTTCACAATATAGCTGCCACGTGGGGAATGAAATTTTACTCCACAGCTGCTTGCAATGTTATCATGACATTTGCTTCTCCTTTTCAATGCACCCTTGAGAGTGGATGATTTGCAGTGGAAAAATAATTGAGGGTTTTTGTAAAGGAGAAGCAGCTTACACACCAATGCATGGTCTACATGCAGCTTTGTCATATCTAAAATTGCAAGTGCATGATCCACATGGTGATTTTATTTTGTATGCCAAATCACCAGATCAGCTCCAATGGATTTGTTGGTCTTCCTGTCACCACCTGCATGCGTCTTGCCCTGCTTCAGAAACCCGGGGCTGAGCTTCAGTTGCATTGCCGAATATCACTGATTCTCTGCAGCAGTTAAAGCTTACCTGCACAACTGGGCAATACCCTTTTCAAACACAGCATAAAATAATGGTCAATTATGGTGTGGATGCAAACCAGACAGTGAGGTGCCAATGCATATGGCGGGCTGCAAAATGTTATTTTTGTCTCTATCTGTTTATCAGGTGAAATACATTTTAATTTTCTGGAATGCATTTATTTAATGAAATCATTTTCAGGGTTGTAGATGTTTGAATTTTAATGAAATTCAATAAGAAAAGAAATAAAATAGACTATATAATGTTACTCCACTCTGAAGAGACATCTCAAAGGTGTTTTACCAGTGTGGGATCTGTATTGTTTACATAGCAAAAAGGTTGTATCCCTTTTGCAATTAATAATGGATATGTGCCTATAGGCCTAAGCAATAATTTAAAAAGAGATAATTTTCCCACTCTCACCCCTGTTTGAAAATGTCTAGGAAAAATCTTAAAACTATTGAATTGTAAAAGGTGCTTGCTGTATGTGTTCCCATCGGCCCCTGGTAACTAAACCAACTAAAGCTTTGGGACCCAGGTGGTGGAAATCCTATATGCAGTTGCCCAGTTACCTTGAATTCATGTACAGGATTGCAGTGTAAAACTTGTCAACTTTGGTAGCTAAGAAAGTTTTCACTCACATGCTGGACTTTGTAAATATGAAATTGATATTGATATTCTATTGATATTCTGACCCTCTTTATTTATAAAGCTCTTGCATGTGAAAAGTTATAGAAGAAAGAAATACTTATATCAATAAAAAGAGTTGTCTAATGTCTTTCTGAATGAGCAGAAATCAAAAAATGTATAATAGTATCAAATGTGCTTTAAACATTTATAATTTCACAATTTTAAGCTAAAACTGTCACTTTTCCTTCATACTGCCGACCATTTCTAAACTGATAATGTAAGGTAAAGGTGAAGGGACCCCTGACCATTAGGTCCAGTCGTGACCGACTCTGGGGTTGCGGCGCTCATCTCGCTTTATTGGCCGTGGGAGCCGGCTCACAGCTTCCAGGTCATGTGGCCAGCATGACTAAGCTGCTTCTGGCGAACCAGAGCAGCACACGGAAACGCCGTTTACCTTCCTGCTGCACCGGTACCTATTTATCTACTTGCACTTTGATGTGCTTTCGAACTGCTAGGTTGGCAGGAGCAGGGACCGAGCAACGGGAGCTCACCCCATCATGGGGATTCGAACCGCCAACCTTCTGATCGGCAAGCCCTAGGCTCAGTGGTTTAACCCACAGCGCTACCCACGTCCCATAATGTAACGATTGCTAAATAGGTGAATCTACAGTATGTTCATGCTAGATTTAAATTAAGCAAGAATTTAAATTAGAAAGGTTGTGTCAGTTCAGATAGTGCAGCTTAACTAGATTATGGGTTGGTGTCCTTTTGCATACTTACATGAATACTTGTGTGATTTTATTTAATGCCCTCTGTTAAAATATGAACAACTAGCTTTGCTATCACTAACTGATTTAGGTGCATTGTGGGCAGGCATCAAGACAGAAGGTGGATTATCACAAACACAGTCACCTGGACAGACAGGCTTTCTGAGCTATGGTGCAAGTTTTAGCACTCCCCAGCCAGGACAGGCTCCATACAGTTACCAGATGCAAGGTCTGTATAAAATAATTAGAATTCCTTTGCTTTTCACATGTTGTTTTGGTTTTGTGTTTTTTAAAAAATAATAATAATTGAAAATGCAGGTAGCCGAATGAAGATGATAGCAGTGTATATTATGTGCAAAACTAGATAGATTTTAAATGCAATTTCACATTGTTGATGATAAATTAGCGTTTTTAATTCAAACCTAAGTTTTCAAGGGCTCATCAACATAAGCATTTTAAACATGGCTATTTTATTATGTGATTCCAACATTACAATGACCTTTATTGTAAAATTGCATTTCTTGCAGCATAGTTCTCTGTTGTGATAGAAAACAGAGCAGTGTGAAAAATTGTGTCAAGAATACAAATATAAGCTGACATAATTTCATCCCTTAGGTGTGTTTTCTTTGTCTGTAAATTTAAGATGACATTCCCTACAAGTGAACTTGTCAGAATTATTTAGGTAATGTTGGCAGTATAATTTGGAAGTTCTTTAAGTATTAGATGCTATCAGTTGTGGTTTCCTCCCCAAAGTAATTTAAATGTTTACTTGATATTATACATAATGCCTAATACATTGTATATTTCTTTGTGTTGGTACTTATGGAATCCAGTTCTCCTTAGGAATAGAGAAAAGGATTCAAAACTAACCAGAAACATGATCTCTAATTTTAGACTGGGTCAGTGGGAGCTATGCATGTTGAATCCCTTGGAAACCTTAGAACAGATGTTATGAAGCAGAGAAGCCTTAATGTCTTAACTGTATCAGACTTCGTTGATGCAGAATAGCTTTTAGGATGTATTGATCTAGTCCTTAGCCAGTAAGCAAAGGAAACATTTACCTTTAGAACTGACAGCAAACTTAGAATGGCAGAGGTGATGATCTGACATAAGGTCTGGATTAAGACACATTACCACCAAGTTTTCAACAAAAAGAATAAAAAAAAATTTCAACTGATTAATTTTTTTAAATAAAAAGGTTGGAATTATGTCTGAGTCACATCTTCTTTTGTAGGATCTGGCAGCTGCTTCAGCCTCATTTTTAAATATTGCTTAATTTCGTCTTCTTTTTTTGGAATAGTGGCCTTGTCATATAACAATTCAAATATGGTTAGCAGCAATATTGCTGAGAGCAAAAGCAGCAGAGCCAGGGCTGTGATTCCTGCATCATACATTTTTCGTATTCTAAATGCACAAGCACTTTTGCATCCTGCTGAGTTTTCACAAATCACCAAAGAGCGATTTTCACAGAGGTTTGAAGGGTTCAAAGATGTGCCTTATCTTCTCCAAATTAGTATAAATTGAGGACTATAGGGAAGTTGCATATGTTGGTAGCCGTAGTAAAATAGTTTGAAAATGGCATTTGCTTCTTTCTTATCCATGAATACTGAATCGTACAATCTGAAATGGTACAGTGGGTCTTACTTCTGCATAGGATTGATAATTCTAATCTGAGGTTGTGATGGTGAAAACTGAAATACCTAGCTTTCTTTATTGTGGATAAGTTAATGCAAAACACTTTTGCTCTGGCTTTGCCCACCATTGGTTTTAGCTCCGCCTGCTGCTGGCATGCAGCCTTCAACAT
The DNA here is from genome assembly GCA_034641385.1 of Darevskia mixta. Classification (NCBI taxonomy): domain Eukaryota; kingdom Metazoa; phylum Chordata; class Lepidosauria; order Squamata; family Lacertidae; genus Darevskia; species Darevskia mixta. Next base: position 5,287,612 of record JAWWNH010000018.1, on the reverse strand, counting down.
ATTACACCTGAAGGAATGTGGAGTTCAACAGAATAAAGGTTGCTCCCCAATATAAAGCATAATTAACATGGCCTTAAGTATAGAAAGCTAGCTCTGGACCCTGTAATGTATATTCTGTTTTTAATTTGTTTTTTTAATGTTACAGTTTTGTTGTCCTAAAAAATAAATGGATGTCAAACCCTCAGTAAGTTAGGGACTTCCCCTGCATGTGGCTCCAATGAGCAGAAAAGACCAATAGTGAGTCCAAAAGTTATGAAGGTGGTTTCTGCATGTGCTGTAGAGGGAAGTGAGGGGCAGATGGGGCTCACCAACCTGGGAACGTAGCCCATCTAGGAGAAGGAAAACTCTGTGCCAAAACCTCCACTGCCTTGCGGGATACCTTCGTGAGAAGAAAAGGTCAAGGAGTAAACCCTAAACAAATCTGGAGTGGAGTCCCTGAGACAGTTGGATGGCGCCTTGTACACCGCCTTCTGGCAGTTCCGTGCCAAATGTATTGCTCTGCTTTCCTTTGGACCACATCAGTGAAGCTGAGAGAGAGGTTTTGTCAGGATCGCCATACACACTGCTCAGGCTTGCATCCTGGGGAGATCACTTTGGTGCTTATAACACAGCAGTTTGACTTCACCCCCAGAGGTGCACTCCATTTTATCTCAAGGCAGACGGATGCCAACAAAAACACTGAGAGAACTTCCCATTTATTCTTACTCTCTGCTTCCGGTTTTTAACCAGTTGCTGTTTTTAACAAACAAAAAGACTTCTGTTCTTATCCCATGACTGCTAAGCTTACTCAGGAGTATTTGGCGGAGTATTTTGTTGAAATTCTTACATACACAGTGTTGTGGTCCTATCATTAATCATGAGCCAATTGTTTCAGCATGATTGCTTATTTATAAAATGTACTTTTAATTTGTAAAGGTGCAAAAATGATTTTTGTATAATTTTATAGTTCATTGGGTTAGATGGTGGCACTCACTCTTTTTTGTTGATCTGTATATCATCTGATACAATAGCACTGTGCTTTTGTGGCATGACATACCTTATTAAAATGTGGCGAACTTTAAAGAATGTTTTAAGTACTCCTAAGCTGATGTCCTTGGGTGGTCTACGTAGCAGTTTTCAGAAACCTGTTTCACATTTGTTATGGTCTGTGAGACCCTACTTGCTCTCCATAGGAGTCAGTAATGGCATAAGATGAAAGAGATGTTTGTTGTAATATGCTGGCCTAGGTGCAATAACAGTTTTCATTGGCTCTTGTGAACTTTCTGCCAATATGCAAGAAAGGCAAGTTTACAATCCTAAGCATGTTTACTCAGCCATAAGTCCCAATAAGTTCAGTTGGGCTTACCCCCAAGTAAGTAGATACAGGATTGCCGCTTAAGTGTTATTTTAGATGTTAGATATTTTTCTTGCATTTCTGTGAAATTTATACATTAATTGATTCTATACAGGAGTACTTCGATGTACATATCCAATTAATCACAAAAAAAATAAAATGTCTATTCTTAAGAAATGTTGCATAAAGTGGTTACTTGGTCAGCATGATCCCACTCGTATTTACTTAGGAGTAGGGATATGGATATCTATTAGACCTCTGCACAGTTCCAGAAGAAACAGTAGCCAACAAGAATCTTTGCTGAGCAACATTTGACAGTTATTTTAATCACTGTCCCTAAATAGTGTCCTAAATGCTTAGGCACTGATATTTATTTTTATTTTGCGTATTAATATTAAGGTGAATGCTTTTACTTAAAGCAAGTAATGTGTATTTGAAAAATTGGGAGTTGAAAACCCTTCTTCCTGCTACTGAAATATCTCTTTGTTCTACTAAAATGTTAACGTGTGTCTGTTTTTTCATATACAACTAGTCCTGATTTCTCCAAAGGCAGTGGGTTGGATCCTGAGAACTGCAAGCAGAAGAAAGCTCACAGAAGGGGGTTTTCCCCACTGCAGTCTTCTGCACTCCCCGCTCAAAAGCAATCTGTCCTGAGGGTTGCAGGATCATTCAGAACAGGGTGAGATTGAACATGAGAGGACTGCTGTGGAAGGGGTGAATTGACACCTTCTGTGAGCCCACTATTCATTAATTCTCTCTTTCTGTTAATTTTCATTTGCTCATCCTGTTCTGTTCTGGAGGGTCCCCAACCACAAGGACCAGCTTTTCGGGCAGGGTGGAGGGGGCCACTGGGAGGAAGTTTGTAAAGTCTCCTTCTGCAAGCTTGTTTCTGCTTATGGTTGTCAGGATCCAACCTGCTGTCTTGAGGTATCCATAGTAAGTGTCTGCATAACTGGATGGCTCATGAACATGAGTATAACTTTTTATTGTTTTCTCTAAGGCATTTAGAGATAACACTAGTTAATGTAGACTAGTTTATCTAAAGGATTACAATGTAAGTTGTTTATGCGTTAAATCTCATACTTCATCTAAGGCACCTCCAGCAATATGGAGCCCATTTTGTGTTTACAAAATTTTGTGTTTACAAAATTAAAGAAGGAACATTTCTAGTATACTGTGTAGTTTAGATTTCCTTTTTAGACTTTTCAAAGTGAGGATCACTTTTTACAAAATCATTTAATTACAATCCTATGGAAGGGCCAAAAGTCAGTGCTATTTTTCTAGAAAAAGAGGCACCGAAACTCACCATGAACTCCTCCCCTGCTCTATTATAACGGCGGTGGTGCCTACCTGAGAGGGTGCCGGCTGCAAAAAAGCCCTACCAAAAGAGATCTCTATCCTAGGAAGTGGCTGGGATCTGAAGGATCCCTCTACCACCCTCCAGCTTGTGTGTGTGTGTGTGTCTTAGATACAGTTCCAAGCATATCCTAACCTCATTCTCTCAGATATCTAGCATTCTGAACTGTAACTTTTGGACCATTGTTCCTCTCATTGGTTCTCCTTTTGGTACCTTAGTTCTTAGCTATTCTGTAGTCATGATAAATGAAAAAGGCAGATTATGAGGGTGCTTTGCTACTTCAGTGCCTCCTGGAAATTGCAGCTTTTTGTATTCCCCATTCCCTCTCCCCTCCTCCATACACTTTCACTCTTAATTGTCCATATGTTCACATTTGCTTTTGGGCCTAAAAGGAGGTTGCTGCCCTTTTAGAAATTCAGCTTTGTAGATAAAGGCATTAAAACAAGAGTGCCCATCTGTCCATTTTGGACAGCTAAGGTTGAGAGAGTATTGCAGTGTCCAGGCACATTTAGGCTATGGCCTTTCTACTTGAAATGTCATATAATAATTCTTGTAGTGTCAGGGGCAACAGTAACTTCTCAAGGAAAGAGAAAACTGCTGCCCAAGGCTGTATACTCAAGAACATTTAATGAACTACAATTATCTGTGCCATTATTGAGAAGCCCATAAGGTTCATAGATTGTGGTGAAAACTTCCTTTGTCTTTCTGTAGCATGGAAGAAAACATTATAGCAATAATAAAAGGTTTCATTTTTAAGGACTACAAAGTATAAGACTTGTTAACAGCAATGGAAGTTTGGGGTTCTCAGTATCTTCCAGGATATGTGTCATTTCCTCCCCCCCCCAAAAAAAAACCACCAAAATGTGACAATGAGACATATTTTAATAATATTCATTTATAAATAAATAAATCAGTGGGGCTTTTTCCAAGTAAATGTTTTAGGACCACAATCTCTATGTAGTTTTGCACTGATTTGAAACTTACAAGGCTACATAAGCAGAATAACTGCATGCAGATATTGCTCTGGATTACTATTTAAGACAGTAGGGGGAGATCTCATATTTGAATGCTTATCCAAATAAAAAGCTCCCTCCACATATTTCCAAGGAGTAGCTGTGTTAGTCTTTGCAGTAAAATCAGATAAGATTAACCTATTTATTATGACATGGACTAGAGTTTACTTCATCAGTGCTTGATGTGTTATCCGGATACACATAGTTGGGGGGGGGTGTAGTAAACAGGTGGGGAGGGGTACAGGAGATGATAATTATTTCATCAATACGGGCCAGTCACAAAACATGATAACAGATCAATACGGGCCAGTTAAAATAGATGGTCACCTCCCTTGAACAAAATAACTTCAAACAGAGACCACAATGTAAAATGAATCACACACACACACACACATATGTGTATCTGTAACACTTTAGTCTTCTTGTGAAGTAGACTTTAGTCTATGAAAGCTTATGCCATAATAAATGTTAGTTTTCAAGGTGCTACCAGACACTCTTGTTGCTTTTTCTCTTCACATAGAAAATCTGCATGTTTGTTTTCAATAGTGGAGGGAGTCTTTTATATGAGGAAGCATTATTAACATAGGAACCTTCCACCTTTAGTTTGAAGTGGCACACAGTGAAAACTGTGCCATTGGCTCTACTGATCAAGCTTTGTTCTTATGGGTACCTAACATAATAAAATGAAGCAAAGTGATTTTGACTTCTGATTCTACTCTTAATACATTCCATTTGAATAACTTTTTAGCTTTCACATAATCTAGAGCCCTGGAAGTAATGATTTATCACTTCACTCACAGTATAATCTTGCCTATGACACAGTAGATTACTTATTGTACCAGCATACGAAAAAATTCTGTTTTATCACTGTTGATTTGTTGTGTTGTTCTTTTTAGAGACATTGTATTGACTATTCATATAAACTTTATTCCTTTTTTTTGTTCTGTTTCAGGAAGCAGTTTCACTACATCATCTGGAATATATGCTGGAAACAATTCACTTACAAATTCTACGGGATTTAACAGTTCACAACAGGTAAATATATGAACATTATTAAATGACAGGGTGCCAAAAGTGTGTTTTGAGAAGCATAATACAACTCATATCTGTAATTCTACATAAAACCTTGAGGTTCTTTAGAATTTTGAGGATTATCTTAATGTTAGTTGTAACAGCCCCTGTTTATTGCCTTAAAAAAATGTCAGGATGATATTTATACCCAATTCTGATATAGTTTTTCTAAAATTCAATTTCCTATTTATGCAAAATAAATAATGGTTGTGATTTCCTACTCTGCAAAATCCAAGATGGCAGAGAAATTGAGGCATCTGTTTGCACTTACATTTTGGAACGCACACCAAAAAGTAAGCAGCATGTTGATGGGAAAGTCTCTAATACAGCTTTTTTTCTCCACTCTGGTAGGAGTATCCTTCTTACCCCAGCTTTGGCCAAGGTCAATACGCACAGTATTATAACAGTTCTCCATATCCTTCGCATTATATGACAAGCAGCAACACCAGTCCAACAACCCCTTCTTCCAATGCGACATACCAGCTTCAAGAACCACCATCTGGCATCACAAATCAACCAGTTGCAGATCCCACAGCAGGTAAATGCATAGATTTGATTGTACCTATAGGCCACAATTTGGTACTTGAAATGTATTTTTAGAAGAATTCTGAATGTATGGTGTCACTTATTAAGAAAGGACTGGCTCAGCAGGGGGTAAATGGACAGCAGTTAAGTTTTTAAATACAGGTTATCCTATAGTTACCACCTCAAATAATTTATAAACACCAGCAATAAAAAGTATAAACACAGATTACAAGATGTGTTATAGTCTTTTCCGTTGTTGAGCTCAATACTCAAACTTTAGTTAATATTTGCCATCATGACCATCCCAGTGTTGATGACTGGTAGGTGGCGTAAGCATGGCACACCATTGCGTCTCTGGTGGTGCTGCTGGTGGTGGTGGCTCCACTGCACAAGAACCCAATTGTTACCCAGGTGGGTGTGAAACTACCATCCTTAGTAGCTAGTGGGAAGTCCTGAATGGGATGTTTCAGGGGTATCCACAGATCTGCAGATCCCACAAAGAACTTTCCGGTTTTAGGGCATCTTAATTGGACCAGCCTGAAACAGACATAGCCAATAAAAGGATGTGTAAGAACTTCATTAGGATTGCTTAATCCAGCTGCAACCCTATGTACATTTACTTGGAGTAGACTCCACTGAATGCAGTGAGTTGGATTGCACTGAAAAGCTTGACTGCAAGTTGCAAGTCCATATTTAGCTATAATAATCCCCAGATGTTCCAGTCATCACTAAGCATCAACCCAGAGGGCTTAGGGAGGATGGTGGCCATTGGATGATAGTCACTGGGAGAAGCTCCAGCAGTGAGTTTTGTCCCACCCCATTTGACCCTCTTTGCCCCATAATATTTATCAGAGATGTTGGTGCCCTACTTCCTCCACACTCCAAAATTTAAGCTGAAAGTTCTCCACAGAAGAAGTAGAATTAGAACTAATTCTAAACTAGCTTTAAACTGATTTCAAGAGCAAAGAATGTGAGAGAGCAAAGAACAAAGTTTACAGGAATCAGTGAGCTTTTAGGTTAACTTTGGCCGGCTTATGTTCTATGAATTCTTGGAAGCTGGAGGATGTTTTGTTTTTTAAGAAATAACCCAAGTATTGGAAAGGAGAATTTTCAGTTGACTTCATTGTTGTATATATTTGGGTTAGGAAGAATTCAGACTTCCAGGAATTAGTGTACCACTAGTAACATAAATACATATGGTAATCTATTACAAAAGTACACCAAAACTTTGTGTGGCCATTTCAGTGCATCATACTTAAAGAGAAACAAAATCAAAGAACTACAACTAAACTAAAATATAAGCAATTTTTTCTTCTGAAGCAGAGTACAGTACAATCCACAGCCCAGCAACACCCATCAAAGATTCTGATGCAGAAAGGTTGCGTCGCAGCTCAGATGGCAAATCACGTGGTCGAGGCAGAAGGAATAATAATCCTTCACCACCGCCTGACTCCGACCTAGAGGTATTGTATATGAAGTAGCTATTTTATTTATTTATCTCCCATATTCTTCAGAAGCATTGGAGCGAGTTACAGCATACCAGGCTAAGAGATGCATAAAACCAAATTCCAGCACATGAAAATCCTCAAAAGCAAAGCAAAACTATAAACTCCAGCTAAAAACCATTCCACTCCTACTTAGTCTTATATTTTGACCTTTCTCACAAGGGAGTTGCCATCCCCTTCAAAATTACTCACCCCTAGATTGTGTCCTCTGCTTGCTGAGAGGTAATAGCTACCCGGGGCATGACTGCAACACTTCTACTGCTTCCTGCTGGAAGGCTACCTCCCTAAATCTACTGCAGGGATAGGAAACCAGTCACCCTCCAAACGTTAATTCTTAGTAGAAAAGTATGTCGTTAATGTGGAGATGTTATATTACTTATTGATGTTCTGAAATGTATGGGTTTCTCTAAAATAGTAAGAAAGGGTAGCTTTGTTATGGTACAACATTCAGAATAGTTTGTTCACATGTACCGGTACATCCATTGATCAAAGCTTTTTTTCCTATTTTAATTATCAACTTTACAGAGGGACCCATTGATTTGGTTATCTTTTTACAGAGAGTATTCATTTGGGATTTGGATGAGACAATCATCATTTTCCATTCCTTGCTTACAGGATCCTATGCTAACAGATATGGGAGAGTAAGTACCATGAAAGTCAACGTCTATATGTGTTTGTGCAGAAATAATCTATAGTATGGTGTGGTAGTGAAGTAAAAAGTAAAGTAGGAGAACTGTCTAATGGTTCCCATCCAGGTTTTCAGTGCTGTTGGCACAAAAACAAAATTAGTAGAATACAAGATTGTCAGATCATAAATTGCTTGATCTAATTATCAGTGTAATCCCGTGGTTGTTTCCTCGGGAGAAAATCCCACTACTTATTTCCCAGTCAGTGTGGTTAAGAATTATTTGACCATGTTTATAAACTAGAAGTGAGGAATTAGATCATTATATTCTATTAACAAACAAACAAACAAACAAACAAACCAATATTTGCCTGATTTGCATATCAGCCACTGGGGAACAACAGCAGAAGAGGGCTATTGCACTTACATCCTTCTTGATTGCTTCCCGTAGGTATCTATTTGGTCACTGTCAGAAACCCCATGCTGGACTACTTAGGCTTTTGGCCTTAATTTGCAGGGTTTCCCTTAATATTCTTATTACTGTCTCTGGGAGCTTCCCAGCTGAGCATTCATGCTATTATGTTCACACATAGGTTATAAGACACCATCAGCATTTGGTTGCTATCCTGCAATTTCCAGTTTAATTTCCCATCACCTTTTTAATTGACCTTTCTGCAGTTGGAAAAATGATGGGCTATTTGCACTAGAAAGTGTGGATTAACCACACTTATTTGGATTAACCACATAAACAACCTGACTGCAAGGGCCCTATGACATACGGTCATGTTCTATGGCTCTTCCCATTACATTAGTCCAATTTTAAACCTATGAAGCTGCCTTATACTGAGTCAAACCAGTGGTCTGTCTAGCTCAATATCATCCAAACTGACTGGCTGTGGCTCTCTGGGGTTTCAGGCAGGACTCTCATTCCTACATGGAGATGCCATGGACTGAACTGGAGACATTCTGCATGCAAACAGAGCCTCTGTCACTGAGCTATAGTGCTTCCCCTGTTCTCCAAGGATTGACACTGGTATGGGAACAGCTGCAGCATGGTTTCCTCCCACACAGTCTAGGACTTTTCACAGTATCCCAATGCACCGGAATGAGTAGTGCTGCAGCTGCTCCCACAGTGCTAGACCCAACTATCACCCTCTCCTAATATTCTAAAACTTTTTTCCCTTGAATAACATTACTTCCCCCATAATTCCCCTACTGGACCTTGGGATGTGAGGAAGTCTTTCTCACCCCAATTAAATTGATAATATACTAGTAAAGAAATGAATGTGTTGTCCCTATTACTACGTTGCGTGAAAGCAAAGAACTATGTATAAGATTATGAAAGGGAGTTTGCTATGGCAGATGTCAAAAAAAAGAGTGCTTGCACTGTATGAGTCAGTGGAAAATAATATTTTAATTTTAAAAAGGCACTGAAATTGCCTCCAATACTTTAAGATAGATCAAGCACTTTAATCTATAGAGAACTAAATAAATAACTTTTGATATGTGTATGTCAAAGCTATCCTGCTATTAAATAAATGGGCTCATGTGTATATCTCTGACATGCTTCAGAATTATGATGTGATAAAGCACTGCATACTATCCTTAAAATATTAGTCAACGTAATCTCTGTCTCTCTTGTTCTTAGTATGAAGTGCTGTTTTTACAAAGGCTAGATAAATGTCTAGGAGCACAATCAAGCTTTTCAGTGTTTGCTGGAGGAGTTTTTTCCTTCTCATCAAAAGGGTGGTGTGTGTTTTTGTATATTGTATTGCTGACAGTGCAATCCTGATCTCCCTTGATGTTGATGTCTGGGGTGCTGGTGATTAGGATATTGTGTAGTCTTCTCTTTGATGGCCTCCATTTGCCACCAGTTGGAGAGGCTCTACTGTACCTGCCATGTTTGGTGGTTTTCCTATAAGTGGAACTCTCTAAAATAAGGTGGGATGCTGACAGCTTGGGATCCCCTAAAGGGCTTGATCCTAGGTCTTCTCTGCTATTCCAGTTATATAATGAAGAACTGGGGGCGGGAGCAGGGGGGCACTTCAGTGCCCTGGCTGGTTCAATGCAGCAAGTTTTGGGATTTGGCAGTCAGTCCTCTACTCCACCTTGTTGCTCCCTGGCCAGGGTTAAGATGGCTGTGCTGCATGAGTTTCTCATACTATAAGCAACTTTAGTGTGTTAGAGTGAAATTTGATTCATCCCCGAATGAAAGAAGCAACAGCAAACAAAACCTCATGTGCTCATTAGAATGCAGCTCAGAGCAAAAAGGAATTGGCCAATTCAGGACAACAACTTTTTGCTGAGAAGTGTCATGAATGTGCATTGTACAGTTTGCCCAAAATCTGGTGTTCATTTTAAAAGTAATCCTAGGGTTGCAGACACCAGTGAATGCAGCATTAGTGAACAGGGCTCCCCGGGTGTACACTGTGCAAGTGTATTAATACTGCACATGTACAAAGTGGCATTTGATTTAAATAAGATGCTGGCCACATGTAACCTTGCATGAGTGATTTGCATTTATATACCCAGCATCACAATTAAATCAGGTGCGATATTGCTATTAGAGCTCTATTGCTCTGTTTCAATGAGAGGAAGAAAAGAAGCAAAGCAACGAAGTTACAGTGACAAGTCAAGGGGGGAGGGGTAGTAATTTTGGCACTGATCAAAATTACCATTTTATCTTCTTCAGTAATTCTGCCATAGTAGTGGGTGGAAGTGAAGACGTCCAGGTTTGATGCATTATATTTTTAGACCTTTTAAGATGGATCTAAATAGCTCACTTTTACAAAAGAAGAAGAAAAAGATAGCGTTATAACAAATATTTCTGACAAACTGATGTGTTTCGTAACAAAAAAATAACACTTACTGATGTTGTGGATGCTAGCCATGGGGTGATCATGAGATTCACATTTCTCATACCAATCATGATGGCAATAGATGTGGCTGGGGTGTGTGTGTGTGCATTTTCTCATTATCAAAATACTGTCATTTGACCGCAGGGCAAAAGTGATTTCTCTGCAATATCAGTACTACCTTAAATAAAGATGTTTAGATTTCATTCAAAAAATAACCAACAGCTGTGCTAAAAAAAAGAAAGTGTGGAAGTGCTGGATATATTCTTCAAATGTTTACAAAGAGAGATGCCTTCTGCAGATTTGTTTCTCTAATCAAATCACCTCTTACAGCGTTAGCAGCTGGCATGCACCACAAGGTGGTCAATGCCAAGTGCTTAATGAATGATCATTTGAAACTATTTTAAAAATCAATTGCTGTATAACATGAAAGACGCTAAGAAAAGTTGTAACATTAAATGGTTCAGATGTAACATCAAACCATGGTTTGATATTATATGAATGAGCAATTTTGGTTTGTCCATTTTTCCCATTTCACTGCCAGATCCTAGTGTTAAATCCTGATTTGCAGGACAACAAAAACCATAGTTAGCTAGTTCAGATGAAAGGAGGTAGGGAATTGCCATGTGCAAGGGTAGAAAAGGAGGAAGAGTGCTAACCAAGGCTCCTTGACAACTCATTCATGTACCTCCAAATAATGGTTTAGCATTATGTCTGAACCACCTTAATGGTATTTGAATTTTTGCAATCCTGATCAGAAAAGTTATTTTCTCTCGGGGGCGGGGAACCCTACCTGATTTAATTCTAAGAGATCCTTATGTGTGCTTTAATGTTCTGTGAAGAGGGGAGGGGAAACAAAAACTCTCTTTCACAGAAGTCTTCAATTGTGGCTTTCCAGCTTAACTGGAAAATAAGCCAAGACACGTACAATAAGTGAACTTTCCTGTTTTTCAACTACTTCTTACCCACAGAACAAAGAGAGTGAACATTTTAAAATCACATACTGATAGTTTTTGTACCCTGACTTCCATGTTCAAGAAAAGAATATGTGGTCCATCACACTGGTATTTCCCCTTTTAAGCTGAACATTCACCTGAGATTTGCACCTTTATACCTTATTAGACATTCACATTGAACTACAAATCCTAATAAACTTACAATGGATGGTAGTTTTTCTTAACTTTCAGTTCCCAGTAATTATTTGGAAATTAATGGTTCTGAATAGCAAAAGAGGACTTGGGTTGTAGTATTTGATTACACCAACCCTATACACCATTGTACTCGTGTTAAGTGTACACAGGGATTTCAAGCACAATACTTTTTTTTTTTTTGTTTAATCTTTATCCTGTAGATTGCTTGAGTCAGTGCAGTTTGGTTTGGGAACAGAGAGAATCTAGGAGAGCAGTGAGACATTTATCTCTATAGATTCTTAGTAGTGCAAAAAAAAAAAAAAAAAAGATTTTGCAATATTGCTGTTCCAGAGACTCTAGGTAGGAAAGTGAGGTTATTCATAATAATAGGATTCTGCTCTGTGATGCAGGAGAAAAGCGAATAAGCTAATCAAAGAAATGTAGTCCTGGAAATAGTAGTTAGAATTGGAATGAGAAACCAGACTGGAATGTATATTATATAATATAGAAACATGCTTATTACTGAGTCAGTTCATTGATCCATCTTCCTCCATATTGTCTACACTGGCCTAGCAGTGGATCTCCAGGAATTCATACTCAAGTCTTTTCAGACCCTGAAGCTTTTTCATTCAAAGCATATGGTCTAGCTCTGATCTATTACCCTTCCCTGTGAGATATAGACACACACACACACACACAAAATAAATAAATTATGTTTATAAATTTTGTCCTGTTCTTAGCATTGTTCTTTCCCCCCAGTTGGATGGGGAGCTATGTTAGGTTTAGAGATTTCAAACCTTATTTTTCTTTATGAATATATTCAGAATTGCAAAATTACCTAAACACATCAGAACATCAAGTACAAAATAGTTGTATTTTGTTGTTTTAATGAATTTAAAGCATTTATGTTGAAACAATCTGGGAAGTTATTGCCAGACGAATGATTGATTAATGTGGGAGATATCTATCCCAATCTAGTTTATTTATTAGCTTTTTTAAATTTATAACCCATTCTTTCAAAATTATGTTTTCATGTTCATGACCTTGAAAAATAATTTTGTTAAATTGCATGCCTTATGTATATACTAGGGCCCTGTTGCAATTCATAGATTAATAATGTATATTAAACACACACATCTGTATTGTATTTGCAAACCACAATGCTGAGCACATTCTGATTTTATTAGATCAGTAAGAAGTAACTTGTTATGGTAATGTCTGTAGAGCAATTAAAGTGTGTTCTACATGAATAAAAAAAACCTATAGATTACTTCTCCATATGGGTGGGCTATAGTTGAATGATTAGTATTTTATTAGAGTCCTTAAATCTATTGTGTAGTATTTCTGGAGGAGTCCATAGATCTATTTCAGAATATATGTGGAAGGTTCTGGTTCAGTTCCTAGTATTTTTCCAGAATTGAGCTCATGTAGCAGAGCTGAGGAAACTCTCCTGAGGACCTATGAACCAAAGGTTTGCCACAGTATAAGGAAGCTTCGTATTTCTATTCAATTAGACTACAGTGACCTCCACCAAAAACACACACCCATGCATAGGATCTTTCCTGGCCTACCTTTTTAGCAAATCAATTCATACCCCTCCACACCATGTAGCCCAAACTGCTCTAGTCCACAATGTCCTACATCCTAACTACTGCAGCAACAACAGTACCCAGGATGGCAGACTGGAGGAACAGGAGGAGGGGGGATGGGAGTAGGAAGCTGGATCAAAGAAGCCCTTCCCTCCCTCTGAACACATCTGGCTTCAATGTACAAATAACCTAAATAAATAAATGCACAAATGCAAAATCTGGGCTCATAACAGACTGGTTTGGGTGGCAGAGAATTGTAGAATTCTAGGCTTCCTTTCTATACATTACCAACTATAATTGTTATTTTTTTTCTTTGAGGACCCCCCTACTTCTGTTTCCTTGGGACTGAGGATGGAGGAGATGATTTTCAACTTGGCAGACACACATCTATTCTTTAATGATTTAGAAGTAAGTAATTATAGTTCTATCAAGACAAAATTTACTATTAGTTTCTTTTTATAGGCTTGTAGAGGGCAATCATAGGTGGTGCAAGGGAGGAAAATAACACTGGATCTGTAATGTCACTTCTGGTTCCTCCCCACTTTTCACTCCAGGATGGTGTAGCTGACAGGCCCAAAGATCAGACCCTTCAGGGGATCTGGACGGTTTGGGGTCTGCTCCTGACCTGGTGGTTCGCTACCCATGAAAAGTCCAGTTTCTGGGCTTTCCACTTGCTAGTGATGGCAGTAGAATTATTGGCAGTAACTTTCCACTGTTGGATAATCTGGAAATATGCTGCACAGGGGTTGCATAAATATATTTGCTCACACAAAATATCAGTTGTAATGTGTTACGCTTCCATATTTAGTAGCTGAAAAAGTTGTTTGGAGTGTTGATGGCTATATCTTATTCAGTTATTATAATTTTGATCAAAGTACGTAAGTGCAAACATCAGAACATAATTGTTTATGCAGACAATTGAATATTAAACCTTGCTGCCTTCTTAATGATCACTAGGTGTATGTCTATTTCTCAATTGCAACCCACTGGGAGGAAGTCTGTCTTTTAACCCAAGGAAAATCATTAATGTTGAATGAGTGACAGACTCAGCTGCTTATTAAAATGGTGTTTCTGCATAGGACTAGGGCTGGGCGATGTTGGGTCTTCAACATTGCAGTATATTGCTGGTGAAACTGCCGCCGCTTGATTCCTCCGCCTCCAGCTCCCAGCTAGTTTGTTTCTCCCTCTGTCCCACTGGGCACAGGAGGCAGAGGAACTCAAGAGCAGTGACGGTTTCACCACTGAATGAAGCTGTCATTGCGGTCTGCCCCCACGTATCAGTCCTGGGCGATATATTGATATATTGCACAGGCCTACATAGTACATAGAGCTTGTTCCACTTATTTTCGTTAGTCATGCAAGTCTTGTATGAAGGCCAATTCATAGACATTTGTAGTTGATTGTGGTGGTGGTTTTCAGCTTGTCAGTAGACCTTTCCATGTGAGTAATGAAATGTGAACAGAGAACTAGCTGAATACAGCAGCAGTGACCTCTGTGATCAGAAGGATCTCAGCAGTAGAACTATTACATGAACTGAAAAAAAGAAAAAGAAAAATGGGAAGCCATTTCAGTCTTCGATGCTGTTACTTTTGTATCCATCTTTTTGGAACTTTCTGCATAAACTTCCAGTGAAGTGCTTGCCCATCTTACAATGGGAAAGGCAATTTCTGTTGTTATTATCATAAAAAGAAAAGAATAAATTAAAACAGTCAAGTTTTGCTCCCATCATAATAAAGACAGCTGTTTATTTAAAATCCAACCATTAAACAAGCTTGTGGCAGGGCTGCCAACAGGCATTAATCATCACGTTGTTGTTTTGTTAGAATTTATAAATGTATGTTATTCCAGACAGGCAAAAGAATCCAAAAGATTCAAATACAACTTTTGCTGATCAAAGTTAATTGGCAGCAATTGGCCTTTAAATATTTCCTGATGTTTCCTTTTCTAAAAAATCAAGCAAAATACACCTTATTTAATAGATGAGCCAATATCATTTGAAAAATGCTAGTGTGTGAGGAACCTTAAATGTGGTTTCTCAAACATCTGTCCTATATTTTGATTTCTTTTCATCTGCAAAGAAACTACTCACAGATGAATTGGCAACTTAAGAATGTAATAAAATTATTTAAATGTGCTTTATTTTTTCTTTCATTCCTTAGTGAAGTATTTATTTCTTCACATTTAAAATGCAAGAATTCATACATTTGCAAGTGTTTTCAATAATGCAATTTAATGTTAAAGACATTTATTGCTTTGGTATTGAATGACATGTATTGGATTGTTATTCTTCCAAAAAAGAAAATAACAAGGGTCCTTACTTTCCAAGGCTGTATATGTATTTTTGGTTGCATTCAATTTTATGCAGGCTATAAAAAAATAGTATCATATCCTAAGCCTACGTCCAATAGTTTATAGTGTTTTCTTTTGTTTTACCCAACCATAAATCTACATGTATACATATGTGAGGCCTTGTAACTTCTTGCAACTACAATTGATGTCAATAGAAATCGACAATAAGTTTAGTGGTTATGACAAAATGCTGGCAATGTTAACGGAGAATTTTGGAATTTACTTCGTATGCCACACAGGGCTTGTGAGCTGAGTTTTCTGAGCAGCATCTTCTCAGCTCACACTGTAAGCTGCTTTTGAAACATGGTGACATTTCAAAAGCAGTTTCAGTCAGTTCATTTCAGCATGTGAATTTATGATCACATTGTACATTCCTAAAAATATTATGTGCCGTTCTATTGCCGCACCTCAAAAAGGATGTTGAACCCGGTATATTGATGTGGAGTGCAGGAGAGTTTATTATGCAAGTTCCAAGGATCACCCGTGTTGTGCAGTAATTCAGAGCAGGAGTTTTAGTGTGGCTTCTTGTTCTGTGGAATAGCATTCCTGTTGAGATACAACAGGTTTCCATTATCTGCACTTTCCAGAAACAAGTGTGAACTTTTGTTCTGACAGGCTTTTCTGGCTGGATAAATGGGTTTTTAGCACAAGTTTCGACCTGTTAGGGTTTTAGTCTTGTTTTACATGCATTTGCTCTTTATGTGTTTTTAACTGTTTTTAAATGTCTTATGTGTAAATCACCTTGAGACGGTTGTTTAGAAGCTGATTAAGAAATCAATGGTGGTGATTAAGAATGATTATGGCAGTGGTGGTGATGATGATGCTTTCAGTGGCAGCCCCTTGTTTTCATAATATGTGGCTGTGCCTTTAGTAAATTATTTCACTAATACTGTAATTCTTTTATGTTAGTTGTGGCCCTGCAGTATTGTGGTAGAGTGGACATTTACATTCTAGATAATAGTTTTGGAATAGAAACTTTAAAAAGACCAACTGCACAGTAATTCTCTGAACTATACATTTTCTTTTAACTCTCTAAAGGACAGAAAATAACATTCTTTCAGAAAATGTGGACGATTTTAATGCACACTGCACTGTAAAACCTCACAATAGGTTTCAGGAGGGGGAGTTTCTAGAAAAGGAATACTAATAGTTACACCTCATGTGATCATTATAAATAGTTGAATAGACAATGTGACGGTGTTTGAGAAGTATTTGGTCCTTATGAAAAGTATGTGCAGATGTTTTGAACATGAAAACATTTTTTCTGCTTACAAGATTGCCTGTGTTTCCGGCTTCTTGCTGGGTTATGACAACACTCTTTATTAGAGTATTTTGGCACATCTGGTCTCAGGCAGAACCAGGAAGTGTAGAGGCATGAAAAAAATGAAAAACAATGGCAGGGAAGTTATCTGAGCCTTTCAAACCCCTTAAACAGGTTTGTTTCCACTCTGCATTGAGTTCTAGGGAAAGCTTTGCGTCACTTTTGATTTAATCACCACTGGATGAACCTTCCTTTAGTTCAGTTTAGTGATGGATTTAACTCTGTGTCCTCCCTGCTCCCTGCCCCCTGCCACCCACTGTTCTACTCTGGAGACAAACTAGTTGTAAGGTCATATAAGTTTCTTTCTTTATAGATCAAAGTAGACACTGAGCAACAATGAATAAACACCCCAGCTGCTGGGTGTTTTCAGCATCAGCTTATTAGGCTGCCTGAAAGCACTGAATTATGTATGGGCTAGCAATGCAATATATCTGACCTTTTGGTTTGTCAACTGTATTGTGTAAGAGCAGCATCCATATACATACAAGTTGGCTTCAGCTAGGAGAATTTGTTGCCTGCGCTGGTCATTTCTCACTGGTCTGGCATGACCTGAAATGCTTCCTTGCAACTAATTCTTCCCACCCTGCAATGTTTTCGTTTCCCCCCAACCCAACCCAACCCACCCTTCCTGTCTGCCTTCCCTCTCACCTGGTATGCTGTAAACTCTGTTTTTAACTTGAGGGAGCTTCACAGATGGCTTGTTATGTGGCCTGGGGGTTTGCGGAGATAGCATTTAGGATAAAAGCAAACCTCTTGGGCATAAACACCAACACTCTCAGTCAGTGACAATGACTTTATATGAATAGATGTTTTCTTAATTTCTTAATTTTCTCTCTCGGGATGTCTATACCTCTGGAATAATATCCTAGACAGTGTGGTCATGGTGCATTAGCAGGAATACAATTTTCACTTTTTTCATCTATATGGTGTGTTTGTTATATCTTAGGCTTTCTGCCATCAGAAAAAATAACACTGAGTACTGAGCTTTGCATTTTGGAGTATGATGGAGCCAACAAATCTGTACAATCTCTTGGCAGCAGTGAGGCATTTTCTAGTGAAGCTGCTGAGAAGCACAGATCACGTCCACCAAATTCAAATACTTTCTCATGTGTATAGTTTTCCTTTTGCTTAATATGACTCTACCTCTCAAAACAACTTACTAGTCCACCTGTCTTCATACCCATATTATACATTTTCCATGATACTAATTTCCCAACACGCTGAGCATTCTGTTGTAAACATCAGTGCTATCCCATGTTCCTGTTTAGCCAGGTTTCTAATTATCCAGATAAGGTGTCACTTACAAACCATTTAACACCAAGTGTACTTGAAAGTAAGCCCCACTGTTTTCAGTGGGATTTGCTTCCAAGTAAGTTTTCTTAGAGCAGCAGTCTTCAGCCATTTGACAAATCTGATTGCTCAGTAGTGGTTTACACTGCTACTTTGTAAACATTTTGTCTTGGTAATGCTTTAACCAGTTGGTAAGTTTGAGGAGGGTTTTTTTCTATTAAGGAATAAAATTTACTATTTCATTGTACAAATTTTATGAAATTAATCAAATAAATAAATAAATAAATAATATAGACATACCAATATAACTGTATTTTGTTCATTTCTACACACATAAACACATACATCCATACTGAATTTATAGTTACAGGTAGGTAGTGTTGGTCTGCCGTAGTCAAAACAAAATAAAAAATAAAAATATTCCTTCCAGTAGCACCTTAGAGACCAACTAAATTTGTTCTTGGTATGAGCTTTCGTGTGCTTTTCGGATATAGGGCATAGCTTGACTGTCAGGTATCTGAAGAAGTGTGCATGCACACGAAAGCTCATACCAAGAACAAACTTAGTTGGTCTCTAAGGTGCTACTGGAAGGATTTTTTTTATTTTTTTATTTTGTTTTGACTGACTTTATATTTACTCATACCTGCTAACATACCTATACTGTGCACATTATTGATGGGGTAATTGAGATAGGTGATTTAGATTTGGCAGAGATATACAAAGAAAAAAGAAAAAAAGCTGCAATCCTAAATTCACTTATTAGAAAGTAAGCCCCATTTAGACAAAGTCAAGCTTGCTTCGGAGAAAGCATGCATAACATGACACTATAAGTTTCTTATTCCAAGCAAACCTTATTGGAAGTAAAACCTATTTAAATCATTAAAACTTGTGAAACAACTTACCTAGGCTCAGTCTGTTGGATACATACTAGATATTTATCTATTTATGCTATTGATATACTGCTTTTTAACAAAATATTGTCAGTCTGTGCAAATTTGTCAGTCTGTGCAAAATAGTTGCTTGGAGCTCCACATGATGTCCACATAATGAATGCTGGAAATTTAGGCTTTTTATTTACAGATATGTCTTGATCATTTAATTTGAAAATAATTTATTTTTTTTTAGCTCAGTTGCTTTTAAAAAGATGTGAAAACAGATGCTGAAAGGAACCAAAAAAGTACAAATTTCAAGGTTTCTTACACATGACATTTTATTCTAAAATCAATGGAGACTGCACTTGTTGTTTTTCTATGTATCAAAGAATTGTAGAATTGGAAAGGAACCCAAGGGTCATCTAGTCCAACCACCTGCAATGCAGAAATCCCTACTATTGCACCCATGACAGATGGCCATCCAACCTCTGTTTTTAAAACCTCCAAGGAAAGAGAGTCCACAATCTTCGAAAGAAGTATGTTCCACAGTCGAACAACTCTTACCATTAGAAAGTTCTTACTGATTGTTAGTTGGAATCTCCAGCTATAGTCTGGCCAAGGCAGAACAGAGCAGAACTGTTACTTCCTTTGATCAGTATACTATACTTCCGTTGATGCAGCCTAGACTAGCATTAGTCTAGTATACCTGAAAGGGGGTCTCCACCCCCCATCGTTCTGCCCGGACACTGAGGTCAAGCGCCGAAGGCCTTCTGGTGGTTCCCTCACTGCAAGAAGCTAAGCTACAGGGAACCAGGGAGAGGGCCTTCTCGGTAGTGGCGCCCGCCCTGTGGAACTCCCTCCCATCAGATGTCAAAGAGATAAACAACTACCTGACATTTAGAAGACATCTGAAGGCAGCTCGGTTTAGGGAAGTTTTTAATGTGTGACATTTTAATGTATTTTTAATCTTTGTTGGAAGCCGCCCAGAGTGGCTGGTGAAACCCAGCCAGATGGGTGGGGTACAAATAATAAATTATTATTATTATTATTATTATTATTATTATTATTATTATTATTTATTAGCTTCTTTCTTCCTCCTTTTCATGTGTACTACTGGCAAGCCAGGTATTCAGGTCATCTTGAATCCCAATTCTGTCTTCTGTGACATCTGCAAACTCCACAAACATCCCCTCAAGTCTTTCATCCAAGTCATTTAGAAAGACATTGAACAACAGCAGGCCCAGAACAGAACCCTGTAGCACCCCACTTGCCACTTTTTTCTAGGATGATAAGGAACCAATTGTGAGCACTCTTTGGGTTCAACCAGTCAACTAGTAACAAATCCATCTAACGGTTACCTCATCCAGCCCACATTTTACCAGCTTCTCTGCAAGAATATCATAGAGTACTTTGTCAAAGGTCCTACTGAAATCAAGATACACTACGTCCACAGCATTCCCCTCATCCACCAAGCTTCTAGCTCTATCAAAAAAAGAAATGAGATTCGTCTGGCATGACTTATTTTTGAGATTTGTTTTTATTTTATTTTTTGCTACAGACAGCCTAAGTTGCCAAATGGTACTAGCAACGAAGAGCTTTATTACCTAACATAACTAAAATACCAGAGTTCATTTGATAGTGTGTTTTCAGTCATTGTGGCTGCAGAAAGAAGCATGAAACCTTTATTCCCCATTCTTGCCCACAGAAAAATTCTAAACCCTGGCCAGAGAGCCGTGGAGCAATTGCTGAATTCCAAGAAAAGAGATAATTTTGTCTCTTTTGCTGTACCATCATCCTGCTCTGAAAGGTCCTGTTTTGTGGATTTTCCACAGGCTGTCACTGGTGGAAGAACCATTGGCAGTAGCTTCCTGCTCCCATGGATGCAGTGGGGACTACTGCAGTGGCAGAGGCTAATGGAGCCTGAAAGAGGGTTGCTCCTACCTTAATCCTGGTCCTTTGTAGCAGCTCAGATAAGAGGTTGGGATTGCACTGCAAGTATCGCTACCTGAAGTTCATTGAGCAGGGGGTGGAGAGAAAACAAAACTGTGTCCACAGCCATATCCTGACTTAAGTCCAGAACCCAACAAGAGGGAAGAGCTGTTATTAAAACAAAAACAGAGTGAAAAGCGCACAGTTCAAGCAGATGAACTGTTCAGCAGCTACAGCTGCTATAGTCTTCATACTTGGAATTGGAAGCTAAATGAGGAGCAGCAAGAATTCAAGAGGATTAAAAGCAAACATGAGATAGGTGTGTGTTTGTGGGAAGGAAGGAAGTGAGGGGTGGAACAGTCATTACATGTGTTTTGCAGTGACTGTAAGAGGAAGAAGTTCTGGAAGTTGAAGTGTTCTGCATTACAGAGTACAGTAGTTGGGACCTACTACTAGAGAAGTAGAGTAGTAAGCCCTGGAGTGTGGATATCTACTGCAACATTCCATGCTTAGACTGAAAACTGTTCTGGATTGAGCCAAAATTATCCTGTTTCTAGCAGTGACCTTGCTTGTTAAACAAATCATCTTAAACTTATTTGCACCTTTTCTAAACTGTGGTATACATTCTAGCTGAATTTTAAACAGGGAGTCGGATCATTACTTTGTGTTGTTGTTGTTGCTGTTGTTGTTCAATTCTAGTTTCATCTGTAACTAACACTATCCTGGTTTAGTTGTGATTCAGTAACTGGTAGGCCTGCAGGAACTACCTGTAGCTGGTTCAGTCGTGGTCTGCAGGAAAAAATAAAGGTTTATACCACTTCTTAGTTCAGATTCAGTTTGACATAATGCCCCAAGTTTGTTAAATAAATGTGTCTCCCTTCACTCTCCTTTTTAACTTTACCTCTCATTTTTTGACAAGTGTACTCTTTGAAATTTAATATGACCATATTGGACTCTTTGGGCAACTTTCCATTTCTATATATGTTATGAAAGAATGGGAAATGTTGGGCTATTAGGTATTTAAGTGGGAGAGAGTTATTTGCAAAGTTGTCTGAAAACAATAAAGAGGAGTGGTATAATTCAGGCTTCCAGAATGAGCTTTAGATCCAGGGCCCCCAGAGTCTTCTTCTGTTTCAGGAGTACTACAATAAAACCTCTATGTGAGTTTCATTTAGTTCACTGATTATTTTGTTCAGTCGGTAAACCTAGAAAGAGAATGACAAGAAAGAGAATTCATCCCATGTCTTATCAATCAGGCTTACTTGCTGTAGTCTATAAGTATGGGCTAAAAGAATTTAAAACCAATTAAGACAGCAAGTCTATGTACGCTATGGCCTTGACAGAATGTGTTAGCTGAATACCGCTTGGTGTTTTTTTAATTAAGAAAAGGGTTACTAACCAAAATCTGTTGTTCTAATACGTACATTTTAGTGCTAGTTCTGATAATTCCTGGAAGGATAATTTCAGAAGGTCATGAGGTGAGGTTCACCTATTGACACCCAGAGAGTTTTATCTTGTTTCTCTATGATGATTAACATGAAACTGCTGGAGAAAATAATCCAAGAATTTGTAATGTGGCATCCCACGCTATCCTTTCTATTGTCATTTCAGGGAAGATGTAGAGGTGCTGAACTGGTGTTGGAGGCTGGTAATAGATGGGATGGGAGCAAATAAATTAAAGCTTAATGCAGACAAGACAAAGGTGGTTAATTGAACTGCTGATCTAGTGATATGAGTTCACTTCTTCTCAATGCACATGCTTGCTGTCTGGTAGTGCCTCTGAATCAAACTCTGAACCTAGGTGACCTTTGTTGAGCTTAGGTTAGTATGCACACTAGAGGAAGCAAATCTGGCATGGTGTCAGATGATTTCGTCACATCACAATTAGACTACCACAAAGTGTTGTACATGGAACTGCCTTTGAAAGGTGTCTAAAAACCTCTTTAGGTATGCAGTGCTGCACCCAGCCTGCTGATTGGAACTGGTTATCAAGAACACATGACTTCCTTTTTACAACAGCTTTACTTGGTTTTAATTCATTTTTGAGCCCAATCCACAAGGCTGAGTGTGACCTTTCAAGCTTTTAACAGCTTTGGAACTGAGATAACTGAAGGATCACCCTCCCCTATACAAGACTGCTTGCCCATTAAGACCTTCTGCAAAGGTTTTCTTTCACCTCCAACCAGCATCTGAGCTGTGTTTCATTGGAATGTTGAAGAGAGCCTTTCTATGACTTGTCCTAAATTCTGGCATTTCCTACAAAGGAATACCCGTATCACCCACTCTTTGATCAGCTTCCACTTCTGTGCAAACTGGTTCCTCCCCCCTCTTTTTGGCAGGCATTTGACTTGATCTAATCACTTCCGTTTTCCTTTCTCTTTTTTAAATCAGATAATCTTGTTATTGTAGTTGTTTTATTATATTGTCAATTACCTAGAGCATTTTTTAACGTAAAAGTGGTGTTAAGATTTTTTAATTAATAAATATAATCAGTAGGTGAGATGTAAAATGAGTTAGAAACTCATCTGAAATCCTAAAAGATTTGGTTTATCATACTTTCCTTTGTCTTGTTTCTATATGGAATTTTTCAGTAAAGTGAATACTTCTAAACATAGCCTGGAAAAAAATTAATAAAACAAACAAATACAGCCAATTTAGTTAGATTATGTAGAATGCACAATCACAAAATGTGATGAAAATCATAGATTTCCTATTTTCCCTTTGAAATGCCTTTGAGACCTGACTCTATGGAACTTCCTACCATAGTGTATAATGAAGTTCTCAGATAGATGTCACAGTTAAGGAATGCCGCATTAACTATTTCCAGAGAAGTAGCAGTATCCCCCCCCCCCCGAAAAACAGCAGTCTTGTGGCACCTTAAAGAGTAAGACACTTATTATGGCATAAGCTTCCACAAAAGTTTATGCCATAATACATTTGTTAGTCTTTAAGATGTTGCAAGACTCTTTGTTGTTTTTGCATCATCTATAAAACCTTTAACTTTTGCCACCAAACAACCCCTCCTTCTGTGAGAATAACCCAGTAGTTCATTTCCTAAAGACAAGTTTTTACACACACGCACACACACACTGATATGTTAAGGGAATTATTTACATAAAGAAATAATGTGTTGCTTTTCAGATGGCAGAATAAGATTGTACAGTTCTGAATTAATCAGGGTTCAATACATTTAGTTACAGTGCCTGGTATTTCAAAGTCTTCTCAAGCCAAATAAGCTCTCAGTAGCCTATCCCTCTGGCCAGATTTCTCCGACTTTCACTCCAGTCAATTGCTTACAACTAGGAACAGATGCTGTACAATAGATCTCTTCTGCCACAAGTTCTTCCTGTTGCTTTTGACTTCTACAATAGTCCAGATGCTTTGGTCAGACCTCTGCTTGAAGCCATCTGGTGATGGACTCTGCTGCCTACCTGAACATAGCTGTCAACTTTCGGATTTGAAAATAAGGGATTTTTTCCCAAGCTTTCAGATTTGAAAATAAGGGATGCCGCGAGGGCGGTGCAATGGCACCAAGTAGCCTCGCCACCCTGCGCTCCAGAGGCTGCGCGCGAACAGGTGAGCAAAAGAGCAAGCGCGTAGATGGCAGGCAGGCTGGCTGTCTGGTTGGGCGTGAGGGTCTGGCTGCACAAGGCATGCAAGCTCCGCACCCAGTCGGTCTCAGACTCCTTATTGGCAGCCGAGCAATGCAGCTGAGGAGCCTCCCTGGCCGGCAGGGAGGGAAAGGAGCTGCTTCCTTTGAAATCCGGGAAATTTAAGGGATATCAACAATCCGGGGTAGCAGCGGGAAACGGCATTGGAATAAGGGAGTTTCCCACAAAAAAAGGGAGGGTTGACAGCTATGTACCTGAAGCTTCACCACAACTTCACACCACAGGTTCTTGCTCTCTCCAGCCACCAGCTCTGGTCTCAGATTGCCAGCCTTAGGTTTTTCTCAAATCAAAGTTCTACACTCTCCCAGTCAACAACTGATTGACTCTGTATTGCCTTTTGTTCTCCTGGTCCCCCTCCCATCCCATCAGAACCTCCTCTGAGCAATCATATTCTTGCCCCGACAGGGCTCTCACCTATTGGTCTTTTAGTGACCAATCACTGCTTCTGTATAGACCTTTTTACACCAATCAATGTTATTGACCCCTTCAGCCAATACAGTGGCTTTTTACACCTGGTCCATATATGAACAAGTGGCTTCTCACGCTAGTTGTTTTCAGACTGTTACCTTGAAATATCCTTTACCTTTGCAACTGTTACTAAGGTATCCACAACTGTCTTGTGCCCAAATTAAAGTAGCAGAGACAGGCTTCTGGGTTAATTGGTTACAGTATAACTCAGAAGTTTTTCACATATATAACATAGCATTACACAATATAAGCATATTCAAATATATTCTTTAAGCTGTAATTACTTTCTCTTACTAGTTCAGCAAAATGATACTATAAAAATGGGTTTTATATTGAATATTATATTTCAAGTTTTGCATGACCCCTAACAACTTTTATGTGACAGTTTCTAGAGGGGTAGGTGGATGGGCTTGTCCATTAATAAATTGTCCTGAAAACAAGCCTTGATAAGAACAACCAGTTGGTCACTGGTTCTTTATGACTAACCAGATGCCCAGAAGACTTCACAAGCATAACCTGAGCACAACTGGGCTCTCCCCATATGCTGTTCCCAGAAACTGGCATTCAAAGGCAATCTGCCTCCAACAGTATAAGTAGAACATAGCCACTGTGTCACTGATAACCTGCACAAATTTGTCTGATCCTCTATTAAAGCCATCCAAGTTGGTGGCCTTGACTATACTTTGTTGGAGAGAATTTTCTAGTTTACCTAGGTGCTGTCCTGATTCTTCCAACATACAACTTCATTGGATATCCCCAGATTCTAGTATTGTGAGAGAGGGAGAAAAACATTTCTCTATAATTTTCTCTTTTTTGGCTGATAAATCTGCTGAATTCTTCCAATGGAAAATTATTGATTGCACTTGCTGCTGTGAAAGAGTGCACGAGAAAATCTTTTGTAGTGTAAATCTGTAAATCTGTCAGAAAAATGCCTATGGCCATACCAGTTTATTCTGAAAAAGGAACATTGATATGGTGTTTGTTGTCCGATGAAAAATACTGTTAGTTCAGACAATGAAAAGTAGCAGATCTTTTGGTCATTATTATGCGAGGAGTGCTTCCTCTCATGGAAAGAGTGAGAGTAAAACAGGGAGAATAGTTGCTTTCTACTGTTGCTTATATTAAATTTTATTCATTTACTCTCTCCCATGCTCACCTAAATTAAAATTAAATTAAATTAAATCAAGGTCCCCACCATTGATTTGGATTGGTAAGTTGTCCTGGATGAGAGAGTTTGTTTCATACATCCAAAACCCTGCATTTGCAAGAGACTAAAGTGCCGGGTTTTTTTCGAGATCTGTGAATGTACATAATTTCTTTCTGGATAGAAAACAGCTGCTCATTCCTAGATTCACAGCCTATAAAAGAAGAAGAAACCTTGAATCTAGAGTCATTGTATAATTTAATTGTTTTGCTTACCTTTCAAATCACTGCATAATAATTTCAGTGTAAGGTGTATCGTTTTCAATTCTTACTGCCAATAAAATAATATATTTACTCCAAGATCAGCATTATGACCTCTGCAAGTGGATTATTTGTAGCACTCGATGGTTTGATTCCTAAGGCAGAAAGAATTAAAGTAAGCAAGGGGATAAAAGATTTCCTAAGCTCACTATATTTCTCGGAGTCTTCCAGCAATAAAGAAACTGATGCTATTGGAATGTAGTTCTTCACAGCAATATTACACTTGATGTCAGTATGAAAAATTATTTTATACTAGAGTGTCTCAGCAAGACTAGCAGTTAAAATGAAAGGTAAAAGAAGCTATAGTGATCACTGGCAGTGCTAGTGACAAATTAGTAGTGGTAAAGTAATGGGCAGATCATTGGAAGAGAACAAATTGACTTGCTGGCAGGAAAACACCCTAAAGATTTGATCCTCAGAATTTGAATTTGAAAATAATCTTTAAAGCCATTTTCAATGTCCTTCAACCTTAAGAAACCTGGGATCAGCTTTAAGCTGAATTTGCAACATAGTATCTAGCTCTCTTTTAACCATATATGTTAGTCCTTTTCTATGTGTATATTTTATCTCCTCTTCGTCTCACCTTCCTTTTTAAAACAAACAAACACAAACAAAAATAAATATGGAATAACAACATCACTTCAGCTTACCATCAGCTATGGCCCTGATCCATCTATGTGTCAAAACCCATCTATCAAAGACCTTGTTCAAAGGGAGATGAGTGGACCATCTTTTGCAGCCCAAGGACTACATTCCCTTGTTGAAAACACATTCTAGCCAACCCTAGGCATGGAGCAGGACCAGTGAGGAGTTTGCCTGGCAAGAGCCCTGAAGCGAAGTATTTGATCCCTGAACTTGAACTTCACCACCTGGTTCTAAGAGATGGTTCTTTGGACGGAGCAATGCAATTGTGGGCATTGTACACATCTAAAATATGTGTCAACTGTACATATTCTACATGCTTAGGAGTTTAGCATGATGGATAGAGTATTTAAGGCTCACATGTGGGGTTTTTTGAGGGGGCTGATTTTTGCTGAATAATTTAGCAAGAAATATATTGAAGAAAAGGTGTAGCATTCCTATTAACTATAGTTTGGCATCTGCTGGGTTAATCAAAATGCCATGCAAATTCTGATAACAATCTGTATATCAATCACGGCTTCAGCTTAAGTAGCTCAGGAGACGCCAACCATTATAATGTGTCCTATCCCTAAAGTCGTTAATAATTTGGTCAAAAATCTTGCCTTTCATACATGTATTCTTATTCTAGTGAAGCAAAAATCTTGAAATGGTAAAATTGCAAAGACGTGCATGAAATATTGATATTATCATTAATATAATGTACCACATTTTGTACAAAACTAAAATAAGATTTTGATCTAAACTGCTTGCCCCCATGTAAATGAAGCAATTCTGCGTGCATTCAGTTTGCAAAGGAAAATCCTGCCCTTTACTACATAAAAAATCAGGCCTTTTCATGTAATTTAATTTTTGTCTTAGCCTTTCATTAACAGGCATTGCAGTATGAATGTAAATTGTGTAGGTTCATTACACTGAATTGAACTGGAAGTATTTTGAAACTTTCCAAGGTCAGTTTTAATTCCTTGACTGTTAATCCACAAATTGTCAGACGGAATGAAATGGATTTCAAGAGCTCTCTTTGTTCTCTATATCTTGTGCCTGTCCCACAGGTAATCTGCACCTTTCTTCCTACCCTTTGCACAGAATAATTATTGTGGGAAAGTCGAGGAAATGTCCAGGTCACAAAGTGCAGACCAGACAGGGATGACAGGTTCTGCCAATTGAGGGCTAGTATTGAGAACCTGCGAACTGTAGTCTCTCCTTTTTCACATGGATTTATGTCGCATGTTAACAGGGATTTTGTGATGATGGGTTAGGCAGAAACACTTAAGCTTTTATTGTCAGTAACTAACAGGAAGTCAGCAGTGGTCCCGAATACAGACGAAGGAGGTACAATTAAAAATAAATTTCCAGTTATTGTCAGATGGCTTTTGCACATAAAAAGGCCTATTTCTGCAAATGGATGGTGCATGAGCATTAATAAGAACTAGAGATTTAAATGCAAAATAAGTAAATTTTAGCTACCTCATTCTTCCTTTTTTCTAATTGGTTTTGCTAAACAGATATCAAAAAAGGTTTGTTTATTTATGAAATTTGCTATCCGGTTATAAATAATAAAATAATCCCGAGGAGGGCTACAGTACCTGTAAAACTCAATAAAATCATATATTCCAGCTATCAATAACAAAACAGGTGTGATCACACATACACCATCAAATAGCTATTTACAAAATGCAGCCACTGCCTGATAAATAAGTCTTCAGTTGGTTCACTACTTCCATCCTTCCTAATAAATACATCTTTCGTTACGGCACTACACCCAACACGACTAAATATACTCCACAATTTCTAACTAATTCATACTCAAAGTAGACCAACTGAAATTAATGGACACATGACAGGTTAGTAATTAGTTCAATTTAGTTGCCTCTCATAAAACAACTGCATTTTATATGTACTATGATAGTCTAGAATCAAAATGCAATACCCTATCCCACATGCCAGATGGTAAGTGAGCACTGTTGGGGAGTTGCTCCAAGGTCCTAACCATGTTGCTGTCTACAGCATTTAAAAATGTTCTCATGACATTCCAGCACTGGCTTCTCTGGGGAGGGCAGTGCAAAGTCAGAAGGGAAATTAACCAGCAGGTTTTCCAAACAGATACTTTTTATGGCAGACAGAATGGGAAAAGGAGGCAATACCCTTAAGGCTCTTCATTGGCACATTCTCCAAGGATATTCATTTCTTTATGTAAATTAATACCTATATATTAACAAATTACCTTGGGCATGGAGGTGGTGGTTTCATTTATTACATGAGAGGAGGAAGAAGAGGAGGAGATTGTGAGCCAATGATAAGTTGGCACTGAACAAAATAGCAATGGGTGCACTAAGGAAAAGATATTATATTGCCAGATACAAGAAATGGAGGAGGAGCAAACCCCTTCACATTTCCATGCTTGGAAGCACAAACACAAAGAAGGTATCAGGATTGGGTCCACTACACAGGTAATAAGTGCACATTCGCTGACTGATCACAGTGAAAGTCCCACTCCAACAACTCTGATAGGGCTCTGAAACATGTGCAATAAGTCCCTTGTTTTCCTTGGGCAAGCAGGGAATATTCTTCACATGCTTTGAAACTTTCCATGTGCAGATGGGATCCTTTCCTTCATAGTTTTGTGTAGGAATTCCCTGCAGGTGCAGGGCTTTGATACTTGGATATTCCATGAATAGGCTTTAAAATTAACTGCTTCATCAAAGACAAATGCTTCACTGAAACATGTAGACAGTTCAAACAGTTCCAAAATATAGTTGTTTGCGTTTTGTGATTATGATTATTTATGGGGCCATATTTGGATCCCTATAACTGTCCTGAGGGGTTCACCATCTAAAGGTTGACAGTAGTGAGATAAAAAACAGAGAGGGCCGGTGAGGAGGAGGAGGGATAAATGTTTAAGCATATGCTTAAGTGTTGCTTCAGTTGGGAATATCAAGGTGCACAAGTTTCATGAAGT
This sequence comes from Darevskia mixta, assembly GCA_034641385.1. Taxonomy (NCBI): domain Eukaryota; kingdom Metazoa; phylum Chordata; class Lepidosauria; order Squamata; family Lacertidae; genus Darevskia; species Darevskia mixta. The sequence goes on along the minus strand of JAWWNH010000018.1, from coordinate 5,257,647 downwards.
TTGTGCTTTCTTAGGTCTAATAAATTGCAGCATATGAAGAGGCAAGTAAGGGGAAGAATATTGTTGGAACAAACATGCTGTATTTTTCTTTTCAACAAAAAAGATGCACGCACATACAAATATAGGTTTGAACCTTCAACGGCTTGTTCTCACACATATTTGGACCAATTTTCTCTACTGTTCGTTCAGTAGGGAAAAAAGTGAAGCAGTGGGGATAATTGCATAATGACAGATACAAGGGGAACAGAGAATCCACTGATCATTTCCTGTGAGTTGGCCAACATCCAGCCAGTCTCAAAGGACACCCTGATGTAAAGGCAAAAGGAAAAGAGCTAGCTCTGAAGGAGTTTTGTTTTGTTTTTTTTCTCAGCTCATTTTACTTTGTAAAGCAAATCACTGAAACAATTAGTTGACAGCATGGTGTTAGTTTTCTCACGGTAAATTAGGAAGATTAAGTAAACATGGAAGTGTATTTTAGCTGTAATCAGCAGGTTTGGAACTCTGGCCTGTAATGCTTTCACATTCTCAAAGGATATATTTATAAAGTTATTCATATTGTCCCTTTTCACTATGTGCAAACTTGTCCAAAGCCTTTACACACACTGCTCGTTAAGGCTACGAATGACTTGATTTTACTTTTTTAATTTTTGAAGTATAAAAGTGGAGCCATTACATCATTGCAGCTGACATGCTTTTGGCAAAGTTAAGAGCCATTGTTACAGGTTTTTTTCCTTTGATTTTACTGCAGTATACTGAATAATAAAATGTAGTTTATGTTATCATGTCACTTGTGCACCTTGAAAAATGACAAAAAGAACCAAAATAATGTAATTATAGGCAAAAATGGCCTCAGTTTAATGTTTGCATACAGACTCATGTCCAGCTACCAACTTGCCACCTGCCTGAAAGCATTTATTTCAATTTGTTGAAAGCAAGAGTTGGGAAATGTAATTGTCTGATCTGTCCAATGGAATGTTATTCAGTGAGTTGTGAAAAAGTGGTTTATTAATGTTGTAGGGCTTTGTGCTTAGTCTGTGATGGAGGAAAGATATTTTGCACATTACTGGATGCAACTGTTCTTTTCATTATTACATCCTAAGGTCCTGGTCTGAGGCCATATATAGCCAGACAGATAGATAGATAGATAGATAGATAGATAGATAGATAGATAGATAGATGTGTGTAAAACATAATATACAATTTCAACTAAAATGTGTTCAAGGCAACATCCATAAATAGATACACTTGATGGATTTAAAATACAACTTCTGTTGTCTTAGTTTCTTGTTGTTGTTAAAAAGCTAAATCATTTGTGGTATATATTGTTGTTGTTTTCTATTCATTTCATTTTGATGCCACTTTATATTTTTAAGAAAAAATCTCAAAGTAATTTACAACTTACATTAAAACATCAAATAAAACAATTCAGAATAAAACACCACAGAAGTAAGTAAAATATAAAGTATACGTTCAAAGCAACATAGTATTTTAGCTTCCTCTTAATTACCTCAAAAATTTCAAAATATAACATTACGAAGGAGGTCAACAACAGAATACACATTTAACGCAGCAAAGTTAACAAAAAAATCTTAAACATTTCAAAAGAGAACATTACTAAGGGAACTCAATATAAACTGTACATTTAAAACAGCATAGTTAATAAGAAATTAAAAACTATTATAAGCATTGTTCAGCTATTCTACTTAAAATCAGTTCATAGATAAAGAATCTTAAAAAATATTGCATGGATTGGAAGGCATGTAAGTTGTACATACAAACCAGAGGCAATTGTATTTCTTGTGGAAATTTCATAGAGATTTAAATGATTGCATTTAGAACTCTAAATGCTTTTTTTTTTTTACATTATTACAATGTTGTGACCTGTTACAATTATAAATAAAGCACATGTGTTATTTGTATATACCTGTATCTATGCAGGATACCTATCTTAAAACCTCATTTGTTATCCATTGCAGTTCTTCCTTATTTATTTTCTGTGAGTCTTTGAAGTTGTCAGTACATCAGAATTTTCAGAAGTGTAGCAATGAAGAGAAGAGATTGACAGGCTGTCAGTCATTCCACTGAAGTTCGTTTGACTCAAACCCCAATTGTCCCAATTCAGCAAATTAAAGCTTTCAGAAGTTAAGTCTTGTAAACCTGTTGACACTTAATTATACCTAACCTACACTGAACAATGCTTTGAATGTCTCCTCCTTAGATCAAAAATCCCCAAAAGGCAAAAACAAACACAGGATGTTTAGAGAATAGACACAATAGATTCATTAAGAATTAGAGGGTAATTGGATTCTATCAACTGAATTTGCTGTTTGATTGTTTATTTTTATTTTTCATCTCTCCCAGCAGTTAAAGAATTTTTCTTTTTTGAAAACCTGGGATTTACCTGTAGATTTTATATCTTTGCAGTGCCATTTAAAATAGAACCTGTCAGCCTTTTATCTTTTGTTTACCTCCCTCCCCCCCCCCTTCATCCACTGAGCTGGTCATGGTGCCTCTTTTCATTTTCTCCACTTCTCTTTTATCCGTTTCTTGGTGTTACCTCTCTCCATCTTTTCTGACTGTTTTTGTTCTGAATTGCTTTTCCTACAGTTCCTTTTTCACCATCAATATTCTTCCCGCTCTCCTATCCAGAACATTTCGCTTCTAATCTGCCCCACTTGTCTTTTTCCTACTCAACGCCTGAAAAAGTATCTTTTTTAAAAAATAATAATAATAATTCTTTTTTAAAGTCTCACTTTCCAAAAGTGGCAAATGTTGGGAGATGTTACAGCCTAGTTGTGTGGTTTATTGCCAGACTTTTGAAAATGCACTTTATCTTTATGTGATTGTTCAAAGGCCAAAGTCTTGCAAGAGGACCTAGAAGATCAGGGTTCAAGTCCCAGCAAAAAATAATAATCATAGGCTGTCATAAACAAGCCAATAGAATCTCTCAGTAATTCATTCCAGTGATTGAAAAGGGATTCCTTATGGCTACCTTGTTTCAGATTGTAAGCCTATATAATTTAAGGATTCTGATTGTACTTCAGAGTTTGAATAATAGTAATACAGCCATACCTTGGATCCTGAATGCCTTGGTACTTGGACGTTTTGGCTCCCAAACACCACAAACCCAGAAGTCGGTGTTCCGGTTTGCGAATGTTCCTTGGAACCCGAACGTCCAACGGGGCTTCCACAGCTTCCGATCAGCTGCAGGAGCTTCCTGCAGCCAATCTGAAGTCGCGCTTTGGTTTCTGAACATTTTGGAAGTAACAGACTTCCAGAACAGATTCCGTTCGACTTCCAAGGTACAATTGTAATCACAAGAATCCTATTATCCCTAGGTAGTCATATATTTTTTAATCCTCTTAGCTAGCTGTGACAGTTGGTTAGTGGAGTAGAGAGGAGAATGGCAACTAACAGAACATGGCACACTCAGATCCTGACTCCCCCTGGAGCCCCCACCACACCCAAAAATCTGTTCCATCCAATTTTGGGTCTTGGAAGAGCTGCTGGATCCAAGTGAGGGGAAGCAGCTTTGGCTCTAACCCAATATTTTGCTTATGTTCCAGACTCTCTTAACCCCCTTGTAGGTATACTATTATTCCTTTTCACCAGGCAGCTAAAAACTGTGAAACAGGTGGGAGCAGCTCTGCCCTTGTTAACTCTTGCCCTTCCTTCAGCTTTCCCAGAGTTTAAATAAATCATACTGCATTATCGTCCTTTCTGTTTTCCTGCTGTTATTATGCTTTGATGCCATGAAAAACTATTCTGCTTGCAAACATGTATGTAAAAATACTGAGTAACCAAACTCCATACATGTATGTGTGTACATGCATGCACACATGTAGGTGTGCACACAGGTAAAGTTATTCAACATATGTTAATTGGTTCTCCTTGGACTGGTGCACATTAATTTTATTGCTGCAAATGCCTGCATCAAATAAAATCTTGGTTCAGCACAGTGTTGATGGCATGTATCTATAACTTGCCATTAGCAATTGATTTTCTGTGCTTCCCTTTATGCATTGCTCCTGAGTTTCATATTTAGAATAATTATGGTATTACAGTTTTAATGTTAATAAGGATAAATCCAGAGAGTTGTAAAAACAACTTATATGTGAAAAATGTTTGCCGTTCAATTAATCTTTTTTCAACCATTATTTTACTGCAATGTAAACCTAACTCTGTGCTGCTGGCAGTATGCATTCTAAACTTCCAGCAAACTTGCATTGAACAATAATATTTAATGCTTCCAGCTCCTCTGCATGCTCCCACTAACACACACATTGGTGCCAGTGCTGTGTTCCTCTGTTCTGTGCTATATTCTCAAAAGGCAATCTGTGTTCAAAAGACTCAGACTCATAGTCATCATGTGAGGCCACATAGACTTTCCCCCCTTTTTTCTTATCTGAGGTTGTTGACCTCAGGAGAGGAGAAGAAGGTTATGAGGTCAAAGTCTTTTCCTCCTTGGAGCTCACTGCTTGCTGGGAGAGGGTTGGCTGGAAAATAGATGTTTTAGAACAGGGGTTAAGGGTCATGATTTTAATTCTGTTAGGGAACAGCTGTTTTGAATTTCTTTCCACTTCTATCTCCCCTCCCTCCCTCCCAAGTCCACAGAGAGAGAGAGAGAGAAATTTGTTCAGAGGGAACCAGCAACACAAAAATACGTGGCTCCAATGTATTAGTTCTTTTTAAAAATGGACCATCTTTGCTATTGGCCTTTACTTCTTTAAGAGAGGTAAATGACAATTGTTTAAATATCTGAGAAACAGAGCTTAGATTCAAATGAAAGTGCTATTTTGGAAGGTGTTTTATTTACTCACCAAGTGCCAAATGTTACGTAGCAATTGATGTTTTCCTGCACAATGTTGAAGCAAATGGAATGCACTCATGTGGCAATTTTCAGGCAGATAAACCTACATATAAAGGTGTGGGGCTTGATTTGTGTGCAGAGGTTTCAAGGAAGGAAAGAGTTACTTTGTAGGTTTTAAAAGTGTTCCCGCAGCACTCTGGATTTACTAATTCCATGTTTTAAGAAGAGATTGGGTAGCCAGGAGAAAGAAGCTCACAATTCTCAAGTGAATGGAAAACAAGTAACAGATTTTTTTTTTTTGGTCTGCCGTATTCTGAAACATTGGCCTCAGGCTGTGTTGGTGTGTGGCTCAACAGCAATCAGAGGTCATAATTTCATTGGTGGTTAGCATCAGGTTTAATTTTTCTAATATGTTACATTTACCAAAATGTCTGGTTTTAGTTATGCACATACATTGCCTGAAACAGCTTTGAGTAGATTGAAGTCTGAAGGTACCTGAAAGGGTATAAGAACATGTACAGAACTAAACATGGTAATTGTTTCAACTACCTTCCTTTCTAAATATGCAAATATTTTCCCCCAATTCCACTTAAGAATAACATCTAAAAATAGAGCATGCTTGTTACATTACAGCAACATAAAAAGTAAATTAATCTGTTGGTTTTGCAGGTTTTCTTGTTTTTTTTAAAAAAATCCTCTGGCACAAATATTTTTTTGTATTGCAATTGTCAAATAAAAGTAAACATAGTGGCAACCTTCTTTCATTGTAGGAATGTGACCAAGTTCATATTGATGATGTTTCATCAGATGACAATGGCCAGGACTTAAGGTAAATCCATACTGATTTATATAAGAAGGCGACTGAAAAGGAAATATTGAAATAAATAATAATAATTTTAGTACAGTTGTTCCTTTGGATCTTTTTGCAACTCAGCTAAATTGCCCATGTAATGTTCGGTTGTTCTTGGTTTGGAATAGTCTGATTGTTGTTAATTGTTTTTTTTTAATTTCTTGCAACTAAATCAGCACCTATAACTTCGGAACAGATGGCTTCCCTGCAGCAGCTACCAGCGCTAATTTATGCTTAGCAACGGGTGTGCGTGGAGGAGTGGACTGGATGAGAAAACTGGCCTTTCGATACAGACGAGTAAAAGAAATCTACAACACCTACAAAAATAATGTTGGAGGCAAGTGCCCGTCATACTGCATGCTGCTTAATAGTCTCATTGCTTTCTGAACCTTTTTCAACATGGCTGTGTTTACTCAGCTACTTAGAGCTGCACACTTTATAGATCTGTAAGATGTGGTAAGTGATCTTAGCTGAAATGCAAACACTACAGTGCTTGCTCCTTTCCTCCCTGCAGGTCTTCTGGGTCCAGCAAAGAGAGAAGCATGGTTGCAGCTTAGAGCAGAAATTGAAGCTCTTACAGATTCTTGGTTAACACTTGCACTAAAAGCACTCACACTAATTCACTCTAGGTAAGTGGGTTCAAGCTGGGGCAGCAACACATAGTAACTTGAAATATAAATTAGGGCATTTCCGCTAATGACACCATGTATCTTTACCACTAATATACATTCCCCCACCCCACCCCATAAAGCTTGTGCTTGTAATTAGCGGGAAGCTGCTTTTCTAATCCCAATTGTAGCTCCCTGGAATATGGAAATTAAATTGGAATGATCTGGTGGGTTTCTATCTTTGTATAGTGATGTTGTCCTAAAAGTGCATATTAAGAGTTTCACTTTTGCCTTTCAACAACATAGTATTTGTTCTGCAATAGGGAGGTGATTGTAGTGCCACAGAGGGATAGGGAACGTTTGGCTTTCTGGAAGTGTTTAGACAACAAATCCCATCACTCTTGACTATTGGCCGTGTAGGTTGAAGCTGATGGAAGACATAGTTCAGCAACATTTAGGCCAAAGATTCCCCGCTCATGGCATAGCAGGAGTGTCTGCAGCAAGGGACAGAGCAGGCAGGCAGATAGGTAGTGGCAGTGGGGTGAAAGGGGCAGTTTGTTATTTGGCTGCTAACTTGGGAACAATTACAGGCAAGAAGACAGCAAAATTGCACCTCTGACTCTATATAAGTGTGATTTCACAACCCATTCCATGGCATATCTTTGCCAGTGGAAATGTCCTGCAGGTGGAGGTGGTACATATGGTGGAGGAGGATCTGGATTTCTGCTGGCATAGCACAGCTTCCACTGAATCCTTTAGCCCCATAGCCAGCAGATTTTCAGTGTAGGATTGTGCCCTTAGACTTGTTAATATAGCAGCACCTGTCTATGCTGCTCTGCCAGTGCAGCGTCCCAGTGCTGACATGCTTCATCAGCAGAGTAACAGCTTCAACAACAACAGGTGTGCTATATAAATGCTGTTCCTCTGCCTGTGGACATTTTCTAACTATGGTTCAGTCTGTCTCTCCTACCTTTCCCTTTCCCTCGTTTTAAACGAGGATAGTAATATGCTTGTAAAATGGCAGTCTTTGTTTGGTTTATGAAAGATACTTTCCCTTTCTTCTAGGACAAATTGTGTGAATATTCTAGTGACGACTACTCAGCTTATTCCAGCTCTTGCAAAAGTCTTGCTATATGGCTTAGGTGTAGTATTTCCAATAGAAAATATTTACAGTGCAACTAAAATAGGTGAGTTATTTTTACAACAAACAAAGCCTATTTGCTTGAAGCTATAATTTCAAATGAGATGGCACAATGATTGAGATAGAAGTGTCTCTTTACTAATACAGAAACACATGCTTTGTTTACATATGCAACAGACTTGTGCATCTTTCAGAATTTCCTGGGGATGTAATTATTAAACTAAGTCTTAATAACCAGAAACATAGATTAAGTTAATTTTGAAAATCTCATTTAGTCTGCCCTATTATTCCATCTGCCACTCATTTTGTGATGTGTGCTTCTAATCTATCTCTGCTCATAGTTCAGTGCTTAAGGAGACCCTTATAAACAATTCCACATTCTACTTGTTTATTTAACTGTTCATTACTCCACTAAAATACTAAGTCAAAAGGAGACTCCGGAACTGCTTCCCATGAGCTATTTTTATATAATGGCCAGGATCCAAAGAGCTACTTTAGGTGTGCCCAAGAACTTGTTTACACCCACTGAGATTGTTGATCCCCCCCCCCCCTTTGAAAGCTGATTTGCCATACCAGAAACTGCCCTGTGAATCCTCTTTTAAAAAATGGAACTTTTCCCTGTGGCTTTGGGAGCTACTATTAAAGGAACATAATTCTGAAATATCATGTATTTCTTTTGATACTAACCATTGTGTATAGACAGAGATATCATCATTCATCATTAAAATATTATTCATTTTTATAATTTTTTTTGTGTACAAAGTTCTTCACTGTTCTGATTTTAGGAATGCAGGAAGCCACCTTATGCTGAGTCTATTGGTCTATCCAAGAGCTCAATATTGTCTACACTGACTGGCAGGCACTGTCAAGGGTTTCAGACAGGGGACATTATGAGCTCTACCTGGAGGTGCCAGGGATTGAACCTGGAACCATCTGCATGCAAAGCAGATGCTCTGCCACTGAACTATCTCTACAACATTCCTGTGAAGAAAGTTAGGTTGACAGAGATGCACTTATATCCAGTCACTGCTCAGTCTCTACCCAGAAACATAAGCTTGGATCCAGAGTTCCTATGAATGAGTTCTGCTCACAGGATGCTCCTGCTGAAGGAAGGGGGTGAGGTGATTTATCACCAAGTTCTCCTTCCCCTGTAGCGTCATGTGTCTCCTGAAAAACTGTTTTGTAAGGTTGGGAGTTCCTCTAGAACAGCATGAGAGGTGGCACAGAGGGTCCAGTGGGAATTGGCAAAAACTGCCTTCACATCCCTTCCTTCAGAGATAGCCTTCACTAGATCCCAGTCCTTTCTGTGAAAAGAAGGAGCCTTTCTGTTTGATGAAGGAGCACTCTGGTTCCAACTAATTATCTTCAAAGCTATGCATGCAATTACCCTTCCTTATTCCATTCATAGAGTCATAGAATTGAAGAGTTGGAAGGGACCATGAGAGTCATCTAGTTCAACACCCTGCAATGTAAGGATCTTTTTGCCCAAAGTGGGGCTCGAACCCATGACCCTGAGAATAAGATTCTCATGCTCTGCTGACTGTTTCATTTTACTTCATTTTGCCCCTGGTGCACCTATACTAGCCATGTCATATTCGCATACATACACAAATTCTCTTCTCAAAACCATGAGCTCTGTTTTTTTATTCAATAATTTTGAATATTTACATGGGTGCACACCAGTAACTTTGAAAGTGTATGCAGAAATATTAGCCTTGCCATGCCACTGAGTCCCTTCCCTGGAAGAAATTGGCAAAATGAGAAGAAACATTGATTAAGTTAATTTTGAAAATCCATGGTGAATTGGTGGATTTGACCAGCATTGGCTTAAAATACCAGAAAAGTAAGAAGCCAGGGAAGGGAAATAAGTTGAAGTGTAGGCTACATCAGAGCCTTGAGGTATTTTCAGTGACCATTAATGCAAAAAAAAAAAAAAGCTAATTCCAGGATAGGGTTGTTGGTATAATATAAAATGTTTTTAGCTGCACTGGTTGGTTTCTTAAAGTAAAATGCAACATGGTTTCGGTTACACCACCTTTGGTGGTTTATGCTTTTTTTTTAGGAAAAGAAAGCTGTTTTGAGCGCATAATTCAAAGATTTGGAAGAAAAGTAGTATATGTTGTTATAGGAGATGGTGTGGAAGAAGAACAAGGATCAAAGAAGGTAATAAGTCAAGGTTTACATTTCTACAGCAATGTTCCTTGGAATTGCAGGTTCTAAGCATCTCATGATCTTTGCTGCTGGAGGTAATCATGTAGAGACTGGGCAGCCATCTGTTGGGGTGGCTGTAGCTCTGGATTCCATGCCTTGAGCCCAGAGCTGGACTAAGGATTATTGCATTAGTTTTCCTGTGTTATACAGAATTTCATTCATACCAATGGGCATGATGTGACACAACAGCTGATGCTATAGACATTTTGCCACCCTTTTTTAGCATGTGAGCTTCAGTTCACCCATGAAAACTGGGTAAGAACTGTATTCTGGAATACCGCCCTAAATTTCATCACATGAGCAGTGGTGGTGTGATCCATGAAAATCATGGGGAAATTACTGTGCAAAACTCTCACAATTTTCTGGGTTAGCAGGATTGCAATCTGGTTTTTTTTTCCCCTGGAAGCAATTAACATGAAAATGAGTGCTTAGATTCCACTGGACTTCCAGTAGTGCCTTTCACATTGTGTGAAAGATAAAATAAAACCCAAAAATTAACAGGTAAGAAAATGTCGGGGAAAGGGTGGGGGAGTGTTATCTGAACACCATGTGCATTTGGGGCATGTAAATGACTTTCATTTATTAAGCCTTCTTGCCTAATATCTAAATGTAAGAGAATATCTACATTTTGATTCGTTTTTATATCCTGTATCGAGGTGGGGAAGCTTTGGTTTTCCAAATGTTGGTAGACTCTGACTCACACCAGTGCAAACCAGCACGGCCAATTGTTAGGGATGATGGGAGTTGTAGTTCGGTAGCATCCAGAGGACCAAAGGTCCCCCACTCTTATTTTTTATGAATAGCACTGAATTCTATGTGCTGGTGATTAAAAAGTCCTTTGCCAAAAGAATTGTGCACTTATATCAGTGCCTAATCTAAATAAGCAATTTCTGGAAGTTTTCTTCACAAAACTTTTACATTTGTGGAATGGACAGATAGTACAAAACATCCTCCGGAGGCATTCCCTTCGTGTGTTCTTTGTTGCCGGAAGGAATTTCCAGCTTAGGACAGAAGGAAGCAGCTAGATTTTCTCCTGGCAAAGCAACAGTGAATTCAATGGGATTATATTAACAAGGAATTTTGTAACTATATGTATTTGTGCCTAAGAAAAACATCTTCCTGTGTCTACAACCATTCAGATTCTTATCTCACCTCAAAAATACTACTTTTCAAGCTCCCCGTGGCTATATTTATATGCCTTTAACTTAAAGGTCTCAATTGTGGCTTTGCTCCAAGCCCAGAATAATAAAGGACACCCTGTGGTTCTGTTGCTCCCATATCTGCCAGCAGGGAGATTTTCCTCCAATTTTTCCTGTTCTTTTGGGGAGAGAACAAACTGTGCTGGCTCTTTGCCCACCACAGCAAATGCACTTTCTCTGTTTTGTTGACCTAAGCTGGCACGGAGTTGCAGGGAGAGGCGAGCTGGAGCCAGCGCTGCACCCTTTTTAACACATCTATGGCACACCACTGCAGTTATATAACCAAAGAACTTCATGCTTCCTTTCTAACGTAGACCGAGCTTTCAGTCTGAATAGTCAAATAGCCGAAACTAAAATAAAAAAAAGAAATTGACTTTTGAAGTGAGCTGCTTTTCCATACTATGCAAACTAGTTTTACACAGTCCCAGTTGTTCCTTGGTTCAAGTGGTCAAACCAGTTTCCTATCCCAACCACCAGCTGTCAGTCAAGTAAACGAAGCGGCTATCTCCCAAGTGCCAGCTCCTCCTCCACTGGCTATGTCTAGTTCCTTCGCGGGCTATGTCTCATCATCCATTGCCTAATGCCAGCTCAGATTTGATGCTGAAAACACTGAGTGCACCTTTAGATAGTCCTTTGTGAGGGAGTAAGTGAACTGGAAAAGTGGTGATGGTATGACATACAGTTATTCTCAAGCATTCAGAATTGTCAGTATATAAGACAGACAAATGGCATTGTACATTTTTGTTTGTTTGTTTGTTTAGAGAGTTTAATGTGTAACACCAGAAAACACATTTTCCCTGTGTGAGTTGCTGCCTGGCCAACCAATCAAATACTCTATTCCAGATCTGTTTCTGATGACAGTGGCTTGTCTGTGCAGTTTATTAATATGGTATCATAAAACAGTTTACCATCTAAAAACTTACAGATATTACAGACAACAGGGGAGCAACTGGCACTAGGGATAATAGCAGCATTGATGGACAGGAAACTGATGTGGTTCTACAGAAACCAACTAAAGGGCAGAAAACTATAAGAAGGAAGCTGCTAGAGGGTATGACTCGTGGTTTCAGTTGTCTCTGTACTAATGCACAGAGCATGGGAAACAAGCAAGACAAATTTGAGCTAATACAGGGTGGTAAATAATAGGCATTACTAATATGTGTTACTGAAACAGGGTGGGATAAGACTTGTGATTGGAATATAGAAATTGAGAGGTATAACCTGTTCATAGGAATAGAACAAATGGGAAGGGTGGAGGAGGAGCAATATATGTAAAGGGTGTGTACATCTATCGGGGGAATGCTGTAGGTATAGTGTGTCTTGATTTCAGTAAGGCTTTGGACAAAGTATTTTTGCGAGGAAGCTGGTAAAATATGGGCTGGACAAGGCAACTTTTAGGTGGACAAAACTATAAAATCAGTTGCTTGAGGAACTGATGTTTTTTCATATATTACCATGTATAACAAAAATTATTATACATGTTGTAGTGTGTTGAAAAAACTAGATGTACATAACAGAGAGCCCAAATTTTTGCAATCTTAAACCGAACTTGTCAGAAAAAGAGAATGTGCATCCTTTCAAATGCACCATTTTTAAGGCATCCCTTTTGATTGATTAAAAGAAATATGTTTCACTCAGGATGCAACACACTCTTACATTTCACTTGTAGTGAATAAGTCATGGCATTGTCACCTTTCCATAAGCTGTTATTTCCTGCAGACTCATTTTATAAGACAATTAAAATATTCAGACTAAGCAGTAATATAAAATGGGGAAAGCGTATCTGGACTAGTTCATAGAACAGCTGATGCAGGTGGGATTATGAGGAGTCCGGGATACGATGCATAGAGTTCACTGTCTTTGTATTTGCCTCCTAGGAGAGAGATTGTTGTGCTAGGAAATCCCTACACATAAATACTATTAAGATTACATATAGAACCTAGCAGTAGATGTTTACTGGAATATTTGGTTATTAACCTAACCATTCCCAACTTGCAGTCTTCAGATTCTTCATTTGCAAACAGAGTCAAATACATTTGGGCTCAGGTTCTTTTTATGAGTTTGCAGTAATATAAAATTAGTAATTGCCACAGGGGGGATATGGGACAACTTGGAGCATGTTTACTTTTCAAATAGCAAAGTGTGCAAAAAGTATTGAGTTTTGTTCTATGTAGAACAGTAAGAAAAGAGGATCACTATGTAAACTACTAACAATCAGTGAATCAGTAAGAGGCAATCTTTAGTCTGGAGTTTATGCCATGTTCTGTGGCTGTTGTTACATTGTTGTCTGTTGGTTAGCTCCGAGTTTTTGCTTAGGACTTGAAACAGAGATGTGTTGGGGCACAGCTGGGACCACTTTTGTGCTTTTTCCACACTAGAATATGTTGATTTTACATTTGTTTTCTTAAAGCAACTGCGTAATGAATTCAGCTGATGTTCCTACACAAGGTGCACTGGTTTGAAATCAGCACAGACTGTGCTTTCTACAAGAGAGGTTGCATTAACAAAGTGGCAGATAAGAGACAGGGGTAAAGCACCCAAACTCAAATGCACCCCACTGCTGCTTCTCTGCTGAAAAATCACCCCTTCTTGATATCACAGTTTTGTTACATGTGTTTCTGTGCAATGTTGTAGCTAGACCATAAGGCAGCTTCTAAATCAGCTAGAAAAAATTCATAGCTGTGGATTGACATATCCACTATCAGCCATGATAGCTAAATGGATGCTGTCCAAGCATGCTGTGTCTCTCATAACCAGGTAGGTGGGATAGAAGATACTGCAACAGCTGTTACCTTCATGCCCTGATTGCAAACTTCCCAGAGGCATCTGGCTATCCGCTGTTGTTGACTAGATGTACCCAGCAAAGCCTTGTTTTGTCCATAGACTCTTAAACAGGAGCCAGCCTTGGAGTACTGACAGATATGGCTGGAGAATGAAGTGGATTAACTTGGGCAATTTCCCCCCTCCTGCTGTCACTCAGGGCTTATGCTGGACTGCTTCATCTTTCCCTTTCTGACCACAACCTAGGTTCCCAAGTGGAGTAGCTTGAGCCCAAGCCCTGGGTGAGCCAAAGGACAGCAAAAAGGCGTTGGTCTAGCTACACATTGCACAGAAACACACAGCCCTAACCAGTCCATTCCCTCCTTTGCCAGAAATCTCCATATCTTTCTTAGACAGACTCCAACTTCCTACTATTGATGCAAGAGCTGCAGGAATGCCTAGTAGATAAAATCAGGGTACAGCTTTGCCCCATTTGTGCCATATAGATTGCCTCTTTCTCTGGTCTTGCTCACAAGCCAAACCATGCCTTAAGCATGAACATGTAGGCTCCCAGCAATGAGATTAAGCCTGCTTCACCCCTCCCCAATTGCTTTGCTGCTAAACCCTGCTGAGCCAAGCCATAACCTTGCTTAGCGTGTCATCCAAACACAGGCTTGCGATTTAGCTCTAACTACATGCTGTAATAAAGATTCATTCTTGGTTTTCAGATTGTGGCTAGTCTGGAGAAAGCTAACCCATAAACTTAGGTGTGGATGACACACTAAGCCAAGGTTTTGCTTGGTGCAACACAGCAGCAAAATGACCATGGAGAAGCAAAGTTGCCACAGCTTTCTCTCCAGGAGCACACGCGTTTGCACTTAAGTCATGGTTTGCCGCAATGTGGCATGCAAACCAGGCTCTCACATTAAAGCAGCTTAAGGTTTTAAAAAAGGATTCAGCTATTTGTTGCATACTCTAAAATGAACTGTGCACATATAAAATAATAGAATCCAAAACACACTTCACTTCCTTTACATTTTAAATGTCAAATATTTTCCCATGGGATAGCTTGAATGTTTTCTCTCTGAAAGGTTATGGCTATCTTTTCTTATTATTTATATAAAATATTTCACTGACATCAAAAGTCCTGCTTTTATAGCTTTAGGGTAGTATGGTTTCACAATCACATTTTCACCCCTTGTGAATGATATTTATGTATTTCCCTCCCCCCACCCCAGTTGTTCATATCTTTGGTTTATTCAGGTGTCTTGCAAACATACTTGTAAGTCCAGATTCAAATTTTCCTTTTATTTAGCTAGTAGAATGAAATGTAAACATTCATCTTTAAGATATTTCATATGGGAAAGTTGTTACAACATCAACATGAACAATGCCAGTATAATACGAATCACTGGGAAAGGGTTACCCAAAAAATGATTTGGGCAACACAGTGATATATTTTGATTCTTTGCTTTAATAACCTGTTTAATTCACCTGCCAGAAAATTTTAAACAAGCATGTTTTGGCAGCAAACAATACACTATTAAATGTATTGTCACCAAATGCTGCATCATTTTGGGATATGTGTCTTGTGACAAAGAAACAATTTTCTCTATCTCTGTAGGTTTCCAGTTTAAGAATCAGCTTTCCTTCCAAGAAAAAGCTGTTCAGATTTGCTTCTTTAATGAGGCTGTTCAGCTACGTATTTTGGTACAGATTTTAAAGGATTGCTGTGCTGAAGAAATATTAATTATGAAACAGGAAGAATTACATACTTAGGAAACCTCTGAAGTCATAACCACACTTAACAGGGAGTAAGCACTATTGAATTTCATAGGACTTACTTCCAAGTAGACATGGTTAGGAATGCAGCCTTTAACCTGGGTTTCAAGGACAGCTTGTGGATTTCCATATGAACAGTGGGGTCTTTCCAGTCCACCTTTCTACTGCAGATCTATCTTAACCTCTGAAAATCTGTTCTTGGTGGTTAGGAGAACCCTCTGAAATGGAATTCTAGCATGATGCAAAGGAGTGCAATTTGAAATGAAAACTGGCATTGTGCCACTAACGCACCACACGCACTTCATGCACTTTGGATTCCTGCTATTAGTTTTACTATGTTGCTTTATACCAGGGGTAGCCAACATGGGGGCCACCAGAAGTTGCTGGGGTCCAAATCCCCACATCTCCAGTCAGTAAAGCCAATGGTCAGGGATGATGGGAGTTGGAGTCCGAAAACATCTGGTGGGCACCATGTTGGCTATTAATATGTAGTGTTTTGTAAAGCTCCCCTTCTGTAGGTCTTTAAACACCATATCATATGTAGGTGCAGCAAAACAAACTAGGTTGTATGTCTCTGTTGACAAAAACCTCTTTAATCCAGTGGAGAATTTCTGAGTGGAACAGGGAGGGAAGGAAGGAAGGTGACTTTTGCATATTCATCCCCCCCCCCCATGTAGCCCCATCATGGTTCCCATCAGTTCCCTTGGAGGACCCTATGAACAATTTGGCAGGTGGTGCAAAGGACTGCAGTGAGAGGGTGAATCAGCAAAAATAGCTTCTTCCTCATTCTACTGAATTAAAGAATCTTCCATTTGTGGAGGGCCACCATTGGATACAACCCAGTAAACTTAGTTTCCTTTGCCAAGTAACCATCAGCAGCCCTGATTTAATCTATCCAATGTTTGTTGCATTCTTTCAGAGAAAAAACTATGTTGTCTGACCACAAAGCCACTGCCAGCTATCGAATTAGTCTCAGAGAACATTAGTATGGAGCAGGAATACATAATACAGCTTAGTATGTCTTTCAAACTGAGAATATTTTATCACACTTCTTCCCAATATGATCTCATAAGTACATTTCTCACCACACTGTTAAGTCATCCCATTCTTTCCTTAGGTATTGGCAGAAAGAGGCTACCTGTGTGGAGTTACTGATGCTGCAGACTTGGCCCTATGTCTTGTCTTGTACTACAGCTTTTACCTTCTGGCCACAGGGGGCACCTGGCTCCAGCTGTAGACTTCTATATCAACAATTAGAATTCTTAATAGAGAATTTGGATCTGATTTGTAGTAAACACTGTGTAGAAAAAAGAAAGGGCAGCTAAGCACTGTGGTTTTTTGCATTCTCTTTATATAGGCTGTTTTGCTATGTCCTGCCTCTGTAAACATCCTAATGTTTTGCTTCTGAATCTTATGAAGTATTTTTAATGTTGAATCGATACATTTTTGCAGCCATTCTCGCATTTTCATTTGCCTGCTTTCCAATACGTAATGGGCCAAGCACAGTTGTACTCACAAAATAACATACAGCTTTGCGTCCTTACATTGTGTTTTTATTTTTCACAGCATGCCATGCCATTCTGGAGGATCACAAGTCACTCTGACCTTATGGCCCTTCATCATGCCTTGGAACTGGAGTACTTATAGTAGCACTTTGTAACCCCAGAACTTCCCTTGCGCCCATGGACAGTGTGCCTGCAACTTGTGTCATTGCTGGGCTACAGAAATTTGTGATTTCATCATGTTGATGTACAGCTGCAACTGGTCTCAACCTTTGCCCTAGCAGTAAATGGAGGAGCATGTCTCTCGTCTTCAGAAACAGCTGTTGATTCTAGTACTGTGAATCTAATGAAAACAAGCCATGATGAGAATGTTTAACAGTGTGTCCTTATCACATTCACCACATTGAAAGGTTCGTACCTGTGAAGAGACTGGGAAGTGCTTTGTGGTTTCTAGAATCTTCATTGTGGCGCACATACACCTTCTTAAATACAACAAACTTGATTGCACAACAAAGACTGAGCTTTTTTTTCTTTTTAAGAATCCCATGCATACATTTCTTGAAAAGGTTTACTTCCCCCCCCCACCCCTATGTTTCTCTCTCCCTCTTTTCGTTTCTCAGACCCAGGGTACTCTGTAAATCTTTACTTATTTATGAACAGACTCTGTTTTGACACCATCACCTAAATGTGGAAATGTATGATAAATGAAAGGCTGTAATAAGTGTTTGCCTTCTGATAACAAATTGATTTTGAATTTTAGCACATTGCAAAGTAGTTTAAAGTATGTCTAATTTAAGCAAATAGGTACATCACTGAGACAATCGTGTACAGGAAGAATGTTTTGGTGTAAATTTGTAATGAATGGATGACGTTTTACATATTGTTTAGGCAAATACTATTGAAAGGTAGTAATGGCTTTTTGGTGAAGTATGAGGCAGTGTATGCACAAACTATTGTGCTGTGCCTTATGAAAGTATTGTGTATAAATATGTAGATAATTGATTTTTTTTTAGATCAATTTGTCAAGACCAAAAGCATGGATGTCAAGTGTCAATAAGGAATCACCTTTTATTCTTTCTGGTTTTTATTCTTTCTGGTTTTTTCATTGGCAAATCTATAATAGCTAAACATACCTCCCCTACTTGCACCATGCCCATCATGGGCTTCTTGTTTACATTTTGTACTTGCCTATAAGTGCAAAATATATGGGCCTCACATCAGGTTAGAATGGTTTACGTGTTTAAATTGCCAGTTTTCTTGACAAAATACCTATGTATGATGAAGGCTTGATCTGGCTCTGTTTCAGTGTGTTTTGCCAAAAGAAGCAGCAATTTAAATACACATGTGTACTCTCAACTGATGTCATTTTTTGCTCAGGTATTATACCTGAGTACAAATGGTATAGTCTTGAAGTGATCTCTTTCGTTTAATTGGCGTTACTGCTAAACACTGAATGTGGGAGAAGTAAATAATTTATCTGTTGATTCCCCCCCACCCCCTCAAAAAAGGTAGAGGACTGGGTTTTTAAAAAGTATGTCATGTAACATATCTTGACTTATAGAAAAATTGGAACAAAGTGTTCATGCACTGAAAAACTAAAACTGAATGCAACCACTTTATTTTCAAGTGCAAAGGTAGAGGTCTTTCTGAGATCTAGTGAGTACATACTAAATTAACTATGGATCATCAGAAACCTATTGCCGTCTCGGTCCCTTTCTTCTCAAAAAAGTAATAAATTTCTTGCTTGAATATTTAAAATGCTTTAAACCTCACACAGATCTGTTGAAAAATGGGCAGAATGTAACAACAGTTCTAGTTTCGCAATGAGCAGCTGTCAAGCAAACCAATGTAACACTGTGATAACCTAGTAAAATATCAGGTGGATGGGGCAAAGCATGGCTGTGAGTGTTGGTTTGCATTAGCTGTTGAAACAGTTCATGGCCCCAGCCTCTCCTACCTTTATTGTGAGAGTACCCCCCCCCCCCAAAAAAATGTGGCTTATAGTAAGTATTGAAATTATTATGCAGCTCAAAAATAAACAAACACTGATTTTGTAAAACCTTCAAACTTTGAGTGTGGGAATTTTGGCATACAATTCTTTTACCTTTAGGCCCACAATATGAAATTAGAAACTGGCAAATGTCTGGTGCATCCTTAATTTTAACCAGGAACCAGATTTTTCTATTGGTCCATTGCCGGCAATGGGCATAGTAAAAATAGTCATTGCCAATTTTGTTAAGACTGTTTGTAACTAGCTTCTATTACATTTGAACTGTCCCCATCTTCTGTAACACATGAAGTTCATGAACAATCTAGTCAGTTTCTTTAAATATTATCAATGTGATTCTCTTAACCATGGTTAACATCCTCTTCCGTCCCCAGAGAGAATTCCTCCCTCCTGCTGGTAACTGGGGTAAAGGAATACATTAGCATCAATGTCATTATGGTTAGGGGTAACCAGTTTCCTCAAATGGGTTTATTGGGCTGCAATCCTACACTCTTACCGGGGAGTAAGCCCAATTGAACCCAGTGGGATTTATTTCTGAGTACATGCATAGGATTCTATTAAGGTGGAAATGTGAGATTTGCAGATCAGAGGGTTGGGAGAAGGTAGTACCTGATCCTGCAACCTGCCCCTAATCTTGTAAATGTGGTTAAGGGAAGGCCTTGGATACAGCTGCATGTGGTTTATATGGCTCCCCCCCTTCCCCCCCCTAAACCTTCGTACTTTTTTTTCACTGGTGTCTTTGTTAGACTTCAGCAGCAGTTATTTTAGTCCTTTCTTGTTGTTGTTTTTTGCAACATAAACCAGCTTTTAAGCCAGCTACAAGCAACCACAGTAACTGTGAGGTAAACACCCTATTTTTGTGGAAGATGCATACTGCTGCTACACTTTATAATTATGTTATGGATTGTTTCAAATTGTTTGATTATAAATATGTCCGCCCCCCAGCCTTCAATAACTTTATGTACCAAGAGCAATCCAATTCAGGGACTACTCACAGTCTGTAAAGTTTAGCACATATACACAAATCTTTTAATGACAGGGGCTGTAATTAGTTCCCCCCCTTTTTTTGCTTTAAGCAAAATAGAGATGAACTTTCCCCCCTTTGTTTCAATTTTTTGTAGTCAACATGCTGACTAAAAAAAAAGTTTGTCTGGGCCTTATTGTACAAAAAGTGTGTTGTGTCCACAATTGTGTACAGAAATTTTCCTTCCTTCATTTTGTGTTTAAATTAATAAAATTGATTTGTGACATATTAAAGAGTTTTATCTTGGATGTATTTGATTCTCCCATCCCTTAATACATATTTGCTCATATTACTGCTTACAGTTGTCAGAGATTTGCATCTGGATGTGTGGGGGGGGATTCAAGTTCATACATCCACTTATTTTTGAAGTTAAGCTACACACTATCGGCATAACCTACCTCACGGGTTCTTGTAAGGAAAAAATATGCTGCTCTTGAGTTCCCTGGCTGAAATTTAGGTTACAATATTAACAAAGAAAAAATACGTTCTCATAATTCAGTCCCCAAAAGAATTGTATGCTTCAAAATTATTTTATTTCAACTTCCCTTGGAGTTACAAAGGCCAACCCAAGCTGTGAGTCTCTTGGCAGAGTTGCACAATATCCATATAGAAAAGGGCCTGTCGAGGGCTAAGCTAGTCTCCTTAGAGTAGGAGATTTGATCAGGGCCTCAGCAAAAGAACTTAAGTGGTGGGTGGCAGGACTCATGAGAGAAGGTGTTCCCTGAGATAATCAGGACCCAAGTCATTTAGGACTTTAAATAAAAAAAGACAGTATTTTGAACTGAGCCTGGAAACAGTCAGTGCAGATGCTCAAAGCAGGTAGTAACTTTCTGTACTGATAGCAGAGTATATAACCCAAATTGTGGGGAGGATTGGTAGCAGATCATTTTGAAAGGCCACACACACACACACACACACACACACTTTTTTTGCTCATTTTAAAAAGCTAGCTTCACTTCTGTTTGTTTGAAAAGAATAAAGATCATTGCTGGGTCCGTATTGGGAAAATACAAAACAAAAATGACAGTGTAAGCACTGACAGGTTAGTTTGAGAGTTTAGCCGATGTTATACGTACCAAGTAATCAGAAACAGAACCCCAGACCACAAATCAGAAAGCAATGCAAATGCCTACAAGACTACATACAACAATTCAAAACAAATGCCCACAAGGTTTCAACCACAACAGGAGTTATCATGACATCAGGCCTAGGTAAGACTTATCAGTGGAACAGGCAGCTCATCCTGCTCTCTGTTGTCCAGCGAGTTCTTCTTTGAAGCCGCACCTTCAGTTGACACAACTGGAGCTAATTGTGTCAGGTGTTCACACTCGCTTACCTTCTTTCCATTCGCTGCTCTGGTTCGCCAGAAGCGGCTTAGTCATGCTGGCCACATGACCCGGAAACTGTGTGCGGACAAACGCCGGCTCCCTCGGCCTATAGAGCAAGATGAGCGGCGCAACCCCAGAGTCATCCGCGACTGGACCTAACGGTCAGGGGTACCTTTATACAGTGAGATATACCCACATAAAACACTTTGTGCTTACACAAAGTGTCTGGATGTAAGTAAGAAGTTCCCTTAAGATCCAAAGGCATGATCTTTAACCTGTTTTTCTAATGCCCCTCACCATCGAGCTTGAATATCCCCTCATTGTTTTCTTGACCCTTCCCTTGTATACACAGTACTACCTCTTTGTTAACTTCCAAATCCTGCCAGCTCTGCATGGCTCTGGTCCCAATTTTTTAGCATCCAGTCCAGACATGATCTGCATATTCCAACCATCTGTATATTTTTGTTAGCTGCAAGCGTTAAGTATAAATGTCACACTGATTCAGAGCAAATACTTTGCTCATGTCAGGGCAGTTTGACCAGGATAGAGGTATGTGTGTATAGAACAGGAAATTAAAAGTGATGTGATTTGGCACAGGTGTCTCAAAATGAGATAAATATTTTATTTTAGCCCATAAAATATTTTCAGTACACACCATGAAATTCAAAGAAGCAAATACAGCATTCTCTTAAGAAGCATGCATACATCAAATTAATCGTTTATGCATACAACCAGGGATTGGTCATTTATGAAAGTTTTTGGAAATTGAACAGGAGACAGATATGCTTATATACTCCATCTCTTCTGCTTTAGGTGTAATAGGTAATGGTTGTGACCAAAATAGTAAAGGGTAATAAATTGCCATGTAGGATTCTCATAGTCTAAGCCTACCACATGGGCCTGTTCTTGAAGTAGTCCTCCCATATATGCTACAGTGGCTCTACAGGATAGGCCTCCTAACAACAGATGGAGTGGGAGCCTTTCTAGTAGGGCTGAATTTCAACTAGTCCAATAAGTCATATGGTTTTTCTCCATAGCAACTCATGGGAGAGGCCTTGTTGCTGAGTGATGTAGAGAACAGGAAAATGGACCTCCATGAGGTCAAATATAAAATATGTAGGAGACAGGAAAGAGTGTATGGCTTTGAGATTTTGAGGAGGGAATTTTTTTAATCTGGCAGCCCAGCCAGATGGGCGGGGTATAAATAATAAAACTATTATTACTATTATTATTAAATTGCTTGAAGTTTTCAGCGGGAGGCCTGTGCCCCAGTAACTCAAATGGATCAACCTGCACTGGTACCAGCCTCCTGGAATTGAGGACTAATTTCACTGTCATTGATCTGGTCTTCACAACATATCGGGTTGGGAAGCATCCAGTTTTGGGGAAGATGGTTATCATGCCATTGCCATGGACAATTCCCTGGTGAGGCTTGGTTTCGCTATGGCTGATCCCTCTCTTCTCCCTGCCAGTGGGATGGGGGACCTATTAATATGGTCCAGCCCAGGAGGTATTCCTGATTGCTCTTGGGGAGCTTCCAATGATTTGGCTGGCACACCTGTTGATGCCTTAGTCTTGTTGTGGTATGTCAAGATGAGGAGGGCTCATCTACCCACGCACTCTGATCTGGTGCAAGTTCTTGGTGCACTGAGGAGTTCAAACTATGAAACAGGTTATAGGCACATGTGGCGCAAACCCCATAGTGAATACAACCCAACACAGGTTAGGGGAAGGGTGATTAAGAAATAATAATAATAGGTTTTATTTCCATGTTGACCAAAATGCCTTTACTGGAGCACTTATGGTTCCCAATATCTGATTTCCTTTCACTTGGTATTGCACCATGGTGCTATGCTGCAGTTGGCAATAGCTACAAAGCAGCACCGACTCACAGCATTGGACAGCTAGAGTGCTTTGGGTCAACTCATGGTGCCACATTTGTGTCACTGCTTTGGTAAGTTGGGTCCCATCCTAGCACAGTCATTCACAGTAGACTACTGGGCTACACAATGAGCTTTTTAAAAAGAAGTCTTATTAACACAATGTTAAGGCATTATTTCAAATAAAACTTACATTTCTGTAAAGGTATCACTAATCAGTTTGTCATCTGGATTTAAAAACCATGTGCTCAGGAGGATTATCACCAGGAAGCTGGAGGCTTACAAATTCCATGTCCTTGTACTCTTTAGAAAGAATACCACAAGCATGCAATGGAAAGCCACAGTCTAAGAATTAAGGCTGTGTGTCATGTTGAATAGTCTCTTTTTTGCCAGCATGTTTTGAGCATTACTCTTATAGTTAAAGAAAAGCCTGACCAGAGACAATTTTAGAACTCAAAATCATGCCAGAGACTCAAGTTTTAAAGCTCCATACTAAGACAGATGAAAGAGTGTTTAAGCAGCTTTGGAAAATATCCAGAGTTAAAGATTTCCCTATACGTTTCAGGTACTTCATTCAACTGCATCTAGAATGGAACAAAAGTTATTATTGTGTGATTGAAGTATTAAATTCCTATTGTATCAAATACCAGTGCTGTGACATTGGAACATTGGAACTCATTAAGAGGTTAAACTCATTATGTTTGCAGACCCTCCAAGCGTTCCTATTTTCCAGGGACATCCCTGATTTAGAGAAGCCGTCCCAGTTTCTGATTTGATCCCAGAATGTCCAACTTTTCCTTAGCATGTCCCCATTTTCATTAGAGAAATGTTGCAGGGTATGGAGTTATCTGACCCCCAAGCTGTCTTAAGGCAATCCTGTATAGGGAAGTTTTGTTTAATGTTCAATGTTTTAGAATGTTTTTATATATGTTGGAAGCTGCCCAGAGTGGCTGGGGCAACCCAGTGAAATGTGTGGGATATAAATAGTAAAATTATCATTATGGAATGGGACATCCCTATTTTCATCAGAGAAACATAGGAGGGTGTGTGTTTGAAACACTGAAGGTGAATTTTACAGTGTGAAACCATTTTATAGTCAAGATTCCTCTTGTTCAGGTAAGCACTTGTGCTGTTGCAAAGGGGAAAAGACGAAAAGAAACACAATTCTCCAGTAAAATAGTTTGCAAAACATCTGAAACCGAATAAAGCAACAATTGATTTGATGGTTTAGTCGAATTATGTTGTAGCATCAAATGAAAATATGTGAACCTTTATGTGGACCTTTATGTGAAACATGCTCATTATATGACAGCCTGCTTTCTTCAGGACTCCTGTAGATATGGTGCACAGTTCTTCAGTGAGGCAAAGTGTACAAAGACCCTCAACTGACTAAGGATATTGAACAACTATCACCCTGGTACATGTGCCTGTAGTGGGTCTTGAACTGGTGAGGGATGTCAGAGAAGCATTTGGTTAGGCATCACAACCTGACTCTGACCAGAGGAAGTAACAACAGAATAAGTAGCCACACCTGCCAAAAGTGCCTATAAAAATTGTGCTCTTCCATCAAAGGCTCTAGGAGAGCTGTCACTGCTGTGTATAACTGCCTTCATCTTTCTTTCCCTCCGCTGTTGTTTCACCCTACCCTCATGTTCACAGGAACCAGGTTTTAGTAGCATTAACTACCAGTATATACCGGTACTTGATTCTGTTCAAGCAAGAGTAATTTGGAAGAGAGCAGATTGATTTATATGAATTCATCTCTCTGTAGACTTATTGTGTAGCCCTGGGTGACTTTATGGGTTGCATCCAAACTAATAAAGGAGGCCCATTAAAATTAATGGTCCTATGTTAGTCATATCCCTTAATTCCAATTGGTCTACTCTGACTAATGTTGGAGACAACCCACTGCGATCATTCAGTCCACCATCTGTAAAATGGGAATAATGGCACCCTGCTTTAGAGGGGTGTTAAGACAGCAAACAATAAAGCTTTTAATTTTTCTCTATACAAATTACTTGGAAAAATAATAGCTTTGTTGGAAAGCTTGAAGTCTCTGTGTCAAGCTTCAACACATAGAGTAGCTAAAAAACCTTACTCCCTCGCTGTTGAAAAACTACCTTCCTCACTAAAAACATTATATATTTCTCTCCTGTTTTAGGGACTCCTGTTTCAATAGTAGACCTGTGCATTGTGCCTTTGGAATGATTACCTTGATCTGTGTTATCATTCAAGTCCCCATCTGAAAACATCATTAATTTAAATAGAGATTGAAATAAAATTCCATTCATGCTTAACTCTCCAATGTGGTTTTGAAAAACCTTTCTTCTTTAGCCAGTCTTATGTTACATACTAGATGGTCTTTGCTTTGACCACCTCATAAAAAAGACTCATAAATACTTTTCATGTGTTACCTAAACTAGCGGTACTCCCTAGGGCACAGTGCCCTTTAAAAACATGTATATTTCTTAGGCATTTCTAAGCCAGTAGCAGAGGTAAAGATATGTTTTAACGCAGGAAAACCATGCTCTGATACAACAACCAGATCACAGTCTTTGTTTCTACTCTTTGTTGGCAAGAATAAAAGGTGTGTATGAATATACATATGTATACACACACCACACACATATATAATTTGATACTGTCATATAGATTGGTTGATATCTAGATCTATTGTTTATTTACAGAGGGTTGCACTCAAATACTATGTGTCCGTGTGCCACATTACTGACATGTACCTTCTTTTGAGGCTCTCCGAGATGCAAAAAGCATCCCTAGCTTTCTGCAATGCAGGTACACACAACTCACCTCAACAAATTCTTTTCTTCAGCACTGACCCTTCTTGTTTTTTCAGCAAGTTGAGAAATCTCATATTGAGAGCATAAATGGAAAGCTCTCTTGTGTGACATGGGCAGCAGAAAATGTTGGTGTTAAAATGTTTTGCATTTTACATGGTGGCATACAGAAAATATGCCATCTGGTTCGGCACTGTTATATAAGCTGGTTTATATAAATTTCTGTTATTTAGTTACTGAGGATTGGATCCCAATGTGCACAGTGGAAGAGACTTGGATCCAGCAGAGCATTTGCCAAATGAAAGGGAGCTTCAATGGCAAGGGGAAGCTGAGATCTGAGAGTGCCCCCTTTTCTGTTCAACTCTGAATCCATCCATCCACACACACACACACACACACACACACACACACACACATTTCAACCCCAAAGTGGTTCCCAAAGCAGCTCACAGCAATTAAAATATAGTACAATTAATGTTCAGTACCTAATGCTGCTTCAGGTGTTCCAATCTGGAAGCATGATGAAATGTAGCTGCTGCCTCCTTTTTCCAATCTAAAGTTCAGTTTCCCACATTTCTTCATCAATTTGCAGAAATTCACAAATATCTGTCAGTATTTCATTGCATATTTCTCCCAATACACACATATTTGCAAGCAAATTTCCATGATATTGTTTGTAATTTTTCACCATTGTGTGCATTTAAACCCTACTTTCCTCTAATATAAGCATTTTGTACACACATTTTGGTTGGAAACCCGCATTACAAAATTCAAGAAGTGAAAAATTCAAAGGATAGATGCATTTTAGTTAATTTAATTTTTTTAAGTCCAAATTAGGCAGGATCGCAGTAAAATGTGAAACAAACCACACATTTCCCTCCATCCTAGTTGTAATTAACATTCTAACGAGCAAAATCCTATGGAGGTTTACTCAGAACAATTACCATTGACTTCAATGGGTCTTTCTTCCTCTTACTGCAATTGTTAACTGTTACAGCCTAATTAAGCACTGTTTTCTTTTGAGCACTATATACATGCATTATGTTACACACATGAACTTGGAAGGGATGAGTGGGATTCTGCAAATGTATTGTAGCTAAGGAAGTGAAGAACATGACACCTAAGTAGTGACATATTAGCATGTTTTGTTGCTTTCAAGATGTCTTCCCCAGCAACCATAAACTTACTCAGCATTGGGCACCAAGTTTTCTAGGGTCTTCATATCTCAAGTAAAATAAATGTGATCTGTATAACAGTGTTTTGTAACTTTGGTAGGGAAACTGTGTCCTGCCTAAGAAGAAAACAGTATGACCTTTGTTCCAGAGTTTCATAGACTCAGGCCCATTCCAATTTGAGCTGAAGAGTGGACTATGATTCCCATCAGCCCCAACTAACAATGCTTATGGCCAGGAATGATGGGAATTGTAGTCCAGCAACAACTGGAGGGCCACAGGTTCCCCACCCCAGGTGTAATCAATTAGCTGAAAACAGCATTCTCCACCACACTGACAAACTCATATGTATACAAAGTGTATACACATGCAGGTGTAGGTTGGGGTGGAATTTGCCACTGAAACCCTGTACCCGCAACATCACCCTCTGAGTTCTGTCTACTCAGGCAGGAGCAGTGAAATAACTGGCGATGCTCAGATACTCCCTACCAAGGATAGATCTTTCCCCTACTTAGTAAAGGCGGCGGCGCATCTCCAACCCGCTCTAAACAATCATACAAAGAATCTAGCGCTCTATTAATGGCTACTTTTATGAAGCTATTAAAACCCAAGAGAAAGGCTGCATGAACTGATGTACCCCATAAAGAGACAGCTGATGTTTTATTTAATGTGATAATTAAAACTTTTACAAGACGCTCCCCAGGCCTGTACTATAATAGCCGAGTTTCAGCTGAATGCCCAAAGCAACAGGTTTAGTAAGTGTCCAGGAGATGAATTTTTAATATATCCAATAAAAGTTTAAACAGATTTAAACATAGAATCGTTCTTCATAATCTTCTGAGCCCAAAGGGTTCATGGTACAACAGAAGTTTATTCATTTGTATGCCAATACTACAAAAGGCTTGTCTGCACAGGCTGGAAACCTGTGCCCTGTCCTATTAATTAAATAAATACTTCAGTTTATATAGCTGTACATCTCTTCCCCCCACCCACCCCTTGAAATTACTTTGTGCATATTCACTTTTAGACCTGACGCTCTGACCCTGTCCCAGTTATGCCCCTCTATTATTTAACCCAAATGAGAACAGGAAACCAGCAGCGATCATACCAGGGTTGGAGAACCTGGGACCTTGCAGATGTTGTCAGCCTACGGTTCCTGTTACACCTGAGTGTTGGCTGTCCTGGCTGGGGCTAATGGGAGGTGGAGTCCAACACCTTCTGGAGGCCTCCTGGGTTCCCCGTCCCTGCAGTGAAGGGACTTGTTCATCTCTACTCTTTTTGTGAGATCTCCAAAAATAGGCAAACAAAATGGCCCTAGTTATTCTAGTGGTGACAACCAACTTGGACAGCTTTAGGATTAGACAGATTTATGGAGCATAGGGCTATCTCTGAATAGCTGTTGCTGGGAGTCACAAATGAGGCGAGTGCATTATATAACCAGTTTGCGGGTTTCCCACAGGCATCTGGTTGGCCAATGCGGGAACAGGAGGTTGTGCTAGATGGGCCTTTGGTCTGACCCAGCAGGACTTTATGTTTCTTGTCAATGGAGGTGGCACATTAATTGTTACTAGCACATAATGCTCCTTTGAAACTTGACCTCAGCCCAATAGTCTGACTCATTATTCCTTTTTAATTTCCAGCATGATTAAGTGGGTTTGTATAGAGGTGGAGGGGGTAATCTTCTGTTGCTTCATTGCCAAAATTTGTTTAAGGATTAAGCAACCTAATAATTTAAATCAGTTTTTTCCCAGCTCAGGCTTGGCCTCCTGTCACCACCCACATCTGCATGGAATAGTGGATCTTGATTGGAGCCAGGATCCACCAGAGCTTACTCCTGTCAACCCACATTCCACACAAATGCTCAGCTCTGAAATCTACAAAGCAGAGAGCCTCTCTGAGCATGCGCCAGAGCGTCTTTCCTCCTACATGTGTAACTAAATCCCATCTGGGGTTACAGCAAAGCCTGTCAGGTCAGATTGTATAACTTCCAGACAATCTTGAATTCTTTTGCTCTGGAAATCGGGCACTGCAGAGTGTGTGGTTGCTGCTTTCCTCCCTCCACAGTATTAACGAAAAGAAAAGGCAGCATGACAGGTGGAAATTGCATTGGTGAAGCTTTTCATGGCGTGTAGATAAAGTTCACATCCACATCATACATTTAAAGCATGTGGCTTTCCCGAAAGAATACTAGGAATTGCAGCTTACCCCCTCACAGAGCTACAATTTCCAGCACAAACTACAATTCCCTTGATTCTCTGGGGAAAGCACTGAGGATGATCAGCATCACAGTAGGCAAAGACCCTTTCCTCCTCTGCTTCAGTCCCGATGAAAATAGCGCCTTTGACATTGATATCTGCAATGAGAGGAAAGTCCTTATCAGCCCCACCAACGACTGCTAGCTGCATTTTGTTAAGGTGCAAATTAAATACAAAGATGTATTTAACACCATGTCTAGTTGGATCATAGGAGAATGAGCATTTAAAAATTCTGCCTGATCAGAGTACTATTTGGTCCCATTCACCATTTCACACGGACTGGGAGAGGCCGTGTTCCATGACAGATGTGAAGATTGCTCAAATGTTCCCATCCCGATTCCCCGCTTCTTTCTTCAGCATACCTGCTAGGCAAGATTTCCTGACTTTTTTTTTAACAGTGGTAGCCAACTCTATACCCTCTAGGTGTTAAAATCTCAGCCAGCATGGCCTATGGACAGGAATTCTGGGAGAAAAATTCACACCATCTGTACACATCTCTTCCTTTACCAAAATGAACAGTGATGCTTATCTTTATTCAGACTTGCTTCGTATTCCCAGAGCCTTCTCTCATAAGAACATAAGAAGTGCTTGCTGGATCAGGCCAATGGTCCATTTAGTCCAATACCCTGTCTTCACAGTGACTGACCAGATGCCCATGGGAAACTTGCAAGCAGGATTTGAGAACAGGAGCACTCTCTCCTTATGTGGTTTCCTGCAGCTGATGGTCAGAAGCATTGCTGCCAACCATCGATAGTCCTCCATGTCCACACACTGTCCCTTTCATTCATTTTTTTTACTTCGAAATTGCCACACCCCTCTTCTTCCCAAGCTCTTCCACTCTTTTCCTTACTTTCAACAATATTTTAATGGACATTTGTGTATCAAGAAAAGAAACTTATAACCTGATTGCTTGCTAATGTGAAATGATGTTCGCCTTCTCTTCCAGAGCTAGCTGATTTGCTTACTGAATGGCTTTTCACTAGAAGATGATAGGTGTTGGTGGCTGCCTGGAACCGTGAACAGGAGCAAATATATTACATAACAACATTTGTTGCAGGTCTCATTTCTAACTCCTAGGCCTCCATTTGAGTTTTTTCCTCTTCTGGTTATAACAGAAAAGGACTATAAGTTTACTGTGCTGTGCGCGCACACACACAAACAGACACTGATCCTTTTAGCCTGGGCTTTGTTGGTTTGTGAAGGTACACGACTTGAGGCAATGTTCCTGAAAGAGTTCTGGGAACCATGATAAATGAAAGCAATTAGTCCCTCTAATGTCAGATGCCCCATTCTTTGTGTAAATCACAAGGTAGTCTCTTGGTTTCAAGAACAGTAAATCACAGAGAAGGCATCACACCACCCTGTGAACAGCAATTTTATGGGTGCTGTTCAGAACAAACAACGTATCAGGAGAAGGGACTATGTTTTGCATCGCCACTAATAGACTCCTTTAGTCAAATTTTCTAGTAACAAAACTTGTGTTTCGTCAACCGAAAGGGCCCAGTCCCAGATGCTCTGCAATGCTGATTGTCATTTTTATGCCTTAAACACATTTTATTATTTAACAGAGCATTAAAGTGGTCATTAGGTATCACATGTTTGCTCACATAAGTGGGGCAATTAACACATATTAGTAGGGCAGTTAATGGACAGTTTTCTTATTTAGCAGTTTTATTCAACAGTATATATGATATTATGCAAATGCTATCAAACATTTTCTAGAAGGATAGACTAAACCCAGCTTTCCTCCAAGTTTGAATAAGCCAGCCTAACACTTCATCCACACAGTATGATGAGAATTGTAATATATTTCTAGCTTTAGGTTGCTTCCAGGCAGTGCTCTTTTTCTGGGGGGATGTGGGGGTACGCATACCCCTAAACATTTTGTGAATCTAAGTTTGGCCTCGTTGAGGGGCAGTATTTCAATATGAGTAGGAAAATCAGAGTACCCCTAAACATTTTTTAAGGAAAAAAAACACTGCTTCCAGGTGATCTGTTTAATGAGCATTCAGCCTGATTCGTTTGTTTACAGAGATTAGAAAATGTGGGCATTCATTTGTTTGTGGGGAGATTAGACGAAGTTGCACCAAGCAAGTATTATCTCACACTTTCCAGTGCATTTTCACATCTCCTCATCCCCAAAAAGTCTGATCTTTTGAGGAAGCAGGTTTGTTATGCAAGTCAACCTTAATTGTGTAGTGTGAAATTGTCAGTATGTAATTTAATCCCACCTGAAAGTATTGACAGTCTGGAAGTGTCCTACAAGACAATAAGCAAATGGAGGGCATAATCCAGAAGGGAAGTTCTAAACTTGGAAATAATAAGTCACTGTCTCCTGGCCTTAACTAGCAGGGATGTAACGACCTCGGCCCAGTATACCTGAAGGAGCGTCTCCACCGCCATCGTTCAGCCTGAGGCCCAGCGCCAAGGGCCTTCTGGTGGTTCCCTCACTGCGAGAAGTAAAGCTACAGGGAACCAGACAGAGGGCCTTCTCAGTAATGACGCTCGCCCTGTGGAACACCCTCCCTTCAGATGTCAAGGAAATAAACAACTATCTGACTTTCAGAAGACATCTGAAGGCAGCCCTTCTGAACCCAGTCAGATGGGCGGGGTATAAATAATAAATTTATTATTATTATTATTACTACTACTACTACTACTACTACTACTACTACTACTACTAACTAGCCTGTCTGGCCATAAGTAGTGGGAATGTAACTAGTGGGATTATACTTCCTGGAATATTCAACAATAAGAGGAAGAAGAATGGGGAAGAAAGGTGAGCGGAAGAATGAATGAATGACAGAGATGTAAAGGAAAGTGTCAAAAACAAGCTGAAATAACATAATCTACGTTGGGTGAAAGATTCCAGGGGGTGGACTAAATGATCCTCATGGTCCCTTCCAACTTAATGATTCTATGATTCTACCTTGTAAAATAATCTACATTGGGGTAACTGCGTTTTGAGATACAATTTGTGAACAGGTTCTAATTCATTTTCACAGTCATGTCATGAGAAATTGAGCTGATGTTTTGTTATATATGAATTGATAGTGATAAAGCAGAGGTTGAATGTGGGAGGAATGTGGCCCAAACAACTATATGTAGATGATCACTGCACATGATTTGAATATCTGCACAGGACTTGCATCTTGCCATGCCTGGTGGCCTGGAACCTCGAGTTACCAATGCTAACATCTCAGTTGGCTCAGCACGCTTTAATTTTCTTTGGTGTTGGCACTTTCAAAAGCAGGATGCAGGCCAGAGTCACATCCTTCAGATTTATAGCTGGATCAACAAAACAAAAAAACCACTCTCAGCATTCCAGTGTGCTCAACATGGTCCCAATTCAACATGCTGTATTATTAAAAGGGGATTTGCAAAGCAACTGATGGTATAAGACAAATCTCCTAAGTAATCAGGGAACATGGAGAGAGCCATCTACTTTATATCAAGTTACAAAAAGTGAAGTGCAATTGGTTTTTCTGCATATTTAAATTCTGACCAAGAGTTTTGAGTACCGATTGATCACTCTGCTGAGCCAGCTGCCCCTTTTCAGTTCCTAAGCCATAAAGTTCTCACATAAAGAATGTTGTTAGTACACCTAGAGACAGCAAATCATTTTGAGGTGTTGAAGCAGGTGAAGATTTACTACAGGCAAACACAACTGTGGATTAACTAGTCCCTGAGGTGCCTGAAGCAAGAGTGGGTTTCGTTTGTTGACAATTTCATTAAAAAGGTTGCCCCATAAATATTAGAACTACCTCAGACTCATTCACAATATACGTGAAGGGCTGTCCTGCAGAGAATGAAGCAGACTTGCTTTCTGTTGCTTGAACTAATGGGGGGAAATTGCAACATAGCGGATTACACAGCAGATCAACACAATACATTTAAAGTGCACCCAACAAACATTTAAAGCACAGGACTTCCCCCAAAGAACCCTGGGAAGTGTAGTTTGTTTGGGGTGCTGGGAATTGTGTCTCTGTGGCAAGTTTCTCTCTGAGTTTCCTCTATTCCAAGCATGACCGCACTATGAAATTCAGTTTCATTGTTGCCATAACATTTTAGGATTACATTTATTTCTCATATAGAAAAAGCATTGTTGACTAGTAATAGATGCATACAGAGTTAGTGCCATGCTTCATTCCATATTACTGAGCAGAATCCCCATTGGCTTTCAAAGAGCCCAGATTTTGCTCTCACCATGAATCATGATAACACAATGCATCTGGTTTTCTTTTTTTAAAAAAATCCACATGCTCTGTTGCTATTCTTCCATTATAGCAACCATGTCAACATGCCTTTTGCATTTTACTAATGGTGCTTGATTTCTAAAGCTACATATGTAAAAACCACATGAGTTGGGCTGGAAAATAAAAACATAAATAAAGCCTTCTTATTTTGATATAGTCAAATCAAAACCATTTTTACAAATGACTGGCAGATGTTTGCATTTTGTTTATACTATCAGATACGCTCATTGTCAGTGTTGGTACTTTTTGGTGAATATCATTTGTTTAGACTATGGGAGATTTTAGAGAGAGAATATTTTTCTAAACTGGTCTTTTCAAAAGAAAACCCAGACTTTCTGTGTTTTCCAAGTACCGGAGAAGTCCAAATCCTTTACAGGACATTACATTTTTGTGGTGGAATAATGCCATTATAGTCACTTTATACCAGAGTTGGGGTACCTTATACACCGAGAAAGTCACTGTGGTCTGTGGGAAAGTTTCTCCTGCAAGAGCTGGGGAAAATGTAGGAAAGTGCAATCGCCATGACCAAGAGGTTGGCGCAACTCCTCTAGGAGGAAAGTTCACAATAGTTGAGGCTTTTTTGCTTAGAGAAAAGGCGAGGGAACATGACAGAGGTGTGCAGTATTATGCATGGTGTGAAGAAAGTGGATAGAGAGTGGTGTGAAGAAAGTGGATAGAGTTTTCTCTTTTTATCATAACACTAGAATCCAAGGCAATCCAATGAATGCTGACTGTTAGAAAACTCAGGATGGAGAAAAGGCACAGTGCAAAAATAAACTATGGATTTTTTTCCCACAGGAGACAGTCATGGTCACCAATTTGGATAGCTTTAAAAGAGAATTAGATAAATTCATGAAGGATAAGGCTACCAGTGGCTACTAGTGGCTGCCCAATGGTGTGAATCGCAAGAGGAGAGAGTGCTCTTCTGCTCAGGTCCTGCTTGCCAACTTCCCAAAGGCCTCTGGTTGGCCACTGTGAGACCAGCATGCTGCAGGAGATGAGCTTTTTGCCTGTTTCAACAGGGGGTCTTCTTATGCTCTTATGAGGGGTAGAAGAAGCAGAGGTGGAAAAGACTGAAGTTTACATATTGACTTGAGGTCAGGCCTTCAGTTTAATATGGAAGTCCCAGCCTTCAAATTTTGGTGCACTGAAATATTCACTATAGTAAGCTAAACGGCTGTTTGGTTTGACCAGATCGGGTTATCTGAAACCAGATTCTCCACAGCACTGTTCTAGCTCTGTGTCCACAGGCAGGCAGCATCAATTTAAGCCTCCTTAGTCCTCAGTCCACCAATCATGCCTTTGTGGAAAGGACATACCCAATATTGAGCAGGTGTTTTGAACCCTAACAGGTCATTCTTTCTAAGCTCAAGTGTGTTCCCAATTCCCAGCCATAGAGTATTGCTCTGCACCAGTAGTCATAAGTCAAGAAATGTGAACCAAACTTGACTGAGTTTTTTAAAATATGCAAACTGTCGCCCCACCCCGTGCTGGGTGCCGCTGGTTATATAGCAGCCATGTGCCAAGGCAGTAAGAACATAACGTAAAAAAAGCCTGCTGAATCAGGCCAATGCTCCATCTAGGCCAGCATCCTGTTCTCACAGTGGCTACCCAGAAGCCCATGGGAAACCCATAAGGAGGATTTGAGCACAACAGCACTTTCCACTTCCGTGGTTTCCAGCAACTAGCATTCAGAAGGATATTTCCTTCTGACTGTAGAGGCAGAGCATAGCCTTCATGGCTAATAGTCACGGATAACCTTATCCTCTAGGAATTTGTCCCATCCTCTTTTTAAAGTCATCCAAGTTGGGAGTGTGGGAATGAGTTCCATGTGCTTTGTGAATTGGTGCTTTCTTTTATCTGCCCTGAAACTTACAGCATTCAGCTTCCTTGGGTGTCCACGAGTTCAAGAGAGGAAGAAAGACCTTTCTCTAGCCACTTTCTCTATGACATGAGTAATTTTATAAACTTCTACCAAGCCAACTCTTACTTGCCTTTTCTCCAAACTAAAAAAGTCCCAAACGTTGAATTAGCAGCTCCCGGGCCTCTGTTGTCACCTCGTGACACTCTCTGAAGAGCCACCTGATTCCTTCTCCCACTTGATCGCTGTTCAGTTCAGCCTCAAAATCATATGACTGCCTCACTGTCCGCTAATCCACAGCTCAGTCTATACAAGAGACGGCACTGTGTCAAAAATAGATAGCAGAACAGGTGCATTACATGAATGTGCCTATGGTCTAATGATTACAGATGACTTAAGAAAAAAAGGAAAAGCAAAGCAAGCCCAAATGCAAAGTTGAGATAAGTGGAGGATCTTTGTGCCCACATCATTCATGGGACCAAGCTGGCTTATAATGAGTATTCCGGCTTAAGAGCTAATGTAAGTGAAGGACTTAGAGAAAGTGCTAAATAAATACTATCTTAGTATTATTGTATTAATACTGAGCCTTGCAACCTTTCACATAAATTTGAATATATGCCATTTAGGAAAGGCAGGGAAGCATTCTCGTTCCCCTAATGTTTCAGACCATATTAATTGTCCTGCAGGAACAAACACACAGAGAGACATACATGTCATCATCATTATTATTATTTTGATTTCTTGCCCATATGTCACCAAATAGGCAAGCTACAACAACATAAAAATTCAATATTAAAATCTTTGAAAACGTTTTTGCAATCAGGAACATAGATTGGGGCCCTAAAATTATATGTTTCAGGTGTCAAAGAAGTGTGTCTGCAGCATATGATGAAAGCTATACAATGAAGGTGCCAAACAGATCTCTATGGGGAGGGAATTACACCTCTTAGAGGCTGTGATCTCATTAACTTCTGAGGGTGGTGGAACTACCCAGATCAAAACACCCACAAGGGTCTACAGGGATGAAGGTGATCTTTCATATACTTGGAACCTATGCCATTTAGGACTATAAACACTCATGTGAGCGCCTTGAATTGAACCCAGAGACAAAATGGCAACCAGTGCAGCTGTTTTAAAACAGGGGTTATGAGAGTTTGAAATGGAACCCTAGCTAGTTATTTGGCTGTTGCATTTTGGAACAACTGAAGTTTCCAAAACTTATTCAAGGTTCTCCTTGTGTGCGCTGTTCAACATCTGAGACTTTGCTCCATGTGCTCCTATTAAATGAAGCTTGGTGGGTATCCACAAAGCACAGGGCCTATTCAGTTGTGGTGCCAGTTCTATGGAATATCTTCCCTTTGGAGGCTTGCTAGAATCCAGTGCTTTGACTTTTAGGCACCAAGTTAAGACCAGCTCTTTAAACGATAGGGGATATTTGACCAGACATACTTTGTTTTCCTGTAATTTTGTTTTGTTTTTTGTGCTTTGGTTTTTTTACTTTTAGTTGCTGTTAAAATGCATTCTATTTAATCTGAATATTGTTCAATAGCTTAACCTTTTTCTAGTTGTAAGCCTCCTTGTTTCAGATTTAATAATTTATTCCCAAGGAATAGGTTGATGGCACATGAGGCCACCACCTTGCTGAAACCAATTGAGTCTGGATCTTGTCAGTGTCTGGATGGAAGACCCTCTGAGGACCACACATAATGCTGCCTTGTGTTCCATGGTAGAAGAAAGGTACGATATAAATGTAAGAAATCAAATTATAGTCATTACAGGAAAAGCCTACTTAAGTTAGCAGCTCACAGGTTTTACATGCGTAATGGCATTTGCTATAAATCATAGCCGAGCCAGAATGGTATGTGATACAGGATATAAATACATTTTCTTAAAAAGGGGTGGAGGAACCTGCCACTGCTGGCTTATCCTGTGCTAGTTATTATGAGGCATAAAAAGCTAAAACAAAACAAAACAAAACAAACAAACAAAAAACCTTTCTCAAAATCCGCTCCTTCTCACAATTTAAGCTTGGGAGAGGGTGTAAGTAGAACATCTGCCTTGCTTGCAGAAGGTCCCAGAATCAATCCCTAGTATCTCCAGCTAGAGGAATGGTGGGACACACCAGCTGGGGACCCCCAGGGAAAGAAGGCCCAGAATCAGGTGATTGGTGGTGGGACGGTGATGAATGGTTAGAGGGAGAAGAGGGAGCAGACTGGGAGAAGGAGGTGATGGAAGCAGAAGAGGTAACAGGGTTTCCTGATCAGGACGAGTCTAGGGCAGAGATCAGAGGCAGAAGCGGAAGCTGAAGAGTGGGGGGTAGGAGGCAGGGATGAAGCAGGCTGCTGAGAACAGTTGTGTGCCCCCCCATGTCTCCCAAAACCAGGAGAGGTATGAAGTGGTTGGAGCAAATACAGACAAGGCAACGGAGTCTCAGATTGTTTGAGAAGGACCCAGGAAAAGAGGAGACTTGGGGAAGGTGGGGACATTCAGTCCTCACAACTGCCTTACTGGGGCAAGATCTACCAGGAAGAGATATTGTGCTCACTAGGCCTACACTGTTTCGGTTCCTTTGAATGAAGAGTGAACTTCACTGATGCTGTGAGAGTTATTGTTGACCTGTTCTTGACACCTGCTCCTGACATAGGGCTAGGAAAGACTCCACTGCCAGACAGTGCAGGCAATACCAAGTGAGTCATGATAAGGTAGCAGCTTATGCTCCTATGAAAATATTTAATATATTGTCTTGTTAAATCTCATCCTCTCCTATCCCCCAAAATCCCTCTATCCATCTCATACACATTGAAATTTGAATGCCCCCCTGATTATTCCAGAGCTAGAGGAGCAAGGTCTTCCTGCAGTTATGCATGTCAGGTGGTTACTGTAGGAGATCTTACAACAGTTTATGGTGACGGAAAGCGAAGTTTTGCAAATGAAACAGCTGCTTCGTTTCAGTCAAATGGCCGGGAGGGATGAAAAGCTGAAGCCACAAACAGCGAAAAACTACAAAGACCGCTGTGTGTAGGAACACACTCATGCACCATTTCTATGTGTAGGATCCATGGCTAGCGAAAATGCTACTGCTGTCCTTTGCCAGGATGGACCCCATAGGGACAAAAGGAGCAACATGTAATTTAGAACAGCCTCAGCCAGCTGCATAGAGTGATGTCAGTCTCTGTTGCTTGTTCTCCATTCATCAACCAATGGTAGGTGTACTAAATTTAAGTGTGTGCTTATGAATGTAGAACATGCAAAGTTTCATCTATGGGAGCATGATATCAGAGGGTGGAATCCAGAGTGATGCTCAGGAGAGTCCTCTATCAGTGTAAGCATTTCTTGCTTGCCTGATGGAACGATCTCTCCTCTTGCCCCCACTGCACCTAGTGGGGCAGTTCTGGGGGTTCTCCTGACACCCCCAAGCTGATTGGTGGGTTCAGGGGAAGAGAGGGAGAAAGTCCCATTGCACTAGCAAGACTTATTGCACCACCTTCCACTAGCACAACTGTTTCATTGAATCCGACCCAGAAAGTGTGAATTGTTTTACTAATGGACACATGTTCGCCTACACTTCATTTCCATTGATTTAAATGCTTTTCAGATATATGTTGAAGAACGTGAGTTGCTCATAAGCACTCCTGTTAGGGAGGAACAATCTGTTAAGACAGAGAGTAGAAGACACCTAACTGATGTAAATTGTTTAGAATGGATTTACAAGCATAACATTTGACATGGGGATTGGTTGTTATAAATGTTTTTAGAAACTGGGCAGGGAGTTAAGAAGGAAATAAAAAAATAAAAAATAAAAAAAAATAAAAAATAAAATGTACACCCACCCACATGAATGAGAAACTGTGCATATAGTGATATCTGTTTACGACATCATTTTCTTATGCTGGTTCTGGGTTTTCCTTTCTTTATCTGCCTTGCAAGTGTTTCATTAATATCCAAAGCGTTTTGAGTACTCCGGACCTACAGATGATAGAAATGCACCAGCACTTGTCCCATGTATCCAGGCACTTACCCGCTATGGAATGTGCATGTAACCATAATTACAAATGCTGGAATGTCAGGCATGTGCTTGCCCACAGAACATTGTTGTATCCGTGCCAGAACAGACAGCAAATGTATCACAGCAAAGCTAAAGTACAGATAATATGAAAATGATTATCACTAGTAATTTTATACACTACTGCAGCATATCACTTTTCACTGAACTGCATGAATTCATTTTGCCTAATTTCATGCCAGGATTCAATAACACCGAGTCTGATTTTTTATTTTTTTTATTTTTTTTAGATCGTGAAACTCTGTGCTGTAGGAAATAAAGAATAAGAGGAATAATGGGCAAAACTCCAATCCTGATAAATAACTAGTTTGGATCAGCAACCTATGAAATAGGGAGCTTAAAATATGCCTTGTGAAGACAGCAGACAAATGTCAAGAAGAATCTCTCTTTCTCTTTCTCCCTGGGTACTTCCATATGACCTGTTTATTGAACATTCACCCTGATTTATTCACATAGAGATTAGACAACATT
The DNA here is from genome assembly GCA_034641385.1 of Darevskia mixta. Classification (NCBI taxonomy): domain Eukaryota; kingdom Metazoa; phylum Chordata; class Lepidosauria; order Squamata; family Lacertidae; genus Darevskia; species Darevskia mixta. The sequence continues at coordinate 5,217,671 of JAWWNH010000018.1, read as the reverse complement.
GGCTACTTAATGCATTGTTTCCTGGGAGTTCAAGTGATGTTGCATCAAAGCAAGCATTATCCCCCCCCCCCCACTTCCCAGTGCATTTCCCCATCTCTTTCCTCATCACAACAAAGTCTGGTCTTTGTGGACGACACATCATTAGGGCTGACGGGGCAACACCAGCTAGGCCTGCATTAAGCCCTTTTATGTCACAAATGAGCATGCAAGCCTAGGACCAGGCAATCCAGGCCAGTGGGAGATAATGGAAGTAACTCTCTATGTGGCAAGAACGCAGTTGCTCCAATTGGCCACTTTGCCCATAATGCCAAACCCTTCAAGTGTCCCGATTTTCCTGGGACATCCTGGAATTACAGAAGCCACCCTGGCTTCTGATTTGATCCCAGAATCTCCCATTTCCTGCCTCCAGCACCATCATCGAGTTCAGGGAGGAGGATGAGCCGGGGCTTGCTGTGATGTCCCATGAATCAGCAGCACCAAAAGACGTGTGAGTCATCTGGCTCCCACCAGTGGCGGAGCAAACCAATCGGGTGCCTGAGGTGACGCGCGTGCCTTGCGCCCAGGGGCGGGGCCAGCCACCTGTGGGGCGGGGCCAGCTGCCTGTGGGGTGGGGTGAGCCGGGGCAGGACGCTCCGCAGGGCCTCCGAGGAGTCTGCCTACCTCCTCCCACTCAGCTGCCCTAGAGCTGAGGGGGAGGTGGCGGGCAAACCGTTTGGGGCAGCGCAGAGCCTGCGGGCGCCCAAGCCACCACGTCACTCCCAGGAGAGAAGCGTGGCTCGGGGGCGCTGCAGGCCCCGTGGTGAGTGCCACCCGGCATTTTGTCACCCCCCCCCTCAGTGGTGACACCCAGGGCAGCCCACCTCCACCGCACCCCCTTCCTCCGCTCCTGGCTCTCACGAGAATGCCGCAAGAAAAGACATGCGTCCTGATTTTCGTCAAAGTAATGTTGGAGGGTATGCAATGTCTCACTCAGGTGAAGAACCCCTTCCTCAGAACACGGAATGGAGAATTCTATAGGAGACTTTCTGGCTGCGGCCTGGCAGCTGGATTAATAGATGGCTTGCCAGCTGGTTGGGGAGGCGGGGTGATGGGTAGGCCAGCTGGAAGCGGAAAATGAGCTAGGGTAGTATATAGAAGGGTTATTTGTATAGCTGTCCGAGGAGGGGAAGCCAAAAGCAGGCTGAGAATGGTAGCTCTGAGGCAAACAGCTTGCCCTTGGACCAATCTCTGCTCCTTCTCACAGAGGCTTCCCTCCTGCTTTAGGTTTCTGTGGCAGTTTAGGCCACAGAGGAACCAGTTGGTGGACCTTTGTGCCAGCCATTCTGTGCACTGTGCGAGGAGGAGCTGTAGTTGGGATAGGCCGCCGTCAGGCAGCCCAGCCTGTGTGGCCATTTTTGTCAGTGGCGTGCGACGGGCCGGGCGGGCCCTCAGCTATGTGACTTCACCTGTTGTTCTGGCTTGCAGAGCACATATGCAGGAGCAGCAGGGCTGTGACAGCTCTGAGGAAGCAGCGGCAGCTGCAAAATAGCTGAGAATGAAGGGGGAGGATTCCGTTCCATTCCCCCCCCCCATCCCTCTAGCAATCCTTGGCACAAAACCTACATTACAAGGCTATGCTGTGGAGCCAAGAGGTTGACCTCACACCTATTTTAGTTCATTCATTTCCCTTTATTTTATAGCCTCCAAAAGGGTTGCTTAAAATAAAAAACAGGGGCTGTGTGCTTTTAATAGCGGCAAGGCAGGCAAAAATTCAACAGGGCAAGTTTTGCAGTGGCAAGAGGGGGGGGGGGGCTTGTGTTTCACAGAGGTATACTTCCATTCCATTTTCTGTGTGTCTACCCTGCTGCCCACTAATGGCAACCCCTCCAGCTAGCACATCTGCCCTGACTGGGAGTCAAATGGGTTGGTACAGATGTCATAGGCTCCCTCTGGATTGCCCCTGGGCATGGTCACTAGTGATATGTGGCACAACTCCTTCTCCTTCTATGAACACACCATTTTGTATACTTGTTACATTTTTATTCTTTTTAATATTGCTTTAGAGCAGGGGTTACCAATGTGGTGCCCGCAAAGGCTTTCTCCGGTGCCCGTGGATTCCTGTCCCTCCTCCCCCTGCTGAAACTAGGCTTGAAAGCAGCTCTCTATTGTAGCCAGTATAACAGTTTGTGGTGTGTGCTTGGTGGCCGTATGTGTGTGAGAGACTCTCAAACCAGTGTGTTCCTCTGGTTTTAAGTGGTCTTTATATGCATCATATGCTGTCTAAGGGAAGAACTGTGGAGCAGAGCTGCCTTGTCCTCCTGGCCTGTATGTCATTGCCAGCTCTCTTTCTGGATCTGCTTCCAGAGTTATCAAGGGCAAGGCAGGCAGAACTGCCACTGACAATCTCCTGTTACCTTTAAGAACTGCAACTTTTCAGAATTTGTGCTCGAGCCTGCTTTACCCTTCTCCCTCCCACTCCTTCTGCCTTGGGTGTCATGTCATTTTGGATGGTGAGCCTGAGGGATGGCCGCTCCCAATCTGAGGCCCTCCGTATGTTTTGGACTACGGCTCAGATGGCTGGAGCTAATGAACTGTAGCCCAGAACATGTGAAGGACCGCCAGGTTGTGGAAGTCCCAAATGCTGCAACCTTGTCTCATTAAAAAGTTGCTCTTTGGTTGTCCTTTCCTGAACCCTTTCCCACTCTACAGTGTCCTTTTGGAGGTGAGCTGAAGTAATTGGTTAACTTCAGAGCCACCATATATATTTTCCTATGCAAATCCTTATAGTCTGCATACAAACTAGGACATAGCCTCATATGAAAAACCTGTGTTCGCTCGAATGGCTAAAATATATGGTTCAATGCTGTTTTGTCAAAGCATAACATTATTTCTGCAAGCCATTGCATTGGGAATAGTGAAAACATTTTCAATACAAATTAGCACAATTCACCAACTATCAACAACATTTGCTTCTTTGGCATGATGAGCCACATCCCATTTCATTGTAGCCATTCCCTATCTACAGTATATCACTGGAGCTTAATTCCTCATAAGTGTCCCAACTCAGCAACAGCATTCTGCACTTCGAAACAGTTATCTGCTACACACCTGGGCGGATGAGAGTAGTGGTCCAAGATATACCCAACAACTGGCTTCCATGTGTGCTCTTCTTTCCATCAGAGAAAGCGGATTACCCAAGCAGAATCTCTGCAAGGAAGATATTTAGGTGATAGTGGTCCCTTTACCCTTTACCTTTACCTTACAACACAATACAGACGTACTTTGGAAGTTGAACAGAATCCGTTCCAGAAGTCCGTTCGACTTCCAAAACGTTCAAAAACCAAATCATGGCTTCTGATTGGCTGCAGGAAGCTCCTTCAGCCAATCAGAAGCAGCGGAAGCCCCGTCGGATGTTCGGGTTCCAAAAGAACATTCGCAAACTGGAACAATCACTTCCGGGTTTGTGACATTCGGGAGCCAAAATGTCCGAGTTCCAGGGCGTTCAGGATCCAAGGTACGGCTGTACTGTAAGTTTCACAGTACAGTATTATACTGAATCATAGCTGTTCCTATATCCAGAGTGGGGCTTATGCTTATGCTGCAAATAATATGCACTGTTTTCTAGCATAGATATCTAGAACTATTTAACACTCCCGTAGTTACTACATTTTCACAATTAGCTGGAACTAAAACTGAGGTTCCCTACAGCATTTGCTATAGAGAAGCAATGCCCTTTCTTATCATCTCTCTTGGCTCAGAAGGTGTAGCAGAAAGTGAAACACACAGCCAAGCCTTGTAACAACTGACCTTGAATCCGAGGGTGCAGATAGTTCCAATGGCTATATGAATGGGAAACGTGTGCTCTTGCCAGCATTTTAGCAAGCACTTTCATTAGAGCAGTTGTGCTAACACTGAAGTATTTTCAGACTTGAGATGGATGAATCTATCCATTTCTGTTTCTCTTGCTTTCTCAGTTTCCTAGTCTTGAATTCAGTTCTCCGTGTTTCACATGAAAATCCACCAGCATTTTAGTGCAAATTTCTAATACGCACATTTTAAAATTCAATTTTGTCATATAGTATTACCTTTTTTTAAAGGTCCTTTTCCTAACATAATGTAATTTTTGCACGTTTTCCCCAAGTCACGTTTGCATTTTTATGCACACTTTACCCTAGTATACGCATTTTTTGTACACATTACCTGGCCGGCGAACTGCAATGCAAAATTCAGAGATGTGCAAATTTGGAAAGATAGCAGCATTTCAGTTCACCTAATGTTTTGCAAAGTGTGAATTAAGCACATTCGACTTGAAATGTAAACAGAACTAAATTTCTTTCCCATCCCTACCTTCATCATCCTTCATCATCAACACATAATGAGTGCAAAAGGCAAGGCCCATTGAAGAAAGGTCTGTCCCCATCCACTTTGAGTTATAAAGTAAATGAGCACCATTAATTCACACACAGAGCCTAACTCAGCATAGGTGTGCATGTGGATGGCTCCCTTTGCTAGTGCAAGAAGCTGCTGTATGCAGCCAACATCCCACCTATTTCTGTTCATACAGTGATGAAAGGCTGCACTTGAGGAGACCCCACCTTGGTAAGGGAGGTGAAAGCCCCCTTTCCTTTCTCCTGTTGATCTTATGTTCATTGGTGGAAGAGGGAGGGAGATTATCCACAAGTGCTACTGCTCTCATAAACCTCTGGTCTAAGGGTCTTGTCTTTGGTTTAACAGGGAGGTCAAAGCAGCACCTTGAATAGAAAACAGTGAAATGCAAGGCTTCAACAGAGAGCTTTTGTCACCGCACTGTTGGACAGATGCATCCCCCCATCCAATCTCAGATTTCAGCTGTGTTGACTGACATACCATATATTGTGAAGGTAACTTCAATAGTGACAAAGTTGTACAGGTGTGTGTGTTGGAGCCTGATTCCATATCATAGAATAAAGGTGAGAATATTGCAGAGCAAACCTTTTGTCCCTTGAAATGAGATTCTCTACAAATAATGCTGTTTCTCTTTCAAAAACAAGGCGCTCTCGGGAATAAGTGTTAGAAAATTGTGATAAGAATGCAACTTTCTCTTCAACTTCCTCACCCTTAAAAAAATATTATTACATAACATGCAAGCACAGCTCACTTGTGACATATTGTGCACTACAATCCACTGTTTTTCTTTTCTTTTTTTGCATCAAGCATTACAAATATAAAATATTTATGTGCAGTTTTCACATGTGTCTTTATGTAGAAGAACAGAGCTAGATTGACCAACGCATTAACAGCACAATCCTATATATGTCTACTCAAAAGTAATCCCCAATGAGTTCACTGAGACTTAACCCTCAAGTATTTATGCATAGGTTTGCAGTCTAAGCTCATGTGCTCAGATGTAAGCTGTTTTGTAGGGGGCAAATAGGGGGTCCCCTAACAATTCACCACCCTTAGCAAACTACCGAAACCAGGATTCTTGTGGAAGGGAGCATGACTGTTTAAAGTGGCATCAGTGATTTAAATGTATAGTGCAGATGGAGCCTAGGGTTGCAGCCCCAGTTCCATTGACATTAATGGGGCTCTCCTGGCTTCCGTTCACATGCTCCAGTGGGTTGTTACTTGCAGCCCCCTAATTATGTTCCTAGACCTTCAGATAACAATGCCAAGTTAAGGCAGTTTATAGGCATCTAATTGTCTCAAATAGATGTCAATCAGCTAAGAAGGGCATGAGAAGGGCCTATTAATAATGGAAGCTCCAAGTCAATGTATAATGCAGGCTTTTCAGATCATTACACACAGCTTGGGTACTTCTGGGAATCACTTAATGAAGAGACGTTTTGTTATGAAGAGACAATAATAGAAAGGTTCAAAATGAAAGCCTGCAGAAACTTTATGTCAATGTCTTCGGATAATATACATCTAGTGAAAGTAAAAACACCCATAAGATATCGATTTTTGAAAATGCATAAAAATCTGTATGTAATTCTCAACAGAAATAGTCACATTGATTTTTGTTTGGCTCATACGATAATCCATAATAGCCGGTGACTTGCTTCCTGTGGTGCTCATGCTAGGTTAAAACTGAGCAGCCATCTATGTTGCCTGCAGCAGTGCTTTGTCACTTACAAGGACACTTTGTATTCCGAGGCTATATTCTTCTGTTTCTGGAAGGCTGTAACAGTAAGAGTTCTCACCTCTCCATCCCCACCTTACTAAATGCTCTTAATCAGGTCCAAGATACAGTAGACTGTTGTTTAGTCGTTTAGTTGTGTCCGACTCTTGTGGTCCGACCCCATGGACCAGAGCACATCAGGCACTCCTGTCTTCCACTGCCTACCACAGTTTGGTCAGACTCATGTTGGTAGCTTCGAGAACACTGTCCAACCATCTCATCCTCTGTCGTCCCCTTCTCCTTGTGCTCTCAATCTTTCCCAACATCAGGATCTTTTCCAGAGAGTCTTCTCTTCTCATGAGGTGGCCAAAGTATTGGAGCCTCAGCTTCAGGATCTGTCCTTCCAGTGAGCACTTAGGGCTGATTTCCTTAAATATTGATAGGTTTGATCTTCTTGCAGTCCATGGAACTCTCAAGAGTCTCCTCCAGCACCATAATTCAAAAGCATCAATTCTTCGGCGATCAGCCTTCTTTATGGTCCAGCTCTCACTTCCATACATTACTACTGGGAAAACCATAGCTTTAACTATATGGACCTTTGTCAGCAAGGTGATGTCTCTGCTTTTTAAGATGATGTCTAGGTTTGATCCTCCATCGATCACTGCCTTGTTGTGGTGAAGGGGCTTGAATAACTCAGAGAAGCTATGAGCTATGCCGTGCAGGGCCACCCAAAATGGACAGGTCATAGTGGAGAGTTTTGACTAAACGTGATCCACCTGGAGCAGGAACTGGCAAGCCACTACATCCCTGCCGAGAAAACTCCATGGACAACGACAACAGGCATACAGTAGACTAGGGGTAACCAATGCGATGCTGTCCAGAAGTTGTTGGTCCTCAACTCCCATCATCCCTGACCATTGGTTGGGACCGATGGAGTTATAATCAGGGCTGGATTTAGGTTTGATGAGGCCCTAAACTACTGAAGGTAATGGGGCCCTTTATATGTCCAGCTGTCCTTTGTCAACAACAAATTGTCTCTGTTTTTTGTGCTGAATATATGCCATATATATATATATATATATATATATATATATATATATATATATGGACCTAATAGGTATCTAAAGCCATTTGCACATAACAAAATATGTATTTTATCAAAGTTTTTTTTTTCCTTTAAATTTTTGAGGGGCCCCAAGAGAGTGGGGCCCTAAGCTATAGCTTGTTCAGCTTATATGTAAATCCAGCACTGCTTGTCATACAAAACCACTACATCATGTTGGCTGCCATCCAGAAATCATCCATCAAGCATCCAGAAATGTCATGGGGGCCCTGTATGCTAGCATCTGAACAAGATGATACCTGTCACTAGGACTCATGCCAGTGGCCTTGCAGACCCGCTGGTGTTTGTCAAGTGTACTACACCTCTACATTTCAAAACCTTTTGCCATGCATCAAAGTAAATATCTTACGAACGCTAAGGTGTTATTTGCAGGATCAGACAGTAGCCCAACCTACTGTTTTCACAGTGACCAACTGCTGAAGTAAGGGAAGCTAGCAAAAATGTAGCTATTAAGCTCAGATCATATATATGACCAACACCCTTCCCTTGAAACTAAACTAAACCAATGTCCAGAATCCAACATCCCAAAACTCCACCGGCAGAAACCCACAGATACAGATGAACCAAAACACAACATTTGCAGTCACATGCTTCTCCAAGCATGGGCCTACAGTCTCTTCCTCTAACTTCCAAACAACTGTATTTTTCTCTCTTTCCCAAGCTCAGCACTCAGCCTTCTGGAGCTCAGTTAGGCCATGCCTTACAGCTCCTATGAGAGATTTCTACTTTTACCTTCACCTGAAGCTTTGCTTTCTTTCAAGCAGAGAAGAAGCACTCCAACACTCTATACAACTTAGCAGTGCTCACAGTGGATTCCATAACACAGTCATCTTGCCTCACATAAAATGGAGTGTCTCTTTCACTAGATACCTCCCATGTGACCAACGTTAGCCAATCACATGAGAACTACTAGAGAATGCTCTAGAATTCAGTTACCAACCAATTTAATTTAAACACATAGGAGTGCATACAAGCATTTACCATTTTAGTGAATTAAATTGCCAACCAGATCTCTATTCGCTGACTTGAACCATCTTCTTGTTTGCAGTTTCATCTTTTATCAGAGGGGTCCATTTCCAATATATCACAACGCTTACCTTCCAGGTGGCCCATCTTGGCATAGTAAATTAAAACACATTCTGTGGATCAATCGTCTGACCTATAAGATTCAAATCTTATGGTTCAGATCTGATTCCAATGGGAAATGGGAAGTGAATGAGGGGGAAATGAGGAGTCAAAGGTTAAGGTAGGATATTAGTAGATTTATTTTTATTTTTTAAAATGAAAAGGTAATTAGGAAATGGGACTCATCTGACAAAAGCTGCAAACAAAAAAAGGTGCAAACACGAAAATGCTTTGAGGCACAGAACATAGGCTGTCTTTAAAAAAGACAAGGAGTGGATTAGAAGGAGCAAAAGCTATTTCCACCCTAATTTCCGAGGCTCTGTGTGCACTCCAGAATGGGGATTACTCATCAATTAGTCTGTAGCCATTTCTTTTGAGTTCCTATCATACAAATGCTGACTGAGTGGCACTTAAATTAAATGAAACATTTGACATAGATTTGGGGTGGGAGGCTGGGTCTGTATTATGTACATGAGTTTATAATAAAAACCCATAGAGAGTGTTCAAATTAAAAACCTTTCAAAATGGACGCCCAGTAGTTCATGGGGGAATTAAGACAAGGGAAATGTTTGCCTCTGGCTGCTGCCAGCTGCACTGAGCCACACAGGCATGTATTTGATATGAGCTTGGACACTGGGTGGCCCCACAGTTATGGATCTCAGCAGCACCCACAAGCAAAGCTCTGTGATCTACTTTGGAGGGAGACACCATATAACATTGACAGGAAAGCCTCATTATTAGGCCAAAATGTTAAAGAGATATTGAGCCTTTTATTCCATACAGGCAATGATTGATTGAGGCATGTCCGAATGATGTGCGATGGTGCATGTGCGCACAGCACCGAACCCAGAAGTGATCCAAAAATGTCACTAAAAGGGTGGAATGGGGGCAGGGTGGGGGCAGTGCAGAACACTTTACGCAGGCCCCCTGGTGCATGCAGGGGTCCATAACATAACCTGTGCATAAAATGAGAATTCCCTGTAATGAGAATTTGGTTACAGTCATAGAAAGTTGCCTAATACTGAGTCAGGCCCCAGGTCCATCTAGCTTGGGGTTGCCTAGTCTACACTGACTAGCAGCAGCTCTTAAGGGCTTTTGATTGAAGCTTTTCTCAGCCCTCCCAGGAGATGGCGATGACTGAGCTTGGGTAATTTTGCATGGAATTTCTGTGCTGTATCACTGAGCTATGGTCCTTTCCTAACTACACCATTTGAACCACTTTGGAAGAAGATGATTTGTATACATGTCTGGGAACCGCTTAGCTAGGTCACTCTGCCTCACCTTGGGACGAGGGTAATTAAGCCTATTGTTCCCCTTCAGTGTACCCAAGAAGCTCAACATGTGAGATCTGAGCTGGTTGCTCCAAGCTCAGACCGCATGGCTCCAACAAGCCTTCCTTGAGTTTCTATACTAATGATTTAGAAACTTTCATTACTGTAACTAAGCCAAGTTTTACTGCTTGAGTTTTCAACAAGACCATGGAAATTTTTGTAAGTTAAATCATTTTTAACTTACCAAACATGTGGTCTTTTTCTATGATGGGGGAAGAAGGGACCATTTTGGAACTCACAACGGCATATTTTAAAGGTATAACAACCTGCATTTCCACACATTACTTAGCTGCGTAAATCTCTTGTTGGGGTCTCTCACCAACTTACTCCCAACCTGGATCTTGGAATCCAGGGAATTCTCCTTTCCATATATCTATTTTTTCCCCTGCCACCAACAATTTTGTCCTTGAGTCTGCAAAGACACTCATGCAGTTTATCCTGTTAGAATTCTTAGAGCTTCATGTGGTATCCCACACCAAATAGAGCATAAAATTAAACATTGCTGTGGTGGGGGTGGAGTGTGTACACAACCACCCACACCCATGGGACCAGTTGTTCCGGGGAAGTCACTCTATGTAGATTCAGTGGACCTTGGAAAAGATCAGTAGACAAATGGCTGGGCTACAGCCAGCCTGGTAGTTGTTCATGCAATTCAATACTATTTTTCATGTAAGGAAGAGGAACAGTCCGCACTGCATCCTGTGACCTTTTCCAAGCTGCTGCAAACATGGAAACTGACAACCCTGAATCCACCCACCATGTGAATTATAGTTGAGGGTACTTAAATGCAGTCATTAAACTGAAAGAACCTAACTTCCTTCCTCATGCTATTCTGCACATGACATGAAGGTTAGTCTGATGGATCGGGTCACAGAAGAAAATACACCCCTACATTTGTAAAAAGCTAGTAAAACATTGTGTGCACATCCCCTCCCACTTTTCCAGCTTCTGCTGATCCTGAAATCAAAACACTAAGTTGCAGCTCTTTGTGTCGTGAGAGGTTGTGAGTCCATAACGCATATGTTATGCTGGGATACAGGAGAGCACACAGCAACAAGGTAGGCCTCTGAAACACAACAGAACTTTATTACAACATAAACAGGTCTGCTATCTCCATCTAGCAACAAATTCTAGAAGAAACAGTTCCAGGAGACTTTTTTTAAAGTTCTGACTTTGAACTACTGAACCACCTATAAAGGAATAGCTCTGGTGGTTCTGGCAATAATATGGCCCAGACTACAGAGTGGCATCTCATGAGCTCTTCTGATATTTGCTTATCATAGCTGAAGAAGTCACACTTTACTTTTTAAAAGTCAGGCACCCAATGTGCTCCTGTTTAAATGACATAATGATAATAATAATAATAATAATAATAATAATAATAATAATAATAATTTTCATTATTATTATTATTATTATTATTATTATTATTATTATTATTATTATTATTATTTATACCCCGCCCATTTGGCTGGGTTTCCCCAGCCACTCTGGGCAGCTCCCAATAGAATATTAAAAACACGATAAATACATCAAACATTTAAACCTTCTCTAAACAGGGCTGCCTTCAGATGTTTTCAAAAAAGTCAGGTAGTTGTTTATTTCCTTGACATCTGGTGGGAGGGCGTTCCACAGGGCGGGCGCCACCACCAAGAAAGCCCTCTGCCTGGTTCCCTGTAACCTCACTTCTCACAATGAGGGAACTGCCAGAAGCCCTCAGAGCTGGACCTCAGTGTCCAGGCAGAAAAATGGGGGTGGAGACGCTCCTTCAGATATACTGGGCTGAGGCCATTTAGGGCTTTAAAAGTCAGCACCAACACTTTGAATTGTGCTTGGAAATGTACTGGGAGCCAATGAAGGTCTTTCAGGACTGGTGTTATGTGGTCTCGGCAGCCACTCCCAGTCACCAGTCTGGCTGCTGCATTCTGGATTAGTTGTAAGCAAGACCTTCAATAGTGAATGGCACCTGCACATTTAAATAGTTGGGTTCTATCGCAGCAGAGAAGGAAACAGAGCACGGCACTTTCCTGACTGCCAGCTCCATGTTGATTTCAGGAAATCCTACACATTTCAGAATGCATATACTGTTCACAACTGAATTTGCCATTGAATTTAGGCACTTCTCCCTACCCCTCACCCCCCCCCCCGCGCCCGGTTTAAAACGTAAAGTCCGAATCAATTTGCATGATGTTTCTTCACCACAGAATTATACCTGTTTAGCAGCCATTTGCTCGCCCTGGGGATTGCAGTTCTTGAGAAGAGTTATTAATCTCTTCACGGAGAATTCTCAGTCCCCTCGCCCACATTACAATTCCCAGGATAGTTTGGAGGAAGCCTCTGAAGTTTAAGCTAAGAATGAAATGGTTATCGATGGGATAGTTGCAGAGTTGCAGACTGATGGTGGAGTCAGTAGTTGGACAATATAGCCTGCAGCCATGGGGAGATTTCAAGTTTTGTCAAACGTGTGACCTTTGCACCAGAAAACAAAGCAGTGCAAGATTAGCTGTGTTATCCCTGCCTCCCGTTCCGAGGAATACAGGAAGCTGCCTTATACTGTGTCCAGTCCATTGGTCCATCTAGATAAGTACTGTCTACAATGGCTAGCAGCAGCTCTCCAGGGTCTCCAGGGATGAGGAACATTCCCAGTGCAACCTGCAGATGCCGGAGATTGAACCTGGGAACTTCTGCACGCGAAGCATGGCCTTTGCCCAACAGGCAACTGCCTCAAATAAAAATGCTTCTTACAAATAACAAATGATTGCCATGCTTGCACCTCCTAAAAATAATGGAACCCGGAATATGTTTCATTTGCTCTTCCCCTGCTCCCATCCCCACCCTGGTCTTGTGTGGCTGCACAACATCCAGTTGCCTACATGAAAATGACAGTTAAAGCCTTGCCTTTGATATGGATGCTCAAGAGAGTGGTTAGTAACTTGCACCATGTTTTTTTAATACACCAACTGATCCAGATTCCTAAGCACTTCACTGCATATCTCGAGCGTCATGTGCACATGCCTAATCAATTTGGTTAAGACTTTACATCATGCTGTTTCATCACTCACTTAAACGCAGTAAATTATTTCCCAGCCAGATTTTACTTTCAGATGTATGCAGCCATTTGTCCAATGTTAGTACAAAGGACAAGTTTGCCTCTGATCTGTATTTTTCTTGCCATACACAGAAAATGATTAAAACCCTCTTTGTTATGTTAATTATTTTGGAAGTAAATTCAGTGACGTCCTCTGAACTCCTGATGTGATGCCAATGTGGGAGAGGTTGTTATTCAAATGTGGCATCTGCATAAAACACAGTTTTGTGAACAAAATTATTTTCATTTACAGTGGTTCCTCAAGGGGCTCCTTCTTCTTTCTCTTTAAAGCTACTAGATCATTCTAATTTTAACCCCTTCTATATCATTGTGTATTTATGTATATCTGCTTCCAAGCATAGTTCAGATTGCACCAGATTTTCACATTTAAAGCTATTTGTGGGAAAAGACCATGTACCTCAAGTGTTGCTTGCTCCTGTATGAAACTACTTGAGTGTTTAGATCTTTCTCACAGATCCTTCTACATACCCTCAATGTGTCCCTATTTTCCAGGATCATCCTTGATATAGAGAAGCCATCCCGGTTTCTTATTTGATCCCAGAATGTCCTGTTTTACCTTAGGACGTCCCTATTTTCATTGGAGAAATGTTGGAGGGTTTGCTTCTACGCGTTCCCCTGTCAATACAGGGCTTATTTTTAGTGATGGTGTCCTGCCTTCAGAATTTATCTATTCATTTATTAAATTTCTTTCCCATCTTTCCTCGCAAAGGATCCTAGGGCACCTTGGCTGGTGCTGAAAAGGCTGTCCTTTCAGTATCAGGTGAAGACGTTTTAAAATGTCCTCCATTTTTAGAGACTACGTAACAAATGGTTTTAAACCTTACCTGGCTCTGGTCTTAATAGTTGTATGTACTGTTCTGCTGCTTTGTGATTATTCTGTGTTGCATCTGTATTCTGTAGGCATCTGTTGCTGTTCGTTGTTTAGTCATTTAGTCGTGTCTGACTCTTCGTGACCCCATGGACCAGAGCACGCCAGGCACTCCTGTCTTCCACTGCCTCCCGCAGTTTGGTCAAACTCATGTTGGTAGCTTCGAGAACACTGTCCAACCATCTTGTCCTCTGTCGTCCCCTTCTCCTTGTGCCCTCAATCTTTCCCAACATCAGGGTGTTTTCCAGGGAATCTTCTCTTCTCCTGAGGTGGCCAAAGTATTGGAGCCTCAGCTTCAGGATCTGTCCTTCCAGTGAGCACTCCGGGCTGATTTCCTTAAAAATTGTTTGGTTTGATCTTCTTGCAGTCCATGGAACTCTCAAGAGTCTCCTCCAGCACCATAATTCAAAAGCATCAATTCTTCGGCGATCAGCCTTCTAGCATGTAGGCATCTAGCATGTTATAATTATAATTATTTAGTATATTGGTGGCTTTATTATTTTTTTAACCTTTGGATTTGGGGGGGCATTCTATGAACCCTTGAGGATGAAGAGCAGGATAAAAATGCATTGTTATTTAATCAGTTAGGTGCTTTGAGTTTCTTTGAAAAATAAGACAGGCTAGAAGTTTTAGTATAATAAATAAATAAAATGTGTGGAGTTTCAACTTATAGCTCACCCTGTCTTTGTGGCTCAGGGTAGCTAACCCTGCATTATTCCCTCCTGTCCTATTCTATCGTTGACTGATACCCATGGAATTGCAATAAATTGTAGGGAGGGCTTTCCACAAGTAAATATACCAATATTTGATACAAACAGGTGGTCTGTTTTGTACTTCTCAAAACAGCAGCATTGAATAAAAGGGAGCACAGAGTTTTGTGGGTGCTGTGGGAGAGTTTCCAGAGCACCTAGGGATAGTGAGTCCTGAGGTGTAAATTAATAGAGGCAAATTGATGATTCCAACTCGCATTGTTAGAAGCAGGACAATTCAGTCACGGTGATATTGCAGTCAGTTTCACAGTTGTTGAAACAAACTCCACTAGCTGGGAATCAATGGTCGTCAAAATGATCATTTGAACTTATGCACAATAAGATCATGAGTTCTGGAGTTCAAATCTGGAGGTCAACATTACCGAAGAAATCATCAACATCTGCAGATTTGGCTTGGCAAGGGAAACCATCACAGCTCCTAGTCTCCCAAGTGCTGCCACCAGTTAGGGGATAAAGGGTAATAGCTGCCAAGAGTCCCTGTCAGGAAGAAAGGCAGGGTATAACTAAATTAAGAAGAAGAAACAGGAGTTTCTGTGGAACAGCCTCTGGTAGATTAGGCCAGACCATGGCCCCTACATTGCCTATTGCACTGAAGAGCACACAGTAATTTGAACAGAGCATATACTGTTGTATATTCATTATATAAAACAAGAACCCAAAAGGGGAAAGTAATGAAGCCATTTTTCTGCACTGCATTCACGAAACTGATCACTCTTACAGGTCTTCATTTTACATCTACTGTATTCCACCCTTGGTTTACCTTTTTGGCAATCATAACCAGAGGGGCACTTTAGAACATCTGCAGGCAATTTTTATAGGCACTAGTGATTCATAAACTTTGATTTCAAAGACATTTCCTACAAGTCCTTGAGCTCTGTGGGACCACATGAGTTCCCCACAAAAATCCTTGGTTTGTTTCCAGAGTTTACTTCATGATTTCAGTTGTCTCAGGGATAAAGTGGTTTTGTTATAGCTCAATCACTGAGAGCTATTAAATCAAGCAACTCAAACAATTCCCTAACTTGGACCACCACCCCCTCCTCCACCTCCACCCTCCCTTCACTGCTTCTCCTTTTGAAGTGGTCGGAAGCTATGTACTTTCAAGCTGCATTTGTGCTGGATTTCAGATTCGGTCTGTACATGTGTAAGATGGTTACAGCATTTTATTCGTGACATCTACTCAGCTAAGGTGGGAGTAGGTGGGATAATGATATTGTGGAGCAACGTCATTCCGATAGGCTACCATTTCCTTCGCTTTGAATCAAAACCAGTGTCCATTCCAACCCATTTCCAGATGGTAAGGCTAAGGCACATTAGCTTTCCCAGCTTAACACCTCGTTTTTCCTGTGTGTAACCATTACACAAGCAAGTACTGTTGAATTGCTGCATCCAGCCACCTTTAACAAGCCTAACGGAATGGATTGTGTTTCCCTCTCCAGTGGGTGGAAGATCATATGAAATCCAGAGCCACAATTTACACAGATGCAGTCATGTAAATCCATGTCTGTCTTGGTGCTTTCAATGCTCAGAAATACAGCTGAGGCTTAAATACATGGAGGTATTTCAACCCTTGCTTTTGAATTATGGTGCTGGAGGAGACTCTTGAGAGTCCCATGGACTGCAAGAAGATCAAACCTATCCATTCTTAAAGAAATCAGCCCTGAGTGCTCATTAGAAGGACAGATCCTGAAGTTGAGGCTCCAGTACTTTGGCTACCTCATGAGAAGAGAAGATTCCCTAGAAAAGACCCTGATGTTGGGAAAGATTGGGGGCACAAGGAGAAGGGGACGACAGAAGATGAGATGGTTGGACAGTGTTCTCGAAGCTACTAACATGAGTTTGGCCAAACTGCGAGAGGCAGTGAAGGATAGGCGTGCCTGGCGTGCTCTGGTCCATGGGGTCACGAAGAGTCGGACACGACTGAACGACTGAACAACAACAACAACAACAACAATTTCAACCCTACAATCCTATGCATGTTTTACTAGTGATTTAGGACCATTGAACACCACGTTGGATTGTGATGTGATTACAAATAAGGGTTGTAGTCATTATCCCCTAATGTGTTAAGCACATTACAATAATTGTCTTAAGGAAAAAATGAAGCATGAAAATATATGGTGGTCTTTCTAGCCTGGCACTGCTTATCCTTTTTGGGGTCAAGGTTCTTTCCAAGCCCTGCATCCTGAGATTGCTGTGCTTTGACCCAAAGAACGCTCTCTAACCTAGGAAAGTAGGAAAGTGCCTTACAGAGAGCCAGACTATATACCTCAGTATTGCCTACACTGATTGGCAACAGCTCTTGGGATTTTAGAGAGGAATTGAAACTGTGACCTTCTATATTCAAAGAAGATGTTCTCCCACTGAGGTATGGTCTCTCTCAAGTGATGGTGAGATGCTTCTATCACAAGAAGAGGTGGCCAGCAGGGCTCATGTAAAGCCCTGCACATCTAGATCTGTAGTATTGGCCTGCAGTCAGCTAAAGTAATGTGAAACCTCAGAAAGTAGGGTACAGTGAGTTGACGGTGAACCTGCATACTTATGTATTTTGGGTTGAAAATGTCTAAATGGCACATCCATCCAAAACATAGGTTTCAGAGTACACAAACAATAAAATATCAAGACAATATTAAAACAATTTCTAAAAATCAAACACGGAGAAATAATAAACCAAAAACTATTCAACCAACTAACACAATCCAGCAAATTTTAAAACCCTGAGCAAACAAAGCCATCTTAAACTGCCACAGAAAAAAACAATGTTTATGCCAGCCCAGTAATCCTTTAGGAAAGTATTACAGAGCTGGGGCATCACCACCAAAAAGGCCCCTCCTTCCAGAACGCATAGTTAGGAGGAACGTATTTTGATGACTGTGATCCAAACTGATGATATTATTTAAAACTGTGGTGTTTAAAGTTGTATGTTCTCGGTTTTATCTGTTCATTTCCTTCAGGAATAAAATTACATGGTAGAAAACCAAGCAAATTAAGCCCAGTTTTCTTAATGAGTAGATGGACGCTTACCTGTAAAACAGCATTCTGAGTGCATGGAAGTTCAATATGCAGCCTGATCCGACCATAAATCCTAACCATTGTGGCACAAGCAGAGGTTTACCATCCTAGGTACCACAGTATCCTACGTGAAGTAGGAATAGAGTAGGACAAATATGAACCACTTGTCAACAAGCAGTGTCAGATACACTCTTTGCAGGAACTTGGAGGCTTTGATGGGCCTTAAGATGGGACAAAAAAGAGAGAGCTGTGGCCCTATCACCCTCTCCACCTCTTGCCAAAAAGCCCTGTTAGTTGATGTTCTTACATCACACTGGGTTTCTCTCTTGTTATGTGCTGGATTAGTCACACGGATGGCATAGGTCTGCACCAGCTTGTAACGAGGCCTATGAAATACATATTGAATTCTAGGCCTAGGCCAGCTGCAACAGGAATTAAGCTGCTGGTGAAGAAAGATAAGAGGAATTCCAAGATCAGGCACACTAAAAAGATGAGCTTTAAAGCTGGACCTCAAGAATGTGACTAAGTGGTTTGGGACTAATTGATGGATCCATAATTCATACAGAGTTGAGTGTGGTTAAGGGCTCTGTAACAG
Source organism: Darevskia mixta (assembly GCA_034641385.1). Classification (NCBI taxonomy): domain Eukaryota; kingdom Metazoa; phylum Chordata; class Lepidosauria; order Squamata; family Lacertidae; genus Darevskia; species Darevskia mixta. The sequence continues at coordinate 5,199,659 of JAWWNH010000018.1, read as the reverse complement.
ACATGAGTAAAGAGGACCTGCAACTCTAGATGGTAGGAATTCAGGACATGCCTTGCTGAAATATATGCTTTGTTGTGAAGTGAATTAGTGGCCTCCAGGGAGCCAAACCACAATGGCAAACTGCTTTCATGAGGTAATATCTTAAGCAGGACAACATGCAAAATCATAACAATAGCTAACTGCCGGTGCTCTTATCTTTGACTTGTTGCAACATGGGCAGACTCGGGTTAAGACAGTAAGCTTATGGCACATAGTGTTAATACACTGTTAAAGTTAGGCAGATCTCAGCCAGGGCATTGCCCTGAAGGGAGGAAGCCCAAGTGAGTGACTCTGAGGCACTGGAAAGAAGCGTAGGATGAAAGTGTAATACCTCCAAGGAAGATTCAGTTCAGAAATGTAGATGTTTCAAAATGCAAATCATATAGAAAATGAGCCAAGATACATCGAAGTACAGCATGTATAATAAAAATTCCATAAATATTGCAACACAAGACACATATTAAATTCAATCTATCAATATTACAATAACCATATTCATAAGAGAGCCAAGCACTTACGGTACTTAGGGCACCAACAAAGCAGCGGCACCAGAAAAAGATAGAATTTTGGGGGTGGGGAGGGGGAATGACATTTTGATATTTCAAAAAAAGCATCCTAGTAGTAATCATGGGGGAAATCAGGACTTTTTGCACTACACACTCTTCCCCCATTTTTCCTGCTCTCTTTTTACTACTTATTCCCACCTAAATGAGGGAGTATCCTACTAATGAAGATCAAAATAATGCAAGGAAATCAGGCCCTGTCATACCTGCAAGTACATTTAAGCATACATGTAAGTTTTGTGTCATTTTGAAAAATACAATTTTATTTTATGGTTTGGTTTTTTTTAAAAAAAACAAATTACATGTGGGGGGCACTATAGTATTTTCTGTGCTCAGGGCCCCTGAAGATCTTAATTTGGCCCTATAAAACGGGTGCTCCCCTTCATGGATCACTGCCTTGTCGTGGCGAAGGGGCTTGAATTACTCAGGGAAGCTATGGACAGGTCAAGATGGACAGGTCGTAGTGGAGAGTTTGGACCAAATGTGATCCACCTGGAGAAGGAACTGGCAAGCCACTCCAGTATCCCTGCCAAGAAAACCTCATGGACAAAGACAACAGGCATATAAAAGATATGACGCTGGAAGATGAGCCCCTCAGGTCGGAAGGCGTCCAACATGCTACTGGGGAAGAGCGGAGGACAAGTACAAGTAGATTCAGAGCTGATGAAGCGGCTGGGCCAAACCCGAAAGGACGCTCAGTTGCGGATATGCCTGGAAGCGAAAGGAAAGTCCAATGCTGTAAAGAAAAGTATTGCATAGGAACCTGGAATGTAAGAACCATGAACCTTGGTAAGCTGGATGTGGTAAAAAATGAGATGGCAAGAATAAACATTGACATCCTGGGCATCAGTGAACTAAAATGGACGGGAATGGGCGAATTCAGTTCGGATGACTATCATATCTACTACTGTGGGCAGGAATCCCGTAAAAGAAATGGAGTGGCCCTCATAGTCAACAAAAGAGTGGCGAAAGCTGTACTGGGATGCAATCTCAAAAATGATAGAATGATCTCGATACGCATCCAAGGCAGACCTTTTAACATCACAGTAATCCAAGTTTATGCACCAACTACCAGTGCTGAAGAAACTGAAGTTGACCAATTCTATGAAGACCTACAACACCTTATAGAAATGACACCAAGGAAGGATGTTCTTCTCATTATAGGGGATTGGAATGCTAAAGTAGGGAGTCAAGAGATAAAAGGAACAACTGGCAAGTTTGGCCTTGGAGTTCAAAATGAAGCAGGGCAAAGGCTAATAGAGTTCTGTCAAGAGAACAAGCTGGTCATCACAAACACTCTTTTCCAACAACACAAGAGACGACTCTACACATGGACATCACCAGATGGGCAACACCGAAATCAGATTGATTATATTCTGTGCAGCCAAAGATGGAGGAGCTCTATACACTCAGCAAAAACAAGACCTGGAGCTGACTGTGGCTCAGATCATCAGCTTCTTATAGCAAAATTCCAGCTTAAACTGAAGAAAGTAGGAAAAACCACTGGGCCAGTAAGATACAATCTAAATCAAATTCCTTATGAATACACAGTTGAAGTGAAGAACAGGTTTAAGGATTTAGATTTGGTGGATAGAGTGCCTGAAGAACTGTGGATGGAGGCTCGTAACATTATACAGGAGGCAGCAACGAAAACCATCCCAATGAAAAAGAAATGCAAGAAAGCAAAGTGGCTGTCAAATGAGGCCTTACAAATAGCGGGGGAGAGAAGGCAAGCAAAATGCGAGGGAAATAGTGAAAGATACAGGAAATTGAATGCAGACTTCCAAAAAATAGCAAGGAGAGACAAGAGGGCCTTTTTAAACGAGCAATGCAAAGAAATAGAGGAAAACAACAGAATGGGAAAAACCAGAGATCTGTTCAAGAAAATTGGAGATATGAAAGGAACATTTCGTACAAAGATTACCACAATTAAGAACAAAAGTGGAAAGGACCTAACAGAAGCAGAAGACATCAAGAAGAGGTGGCAAGAATACACAGAGGAATTATACCAGAAAGATATGGAGGTCTCATACACCCCAGGTAGTGTGGTTGCTGACCTTGAGCCAGACATCCTAGAGAGTGAAGTCAAATGGGCCTTAGAAAGCCTTGCTAACAACAAGGCCAGTGGAAGTGATGATATTCCAGCTGAACTATTTAAAATTTTAAAAGATGATGCTGTTAAGGTGCTACACTCAATATGCCAGCAAGTTTGGAAAACTCAGCAGTGGCCAGAGGATTGGAGAAGATCAGTCTATATCCCAATCCCAAAGAAGGGCAGTGCCAAAGAATGCTCCAACTACCGCACAATTGCACTCATTTCACACGCTAGCAAGGTTCTGCTAAAAATTCTACAAGGCAGGCTTAAGCAGTATGTGGACCGAGAACTCCCAGAAGTGCAAGCTGGATTTCGAAGGGGCAGAGGAACCAGAGACCAAATTGCAAACATGCGCTGGATTATGGAGAAAGCTAGAGAGTTCCAGAAAAACATTTACTTCTGCTTCATTGACTACGCAAAAGCTTTTGACTGTGTTGACCACAGCAAACTATGGCAAGTTCTTAAAGAAATGGGAGTGCCTGATCACCTCATCCATCTCCTGAGAAACCTCTATGTGGGACAAGAAGCTACAGTTAGAACTGGATATGGAATAACTGATTGGTTCAAAATTGGGAAAGGAGTACGACAAGGCTGTATATTGTCTCCCTGCTTATTTAACTTATATGCAGAATTCATCATGCGAAAGGCTGGACTGGATGAAGCCCAAACCGGAATTAAGATTGCCGGAAGAAATATCAACAACCTCAGATATGCTGATGATACAACCTTGATGGCAGAAAGTGAGGAGGAATTAAAGAACCTTTTAATGAGGGTGAAAGAGGAGAGCGCAAAATATGGTCTGAAGCTCAACATCAAAAAAACTAAGATCTTGGCCACTGGTCCCATCACCTCCTGGCAAATAGAAGGGGAAGAAATGGAGGCAGTGAGAGATTTCACTTTCTTGGGTTCCATGATCACTGCAGATGGTGACAGCAGTCACGAAATTAAAAGACGCCTGCTTCTTGGGAGAAAAGCAATGACAAACCTAGACAGCATCTTAAAAAGCAAAGACATCACCTTGCCAACAAAGGTCCGTATAGTTAAAGCTATGGTTTTCCCAGTAGTAATGTACGGAAGTGAGAGCTGGACCATAAAGAAGGCTGATCGCCGAAGAATTGATGCTTTTGAATTATGGTGCTGGAGGAGACTCTTGAGAGTCCCATGGACTGCAAGAAGATCAAACCTATCCATTCTTAAAGAAATCAGCCCTGAGTGCTCACTAGAAGGACAGATCCTGAAGTTGAGGCTCCAGTACTTTGGCCACCTCATGAGAAGAGAAGACTCCCTAGAAAAGACCCTGATGCTGGGAAAGATTGAGGGCACAAGGAGAAGGGGACGACAGAAGATGAGATGGTTGGACAGTGTTCTCGAAGCTACTAACATGAGTTTGGCCAAACTGCGAGAGGCAGTGAAGGATAGGCGTGCCTGGCGTGCTCTGGTCCATGGGGTCACGAAGAGTCGGACACGACTGAACGACTGAACAACAACAAAAACGGGTGCTATCGGGTGCTGCAGACTAACTCTGCTGGGTGTCACTGTTTGATTTTAGGCACTTGCACTTTTCAGCTGCTTCTCCCAGCTAGGAAAAAGTACATCCAAATGAGAAGCGTTTATTATTTCAGCTCAGCTGTGATGCAAAAGTTTAACCTAATAGCTTTTGACTTAGTCAGGCTGCTGCTACCTTTTCCAGAAACTGTGCTGCTTCCCTTCCTCCTTTCAGTTTCTCTGCTATGCCTTGCTGATAACTTTGATGCATGCCAAGACCTATCCTGCCCCACTCTACAGCATGAACTGCTACTTCCACAGATGGCCTGTGATAAACCAAAGAGTGCCAATTAGAAACTGAAGCTGGAGAAATATGAGCTCTTTCGAAAAGAGGGGGAACCGAACTCTGGCACAGAGTCAGCGAGGAGGGAATTTCCATTGGAGAATAAAAACGGGGATGGCATCAGATTGGCAAGCTCCTGAGCTGCTCACAGCCACATGCAATTTTGTGCAGCGTTCGCCTGCTACAGAATACAGATTCTGCGGTTAGCCAAGATAGCAAAACCATTACAGCTGCTGTGAAAAGAAAAAGGGAAAGACTTTCTAGGTAACTGCTGAATAAAATGCGGAATTTTCAGAGTTGCAGGTTTTCCTTGTTGCAAACAAATAAGCAGCGAGTCAACAAGGTCAGAAGAAAACAACTGAGCCATCAGAAACATGATGGCCATGTACAGCAGCCTTTCATCTAAAAAGCTCTATCATCACAATCTCTATGACAGGATGAGAATGAAGTGTGCACTTTTTCATCCTGAATAGGACATTCTGAACATGCAGCTGGGTCAAGAAGCAAGAGTGCAGTATTTCATCATCAAGAAATACTGATTACTTGTCCAGGTTAAGAAGTTGGTAGCATGAAAGTAAGGGAATATTTAGCTGAAGTGCAGGGTGGGTTTTTAAAAGACAAAAAAACTGGTGCACACTCATAAAAAAAAATTAGGAGTGGGGAGGAAATTTATTTTTGTACTGCTGGGACTTAGAGGACTTGTGTTAAAATGACAGCCTTTTTACAAATAGGTAAAGGGTAAAGGGACCCCTGACCATTAGGTCCAGTCGTGTCTGACTCTGGGGTTGTGGCGCTCATCTCGCTCTATAGGCCAAGAGCCGGCGTACAGCTTCCTGGTCATGTGGCCAGCATGACTAAGCCGCTTCTGGCGAACCAGAGCAGTGCACGGAAACGCCGTTTACCTTCCCGCCAGAGCGGTTCCTATTTATCTACTTGCACTTTGACATGCTTTCAAACTGCTAGGTGGGTAGGAGCTGGGACCGAGCAACGGGAGCTCACCCCGTCGCAGGGATTCGAACCGCCGACCTTCTGATCAGCAAGCCCTAGGATCTGTGGTTTAACCCTATTACAATTCTCAGTGGAAATTATCCAATACATATATTTGCAATCTGTTGCAGGCTGAAGAAAAGCAAGTATGCAAGGAATACAATGCAAATTTGGCCCCCCAGTCCTGGGCCTTTAAACTAGTGTCTTTCTAATGCCAAAACACCATTCCAACAGCATCTCTGTAATATCATGGCTTGTGGGTTTGGATTTGATATCCCACTTTATCACTACCCGAAGGAGTCTCAAAGCGGCTAACATTTTCCTTTGCTTTCCCCCCCACAACAAACACTCTGTGAGGTGAATGGGGCTGAGAGACTTCAAAGAAGTGTGACTAGCCCAAGGTCACCCAGCAGCTGCATGTGGAGGAGCGGAAACGCGAACCCGGTCCCCCAGATTACGAAGCTACCGCTCTTAACCACTACACCACACTGGGTGATGTTGGTATGGGGATTTGTCAGCCTATTCAGAAGTATGCAATTTATTCATTGGCACAACACATTTGTAGACTGATTCAATGATAATTTACATTTGACCAGCAGTGCACAATTTGTTCTGTAGGAAGTATCCTGATTCACAAAGAGTTCATAGGTGGAGCCAGAATTGCAGAGCAGGAATTCAAGCAAATAGCAGGACCTCGGAGAGCTCCAAAGTAAGCCAGGCGATGTTCCAAGATGGAGATGAGGATCCAAACAGAACAGGCTCAGTTGATGCTGCAGTCACAATCTGGAGTGCACATAGTTAGGGTGGCTGGCTGCATCCCTCCCTGCCAGAAGTCTCTAATGGATTAAAAGAGCCCTGCCCAATATTTCAAGCATTGACTCCAACAGAGCTATTTGAACTTCAGCTCTGTTGTGGGCTCCAAAATGGCATTCTTGAAATCTGAGGAAGAGGGCAGAGCAACCCTCTCAGGCTATGGGGGCTAAAGCAGAAGTGACTCTTGGGGTTCACAGTATGCTGCCTTATACTGAGTCAGACAATTGGCCCACCTATCTCAGTTGTCTGCACTGACTGGCAGTGGCTCTCTGGGGTTCCAGGTAGGGAGCATTCCCAGCCCTACCTGTAGATGGTGGGGACCGGACCTGGGACCTTCTGCACGCAAAGCAGATGCTCTACCCTCATATCCTTCTAATCCAATGGTTGTGGATTGCTCAGGATTGACTATATACGTCCAAGTGAACCTGTTTAGGATCAGAGTTTCAATGACTAGCATTGGAAGCTACCATATACCATAGGTGCCGGCTCCTGGTGGCCGAGGCACTTTCCCCCCCCCCATGTATTTTTAGGGGTTTAGGCCCCCTCAAATTTCAACAGGCATTTGGCTCTGCCCCTGGCTCCTCACAACATTGCACAATGTCAAGACGTAACGTCAGACCCCCTCAGTTCTCTTGAGAAGACGGCCATATACCAAGTCCATTTCTTTCAACCTTGCATTCACTGACTGGCAACAGCTCTCTGGAGTCTCAGACTGGAGTCTCGCCCAGCTCTGACTTTTTGCAGACAAAGCATGGGCTCTGCCACTGAGCTCTGACCCTTCCCAACACTTTGAGCTGCACTGCTCACAGGCACGTGTTAGCTAAGAAGTGAGTCCCAACAATTTCAATGGGGTTTGTTCCCAAGTGTTGGTTTTCAGCCTTTAGAGAAGATTCCGTCTGTGCTGATGAAGCCCCCTTGAGTTCATTTTTAAAACAAACAAGCTGCCCTAGAATATTCCCAGAGTCTGTTCCAGGAATATGTCTCTAAGCAGAAGTGCGATTTAAGGCCAAACTCTCAGACCTGTCACTCTTCAGCCACATAATGTTTTGTGTAGGGAACAATACTGCACTGGAAAGGAAATAAAAACCATTCACAGAACAAGTCTCCTGTGCTTCCTGTATTTACAATAAACTGTCACATGTGAGTTACCTGAGGTTGCTGGTCCCCAAACTGAAAGAGACTAGAGACAAAGAGTCAAAGAGGTTAGTCACCTCCCCCCCCCGCTTCCATCCACCCCCCCTTTTTTTAAGGAAGGGGGGTTGTAATCATTACCTTCATACAAACTACCTTTCAAGTCCCAAGAAGAGCTCAAGGGATGGTGCGATTTTAAGCACCAGACATCTTTCCACTTGTCTGCATTCTCTGTGACAGCAGCAGTGTCTAAGGGTGTGAAGTTCTGGCACTTAGAATACTTTGATATGTACTTTCCCAGGCTTCAAAAGAACAGAGAGACAATGGACTCATGACTTCGGGGCCAGCCATGGTAGCCAAGAGCTTGAGGTAGCTCATCTTCTTTCTGTGTCGCTGGCAGGAGTTGAAATGTTTTGCAAGGTGAAAAGAGATGTATTGGGGAGAAGGAGCCTTGTTAGTGGTTTCTGAGGCTGCAGGTTTGATGCCTCGGGCAGCTTTCCGGTCTGCACAGGTTTGCTGTTATTGCTATGGGTAAATCAGAGGGCAGCTCTTCATCAAAGTCTGAAGGCTTATGTTAGACTATAAAAGGCACAGAAAGAAACAAGTAATTAAACAGATCCTTTTAAAGCTACCTGGATTTCTTGGAGACAGCAGTCAACAGTTGAAGACAGAGTTACCCAGAAGGATAACAATATCGGGCAAGGAGGGGAGGGGAGATTTCTTTTTCACTGAGTTCTGTGCAACTTACTAATTGATTTTGATCAACTAATGTTTCATTTCCTCATGAATAATCATCCTTAGCTGTGCAATATTAGGGTCAGGATGTGCATTCAGAGAAAGCTAGATAGGCATGTTTAAGTCCCTCAGACATGGATTTTGTTGGTGGTGTAATCCTCAGGAATGAGTCCAACTGATCTCCATGGGACTCGCTTCATGTGTAAATATCCTTAGGGATGCACAATTCGAGCCAGTAACATGATTGAAGTGAGCCTAATTTTCCTTCGAACTCAGGGCATGAATTTTGGGGGGAGGACTCATTAGACAGAACCCTGATGCTCAAAGAGACTACCATAATTGAGTTCATGGAGACTTTTCACCTTATCTTAAAATGACTTGAGATTTTGATCGGTGAGATGTTTGACTGTTGTGTTCTTGGCCTTCTCTTGAAAATGTGTGGCTTGAATCTCTTGCTTCAGTCATTGCCTACACTTCTTTTCTGCAGAGTGATATGGGTTGCATGAGCTTATCTTTAGAAAGCGGTCACAGCCAGCCTTCAGCTAGACAGCTTTTGAGACCTTGCAAGTCTATGAAGATGTGATACATGAATACAGTGCAGATCATCTCTCCCCCCCCCCAATATGTGCAGCAGCAGCTCAATTGTATTCTAATGGGACTCAACTTTCCCTGGGAAAGGTTTGGCATACTATTGGGAAGCCCGGTAAGAACACGGAAAATACAATATTTCAGTTGGGATGCAAGAGTCACGCTCGCTACTTTATCCAGTCTTTAGATGTAGTTGCGAACTGATTACACCTGCAATATGGTGCTAAATTCTGGGCAAGTCATTACCAGAAAAGTATTGATAAACTGGAGGGAGTTCAGAGAAGAGCAACAAAAAAATAATCATAGCGCTAGTGGGATTGATTTATGATGGGAGATGAAAGGCTGCTAAGGGGATATATAATTTACCTTGGCAAGGTGACAGCTAACAACATTAAAGCCTGTGATGCTAGCTGCACTTTCTCATGAGTAGTTCCCTGTGATTACATGGGCTTTTTAATTGATGTGCTTGAGATGGAAGCCAAAGTTGCTTTAAAGAATAAAGTAGCATTGTATAAAATTTACCCCCCCCCTTGTTTAAATAAGCATAAGAGGGGCCATGAAGGGAAGAAAAGGTGGCTTGTGTGGAGACATAAAACAAAGAGACAAGTTGCTTTACCAATATTTATTATATTTCACAGTGTCCTTTAGGATAGAAACATAATAATAAAAGCAGTGTGTGTGTCACTATGTGAAGCAACATAAACAAAAGACAGATCCTTTCTTTGACCAGCTTGCAGCCTAATTAGATTTCATTTATAGCGATGCAGAAAATTAGCAAAATTAAATACTATTGTGTCATCCATTTCTGCTTTATGCTATTAATCTCTCATTTTCTTTTACAATACAAACACACACACACAGAGGCAATAGAGATAGGGGTGGGCAAAAGAAAGCACTGAGAACCTTGTGTTATTAACAAAATGTCACAAGACACACACACACACACACACACACCTAAACCTAGCCACTATGCTTCTTCATTACAGCTGTTGTTTTTTTAAGGATACAGAGAACTATTATTTACTCATTACATTCTATATCCCACCTATCACACAACTCGAGGCAGCATATGAGGGATGCCTGGGTGGTTTCGCCTCCAGGCAGTGGACCAGATCCAGGCTTGCTGAGATTCACCCAGACTATTGCCTCCTGTGCCTTCAGACCATCCTCTGGGCTACTCAGCTGATAAACCAGGGCCCTGAGCAAGACTTGCCCAGCTTGGCACTGCCAGACATTGTTGGTCTCCAACTCTCATCAGCCCCAGGCAGTTTCGCCAAGGGTCAGGGATGATGGGTGTTGTGGTCCAACAATATCTGTGGGGTGTGTGTGACAGATAGGGCTGCTCTAAATTACATTGTGTGATGATCTATAAATACCCAAATTGGAGAGCATTACTTGAACTTTTAATAAAATATATAATTAAGAGTGGTGAAATGGAAACGAAGTTTCTTATTAGAAAGCCCTAAGAGCCTATGGAATAACAGCATATAGGGCAGTGGAGTCTGGTCTATTGGTGCAGATGGAACACTGACCCCCCCCAAACCACAGTCTGCTCTCAGTCAGCCCCCACCTGCCTGCCTTCTTACCTGCAACCAGTTCAAGGGGTGGCACAGCCTGCCCGTTTCCATCACATTAGTCTCAGTGTTGTCCGTTGTAGAAGTCAGCAGAGGGGAGGAGACTAGAATTAGCTGGCTTTGTCTGTCATTGACTCAATCTCCACCTACTGGTGGTCTTCCTGCCTTTTGCGCTACCACCCCCAATCAGCACAAACCACCACCAGTAGAGTGTTGAGGCACAGGATCTCTGAGATACAGCAGTTGCCCAGAATTGTAATTACTGAAATCTGCAATTGTAGCTAAAGAAGCAGTTAGTCTGCCTTTCCCTATACCCCATCTACTCCAAATGCTAAAACACTGCAAATAGATTATGAAAGTCTGCTTGAAAGGAGAATACTTAGTTCTCCAGGGAATGATAGAAATAGTGTGTGATTTACGGGCAGACAAATCTGTGAAAGTGACCTTTCCCCTTGAAATGGAGCTCGTGGCTCTTTTGATGCCTTAATCTCAAGGAAAAGAGAGCAGGAAGAAGTTTGTGGCTGATGTTTTCTTATACTCCCTCACTTCTGCAACAATAGGACAAGGAAGCAATGAAATAAGCAGTTGAGAAGTGTGTAGAGTGGTGTTGTTTTAAACAGGTTCTAGAAAATGCCATTTAAGAAACTATGAACTACACGAAGGCTGAGAGAACACTGCAGCAGAACCCAAAAAGTTAGCATGTTGTTGATGTATAGTCTCATACCGAGGGGACCAAGTTCAATAAGGAACCATATTCTGATGGTAAAAATTATTTGACAGTAGAAGAAACTGCCTTAGAAAATGGTGGACTCTCCTTCGTTAATGGTCTTTAAGCAGGAACTGGATGGCACCTATTAGAGATGTTGCAAAAATGGCTTTCCCGCATCAGTAGAATTTCTGACTGGATGACCTTTGAGTTTCCTTCCAATTCTGTGATCCATGTCCTGCCCCAAGAGGGTCAATCTGTGAATGGAAGCAATTTAGTGCTGCACCAATGGTGACCATGGCTGGACTGGGGCTATGCACACACTCCCCAAAGATAAAACAAAATAAAAAATAAAAAAAATTCCTTCCAGTAGCACCTTAGAGACCAACTAAGTTTGTTCTTGGTATGAGCTTTCGTGTGCATGCACACTTCTTCAGATAGCTCATAGCAAGAACAAACTTAGTTGGTCTCTAAGGTGCTACTGGAAAGAATTTTTTTATTTTTTATTTTGTTTTGACTATGGCAGACCAACACGGCTACCTACCTGTAACTCCCCAAAGATGTTTGGCATGGTCAGTGCTCATCACCTACGTAGGTGGGCTTTTAAAAAAGAAAATTCTCACTTCTCATCTTCTGCTCCCAGAATCAAACATCCGTTTGGCAGGTTTGTGGCTGGAGACCAACAGACATCTACTTTCTGTATACAAGGATCTGTAACCAGAGCTACATACAGGCACTTCTTAGGCACATCTATAGCATGGTCATGAAACAACATTAAGAGAAGTTCATAAAATTGTAGAGATAGAGGGAGCCTTCTGGGCCATTGGGTCCAGTTCTCAGCTCAGTGCTGAAAACTCACACCTTATGCATCCCCAACAGATGGCTGTCTCCTTCAAGATTTATAGCAGGGGAGGGTCCACTCACTTCAGGTGTAACTGGTTCCAATGCTGAACTGCTCTTACAATCACAAATTTCTTGTGGTGTTCAACTGAAATCTACCCTCCCGTAGTTTAAGCCCATTAGATCTGGTCCACCTCTTGGAGGTAGCAAAAAACAAAAGCTTTGTCCTTTTCTATGTGACAGCCCTTTAGGTAGTTGAAAACCACTATGTTCCCCTCCTCTTCTGCAGCCTAAACATAACTTCAACTCTTCATTGTAATATTTGATTTTCATATTCCTGACCATCTTCATTGCCCTCACTTGAGCCCATTAGTGTGCCAAACTTCTTAAATTGAAGAGCCTGGAACTGGAAGCAGTACTTAGGTGACATCAGACTAATATGAAATAAAGTGGAACTACCGGTATTATGAGTTGGAAACTATGGCTGCGTTCAGACTGAATACTATGATTTAGTATTATGTGAATGAGCCTTAGGATCACGAGCTTCCCATTCTCCTCATTTCCCCTGGTGCTGCCGCCAGGAGGAGATTGGAAGCTTCTGCTTCCCTTTTCAACTAATGGCAGTTTGCTGTTAGGTCTAGTACCAAAAATTTCTCCCCACATTTTAAAAACCATTCTCCCCTCCTTTTAAATTCCATGTTGTCATAAGGCCCAGCCCACTGAAAAGAATGAGTGAATGAAGGTTCACAGCTGCAGTACTGGGTGCAGTTGGATTTCACCCATCATTAACTTTTAAAAATTGGTACAGATCAGGTCCCTTCCCCGATTTCTCTCCTCCTTCCTTCTGCCTTCGCCTGCCGTATGCCATAACATTCTTTCCTCTAGCTTCTTTTAAGTCTGAGTTTGACATCTTGCAGAAACATTTATATCTCTTCCATTTCCGACCGGTTTCAAAGCTGCGGTTTCAGTTTTCTCCTGGCTTTTTATGGATGGACCTGTCATTAGTACATAAAAGATCTGATGACAAGTAGATGCCTGTGGTAGTATAACCTAAGAGGTGTAGAACACTTGTGCTATTTCATGTTTCCATTTCTGTTGTTTCTACCTTTTATTGCAGTGCTATTTTTTTCATTTTAAATTTCAGTCTTGAAACTGCTGTATAATCATGTCCAGTATTCTTTATGCTGCACAGAAGCTGCAGTCCTTTACATGCTTTCCTGGGAGTAAAGCCCCCTTGAAGACAAGGAGATTGAATCCTGAGTACACAATTACGCCCAGAATTGAAGTCAGTTACCTGAGTTCCATAGCTAGTCTCCCTAGATAATAAAGTCAGAGTGACGGCTTTCCTGTTTATCTCTTCACAATGTACCCCACAAAAACCACATCTTTATTTTCATTGTTTGCTTTTTGCTACAAATCAGGAGGACTCTTTTACTGCTTCTGCACTAGAGCTGGTGTTTTCTGAAAACTTATCTGCACTGATTGCCCCTCATTTATAGCTCAACCCTTGAAGGAGAAGCTCTTTTTAAAAAACCTGTTCCACTATGTCATATATACATTATTGTATGCACTCCAGGTTTCATAAAGTAACCAGTATATAAACAAAACAACAATTTACTGTTATAAGTTGGGGGGGTGCCCTAAACCCTAGAAATTAATAAATGGTAGGATTTCGTTTATTTGGGATGTGAAGGGAGAAATACAAACTGCAGAGGGATTCTATGCCTATGCAAAACAACCTGGCCAAGCTAGAGCCATTAAGAAACCATACAGGTCCTTTGAGGGCCATTGGCAATGCAAAAGAACTCTCCTTCCCCCCAGTCGAGGTGTGAACAGATGCTGGGGATTTGGAAAGTGGCCAGGATAACTGGTGACAGGAAGTGAGTGTCTTTAGCAAGGTGTGCTGGGAAGAAGAAGGGAGAACAAAAAGAGAGATCCATCTTGGGCAGGCTGGCTGAAGAGAAGCTGGGACAGATGCCTTTGTGTTCAGTGCTGCACTGCTGTGGGCAACAAGCCCCTCTTGAGATGACTATGCTATAAGATCTGGACCTTCTCCATGCAGACTGAAGGTGTAAATATGTGAATAAATCATATTTCTCAAAGCTACAACAGCCTCTGCCATGTCTCAAATTCCCCAAGGAGCACAAACTCTGGAACCCCCTGGAATCTTGCTACTGCTTGGCAGAGAGTGGGGGTGACACCCAACTTTTGTAACAATACATACAAATATATTTACATATTAATACTAATAAAATAAAGTTGCAGAAATATAGTATCAAACAGGGCTTCATAAGCCTTAGAAGTTACCTGGGCAATTAAGCAGTATATAAATTAATAAATAATAGTAATTAATTTTTATTTTTTCATATAATTTTGCATGTAGTTAGACTTATTTTTTAAAATAAAAGCTGACATTGCACATAGCTCAGACAAAAGTGGGTGCTTCATGCAAGAGGCAGTCCCATGTAAGTAAAACTCGATGCAGTGAATTCTAGGTATAAATCCATTTTAACTGCATTCTACCTACATCTCTATTCCACACCAATCAGGGCATTTAAAAAAATGCATTAACTATTTATTCATCTCTTCCTTTTAAAAATTATGATAAACAATAAATAATAATGCAAAGCAATTTTTTCGTAAACTCAAAATAATCAAATAACTGTTCATTTGTTCTGTAGAAATGCCTATTTCATTTACTACTGCTGTGATACTTTCTTCTGTATTAGCAGAATTCATGCGCACACATACAAAAATAGCTCAAGAAAGGATTAAGGATATCTTTAGTACCATATCAACACATAATATTTGCACGTTATGTGGCTTACATCGAGGGATGGATGGATCAGACTATTTCTGGTCTGTGCAAGCTTTGCATGTGTCCATTCATAAGTCCATTGCATTGCATTTCCACATTAATCTGAGACTCTATCTATCTATAACTGCATGACAATGTGTACAGTAAAGTCTGGGAGGTGCAGATGGGGTCACTTAGAAGATGCAAAGAACAGATTCCTCAAGCATTCCTACCTCTGTCTGCAAGAGTGCACTTAATAAATGTGTTTGAGAACTTCAGTGAGGCTCATGGAATTGCTGGTGCAATCCTATACCCACTTACCTACAAGTAAGCCCCATTAAAATAAATTTCTGGGTAAATGTGCAGAGGATTGCCCAGTCAAACACCATCTAGAGAGGCCCTATCCAAGTGTATAATATATATACAAACCCAGATCAAGCCGTACAGTCCAAACCAGAGCATGCCACAATGAAAGAATAAAATTCATAGAGCAAGTAGCTCAAGTGAACTAGCAGAGCCAAATGCCACATTCAGAGGCAAAAGCTTATCAAAGCCAACTGAAACCATGGAGATTCCTCCCCAACCCCCAAAAAGGCAATCACAGCACAATACAATCCCTCCCCTGATAACTAGAGCAGTCATGGAGCTGGATCATACTTGGTTTTTTTTTGTTTTGTTTTATAAGACCATATGAGTTTTTACACTATGGTGAAACTCTGATATCTCCCATCACTGAAGGCCTGTCTCCAGTTTGCATGTAGAATACGTTGCAAACCTATTTGTCTGTCATGGCTTCTAATCAAGAGACCTAGGGAAATGGAGTTCTGTGAAGGAAACAGGAATCTCTAATAAAGATGGCTGACGACCTTCATTAAAAATCAACTACAGTTCCCAGAGTCCCTGAAGGGAAGTCACGACAGTCAAGTCTGTTTTTGATCTGTTTGCATTTGCACTTCAGATATGCGCTAAATGGAATCCGGTGTATTAAATAAGTTTCCAGAAACGACAACTACATGTCATAGATAGTTTTTCTTACTTTCCCACCACCAGTCATAGAAGGCATTGTGTATCTGCTACAATTATGGTTAAGAAGATTGTGGAGTTAGAAAGGTGGGCTTCTGTTTGCCTTATTAGGGGAAGAACAGAGTTCAGATAACTTTTTGCTTGCTTTCTTTTTTTAACAGAGAAGGCCTACAGTGACACAGCAACCCAGCCATATGGCGTCATTATTCAGCCGACACAAATTTGACACTTGGTGAATTTATTATATTTTGCTTTGCTTCTGGTGCCCGAAAGGCTTTGTAACTGTCTCTTCATAGGGCCTGTCACAGATGTTGATGTATTTTCCCTACTTTGCAGCCCAGGTTTTACTGTGGAAACTGATACAACTTCACTATAGAATTTCTAGATGAATTATTCACGCATTGCATGCCTTTCTGCACACACAGAGGCTTGGAAGAAATCCACCCGATTCAATAAATGGGTCCTTTAATCCTCTTTAAACAACAGGATCTCTCTCTGTGTGTTTTTTTTTCAGGCATTTACTGTTGTCACCTTTGTGATCCTGATGTTTTGGGCAACATATTTACATACAGTAATTAGCTGACATCCACACACCCAATTTTTCACCTTAAATTGCACTAAAAGCAGTCTGAAAGAGTACTGAACCTGATACTGCCAAGAGACAATAAATATACCATATGTGCCAAATTCTCATCCTTTTGATTTGAGCTTGCCATCATAATTCAAAGTCTGACAGGCCTTGGTGATGTCTAAGGTAATTCCTGAAATATCTCAGTTGTGGTGGTGGCAGATAAAATGTGCTGCTGCTCTTAACTCCAGTATCTTATGCCTAGACAAATTCTTAAAGAAAAAGAAAATTTTGGACTTGATAGGGGAAAAGGAGAGATTGACTAATCTGTCAATATCAGAAATGCAATATACATTTAAAGCAGTATCATGCCACTTTAAACAGTCATAGCTTCCTCAAAAGAATATTTGGAACGGTAGTTTGTTAAGGGTGCTAAGAGATGTTAGGAGGCCCCTATTCCCCTCACAGAGCTACAATTCCCAGAATTCTCAGAAATGTGGGATTGATTGTTAAACCACTCACTAATATATGGATTTGTGTACACATTCTCACAACAACGTGTATAGAGTTTGCATTTGTTGACAACTTTTATGTACAGAATTCCAAATTTGTGCAAAACCACAACGTTATAGCCTCCCAAAAAAGTTTATGTGGTATCTTGAAAGCACTGGCTGCGGCATAGATTTTTGTGGGCTAGGTTCTAGGCCATCAGACTATAGCTGGATACGGGAATATATGCTACATATTATTATATAGTAATAAATATGCATTGCTATTGTACCAGGACCACACATTATTATATACAATACTACAGAAGGGTTTGGGTACCATATGTTGAGTGCTGCTCTTCTGAATGTACTAAGGTATCTGGGCATGAAAGGTCATGGATGTTGCTTGTGCAAAGACACAACAAGATAAATATATGCTCCCTAGGAAAACTGTCCTCTGGCCTTGAAATTGTATGCATTGCAACCAGTCCTCTAGCTGCATTCAAAAGGCATTCTGTAAATACAATCTCCCCAGCCCCGCCACTGCCATTAGGAGGGTGAGGGTGGGTGTGAAAGAATGGAAGAGACCAAGGATCAGATCCTGTATTCATTAACATGCATCAAATAACCACATAACTAAATCTTCAGATGTTAACATTGGGTTTAGGTTCCTGTCTTGGAACAGTTTTCTTTTCTGATGGGGTTCCATATGTTGCAATTCCATCCTTCCGCCCACACACTGACGTTCAAATATGGTATTCACAGACTTCCTGGCTTTTGCCCAAGTGTCATATATTAGCTTCAGCCTGGAGCACTTACATGTATTATTATTAATGCACGTGCCCTCAGAAGGTTTCACTAAGAATAACATCAAATGAAATTCAAATCTATATGTCATGTCTTGCATCCAAAGTTCTTTTTACCTCCGTCTGAAATTGTGTGCCAGAACAGCAGTTGTATCTTTCTGAGGAAATAACTATGCTCAGGAAGATGTTTTTCACCAGCATGTCTGGGCTGCTGGACGTAACTTTTCAGAAGATGGGAAACAATGTTGTATTTAGGTGGCAAAAGAATGAGGTTGCAGATGTAACCGTAGCCTGGAAACAGGTCCTTTGACCCTACTAAAGTTACTATCCATATTTTCCATCTGAATCTCCAGCCCTATTGCAATGCTTGTGGGGAGGGGGTTAGTTTGCAGCACTGGAGGAGGGGGTGGCGGCCTAAAGTCTCAAACAGGCTGGACAGGGCATCATTCCTGGGCAACATCAGCCTGACAGGCTTATTGGGTTAACTGGGTGTCCAGCCATTACAAGATGAACAAAGGGACCACTACAAGATGAGGCACATGGCTTGGCGTCAGTAGAGTGATGTTCACACTTTGATATTCCTCAAATATATTAGTCAAATGCCCAAAAATCAAGTACAGTGGTACCTTGGTTGTCGAACGACTTGGCTCCCGAACAAATCAACTCCTGAACACCGCAAACCCAGAAGTGAGTTTTTCGGAAGCCGAATGTCTGACGCAGCTTCCGTGGCTTCTGATTGAATGCAGGAAGCTCCTGCAGGCAATCAGAAGCCGCGCCTTGGTTTTCAAATGGTTCCAGGAGTCGAACGGACTCACGGAACAGATTAAGTTTGACAACCAAGGTACCACTGTAGTGTCCGTGCATCTAAGGCAAGGCTTAGTTTGGCTAATTCACTCCTTATGCATAAAAGCTTCACTCCAAGCAGGTACCATGGATTTTGTTGAAACTGGTCAGTTTTAAGGCACTGGTTTGCTTTAAGGAAATAACTACAGGCTTAGGATTCCAATCCTGTGTGCACTTATTTGAGAGGAAGTCCTATTCAAACCAGTGGGAGTTCCTTCCGAATGACAGTGGCTGGGATCACACTGCCTAAATTCCTTTCCTTGGGAAATACTTGCCTGGCAACCCTGGTCCCTTACATTCTTCTGTCTTCTTATCAATCTAGATTCTGCTGGCTGATCAAAACAGCTGGTTAAATTAAGAAGAGGTCACATATGATTTTCCACTTGGGAATAAGCTTCACCATATGTTCCTGGCGTGTGGTTCAGAATTAAAGAGTTAGCCACAAGGTATGTTTTCCGGTAGACTCATTCTCTACCCCTACCCCCTCTGTTCTTTAGCTTCAGTCCAGAAGATTCAGAATTTCTGCCATAAGCCAGTTAAACCAAAAGAGTTATAAGGGCATGCCAGGTGGAGGGGAGATGTCCATTTAAGCTTTGCACAAATCCAGATAAGGCATAAGAGAGGCTGAAAGAAAACAACGTCTTGTTCTTGTTTAATTGGGCTGAGATGGAATGGAGGGGAGGAGAATCAAAATGCCCTGTATAGCTGTGATAAACATCAGCAATACTTGAGTGCCAGGATGGACTTGTATTAGAGACAC
The DNA here is from genome assembly GCA_034641385.1 of Darevskia mixta. NCBI lineage: Eukaryota > Metazoa > Chordata > Lepidosauria > Squamata > Lacertidae > Darevskia > Darevskia mixta. The sequence goes on along the minus strand of JAWWNH010000018.1, from coordinate 5,180,475 downwards.
AGTGTAACAGTAAGTCACATTTGGCAAATGCCAAGTTAACACATCATAAAAATCCAAGCCTTGAAGGTGCACTCTGCCCTTCCGTCTGGGAGTGGGGGGGAGAGCAGCTTGCAATGTGCCACTTAGGAAATGTTTTCTATCTAAAAGCTTGTTCAGAAAATGAAACCACTCACCTTAAAACATAACTCGAGAGATAGGGAAGGGGTTGTTGTTTTTGGTTTACTGCATTTGCAGTGAAATAAATACATAATGGCCGTGATCCATGTGCACCTTATTCAAATCTGTTCCTGATGCTGTCAGCCAGCCTCCTTCAGGACCCTCCTGGAAACTAGGAAATTGAAGATGACAAACTAACAGCCAATTGGCAAACTTGTTAAGCCTCAACACATTGATTTAAGCACTTTTTAAAGCCTGCTGATTCCTTTGGAACTGGTTTCATGCCCACGTGATCCAGAGATTCCAATGCTCTGATGTGCACACAAAGCTCTATAAATAAGAGACCTGCAGTATCTCCTCCGTAGGTTGGAGTCCCTGAACATGAGCATAGCTCTGCATTAGAAATCCGTGTAGCTTTACACTGTGCCAATTAGATGTGTGTGTATCCTCCTGGATTTTGATGGGACTTGCTCCTATACAGTATGTTTGATTTGATCCATGAAAGAAAGGCAAAACATGCTCTGAAACAGATTTGATTGGTAGATTTCCTCTGTACATGTACAAAAGAATATTGCATTCATGGCTTAGTTTTGAGGATTCCAGTAGGCACCATCACATATCTCTGTAACTGATTCAATCTGCACTTGCAGTCAGGGGCTTACGAAGGGAGGTGCGGGCCGCCCTGGGTGTCACCTTGAGGTGGACTGACACAATGGCGGGCGGCACTCACCATTGGGCCTGCAGCGCGCCCGAGCCATGCGTCTTGGGCACCTGCAGGCTCTGCACTGTCCACCCACTGCCTCCCCCCCAGCTGTAGGGTGGCCTAGGGTGCTCATGCGCCGTTGGTACGGGCGCCACAGGTGCACCATGCATACAGGCACCACGCGAGCACAGTTGGTACGGGCACCGTTCGAGCACTGTCCGTATGGGCGCCATGCGTGCGCCGCCAGGCGGTTTGCCCTGCCCCATGGGCAGTTTGCCCTGGCCCTATGGGCGGTTCTCCCCGCCCCTTGGTGCCCCGCGCCAGGTGCCAGAGAGACTTCCTCCACCACTGCTTGCAGTCCCAGATAGATTGCTAGCTGATCCACTCTGAGAAGCCACTCCCATCCTCTCCTTCCTTACCACCATCAAGCCAGATTGTGTCAGTCATACACTACAAGGGTGGGGCAGAGGATCTAACTTGCAGTCTAGATCCTGAGCTCTCCCACCTGTCAGTAACCTGACATCACTTCAAAGGAAAGACCTGGGAGTGCACTCTAAGTGTGCTCCCAAGTCTTTTCATGCTTCCTTTGCAGCCTGGCTTGAATCCATGGTTGGAGGCAGTAATGCTTCTGAAAACCATTTTCTTGAAACCACAGGATCAGAGAGTCCTGGGTGGCCACTGTGAGAACTGGATGCTAGACTAGATGGGCTATTAGCCTGATCCAGCAGGCTCTTGCTATGTTCAACCCATTGCTGCACGTGAAAAATGTTGTCACCTTCTTTTCTGCAAAGTTCCTGCAGCTTCATTGTGTCCAGTAGATATTCAACACTTGTCCCATTACCATACCTGCATTCTGGGGAAATCTTCAACATGCTGCATGGTAAACCTAATCACCTCCAAGGGTCCCGGCTCCTTGCAGCCGAGGCACTGTGGGAGGCCCCGGTCTCTTTTTTTGAGGGGGCCCAGGACCCCTCAATGTTCAGAGGGCCCCATGCACAAAGCCAGGATGACGTGTGATGTCACACGTTCAGGTCCCTTCAATTCTCCAGAGAAGGTGGCACCTCTGATCACCTCAATGACATTGCCTCAAGCAGGCGAGGGGGGAGAAAGCCAAGCCTTCTTTCATCATAGCTTCCAGAGGTGTCCCCAGCTATTTAAGTTTTACTTGCAACCAGTTGCCATTAACTTGCATAATAAAGGAGATGCATAATAGTCCTCTGCACAGCTGTTTACTTAATAGAAGAAACTGGCTTGACCATTTTGGCAGTAACTTTTGAATCACAGGGTTGGAGGGCATCCTGAGAGTCATTTAGTCTAACCACAACCCCATGACATATATCAGCAGAGTTTATTTCACATATTGAGAGCAGTCACTGGGTTTCAACTGCATGAATCTAAGTTCCCTTCCTTTACTTCAGAAGGAAATGCAGTTCCCTACATAATTTTCTATCATTTTGAGAGGATGCTTCATCCAGGACTTAACTTAGAGAACCTAATAGCTAGTTGTCATTTGCCATGCAGCAGGAATAGTTGTTTTTAATGTATGATGTTTTAATTTGTCGGAAGCTGCCCAGAGTGGCTGGGGCAACCCAGTCAGATCGGTGGCATGTATTATTATTATTATTATTATTATTATTATTATTATTATTATTATTATCATCCCTTTAAAAGCATCTATTCTTTTGGCTTGTATATACAAAATTTATCAGCAAGTAGCCGCAATCACAGCAAGTAGCCGCAATCCACAGGCAAATATCATCAGTGATGAAACACATTTTCTGCAACATTGTATACTTTCCAGCAACATGTTTTAAAAGTCCTGGAAGCTCTGCTTCCAAAATTACAAAACATATAACCACTAGTTGAAAGGACCTCAATAAATTATTGGAGGTTTTCTTAATTGAAATGTACTACTGGGATATGATAATCAGGAGAACGGCATTTTGTCCTGAAAGAAGAGTGTGTTTAATATCAAACTGGATTTGGCAGGGAGTCTAGGATTTACAAATCTCCGGTGCCATGCCTGTTTAAACAGCCATTTGGTGAGGGACAATTTGAAGGCCATGACTGAGGAAGCCAAAGTGGCTCCAGATGTGGCGTTCATGTCCAGGTGTGGATGCCTTGGTCTGTCTGGTGGTGAGGGCTTTTCCATACCTCCAAAAGCAGCACCTGGACAAGATTACACATAGAAGGTTAAACTCCTACAAAGCATGCTGCTTTCTGTCTGATCTTTTAATTGCAAGAGGCATCCCTTAATGCTGATATGAACATAATGCCTTGTTTTCCCCCTTGCTGCTGTGCTCATTAGAAATTATCACAGACAGTAGGATTATAAAGCCCATCCCTGAAGAACTGAGTCCTGTTGCAATACTAGAAGGGGTGTTTAGCAAACTGTTTGGGGACAGGATATGTATATGGGAGCTATTCTGGCTACCTTGTTAAATGAGAAATTCTTCCAGTAAAACACACACATACACACACAAAATAAAATAAAAATCAGACTTTTGTATTCTTGATCTCGTAAACAGATGGCTGCATGTGACCAAAAGTGGTTTCACTAGTTGTGAAGTATTACTTTAACAGAAAGTTCCTGTCTACAGACAGAGTTAGGGCTAACATTTAAAAAGATGAAAAGATACTTGCATAAATAGCATTACAAGTAATGAGGCCATATTAAAATGCCTTTAAAACCTAAGAGCTTTGAAAATGGGCTGTTGGCTTTATAAGAGTGTGTATCAAAGTATTCTTCCAAGCCTTTATACAATATACATGTCAGAAGTAGAAGAGTGTAGCAGAGGGGGCTGGTGTGGTCCTTGCTTTAAGCATACACAACCTTACACGATTATAGAAATGCAATTCCCTTTAGCCCCATTCAGGCATCATATTTGCATATAGAAGCAACAGGCAAATGAGGACAAGTGCACTCTAATGCTTCTGAAGCAGGGAGCCTCCTGTACCCATGGGATTTAGAAGTCTACATTGCTCAGGGTGCTTTCACAAGTGCAGGAAGCTCCCTACTTTAGAAGGGGCTCCACCACATGGAGAGCAATGGAGATGGCAAAGAAACTCGGCTTCCGTTTTCCCACTCTTAGTTATATCCAGGTTGTTGTTCTTCTAGCTCAATAGTACTCTCCATTTGGGGTATTTGTATATTCTCTCATTATAAAATTTACAGCAGCTTTCTTCAATCTGGCACCCTCTGGATGTTGTTGGACTCCAGTTCAATTCATCCCTGACCCGTAGCCTGGGGCTGATGGGAGTTGGAGTCCGACAACATTGGGAGGGCATCATCTTGGATTGGCTGTTGCAAGGCTAGTCCTAATCATTAGAAAGAATGTCCAACCACCTGATGTGGGAGAGAGGGCTGTGAAAGCACAGAAAACTGTGGATTATTTAATTGTTGCTTTTTATTGCCAAGGATGGGGAGGAACCCCTTGTGGGTCTTTCTGTCACGGGTGTCCAAATAACTTGACCAGCCTTAGATACTATGTGCTTTGGAGTGGACAAAGTGGGGGGGGTGCCATTTTCTACTCTCCTTCTGGCACCAAAATGTCTTGAGGCAGCGCTGAATTGCATACCTTCCATTTTTGCCTCTGCAAAACAGGTACTGAAAACTTTTTTTTCTGTTTGCGGCTCCCCTTCAGGCAGAAAAAAATGTATTTGGGCATCCCTGGGCTGTTGTCACAAACAACTGGAGGAGGAGAAAGCCAAGATAATTTTGTTTCCCAGGCGTGAGCAGCCTTTTTGGACCAATAGGCATATTTGGAATTATGAGGAAGTTTTGTAGGACACCAGTCACAAAATGGCTGCTGTGGGGTGTGTGGCATAACACAAAATGGCTGCCACATCTAAAAGGGCAGGGGCAGGAAACAGGAGATCAAAATGGTGCAGACATGCCCTCCCATTCATGAGGAAATGGCATTTATCTTAGCCACTGCCACACTCTGTCACAGAGAAAGATTCTTTGTACTTCTCTGTTCAGAATGGGAGGGTCGGTATCCTGGAACCCAATAAAACCCAATCATGTTTAAGGGAACATGTTCAGTGTAGAAGGCAAGCAAACAGTGTCTTTTGAATTGTGGATTTCTGAGGTGATAATTGCTGAGGCCTTTCATGGGTGCTATACAAGGTACTGGCAGGAACTTTGGCACCCAAAGGCGCCAGGCTGGCAGCCCCTGTGTTGACTCATAATTAGTGACTTGGAAGAAGTGGAGCTCATACATCAGCAGTTATCAGGTGGGAAATATTGAGCATGTGTTTGGATGCCTCTCCTAGTGAGACCAGAGACCTGTAGAAAGGAAAGGGCCTATGAATGGCAGAATGGTGGGCGTGGGTAGAAACTTTTCATGAGTTTTGATGGATTTACCTGTAACGTTGATGATACTGTTGGACTCTGAAGAACTAGTGGATTTCACTGGTGAACTTCCACCACTTTCCTTCTCCCACCATCTCCCTCCCCCCAAAAAATATAGGGAACATAGACTTGAGACAGTGAGATGGGCTTGTGCACAAAGATGGCTTCCCTAGAAGGAAGACATTGAGAGATTATAGATACTGTGGAGTTGGGAAAGCAAGCAAGCACCAGAGAGTGCTAATGTTGAGGGTGGGTGGCTCCTTCTGGGAATTTTAACCAGATATTTCTGTATTTACATATATTGGAATTACTGTAACCCTCTCCATGTTTTCAAGGTAGGGCAGTTTAAAAATCTAAATAAAGGCATATAAGGCAAAGAGGTTTGCACACCTTCTGGTAAAGGTAACCTCAGATTTGCTAGAGTTCTATTTTTGGATTGAGGAAATGATTTGTGTTTTTATTCTGTTCCTTTGTTGTTTCTATATTAAGGCTGGCGGTAGCCATGCACAGAACCTTTTTTCAAGAATAGTGTACTTTAAATATTTGTATTCCTAGCAGACAGGGAGTCTGTGGGATCAGCATTTTCGTCAATTAAGCTTTAATCAGGACAGAATGTGAAAATATACTAATTGCAGCAAACCCGCTGGCGGGTTCCGTCTTCTTTGGGATGCTCTCCATTTTCTTTCATTTCATTGCCTTCAGCTCCTCACTGCAAAGTAGAACAAATATACATCCTATTGCCAACATAAGGGATTTGGGGAAAGGAACTCAAAGCATTGCTTCCATGAAGCTCTCATTCAAACTAACATTTATTCAGTTAGCTGCCTTCTCTGCAGTCTTACAGCATCTTTACTCAGAGAGCCTCTTGTGTGGCTTTCTCCCAGGAAAGGGGGCACAGAATTGCAGCCTTAAGGTGCCGGTGATCCATTTCTCACGACAGGCAGATATACAACCGATACTCAGAGACTCTTTTGTTCCCCCAGCAAGGAGTTATCTCAGCACCTACAAAGCCAGGAGAGATCATGACCAGAAAATAAAAAAGTTTGCTTTTCATCGCCTTTCACACTCTGCAAGTGATTCCAGGGGCCGTGCACCTTGGGGTCTGCTCTGCTCTGCCTCCCTTCCTCTCCTCCTTCTCCTCCTCCTCCTCCTCCTCCTCCTCCGTCAGTCTCTCAGTCTGCCTGCTGCTTTCCTTTCTGCCTATGAGCAGTGGAGGAGCAGCCTTGGGAGCATGAGGACGGGCGGGCTCTTAGCAGATTGGAGAGATGTGATTGTTGTGCTCCCTGGAACTCCATCCTTGGCAGGGACCAACCTTTAGGTACTCCCCTGCCGATACCCTTAAAATGTAACCACCAAGGCAGGCAATGCAGGCATCTGTTTCCAAGGTCCGAGACATCCAGGCTCAGATCTCCTTTGATGTTGTGTGTGTTTTTTTTCATTTGGGAATGGACAGTGTCAGAACATACATGCCCATTTGGAATAATCATGGAGTATAATTCTGTGGCAAATCTCTCACTGAAGATTGTCTGTGTGAATGAGCTTGTGGGTGAGTATGAATACTCCCTCACATTACATATATAATAATACCAATTTAAAACCCTCCACTCATAGAAGAAGCTGGAGTGAGAACTGAGCTAGAATTGTTTTCCCTGACATGCTAGTGTTCAGAATGCAGAAAGGTTTTCAAACAAAATAGCACTTCTATATGCATTGGCCTATGCCTGAAGTTATGCAGTACAAAGGAGGGTGTATCCAAATATGCTCCTCAGCTGAAGGTAAGGCTTCTGTCAGCAGAATGGGGAGGGAGACATTTTCAGGAATCCCATCTGCTCCAGAGCAGATTTAGGGGGCAACACAGGGGGCTGCTGCCAGCCGGCGGAAGTGGCTGAAAATTGCTTCCCTCCCCATTCCACTAACCAAAGTGTTACTGACAGCTGAGCCACACTGCTGGATACAACCCCATGTGATTATTTTGAATGCATGTAAATCAACTCTTGTATTTTGCATGTTTTAGTGTATCTCAAAATGTGGGAGTGTCTTCTAAATATAATTCGGGAATCATCTGGCATAGTGGTTGGGCTACACTTTGGGCACATTTCAGACTCGTGCATGCTATTTATGTTAATATCTAACTCTTCAGAGAAGATTAAACATGCAGTAGCCAATGAAGGTTTTGCATTCACATTTATGAATATGATTGGAGCAAGAGCTGCTTTTCTGGGTGGCAGCACCCATAGTTCCCATTGCTGACGCCTGGCCCACAGCCAGCCTTGTCAGAGGTAAATGATTTTCTTTCTTGAAGGAAAGCTAGTGTTTTATTTCTGTAGATCAGTTTGCTAGTTCATAGATATTCTGACTTGCTGCCTCAGCTGCATACCAGGTGCTTTCAATCCTTGGCTAGAAGAAATGGAGGAATATTGTTTTGGCTTTCCACAGAGCTGTTGAGCAGTAGAGGCACATCAAGATGATTGGTGTCCATTGGAAGCTCTCATTCATCACCCTGCCAAAAAGTGTGCAGGAACACAGTCCCAAAGAATCAGAATTATTGGTGGGAATTATGAGCCCCAGTACTGACTTTTTTTTCACTTTTATTGGTATTATCAAAACTGAGCCATATCAAATAAACCTGTTATATATAAACTGTGGTTACTGTTCCTTAGACATAATTTCAGAAAGGGGAGATATAAATAAAACCCATGACATAATTTTGCTGACGATGAAAATATTTGTTTGCGCCCCAGTCCTGGTGCATGTTGAACAGCATGAATCAGTGCATCTGTGGTAATGCCAATTTCCTTCAATTCTGACGAGAATTCAGCTGCCTGGCAAAATTTATATTTCAGAGCAAAACAAAATCCATACACCCAAATCGGCTTGTGAGTTCCTTTTTCTTTAGCTCTCCCTGTTTCCCTTGTCAGTCGATGTTGCCTGTAAAAATTATAAAATCAAATCTGGAAAGGAAAAGTTCCTAGATCTTGTATTTGGACAAAAGGACTAGAGTTTAATGGTTTTGCATGCAAAACAGCGCCAGGTTCAATTTTGGGCATCTCCAATGCCCAAAGAGCAGGTAATAGGTGTCAAACACACCTTCATAACCGGGGAGGAAGGGGCGGAGGAAGGGGGTATGTTGGGGGAGTTCGCCCCAGGTGTCACCACTGAGGGGGTGACAAAATGCCGGGCGGCACTCACCGCAGGGCCTGCAGCATGCCCAAGCCACGCATCTCCTGGGAGTGATGCGGTGGTTTGGGCGCCCACAGGCTCCGCACTGCCCCAAACGGTCCACCTGCTGCCTCCCCGCCAGCTGTAGGGGGCTGAGTGTGAGGATGAAATTGGTGTTCTGTGCTTGAGACCCTGGAGAGCTGCTGGCAATCAGTGTATCTGGCCCAGTGTGGTCACAGTTTTGGGTAGACAGGCAATTAGTATGGTGTGGTTAACAGGCAGCTTCTTATGAATTTCTACATAAACTGAAGCTTCAGAAATTCAACAGCAACAGCCAGTTAGGGATTTGTAGACTAAAACCAGCACTTTAAATTGGGCACGGAAATGTCCTGGGTAAAGCACTGGAATAATAAGATCACAGTGTCTAGTCTTGCAGCTCTGTGTTAAGGGTGGTTTTCCAAGCCAGCCCCATGTACAACACATTGCAATAGTTTAAATGGGAGGTTACCAGTGCATGAGCAACTCATGAACTACCAGCTACTACTAGAAAGCAACAGAAACGTTTCTTCAGTTTACCCATCTTAAGGGGAAAACTGCGCAACTGCTCACAGCATTATTATTATTAATAATAAATGCACATTATTATGTTGGGTGATGTGTGGGTGCAGACGGTAGAGCACAGTGAGGAGGAGCAAAGTGGACACACTCCACCTCACACACACCCCCGCCGCCAATACATCAATTTCAGTGAGTTTTAACCATACTGCCTGCAGCACTTATGTGGGGCAGTGCTTTGCTTTTCTCCATGGGGTGAATGGTAACCATTCTTGTGTACAGGAGAAAAAGTAAGGTGGGAATGTTAAGACTACGATTGGTGTGGGCAGAAGTGGGACAAAACATACTGTATGCTGCTGGTGACCTCAGCCATTGAGTATCAAGTCAGATTCTGTCTGCGCCATCTCTTCGCTTCATGAGCCTAGTTCTGCACTGAGCAGCCTTGAGTTCTTGGTCATGCAAAACTGTGACAAAATTTGAAAATGGTCTGATCAATAGATAAATTGATATTGCATCTGTACAAAAGTTTGCTCTGTACAAAAAAATTTAAAAAAACCAACCAGCTCAATATCTATATACAGTGTGTGCACACACACTCTCTCTCTGCAAGTATTTTGCTACACAAATTGCATTTTGTACATGGAAGGCCAATTGCATTGTAGGGAGCGCATGCCTCATGTAGGGCTTTGATCACGCTGATCAAACACAGACCACCTATCAGCCTCCATAGTGCCACTATCCTTCATGTACATTCTCAATATTTTTGTCATAATACCTATCAGTCATTTGAGCTGAGAAAAAGAAAAGGATTGTAGCAATTAAATATATGATTGGATCCAGACATTTAAACCACACTCATTATCTAAAGCGTGTGTGTGTGTGTGTGTGTGTGTGTGTGCATGCGCAGGGGTGGTGGTATACTTTTGTCTACATGTGTTTGTGCGCTCAAAGCAGAAGCACTTTTTTCTCCTCCCAGGAGTTTGCTTGAATTATGAGTCGAAGGATGACAATTTGCATGCTAACTGAACTCATATACCGTGCAGATTGAAAAGGACATCTGTTGCTGATTGTTTTAGTCCTGTGCTTTTCAAGCTTAAATATGAAAATTAAGGAGGTAAAAAGGCAAATGATTCTGCCAAGGGCCGAGAGCAGCATTTCCTCCACCCCTAATTTATTATTATTATTATTATTATTATTATTATTATTTGGAGGGAGTATAGCTCTTGAGAAATGCCATTTGACTTGTATTGTCCCTATGCACTTGTGCTGTAAGACCAGGCTCTAAGTCACTGCAATTTGCTAGATGTTTCCCCTCATATTGGTTTAGTTGTGGCAGAATGGGTGAAGCCAGTAGGCTTCTGAATATCAGTTACCAGGAATCATAGCAGGGAGAGTGCTGTGGCACCAGGGGTGCCATCTAGGGATGGCCGAGGGGCCAAACCTCCCTACTGAAATTTTCAAGAAGGGGTCCGGGGCCCCTCAATATTTCATGGCCTATGGCGGGCCTCACGGGGCCTTCCCATGTCTGTGTCCGGGCTTATTTGTAGCTGTAGCAAGCCCCGCCGGGCCTTCCCACAGCTTGAGTGGGCCCTGTCGGGCCTTCCTGCAGCTGTGGCAGGCCTCACGGCCTCCTCCCACCATGTGATGACACACATGCAAGGCGTGTGCATGACATCACGCACACGTGCCGGGCATCCCCAGTGTTGGGTGGAATCTGGCGCCTGCGTGTAGCAACTAAGAGATGGAAGAAGCCATGAGGAGCCTAGCCACTCAACTGGATGCCAGAGAGGCAAGCGCCGCTGGGCCTCACTGCCAGCTGTTGGAAGTTGAAATTATGCTTCAAGCTCAGAAGCATCATTGCCTGCTGGAATCAAAGAAATAGCTGTTTTCCGAAATGTGCTACTTGGTTTGAGGATTGATTCCTATAGTGTAGATCTGAAGCTGCCCAAGATGAGCAAGGTAGATTTTCAAGGAAAGGGGCAGGTCCTTTGAGTATCAAGGTAATGCGGCAGAATGTTGAGCTACATTGTCCCTCTGTATGATTCTATGCACACATAGCCACATGGGAACAGTTTCACTGGGGGGCCACTCCATGCTACTTGGGACCGAATGTTAAAATAGCAGCCATGTGGGAGCATGGGCTGATCATGGGAGGAGTACAAATTATCACATCTTGCTGTTGTGTCATTATTGTATGATGTTGTAATTATTTTAGTGTGTATATTTTAGTGTGTGTGTGTTTTAATATTGTAAGCAGACTTGGCTACTTCTGTTAGGAGTGGAAAGGCAAGGTAAAAGTTCCATAGCAAACAGATAAATAGGAAAAGTCATAAGTTAAAACTGAGAATTTTTTTATTGCTGATACACCCTCAAAATCCCAAAAGCAGGCCCCCAGGTTGGAGTTGAGACACCTGCTCTCCTATCTATTCTCACATAACCTCTCCCATCCTGGCCATTCCATGTTCCATGACATACTAATGTCCACCAAGAATCTTTCCTTTATTTTTCTAAACCTCAGGTTGTACATCAGGATTGAATTAGAGGGTTAAGTACATTAAGTACTGCAGCGTAGTGTGCATAATTCGTTCCGAATGCGTAGAATTTGTGTTTTCGTTTTGGCTGCAAAAGTTGGCATGTATTACAGAATACTGGACTCTAGCTGTTGAAATGCCTCAAACCTCATGAACCAAGTCTGCAAATTGGGGTGGTCACCCATTCATAGTTTTTAGCAATTGTTCCTTTTGGAGCGTGTCCATCTTTGGGATGGAGCGGGTGGGTGAAAACAGAATTGTGTGGCCAAACATGATGCTCTGTGTTTAGTTCCACTGATGTATGAACTGCTGAACTGTCCATGATTTGCCACACTGAAAGAGGTGTGATAATTGGTGGCTGCAAAAGTTGTAAGTGACGCAAGTAAATGACTGGAGCGTGCAACAGAGGAACTTAACTTGGACTGGGAAGCTCTTACAGAGAAATATAATGGTTGCTGAAATTAGGTTTCTTTTCTCTGACATTCCCCAGCAGGGCTGGCAATCGTGCATGGCATCACTAAGGCTGTGTACGTAGCTTAAAACATAGCAAGTTCTTATTTTTCTCTTGCAGTGTTTCAAATCATATTAGCACACCACAGTTCACATCAACATGAACTGTTATGTGTCAAAATCTCTCACTGCATGTCCACACTAGTGGGTGGAGAATGCTTTTCTGGTTTGATACCTATGCCATAACAAATACATCTATTTTAGGTACCTACACTTGGAGATTATTGGCTAAGAGGTGGATTCATTTCCCAACTCCTTCCAGGCCTGCTTCCAGGGTGGCTGAAAGAGGCTGATTGGTGACCCTGATCCCAAGGCCTTGATCCTAAGCTTAAAGTTGTCAAGTCAGAGAGAAACTAGCTTTTGGGAAACCTCAGCAAAACACAGTATTTCAGAAGAAATTACAAGAAGCTTGTGGATCATGGGTCATGTATACATGGATTCAAGTGGTCGGAACACACTGACTCCAGAGTAAACAGTAATGTGTACACACCCCTAGTGTACCTATTGAGGTCTGTGCCTTAATAGGGGGTCTGCTGACAATTTCTGGAAGCTCCTGATCCTGGTCACTTCCTCCATGCTTCTTGTCCACCTGCCTTTTCCAGCTGAGTGAGAAGAAGGAGCAGTAATACTAAGATACCTTGTCGCCTCTGTCTGGGAGGTAGTCCAGAGTGGGAGTCAAGTTTGAGGTGGTGGACAGCCACAGTGGTAAGGAGAAGGATTCTACTGAGAACATCTTGGCCAAGGACCTTCCAACACATGGAACCAGCAATGTCCTCCAAAATCACTGCTTTATATGCAGCTTGTGTAGAACACTTTATTTCCTCCCTTTTGTTATTATTATTCCAAGATGGCAACTCTAATTAGTGCATATGGGTTTGCTGCCACCATTATATTAATGCAATGGTCTAGTCACCCACTCAACCTAACCCTGTTGATTTGATAAGCAAAGTATTTATGGCCTCCACCAGAGCTCTGCAGATTTATACTGGCAGTAGTTCTGCAGGTGAAAATGGAAACCACATTTGAAGAAAGGAAGCTTTGGGCCAGATTGGGCTATGGGGATAACAGCACACCAGCAACATGGCTGACAATAAAGAGCAGAACAGAAACACATTCAGCTCTGAAAGATTTGTAAAGTGACACAGAAGCAGCGCATACTTAGTTCATCATCTGGTATTGGGGAGGGGGGCGGATCTTAAGCTACAGACATCTGCATTCAGCTTTCTCCTCTAAATCCTTTTCCACAGAAGCAAAACATAACACACGGAATGAACAAAGCGCTGGCAGCTGATTAACATCTGCTGGTTTGATTAAGATCATATAGATGGCGGATTTTCAGGATCCAATAATTCTGGCTTGCCTTTGCAACAAAGGAAGACATTGTGTAGCAGGCTTGCCATGGCTGTAAAAGGCTCATATGCTTTGCATTCGCATTTCACACCTGGAGCACGGGGGAAGCCAGGCTGCCCCAATTGCTCGTGTAAATTCCCTTTTATGTTGGACCAATAAAATATATTAACAGGCATTCCAGCTACTGTCATTATTGCATAATAATGGAGTGGAAATTGTAGGCCAGCAAGCCTCAGGTTGTGGGAGTTGCGAAGGAGCATCTCTTATAAACTAGGCAGAAATGAACAAGAGGTGAGGGGGAAACATCATCTTCTCTTGCTAAAGACTACAGACTGGTCCTCTTCCATCTTTTTAAAGCATTTCACAATATTGTAGACCCCAAAATAGCATTTCCTTGTGTCATAATTATAATGGTATTTAAAATATTAAATAAGTGTGTTAAATGACTGTTGCAGATCTGCACATAAATTTGTGAAGAATTGGTAGAACGATTGTAGGACTGCATCTATTTTAGTGGCTTTGGAAACCCTGCAAGGCAATCAAGGATCAAATAATTACCTGACTTCCCTCTATCAGTTTAGCAAAAATCTTGAAAGGAGAATGCGAGTTCTTATTGACAACTACATGTACATGGAAAATTGGGGAGGGAAATTCTGATAACACATTTGGGATTGTTTGTTTTTTTACTACCACGCCAACAAAATGCAAATCAGATTTTTAAAAAGTAGGAGTGATTTTTCTCTCCATTAAAACACTGTCAGGCTCCACTGTTCTTACAGCCTATGTTTGATTCACAAGGAGATTTCTGTAGCAATACAGTCTGAAGCATCCCAGATGGTACTGTTCAAACACAATTGGACACAGTCTTTATAGTAATTGCACAGCCTACTTTTTCCTAATTTATTTGATTCTGAAGGGTTTCCTTTTGTTGTTGTTTCAAACTTCTAAAGACAAGCAGCATCTGTTTTGTACAGCAGCATATCACTCTGAAAGAGAGCCAAGGCAGCCTAAGAAAGATACTGCAGCTCTGGAATTACTGCTGTAACTTTATTTGCAATCCAGAGCAATAGACTGAAACCTAAAGAAGTCATTCATGTGTGAACAAGGGACCCACAGCAGTTCCCACCCATGGAGAGAAAAGGCATTGTGCAGTTTAGAAAAAAGAGGTGGTGAACTGCATCCACCCTTCATGGGCCAAAATGGACAGTTAGGCATGGGTGGAGGACTGTCAATTATCTGACATCGCAATGATGTCAGGTGACTCATTTTTACCCATGCAGTTTGAAATCAAATTGTGCAGCTGAAGGTACAGCTTTGTGCAGGCCCCAACGATCCACTGATTACTAGGGCTATGCAAGCACTGACGAAGAGATCGTGGAGGCTTGCAGAGCACCATTGGAGTAGCATAATGGTTAATCCAGTCCTGCATGTTGGCACTCTCTTTATGAGCCCCTCAGGGTTACAAATGACTGTGGTTTTGCAGCACTTTGAGGCTGGTATGAATTCCTTTGGTCTTCACCAGTCCTGGCTGTAAACCAAAATTCCAAATGAAACCGCCGATGGAATCCCTTTACTTCTCTTGTGACTTTCTGGAAAACACATTGAATGTCCAGGGACCTTTTTGCATGTCTTGGTTGCTTCATGTCGCTGGAATACTGCAATCCAGAATCTACAGGTGCTTGTTTGATCTTGCAAGTTCTGCAAAGTTTAGCAGACTCAGCTAAACACAGCTGTATCTGACGCTGAAACTTGGCATTGCCATGACTTCCGCTGCCTTTTATCTGTGACTTGTATGGCTCAGAACAGAAACATTTTGAAGAATGGCTTGGAGACATTTCGAACATTTTATGAAATGCCAGAGAATACACTCAACATTCCCTTTGCTGGCAAATCATTCCGTAACAATGAAGTTGAGCTGTGGATATTTATAAATCTTCAATTTCTCCCTCAGGATCGAACAGCTTTTCCTTTTCTTTCTGAGTAAAAGAACGTGACCATGGTTAGGGGCAAATAGCCATGTGGGCCAAAGTGGGCTAGTGGGACACAGGCTTCCCCAGCTGGAGTAGGTGACACTTGTGATCACATGTGATAGGACATCCGAGGTTCATAGGAATTAAGCCAGCTTCAGGATTGTTCCACCTGTGGTGGTGCTGGTATAGACCAAAATTACCATGTAGTTTGCTTTTAGAGAAAACGGAAAAGATAAAGAATTGTACTTGCCTTTACAACACACCCTTTTCTACCTCTGAAAAAGAGAGAGAACCGTTTTTAAACAGAAAAAGAATGCAGGGACATATGTTTGATCAGTTGCAATGCAAAAATCATACACATAAGCAGACATGAGTGCAAATTTGGGGGTTGGGGGGCTCCTAACCCTAGCTACATTCAGTCTTCATAGTATGAAGATAAAATGTGTGAAATCTTAGATGCCATCATTTATGATATTCAGATAAGTGGGTTTCAGTCCCAAAATACCAATCTGCCATGACTGGCAAAATAAATAATGTACAGCAAGCAAATGCATAACTTACACAGCTTACAGAATCCAGCTTTTCTGAGTGCAGAATTTAGATTTCCTTGGCACATTTTTAAAAAGTTATATATTTACGAGTATAAGAAGACGGAGCAGCACTCAGTATCTTCCAAGTATACAAATTGTTCATTTACATCACACAGTCATTAACAATAGCAATAATTACCTCTATTTGCCGGATGAAAATTAGTCAGTTTTTATGAAACAGAAAAAGGCCAAGAACAAACAAGAGCCTATTGCAAGACAAAGAGAGAGGATAAATCTGCCAACTAAAACACTTTATTATTCTGCTAATTGCATTGATTGGTTGGCAAAATCAATTATTCAAGAAATCTCCATTTTGCAGTTGAAGGTACATCTAGAAGCTATAGTCTTAAGGCAACATTAGACAATAACTAGGCCACCATTAGCAAACGAGGCAAAAAACCGATGATGTCCCACTTGCCTCAAATATAAAGTGCTGTGACTGTTCTGCAGAATAACATAGCGGGGAACTTTAAGCAAGAGGAGTTCTTAGATGCATAGAAACCCTTGCTTGAGACACTTGGAAGCCACACTGGTGTGTGATGATCTCTGTGTCCAAATGGAAAACCTAAGGCTCGCAGGCTCAGCAGGACAAAATAAAAAATTAAAAAAATCCTTCCAGTAGCACCTTAGAGACCAACTAAGTTTGTTCTTGGTATGAGCTTTCGTATCTGAAGAAGTTTGCATGCACACGAAAGCTCATACCAAGAACAAACTTAGTTGGTCTCTAAGGTGCTACTGGAAGGAATTTTTTTATTTTTTATTTTGTTACATCTCAGATTGTGATTCAAATTTCTGTACTGGATTACCTCACATGTCAAAGTCACATTTTTCTGTGCCTTATAGTTTTCAAGTTATGGGATGAAAATTAGGGAACTGTTGTATACATGCATAGAATGATGGAATTGGGTCTACTAGACCCCAAAATTTTAAGCAAAGTGAACTGAAGTTGCTTCTGGGGGCCCCTCTCGACTTTGGGGCCCTGAAGCTTCATTAGTTTCATAGTAGATCCATGCCTTGTCACCTCACACACTTTCAAGCTGTGTGGGATGATGGCGTTCAGACAAGGCCTCTGTGACAACACAGGGCCAGTGAGCATTTTGAGGAAGTGCTATGGATTCTGGTCACAAAACATTTATAATGGGCCGTATCAATTTATGCTCAATTATTATGCTTTATTATGTATATTAGTTGGTAATTTTTATTTCAGATAAATAATGATTCAAATAAATAAATAAACAATAGTAGACTGTTGGCATAATATGCCTTCAATTTTCTTTGCACAATATTTCCACAGAGTTCTGCAAAATTCTGATTTCTTTCATCTGTTGCGGTTCATCTCCTGAACCTCAACCAAGGAAGTTCTCTCTCTCTCTCTCTCTCTCTCTCTCTCTCTCCCCTCTCCCCTCTCCCCTCTCCCCTCTCCCCTCTCTCCTCTCTCCTCTCTCCTTTTCTTTATATTAAACAAAAATATAAACCCAAAACATATGGATACAAGCCATCCAGAAATTAAAAAGTTTGTAACTATTAGATAAAGAGATACACCGGAACAGTCTCTCTTGACGTGCGATGGATGGATCTGCCAATTCCAGTTCTCACATGAAATGATTTGAGTGTCTTTTCCTGGATTCTTACTGAAACAGATTTAAAGTGGTCTACTATTTTTTTAGACATACAGGAGACTGATATAATATAATATAGCTGATTCAAAGAAGACAAGGATAGTCAGACACACAGGACCATAGCTGTCAACCCTCCCTTTTTTTGCGGGAAACTCCCTTATTCCAATGCCATTTCCCTCTGCTATCCCGGATTGTTGATATCCCTTAAATTTCCTGGATTTCAAAGGAAGCAGCTCCTCTCCCTCCCTCCTGGCCAGGGAGGCTCCTCAGCTGCGTTGCTCGGCTGCCAATAAGGAGTCTGAGACCGACTGGGGGAGGAGCTTGCATGCCTTGTGCAGCCAGACCCTCACGCCCAACCAGACAGCCAGCCTGCCTGCCGTCTATGCGCTCGCTTTTTAGCTCACCCGTTCGCATGCAGCCTCTGGAGCGCAGGGTGGCGAGGCTACTTGGTGCCATTGCACCGCCCTCACGGCATCCCTTATTTTCAAATCCAAAAGTTTGAAAAAAATCCCTTATTTTCAAATCCGAAAGTTGACAGCTATGCACAGGACATTTTCAGTATAAATCTTTCTGCTTTGAAATAATATTCTGTCTTTGGGAGCCTTATAGGCAACATTTCATGACCATCATGCTATTATATTTCTTGGAGAAAGAAAGGAGGAAATTGAGTTAAAGGATGGTTTGTGCATTATGGGATGTCAAGGAACAGTTTTAAGACATTGGTCCAATTCAAAAAAATTATTTTCACAGCACTGTGTACAATTGCCTGGAGCTTTATTGAGATGCATTAAATAAAACCTGTACTGTATACACTAACTACAAATAGGAGCTTTGTAAGTGAGGTATAGAAAGTGACAGAAGTCATCTGCAATGATGCACATGGTTCACCAGGAAAGAATGCTTTTCACAATTCCCATGATTCTTTAAGGGAAGCCATGGCTGTTTAAAATGGTATCATACCACTTTAAATGTAAAGTGCAGATGGGACCTAGGATGTGAAGCATCCATAAACAGACAGACTAACTGTGAAACCATTTAAAAAAAAAAATTGCACAAGCTACACAATGTTAAGATTGCTGCTAAATTCCTTTTGCCAGGAGTGGGCAGAAGGCAGATCAGGCTGTACCATCTGGGTGTTATTAGGGGGTGACATGGTAGCCTGAACCCAAAGCCTTTTGTGTTAGGCTGGCTATCTTCCTCCCATTGGGGGAGGTGGGCAAACTATATATTTTATCTGCGAATTCCCGCCCCTCAATCATTATAATCACTGCTCAGAGGGCTAGCTAGCTATCAGATATTCCAGTGAGGCAACTAAAAAGCTGCAATTGATTCATTTCATAATTAAGGGCTTTCCCCAATACATACTATAATGTTAATAACTTCATTATATGAAGTGTTAAGATTCAAGACTGCAATACCAGTACTGTTGTAGATACTTTGGCAGATAATCCCAGCTCAGTAAAGTTACAGGAATTATATGATTCTGCAGTATGCAGCCAAACTGTACATTCAGGTCAATACATAGCTACATTACACTTGGCTAAATTTGCTCTGGGTATTTAACAGAACTGTTATCTTGGTTACTGTAGTGTGCTTACAGGCTGTAAACGTCCAACAAATAATTTTTATGTTTATGGAAAAGGGTCCAATGATGCACATAAATTTGGTGAAAAGATAGGAATGCAGGAGGAGGGGGGAAACCCAAACCTTGTTCCCAGTGTCCCACTGGGCATTCCAAATTGTCCCTCCGCTCCGTGCATGATGTGATTTGGCTGCAGTCCAGCCTGAAGTCCCAGCATGCTCTATTAAACTGAAACATAAATGGAAATATATGTTTTTCAAGGCATGTATATATTTACCCACAGCATGTAAAACCATGCAATAAATTCACAAAACACACTTGAAATTATATGCGCATCGAGGCTGACTCTCTTGCAGGTTATATTCACTACTGGCCTTCTGAAGAGACCTGCATGAAGGAAGGAGGGCTTAGGCAGAAAGTAAGGCCTCCATTATATTCTGAAAGAAAAGTTGCAGTATATTTTATACATTCAAATGCAAAAAAAAATAAAATCCTAAGAACAGCTACGTGAACATTTGCTATATTTCCTTGACGATAATAAAATTATTTGTTAAGAAACCGTACAACTAATAAAGGTACATTAACACCTGTGTGACAAAAATGAGGCGAAAACTACAATCCTTACTTGGAAGTCAGTCCACTCAAATCAGTTCAGCTGCAATCTTGTGTACACTTACTTGGGAATAACCACTTAGAGGGTTTCTTCCTTTTTACAATCATAAATTTTATTAAATAAAGAAATAAACTTGGATTGAACACACACCGTTTCAGTTTAATCACAGAATATTATTATGAGGCTGCTGTGAAATGCATAATCATAGATGTTGCTGTTACCTATACAACCAAGTTCTCTGGCTGGTTTACAGAAAGAAAGAAGAAGACAGTTTCCAACTTACAAAATAAAACACTTAAACCAAAATAAATAACAGCACTAAAAGCAGCTAGCAAAAATAGCAGAAGCCAAGCAGCAATTTAAAACAAAAATTGCAAGAGGATGAATGCTCTATTAGAAGTTTTGATAATATAGTGGGATATAAATCCTGTGAAACTAATAAAAATAAAAAGCCTGAGAAAACAAGAATGTCTTCGCCTGGCACCTAAAAAGCACCATTGGCTTCATAGGTGCATAGATTTCAAATGAGCTTCTCTGGGCAGGGCATTCCAGAGTTGTGGTGCCACCACTGAAAAGGCCCTCTTCTCAGTGACTCAGCAAAGTGCTATACTGTACACTTCATTTGGTGGGAGAACACAGAGAAGGGCCTCCAATTCAGATCTCAAGGTCTGGGCAGGTATATAAGGGAAAAGGTGATTCTTCAAGTAACCTGGGCCCAAGTCATTCAGGGCTTTAAATGTTAAAAGCAGCAGTTTGAACTGGGCCTGGAAATGGACTAGAAGCCAGTGCAGTTGACAGAGGTACAGTGGTACCTCCAGTTACGAACTTAATTAGTTCCATTTGTAACCTGAAACCATTCTTAACATGAGGCGCACTTTCGCTAATGGCGCCTCCCGCTGCTGCCGCACCACTGGTGCGCGACTTTCACTCGCATCCTGGGGCAAAGTTCACAACTAGGGGCATCTACTTCCGGGTTAGTGGAGCTCGTAACCTGAAGCATTCGTAAGGAGGACGGTACGTAACACGAGATTCCACTGTATGGTGAAATGGGACAATATTTATTTCAGAACAATGTGAACACCACTGAACACTTTTCTAAGTACAGTGGTACCTTGGTTTTCGAACAGAGTGTGTTCCGGAAGTCCATTAAACTTCCGAAACATTCAGAAACCAAGGTGCGGCTTCCGATTGGCTGCAGGAGCATTCGGCAACCAATCTGAAGCCACGGAAGTCGTGCCAAATGTTCAGCTTCTGAAAGAATGTTCGAAAACCAAAACACTCACTTCCGGGTTTCAATCATTCAGGAGCCGACACGTGCGAGTGCCAAGGCATTCAACAACCAAGGTACGACTGTAAATATGTTTAGGACTGGGCTTGAAACTATAACTTGAAAGCATCCACAGACAGCAGCTCACCAAACTGAATTATATACGAGGCCAAAACAGGGCAGTGAGGACCGAGCAGACTCTCAGTAAGTACAGATTGCTGTCAGGTTTCTAGAGAGGGCCTGGAAGAGGGCCTGTCTTGTTTGGCTGACTGCCTAGCAACACTGCAACATTTTGCTGCAGGCCCATGCTTCAAATGTCCGCTACAAGACTATTCCATTTAAAAAGAATGGCATGGTGTGAGCTACATACCTGAACACTCCTCCAAGATGTCCCAACCATGGGGGATGTCCTTGACCTTTTAGAAGATCAGCCATAACCGTATCACTTCACTTGCGCGAATCATCTTCCAGCATATGGAAGCCCGCTTTTTACTGCTAAATTGGAGCAGACAGCAATCCGTGGAAAACCCAAACTCCCCTTTGCTCCAATTCAATGGAAGATCATTGTTTTGCTGGGGAAAGTGGTAGGGTAAAACAAACAAACAAAAAGTGCCCTGACATGGACAGGGAAAGAATGGAACTGTGCTTCGAAAGTGTGGGGCAATGGTTTTTTCAGCGCACACCCCAAACTAGGTATTTAGCCAAAGATGGCTTCTCGTTGGATGTTATACAGTAGCTTCAAAGAAGCAACATGTTCTGAAGAAGGGACCTTCTTTATCTGCCTGAGGACGAGTGGGAGGCCAGCCCAAACCCCTTTGAATCTTGC
Source organism: Darevskia mixta (assembly GCA_034641385.1). NCBI lineage: Eukaryota > Metazoa > Chordata > Lepidosauria > Squamata > Lacertidae > Darevskia > Darevskia mixta. The sequence goes on along the minus strand of JAWWNH010000018.1, from coordinate 5,158,690 downwards.
TTCTTAACTTTAACCACAAATTTCTCAAATCTCTCGAGGTGCTTTGAAAAGAGAAAGAGCCAGGAGCATGCGGGGGGGGAGGGAGAGGGGGAAACCCCAAGAAAAATAAAAGAGAGACAATTTGTGCAGCCTGAGGCTGGAATCCCACTTTCAAGAGGAGACATTAAAGAGAAACCTCGACAAAGTCTTCAGCTATCAGGTGAGAGGGTATAAAAGTTATCTGTGTCGCTTTTGATGTGGAGCCTTGACATGAGTCTTGGAATCGCTTCTGATTTAATAATGGAGATTGTGCCAGTGATTCACATGCCGCCACCGCTGCCTCCTCCTCCTCCTCTTCCTCTCATGTTGAGCCTTGTCAATGCAAGGGAGGGTATAGCCTGCCCTGCATGTCTGCTCATCAGCTATTGACAGTGGAAAAGGCTGATTAAAAGCCTCTGGGGTTTGCTATGTTGCTGATCTCACAGAGTGCTCATAAACTTATGCATCTTTGGAAAACTATCATGTGTTTTTAACTTCCTGAAGAATTCTTGTAAAATATAACTTAACCACATTACCCTTTGTCCTGTGCTTTTATTCCACTAATGGACAAATTGGGAGGAGGCTGAGAACAAATGTGCTATTAATTACCCAGATGGCTTTTTAATAGAAGCTTGGATTATTGCTCAGCTACAAAACATTGTCCAGAAATTTCTTAATAATGCTGGTGAGTGCTGCATTCCTTCCAAGAGAATAAAGCTGCCATTGACCAGGGAGGCTAGGCTATGTCAGGTTAGTTTAAGAGATAGCAGACAAAGAGCGAGTATTGTATAGGTGGAATGACAAGCCATATCCTAGCTGTCCGGCTTCTCCTGCAATGACAGATTTCCTAATTCACTGCAGATTCTCAGGAAAGTGGGTGGTCAGCTCTGGGGGAAACCAACAGTACCTCTATTGATTCTGGGTGGGGAGAGACATAATTCTGAATTAACCTGGATTGATTTAATGCAGCACAGAGTCTTAGTACCAGGATAAAATTAGTATTAATGCATTAAATGTTAGGTCAGAATGTTAAGTCTCATTGTTGAAAGACCTACATGCCCTAAGCCAAGGCTTAATGCAAGCAGGTAATTTACGTTAAGTTAATTATTGGTGCATTTTTAATGCCCAAACAGAACAATCCACTGGGACAAAAATCACTCATGAAGTGATGGAATAGTGGGGGAAAGAGACATGAGTAGAGAGTTTAGGAAATATTTTGTTGTCCTGATCGTAATAAACTGGCTGCTAGTTCATATTATATTTTGTGTTATTTTTGTAGACAGCATCATTATGCCTAAAACAATTGATGGCTCCCCACTTTCCCAGTTTCCTTGGCACACTCCTGCCTGAAGAGAAAATCTACACGTTTCCAGTGCACACTAACAGATTATTACACACTGACTATAAGTATATGGAAAGCTGCTGTTGCACTGTATTGTGTATTCAGACCACTATTCTAGTTCCATTTCATTTCACTCTTTTTTCCTCCCCCTTCCAGAACTAATCATTATGAATTTCCTATATCAATCTGTTTCCATCTCCCAGAATGTCAGACTAACCTTTATTCCATTATGAAGGGTTCTAGCTCAGTGTCAAGAGTGCATGCTCTGCATGCAGAAGGGCCCAGGTTCAATCCTAGCAGTCCTTTGTGTCTCAGTGCTTCCAATTCCTACTGTGGATCCTCACCACATGAGTGTCTCCCTTGACTCTGCCTCCATCCTTCCTGCACCCCATAGCTCCCCAGTGTCACCTCTATCCAGAAAACACTATGGGTGCTTAAATTAATTTACAACTTAAAAAAATTGTCCAGTAGCACCTTAGAGACCAACTAAGTTTGTTCTGGGTATAAGCTTTCGTGTGCATGCACACTTCTTCAGATACCAAAGCTTATACCCAGAACAAACTTAGTTGGTCTCTAAGGTGCTACTGGACAATTTTTAATTTTTTTATTTATTTCGACTGTGTCAGACCAACCTGGCTACCTACCTGAATCTAGAATTATGGGTGCTTACTTAGACATACATGGGACACGGGTGGCGCTGTGGGTTGAACCACAGAGCCTAGGGCTTGCCGATCAGAAGGTCCCTGCTCCTGCCAACCTAGCAGTTCGAAAGCATGAAGTGCAAGTAGATAAATAGGTACCGCTCCGGCGGGAAAGTAAACGGCATTTCCGTGCGCTGCTCTGGTTCACCAGAAGCAGCTTAGTCATGCTGGCCACATGATCCGGAAGCTGTACGCCGGCTCCCTTGGCCAATAATGCGAGATGAGCGCCGCAACCCCAGAGTCGTCCGCGACTGGACCTAATGGTCAGGGGTACCTTTACCTTTACCTTTACTTAGACATACCATACAATAGGAACCTAGAAATGTCAGGGATTGAATCCCCTGCATGCAAAGTAGCTGTTGTAATTCTGAGCCACAGCCCTCTGCTGGCTTCCAGGGGCATTCTGGGGTAATAAAGATGGGAGGTATTGCTTTGCTCGGTGCTTCTCTGAGCATTTGCTGAGCTGAGAGAGGAAGCTAATTTCTAAATTTAAAAAAAGGAATGACTGACATCCCTTGGTGAGCTTTCCAGAGCTCAAGGGCACCAGCATTTGCCTCACTGTGAGGATTGCTGACACCAGGCCTCCCTATATTCACTTTGTACACATGAAGATTTGTGCTGCAGAATAAGGGCTGGTGTGGGCATAAGCCTCAATACCTCAGGTAGACCAATACTGAGTCCTACAATTACCATGGTTATCAGTCATGATTAAGGCCAGCTATTTTAATCTTGCTCTAGATAGCAAAAGCAGTAGCACACACTTATCTCCACCACCCTTGGCGTGTGTGTTCCTCCACCCTCTACCCCATAACTTTGTGTCATTAAGATTCCAAGAAGGATCTCATTTATTCAGTTTGCATTCTCCAGGTCTTCAACTTTTGGCACCAGCCAGTATTCTTTAGACTAAGCCATGTGTTTCTCCCTTTGGGCCAGTGATCATATTTAACAATGTGAGATGGGGTATCACTTACTTGTAAAACACAGATTTATTATTTTCTTCACACTTACGTAACGGCCTTATTGGGCATTGCACAGACAAGTCACGAGAAGGAAGCTGAGCTTGCCTTGGTGAAATAGCACACTTGTGATCAGGACACTCTTAGGATGCAGTTGCCACATAAAACATAAATGGAGGGTTCCTGAGGTGTGTTCTGCAAGGATGAGCTGTTCATATACTGAGCCCTTTGATATGACTATTGCCTTATGTCAAGAATAGGGGACCTATTCCAGCATGATCATCGCATTACAGGCTATGGAACTGCCTTGGAGAAAGTGTCCTATCACCTGAAGCCTTGTGAGTCCAACGAAAGCATTAACCCTCTCCAAGGGAAGGCACACATCCCCTTGAAATCAATACAAGCCAGTTGCAACTAATAATGCCCATTAATTTCAGTGGGATGGTTGCTGAACTTTCTCTGCTTCTGGATCGCTGTTTTTTGTTGGGAGAACTAGAGTGCCTTATTTAGAAGATAATGGGCAGCATATACTGGGACAGTGTTTCCGAAATTTACAATACTTACATACCCCTGAGAGTTGAGTCTTACCAGTGCACCCCTTATTGGGCAAAGATAATTTTGAGTAGTTCCAATAATACTATTTTATCTATTCAAACCCTTTCACGTACCCCCAGGGATACACCTACCACGCTTTGGGAAATCCAGCACTAAGCCCAGCAGTCCTGCTCTGAAACCTAGATCCATTTTGCAGGACAGACAGAAACCCTGTTAATTTTGATGTGTTCATTTATTGATTGAATTTATATCCTCCCCATCGTTCCGAAGGAGCCCAGGATGGCATACACATCCACTATTCAAAGGCAAAAAGCAAAACTGTTAAAACGTTCGGAAAAAAATTGCAGTTGAAAACATCTGAAAGCAGTTACAATTAAAAACATTATGAGGGGGCCATGCATGGGCTGGTAGTAGAGGTGAAGTGTGGGGTTCTGGGTGTGTTCAGAAGGCACTTAGAAGCCTTCCTGTGTCAGGAACCCTCTGATATTGGGGGACAGAACTAGAATCAGTCTTAGAATTGCCCTTCCGATCTTTGTGCTAAAAGCAGGAAGGTTTGCAGTGGACCTGGAGCATGTTTGTATGCTGAGAGCAGGTGAAATATACTCAGAGTCAAGTGTGAATTTCATGCTCTTTATTCAGCTCATAGTAGCAAGGAATGAATATTTTCCCAAAACGTCTGCTATATATACATAATTTACACAATGGGCCCCACGTGATTGGCTAATTCCGGGCTACTCCTGTAGGCCAATCAGGTTGCGGATTCACTTCATCCAGGAGCCTGATTGGCTGCTCTTGCAGGCCAATCAGGTCGCTGATTCACTTCCACCTGGAGCTGGATTGGGTGGCTCCTGCAGACCAATCAGACTGCTGCATTTTGGATCCTATTTTTCTAGGATTCAGCTCAGTACATAACAGCAGGGTTTGTGCATATTCCCCTGCTTGTACTTTAAACCAGCACACATTCACCTCAAACACACAAATGGAACTAGCGTGCTCAACAGGGTATCTGCATCTGAAGAACCACTTAAGTGGAAGTTCTGTCCCAAAGTTTCATGAAGTTGTAACCATTATTTTTAATCACATGTTAAAGAGTGGTGACAGTCTTAAACAAAAACCTAACTGAAAGGCTATTCCATGTGGTGTCGTTGTTATGGAATAGTTTCAGAATCAATTCTTAGGCCAGCTCAGGTGAAAGACAGGGCACCATAGCTTGGAGTCAATGCTACAACAAAAAGAGCAAGACAACTGTGTGATGTTATTTTTGACTGGATCATGTCCATACCTAAACAAATATGCACTACAGATAACTCTTCCTTCACCAGCTGCATACAAAGCCCCGTAATTTAGAATTAATTAATGAAGAATTGAGGTTGTAATCCTATGCACACTAACCAGATGGTCAAACACTTGTGGAACATACTTCTATGCAAACATATATGTATATATAATTGCTCAGAAAGACTACAAAAAACAGTGCTTCTGTCTGCTTACTTAAAGTACATCCATTTGCATTTTGTACACTACTTATGATGAGTGAAGCAATATTTTTGTGTCATTTTCTTAAGTTAGATTCTGTTCTCATGCTGTGATATTTTGACATCAGTTGGGCTTTTTTTTGTTACTTAATTGAATAATAGATGTATGCTTCCTTTGAATATAAATGAGTTCCAGTCAGTTGTGTCTATCTGCAGTGTTGATGCTTTTTGGAGAGAAACAGGAGATTGTTTTTAGTTCCCTCATCTCCCTCAAAGGCAGTGACAGAACGCAAGTTGAATGATGAATGTTCACTTTAAAGTACTCGGTATATAGAGTTTCTTCTCAGCTCTTACCTTGACTCTCTCTGTGAACCCAAAGCAAATGCTAGGAAATCAAGCAGAAAATGAACCTTTACAAGAACACAGGACTCCGGGGCGGGAGGGGGCATGAAAAAAGCTATATATTGTAAACCAGCATGCATTTATATTTATATTACAGGCAATGATAAATTTATGTGTGTCCACACAGACATCACACCGAACCTGGAAGTGACTTTAAAAATGGCAAAACTGCCCTGAAAGAGCCCAGAAAGGGCAACAAAAACAGTATCTAGCAATCCCACAAGCCACCAGGACACAGATCCCAGCAGAAGCTGCGTGGGGGTGCTTTGTTGGACCCCTCAGAATTTTTTGCCTAGGTCCATGGCCCCCCTGGGTCCCCCATGCTATGTCACTGTTTGCAGGCTTTTCCAATGGTGTTTCAAATATACACAATTTCACTTCAACGTGCTGTGCCTCAGAACGTAAAAAGGCAAAGGTAAAGGTACCCCTGACCGTTAGGTCCAGTCGCAGACGATTCTGGGATTGTGGCGCTCATCTCGCTCTATAGGCTGAGGGAGCCGGCGTTTGTCCGCAGACAGCTTCCGGGTCATGTGGCCAGCAGGACTAAGCCGCTTCTGGCGAACCAGAGCAGCACACGGAAACGCCGTTTACCTTCCCGCCGGAGCAGTACCTATTTATCTACTTGCACTTGACATGCTTTCGAACTGCTAGGTTGGCAGGGTTAGGGTTAGGGTTAGGGTTAGAGTTAGGGTTAGGGTTAGGGTTAGGGCAGGAGCTGGGACCGAACAACAGGAACTCACCCCGTCACAGGGATTCGAACCACCGACCTTCTGATCGGCAAGCCCTAGGCTCTGTGGTTTAGACAACAGCGCCACCCATGTCCCAGCCTCGGAACGTAACCCCTGCATAAATGGGGAATTGTCTGTATCCTCCCCATCATCTAAGGGCCTGAGATTAAGGGCCAAAGAACATGTCACATGACATGGGAAAGACCTGTGATTGGACAACTACTTTTTTCAGGAAAAAGTGCTGTGGCAGAGGTCATTTGGATCAGGGCCATGTTGCAAGGGGGGTTAACCCTTTCCCCCCACACTGATTTCCCAGTCAAATCCGTCGTCGTCGTCGTCGTCGTCGTCGTCCCCCCCCCCGAGTGGATGTTGGCCATGGAAGAGCCTAGATGTATTCCCTCTGTGACTAATAGCAGCTCTAGTTTGTGTGTATGTTTCATTCACAACAGGGGATCAGTGTAAGGGGGAAGGGTTATGTTCTCCTTGCGCAGCAGCACAAATTGATCCAAACTGGAAGTTCCTTTTAAGAAGAAGAAAAAGAGAGCCCAAGGTGGATTCCTTCCTACTACACTGTGGCTCAAAGTCTGGGTATCAGGATGCAGAAGAATGAAATGCTGCCCTAGCTGCTGATGTATGACCGAGATGCCACTATTGGCAAGAGTTGGCCTTATGAGGTTATCACCTACCTCACAGCTATTACTTACCTCAGATTCTTCTCTGTGGGGTTATAGGTCTTGGTCACGAAAGCTGGCTCTGCAGGAAGAATCAGCCTCGCACACACGAAGTAGATCTTTTGGAGAAGAAAGGAAACAAAACAGAAGTGCTTCTGCGGCAGCAGAACCTGGCTGCTACTGCTTTGGATACAACCCAAAGTCTCAAAATCAGCATCTAGAGCCAATGTGGATATCAGGGTTCGAATCCCTGTTCTGCTATGAAGCTTTCTGGGTGACCTTGGGCCAGTCACTGTCTCACAGCCCTCCCTCACAGGGTTGTTGTGAGGATAAAATGGTGAGGGGAGAATCCTATACACCACATTGAGTTTCTTGGAGGAAATGTAATTACTAAATAAAAATAAATCTATACCTGCAAGTTAGCAGGTGTAACTTTTACGCCCCTTTTTGTCCTCTTTTCAGGATATGGATTTTCTTTTGGGGGCTACCCTATTGGACGACAGCCATGAATTCCCTCATCGCTCCTCCTGCGGCACTGAGAAACCCCAAGCTGGCTACCTTTCAGAAACAGCAGCACCAACGCACTGCTCAGGGACAGCCATTCTCTTACACTGAGACACGCAAGAGTTGAATAAAGGGCGTCCCTTGACAACTTTAGGTACGAATTGACGTTTCACCCGGGAAACGGGATTTGCTTGCTCAGTGAAGCCACAGCGAAGCAAAGCTCAGTTTTCCGTCTGCTGTCAGGAAATACCTGGCCAGTCTACCCTTAACATCCTTTCTTGTTTGGTTTTCTACCCCCTTCCCCCTCACCGCCCCACCCCACCCCCTTCCTTTTGGACATATTTTTGTAATTGCTTGTCCTCAGGTACAAAGATGCTTACAGGAAGTCATTAATCTTTCATGAGCCCATTCTGCCATTTCTTAATTCCGAACAATAAAAAAAAAGGCTTCGAGGGGCAAGCATTCTCCTGTCACTGTGTGCTTCAAGGGAAAGGAAGTTTTTTTGGGGGGGCAAATCTGATCAAACGAGGGGAGAGAGAGAGAGAGAGAGAGAGAGAGAGAGAGAGAGAGAGAGAGAGAGAGAGAGATGGCTGTGTTAAAGAGAAGAAAATAAAGCCCTGGGAAGAAGGGAAAGAGAGAAAGACACCTTAGATTCTTTCTTTTTCTGGGCTGAGAAAGCAGGTCAGAATCTGCAAGCAGGAGAAATGTGAAGATGTGGTTGGGCCCAGATTTATTTCCCTCCTCGTGTGCGCAGAGAGGGTCCTGATCCCTCGGTAGATGCTGCCCATCTTTTGAAAGGCTCTTGTTTGCTGTACAAAGCAGGTGTGGCAGGGGCTAAATGGAGAGAAGCTAGCCAGCTGGAGTCAACCACCCACCAGCTGCCCATGAGAGGCTTAGAAAAATGCCACCTGTCACTAAACAAGGAAAGGAAGAGCGGGAGGGAAACAACAGCCACATCACAAGAACCAGCTCATTCTTTTGCTATTGTTCTCGCTCTTGTGGCCGGCCTGCTCCAAATCCAACAGGAGTATGAAAGGAACTCGTCTGTGCGGTTTGCTTACTCTAATGGTAGGCAAAGATGACATGGGGAACTGGGGGGGGGGATATTCCACTTGGTCCAGGTCACAGGGTAAACATGCAGGATCATAATCCTATCGGAGATCATACCAGATGTAACATCAGAGACCATTGCTTCAGAGAGTAGCTCAGTGGTGGAGCATCTACTTTGAATGCAGGAGGCCTCAGGTTCAACCCCTGGCCCAGGTAGGGCCAGGAAAGACCCCTGCCTGAAACCACAGGAGAGTAGCTGCCAGACCGTGTAAACACAACTAAGCTACATGGACCAATGGTCTGGCTCAGTATAAGCAGCTTGTGATGTTCCTGATGTTTACATATATGTTGCAACGTTTGGGCCAAGAAGGGATGCAATGAAAGATTCTAGCAAGCATACAGTTGTAATAACCTACCTAGAATGATGCGCTTTGGAGGCCTAAAGGCCAAATTAGGTGTATGGTATCAGGGATCAAATCTCCCTTGTTTTTTGAAAATGCAGCTGCTAGGCCACCCAATCTGGATCAGGATTACAGTGCTGGGAGAATCTCTTTATAGTGTATTTTCTAGAACCAAATCACTTCTCAGGAGCTTCGCCCCACAGACCACAACATACAGGCATTTAATGAACATTAAAAGTTTGCCCAATGGTTTTCTGTTTTTGTTTTTGCACAATCATTGCTGTTTGTGACTATTTATTTACTTATTTAGCTATATAGCATAACATTTACCTATGTCTGGAAAATTTTTAAAGTACATTGCATTTCCATGGTACAGACTGATTTATGTGTTAACTGTAAAAATATTTCATGCTTTTGACATGCCAAATGATAGGCCTTGTCACAAAACCTTCTGTTTTATTTAAAAAAAAAAGCTTGGTTAAAATTCTAGCCTTCAGCCATATCAACAAAGAGACATAAAACAAACTGTTTTCAAAAAAAGCAATCTTATGTTTTTATTCCACATTCGCAACCATTATAGTATATCATTTCCCATCGTGGTTACAAGTGTAGAAATATTTCGTGAATTTAGCATATGTTTTCAATGGAAACTGCTCTGATCTTTTCATACAAATGTATAAATATAAGTAATGCTAGTCCTTGTTGCACTTTTATTAAAAATAAGTTTCTACTGTTGTGTTTGCAAGGCGCATTCTTAAATGACACTTTCATTTCTTTTTCTATGTCTGATGTCACCCTCTTCTTTCTAGAGCATGTTCTTGGTATCCTCTCTACATGGTGATATATCATTGCTACTTCATTTCAACTGTGATTCAGCCCTCGAAACCTGCTTTCCAGGGCCACATGGACAGCATTCATTTGAAGCGCCATGATACCTCTTTGAACAGTCATGGCTTCCCTCAAAGAATCCTGGGAAGTATAGCTTGTTAAGGCAGAGTCAGGTTTAGGGGAGCGCAACCGGTGTGGTCGCACTGGGTGTGGAGCCTTGGGGCCGCCACAAGGGCATCGCAGCTATGAAGTAGTCCAAAAGGTGAGAAGCAGGTGGCGTTGAATTTCGGTGTCACACAGGGCACCACCTTAATTTGAGACCCAATGGCCACCACTGGTTAAGGGTGCTGAGAGTTGTTAGGAGACCCCTGCTCCCCTCCCAAAGCTACAGTTCTCAGAGTTCCCCAGGAAGATGGTTGAATATTGAACCACTCTGAGAACTGTAACTCTGGGAGGGGAACAACAGTCTCAGCATCCTCACCAAACTGCAGTTCCCATGATGTATGATGTGAATAAAGCCCAGGCCTCAGCCTTGGACAATCTGGAGTTGTATATGGCATATGAACATGTAGAAATTCACCAGTGAGTAACCTGCTTGTAGAATCGTAAAACTACCGAGTTGGAAGGAAACCTGGAGCCCATACAGAGGACAAGGAAAAGAGCTGAGTTGTAGACTCTATGAGCATTGTAGGAGCTGCCTATCTCTCGAGATCTGGTGTGAGCCACTAGATTTAGCCATCCGCTGGAGTATTCTAGTTATACCTCCACCTTAGCTCAGCCTGTACATTTGTAAACAAATGCAGGTACCACAAAATACCAATTAAGCCTCCAGTGACCTCCCATCCCAAGGAAACCGCCTGGAATGTCTCAGCACTCCGATGTGTGGGTGGGTGAGCATAACAATATAGTGAGAGAACATATAGGATTTGGGAAGCATTTATGAGCCTTTACACTCTGCTAACTCTCCCGCAAATCCATTTTTGCAGGCTCTGATAAAAGCCCTGGTCCCCTCCCTTTCTGTCGAGCTGGTTGAACCCTTGCCTAAAACACCATCAGGGCTCCAACAGACAAACAGCGAAGTCCAACCTCACTTGCCCAAGAGAGCAAGCAAGCAGGCTTGGTTTTGTGCAGCATGGAAGAGTAGAGTGAGTCAAGAAAGGCAGCGTCCATTCCTGCAGCTGCCACCATCTGTGCTGGGCCCTCTTTGGCTCCCCATAGCTTTGTGTGGTTCAGGCACAGCTCACTGCCTGACTCCATTTTTCCCCCATGGCAGTTTTAACTGGGCTCACTCCCCAGTCCCTGGTGGGGTGGAAAGCTGCTACTTTCTTGGTTCTAATACTGCAATACAGGAAGCTGAGGCTCCAGGCCAGCTTAGGAACAGCGGCTACAGTTCCAAAGCAAGGCCAGCAGAACGAGGTCTGATCGCTTCTGCCAATATTGGGAAATGCAGGAGAGAGAGACGTCTGCCATTGGCTCAGTTGCACATGTTGGGCCTCTGCAAGGCAAATAAATATGCTTCCTTGAGATGAATATTAAACTGAGAGAAAAAGCCCAAGGGAGGCAAGTTGATTATTGAAACTGAGTCTATAGGCATCCAAAAGGAACCAGGGATTGCATGGTCATAAGAACGGTGGAGTCATGAGCAGGGATGGGCGAGTATGTCAATTTCAGTTTTTCTCAGTTTCTCATTTTTCCAATCTTAAAATCAGTTCATCACATTTCCACATCAGTTTGTGAGTTATTTATTTTTAAGACCTCATGAAAATTCATCAGCATCTTAGTGCAAACTTCTTGTGATATACACATTTTGGTATGCAGTTTTGCCTAATAGTTATGTCATTTCCCCTAACATCAGCCACACTGCCTTGCCCCTGCAACAGGGGGTGCCCGGGGAGTGTGCGTGTGACACTGGCACACCGGCAGCATGCTGACGTCACTCAACACATGTTTGGGGGTGCCAACGTGGCCAAGTGCAATCTGGGGGGGCGGAGCAAGCCCCATCATTTATGATTTGTGGGTGCTCAGGCACCTAGGGCCCCTCAGAGTCAGTGTCTATGCCTAACATAATGCATTTTTTATGTTATAGTCACTAATGTATGCACACAGTAGATACATTTTTGTACACATGGCATTGCAAAATTCAGAGCAGTGCAAATTTCAAAGGATGACTGTGTCACAGGTCTCATATTGTTTTGGAAGGTGCAAATTAGGTAAGTTTGCTATTAAATGCAAACCTAATCAAATTTCCCTCCCAGCGCTAGTCATGGTTAAAACCAGTTTTATCTTACTTTCTCTGGCACTACCATTCTTCGTTTCTCCGGTCTCAAGATTTTAAGCCTGCATTTTTAGATTTCCAAGAGAAGGGCAGGGAGCCGGTTATTTCTGCTTGGGTCCATTCCCAGCCATCTCCAAAAATATATTATGAATATTACAGTAAGTGAAATTAGAGCTTTTCTATGACCCCATACACTGACCTACAACCAGAGCCCTGCAGACATAGCCTCTTGATTCACTAAATGTGAACGGTTTTGGCCAATCCAGCAGCACGAAGCATCGTCGCCTGATTGAAGAGGAGTCGCCAAATCTGGCCTCAACATATCAAGAAGTATCCAGAGCTCCTAGACTCTCACCTCCTAAATCTTTGGGTGTGATCCTCAGGAGATTCAGCATACCTTTAACACATGAAACATTCATTGTAATAGCTTTTGAAAGCCTATATTTGCTGATGTAGACATTTCATTAAGAGCCTGTCACATTTTTAAAATAATAATATCCATGAGCAACAGTCGCCTGTCAAGATCTACAAAAGGAAGACCCTGTACAGCTCATTTGTTTCAGGGAAAGGGTGACATTGGGTGACAGCTAGAGCCTGGAAAGACAAGCAGATATGTGTCTGCTCAGGAGTAAGTCCAGGTGAGATCAACAGGACTTCCTTTCAGGTAAGTGAGTAGAAGATTACAGCCTCGTATGTTTGGGTTTTATGGGGGAAAGATTATACAGTTCAATCTTATGCACCTCTATTCAGTTTGGACTTACTTCTGAGTAGACATGGATAGGAATGTGCTGCTGTTACTTCATTTTAATTTTGTTATAGTTAAATAGACTGCTATAGAACAAGGAAATAAATGGGCTAAATGAGCCAAAGATGTTTTCAAAGTGTGAACGTCCTCTCCATGAGAATAAATGTGCCTGGGCAATGAGTCCTGCCTGCCCCCATTAAAGTGAATGACAAACTTTCCTTTGCCTTCACAGGAGCTAAGATTTCACTCAATGTGACACAAGCAGATTATTTCCAAACAGACTGTCTTTTTGTGTTTTCTAGAAGGCATCAGGGCTTCTTTAAAACGTAAGTGTCTGCCAAGAGCCATCGAGCTTTGAACACATGTTTGGCTTTCTTGAAAACCATTGGCAAACTTCAGCTGCTGTATTTCAGACAGGCCTGGATCTCATTGTTGGGTGGGAAAAAATCCACCCTAATGAAAATAAACAGGTTAAGGCTACAACTCCTTACACGCTTACTTAGGAGCAAGTCTCATTGTACCTTACAAGAATTACTTCTCAGGTAGACATGCAAAGGATTTTGCTGTCAAAGCCTTTCATTGTTTAGCAGCAGCACAAAAATCGAATGAAATGAAAGGCTTTGTTTCATAATTGTGTATAGCCTGATCTTGCATGAAGGTCTGAGCGGTTTTCCCCTTGCCCTGTTCCTTTCTCAGGGAAAACCCACTCTTTCATGCTAAATCGGAGCAAATGTCAATTTGGAGAAAACCTGAATTGCCCTTTGCTCTGCTTGAGCGCTACAGAATAGTTTTCCCCGGGGGAAAGCAGCGTGACAAGAGGAAGTATGGATAAGCCCTATGTAAAATGGGCTGAAGTAGCAGAAGGGTAGATTTCAACAGAACATCAGGAGAAAAGTCTTGACTGTAAAAGCTGTTTGGCAGTGACCTTGGTTGTGTAAACGGCTTAAATATGCAGCTAAGCTGTTCTTTTTCTCAGTTTGGATCAAAGCTGGTTGGGGGTGGGGGAACACATCAAAACGCAGTATTTCATTAGAAACAACAGGATAGATACAAGATAGCTATTGATTGGGACTAACTTCATGCACATACCATGTACCAAAACAGAGAGTGGAGTGCACTCGATGCAGAGTCTCAAGGTGGAAACTGGGGGTGGGGTTAGGGATTTTCTACATCAGACAGGTGGTGAACATGATTTCCTCATCATGTTCAAATTCACATAAAGAACCTTTCAGCAGAGAGAGAGAACATCAAATACAGTGGTACCTTGGTTCTCAAATGTAATCCGTTCCGGAAGTTTGTTCGACTCCCGAAATCGTTCGAAAACCAAGACGTGGCTTCTGATTGGCTGCAGGAGCTTCCTGCACTCAAGAGGAAGCCACGTCAAAAGTTCGGCTTCCAAAAAAACTTCGAAAACTGGAACATTTACTTCCAGGTTTTCGGCCTTCGAGAACCAAGGTACGACTGTACTGTAGCTGTTCTTAAGAAGTATTGACAGGACATTGAGTAATTCCTAAAAACAACAGAGCACTGAGTTCAAAAATGGAAGAAAGGAACTTAGAAGCAAGCTGGCAACCGATGTAAGAATCCACAATGGCTGAGTTGGGGACCTTTGCTTAAACTATTCCTTGCCTCGTGATTAAGAAGGAAAAGGGCATCCCAAAGGGAAGGGCGAGAGTGTGTGGGAGAGAAACCGTTTCTTGCCTTCTGATTAAGAAAGGAAAATACATCCCAAAGGGGTGCATGTGAGAGAGAGAAAGACGTCACAACCCGATTATTGAGCATTCATCGTGATTTGTTTGCACAAAGTTTGTGGGGAGGTAAAGTTTGTAACCCCCACTGCTTACTGAGCATTCCTTATTATTTGTCTGCAGGAAGTTATACAATGACATAAGCACTGAAGAAGAGTTCTGCTGGATCAGACCAAAGGCCCATCCAATCCAGCATTTTCTTCTCACAGTGGCTAGCCAGACCACCAGCTGGTTGAGTGGTTGGTCAAGTAATGGTTATCCTACATGTTCCAGCACATTTCCACATCACTTTCCTTACTGCAAGAAGTGTTTGTGGGGGGGGGGGAGAGAGGAGGGAGTATTTTGCGCCTGAGCACTAAATCCACTTTAATAGTGCAACCTGAATCTACTGGTATATGTTTGAAGCCCACCTGCAAAATAGCAATTGTCTTGGAGGGAAAGAGACTGTTGGTGGATTTAAGTTTCCTATTATGAAGTAGCCATTTGACGTTTGGGTTTTGAGCCAGAGAGCTTTTGCTTGCTCATTAGAAGCTCTCCCTTTCCTAGGAAATACTAGTATTCTTCTCTGCATACCGCATGGCCAACCAATCAGAAACAAGGTCCTTGCTTTTATTGGTCAAAATGGATCTAATTCTACTGAAGTACAAATGGTCTTGTATTACACTAGTCTCGGCAAAAAGAAGGAGGGACCTTCTCTGAGTTGGGATCCAATCTCAGGCCTTGTTTTAGACACTGTTTTCTGGATCAGTTTATAGATATATCCAGAGGGGTTATAAAGCAGAGCTGGAGTCAAAGGATGAGTCCAGTTGGCTTTCTCCCCTGATATCTTTGCGAGTGAGTCTTTCCCATAAGGAAGTGCACACGATGTACCAAACCCATTGCCCTTCCGAGTCACAGGTTTCGTAAAGATGTTGTTCTGGCACATCACGATAGGGAAAGGTGAAATGTGTCCAGCACAAGCCAGGGTAATCCATTCCAGACATATGTGTAATGCGGGGGGGAAACAGGTGCAAACAATTGAGCCAGCTGTCAGTAAGCTCCAGTGATTGCTTTTGATAGCTTAATAGTTAGTTGATCCATGTGCAACATTGGCAACATCACTGCCATAGTTGACTGCCTCCTACACATCTGTAAACCTTTTCTAGGTGCTTCTTGACATGAGTGGGAGTCCGCAAAGCCCTGACATCATAGCCGGCTAAATTAGACATGATTGCTGCCATTTCTGTTTTCCTGCTACAGAACACGGAAAGCTGACAAATGTCAATAACTGCTAATAACTCACTAGCCACTACTGTTTGCCACATGCCACGCAAGGCATGTGCTCCAGCAAGCATCCATCATAACTCAGTTAGCTTGAGAATCTCTGTGTGGATAAAGAAATCATTATCCAGCCTTTCCATCTATCACTGATGGAACTTACTTCTGAATCAACATGCACTGATTGTACTGTAAGAAGCTTAGTCCTGTCCGTTACATTTCCACTCATGGGGTGGGGAAATGGATTAAAGGGGCGGGTAATAACAGGATAGCAGCAGCAAGTGGCAACCCTTCCATCTTGCATAAGTTCATAAATCGCAAGACTCAGATCCATTTCACTCAGTCAGCTCCACCCCCAGCTGTATAATTCATATAACATTTTTTTAAAAATGTAACACCCTTCTCCATTCTAGAAATCAATAGCCGGGTTCTGACAAACTATGAACTAGTTCTGTATACACCCAACCACTAATTTCTCCCAAGTTTTATTCGCCTGTGAAAGAGACTTCAGTTTTTCTGCCTCTTTTTCAGGGTGCTTTAGAATTTCTTTATCTTTTCAATGGGTGCAGGATTGAACTTAATATATCATTGTGAAGCAGCTGTGGGTGGTGCATGTTCTTTTATTCACATTAAACATTCTGCAGCCTCCCCTGCTTCCTACGTCTCCTGATCTTTTTTTTAAAAAAAAAAAAAACCCTGTGGGAGGAATTGACTCATTTTAAATGAAGTGTGAGAAGTTGAAAAGGTGACTACTGAGCATCTGATGTGCTCCCTGACTTTGTTTTTGAGATAAGGTTTCATTTATTTATTTATTTATTTAAAAAAGCTCTCTGCACTGATTTCTTTGAAAAATAAAAATGCTTCTCTCTTGAAAATAATGAACAGTGGCCAGGCACGCAATAGGCAATGTGGTTTCCCTTTTGCACATACATAAAAGCCCAGTTGAGGATGTCATGGGGTTTTCAGGAAGTGAAGGCACCCAGAGAGGCTGCAGGGTGCAGATTTGAAGACTGAAAGAAAGGACACACACAAGCATCCCTTGGCCACCTCAGGAGTAAGCTAATTGCAGCAAAATAACCTCCACTCTTTCCACAATAATTTCTCCAATTTTTTCTCTCCCTTTTCATGTTCAAATGTAATTGCTGCTCTTGGTAATTGATGGAGAATAATAGGGGGAAATGCAGGAGTAAAAAGGTAAAGGTAAAGGGACCCCTAACCATTAAGTCCATTCGTGGACGACTCTGGGGTTGCGGTGCTCATCTCGCTTTATTGGCCAAGAGCCGGTGTACAGCTTCCGGGTTTTGTGGCCAGCATGACAAATCCGCTTCTGGTGAACCAGAGCTGCTCACGGAAATGCCGTTTACCTTCCTGCCAGAGCTGTACCTATTTATCTACTTGCACTTTGACGTGCTTTTGAACTGCTAGGTTGGCAGGAGCAGGGACCGAGCAACGGGAGCTCACCCCGTCGCAGGGATTCAAACCGCCAACCTTCCGACTGGCAAGCCCAAAGCTCAGTGGTTCTGTGAGCTGTTGGGTTTGTATTTCACAGAGGGACCATCCATGCCTCATGGCAGATCACTGGGGAACTGATGGGAATTTCAAAAGCAACTTGCTAAGGTGAGACATGGTAGTCTACTCTTTTTGCACGTGTGTGCAGGTAATAAAGACATGGCATGAACTGCAGACAGGTTTCTGGAATTCTGCATGATCACCAGGCAGTAATTTCTACATTTTACCCAGTGTTTATTGAGGTGTGGCCATCTCTCACAGGCATAATTCCATGCCTGGAAAAAGTGTGCATTGGTTCTAAAAGTGGCTGATAATCATGGCCTGGCTGGGACAACTCAGTTTCTTCCTCCTAGAATTTGCTCCATCAGTGGCCATTCCACCTGGTCTTTCTGTAAATTGAACAGAGCAAGGAACATAGGAATCTGCCTTAAACTGAGTCAGAACACTGGTCCATCTATCTCAGTATCATCTGCACTGCCTGGCAGCAGTGCTCCAGGGATTCAGACAAGAGTCTCTTCCAGCTATTCCTGAAGATGCTAGGGCCTAAACCTTCCAGGACCTAAACTTTTTGCATGCACAGCAGATTCGCAATGATCCTCAAGTGCCTTACCTCCCCTCTTTTCTTCCTATAAGCCATTATAACACAAGAAGATCATGATGGATCAGGCCAAAGGCCCATCTAGTCTAACATTCTGTTCTCAGAGACCAACAAGATGCCTCTGAGAAGCTTGCAAACTAGACATGAGTGCAACAGCACTCTCCCAAGTTACATGCTTCACAAGTGTCCCGGAAAAACCATCCCATTTTTTATCATAAGAGAACAGCAGCCATATTGGTTGCCACGATCTCATGCAATTTTGGGGTATGATTTCTCCCAGGGGGGGAGTGCTTTTTCGGGGCTGCGATCTCACACAGTGCCTCAAAACACACATTTTGGGGCACATGTCTGAAAAGGCACTTTGGGGGAGGGAGCGTGGTACGAAATCAACTTCATGCTCTCGCAATAAAAGAAAAGGAAGATGGCATCCAGGAAGATGGCATCTCGAATTTTGGCTTCAAGGTGTTAGAGGGTATGAACTTATTTCCCCAGAAACTGGTACTCAGAGGCATAATACCTCTGACATTGGAGAAGAAGAAGAAGAGTTTGGATTTGATATCCCACTTTATCACTACCCGAAGGAGTCTCAAAGCGGCTAACAATCTCCTTTTCCCTTCTTCCCCCACAACAAACACTCCGTGAGGTGAGTGGGGCTGAGAGACTTCAAAGAAGTGTGACTAGCCCAAGGTCACCCGGCAGCTGCATGTGGAGGAGCGGAGACATGAACCCGGTTCACCAGATTACGAGTCTACCGCTCTTAACCACTACACCATGCTAGCTAGAACATAACCAGCATGACTAGCCCCTGAATTTTTTTTCCTTCATGCATTTGTCTAATCCTCTTTTAAAGTCATCCAAGTTGGGGACCATCTCATCATCCTGCCATTGGATCTGTCTAGTCTAGTCTAATTTTAATTTTGGGTGCAGTGCAGGGTGGCTTTTCAATGCCTGATAACAACCATAAGTGATAAAGTTATTAAATAATACCTTCAAGTCTTCATTTTTGTCTCTTTTTTTACTCCTTACTTCTTTTGGCGTTTAGCATTTCACAGAATCTTCTGTTGACCTCTCGGTTCAGAATCGTTCCTACCACAAGAGCAGCTGTCCCTGCCGAAGAAATCATGGATTCTGTTCAATTCCCCCCAAGCATCTCGAGGCCTTTAGGCATGTGCTATAAATTTAAAAGTTCTAATTATAGCCGTGAGCAGCAGGAATTACAGTCATGAAAAGCAGGAACAAATGGAAGAATGGCTCAGCAACTGAAAGAGATCGATTTTGCCTTCCCCTCCCCTCTGGGCCACCCTCTCTTGAGGATCTCTGAGGGTACATCTGCCACCTTGACAAAGCACACCCTCCCGCAGTCACCCAGCAGCTCAACTTATAAACCTACCAAACCTGAGAAGGGACAGGTCTTTGATACATAGCCTCTATTTGCCACAGTTATCTGTCTTGTGGGGAAAAAAGTAAACACAAAAGGACATCAAGATGCCCTGCATATTTCTGGTTAGAATTATTCACAATCAAAACTTTAAGAAAGAATGGGAAAGATTTATAATTTATTTAGGAGACCACTGTAAGCAGATGAAAACATTAGCAGGATTCTAGTAACACTTGTTATGTAACAAATACTATGGAAAATATGGAGAGATATAAAATATGGATGATGAAATAATATGCAGTTGAAAACGTTGACAATAGGACCCGTGGAGGGGATGGTGGGAAGACTGGAGATTCAGGGAAATCTCTAAATAGGGATATAAATTTGGTATTGTTATAAATTTGCACTTGTAATTTCAAATAAAAATTATTTTGGAGGGGGAAAGAATTATTCACAGTCAATACTAGGTTTTCTGTCAGGGCACTTCAAAAATTATTAATATTGTTATTATTTAGACAGAAAGGTGAAATAAGCCCAAACTGAAATGTTTCTAATTTGGTTCCGTTTCAAAGTTTAGCAGATGCCAACTTTGGTTCCACTGCTATGATCCAAAATGGTTATTATAAGTCCGAGCAGCACATCACGGTCAGGGGAAAAGGCAATGTGGTTTGCAGCGACCAGAAAGGTTAATCTAAATTATCCCGGAGATTAGCTCTGAGACAGTGCGCGGTTCCACAAACATCACCGCTGGTGTCCTGAGCAGTGATCTGATACTCTTTGCTTTTGTTAGCATTTGCAGGGAGACTAATCCAGAAAACTCGGGCGAGGTGAAGACATAATTTTATAGGTGAAGTTGTCAGTCTCCTTGGGTGAGTTATGGGGCTCGACTGACAGTGGAACAGTAGCGTGGAAGTTACAGGTCAAGATGCTCCAAAGGAGCTCTCACTGAACAAAGCAATCCAAAAGGCAAAGGCGTAAAATTGCAGTCTCTGTAAAACATAAGGCAGCGGGGCCTCACTTTGTGAAAATGGCAGCGCTCCCCATTTGCTAGGTATGATCTGAATGATCGTTCTGCTAGCTTGGAATAAATGGGCAGACAAGAAATCTTCGCAAAACAGTAAAGACCATACTTGTGGCAAAGCAGCATTCATTCCTCCCCTACCCCTTTTATAAGAACCTTCCTTACACTAGCTCAGTTCATTGGTCCATCGAGCTCAGGCTACCAACACTGACCGGCAGCAGCGACTCTTCAGGATTTCAGGCAGGGTCTTTTTTCATACCTGGAGATGCCAGGGTTCTTCTGCATGCAAAGCAAATGCTCCACAGCTTTTCCCTCCAATGCTCACATCCCTGCTATCCTTTTAAGATAAATGGATCGAGATCTTCCTGGCTTAAGCTGCATCTCCGTTATTATTCAAAGAAAACAAGCACCTAACCCTCATGAAAGTGGAGGTCTTGAATGTGCATCATCTGCTAAACAATTACTTGGGCTTTTTTTTTTTTTTTTGCAAACTGCCTTGTGATAAGACTTTCTAAAAGACAGGCTATAAATGACAAAATAAGAGAAAATATATCATAAGAGCCCCTGATCAAAAGCTTTATGTTTATTTCAATACGTGCATAGAGTTTCTGGGGGAGTAGACTGCCCCAGTCATTTCTAAAGAAGGCCCAGTTGTAAATAAGCATCCCTTTGTACTCACAGAATTGCCCCACTTTACTGGAAAGTAAGCTGGGGTGGTTGTGCCATTTCAGTAAATGAGTGACATTTTCTCACAACTCTGATGTAGGCTGATCACGGAATACGGGAGCCAGGAGTGCGCAGGTTGGGATTCTGAGTGACAATACCAAGACTAAAAATCATTCACCATCCAGCTGCCTTCGCTGTTTCCATCTAGGGGGCGATGCTGCTTTACTGCCAGTGCCATCTGTCCTCAGATGCTTCAACCTGCACACTGCGACTACCTGTTCTGTATTTTCTTACCCTCTTCATAGTGCTGTTTCATGAGGTTGCTTGCTAGACAAGACTGCTAGCATCTGCTTTTCAGCACCATGCAAATTCTCAACCTTTAATTTTAAAAACAAACCAACCTGAAAAAAGCAATTTATGCAACATTAAACCTAGATATTATAGCCATGATAGCATCAAATTCCATGTACATTTAAGGCCTTGTCCTAGAAAGTTACACCTCCCAACTCCAGAATGCTACTGTGACTTTGAAAGAAACTCCTACAGGTCCCATATTCATGCATACCTGGCCGATATACGTGTCTCGCCATCCTCACAATTCATAAAAGAAATATGGTTGGACTAGATGAAACTTATGGTCCCTTCCAACGCTACAATTCTATGTTGTGGTGGTTGGGATTCTAGTTTCTCCATTATTGGGAAGTCCCAAAGTTTAGTGTAACAGTTCTGGATATTCAGACCCAAGGTGCTTTTGCAATGCTAGTTGGCAACATATGAGCAGCTGGCAGCCACCAGCATGGTCACTGCTGGTCACTGCTCCCCACTCAGCACATGCACAGTTTCATAGTGTCGGGTTAACAGTCCCTCTGCCTCCTCTACTGTCTTGAGATGCCCTCCAGCAACAGCACTGCCCTCCACATCATGCAGTAAAACACGCATGTGTTTAATGCCTCTTTGCATTTAATGTTTCCCCCCTCTCCCCTCTGTAAATAGCAGCCACTGGTGTGCTGGGATGATAGCAGGATATCCACAGGATCTCAGCAGGATCACAGCAATAAGGATGGCAGTTTAACCTTTTCCTCCCATGCTTCAGTGCTGATGAAAACTGCTCCTCTGAAGCTGCTGTTTGCATTCAGAGGAAAGCTCCTATTGGTGCCTTCCAATGCAAATAGCAGCTTCAAAAGAGCAATTTTTTGTGTTGGGATTGTAGCCAAGGGGGAAACTCCCTTTCCAAACTGTTTAGACCCCAATAATTATCACACCTTGGCTGCTATTTGCTTCTTTGAAAATGCACATTAAATGCAGAGGCACATTTAACGTCTTATCTTGTTTGCCCCTCATCGCCAGACAGACAGTGGTAACCCTGAGCCAACCATCTCATGGGCCATCCTTGTTCTTAATGCATTACTAATCAATAACCCACTTAATACATTTTTTCCTATATGAGTGGGAATCATCTTTGCGAAGGGGAACACATGTGCATTATAATGTTTGAAAGGGTGGCATGAACATACTCAAAATAAGGTAAGAGTCATGAAACCTCGCAGAGGAATGTGCGATTGGCACTTGCGTTCTGGTGAAAGAAGGCAGCCTGTGGCCTGAGCCAAGTTTAAATGGCTGTGTATATGGTGAGCCTAAACAGGACGTGGACATCTGAGCTTGGATTACCGGGGAATGTACGCGAGCAGCAATTATCATCATCACAATGCAACATTTGGACTCCGATCCATGCTTCTTTAGCAACATCAGAAAATTTGGAATGCAATGGTCTGTTCTTTTAAAGTAAATTGCTACCCTCATCGTTCCATAGAAAACCTGAAAGCACATGTACAATTCCTGCTCGGGGCTTTGAAAAGGGAAAGGTTGTGGGGAACTGAGACCTGGTTGCCCAGGCCTTTCATTTTGTAAACCTTTTGTGCAACCTCACGAAGGCATCATTCCAATCACAGCGTTTCTGTGGCCTAACAATATCTTACATATATCATTCCTTTATACACCAATAAGCAAGTTCCACTGCATGCAAAAAAAGAAAGAAAACCCCTCCATTTTCAGTCATACTGTTTGCAGATCGCAGTGTGTGTGTGTGTGTGTGTGTGTGTGTGTGTCAAAATTTCCTAATCTGCTATTTTTCTTCCCAAGAGCAAAAATTTGGATCTCATGGGCACAGCGATCGATCTCATATTATTCTTATTTTTAAAAGGGAAAAGCTGCGGGTTTAACTCTTGTTTTTCAGTAAAGAGCAAGTGTGCCAAATAGACAGTGCAAGTTAAGGTACTTCTTTGCCTCCTGACGTGGCACAATTGTATATGTTCCAATGGCATTATCCGCAAGATAATTTCAGTCTGAAGTGTGATTTTCCATTTCAGCCTCCATTTCACCGCAAACTGTACAGTATTTGTTTAGAGCACCCGAGCCTGTCACAACGTTGATGAACCTTCCTTGAAGTGGTGGTTATTTATAGCCAACTAGACAGAACACTAGTCTGATCCAGTCTGTTAATTTTCATGTGTTTGTTATCTGTCCCTTAAACACTGGAAAACAAACCTCATTCACAGCATTATTGTCTATATAACATGGCTCATTTGGTATGGTGTGTACTCCTTCGTTTGCTTTATTCAGGTACTTAAACATCAAAAGGGATCCAGTGCTTGTCCCATCAAGCTAGGATTTTGGCTGATGTTCTCTGAATTTAGCTCCTTATAATAATAAATACATTGTTTAAAAACACTACACGATGCCTGGTGCCTGCATTTTCAAATTTAGGTTAATTGAACGTAAGCATGGGTTTGGATGAACAATGAGACCAAATGATAAACAACAAAAAAACAGGGTAAATGCATCTTGTCAAGGTCACTGCAGAAATAATAACCTACTGCTAAAAGCTGACGTGGTTTGTTCGACTTGGCGTATTGTAAAGAAAGCTCGGAATGAATGCACATAGTGATGTTTGACCTTTAGGATGGCATAGTGCATGTATATAAAATGCTGAGTTAGAAAACTGTCAGATAAAATATAGAGATGAGATAATAGTCAGAAAGATAATGTTAAATGGGTTCCCAGTATGCTAAAACTATCAGGTTACTTTGAAGTGGCATGTGACCTCACTAGGATATCAGTTTCTTTTGTGCTCACTGGTGTTTGTTTTGAGGATGAGGACATGAGATGCACGCAGGACTAGTGCCATCTGCTGGCAGTCTCCTGAAGGACAGGAGCACAGCCTGACCGTTGCTTTGCATTTTGACGGTGGTGCATTTATCTATGAATTCATATTGCCACATAGTATAAGCCTGTGAGTGAAATTGGGTTGCATGAGAGTCCAAGTATGCGTCTCACACAAATATGTGTAATGAACTCACAGTGGTTGCTTTTTCTAAAGTAAAATTAGCTACGGTAGTAGTGATTTGAAGTGTAAAACTTGCAGGAAAATCTTACACTTTCCCTACATTATGCCTCACCACCCCCAAACCACCCCAAAATCCATTTCCTTTCCCTGAAGAAGTAGTAGTCCAAACAAGCTATATAAGTAGTATTTTGATGTGAACGGTTGTTAACAAAAACATTCAAAATTATATATAATAAGACTAATCAAATATATATGCTGCAAAAAAAAAACCCAACCATTTTAAATGATACTGTAATTGCAAACTAAGTTAGTTAGTGTGTTCTCATTCGATATTAATTCAGTTGCAGATAATCAATAGCTATCGACAGCAATATATCTGTGGGGAAAGTTTTAATGCAGGATCATGAACATCAACATAAAAGGTACCTATGTTGCAACAAAAAATCAGGATTGCCTGTTCCATTGGCAACATCAATGTGATGAGTTGCTTATTTCACTACAGATAGATTTCATATATTTTTGTACTAAAGTATAACTAGACTTTAGTAGCCAGCAACAAACATTTATGCTGAAGGTGTTTTTTGTTTGTTTGCTTGCTTGTTTGTTTTTTGAGGGTTTTTTCAGCCGGAACTCACCAGAACTCAGTTCCAGCCCCTCTCAGGTAGGCGCCATTGCCATTGGAAGAGAGAGGTGTTCATGGTGAGTTCTGGCACCTCTTTTTCTAGCAAAATAGCACTCTTGTGTGAGTGCTCCACAGGCAGTAGCACTCTTATATTTCTCCTTCTCCTCCTCCTGGTAGGAAAAGTATTCATCCAGACTGGTGTGTCATTCATAGAATACTTCTGGGAGACTAGGGGAATCCCAGACAGAAGATGTCTACTCTTGCCGTAGGCTGTTTACAGTATGGGTGGTCACCTGGCTGAAGTGCCAGCACCTCCTTGCACACTGAATAAAAGTGGGCAGGAGGCAAGGAGGGTCGTTCACTGGGGGAAATAAAGGAAGGACAGTCTCCAGATGATGTGTTGAAGGTAATTAGTAAGTGGGGTAATAAGAATAAGAATAACAGGCTTAAAAAAAAAACCCGCTAAAATATATATTAGTCCTTTTTGGTGACAGTACTCACTGATAAGGAGTACCGCCACATATTGTTTTGATGTCCATGGTAGCCATTTTCCATTGGCATCCATGACACTTTTATCAAGATATGAGCACCAACACCTCATTTTTTACACACACACACACACACACCTGTATGTGTGTGTCCATACAAGGAAATCCACATTTATTACAGAGGCAAGTATATGTATCATTTGCACAGCAAAGGTGGAAGAAAACCTAGCTTACCCTACAAGAACAAACAATATCTGGATAGCTCGGTTGGTTAGAGCGTGGTGCTGATAATGCCAAGGTTGAAGGTTCAATCTCCGTATGGGACAGTTTCATATTCCTGCATTGCAGGGGGCTGGACTAGATCAGGGGTTGGCAAGGTTTACCTCGCCTGGGCCTGTTCACTCCAGCGGAGATCCGTCCATGGGCTGGATCGCGTGTGCGCATGAGCACGTGCGCCCATGATTTCTGGCGTCTGCGCAGACGCGATTTCCAGCGCTGTGGAAGCGAGTTCCCACGCCGCGCTGGTTTAGCGCATCACACAGGGACACTGAGCGGGCGACTCGGTTCGGGGGTGGCTCATGGGCCGGTTAAATGACCCCCGTGGGCCGCTTGTGGGCCTTAGGTTGCCGACCCCTGGACTAGATGATCCCTTGCAACTGCAACTCTATGATTTGCTTCTGTTTCGTGTATGTCTGCATGCTGAAGGTCCCTTAAAGACTCTGCCATCCCCGTCAGCTGTGGTAGCCTAAGCCTTGAGCCAAGGATGGGGAACCTGCGATTGATGTCAGCTGTGGTCCAACATCCAATGGAGGCTGGTCCATTAGGGCGAATGGGGTGCGGCCTCACCAGCTTCAGTCTGCAGTCAGCCAGTCCCCCGCCTGCTAGAGCCAGACTAAGAAATAAGTACTGCCTAATAGCTTCCCCTCCTTAGTGTGTGTTGCCCATTGGTAATTCAGTAGGGAAGAGGATGGGGACTAAACTAGAATCAGCTGACTCTGTCCATCATGGGCTCCATCTCCACATACTATTAGTCCTCCTGCCTTCCGTTCCACCACTGCTAGGAGCCTCTGGAGGCACACTGATCCCTCATCCCTGTCTTAAGGGCAATGACAATATGAGGCTACACAGAGGTGGAGCTAGCTGCTCAGGCACTCGGAGCGGTGCACCCGGGGGCGGGGGAATTCACCCAAAGGGGCAGCGATACCCACGGCGAGCGTCCCAGGGGCGGCCAGCATCTCAGGGGGTGGTGTGGTGAGCATGGGGGCAGCAACGCCCACAGCGAGCGTCCTGGGGGCTGGCACGGTGAGCGTCCCAGGGGGGCACCACCCGCAGCCATGTCACCCCCCCCTCAGGTATGACACCTGGGGCAGGCCACACACCCACACACCCCTCTTCCTACGCCACTGAGGCTACGAGTTTAATCTGCTGCTCTGCAGGAGATGCAGCATGCTGTGCAAAGGAGGTGTTGTTCTTCTTAACAGTAAGGCTGGTTGTAGTTCCTGCTCTGGGTCTTCCTTTGAAGCTAGGCCTCCGCTTACTGTATCAATTCTCTAGCAAAGGAAAATAAGGTAAATGCCATTCTTCTGTTCTTTTCTTTGATGACCTTAAAGGTCAGCTGGTCTGGAGCCTCCGTGGATTCAGAAAATCTGGCACGGCTAATTCCAGTCTCACTCAGGGTGCCAATTTCTACTGCGTTTCCTGAGAAAATGTCATGTGGCCCAATGGCGAATGGCAATGCCTTAGTTGTAGAGCATTTGCTTTGTATACCGATGATCCCAGGTTCAATCTCCAGAATCTCCAAAACTGGGAATGTCCCCTGTCTGAAACCCTCCAGACTACCAGTCTACTCAGCTTGATGGACCAACGGTTTGACTTGGGGGTACAGCTGCTTCCTATGTTCCCATGCTAACTATATCTACAGTAGGTGGGATAGTACTCTTTGTGCACAGTAAGAGGCCCCTCACCTGTCTTCTCTCTTTCCATTGCAGCTACTATTGTACTGGATCTAAATTTAAGCCTACATTGCCAATAAAATGAGCTTTGCATCCATTGATATGCATCTTAATAACAGGACCACAATGGGGGGGGGGAGCAGTCCCAATCATGATTTATATAACATTTTGCTGTTCTCATCACATACGGATGGTTGGCAGTGAAATAAAAATGTTAACCACAGAACATTTGATTCAAGCCAAAGTTGGACTGTAGCTCTCTGGGAAATGAATTTGCTGCTGAATTTCTTTTTTTTTTTTTAAGTTGCCTTAACTCAGTCTTTCCTTTTATCACTGCAAGGTTTCGGGCAGTTTGTCATAAACCCAGACGTGAGGTCCTTGGATGTCTGGCTATCTAGTCTGCGCATCAAGCCACACACAGCGATGTGTGCATACCCTCATGTGCACTTTTTGGCAAATTGCATCGTTGTTATTCCAGGCACAATTTGTGTATGGAAAAACACAAATGCGGAGATTTATATATGCAGGAAATTAACATCATTCTTGTTGTTGGCTTGGTATAAACAGCTTAGCTGCAGAAGAAGATGCAAAGTTGGTGAAGAAAACAGGCTCAGGTCTTGACATTTTTTTCCACCCAGGTGGCATGTACACTAGTCCAATCGACGTCGTCTAGCGGAGGCTAATCCATTTGGGCAGATGAGACACTGGCCCACCAACCTCAATTGGCCTTCAGCCTCTACCTGCCTGCCTGCCTTGGTAGAACATCCAGGGTCTCGCAGTGGCTGTCAGCTTCCTCCTCCTTAGTCTCAGTGTTGCCTCTTGTAGAACCCAGCAGGGGAAACGATGGGGACACAACTAGAATTAGTTGGCTCTGCATGTCATGGACTCTAGCTCCATCTGTCATTGGCTCTCTGGGTCTATTGTAGTTATTGTGTATATGACCTTAAGGCAGGGGTAGGCAACCTAAGGCCCAATCGCCTTCTCAATCCAGCCCGATTTGTGGGGCATAGGAATTCGTTCTTTTTTTTTTTCAAAATATAGTCCGGCCCACCACATGGTCTGAGGGACGGTGGACCGGCCCATGGCTGAAAAAGGTTGCTGACCCCTGCCATAAGGCAATTGGAACAATTTGGTCAAATTGGGCCCCGCGTGCCGCTCCTAAGGGGGCTCCTGCACCAAGGCAATCTAGATGGATTTTACTTATATCTATAAGATTTTGCAGACTTTGGCTGTGAACTGTGGCCCTACAAAAAAAAATTCAAGTTGCGCCCCACTGCTTCAAATTGGGCCCCACTGGCTAGCCCTGAGTCTCATAGTTCCTAGGCCTGAGTTGCCCTGTCCTTGCATGAAGTCTTGGGTTTGCAATTTTGGGAGAGGGGAGACTGCAGCACTGGGGAGCGGGTGGGCTGGCGAGGCCCCCTAGATTTAGAGGCCCAAGTTGTCCTGCCCTCACATGAAGTCTTGGGTTTGCAATTTTGGGAGAGGGGAGACTGCCCACTGGGGAACGGGTGGGCTGGTGAGGCCCCCTAGATTTAGAGGCCCTAGGCTTCAGCCTACTTAGCCTATACATAAATCCGGCACTGAGTCAAGGCAGCGGCCGCCCCTCTGCCACCGCCATCACTGCAGCATCAACACACACACACACACACACACACACACACACACACACCGGCCGACCAGATTGGTTGACCCAAGGAGTGATGCAGCTGGGGACTCCCTAATGGCGCGGGGGCTAGCCACGCCCCCCGCACCGAGGGGAAAGCTTGTGACGAGCCCGCAAAAAGGAAATGGCTTTGGTAGGCAGGCGCTCGGGGACCGCAACAGATTGCTTTTTCAAAATTGCCTGGGGGGCCGTTTGAAACCAGCCCGGTGGCCACAAATGGCCCCCGGGCCAGACTTTGGACATGCCTGCTGTATGGTGTAGATTTCCCATGGTCTTGCATCACACAGGGGGTTCTACACTACCGGTAGTAGAGCTGCAGACAGTACACCTCCAGTTCATGGAAGATGAGGGGGAGAAAATGCTCGTCTTTGCTCTCCCAGGCCACCTGTCCTACTTACTCATGAGTATACCGCTTGAGTGTCCTTCTTGAGCTGAGATGTGAGCCTGGGCCACTGGAGTTGGGCGACGGGACTGCCTGGTCCCTTCTACCTTTGCAATTCTGCAAATTTCCAGGAAAGCATTTTTGAAAAGCAAAAGAAGCAACACCAGAAAAATAGAATAGTGACTGATGCCTGTGCCTTCAGTTGTCCAAAATAAAGCACCAGATTGGGGCTTTCAACACGTAGGTCCAGAGCTACATTTTGCTACTCAGGCCTTTCTCCATTTCCTCTCAGGGAGCCCATTCATCATTGATGCTGACATATCTCTGGCCCCAACTGCAGCTGCCAGAGAGTTTTTGTCATTTTATAATAAATCTAATAGGAGTTGCATATGACACGCGATGAGGAATGAAGAGCCTTCGCTGCTTTAAAATGAGTAGCTGCGAGTGCCAGAATGACATGCAGAAACAGAAGGGGATGGAGCCACAGAGAGTTTCCAAGTTCCACGTAAGGAAATGTGCTGATTTTTCCACTTAACGGACACAGAGTCCAAAGTATTTCCCCCCTTTTAACTTCAATGCAGCTGATGCTGCCAAGAAATTGGGGCAGCGGAATGCTGCTAGGAGAAGACACCTGGAGCCAGAGAGCACATACTCAACAATTCCTGAACTTATGGGGCAGCCCCAGCTCCACTTTTCCTGGGGTTGTTTAAGACCTGTGTGCCCTGAGCGAAGGCAGAAGAGGAAAAGGCCAACCCATGCAGCCAGTGTCGTCTGTTCCTGAAGTCAGCATGGCAATATTTTATACCGTTTGTTTGTGTTAATATTTTAAATTATGCTGATATTACATTGGTATTTCACTCCAGCTAAGCTGAATAAAATTCATTCAGACGCACAATTTAAGGGTTGGAAGTTCCCAGCTAACAATGCACCTTTGTCACATATGCAGTGGGATTGTCAGAAGGCTTATGATTTTGGGAGGAAAATAGTCAGAACTATAGTGAAAATGATAGGTTGCAAATTAAGATACATTCCAGTGCTAGTCTTAGTTAGGGATGTAAGAAAGCAGTAATTTCTGTTCCAACTTGTCTTCATCTCACTCAGTGCTGTTTCCATTCTGCTGCAGTTCAGATTCCACTGCATATTACATTATTATTCTTGCTGTCAATTTAATAGAATTATGTGCATAATTTTATGTTAGTTACAAATTTAATATAATTAATGATGTCATTATTCCCACACCATACATTTAAGTGAAGAGGGCATGCAATTTAAATGGGGTGGGTGGGATATCATTAGTTACGTATTTTTGCAGACTAAATACAATCAATCAATATTTGCTGGATTGATTTCCATTCTGGGCATGGGACAAATATGCAAACATTGGCAATTTCTATTTCCATTTTTGTTGAAATTCTCTTGTCTTGCTTAATGTGATTGAGGAAAACACGTGTAACAACTTGAACTTCTTAATGCCAATTATGTTAATAGCAGATCTATCTATAAGGGAGTGGTTACTGAAACATTTCGAGATGGTAGAGATGGACAAATGGAGATGGAAAATGTTGGATTGATTAGTTTATAGAGATGGACTTGTTTTATTAATTATTGGAGTGTAATTATGCCAATGTAAGGCTCTTGAAAGACATTTATTTTTGTAAACAATAGTTTACTTGCAAATGGCTATTTGCCAATTGGATTAATAAAAAAAATCGTAAACTGCTTTGGCAGAAAGGAGGTATGTAAATGCAACAAGTAAATTAGTAAAGTGCTTGAATTTCTATTTTGCTGCCTGTTCATCTCCGTCTTATAGCATTGTACAGTGTATTCATTCATGTTTGTAATATTGCCTCCTTTGCTAATAAAATTTTACAAGCAACTTTTTTGTAGAGGAACACAAAACAAGACTGTTTCTTATGCTTTTAAAAATATATATATCCTGAAATAAATATTCCATCAAAGAGACTTTTGTTTCACAGTGGCAAGTCTCAAGTGACTTGAATGATATCATGTTCAAAACCTGGAGTATGATCCATTTTTACAGTAGATTTACTCTATCACAGTTACTAATCAGATTAGTACTGCTTTCATTCTGACAAGCTTTTAAAAGTTAGGAGTAATTAAGGAAGTTGCATATAACAGCAAAGGAGCATGTGATGTTGAGTTTTGATTTCCAGGGAACTACTTTTGCTAGCTGCTTCATCCCTGAAAACAGCTTTCAAATGAAGAATTAATTGTTTGTGGATAGGCAGAGCCTCTAAGAGAAACATGAGGGTCTGATGCCCATTATTATTATTATTACTACTACTACTATTTATTACATGTGTATATCATCCAAAGATCACAGGGTGGTTCACAACATAAAAATGCAAAATGAGAACACAAAATGCATAATAAAACCAGAACAAAAACAAGCCAATAACCCTCCTCCCATAAATACATTTAAACAGCCATAGAATCAGTGGCAGACCTTGACATCTCATATTTCAGTGGCACCCTGTGGGATGCCAAAATTTGGTGCCTCTCCCGTCACCTTCTGTTGGATGTCGCTGTGGTGCCTGCTGAAGCTTCCCAGAAGCTCCACACCCGGTGCAACCAAATCGGTCTCGCTGCCCTAGATCTACCTTTGACAGAATGTCCAATCAGCCCAAGGCCTGGTTATAGAGAAGCCACATTCTCATGAGAAAACAATTCCTGAATGGCAGCAGTACCAGAGCAAGGGAGTGCATCTTTCCTCCCAGGAAGCAATGGCACAGGCCTAAGCCCTTTTCAGGTATGCAGATTCTGGATTAATTTAACGCATGAGAGTGGACTGTGGGGACAAGCACTCCAGATCTGCTCCCATGTGCTGTTCATGAGGCAGAAACAGTGACAAACATTAAACACCACCTAAAAAACCATCTATTTAAGAAGGTATTCCAGGACTCTCAAGGTTCATCACATTGCTCTGTTATTTATTGATATTTAACTGAACGTTTTATTAATGGTTTCTCTGGTTTTTACTGATGTGTTTCTTGGTATTTTTGGTTTTAAATGTTGTATATAGCTACAGCTTTCTTTTTCTTTATTACTTTACTGTGTTTTATGTAAACCACTTCAGGATTTTGAATATTAAGCAGTATATATTCATATTATTGACGATGCATATTTTGCATATTAAGCAGTATATATTCATATTATTGACGATGATGCATTTTAAAATGTCCACTGTGCTAATACAGTTCTCAATGCCCAGTTAAAAACATTAAATCATAGAATCTGGAAGGGACTGCAAGGGTCATCTAGTCCAACTCCTTGCAATGCAGGAATGTCAACCACCTCATACATGACAGATGGCCAGCCAACCTCTGATTAAAAACCTCCAGTGGAGAAGAGTCCACTACCTTTCAAGGGCGTCCATTTCGCTGTTGAACAGCTCTTTCTGTCAGAAAGTTCTTCCTGGTGTTTAGTTGGAACGGGAGCAGAGGCAGCTAACTCCCCTCACCCCAGAGAATGTATTCCAAAAATCTAGGAGCCATATTGGAAAAGGTATTTTCCTTCATCCTCAACCAAATGGCTTCCTTCCATAGCAGACCTGCTCCCAGAGCAGTTACACATAAGGAAAACAGTTTCCAATGAAGCAAATGAGGGGGGTATTTTTCCTTTGCAAATTGCAATTCCACCCCCCAATCCAAATCAGCATCATAGTGGCAGTTAAAAAGTTAAAGGCACCCCACAAAAAGGTCTTCATCCAGATTTAGGGCCCTGAAGTAGCAATTTGCCCTTTTAAAAAAAATCAAATATCACTGCACTTAAGGGCACAGATACAGAGCTAATGCATCCTCTCCTTTAGCCCTCATTCATTTCAGTAGGCATTTGTCTAAAAACAGAAATCTGAAACTGATGATTTCCTAATGCATACTTTTTGTCATACAAATTCTGATCAGAGTTCTTATTTTAGGCATGCGTGTGCAAGCAAGAGATTTCCAGTAAGTGTTTGGTTACAACTAAATTTTTAGTCATCTTTTTGGCAAGGAGTACTTATTTACAATAACAAGGCTTCTTTGATGTTCTGGTCATTGCTAACCACTCAATAAATGAATAAATCATTGTGCCCCCCCTACATGCATCAAGCCTTTTTTTAAAAGAAAAAAAATGGGGAATTTAGTGTTACAAGAAATCTCTGTCAGCATGTTAGTTTCATCAATATGGATATAGACAGATATACATAGGAACCAGTTTTCATAATAAATCCAGCTAGGTAAATAATGAATAACATCTAATTTCCCTTTGAAGCCAATTACTGTGTGGTGTGTTTTTTTTTAATTAAATATATTTTCATAATGGTTCCTCCCCCTCTCCAGTTTCATAGATGGCGATAGTCATCTGGCATCCTCAAAGACAGGAAACGAGCCTTGAACCCAGGTTTCACCACTCCCATACCTGATGCAGGCTCTTATGGTCGATAGAAGTCTGTTGCCTTTAGTTTATAGGATTGTAGAGATGCAAGGGACTACAAGGGTCATCTAGTCCAGCCCCCTGCAATGCAAGAATCTTTTGCCCAACGCGGGAATCGAACCCACGACCCTGAAATTAAGAGTCTCCCTCTCTTATACTTGACTTGCTGATAGGCTACACTCTGCTGTGAATGTTCATTTTATACAAAAAAAGTATCAGGTGTTGTAATAATTGTGATCAAACAAAACCAAAACTCCAAAACACCAAATTGGCTAATAAATATTGAGAGCAGTTTACTCAATCAAACATGTTAAAATGAACACATTAAGGTGCAGCGTGCAAATCCAAGCCTGTAAACACTCAATAAGCTGATGGCATAATACTGAGGCTAATGATAATGTCCTAGCGTAATCAAATTAAGCAAAAGTGTTGCAAATGGTACTCTACTGAACGCACAAAGTCTTTTGTGAGGGAGCGGTCACAGTCAGGCAAGGAAACATGGTCATGCTGATGTTAATCGCAGATAGGCCCTCCTTGTCGTCCCTCAGCTAAAGTAGATCTGAAGACCTGAATCCCGGATATAATCAGGTTTCGCGGGAGCTTCTTCAGTTCATCGTGCTGTTTTTACAACACCATACAATGAAATTATAGATTCTCACAGGCACAGCTTCACTCTTGAGTGAATGTTCATTTAGCAGAAAGTTCAAATGAGACTCTTGAGTGATTCTGTAGATATTTGGCAACGCTCTACCCTCTTGCCATTGTCTCAAAGAAAGAAAGCAATGTGGTACCCTGCAGATGTTGCTGGTCTCCAGCTCCCATTGTCCCTGACCAATGGGCTATGCTGGCTGGGGCTGATAGGAACTGTCCGGCAACATCTGAAGACCATCACGTTGGCTACCTCTGTGTGGGGTGCATAAGCAAGAATGCCAAGAAGCTCTTTCTCCAGGACACTCCTAGGCAATAAGCTGCAACTCTTGTGCTGCATTGGTTTCTGAAAGTTAGGCTGGTCCATGGGTAATTGCACAGTGAGGGAGGCTAGAATTGGGAGCATTGTAAGAGCATCCCTGACCTCTGAAATGAAAGCGATGGAGAAAATTATCATTTCATAAAAGCTGCATTGTTTTGATGGTTCCATTTTATTTTGAGCCTAAATTGACGAGGCCTGTGCTTACCTTTTATAATAGAGAACTAGCTGTTTTCAGATTTGTTATGTAACGGACATTAATTCTAGAACACTTAAAAGAATAAATGGCTAAAATGCATGAAACTCTGTATGCATTAAAAGAGAATCGGCTAGACATGGCGATTGTGATTAATCTTGAATTGTTTCGTAGATAGATGAAAGAGGGACTTGGGAGACATTTAATGGATAGGAAAATTAGTTGAAAGTCTTAATAAAGAAGTGTGCATGCACACGAAAGCTCATACCAAGAAAAACTTAGTTGGTCTCTAAGGTGCTACTGGAAGGAATTTTTTTATTTAATAATGAAAGGCCCTGAAAAATGATTATATGTAATCACTTGGTATTATGACAACAGCTGATCTGAAGAGCTAAATGATTTTGATTGGTTCAGGATGATGACATTGGGCTATAGCTGGAAGGGGCAGGAAACGACTTTTGTTTACTGTTGGTAACCAAAGCTACCCAGAAAGGCTGACAAGTGGCCAATCTCAGCGGAGACAGCCTACAGGTTGCACACCAGCTCTTAGCAATTCTGTATTGCATAGCTACTAAAAACACAACAGTCCTGAAGAAGTCACATTCCCTTTTAAAGAAAGCTTTTGGAGATGGTTCTGTATGTTCAGAACTGTATTTGCGTAAACATAACTCTTTTCATTGCCTGCTTAAAACATTTTTTGTTTTAGGCAAGCCTCTGCAGACACCTAGAATAGATGTTGATGTGTTTTAATCTCTTCTATTGTTAATTTTAATCATTTTTAAAATGTTTTTTATTAGTAACTGCAATATTTCTTGTAAACCACTTAAAGGTTTTCTCACAATCAAGCAGTATATACATTTTGTTAAATAAATAATAAGCTTTTGATATGTACCACAATGGATTTCTTTCTGCTTTTAAATAAACAGAGGGTAACCATAACAGCAAAAATGTGCCTACGTACACACACAAACAAAGCTGTATTCTTAGGGCCAAAAGCATTGTGAAGTGGGACGGCCATGGCACAACTTTTCAAATATATTTTAAAGTTTCTATGGCAGTCCTCCAATTTTGAATGAAAACACAGGGTTTTTTTAAACAAACAAGAGTGTCGTCTATCAGAGTGCCAGGATAAATGACAGAAAGGCCTTGCTCTGGCAAGTAAATGAGGTTTGCTTGTGACAGAACAGCGTAGAGGAAATCAGAGAATGAGAGAAATGATCAAGCAGAGGCTGAATACATCTTTCCTGTTCTTTGATGGGGTTCCAGCTTCCTGCTAGCAGTTTAAATTGTAACACTTCTTTACAAAATTGCTTGCATTTCTCATTTAACAGCTAAAGTTTGCATTTCAACTGGCTGAAGATCTTTAGCTCAATATGCTTTACTAGCTGCAGGCAGAAGTTTGAGTTATTCCCAAATAAGTATGCATGGGATTGCAGAATGCTGATCCTAATTAATTGGGCATGATCCGCAGCAAGAGCCTTTTTCTGGTGGGAAGATAAGAGGCTTCCAAGGCCACTTTGCATCTAACCCTAGGGGCGGCCTGTGCAAGTCCTATCAAAAGTGTCAGATATGATCACTTTAATAAAAACTAATTTTATTTTATTTATTTTTTAAAAAGATATGATTACCTTCCAAAACAGGTTCTGTGTTGGCATAGCAAGATACATAGGAAACACAAATAGCCTTTGTATTCAGCAAATAAATGATATCAATCATTATAACAAAGGACTTGACAAAGCATGCAATCTGAAGCACACCTATTCAATATAAGATTCCACTGGCTTCAGTGATATTTATTTAGGACTGGAATGAAATGCACATGCATCATAGAAGGGCACCAATACATAACAGCAATTCTATATTGCTTCATTGAATGATCTAATCATGAAAACCAGACATTTCCCCTCAATATTCCTGGGTGTTTTACTAACTGCTCTTATTTTAAGTGAATAAATGCACTTAGCAGAAAATGCAATAGATACAAAACATCAGCATATGT
Source organism: Darevskia mixta (assembly GCA_034641385.1). Taxonomy (NCBI): domain Eukaryota; kingdom Metazoa; phylum Chordata; class Lepidosauria; order Squamata; family Lacertidae; genus Darevskia; species Darevskia mixta. The sequence continues at coordinate 5,121,816 of JAWWNH010000018.1, read as the reverse complement.
ACAAACCAAAGCCATATATGTGGCTGCAGGTTTGAAAAGGCCAACCCAAACAATGTTCTACATGTTATTCGGGGAATTGTTTTTCGCACACTGTGCCCCAACTGACTGTTCTGCCCAGTGTTATATAACAATTTGAGCAAGCATGAAAGTGAGGTCAATTCCAGTAGCAGTCCGGGTAAACATTAATGTTGCAATAGGGAACAAGCGAGATTGACCTTATGGCAGCGTCTTCTCTGTAAATGTCAATAACTGGTTTGTATACATCCAGTTAAATATTTAGTTTGCTTTGGAAATAATAATTATCCTGCAGTCTAGATGAATTCTGTTCTAGGGCCCCATATCACAATTCCAGACCAGGGCCAGAAATACCATACCTCATTAACAAGATCTAACCAGAACTGCAAATAAATGGAGAACAGCTTGTTCTAATCCTCATCTGAATTATGTCCTCCTCCACCCCTTCAGGCTGCTGATCCAGGCTTTAGAACACTGTGGTGGAGAAGGGCTGTAGCTCAGGGGTAGAGCATACAGAAGGCCCCAGGTTCAATCCCCAGCAACTGCAGGTAGGACTGGGAGAAACCCCTGTCTGAAACCCTGGAGAGCTTGTTAAGTATCATTGTCTAATTGTACCTTGAAATGGAAAATAACTCTGGATGTGTCTTGCTAAATGCCACTGGAGCTAAGTGAGGCTCTCTGAGTGCCTAATAGGTTCATAATTAACTAAGAATGTGTCTCTGCTAGCTTTCCTGTGGTGTTTAACTTAGATCACATGGGAGGGGTATTCAATTGCAAATCTCCATTTTCTGTGAGCTGGTCTTTGTTCTCATGCCACAGAATATACAAAGGGTGTGCTAATGATGTCTCTCCTGGAATGCCTCAGGCTGGAATGGAGTCTGTGTGGAGAGAAAGGTTTTCGATTTCTGTTTGAAGTAATTTCATATTTTTATGGTGCTAAACCCGTGCTTGGACAAGTACATGATTTTACGCAACTGTATGGATGCACCATTATTGTTGAAAGTCTGTTTTGGAACAAGTTCTGTTAGAAAAGCTTTCGAACCATGTTTTTGATCTGGACAATTTTATTTCAGGAAGAGTCAACTTTTATTCATCCTATTGCTTCCATATGTGCAATATTAATAACTGCAATAGAGCTGCTGCCAATCAGTGTAGACAAGGCTGTGCTAGATGGATCAATGGTCTGTCTCATTATAAGGCAGCTTCCTTTGTTCCTGTGCGATAGCAGAGTAGTCAGAAAGCAATGCAAGTTAGGAGCTGTACTAATTACTTATTTAGCTACTTTAGCTACTTATTTAGCTACTGCCTTTCCTCCAAGGACCTCAAGGCAGTGTACATGGTTCTCCTCCCACCCACCCCCAATTCATTTTTTCCTCACAACAACTCTGTGAGCTGGTTGGAGAGGCTGAGTGGGAGTGACTGGCCCAAGGTCACCAGGGAACTTTATAGCCAAGAAGAGAAGAGTTTGGATTTGATATCCCGCTTTATCACTACCCAAAGGAGTCTCAAAGCGGCTAACATTCTCCTTTCCCTTCCTCCCTGACAACAAACACTCTGTGAGGTGAGTGAGGCTGAGAGACTTCAAAGAAAAAGGGTCTGGTGACTTCTGTTTCAGTGTATCTGAAGAAGTGTGCATGCACACGAAAGCTCATACCAAGAACAAACTTAGTTGGTCTCTAAGGTGCTACCGGAAGGATTTATTTTATTTTATTTTGTTTAGACTTCAAAGAAGTGTGACTAGCCCAAGGTCACCTAGCAGCTGCATGTGGAGGAGCGGAGACGCGAACATGGTTCACCAGATTACAAGCCTACAGGTCTTAACCACTACACCAATGAACATGGATCTTCCCGGTCCTCCTGTTCATGCATACATCTCTTCACCAACACAAGATGCATTAGGGTCTAAATCACGGGAAATCAGTTCCTTCCTTCCTGGCTATCAAAACAATTTACTAAGAGAACATGCTGACCTGAGAGTTTACAAACTCTCCTTCAGCAGTTTTTCAGAAGTGTTCAAGGAAGCTCTAGAGTAGACCAAGGATGGGGGAGCTTTGGGGCTCCAGATGTTGGATTCCAACTCCCATCAGCCCCAATGATCTGGGATGATGGGAATTGTAGTCCATGGGGATGCCTCACCACTTCTCTAGGCATACATAGAACATCTCGCCTCTTGGGCTAAGACTGAATTATCCACAAAGTTGTTCCATTTCTGGCATTATAGTAATATTTCTGTTATTTCAGTACAGGCATGTAACAGAGATGATGTTTGGTCCAAGTCCAGGGAAGGAGCTTCATTTCTAAACAGGTGCTCCTTCCTCTGCAACACATTATCAATAGTCTTGCGCAAAAACTGTAGCTAACCAGTAACATAAAAAAACAGCCACGTCAGCCATTTAGTTCTTAATAGAAATATTAGCAGTTCCTTGCAAACAATGGGATATGCATCTATTTAAATAAACTCAGTAATTAAGGTGAAATCTCCTTCCAGTTAATTACATTTATCCTTTATGTCTTATGTTCCTACTTACCTAGAGATTGCTCAGTAAATAATTTATGTTTAAAAGATAGATTTCTATTTTCATGCCAGAGTGGGGACGGAGGGACCCTGGATTTTCAGTATAAGTCTTGGAGAGAGGGGGAGAGATACATATAGTATCGGTAACTAGCATACAGCAGAACTCAACACTCCAAAGGTTGAAAGTGAACTTTAGTCCTCCAGTGATCACCCTCGAGTACTTAGTCTTCATAAATTTCCCCCGTTTATAGAGTGTTTTTGATGGCAGACAATTCTTTGCTGAAAGTTAAGTGCTCTTTTATATGAACATATAAAGCAGGCTTTGGTTTGAATGAGTACATTATTTTGACAAATGTTTATTGGAAAGCCAATTACAGCTTCATAAATCAGGACTCTCTGTGGCACATCAGGCAAGCTCGCCAGTGCCACCAGATGCCGCAGCTGAGACCAGCAGAGTAATTAAAATAATTTGGTGGGATCCTGCCCCCTCATCCACAGCACTGACAGTAGTCAAAACAGGAAGAAATTGTTTATTATCTTTCATTTAACTTATTAAAATACTTGTTGCAAGATGTCATGGCCATACTGGGGAGTGGGGGGGTGGGATGTGGCGGGTAACATTTGCTTTCAATTTGCAGTTAGATTAAAATGACAAGGTCAAGCACAATCCACGGTCTGACTGGCAGCTGGATTTTAAGGGCTGCCCAGAATAGAAAGCGGAAGTGTGCGTGAGCATCTGTAATAGATTGAAATCCAAAGAGGCCTTTACCATTTTATTTTCGAGGTGGCCATTTTTAATTTGAAATATCACCCTTAATGATATGCACATTTGCATGTTTCTGCTTGACCTCAGATACACTGGTACCAATTTAGACACATTCAGTTGACACGAGAAGGCTTAAGCACATCTGAGTCATTTGAGTTTTATAGCCTTAGGGTTTATTCTAGGCAATGTTTACAGGAAACGCTATCATTACATTTTGCTGTAATTCTGTAGTTACTTGTTGCTGTTTCTTACAAAGAAGCCCTCATGTGGTGAAATCAAGATATAACATGACGGAAGGACTGTCCTGCAAGATGGATGGAGAGAGACTGAAATCATGCATGCATTTTTAACTACTTTAATCAACATTCAGGAATCTCCACTGCAACAGTTTATGAGCGTTGCTACTGTTTCTCACTTCTCCATGAAATAGATTAGGTAAAAATATTGTTTATTGTCACAGCTGCTGGTTGTACCTGAGCTGCTGACGTGTTAAAAAGGTAAAAGGTAAAGGCACCCCTGACCATTAGGTCCAGTCGTGTCTGACTCTGGGGTTGCGGCGCTCATCTCGCGTTACTGGCCAAGGGAGCCGGCGTACAGCTTCTGGGTCATGTGGCCAGCATGACTAAGCCGCTTCTGGCGAACCAGAGCAGCGCACGGAAACGCCATTTACCTTCCCGCCGGAGCGGTACCTATTTATCTACTTGCACTTTTGACATGCTTTCAAACTGCTAGGTTGACAAGAGCTGGGACCGAGCAACGGGAGCTCACTCCATCGCAGGGATTCGAACCGCCGACCTTCTGATTGGCAAGCCCTAGGCTCTGTGGTTTAACCCACAGCGCCACCTGGGTCCCTTCGCTGACGTGTTAAAGAAGAAAACAATTGCAGCAGTGAGCTTCTCTTACCCGTGTAAGCTTCATGGAAGAACAAAGAGTGAAGAGAACGGTCATACTGTGGAAGGCCAGATTTGTAGAAAAGGAAGAGGAATTTGATAAGGGGGCCATGCCAGTCAATAGCAACACTTGCAAACAGGCAGGTGGTGTTATAGGAAAAGCTGCAGGGAAATGGTGGGAGATAAAAAATGTGCTTCGGACAGACCACAGCTGCACACAGGTAACAGAAAGTGCAAGAAGGTTATGATGCAGTTGCAACTCCACCTTTCAACGCCACTATTAATGGATTAAAAAGCCTGATACAAGACTATTTTGAGCTGCATTACTATTTTTCACATAAACACAAGAATAGGAGAGAGGTTCAATGGTGCATTATGTGCCATGTGCGAAAAAGGATAGACATATCTTTATAAATGTTGTGCTGGGGCCAGTTCACTCTAAAACTTCCATTCTCTTTGAAATAAGGCCAACAAATATGGTGCCTTCTATATGTTGTCGGACCCTGACCTTTGCCAGGTTGGCTGGGGCTGTTGGAAGGTGCAGTACCACATCTGGAGGACACAAAGTGGGCTACTCCTTCTCTAAAACCTACCACCGGCTATTGTTAGATGCCAATAGTATTACTGAGGGCATTTGCACACAAAGCACCTTGCAGAAAACTAATCACCCACTAACCACAAGCTCATGGCAGCAGCAGTCCCTGGCTGCATAGGCACCGAACATTTAAAGTCCATGACTTACCACAAAGAATCCTAGTTTACCCCTCACAAAGCTACAATTCCCTGCACCGTTAACAAACTACAGTTCCCAGGATTATTTGGAGAAGTTATACACTTTAAGGTATGCAGACTTAGTCCCTGCCTAGCAGAAACAGCATAGAGACAGAGCTACTCTTGTATAACAACAGTTATGGTAGCTCTTAATCCTTCCAACAAGAAGTACCTCCTTAAGAGATACTTCCTGATTCTGTGGTTCTGTCACGAATCAAAACAATATGTGGAACAGCCCTTTGGATTCTGCCCTCACAAAGAGCTTCCTGGTCAAGCTATATAAAGCACACACACCCTTTTTTTGTACAACATACCGTTCATAGCACCTGTGGCTTTTTCTTTCCAGTGGGGTGAAAGTCAAACATCACATGTAAGCATGTGAATTCCATTTGCTGAACTAACGTAGCCTTTTGTCAGTTTCACATGCTTATAAGATGCATATCAAAGGAATTGCAGACAAATCTATCTTGAGTGGGACATTTTCCCTGTAAAGAGTATATAGAAAATCACCCCAAAATAACAAAACAGAAAGCCAAACCAAATACAACACATAAAATAAAATGATATAGATACAAAGGCTCATTATACCATAGTTGAAAATTGCTTTGTACATACAATAATTCCAGCCAGGAAATGCTAGCCTGCCATAAACATGACATTTCACAGAAAAGTCATGTAAGGCTCAAGCTGTTCACGTATTCACAGATCAAAACTAGCATCACAGATTGTGATGTATTATAAGGGCATAAGAAACCATTGAACATCCTGGATTACTAATGCACTGTCCAGATCATTCTGCATCAGCTGCAATCTTCAGGCGAAACACACTGTAGAAAACATTCCTGCAATCAAGTCTTGGCATTAAAAGGCATGAATGAAGTTGTCAAGACCAAACTGAAAGAAAGGTTGCATTTTCCCCTCCAGATGAAGTCACTGAAAGGATTTAGTTATAGTTCCTACCTCTGAATGACAAGGAGCAAAGCAAGCCTGCAAGTCTAATAAACTCGGGAGCCTTCCAAATGTATTTTATTGTTCATTCTTGATTTGGGCTCATTATGATATTGGCGTACTAGTTGTATGTAATCACACTTTCGATTCTGCCAAAGTTTCAGGGTCCTTTGTTTCCAATCAGTGCATGTCCTGCAGCTTCCTGCTGAAATCCTCTAACTTTTCATATGCCGCAATTGTTCTGGGTTATCTTTCAACTGATGTTGTATTATATGCAAGAGCACTCACCCAGACAGAAATAATGTGGAAACATTGGGGAAGCATCATAGAACTACTAATAAAACAGGATGGCCCAGTATAAATTGACCTCCAATGCACTATTACTGCATCAGTGACTTTTTGCATTGAGGGAATCATAGAATCATAGAACAAGAACAAACTTAGTTGGTCTCTAAGGTGCTAAGGTGTTTAGGGAGGCTTTTTATGTTTAATAGATTGTTGTATTTTAATTTTCTGTTGAAAGCCGCCCAGAGTGGCTGGGGAAACCCAGCCAGATGGGCGGGGTATAAATAATAAATTATTATTATTATTATTATTATTATTACTGGAAGGATTTTTAAAAAATTTTATTTTGTTTTGACTATGGCAGACCAACGCGGCTACCTACCTGTACATATAATCATAGAGTTGGAAGATATCCCAAGGGTAATCTAGTTCACCCCCTTGCAATTCAGGAATCTCAACTAGATCACACATATGAAATGGCCACCCAACCTCTATTTAAAAACCTCCAAGGAAGGAGAGACCGCCTCCTCTCGTGGGAGTCTGTTCCACTGTCAAACAGCTCTTACTGTCAGGAAATCATTCCTGATGTTTAGTCAGAATCTCCATTCTTGTAACTTGAAGCCACTGGTCAGGTCCTAGCCTCCGGAACAGGAGAAAACAAGCTTGCTCCATCCTCCATGTGACAGCCCTTTAGATATTTGAAGATAGCTATCATATCTTATTAAATAAAAAAAAGCATAGCAGCAGCAGCAGATAATTGTTGTGAGATTTATTGCATCAGGAATCCCCTCATTCTATAGCTTTCTGTTCTTTCACTTCCTGGTCCATCAATTACCTCTTGTGGGTAATAAATTCCTGGTCCATCAACTACATCTTGTGTGTAAAAATTCCTAGGATGAAAACATGCATAATATGAAATAAGAAAAATAATGCCCAATATTAGGGTGATAACGACAACCATGATTACAGATAACAAATATATTTTCCCATTAAACAACGATTTGCAGGACACGCAAACATACACTATTGTTGCGGTTATAAACCCCCGAGCAGTATAATAAACTATCAGAGGTATTTTGGTCTTTTCTCCCTTGACATTAAAAAAGGTAAAAATAAGAATGATTCCCACAATAGTCCTGTAGACAATTTCTGGTCCTTTAGATGTACAAAATGCCGTGTGTTGCTTCAGGACCCAACATATACTCAAAAGCCAAAGAAACACAAGTAGAAGAAGAGACGTTATACTTAGTACGGTGACCAGAGCGATGCAGAGTATCCAAGAAGTCAAAGTCAACAGTTTATAGAAAAGATACATTAATTTGGAAAATATCCCTGGAAAGTTCTTTTTCTCAGGCAGGGATTTTCGTAAAGCTATCTGATAGTCCACAGTTGCACAGGAAATGCTGCAGAAAGACATTGCAATGGTTGCATCTAAATAAAAGGAAATAAAAGTTGTTAGCCCTGTTAGAAAAAGAAGAGGTTTTTTCTGTTAAATAATATTCACACAAAAATGGCACAATAGTTGGAACTAGATAGACAGACATACTCTTAGAAGCTATGGAAATTAGATATAGTACGGTAACTACTGGGAAGCTTTTGGGCAAATAACTGGCTGGTGGTGAATTCATATCAATTCAGCCTGTCTCAGCCCATAACTTGTTTCCCTTCACTACCCTATGAAAGCTGCCAGATCCCAGAGGAAAGATGTCAACAGAAATCACAAGTAGGATGCAGGGCTTTTTTTCCAGCCAGAACTCACCTGAACTCATTTCCGGCACCTCTCAGGTGGGCACCTTTGCCATTGTAAGAGAACTCTTCATAGAGAGTTCCAGCACCTCCTTTTCTAGAAAAATAGCACTGAGTGGGAGAATATCTCTTCTATGTAGCTCATGAAGGTGCAGCTGCCCTGGCAGGTTATCAGCAGTAGACAAAATGGCCCCTTGGCTCTCTTCCCACTGTCCCAACTACTCTACCTGATTATTCCCTCCCTACTGAATGCACGCAGCCACTTTGGCCTCCAGGCTCTTCATGAGGTTTTACCAAAGTCCTCCTTTTTCCTTAGCTCCTTCTTTGAAAGCATCAGAAGAGCATTGCTGGATCAGACCAAAGGCCTATCTCAGGAGTAGGGAGCCTTTCTCAGCCTGATGGCAGTCTTGCCTACAGGGCAACCTTCCAGGGGCCACATACCAACACTAGGTGGCACAATGGGTGTGACTGTTAACTTTGTGCAATAAGTTAGAAGTCCATTCACCAAAGGGCCAAGAGGGATGCATATCATCTATCTTTCCATCCAGGCAATTATTATCATTATTATAATAAAAATATTATGGTCCAAAGACACATCCTAGACATCCTAGACAAATAATAATAATAATAATAATAATGGGAGGAGGGTTTGAAGGAGGGCCAGGGATTGGTATGGACTAGGAAAGGTGTAACTAAGAGAGTACTGAGGTGTGAAAGCTTTTAAGCTGAGTGGATGGTGGAGGAAGGAAAAGAGAGGAGAGGTGCAAGGGAAGACATGAAATAAAGTGGCTACAAGAAAGTAGGGCCGGGGCAGTGGACTAAGAAGCAGAAAACAGAGGAAGCAATGAGTGATCTAGAGGTGAAATGGAAGAAATATGGAGACATAGATTTAAAGAAACTCCAACAATGGAGTTGGGTGAATGGGCAACAACATGGCAAAGGTTATTTAATGTGACGGGGTGAGCTCCCATTGCTCACTCCCTGCTCCTGCCAACCTAGCAGTTCGAAAGCACGTCAAAGTGCTGCAGCGGGAAGGTAAACGGCGTTTCCGTGCGCTGCTCTGGTTCGCCAGAAGCGGCTTAGTCATGCTGGCCACATGACCCAGAAGCTGTACGCCGGCTCCCTCGGCCAATAATGCGAAATGAACGCCGCAACCCCAGAGTCGGTCACGACTGGACCTAATGGTCAGGGGTCCCTTTACCTTTACCTAAAGTGATGCACATTGAGAAAAATAACAATAATCTAATGTCACATATACATCAACGAGGGTTGAACGGGTGGTGACTGATCTCCGTCTTAAGGCACAGAAGGTGTATTTCATATGTACTGAAGCAGTTCTCTGAGCAGTTTGAATGTTTGTGAACATTCTGTGTCATTGCATCTTCCACACACTGTTGGGAGATGGCTTCCGTCACCACAAGCAGACTTACATTGGCTGGGGGTAGAACTGTCAGATGTCATCAGGATGTAAATCTGAAGAATGAGCTGGGGTGTGCTTTCCATAAATGCCTTAAATAGTCTGAGCATACTGATATCAGTCATTGCACAAATGGCACTCTTGTGAATGGGGCTGGTGCAACCATCAATCAATCCATCTTCCGAGTTGTTCGTTTTAAATGCTGCCTGGTAGCCACATTTCAGCGCAGCCCAGTACCTGCAATGGAGAAAGGCACAGTCGGGCATTTTGTAAGATTTAGGGCCAAAGTAAACATGATGCAACAGGTGTGGTTAACAATCTCATGGTGTTTGTTTCTTCAAATGAAAAGCAGCAATGGAGGACTGGAAGGGGAGAGGATTGCTTAAGTCTGTCTCTGCCAGCCACTCTTCTGCTCCCCTTTGAATTTCACAGCGGGAGCGTGAAACATAGTGGGCACAATTGGCTTATCACCCCTTTCCTTCACATTCAGGCCCATTCACACAAAGGGAGTGAGAGATACTCAACCTCTAAGAAGCATCTAAATACTGTAAAACACAAAATTCGCAGCCCTCCCTCTTTCCATTTTATTTTCCCTCTTTTTTCATAATCTCCCCCCCCCCGCAACTGAATACAAAAATATGGGAGAATGTGGCCCCATCTATACATTTAAAGCAGTATCGTATCACTTTAAATGGCCATGGGTTCCCCCAAAGAATCTTCGGAACTGTGGTTTGTTAAGGGTGCCGAGAATCATAGACTTGTAGAGGTGGAAGGGAAACACAGTACAGGAAATGCGCGGTAACCCAATGCAATTTGAAACCATACCGGACCCTGCTTAGCTTTTGCAAATGGGCTAGCTGCTTTACCAGAGTTCCTGGGGAATAAGGATTGGTTGTAAAAAAACCACTCTGAGAATTATAGCTATGGGAGGAGAACAGGAGTCTCAGCACCCTTAACAAACTACAGTTCCTAGGATTCCTTGGAGAAAGCCATGACTGTTTAGAGTGGTATGATACTGCTTTCAATATATAATGCAGATAGGGCCCATGATGCACATTGCTAAGCTTTTCTAAAAAGCTGTGCGTTCCCACCCCCCACCCCCACCCCCCGGTGGAAACAAACCCTGTTTATTTAAAATAATTGAATACTTTCCATTTTAAAGAGAAAAAAAATCCAATGTAGCTTGCAATAATATTAAAATAACAGTATTTGGGGGCTTAAAACTTATATCAGAAAATTTTATATTCAGTCCCTGCTTCGACAATCCTATTGGTAACAGCACATTTCACCTGTGCTTTTCTTTTATATATATATAGTATAGCCACAATCCAGTTACAGAACGCCTTCACGAGGGAGGCCCTCCAATTGATGACAGTTGCAGACCAAAATGATGTATATATGTGCAGAGCTTTATCTGTTACAACCAGCGGTCAAAACCCCATATACCACCACATTCTTCAGATATGCATGTCAGCTTTCAAAAATAAGCCTTGAATTCCTGTGCTATCATTACAAGGAACACCAAAAGTCTTCAATTTCCTTACCTGAGAGTAATTTCTGCCCTCCCTTCTCAGGTGGGCGGGTTTGCAGCACCAAGCGGGGGTCCCCTGGGCGGGAGCTGCCCCACCTGTATAGCCTGCCCTCTTTGACCCGCCCCCGGCCAGGTAGACAATGGACAGTCGGCCAGGGGTGGGGCTAAGGGCATGTAAAAGGGGCTGAGGCCTTCAGCCAGGCCTCTTTAGTTCCTTTTTCTTCCAGGTTCACCCGCCCTCCATCCCTCCCTCAAATTAATAATAATTCTTCTCTCCGTACAGTTTCGTCTGAAGGCAGTGGTCATCAAGCTAACAATGCTTTCCTTACAGCCTAACACTTTGCGTTACAGGTCAGCGGGTGCTGCTGTGGTCTTATGATGGTTGCCGTATTCGGAACCAGGAAGGAATTTCCCTGCATTGGCAGGTTTCACCCTCCCTGCAGCATTGAACTCAACGGGACCTACTTTTGAGCAGGCATGTTTGTTTGTTTGTTTTAAGAAACCTATTTATATACCACAATTCACAAAATGGATATCAGAGCTATTTACAACAGTGATACATAAATCCACATAAAAATTTACAATTGGAGATCAGCTAACTATTATGGAAAGATGTATTCTTAACTGCTTGCATAAGCCTGGAGGAATTGAAATGTTTTCTGTAGACATTTAAAAGTTGTAACAGAAGGCACCTGCTGCTCCGTATAAATAGACATGCAAATTCTATTGTAATTCTTAGGGCACATGAATTTCTTGTGATGACGTGCATTTCATTGGTAGACAGTGGAAAATGAGGGACTAATGCATGCTTACTACTGCATTATATCTCAACTCCCACAGCCTTACACTGAATAATGTGTCCTTAAGGCTATGAAGTAATTTCCTATAAAATAAAACATAGACAGAAAACACACTAAACATTTCAGGGGGGATTAATTCATTGCCTCATGAAAAACGTTTGCTTCTCAAAATATTTCTATTTTCTTTTGGGAGATGCAGTTTTTATTCCCACTATCAAATCACAGCATACGTCCTCTGGCAAGGAACGGTTACATCACTGAAGAAAAGATGTTCGGCATTTGCCAAACTCGGAGAAACACTCTTGGGTGGAATCTATACACATATTTTTAAAAAGTTCTGAAAATGCTTTTTTTTAAGCGTTTTTTAAAATACATTGAATTTTCCATAAGGCTCACCATCACCATCCAGTGTCACATTGTATTTTGCACTGAAAACATTTTATTTGCAGCTGTATAGCTGAGTCCTTGGTTTCCGCAAGAATTATGTTAACCCAATACCCAAGTTGCTGATTTGGACGCTTGTTTTCGAAACAGAGGTGTCTTCTCATTTGAGTACAAGGCACATTTTTGAGCAGATGCAAATATGTTTGCTCTGCATCTCAAATGTTTCACAAAGAAGCAACTGCAAGAAGATATAAAAGGAAGATAGAAAGCCCCTCTTAAAACGTATTTTAACCAACCTCATTTTCTGCTGTTTCTCAAAATGACAGGGCACTTGCTCGCTCCTCTTCAGTTTGTTGTTTTTAAAAGCTCTGCTTACAAGAACATATCCCAAGAAGTACCGATTGCCCCTGTGGGAACTTCTGAATAATGTTTTGAAGTTCACATGCTGGCAGTTTTGTGGCAAGCTCCAATGTACCCTGCAGAAATCTTCAGTAAATTTATACATAAATATCTTCCTACAGAACAGCAATGGTGGCCTCCATACCTGTAGCTCACCTCACAATGCTTTAGCAGAACACTGAAAACAACTTTCACCCCTTAAAATAGATTTTGGGGTTATCAGAATGTCCTCATTATTCTGATAATTATAGCAAAGGTTAACCCAAGGGTAGAAGTTCCATGCCTGTGTGCCTGAATGGCTTAAAATACTTGACAATTGCACTGGACGTTTAATGAAACCTTATTGTATGCATGCGTATGTAGTCCACAGGGCAGAGAGACCCTGTGTTTGTGATCAGGGGATGTCATCAATGACTGCCTTGCCCCACCTTCCAGCCCTAGAAGCAGTAGCAGCTGGTGGTGTGGGCAAAGTTGCATTACTGACCTAACTTCCCAAAGCCACACATCACTGCCAGTTGCTTAGAGGTGAAAGGCAAGACAGCAGGGACAGTTTCCTCCTTTTTCCTCCTTTAGTTCTCTATCACCATGTGACCTCATCAAAATAGGACGTGCCTGAGTTTGCTCAGTAGCAGCTCAGACCATGAGCTATTTTATTATATTTCGTATCCTAAGATTATTGCCTGTGTTTACTTGCTGCTGCATGGATAAATGCATGAACTTGAACTTTTGAACTTTGTAAGTAAAGCATCTATATCTATCCCCCCCAAAAAAAAATCTGTGGCCCTCCAAATGTTGCTAGACTACATCTAGCAACATGTGGAGGGTGGGGTTATTTGATTGTTCTTGTTTTTATTATGTATTTTGTGTTTTTATATTGTGACTTTATGTTGTGAACTGCCCTGAGATCTGCAGGTATAGGGCAGTATACAAATTTAATAAATAATAATAATTAATAGACTACAACACCCATTTTCCCTTATCATTAATCATGCTGGCTGAGGCAGATGGAAGTTAAATTGTATCTGGAGGGTTGAACCATAGGATTTAATAACTATGCACAGATGCAAGGCTATGGCATGGACTCCCTCCCTGCTCTTTCTGAGGCATTGCTAACAACTCTTGAACTGGGTAGCAAAAGTACTTTGGGTGGGCAAATGGCTGGGCATAGGCTCTTCAGCAGGTTACCTGTAATACATCAGATGATGGTGCCATTTTTCTCCAAAGGAGGATATGCATTCCTTTCGGGGATGTTGCCCTCTAAAGAAGGGTGCATATTCCTTTCATGGAAGTTAATTGCTGCCCTTAAAATACATGTTGTTGTTGTTTAGTCATTTAGTCGTGTCCGACTCTTCGTGACCCCATGGACCAGAGCACGCCAGGCACTCCTGTCTTCCACTGCCTCCCGTAGTTTGGTCAGACTCATGTTGGTAGCTTCGAGAACACTGTCCAACCATCTCATCCCTCTGCCGTCCCCTTCTCCTTGTGCCCTCAACCTTTCCCAACATCAGGGTCTTTTCCAGGGAGTCTTCTCTTCTCATGAGGTGGCCAAAGTATTGGAGCCTCAGCTTCAGAATCTGTCCTTCCAGATCCTGATACATGAGCAGTATGTAAAAATCCAAGACCTGCTCCCTGCACTGACAGAAACTGTAGACATCCCATTCATGGCTTTAAGTTTAATGTGTAAAAACAAGGAACAAAATTTCTATACAGAGCTGCTTTCTTGTGTGGTTCTGATGACACACATTTCTATTTCTGAATGACAAAAGCCCTGCAGTATTCTCAGTTTATAAAACAATCAGGAACGCAAACATCTGGTTCTTGTATCCTAGGTTGAGGCATCTATGTAGTCCAGTATTTTCCACAAAACCTGCTTGAGTAAATCAATCTGTTCCTCACACACACACTCATACACCTAAGCTTGTGGTTGTCCAAGCTGTGTGTTGGGGCAAGCTCACAGCTTTATGTGAAACCTCCCGGTTCACAACTGAGAAGCTTGATAAGGTGTGAGGTGACCTTTGGAGTCCTGGCAAGGATTCTCACAAAGTAAAGTGCTTACTGAATATCACTTGGCATTTACCTAGGGAGAAATTGTTGGGTTATGTTTAGCTTCTGCTTCTTGACAGACATATAAATATGACCTGCTCTTGGGCCTTGTATTAATGCCAAGTTAAATACATTAACCGCTTTTTTAAAAAAAAGTTTTACCAATATATGTTTGGATTGGATGGGGAAAATATTAAATAGAAAAAAGAGCAATTTTTTTAAAAAAATATACTTCATATTCTACAAATAGCACATTATTTTGAAGATCTGAAAGACACAATGTTATGGAAGGAAAAATGTTGTACAAATGCCTGGCCTGTTAGATGGTTTGCTCCACAACACTTTTTACATCACAAATAATAAAAGAGTATCATTCTCCCGTTTGCCGCCACCACCATCCAACAAACCTGTTAGGAATTTGAAGTCTGCTCAGTACTACTACTCACCCTGACCTGCTTACTGAAAGGTAGAAAGTGGGCACAGAGGTTGGCATGGTGCAAATGCACCAGTAGGAGGGCTAGATTGGCTCTGCTGGTGCATTAGCAGTGCACCACCCTTGCCACTGCCTTGCCCTTCTCCATCTATCTCCTGGTATGCAACAGCAATGCAACCAACCAGAGGTCAGGCGAGTGGCGGCAGCACATCATCCCCTACTGAGTTGTTATTATTATTAACAGATATTATTAACAGCTACTTGTACAAACTGCGCTCATCTCGATGGAGCATGTAGTGCAGTGGTGTCCAAACTTTTTTCAAATAGGGCCAGATTTGATGAAGTGAACATGCGTGAGGGTCTGTTATATACCTGCTGGGTTTGACAAGGCATCTGACCCTCACCTGAATCTCATAGCTCTCCTGACGAGTGCTTTGGTCTGCCCACCAGATACCAGGCACTCTCCTATTCAAATTAGGCCCCAGTGTTTTTGTTACAATCCCCTTCTCAATTAAGTAATCAATTTTAATCTAGAATTAAATTCTCAAAACTTTCTTATTTGTTAATTCGAGCAAGTAAACTACTGCTCTCACTTCATTACAAACAGTATTTCTACTGCAACACACTTGAGCAAACCTGCTCCTCTTCCTTTCACAGATATTTTGTTGTCATTTGCAACTGTAGCTGCCTCTGATTACCGGTAGTTATCATTTAACTCTTGGGGGAAATAATTAGCATCACACATCGTGTGCATGGAAGTTGCCAAAACAATTAACCAACTAGAAGTATTACTGTTAATAGCACCAGTTTTCCTATAACTTGATATTGCTGGATAGTTTTGATGAACTGCAAAAGCATTTTTAGTTTGCTTTCTGTTGCCACCCTGGAACTTTTCTTTATTAGTGCCACTTTGTTTTGTACCATTCCTTGCAAATGAAGGAAAACAACTTTTCTGCTTGATAATATAATTTTGGTTACTGAGGACAAACAAGACTGTACAAAAACAAGATTGGGTGCAGGCCTGGCCAGGACATAGACATCCTGACTGTGACAAAGGTGACCTGTGTGCTTGCTTGCTTGCTTGCAAGTACAGAAAGCAAGTAGCCTTACCATTTCCAACATCCACAGCCTGGAACAGAGGAAAAGTTAATTTGTCTAATACAGTGGTAACTCTGGTTATGAACTTAATTCATTCCGGAGGTCCGTTCTTAACCTGAAACTGTTCCTAACCTGAGGTAGCACTTTACCTAATGGAGCCTCCTGCTGCTGCCACACCGCCGCCACTGCGCGTTCTGTTCTCATCCAGGGTCAAAGTTCTTAACCCGAGGTACTACTTCCGGGTTAGTGGAGTCTGTAACCCGAAGTGTTTGTAACCCGAGGTGTTTGCAACCCGACGTACCACTGTAGTTCCTTTGGCTAAAATGACTGTGAGAAACGTAATTAGTTAAGAACATTTTAAATCACACAAGTTCTCATGTCAGTCATTAAAGGAATCTTGGCAAAGCAACTGCTACACTGTCACTTGGATGCTGTGTACATAGATGCTCCTTTGTCAGTGTTTGACATCCTTTATTATTTGGGGGGGGGAATGAAAGAATATTAGGCAAAAATAAAAGAACAACAGGAATTTTGGTAGTTTTCAAAATATTGCTGTTTTGGGGTGGGGTTTGATAATGTACCAGCAAATTCATGTGTATATCACTCCAGATCCCTGTTTCTCCTTCCTAACTGCCACTCTTTAGTATAAAGCAACTCAGCGAACGGCAGCTAGGCAACCCATTCTATTTATCTTACACCAGGGGTGTCAACTTGAATAAAACATGGAGGAGGGCAGGTAAGCCCTGCCCTGCATAATCAATCACATGACACAGTGCATGTACACCATTTGAATGGCAATGCCCATCAACTTTGGGGAAGCTGGCCCCCTCAAATATTTTATTGGGGGTGTGTGAAGACCCCTTGGCCCCTAGGAGTTGGCTCCTATGCCTCACACCTCTGCACACATTTGAAATTTTGGAAATTTAACCAGTCACCATCATCTTCTTCCCCGTTAAAAGTCATCTAGGGCATTACAAGCATAGCTAGTTGTATGTTCTACGTTTTATATTTTTATATTTACCTTGTAAATATTCCAGCTTGTAAGAGATGTAATGAAGAAATCCAACTCAGCTTGTCAGTGCCATCATCTTTAAACCAAGTGTAACTGAAATACTGGACAACTAGGGATGAAATAAGCCCTGTGGCCAATGTCAAGGCACACCAGAGATACTGTCCCTCACGGAAATATTTGTTTGCTACCCAGAGATCTGCTCCAACATCCGCAACATAAACCACAATTCCAAGAACCATCATAGCAAACTCTTGCTTTGTATATCTCATTGTCTTGATTGATCATTTCATCTCAGGTCAGAAGCAAAATATGCCGTTTCTCATTGCATCACATACTAAGAAAATATGTGAGCCTATTTCTCCTTGGGGAAATTGGGGTGTGTATTTGTTGAAGTGTCAAACTAAATCAAAACCACAGATACTCAAATAGATTAGCTCTGTTTCGGTACTAAAGATCCATTTGCGTACATATCCATATGCGCATTGAATGGTACTGGTGAAGCTGATTCCTCCTGATAAGTCCTGAAAAGAATAAACAGGTAGGTAACTAGCTGATTCAGAAGAGTGTAAAAACTTCTTAACAGCAGCATAAATAATTATTACAGCAGCAAATGCAGTGCAATCCTATGCATGTTTAGTTGTGTTCAATGAGCTTACCCCCAGATACCTGTGCATAGGATTGCAGCCCTAAACTACTAATCAGACAGATTAATCCATAAAAGCCTTTCCAATTGATTTAAAAGGCATTAATAGGGAGCACGTTTGTTGTTGTTTTTTAAGTTGCCTGTTGTTAATATAGGTATGTCAAAAAAGTAAAGATGAAAGGCAGCATTTTAGGACAGACACTCCCTGGTCTCTCTCAGGGGATTGGGATGGGAAGAAGACACATCTGAAAACAAAGTATTATATCCAATGCTGTGCCAGCAGAGTTCTGCTAGTGTAACAGGACTTGTACTTCCTCTCCTCCCTCTGCATGCCTCCATGGCATGTTTGTCTTGTACTTTGCACTCGTCAGAACGATTGGCCAATCTTTTCCGAAGCATTTCGCTTAATTTAACTCTGAGACCCTTTCCAGGGGGAAATCCTTTCCTGCGCAGCAATGTGCCATTTTTATGGCTCATTGGTAGTGATAGTCATATGGAACAATACCCTTACATGTGCTTAGGCGAGAATCCCAGTATCCCAGCAATTTAGATTAGTGCCGTGGATGCTGATAAACAATAGTCACACGCACCCCTGCAGACAATTGCTGTCTGTGTGGTTCAGGGGCAAACAATTGTTGTTTAATCTCTTCAAAGAGACATAGCCAGTTCCTTCAGGCACTTGTGCAATGCTAAGCTTTTCTACTCAGAAGTAAGCCTAATATAATTCAAGGACAAAAAAAAAAATCCTTCCAGTACCACCTTAGAGACCAACTACGGTAAGTTTGTTTTTGGTATGAGCTTTCGTGTGCATGCACACTTCTTCAGATTCAAGGAGCCTTACTCCCAGATAAGTGGGGTTATGATTGCAACCTTATCAGATGGGCAATTTTACCCTAGGGCATTTTGAAAGCGACCCACGTGTGTGTGTGTGTGTGTGTGTGTGTGTGTGTGTGTGTGTGTGTGTTTACGTGGAACAGAAAGTGGGAACTGGGAATTTTGAAACTGAATGTGTTTTTCTGTTTTATTATCTTCAGTAATGTAAAGAGCACTTACTGAGAATCAACATGAAGAAACATATCCCTTATTATTCCATACCCCCAAAAAATCCCTCTAGTTTTTCTTCGAAGACTTCTTGACAGCATGATTTAACAATAATGGAACAGCTCTGGAACCCACAGTAATACAGTACTTGTTTGTTTCCCTGCCTTATAACCACTGAAGTAAACAGGACACATCTACTTTGGTTGGCTTCCGGATTGTCATTCTAAGACTGTAGATGATATAGAATATGATCACCTAGATTTTTTTTAACTACAGGCAACACCCCTCTCATAAAGAAGACTTACCTTAAAATTTTCCAGATAAATAAACATTCCAGTAGCAAATCCATAGTCAGAGAGGTGCCTTGAAAGTCTGGATGTTTTACAGTTGAACTGTGATACTTTGCAATCTACAACCAGGAAAAGGTAAAGGGTGTGGGAAAGAATGAAAACTGAAACGCCCGTCTCCTCTGGGCCATGTGATTCGATTAATAATACTCTAGCTACGTGGACTGTCATTGCTTTGACTGAGTCAACCTTTTTAAAAAATAAATAAATCATTTTTAAAAAATCATTTGTGACCACTTTCCTAAATCCCTACAAGATATAAAAATGAATCCTTTGTTTGCCTGCTTTGTTCCACATGCTTAAATAACAAGCTCTGTGTATTTAATGGTGATGACAAGTGGTACCTGCAACGAAGTGTTGCTGTGTAGAATCCTCTCTCTTCAGGATTTCTGGTCACTCCATTCCATTCCCCTTCCCCATATCCCCCAATCCAAGAGTGGATTAGCATTCCATAACTACTGAGCATGCTTAATTCTCCTGATTGGACAGTTTTGGGTTCCCCGCCCACTCCTGCTTAAGAGTTTTTCTTTTATAATTTTTCTTTTGTACTTCTGCAAACCTTGGGGTTCCTGCTCAATCCTCCCACTTGTGCATTGGTGGTCTGCATACATAAGGTAATCAACAGAGCTCATAACCTGAACATCAGAGGCAGAGGGAATAAAAGAGTTCTGCAACAAAATGTTGCAGTATGGAATGCTCCTTTGCCATTTTTCCATCAACAATGGGCGGGGTACACACTAAATCAGGCTTCCTCAAACTCGGCCCTCCAGATGTTTTGAGGCTACAATTCCCATCATCCCTGACCACTGGTCCTGCTAGCTAGGGATCATGGGAGTTGTAGGCCAAAAACATCTGGAGGGCCGAGTTTGAGGAAGCCTGCACTAAATGATAATGTATATTCAGGTCTAGATGCAGGTGCATTTTGGAGGTGCTGTACATACAGCGTCATCCCCATGTTATCCCTGTCCCACACTATTAGTTAATCTAAAGCATATTCTGCAGGAACGGTTTTAATCTATTTTGTGCTGAGAATACACTTCTCAGGTGCTTGCTGCTGCCATGTGTACACAGATAGTGTTTTCTTAGGTCACCTCCTATTGACTTACTGAAGTTGCAGGGCTGTGCCACTCGCCCTCTCCTATCAGACTTCTGGTATATAAAAAAAGACACAGGGAAAAAATTAAGTGGCGGAGGGAAGTGTGCATGCACATGTGCAGCAAGCTTTCACATCAGTTCTGCCAATGCTTAGGAGGCGTGCATAGACTGATTGAGGGGAGGGAAGTTGAGAACATTGATGCAGACTGCTTCGTAAACATGCCCACCAGTATGTGCAGATAGAACAGATATTGACTCCTGCCTTAGGCAACATAATTGCGCAAGTGTGTACATATGTATAGCAAATGCCACCCTCCAAGGTTCGCCCTCCACCTTCACTTTCCTCCAACCTTGGCGCTGTCCTGTCCTGCAGGCTGCTACTAGGTGGACCTAGAGGGAGAGATTGGTTAGGAGGCCTTCTGCACAGCACCAGCATTTGGGGGCACCAGTTACTACTGTCTGAGCATCACTGGGTGTTGGGAGTCAAAGCAAATCAACACACAAAAAGAAATCTAGCCACAATGGATTTTCTCCTGTGATAGTGGGAGAAAGCTCTGCTCAGGGCCGGCGCGTCCATTTAGGCGAACTAGGCAGTTGCCTAGGGCGCCAAAATGGAGGGGGCGCTGGCCAGCCTGCCCCCCGCCACCGCCCCCTGCTGCCCCAACCAGCGGCAGAGCAAGCAGCTTGGGGCGAAAACCACGGCGGCGCCAAAATGGAGGGGGCGCTGGCCAGTCTGCCCCCCGCCGCCGCCCGGTGCCGCCCCAACCAGCGGCAAAAATCGCGGCGGGGCGCCCGGCAGTCAGGGGGCAGGGCACCGTACGTCATGCACAATGACGTCACGTGGCCCGCCCCCTCGCCTAGGGCGCCAAAATCCCTAGCACCGGTCCTGGCTCTGCCGCTGGGCAATCTAAGGAAAGCTAACATATTACTTATTGGGGGGGGGGTCTCTCGTTCATTTTTCTCACATAGGTCAATTTATTCCCCCCCCCCCCGCAAAAAAGTAAACCATCTTCAGTATGTTTTGAATAAAAATACAGAACTGTGCTTTAAGCGAAAAAATCGGGGGAAAGGAATTTGACTTTAACCACTCTAGCTGAGCTGACAAAATTGCTAATACTTCAGAAATACCTCCAGGGTTCCAGTTGACAACTGTTTGCATGCAAAGGCGGGAGACGTGTCCAACGTGTCTTAAAACAAATTACTACAATCTAATGTAGTAGTTAAAATGATGCTTCAGTCCTATCAATCTCAATGGGAGTTGAATAACATAACTTTGCTCAGGTTTGTATGTGTAAATAAGCTCTGAAGGCTGCACCCTGTTTTGAGAACACACCATATTAGCTACATCAACATTTTGCACCAATTTTGTTATGACAGAACTTGTAATTTACTTCAGATGGTGTTGGTACTGCCATCTACAGACCAAATATGACTTAGCAGTCTTTTTTTAAAAAAAAAAAAAAAGTCTACAATAGGCACGTCCAACTCCCAAGAGACTGCAATCTACTCCCAGTATTTAAAAAAAACTGGCAGTGATCTACCCATTGTCAGAGTTGTGGAGCTTTTTGGGGGGAGGATTGCCTAAAATCAATCCAACACTGACAATCGCACATACAATTTATTCCCCATGCTCTGTGTTTAAGATGCGGTGTGTGGGTGTGCCAAAAATACAATTGGGCTTTCACAAGCCCCTTTTGTGAATCAATACACCCCAATACTCCCAGAGCTACAATTTTCAGAGTTACCTGGTGTTATAAGACAAATACTGCTCCCTTTCCCTTATGGGGTATCTAAGAACCCATATAGAGTCCTTAGGCTATGTAAGTTCTCTGTCGGTAGGAGAAAATAACAGAGGCCAGCCAGAGAATATTGAGAAGCAAAGCAGCTAGTAAGCATGATCTTTATTAAACTGTTGCAACACTTCTCCCATGCAGGGAGGGAGGAGAGGAACCCAGAACACTGGTGTGCCAGCTCTTATACAGACTTTTGAAATTGCCTCCCCTGTAGCTCAAGACCACCACCCCCCAAAAAAACATCATACATAAATCACAGAAAGAGGTGGTCCCCAGCAGAAATTTGAGTGTGTTGCTTCTCTCCTGTCTGCCAGGATACCTGATAATGCCTTATCTGATTGCCTTTTCTGGGTAGCCTGGCCATTCCTTTGAGATGGTAAATACTTAGTTCCTGAATCTGTTACACATATCGATAGTGTGCTCAGCTTAACAGATACCGGTACTTGCCAGACTGTATTTACAGGGAGGTGTAAGCCTCTACAGTCCAAAGACAATTTGAAAGCTTTTTCTATTTCCTTCCTCCTTGCAGAGAAATATTTGAGGTCAATTTGGGAGAGTCAAAATGGCTTCAGGATTGTTCTCCTGTACTATTTCAGACATGTGGTTTATATATTTATGTATGTGTTTGCCTTGTACATTTTTGAACATTTATTTTATATATAAAAGACCTTAAAATTCATATAACACTGGGAAGAGGGATTCATAACCTACTCTGAAAATTGTAGCTCTGTGAGGGGAAGGGGGGTGTCTCCTAACAACTCTTAGCACTCATAATAAACTACAGCTCCCAGAATTCTTTGGGAGATACCACTATTTAAAGTGGTATCACAGCTTTTTTAATGTATGGCCTATGTGGCCTATGTGAAAGCTAAATATAATGTGGAAATTGACAGTAAGGGAAACATTGTGGAAATGGAATAAACTGCCATGTGAATATAACTGCAGTCAGTTCTTTCCAGGTCTCCCAAGCAGGTCCACCAGTTTAGTTTCAGTTTTGATATAAGTTGGCTGCAAGGTTTCATGTATAAAACTGGCATAAAATCAGGCCTAGAATGATGGAATTTAAGGTGCTAAAAGGAACAATGGCTCTTGCAGTCTCTGAGCCTATTCCTATAATCCTCTCAGCACCCAACAATTTTGATTTCCAGTTAGCCTGTGCTAATTTCTAGTCATGTGATTGAACAATAAGGGGGTTATATGAAGGCTGCTGGCATGCACAATCGTCAACCTGGTCCAGATCATTGCATGCCTCCATCAAGTCCTTGGAAAGAAATGCTCAACAACTCAGCAGTGGCATTCCAAAAGCCGATTCAAGCTAAGTTCACACCTGCCATCAGCATGTACACAAGTGCTTCAGTCCATGTCTGTGTATACACCATTCAGAGCACATTCAGAGAACATGTCTCTCCCCACTCAAAGAATCTTGGGAGCTGTAATTTGTTACAGATGCTGGGAACTGGAGCTCTGTGAGAGCAGTAAGCTCCAGCTCCTAAGGTTTTTCGGGGGAAGCCATGTGCTTTAAATGTATGATTTACAGCTGAAGCGGAAGTTAGCATAGGCTGCCTGAAAATCATAACGTGAGAGGGTAATGGAAGGAAGGCAACCCTTATTCAGGAGACAGAATCTTTCTGCCTTCTCCTATCTAATCTTGTATTGTCAATGGCAGCAGGCAGCTCACCATGTGCACTTTGTGTTGCTTTCTTTATAACAGCCAAATGGGTTTTCTTCATTGTTGCTATCTGACTTGGGCCCTAGGAGGTTGTTTGTTGGCTGGCTAGTTGGTTGGTTTATTACATTTATAGTCCGGCTTTCTTCAGTTGTGGAAGCTAAAATGTGGCTTCAGATGCTCACCCATCCAGACACTGACCCTGCTGGGACTTGTTTAGTCTTATTTTGTCAGTGTCATAAAGAGAAGCTTCGGTTCACAAAACGTGTGGCCTTTTCCAGCATCTCAGTGAAATACACTTCTGTCAATATTAAAGCAGCTTTCAATTTCCTAAGCATTCGTCGTTATCAAAGTCCATTGTTCACTCTGAAAAAGTTAATTTGTTCCTAGATTCAGAAACATTCCCAGGGCAAAACTTGCAACCATCAACAATGGAAAAACAACAACGAGTCTTAAATCTTTGACTCCTTGCTGTTTTGCTACAGCTAAATCTCCAGAAATTAATTCTGGAGTAATTTAAGTGTGATCGTATTTTTCCTTGCTTTCCCGGTTCAGTGGAGCAGCGTTTTGTATTGCTCTTGAGAGAGGAGAAGGGAGGAAGAGAGGCACATTTAAGGAAATGGGCAAAAATAAATTTTAAAACACCCTACGCTAACTGTACGCAGTTAAATCCAGTGCGTCACTTAGAACGCCCCGTTCTGTCAAGCGTGTAACTGTAAACAAACTTCGCTGGGAGAAGCGGTTTGTGCGGGGACTCGACGTCTAGACTCACACGGAGTGGCCAGCTTCCGGGTTAGTTTTCGACGCCATTTTTGTTCAGCGTCAGAACTGAAGTGACAGAAAAAATTAGGATTTTAGCGGTACCTGTCACCATCTCCCCTCCCTCCTCCCCCTCACGAATGGAAACAACAAAGAAGATAGGATTCGTGCTCCAATTTAGGTCGTCTTATTCCGCGCGAGACGTTGCTCGCCTGATCTTTCCTGTGCTCTGAGAAGAGTTTTGTGTCAGCGACCTTTGGATGGAAATCCAAACCAGCCCCCACCTCTAACCTACAATATATGCTGCCCTACACTGCAGGGGCTGTCAAAAGCCGCTTTATCTCCGCCACATCTCCCCGCTCTCCAAGTATATGGCGATCTTAGCTGCGATCTCTAAAACGCTCAAACGCTTTCGGAGGAAAACAAGGTTCCTAAGAAACCCTGCGTTTTGAAAGTGCATGAACATGCAGCTGCTTTTTGTTTTCTTTTTTTTCTGGGCGTTAGACCACCCCCACCCCCCTCACGTCTACCCTAAAACCCAGGGGTTTCTTATAAGCTCTCACTCCTGCCCAGGGAGGCGGGTGGGAAGTAGTGTCGGAGGTAACCAGGAAGCTGCTTCTCCAGCGGTAGCCCTTCTGCAGAATTCCTATCTCTACGTTTCGGCCGCTCAGCGGCTGGAAGAAGCCCCGCCGCGAAGATGGTGTCTGTGCTGCCGCGGGTGGAGAAGCTGTCGTCGCGGGTGGTCCGCGTGCTGGGCTGCAACCCGGGGCCGATGACCTTGCAGGGCACCAACACCTACCTGGTAGGGACCGGCCCCAGGTACGTAGCAGCCCCCGCTGGGCTCCCCAGGAGGGACTCCCTTTTACCCTGGTGCTAAAGTAGCGATTTGGAGCTGGCTTCGGATAACTGTTTCATGGGCAGGGCTTCCTTTGCCCGTAATAGCTGCATAGGCAGGCAGAAATTCAACATGTGGGGATTCTTCCTCACCAGAGTAGGCATGTGTGTGTATCTATACATATACATGTGTGTGTGTGTGTTTGTGTGAGCGCATAAGGTAAAGGTAAAGCACCCCTGGATGGTTAAGTCCAGTCAAAGGCAACTATGGGGTGCAGCGCTCATCTCGCTCCAGGCCGAGGGAGCTGGCGTTTGTCCACAGACAGCTTTCCGGGTCGTGTGGCCAGCATGACTAAACCGCTTCTGGCGCAACGGAGCACCGTGACGGAAACCAGAGCGCACAGAAACACCGTTTACCTTCCCACTGCAGCGGTACCTATTTATCTACTTGCACTGACATGCTTTTGAATTGCTAGGTTGGCAGGAGCTGGGACAGAGGAACAGAAGCTCACCCCATTGCGGGGAGTCGAACTGCCAACCTTCTGATCGGCAAGCTCAAGAGGCTCCGTGGTTTAGACCACAGCGCCACCCGCGC
The DNA here is from genome assembly GCA_034641385.1 of Darevskia mixta. NCBI lineage: Eukaryota > Metazoa > Chordata > Lepidosauria > Squamata > Lacertidae > Darevskia > Darevskia mixta. The sequence goes on along the minus strand of JAWWNH010000018.1, from coordinate 5,095,990 downwards.
ATACATACCTTTGTGAGCGCATACATGCACACACATTTATATAGCGAGCCCCCATGATTCACGAGGTCAGTTGGTACAGCGCATGCACTGCCTGCAGAAGGTCCAAGGTTCAAACCTCAGGCATCTCCAGGTAGGATTGGGGGAAATCCACAATGAGATCTCTGGAGAGCTGCTGCTTCTGTCAGTCAGTGAATACTGACAGGCATCATTTTATTTGTACGCTGCCTTTCCACAGTTCAAACCATGATCGAGGTGGTGGCTTTCAACATGAAAAGAATGCATAACTACAACATAACAAAAGTGGTCATAAACAAACAAAACATTAAAAAATATTCCACCAAACTGAATTGTTTACACATAAACCAGGACAAGATCTAAAATAAAGATACCAAAAAGAAAACCACAGTAACAGCATACACCCACCCGCAACAAAAAACCCCAAACAACATTGCAGCCCAAGAGTCTGGTCAGCAGCCTCATCTTTGGTAGCTGGAGTCAGTCTGGGCCCTGCCTTCCCAGGCCAGGTGAGAAAAGGCCTGCACGGCACGGAGCAGGTATTTCAGGTCTTGCAACCAAGATGCACTGAGGACTGAGATAAAGGGTGTCATTCAATGTAAAGCAGCTGCAGGTGTTGTGAAAATGGCAGAAGACCTGCCTAGTGAGAAGAGGGAACCTTTGAGAAATTATCCATCAGGATTCCCACTTGTGTAAAGGATGCAGTGATGTTCTGGAGTAAGAAAATGTTGCTTTCCATGTCACAGACATTTTGTACTAGGATCCAACCTTACTTTTCTATTAATTGTGCTTTGACTTTTCCAGTTAAGTGTGTCTTTTGGGGGGGTGCAATTCTGTCTTTATTATAGAAGGATCCTTATTGATACAGGAGAACCAGATGTCCCTGAATATATTGGCTGTTTGAAACAAGCGTTCAACGAATTCAGTGTCTCAATCCAGGAAATCTTAGTAACACACTGGCACCATGATCACACAGGAGGCATATCTGATATTTGTAAAAACTTTCCCACTAGTAAGTACTTTCTTGATTTTTGTTGTTGTCTAAAATGTCTGTATTCTGTTTTTTATACAAAATTTATCCAAGCTGTTTTCCAGTACTTTAAACTGACAATGCAGCGAGTCTGTTAAATAGCAGAAAGATAAAGTAGGAAGAACATTTGAAGGATTGTATACCAATGTCTAATAAAATACTTGCTGGTAAACACTGAATGCTGGCAACTAACTTCTATATATCTGTAGTTGATTGTTTACTTCAGAGGCCAGTTTGCTATAAGTAAAACCAGCAAGATAACTGCTTTTGCATTATAAAGCACATTAGTCTTTGTACCTATTTGAAATTGTTTTTTTAATACAGTCAAACCTCAGAACTCGAACGTAATCGGTTTCAGAAGACCATTCGACTTCTGAAACATTTGAGTTCCGAGGTGCGGCTTCTGATTGGTTGCAAGAGCTTCTTGCACTCAAAACGGAAGCCGCATCGGATGTTCAAATTCTGAGGATCGTTCGAAAACTGGAACACTTACTTCCAGGTTTTCGGCATTCGGGAACTGAAACATTTGGCAACGGAGCCATTCGAGTTCCAAGGTTTAACTGTATGTGTTTATTGTTGATGTTTTATTGTTAATTGTTTCAGTATGTTTCATGGGAAACAGTTCATGAAGTGAAAACAAGACTGCTTTGCTATGCTTATAAAGTCAGGAAATTTAACTTACACATTTTAAATTGGCCAGACCTCTTGCAAAGCCATTTCTTTGCATGCTTACTCATAGAAACTGTTTCTCTTGTTAGCATCATAATGATATAGACAGTTGCCCTGGGCAACTAAGTGTGTGTGTGTCTACATCCTTTATCTGTCAACCCATCACTACTAAATGTATGCCATTATTTTCAACCCAAATGTAAAGTGCATATGGCAGGTTGTTGGCTGGTCATTGCTTGGTAGTTATGGCTGCCAAGTTGCCATTAGTTTCAGCATTACCCCTAACCTGCAGAGGAAGAAGAAAAACTAAGAGACAGTGTGGGTGCATGGAGGGCAAGGGCTCTTCCAGATTGGTAGAGTTTTTTTGCAGGTGTCTTTTTGCAATATGTCATTGACACAGTCATAGTGCATTAGTAGTAGATCTCTACTGGACTGTCCACACATAATTTCATTAGTAGTTCTTCAATGATTCCCAAGTGTTACTGCATTATTGCCATCTGTGAGGAACATTTGGGGTCTCTCCAGATGCTCTTTCTGTTCTGCATTCATGATCTACGTTCATGATGGTACCAGGAAAGTTGTATGCAATCCTGCTTTCAGTACTGTTTGCTTCTGCAAAAGCTTTGGGGTGGTCAAACTGCTTCATTTGGAATCGGTGTATGTCCTGTAGATTCCTGTCAAAATCCTATTCTAGTGTTTGTCGTGCAAGAGTGCCCCTCCAGACAGCAATTATGTGTCGGGGAAGCATTGCAGAACAACTATCAAATTGGAATGATGTGTGGATGATCCAGTGTAAATCCACCACTGGTGCAGTATGATTGAGTCAATGAAGTGTTGCAGAATACACCTGCGAAAATCAGCCCCAGTCTGGAGGGGCCTGGGTGATATGAAAAGTTACAGGATTTCAGCAGGAAGCTACAGAACACGCACCATTGGGCAATGAAGCAGTCTGCCTTTCCATTAAAGAGAGCAAGAGTCTCCTAAACACACCGGGCTCTGGGCTATTGGCCCAAGCATCTAAACAAAAACAGTCATGTCTCATAGCTGGATCAGCCCATTGCCTTGTGCTAATGCTAGCCCAGGTCCTATGACTCATTTGCCTCTCCTCCTATAAGCATTTGCTGGTGCACACTTTATCCTTATTTCACAGCAGAATCTTTTCATTCATGTCTTAAGAGCAATTTGTATGACATATGTCTGTAAAACAATGTCAGTATGCACTTTTGGGAGCAGTGTTACAACATGTAAAATAAAGTAAAATAAAGTGCTTTTTTATTTTTGTGTTTAAAAACTAAGATACTGTCATTTTTTCAGGAAATTTTTAATAATGTGTGACTAAGCTGCTGCTAAAACACATTTAATGCCATATTTCTTTTCAAAACTAGCTTCTGAGTACTGCATAAGCAAACTTCCACGTAACCCACACTCTGAAGAAATAATAGGAGAAGGAAAGCAAAAGTATACATACCTTAGAGATGGAGATCTTTTAAAGACAGAGGGAGCCACTCTGAGGTAACTGATAACTTTTGCACATTGACCACTGTATGAAGATCTTCTCTTTCATGTGCAAGATTTTTAATATTGGCGCAATTACCATATGTAATTAATCATGGTATTATATTTTGGAAAGTTGTGTGTTTCTGTGGGTTTGTATTGGACCCAAACCTGTCTGGGTTCTTGGATCTTCAGGAAGACTGCTTTTCCAAGTCCCACAAACATCCCAAGTGCCTTTAGCAGGAACACAAGACTGTTAATCTTTCAAAGACAAATGAAAATTCATGTTTTGCCTTATTCAAGTGGTTTTAACTATACCACAGATTCTTAAAGCTTCATATGTTTCATGATTTTTATATGTATTTGTATTTGTTGTCAGATACCTTGAGGGCTCTATTGTGGAAAGGTCAGGTATGAGTTTAATAATCTTTTTTTGATCAATCTGCAGGGTATTATATACCCCTGGACATACAGATGACCACATGGCTTTACATCTCCTAGAAGAAAATGCTATATTTTCTGGTGACTGCATTTTAGGAGAAGGAACAGCAGTGTTTGAAGATCTTTATGATTACATGAAATCGTTGGAAAAGCTACTGGAAGTGAAAGCTGATTTAATTTACCCTGGTAAGTTCCACATTTGACCTGAATTCATAACACATCACTTCTTGACCTCCTCTGTTACAGTTCTTATGGCTAGAACTGCTGTTCAAAATCCCAAATGTCTTGCTCTTCATCACCATAGCCCTCTGATCCTTCTGTTGATTGTTGTACTTTCATGGCAGGTTACAGCAAGCATAGAGAAGGTCTCCTGTGTCTCTTGAGTCCTGTTTACAATGTGTTTTGTGATGCTTCAGCTTTCCTGTTCATAATAAGCTGAAATTGCAGCCTGAACTTGCACTACATTTGATGTTTTTTTAAAGCCTTGTATGTTGCCAGAGTGCATCCTTGATTTATGGGCCTTATTGCAAATCATTTAGGGCAATATGCAGTGAATTAGTCCCATTAGCACAAGGGCTTCTGGCTGTGCATTCCCTCTCCTCTCATTCCCTAAATTTGTTCTGGGTTTCCCCCCAACACTCTTGGAAAATAGAAATCCTTGTACTATCAGAACTACTTTGCTGGATACTGCCCATAGTTTCCTCGAATCTACTGAAAATTATTGAGAGGATACATAATAATAATAATAATAATAATAATAATAATAATAATAATAATAAATTTTATTTATACCCCGCCCTTCCCAGCCAAGACCGGGCTCAGAACGGCCAACACCCATAAAATCACAACAAAACATACAAAACAATCAATTAAAATGCAGATTAAAATACGATTTAAAGTTTAAAATGCAGCCTCATTTCTAAGTAGCCCACCAATCAAACCATAAAGGAATGAAACATCAGGGTTAAACTAAAACCAACCCAAAGGCCAGGCGGAACAGCTCTGTCTTGCAGGCCCTGCAGAAAGATGCCAAATCCCGCAGGGCCCTGGTCTCTTGTGACAGATCGTTCCACCAAGTCGGGGCCAGTACTGAGAAGGCCCTGGCCCTTGTTGCGACCAGCCTAACTGCCAAAAGGAGAAGATGCATTGTGGTGCCATCTCTCTGTGAATCCTTGTTGAATGAAACGTATGGACACAGACTGATTTGGTGTGTTTTGATAACTTTTTTGTTGGCTAACATCTACCATTAGAATCTCTGCAGTGCTCAAACTACTGATGACAAAATGTCATACTGAACAAAAGAAGAGCCTGCTGGATCAGGCCAAGCATCCTGTTCTCTTAGTGGCCAACTAGATGCCTGATACCTTCAGCTGTCTAGAGAGCTCCTGCTCTCTGCAACTACTTTGTCCTTTTCCTTTGATGCCCCTTATGACTAGAACTGCCTCCCAGAATACCTTTGTGTAATCACTTCCCTTAAGTCCCTCCTTGAGATTCACCTGTTGCAGGAAGCCTCACACTATATAACTAAGCCAAAATATGTGCAATTAAAGTAATCACATACTATTTCTCAACCTACTGATACCCCCTCTGCTACCCCCTCACTTCTTCTGTTGTCTCTCAGTGTCTATTTCAGTTTATAAGTCCATTGAGGTAGGAATTGGCTATACCTGTTCTTTGCAAATTGCCACATACATAGATAGCACACGACCATTTCCTAGGGTAGGTAAAGGGACCCCTGACCATTAGGTCCAGTCACGGACAACTCAGGTTGCGCGCTAATCTCGCTCTATAGGCCAAGGGAGCCGGCGTTTGTCCGCAGACAGCTTCCAGGTCATGTGGCCAACAGCAGCGCACGGAAACACTGTTTACCTTCCCACCGGAGCGGTACCTATTTATCTACTTGCACTTTGACGTGCTTTCAAACTGCTAGGTGGGCAGGAATTTCCTAGGTTAGGTGTGTACTAATGGTCTGAGTTGTGAAAAGTCCTTTGGCCACTAGAGGGCCAACATTTTTCTTCACATTTGACCTAACTGTACTGTATTCAGAATTCAGTGCTTAAAAGTGAATATAGAGGAGATGTTAAAGATATGGGGTGGTATCTGATGAACTCAGAAGTGGGCCTGTTGAGATCAATAAACATGGTCTGAGTATGTCCTTATCTGATGACACCCTAAACTGGAAATCATAGTAATATTAACAAAAAGGCTTTGTCTGCTCTTAAACTGTTTTGTTTTGTTTTAAAATTTTAGTGTTGTGGTGATCTAATGCAACTGCTAGGGTGAGAAAGTATTAATACCTCTAAACTTGCTGGTGCAGACATGCAGCAAAATCGGAAGATACTGGAACCATACGTGACAGCGATGCCACTTGCTTTGAACATAATAACAAATACTGCAGCAGAAGTAGAGATTGTAAACATGTATTGTTGTAGTTTTTCTATATTAACCACTTTTTTCCCCTTACAGGACATGGCCCAATAGTAAAAGGGGCAAGAGCTAAAATTCAAGAGTACATTTCTCACCGAAATGCACGGGAACAGCAAATCCTCAATGTCTTGAAAGAGAATGCTGAGAAATCTCTTACAGTAGAGGAACTTGTGAAAATTGTATACAAGGTAGCTGTCTAGCTGACACTTACTTTTGAATTAGGAATAAGATGTTTAATTTTGCTTGCAGAAGTAGAAGCAGTCACAATAAAATGAATGGTTCACAAACATCGTAGTTTCTATGACAAGGAAAAACTGATGTTTGTATATGTTCACTGTAGCAAGACAAATTGGAAGCTGTCCTGTATCTAAACGTTTTTGTTGGGACATTAAGAATTTCAGTAATTTCCTTTTCCCCTCCCAGAACTAAAATTATTTTGGCAGATCCTCTTCATGAAAAGCAGATCTTCAGACTCTTGCATTTTAAACATATAAGATGCTAAACGATAAAGAATATGTCACATATGCAAAAACATATAAGATGCAGCATGGAAATGCAATTTGTACAATTTGCTGGTATTACAGTAATGTGATCAAGGCTTCCTAAGCTGATACACCAGCAAAAATATTAGGGATATAGAAGCTGCCTCATCTCTAGTTCAGATTGTTGTCTAGCTCAGGGTTGTCTACATGGAGCAACGATGGTATTCCAGGCCTTCAGGCAGGGTTTTATCTCAATCCTAACTGGAGATGCCTCCTGCCAATCTAGCATTTCCGTGCGCTGCTCTGGTTCGCCAGAAGCGGCTTTGTCATGCTGGCCACATGACCCGGAAGCTGTACGCCGGCTCCCTCGGCCAATAACGCGAGATGAGCTCCGCAACCCCAGAGTCGTCCGCGACTAGACCTAACGGTCAGGGGTCCCTTTACCTTTAACTGGAGATGCCAGGGGTTGAACCTGGACTTTCCACATACAAAGCATATGAACTAGGACCCTTTATTTACTTATTTACTTACTGCCCTATACCTGGAGGTCTCAGGGCAGTTCACAGAACGAAATCAAAATATAAAACCACAATATATATAATCAAAATAAAAACAACAACCCAATAACACAATATCAAGCAATCCATACATAGCCTATTGACCACTACCAGTTGGCCAGGGAAGAAAAGCAGAAGCTTGGTGTTTTTTATACTACTGTATAACTATAATTATGGGAAGAATACATTTGCATAGTTCTCTCTCTTTCTCTTTCACTCACATGATTAACATGATGAAGGCGCTAATATACTTAATACTATGAACACACACAAGTCTGTAAAATAAAATAATAATACATGTGATTACCAAATATTGCGGGGGAAGCTGGAGTATAAATATAATGACAATAGCCCAAATCCAAATAATGGTGTAATTTATTCTGTGAGTCCAAGGGGGTTCAGGTTTGTGTTTGGTTCTTTATATCCACCCATCTCCCCAGTGCTGGATCGCTTACTGCTTCTGAAACTCAGGGAAATATTTAAATAGCAGTTCGTGATCTGGCGTGGAGAGGAGTTATTCGGAGAAAAGATGTCTGATTTGGCCACAGTGACACATGCCTTAGCTATATCCTGTTTGGATTACTGTTAACGTGCTCTTCGTGGGGCTGGCTTTGAAAAGTGCTCAGAACTTCAATGGAGTCAAAGAGCTGCAGTCAGATTGTTGACTGGGGCTGGTTATATGACTCCCTTGTTACAACGGCTTCAATGGCTACTGGTCTGTTTCCAGGCACAATTCAAAACGCTGGAAATGACCTATAAAGCCCTACACGGCTTAGGTCCAAGCTATCTGAAAGACCGCATTCTCTCATACAAACCTGCCTAGGTTTTGAGACATTACAGGGAGGCCCATCTCTTGGTCTTACCACCCTCACAAGCACATTTGGTAGGGATATGGGAAATGGCCTTCTCAGTGGCTGCTCCCAGACTTTGGAACTCCCTCCCTAAAGAAGCTAGACTGGCTCCCTCCTTGCTGTCCTTGTTGGCAGGTGAAGTATTTCTTGTTCCAACAGGCTTTTGGTAATGGACTACTTTTAACCAAAGGGCTGTTGTGCTGTTTTTATTATAATTATTGGTATGTTTTAAACATATTTTATATTTGTATATAGTGGGGTTTTAAAAAAAAATATTTTTATTCATTTTATAAGAAGAAAAAAGAAACATACAAACATAAAGACTAACAAAACACAAATATTTCTTATACAATCATAACCTTCCTTAACATTGTTAAATGACTTCCCCCGATTCCCCCCATCTGAATTTCATTACTAATCGTAAAAGACAGTTTTATAGAAAAGAGGGGGGGGGAGATTAACATAAATTTACTCTTAAACATTATATAAAAATTAACCTAAAAATTCTAAATCGATGCCGATAGCCTAAATTAACTTCCCTAGAGTCTTATCAAAAATTGCAATATTTTTCCAAAGTACACTTTAAATTTCTTCCACTCTTCTTCCACCGACTCCTCTGACTGTTCGCGGATCCTCCCAGTCATTTCGGCAAGTTCCATCAATATATTTGTATATACCGGTAGTTTTAATTCTCTCAATGTTTACTTGTATTTTAATTATGGATTTTTCCTGTGCTTCTTGTTTCCCCCCCTGTAAGCTGCCTTGAGTCTTGTCAGGGGAAAAGGCGGAGTATGAATATATAATAAATAATAATAATAAATGTCAAAAATTACATTGGGCTAACACAAGTTTCTTGTGTGAGCCTAAGCAGTTCTTTATTTCCCTGCCAATAAATATATGAATAGGTACTGCAATCATACCACTTTTTTCCTTTTTCTGTTTGTCAAGAAGATGGAAGCCCCCAAGAGTGCTTTAATTAATTCAACGTTTGGCTCTGTTCTGTTCTTTAACTTGGCATTAGTGTGCTTGTGTGATTTTTTAAAATCCTGACTGAAATGAAAATACCAGGATGCCATTTTAACAATGTTGCCATTTAACAGTTCAACCCTATACATCTCAACTCAGAAATAACTCAATTTTTTTATCCCAGTTGAAGTTCCTCCCAGATAGTGTGTACTGTATAAGACAGCTTCCTAAACGTGTGATTCATGTTTTTAATTCTTTTTTCTAGGACACACCTGAACACTTGCATAGAGTTGCAGAGATTAACCTCAGCCATCACTTGAAAAAACTAGAAAAAGAAGGGAAAGTGTGTAAGTGGCTTTGTCTTTAACACACATCTGTTGTATTCCAGCAGCATGTTTATGATCCAGTTTTCCAGAATTTTTCTGCGTCTAAGCTGGGGGGGGGGCAGAAGGTAGATCTGGAATGTACTATTGGATGCTTGTATACTATAGCTGTGCATCATGCCAATAAGGCATTTTTAATGCAACAATTCTTTGTTCCCAAATGATTTTTAATTTTTTTGCTTGAATTCAGAGGCCCAGATCTGCACAGAGCCTTTTTAATAGATCTGCACTGTAGACACAAACATTTTATTTATTTAAATCAGGGGTGGCAAACTGTATTCAGCCCAAGGGTTACATTGACTGTCAGTCACCTTCCTGAGGGACATATGCCGGTAGTGGATGTGGTCATTGCGTTCTTGCATGCACACATACACACTCCACCCATACAGATGGCACAAGCAAACTTCCCAGTTCCCCAGCATTCACACGCATCCTCACCACACATGCTGGCACACAGCACTCTGTTTCAAACACACACACACACGGTCTTAAACAAAAACGCAGCACTGTTCTTCTCCCAAGTAAGGAAAAGGGTGCTTGCTTACAAAGGCATCCTCGCCCCAGCAATGGAATGGAGGGAAATGCTGCCTTTACGTTTTTTTATCTCCGCTGCATTCATTGGCAACTCAGTCTTAGGTTATGGGCGTATTGCATCAAAACAAAGCCCAAGAGAATTCACTGGATCATAAATAATTATAGAACACCTCTGAACTGTAAATGTTAAGCTTCCTGCTATTTAGAAAAACAGCATTTTGGAACTTTAATAGAAGATAACTTGTCAAAATACTTAAATGCCTCACTCTGATATTCATATAGATATGATGGGATTTTAAAAAAATATTCAGATTCCTGTTTTTAAAAAAATATTCATATTCCCAAATTGCTAATCTTTGAAAGATGCAATATACTAACAGAAAACATTTGAGATTAAAGTTGTGCTTGTAAATCACTTTCTGCTTAACTTCTTGTTTTAAATGGTAATGTTTTCAGATACCAGCTTATTTAATATTTTCTTCTTCTTTTGCAGCAAATGAAAATTCTCCCAGCTTCAGATGGAAAAGCAGTTTATAGATAAGACACAAAAATAAATGTGAGGCTGATGTTCTTGTGCCCTCCCTCTAAAGAAGCACCGAAATGTCAACACAGTATTTTTTTCTTGGCAAAAGATATTTTGAGTAATTCAGCATAGCGAGAGTAAATTCATAAAATTTGACCAAGTTACTTAATTCTGTTTTTCAGCAAAATGAATAAAGTGCAATTATTCACATACAAATTACTGTGTGTTGTCTTAACTAGAATTTCTTAATTATACACTCCTTCCTGTCTAAATAATGGCATGTCTATGGTCTTATTTTGTGAAATAACAGAACTATTTTAAATTATTTTTATTTGTAGTGATTTTTTCTTTTAAAAATTGTTGTACATCTCTTCAATTGAGGTAATAAATTCTTTAAATAAATATTGAAGCATGCCACTTCAAAAAAAAAAAAAGTTAAGCACATTTGTGGGGGAGGGGAGGGGGCAAGGAAACACTGCATCCTAGACAGGGCTGGCCCAATACACCTGAGACAAAGCACAAGGTGGGTGCCAAAGTGGGGTGTGAAGCTATGCAACAGGAAGAAGGGTAGGTGGAGACCAGCAGTGCCTCCTGTTCACCAAGAAACTGCTGTAGAGGCGGCATTGTGGGGGCTGCCAAGGAGGTGGCAAATCTGGCCTCCAAGAAGCGTGTTACAAGTTTTTGTGACATCTTGCAAGTAATTGTCTCTTGTTTACAAAATTGATAAATGTTGTAAAAGTATTTTTGAAACAACTGTATGTATATTTGTCGCCAACGTGCTGTACGAGTCGTACTACTGAGGCAGCGGCAGTGGACAGTGCAGTCCTTGGAGGCCAGATCTGCTGGCCCTGTGGATCCTGCTGCTTGAGAGGGTTGCCTCACCTTGCCTCACAGGTGGGCTGGCCCTGAAACTAGGGTTGTACAAAGATGCATAAAAGCTAGCAAGTAACATGGTGGGGACCCAGGTGGCGCTGTGGGTTAAACCACAGAGCCTAGGGCTTGCTGATCAGAAGGTCGGCGGTTCGAATCCCTGCGACGGGGTGAGCTACCGTTGCTTGGTCCCTGCTCCTGCCAACCTAGCAGTTCAAAAGCACGTCAAAGTGCAAGTAGATAAATAGGTACCGCTCCGGCGGGAAGGTAAACGGCGTTTCCGTGCGCTGCTCTGGTTCGCCAGAAGCGGCTTTGTCATGCTGGCCACATGACCCGGAAGCTGTACTCTGGGCCAATAAAGCGAGATGAGTGCCACAACCCCAAAGAGTTGGACACGACTGGACCTAATGGTCAGGGGTCCCTTTACCCTTTACTTTAACGTGGTAATAGTTTCGTATCATTTCAAACTCTGTTGAATACATGTTATGTTTGTTTGGGAAAAGCTTGCTGGGGACTAATCCAGGTGTGCAAGCTTCATATCAACCATGTGAAGTGATGGAGAGGTGGTGCATGCAGGTGGTTTGGAACACCTGCTGTTGTACACAGGAGGAATCGGGTGCACTGAGCAGCTTGTCTGTTCCCGATATGCCACTGGAGGTAAGCAAGCCATAAGTTTCTTAGCTGTAAAATCTTAAGGGAAAGTAAATGGGACGCAGATGCGTGGAGAGTCAAAATCTAGATATCTGAAACCTCTGCAGGGTTTCAGACTGGAGACCTTCCCAGAGACTAAACTTGGACCTTGTGCATTCAAAAGCTGGTGTTCTGTTCCTGAGTGATGACCCTGCCTTGCCCGATTCAGTTGAGATACAGAAATTTGGGATACAGAAATCCACACATTTGTCCTTAAGAAGCAGAACGTACAGATCTAAAAAAGGGCACAAAGTCCGTCCTCTCTCACACATACACACACAAATAGTTCTCGAGGGCTGCTGCAGGCAACCTCTGCTCTTTCAGTAACAGATAACCCAAGCAACTCCTAAGCGCATGCTCACCTCTCTACATGCGACCCCCAGACTTTTATCACCATAGACTTTTCTTCTCTCTTTCCCCCCCTTCGTACCTCTAGGACTCTGAGCCGGCCTCTGTGATTGGCCGGGCGCCCTTTCTAAAAGGGGAGGGGGGCCAACCTCCCACTTCGCCGTCTCGTTAACCCAATCCACGTCCAGTTCCGGATCTGGGGCCTCCGGAGCGGAAGGTGGCGCTCTCGCAGGTTCCCGCCGCCTCCCGGTAGAGAGCCGGGGCCCCTTCTCTGAGGGCGGAGAGCTAGATAGGAAGCGACGAGTCGCGGTTTCGAATGCTGGGCTGCTGGAGACTCGGAAGGCGGCGGCGGGGGGAGGGGCAGGGAGCCGAGGAGGAGGAGGAGGAGGAGGCGAAGTTGGGCGGAGCGGCTGCCTGGGCGTCCTCCCCTTCCTCGGGGCCCCGCCGCAGAGAGCGCGAGCGGGGCTGGGCTAGGCTATAGGCTAGCGGCGGCGGCGGCTGGAGCAGGGGCCGAGGAAGGAAGGAAGGGCTGGTGGCCGCGCTGCGCTCTGCCCGCCATGGCGATCCGCAAGAAGAGCAGCAAGAACCCGCCCGTGCTCAGCCACGAGTTCGTCGTGCAGAACCACGCGGACATTGTCTCCTGCATGGCTATGGTCTTCCTGCTGGGGCTCATGTTCGAGGTGAGCGCCGGGCGGGGAGGGAGGAGGACCAGGAGGGATGGGGGAAGGCGGGGGGAAGCTGGCTCCTTCCTACGGTCAAGCAGGCGCCTTGTTAGGAAGCGAGGTCCGCTTCTCCCTGGCCTCAGCAAGCGCGGGGGGGGGGGAGAGACTGGTTTCCAACGGGGACAAGCTTCTAGTCCCTGCCGTCGCCGCAAGCAGTGCTTGATCACTCCCGCTTCCTCTTCCCCTTCCAGTTGTACGTGGTGCGTGTGTGTGTGTAAAGAGAGAGAGGAGGGGAGTGGGGTGGCGATTGTGTGTACACTAAGTGTATACGTACATCCACAAACCCATTCATCCTCGTCCAAACGCTGCCAGGAACATTGTCGTGGGGAGCTGGAGTTCCTCCCAGACCGCAAACCTGCCCAGCGCTGTGTGGGTCTTAGAAAGCACCAGGATCCTGCGTGGCGTGGGTGGTGGAGGGGGAGAGGACACGGAGTTGTGTGATTAAGGCAGCGGCTTCCTCCACCCACCCACCCCGCCCCGGTAAACATCTGGCAGGCTTTTCGGTCCTTCCTCGAGCCTTTCGCCTTGGCAGACGGAGAGTCAGCAGGTCCTTGTGTCAAGGGGGGGGGGGCACGAGGGAGGCAGGCGGATGCGCCTTCTGTCCGCGTCAGCAGTTGCTGTTGTGGGTTTGCGCGGAGGAGCAGCTGGTAGGTAGCCCGAGCGGGTGCATCATCCTGCGAGCAGGAGTAGCCGTCCTTCCCCGGCAGATGTGGCTGCCTCCGTCCTCAGTCAAAGTCTACTGGGCCTGACATCTGTCTCTCATGCTCCCCCGCCCCCCCCACCCTTTTGGGGAGCCGAGTGTGCTCCACACCCACTTCAGCTCCGGCTTGCTGAAATGCAGACCTGCAGCGCTGAGCATCCTAACCAGGGAGTAAGCCACACGGAGCACAGTGGGGCTTACTCCTGAGTAAGCCTGCACATAGCATCCCGCTGTCGGAGAGGGGAAGTAGGCACAGCCCCGGCCCCATTGCCGTTGCTGCCTCCAGTCAGTGTTTCCGAAGCGGAGCAACCGCCGCAGTGTAAACGGGGTTTTCGGAGTGTATGGCGGGGTGGCGAAAGAGCCTCGGCCGTGCACGCCTCTCTGACCGGGTTGTGCGCTTGCTTGCCTGGCTGCCTGCTGAGTAGTTCCTGGTCTCGGCAAGGTTACGTGGCACTCGGAGCTAGAGCACTATGGGGAGGGCGGGGAGACACTACGTTTTTGGAGACGGGAGGTGCTGGCAGGGTGTGTGGAGCGGGGAGCGCGTAGACAGAGATTTGGCTCCGGTTGCCTGGGCTAAGGGGAGGGGAGAGGGCGCGCAGTCCTTTGTGTGCAACGGGCAGAACTACAAGCCCCATGAGGCGCTGCGGGAAGCGGCTCCTCCCCTCCTCTCGGCTCCAGGGAAGGTGAGCTGGACGGTGACGTGTACATAGAGAGAGCCCCGCGGCCCGCCTTCCGAGCGTGGCGGTCGCTTGCAGTCGTTGGTCGCAGCCAGATGGGGTTGCCTGGCGCCCCTCCAGATAGGGGATGCGACACGTGTCAAGGTGTGTGCATGCCATGGCTCTGGGTTAGAACCTGGGAAGCGGAAGCTGTCCTTGAAATAGTTAGATAACTGACTTATAAAAATATTTATATACCGCTATATCATTAAAAAAAATAACATATTAAAGCATACAGCAATAAAACATGGAACTGAACTTATTAGCCCCAGAGCGTAATGAGGGTATGGAAGACTTAAGCAGTCGAGTGACTTGCTCCAGAGCCGTTTTAAATGGGAGTACTTCTTTGTAAAGTATTTGAGCGATATAACTTTAAGGCTCTGTTGAAACCCTGCTTCAGAAACTGCTGCTCCTACCGTAGTTCTGATGACACTTTGGAGGAAAGTAGCATGAGGAGCAGATGTACTTTTATAAGGAGAATTAGAATTGCACATAGGAGCTTAACTTTATCTGAACAGCATGTATGCAAACGCCTTTCTAAAATAGTTGTCGTTGGTTTTCCATGCATTACATTGGTAAATAGTAATGTGTCTAGCATTTTTCTTTCTTGAAGCTAAAAATTGCAGCAGTTTCTGTCCTTTACATAGCAGCTTGCCCATAAGTGATGTCCTGAGGCAATTTTTGTTGGGAACAACTGTGGCATGTGCAGTTATGTGTTGTCAACAGTGCATTTGCCTGAGTTATTTGGACAGCCACAAGTGTTGGTGCTGACCTTTAAAGCCCTAGAAGAGTTTGGATTTGATATCCCGCTTTATCACTACCCGGTCCCGAAGGAGTCTCAAAGCGGCTAACATTCTCCTTTCCCTTCCTCCCCCACAACAAACACTCTGTGAGGTGAGTGAGGCTGAGAGACTTCAAAGAAGTGTGACTAGCCCAAGGTCACCCAGCAGCTGCATGTGGAGGAGCGGTTGGCCCAGTATACCTGAAGGAGCATCTCCACCCCCATCGTTCAGCCTGGACACTGAGGTCCAATACCAAGGGCCTTCTGGCAGTTCCCTCACTGCGAGAAGCGAAGCTACAGGGAACCAGGCAGAGGGCCTTCTCTGTAGTGGCGTCCACCCTGTGGAACACCCTCCCACCAGATGGCAAAGGAAAAAAACAACTACCAGACTTTTAGAAGACATCTGAAGGCAGCCCTGTTTAGGGAAGCGCTTAATATCTGAAGGACTATTGTATTTTAATTTGGTGTTGGAAGCCACCCAGAGTGGCTGGGGAAACCCAGCCAGGTGGGTGGGGTATAAATAATAAATTAGTAGTAGTAGTAGTAGTAGTAGTAGCCACTCATCTGGGCCACTGTGGCAAGCCTGGATAGGCTTGCATATAGATAACAGCCAACAAAAGGAATGTATGGGCAAGAAGATTGGGGTGGGGGACTGAAATATCTGTGGATTTTATTGGTAATCCTGAGTTACTGGGTGTATTGTTGAAATAGTGAAGAATTGTGGAAACAACCAGCCTTCTGTGACCCAGTGTTCTAGTTTGATGTTGTTTCTTTTGTAATGGCTTCAGCTACACAAATAAATAATAATTGTAACAATAATGTTATTTTCCTTGCTTCTGAGTAGAGATGGTTAGGGTTGTGCTATTACTATGTTTAGAACTTCATCCTTGGTGTGTTCTTTGTAGAAATAATTTTATTTAATTAGGCTTTGTTTCATTTCAGGTTACAGCGAAAGCAGCTGTTGTCTTTGTTACACTTCAGTACAATGTTACCATTCCTGCCACAGGTAAAGCTCTAAAAATATTTAGGCATTTGTCCTAGATAGAAAAGGAATACTGATTCACTGCTAATATATTGCCATATTATCTAATAGTCTAGTCCTAAAACTTGCTACACTAGCAAACACTGTACTAGTGGAACAGCAGAAGAATGAGAAACATCAGCACAATTTTTCCGTTTCAGTTCACTAGTAATGATGTTTGCTTTGTGACTTATAGGCTAGTTTGAATGTATTACCAAGCCATGGCTTGGTGCAACATACATGTATGAGTCTTGAAAGGCTGTAGAATTTCCCCTCCCTTCCCCACTCATCACATATCATTATTTCATCCCTTCCTTCCTGATTTGCAGCAAATCATAGTTTGTCTTTCCTCCAGCAACATGGTTTACACTTACTCCCTGCAAACAGGGATCAGAAACAATGGATCAGAAACCACAAACCCAGGGAGGGAATCATGAATGCCAGAGGAAGGGTCCTGCGTCCCTTCCTCTAGCACCAAACCACAGTTTTGCATTGTCTTACCCTGCCTATTGTCAATATGAACCTAGCTCTGGGTGGAAACTGAAGTTTTCCTTGCTGTGCTGCTCTTAAAGATAAATAAGATTTTGAATCTGGTGACTGAAATAATACAGGCATGATTTGTTCCAACATTTTAACATACTGCATATATTGTAATTTAGACTTTTACTTGCATTAACCAATGCTGTGTTCGTGGAGAAGTAAATAACAAACTAGTCCTTGCAGTCTTCATTAAACGTGAAATAACTCTTTAATTTCTTCAGTTCCAATTTCAAATTAGGAGCGGGTTGGTAAAATAAGTGTATATTTAATGTTGCTGTCTTTTCTTCTCTTAGAGAAACAATCTACAGAAACAGTCACATTGTATCACTATGGCATCAAAGATTTGGCTACGGTTTTCTTCTACATGCTGGTTGCAATAATCATACATGCTATCATTCAAGAATATGTGTTAGATGTAAGTATTGTCAGGACAATATAGAGTATTGCTACAGTGGTATTTGATTGAGTGTATGGATGTGTTGTCAACGTGAGTCTTGGATTTGGCTTCGCATGACATAACTTCTCATGAAAGCCAATAACACGGATTCCTTTTCTTTTAGAAAATTAACAGGCGAATGCACTTTTCCAAAACAAAGCACAGCAAGTTCAATGAATCTGGACAACTCAGTGCGTTCTACCTTTTCTCCTGTGTCTGGGGAACAAGCATTCTTGTCTCTGTGAGTATCTCACTTGTACATATGGTACTTGAGCTGCAATTCTGTATCACTTAGTGGGATTGAGCCCCATTAATCTCAAATGGGACTAACGTCTCCATAGACATGTAGTTACAATTTAGTCTTAGCCATAAAGGGTATTTGACATGTGTATTTCTTATTTTCAGGAGAATTATGTAGCTGACCCAACATCACTCTGGCGGGACTATCCACATACATCATTGCCGTGAGTTTATCAGAGCTGCGGGGTGGGGCATGTGTCATATAGTTTCTTTAACTTGTCCCAGGGTGTTAAATCAACCAGCAACTTGCTTGCAGGTATTTCAAGTTCTTTTCTTCAAACAAAAGCCTGCTCTCCTGGTCTTCTGTTGCCAGTTCCAAGCATGTTGTTCTTTCATAAATGTGTGACTGGCAGTTTCCATCCTACCATTAGTTCTTAATCTCCATAGAAAACATTTCAGATATGACTCCATTGTAACACCTAATTTAAACAAGGTCTTACTCAAGAGCGATTTCAATATCTTTGACCTTTTCCATGCTGTATTGTAGGTTCCAGATGAAATTTTTTTACATCTCCCAACTGGCATACTGGTTGCATGCTTTTCCAGAACTCTATTTCCAGAAGACAAAAAAAGTAAGTCCACCTTTAGTTTCATGTTCAGAAGCCTATATATATATATATATAATATTTTAAAGCCTTAATTAGCTGGTAGGGAAAAATGTAAATTCTTGTAAAAGCAAACTGTATGCTCATGGCAATGCTTTAAGCAAGCTTGTTGCCTAGTTCTGTATATCTTACTGTCAACGTTTGTAGCATTCTCCCACACTGTACTTGGGTCTTCTGAGAGGTAGGGAAGATTTCTGTGAGTTACTTTTCCAAGGGACTTTGCTTTTACCTGGATATACAGGGTTATTCATAATGAAGTACAGTGGTACCTCGGGTTACAAATGCTCCAGGTTACAGACGCTTCAGGTTACAGACTCTGTTAATCCAGAAATATTACCTCGGGTTAAGAACTTTGCTTCAGGATGAGAACAGAAATCAGGCAGCAGCGGCACAGCAGCAGCGGGAGGCCCCATTAGCTAAAGTGGTGCTTCAGGTTAAGAACGGACCTCCGGAACGAATTAAGTACATAACCAGAGGTACCACTGTATACAGTTTCCATTTATAGCGAATGGAAACTGCATACTTCATTATGAATCACCCCGTATTTCTAATGATTAGGCTGGAACCCTATACAGCAGGTGTTGAAAACCTTTGGCCATGTTTGCCAGGGCTAATGGGAGTTCAGCAGCATCTAGAGAGCCAAAGGTTCCTTACTGCTATACACATTTATCTAGGAATAAGTGCCAGTGAACTTAGTGGGACAAGTGACTAGACATGCCTAGGAGTCTCTTGTTAGTTAGGAACACTAAACTGCACCTGGGAAACCTACCATACTTTTCCATGTATAAGACTAGGTTTTTTTTTTACTTTAAAATAAGGTTAGAAATCTGGGAGCGTCTTATTCATGGATAGTGCATATGCCCATTTTCTAAATTTGGGGTCCCCAAAAGTAGGGGGCGTCTTATACATGGGTGAGTCTTATACACGGAAAAATATGGTTTGTTGCTAAACTGCAAACATCTGAAGGTTGTGTCACTGCCTTGCTAAACTCCAAAATGATGAGGGTGAGACCCAGCACAGAACCAAGGTTTAGCCTGTACGGGCGGCAGCAGCACACACCCATCCTCCAGCATAGTCATGAAGAGGACATCTGAAGCTTTCATTTCCTTTTTTAAAGTAACCACAGTCATTTTCCCTTCTCTGCATATTGCAGTAGCTGTCAGCTCTGGTTTATGATGATCTTGATGCAGAACAGCTGCGCGGTATAAACGTTTACAACTTTCAGCATTGTAATCAGCCTTATTAGCAGCTACCAGGGCAAATACAGTGAGATCTTTCTCATTTCCTGCTAACAAAAATTAATTTTCTGCTTGGTTGAACAGTTCATGGTTTGAATGATAATAAGAGTAATTTGGTCATTATGTTCTGAAAGATGGCAGGTTAGCAAACAGTGAATAAGGTCTTGCATGACCACAATATATCAGTGTGTGGTTTTTACCATTTGACTAAGAGTAGTGTTGCAACATCCAGTGAATAGTTGGAGCAGCACTAGTACATTTATTATTTCTTAGGTGGCAAAGTTTCTGGCCTGTTGCAATTTGAAACCTAGACGTGGGAACTGAGGATTGCATATTGTAGAAATCTTACTACCATGCAAATCTTCTACATTTATTCTTATTTTTGCACAAATAGAAACTTGTTGGTCTTTTAAGCATTCGTGAAATAAATCAAGCAGAACATTTATTTTAAAGATTTGAGTAAGATTTCAGGGTACCAACAAACTCCAGGATCAGCTATTAGAAACAGAATAGTATAAGACAAGAAATGGTTGTCCGGATTGGGTAATGTCCAGAAACTGGTGAATGTATTTAAGTTATGAGAATGCCCTGCAGAATTGATAAAGCTGTGGCTTTTTCATAGGAAGACATTCCTCGCCAGCTTGTTTACATTGGACTCTATCTTTTCCATATCGCTGGAGCTTATCTGTTAAAGTAAGTGACTTACTTGTTTTGCTGCCATACAGATCCCCTTAGAGGGGATGAGGGGTGGGTTAAATTTAATAATAAATAACTAATTTGATAGTGAAACACAGTATCAAGTGTTCAGATACTGCAGTCCAACATACCTTACATTGTACCCTGTAAAATGAATGTAGAAGTCCACTAGGTATTTAGCAATCAGATGTTTCCCTCAAAGGGAAAAGTTTTTTTTCTGCAATAACTCATTTATTCCATCTTTCCCTGACCAGACTGCAGGAGACAAGCTCGTACCTGAACTGTTGAATTTATCTTGAATGCACACAGCAACTTTATTTCAATATCCAAAGTAGATTACTATATATATTTTGCATTTCTCCCCTGCCTTTGAAACTGAGCATGGGGGTCAAGCAGTTGCTTGAACTTCACATTCACTGGAATGCTGCATTGAGCCCATAGTTCACTTTGAATGCTCAGTTTTCAAGTTGAATGTCTAATGGCAGTGTATTTTTACAAATTTCCTTGTCCCCTTGAAAAGAATGTATTTAAATTTTGAAACATCAAGTTTATATGTGTGTGTGTGAATGCATCTCTATATATATATCCAGTGTTGCTTCAGCAGATAATCAATTTTAAATCGCCAATAAAACATTAAAATCAATAAAACAGTCAAAGTGCAAAGACTAGGAGAATTCAGAACAGTTGCCATCAAGGACACCTGCCCTGAACTGTTCTAGGAAAGAGTTACGTTCTCATTGTTTGGCAGAAGGGTGATAAAGGCAGAGCAAGGTGGGCTTCCATCAGGAAGGTGTTCTGTAACTGGCACCACAACTGAGCAAACCTATCCTTCACACCTATGAACTGTGCCTTGAATGGCTAGGGAACCAAGAGGCATGCATCAGATTTTCATTCTGATTATCTCCATCACTGAGGGATCTATACTGCTGCAGAACATGTGTGTATATTCCTGGGCCTGTTCCAAAGCAGACATAGGAAACTGTCATTGAGCCCTGAATTCCTGTGCCAAATTTAATTAATGTAATGCCAAATGGGACGCGGGTGGCGCTGTGGGTTAAACCACAGAGCCTAGGTCAGAAGGTCGGGATTTCGAATTCCTCGACGGGGTGAACTCCCGTTGCTTGGTCCCTGCTCCTGCCAACCTAGCAGTTCGAAAGCACGTCAAAGTGCAAGTAGATAAATAGCTACTGCTCCGGCAGAAAGGTAAACGGCGTTTCCGTGCGCTGCTCTGGTTCGCCAGAAGCAGCTTAGTCATTCTGGCCAGTAAAGCGAGATGAGTGCCACAACCCCAGAGTCGTCCACGACTGGACCTAATTACCCTTTACCTTTAATGCCAAATGAGTGGGTTTAATCAAAGACCTTGTGTCCCTCTACCAACTAGAAACTTCTTTCATTTTTGTTCTTACAGTTTGACCCACCTTGGCCTTGTTCTTCTTGTGCTACATTACTTTGTGGAGTTTCTGTTCCACATCTCCAGACTGTTTTACTTCAGTGACGAAAAATATCAGAAAGGGTAAGTACTTTACGGTAACTTCCAACCTTTAAAAATATGTCTGGAAACACAACTTCTAATTCATTCTTGAACATGTACAGTTAACATTGGGCCGCTTCAGTAAATGCTCCCTGTTCTTCTGTTCATTAAAAGAACATCTAATAATAATAATAATAATAATAATAATAATAATAATAATAATAATAATAGGGATAGTTTTGTTAAGTTCTCTGTTTAAGATAAAAATTGAAGTCTGCAAGCAAATATCTGGCTGATTACTTCAGGTACAGTGGTACCTCTGGATGCAAGCGTGTATCCTGAAGTGTCGTTTCTGCGCATGCGTGTGACGTCATTTTGCGCACATGCGCGAACCGCCGAACCCGGAAGTAACCCGTTCCGGTACTTCCGGGTTCAGCGCGTTCATAACCTATGATGAACACAACATGCAACACTCGTAACAAGAGGTACGACTGTACACAGACTTTGACCTGACTTACCTGTGTAGCTCTTGGTCAGATGCACCCCTCTCCTCTTTCTCTTAACATTTTCTTCACTTCTGACACCATGTTCCAGGCACTTCTGACTCCCTTGATCATGCCACCTCCTGCCCTCAAGGATCAGTGCAGCTTAGCCAGATATATTCCTTCCTTTTCCCTCTGGCATAAAGACAACTTTTTGTTCAGTTATAAAGCCTTCATTACCTTCAGTACAACCACAAAATTCCTATGCACAAAACAGTTACCAATTACTTCTTGAGATCGGTGTGCATTCAGGTGCACATACAGAAACTCCCCCCACCTAGAATAGCTTCATTAGTTTTGAAGAAAGGACTTGACCAGCCTGTTTATAGATATATATCCACATTGAACAATTCCTTAATGTAGAAGCTGTTTGAAGCTTAGATGGCTTCACACATTTTTCTGAGCCCTCAGAGATGGAAGAAGTATGTCAGAAGAGCCCCACATTGTATGCTCTAGAATGCCTTCCTGGATGTGTGAGAAGGGACAGTGTTCTGGCTTAACGGTGTTCTAAAATGTATGTGTGAAGTCATTTTGGCCCACGACACCTTAATATTCAATACGTATGTTAATCGTACCTGCCTCTGAAATAATTGCTGTAAGTAGTACAATGAATGGATTGAATTCTACTGAGGTGCCCTAATAATATGTTCATACCTGGTCTCTTCCCTCTAGGTTTTCAATCTGGGCCGTCCTTTTTGTTTTGGGAAGACTTCTGACCCTGATTCTTTCCGTCCTTACCGTTGGATTTGGCCTTGCTAGAGCAGAGGACCAAACATTGGATTTTAGTACCGGAAACTTTAATGTGCTGCCCATCAGGTATGAGATGACAGGCACAGCTTCATAGTTAGAGGCAGTGGAACTTCATGAGTTGTTTGGGGACCACTTTCCTAAAAGCATCTGGTGGGCTTCTGTTTGAAAGAAGAGGCTACATCCAGTGAACAGCTGGCAGGCTTCTTTCTCCATGCTTTTGTGGTGCTTTAAAGCCATAGCTTCATGTGAATGAGACTTGTTTTAGTAGTCTGCTTCTGTATGAACTGGCTTTACCTACCGTAGAACTTGTACAATTCCCAGTTAATCAGCATTTGCATAAACCAGGGGGAAGGCGGGATGGGAAGCCTTCCGGAAGTTGCATTCCATTGGTGGGCAGGGCAAGAGGCAAAAAGTGGGTGGGGCTAGAGCCACAAGTGGGTGGGACCATGGCCGAGGCTCTCAATTTGTGTGTTCTAGGCCCCATCTGCCCCATCTCTCACCCTCTGTCAAGGCAAGCAATAATTGTTTTTGTAGTTTAGGGACACATGCCAGCCAGGCAAAAATGAAGAGGACACAGGGCAGTGTTGTTGGTGAGGGATGGAGGGGTGTCCCAAAGACAGGGTACAGATGTCTGGAGGGTCATATTTGGCTCCTGTCAAAAAGTTATTTTTAATTTATTTCATGAGCATTATATTATAATTATTATTATCGTAATTAAGCTTTATTATTTAAAAAAAACCTCAAAGTGGTTTACAAAAAGATAAAACATTGAAATCAAGAAAAATTCACCACCATACTTTAAAACATACAAAAGTTAAAATAGTAAAGCAGATGAAAATTACCTCTCTCTATGCAGGATTAGGGTATGTTTAAGGGTGAATTTAGGTAATTAGCTGAGGTGTATAACTAAAAATAGTAAATAAGAACTTTCCTTGTGTACATGTTTTGCAAAATAAAATGTGATGTAAAACATGCTGTTAAAAATGTATGGTGTGCACCGCCTGTCTTTTCAGGTTTAAGTTTCTTTTTGTAGTTCAAGCATAACTATATTTATAGTTCCTGGAAGGATGTTGTTTCAGTAAGCTGCAGATCATGGGCTGCTGTTTATCTAGCCACATAGTGTATGTCACTGATAACCAAGTGTGAAATATCTTCATCTAGATCAAAGTACAAAATGTACAAGGAGATGTTGCCCTCAGAATGCAAAATGTGTCGCCCTCCTGGTTAGAGAATTGGATGTTATCTTCTTTGTCATAATACATATATAAATTTTATTTATATGTTGCCTTTCCACAGTTCAAACCATGCTCTGGGCAGCTCACAACAAAACCCCACAGACAAAACCAGCCTCAGCTTTTTGTAGCTGGAATCAGTCAGGGCCTTGCCCTCTCAGGCCAAGTGGGAAAAGGCCTGCAAGGCAGGGAGCAGGTCTCCCAGGACTCACAGCCAAGTGTAGTTTAGTTATTGCATGGGAACAAGAGAATTTGCCAATTTCAGAACGTGCTTTTCGGTCTATGCATTCCTATTGTGTTATTACCTTGTTAAATTCCTGAAGCTTTGCTATGCTTCCATTAAACCTAATCTCTCTGGGCTTTTTATGTACTTTCCTAGATAACAAGGAAATAAAAGGCTTGATAAACGGCTAAGAAACATCCTGCCCAGTGGGAACAGTTTTCCTGATGCTTGTCATTTCCGGATCTTCAGGAATCCTAGTAATCTGTCTTCTCTTTGTAGAATCAGCGTACTGGCATCTATCTGTTTCACACAGGCCTTTATGATGTGGAAGTTCATCAATTTCCAGCTGAGAAGGTGGAGAGAACATTCTTCACCTCCCCAACCAGTGAAAAAGAAGTTTGCCACAACTAAAAGCAAGCCTTCCAAAAAAGAAAGAGGTTTGTATTTCAGTCCTTTGCCCTGTACACTTTTGGTGGAGGGGGAAATGAAACAAGTTCCGCAAGGCATTGAGGAACCTCGTTGCCAGTGACGCTTAAGCCAATACCACATTCCCTGAATTCAAGGGCAGCGGTACTAATTTCTTGCGTAACCAAATATTGGCGAGACAGATTCATTGGGAGATAATATTGGTTTCCCACAAAGAATCCCGGGAGCTGTCATTTGTTAATGTTCTCCTAACAACTCTCAGTACCCTTTACAAAACTATGGCTCCCATGGTTCCTTGGGGGAAGCCATGATTGTGAAAAGTGGGTGAGAGAATGCTTTAAATGTATGGTGTGGGTGTGTCGCGCATATCATCTTTTATAGTATTCTGTCTCTGGGAGGAGCTCTTGTCTCTTTTCATCATTTATCTTGCCCTGGGTTAGTGATCACAATTGCAGAGTGTAGAGACAATTCACAGACTTGGGTGGTGATCTTAATTTATTGCATCTTGTATCAGCACATAAAGGACGAAAACAGCATGGGTCTCTGCAAATAAAGCAAGAAGTTTCTAATGTCAGAATTCTGGCTAAGTTATTTATTTATTGGATTCCTGCCCTTTGTCATAAGATCTGAGGGCGGATCACAGAAAGGTTGACGCTAGTTCAGTAGCACTGAACTGATCAAGCCCCAATTCATTATTTATTTATTTATTTAGATTCTTGGGCTGCATGCAGTCATGAAAGTGCTGAAAATTAGACATACGGAGTCATTACCTAGTTTCACTCGTTGACTCTTGAAATTTATTGTATATATTATTGTTACTGGTGCGTTTTACTGTTTGGGATTTTTAATTGCATTGTAAGCTGACCTGGGATGAAAAGTTAAGAAGGGCAGGAAAGGGGTAGTCAAAGTGCCCCCCCAGGCATTCATTGCCTGCTGGATCTTCTGTAAATGACATAAATTATAGGGCTTCACCTATTTGGAAATCTATATTTTTAAAATTATGTTTATATTTCCCCTTTTCTACAAGGAGCTCAATGTAGCATGCAGGGATCCAATTCCTTTCCTCTTCACAATTGCGAAGTAGGATATGGTGAGAGTTGGTGACAGGCCCAAGATCACCAAGCAAGCTTCATGACTGACTGAGGATTTGAGCCTCTAAGTCAGTGCTTCCGAAACTTGGGTCTCCAGCTGTTTTTGGACTACAACTCCCATCATCCCTAGCTAGCAGGACCAGTGGTCAGGGGTGGTGGGAATTGTAGTCCAAAAACAACTGGACACTCAAGTTTGGGAAACACTTCTCTAAGTCTACCCACTTCTAGGCCAATGCTCTTAATTCTTGGCGGCAGCCCTCAATGGTGTTTTTCACATAGTGTGGCCTTTCTGCCAAGCATAGAATACTATTGTAGCTAATTGTCCTAAGCCACTATTAACATATATCTATATCGGGCGTGAGGAAACTTTGGCCTACCAGATGTTGCTGGACTGTCAAGTCCCATCAGCCCCAACAAGCAATACCAGTGACTAGGGATGATGGGATGTGTAGTCCCAAAATATATGGTGAGTCAAAGGTTCCCCACACCTAACTTGTATGGTGAATGTTATTTTTGAAAATCTGGTTGTAATATAAAGTTGTCTGGACATAATTTTACCATTTCTTCTAAAGCTGCTGTGGGATATGGGATGCTAGACAAAATCGACCTTTGGTCTGATTCAGCAGGGCTAGTTTTGTATTGCTTTAAGTTTGGCTTTCTACTAAATGAATAATATTTTTTAAGGCTTTCTAGATATGGTACCTAGAAAAGAGCTTAACAATGTATATTGTCTTATTTTTAGAAAATGGAATAAATGGAACATTAACCTCAAATGGAGCAGACTCGCCTCGCAGCAGGAAAGAAAAATCCTCTTAAAACAGAACTTTATTAAGTTAATTGACTAATATCCCCAAAGAGAACTGCTTTTTACTTTGGAAAGTCCTTCAGCACCCGAGTTCCTACAGTTAACAAAAAAAATAAAATTAATACTTTTTTGTTATTGCTACCATAACGTTTGTGCAGCTTTTTAAACTGAAAAAGGGGGCCACATTATTTTTTTAGTATCTTTGAAAATGTTGTGAGTGTTAATTGGAATCCACTTGCCAAAAATCAGTGATACAATCTGCCATTCCTACCAGCTTTACAGTGATGAATCTAGTCCATTCCAAAAAAGACAATATGAAATTCCTGTTTAAGGAGAAATTGAACATTTAAGTAAAATAGTAATGCCATATTTTTTTTAGATATTCTCTTAACACTTAGGTGTATATTTTGATTTTACAGTTCCGAACAGAATTTGTAAACTACCAAAATAATACTTGTTACTTTGTAGACAATCTCTACCATGATTCAAGAAATTCCCTTATTAAAACACGGTTGGACTGATTGAAATGTTGCTGTGTATGTATATTGTCAAGTATACTGTGAGTTTTGTTGCCATCAGAACTTCCATCAGCATGTCTGGATAGCCAGTGACAAAACAATGCGAGTACATAGTGATTGCTGCTGAACAGCTCACTTGGCATCTTCCCATAGCTGTCAACCCTCCCTTTTTTTTGGCGGGAAACTCCCTTATTCCAATGCCGTTTCCTGCTGCTATCCTGGATTGTTGATATCCCTTAAATGTCCCGGATATCAAAGGAAGCAGCTCCTCTCCCTCCCTGCCAGCCAGGGAGGCTCCTCAGCTGCGTTGCTCGGCTGCCAATAAGGAGTCTGAGACCGACTGGGGGCGGAGCTTGCATGCCTTGTGCAGCCAGACCCTCACGCCCAACCAGACAGACAGCCTGCCTGCCGTCTATGCGCTCGCTCTTTCGCTCACCTGTTCGCTCACCTCTGGAGAGCAGGGTGGTGAGGCTACTTGGTGCCATTGCACCGCCCTCGCGGCATCCCTTATTTTCAAATCTGAAAGTTGACAGCTATGCATCCTCCTGGTTTACATTCACAAATTCCTGAGTTTGAAGGCTCCCTGTGAAGTTACCACAGCTGCTTTGCTCCTCTTCCCTGGTGGTTTTTCTGCTGTGCCATGGTGAGCTAAGTCATAGTTTGGTTTCTTGTCTCATCCAAATCCAGACTCATGGTTTATCTCTTTCCTGACTAACCACAAGTTTGTTTTATGGCTTGTGGTTAGTCAGGGAGAAGCTAAGCCACAAGACTGGGTTTGGACAATGCACTAAGCCAAACTCACCAGGATGAGGAGCAAAGCAGCTACAACACCCTTTTCCTGGTAGGCAACCAGGCACCTGGTGGCCTATGCCAACCAGTATCTCGTTCTGCCAAGCCATATTCAAGTGTGCACCTGAAAGCATGCTGAGACAGGAGCGAGCATCACACACTATTAACCCCAGTCACATAGTTCTCCCATCTCCACCAGCTGCAGCGTCAGATCTTTGGGTGGAATGTCTGAAGACAGGGAATGCCTAAACTGTTAAAGGTCCAGGTAAGTATATGCATCATTGGTATACTTCAGAAGCTAACTAATGATGGAGCTAGATGCACCTCTGTAGGGACGGAATTCCACAATTTCGGGCTGACATAGAGACAAGCCTTTCCCAGGCTGCCATTCCCCCCCCCCCCAATTCTTAGTGGTGGAACTAAAAGAATGCCCAAGAGGATCTATAAGAATGAAGACAATATATTGTGACAGGGCCTAAGTTGTTTAAAGCCCTAAGCACCAGTGTAAGTAAGCACCTTGAATTGAGCTTGGAAACAAATTGACAGCCAGTGCAGCTGTTTTAAAAAAGGGATTATATTAAGTGGAGCCTGGTCTCCACATTTGGACCAGTTGTAAGAAGAAATATGGAATAGGGCAGGTGGTAGCTAGCATGGTGCTCAAAAGAGCCAGTATTGACTCTTCAGAAAGGCGCATTGTAGTAGCTATTTCAGAGTTTTCCTTAATTCAGTGACCAGTAACTTTGAAGGCGCAGTGGTCAGACCAGAGGAACAGCTGCCACCCTGAATAGATTTTATCCAGATGATCTAATTGGTCTTACAAGTCTGTACAGGGCCAGGGGATCTTTCAGGTAACCTGGATCCTAGTTGTTTAGGGTTTTATATATTAATGACAAGATCTTGAACATGATCTGGTACCAGTGCAAATCATGGACATCAATCCTCCTTCCCATAGAATGACTGGCTCCTTTTTCTGGAATGTCCACCTTCCCAAGCATCTTATGCATGCAAGATGTGAGTCCCATGCATTTTGCTCCTCATCTTGCCCATCCAAGACCCATCCCACATACGTACCAGGTCTGTTTCCCTTGTGACCAGGGTGCTCCTAAGATGGTGTTCATTACAATTGGAATTAGTCTTCGTTGAATGTTTCCTTACCTGGAGTAACTGGATTACTTTACTAACTTTTGTTGCCTGGAAGCTTAAATTTTAATTGCTTTAAGATTTCCTTTTCTGCCTAAAGTGGAGCATTGTAAATATTCAAATATTTTCACCTCCCTCAGTAAAGATGGGAGTGAGGTAACCTGACCAGATTTGGGTGCTTTAAAATTTAGGTTCTCTCTATCAGTAACATTTGAGAGGTCTAATATTATCTGTATGTGGTAATGCTTCCTCATATCCAGTAGCAAGGATTTCTAATAATATGAAGGAAAATCTGTGACCACTTATCCCTCAATCAGAAAATTAAAGTAATGTTGAGGCACTTTGTAAACAAAACTGGAATTGTATTTAAACACAATGTGGGTTACGGCTTAATGGCTACTCTGACGAGGCACAACACTTTGTTTCAGTCAAAACTCTCTCTACACTTAAAACGCTCACTTTACTGTGTAAAACTCCCAGCCTCTTCAAAGATCTTCCCCTCAGAGAGAGAAACTGGGTTTCCCTGCCTAGGTAACCACTAACCAAGACCTTTCCAGGCTGTAATCTGAGCCCTATCTGACAGTTAAGCCTTGTCCAGGCTGTAGCCAAGCCTATTTAACTGACAGTTTAAGTCAGAATCTAACTACCCACTCTCTCCTGGTTGGATAGCACTTTACTTAGCCCTGATTGCTTTCTAGATCCCCAGGAGGCTGACCCAAGATCCATCCATCACAAGTTCCAAAAAAAAGGCGTAATGCCTTATCATATCACAAAATGGAGATCATAGCAGATGAAGCTTCTGGAAGAGATTTTCAAGATGGATTGGGAATAAGCATTTGGTATGCTATTGCTGCTTTGGAAATACAAATATAGAATAAACGCTTAAAGAGCATGCCTTCTTTCAGTTTCTGCCTTCACATATTTGGCAGAACCTGGCAAGTTTCCATCTTTAAGGCAAGAAAATGTGTCAAAGGAGAAGCGAGTTTTAAATCAGTTTTGTGTTATAAGTCGGCTCTGATAACGTGTTGCACAACTGGATGGCAGGTGCTTGTTTGCCAAGGGAGTGGAACTGGTATTAACATCAACAACTGTCACTTCCATTTCTCTGAATGATGGGTGAAGAGCTGCAGACTCCAGCAGTGTCCTTGAATGGCTCATGTCTTCAGGGAAACTCTTTTTGCAGCAAGCAATGCAGAGAGAGCCTGATCTGATTGCAGGCTTCAGAAAGTGCCAAAACAGAGTTTTGATCCTTCCCTTGGGCAAATCCACCCCTTTATTCCTTTGTGTTGTGATTGCCTTGGCACAGCCTTGGGTACAAATGAGCAGTGGCATATGTTGGGAGCGTGATGTGGGGAAAGGACATCTTTTGGAATGTACATTTGAGTGTTCAATAAGGGCTTCAACACTTGGTGACATGTTATATCCGCCAGTTGACAAGGAGTCACATGTAAGCAAGCTCTCACTCTTGAGAATGCTGAAACTTCCCCTGGAGAAGACTGTGATATCCTTTGGGCAATTTCACAATAGCTAGGAGCCATTAGCCACCTTTCTCTGTCCTATAGCCCCTCTCTGCTTAGCTGGTAATTTTTCTTGGAAGCGGAAGGAACAGAGAAACATAGCATCTCAGCAGAAATTGAGAGGGGAAGGAAGGAGGATCTGTGATCTTCTCCGAATGTCTCAGAAGGTCTTCAGAACTCTCTGTAAGCAGAACTTACTTCTGGCTACTTTTTATATGGGAAATGTACTGCACAGTTCATCTCTTACACACTCAAAGCAGAAATGGCTATAGCTGATGTGAAACAAAGCCTTGGTGTGTGTTTTTCAAATTACATATTAGGTTTACTACAATTATTTACATTCCACATTTCATGCTATAAATCCCACCAAGGCAGCTTAAAAGTAAAATTCAGTTACATATTTTTAAATGCACAGTAAACAATATCAGCATCAGGGCTGTCATGAACTGGCAGGACAGGGAGGAGGAAGAGGATCCCAGTGAGGGGTGCAGCTGGGACTGGGACACACTGGGGCAAGCAGGGGGTGGGGAAGGAAGTACTCACAGAGTGACAAGGATGGTGAGGAGTAGGAGGTCAATACATGGGACCCAGAGCAGCTGAGCCCAACACCAGAGCCAGAGGGGGCCCTGTCCCCACAAACTTGGCAGTCTCTGAGTTGTAAGGGGCAGTGGGAGGGGTGCTTTAAGAGGCTGAGGCAGGCAAGGGCCCACAGTCCAGCTGACCAGGTGGAGCTTGCTAGCTCTGAGAGGAGGTGTGTGATTCCTCAGTAGGCTTAGAACAGGTGAGGGTCATCTGCCTCATCAAGCCCAGATGTTGCAATCAACATGCAAAGTACTAAAGGGAAGCAGAGCTGAGGTGCTGTATCTGCTCAATTGCCCATGTTGATGGTGTTAGAATAACACTGGGGCCTAATTTGAATAGTAGAATGTCTGGCATCTGGTGGGCGGAGCTTTTGTGTTGTGTTCCTTCCTTTGGGTGTTCAGTTAAGTTCAGTTAGAGACCAACTGTCATTCTTGCTTTTTGCCTCTTTCTTGCCTCATATTGTTACAGTTTCTCTCAGATGGTATGTTACGATCTTCTTTATTATTAAAGCTTTGTTTGACATAAACGTGAGACGCTTACTTTGCTGAAAGAAAAGAAAACGCTGCTGAAGAATGGTGGAATATCCTAAACAGCATGAGTAAGGGGATATTCCCAATCGGACAGGATGACTGACTTTTTTTTTAATCGCCCCCATCCTCCACAACAGATGGGCCTTGGCTTGGATGCTCCTGGACCTCTATGGGACTGTGCTTTGGGTTTGACTCTGGACTGTATTCTGTCTGCTAGACTTCAGACTTGGCTAATTGGATTGACCCTGGACTGCATTTCTTGGACTCTGAACTTTGCTTGTGTGGCTTGACCCCTGGACTTTGAACTTGACATACTGACTTGCTACCAGGTAGGCCAGGGGTTCAGAACACAGGCACTTCATTCGATTACCCATCCAGTTTTTTTGTTTATCTTCCCACAGTCGGTATTCCATGTCTCCCGAACATGCTTGGGCTGTTTGCCTCCTTAGAGTCATTTTCCTTGAGATGTGCAGCAATTCTGCAGGCCTGAACATTCACACAAGCATGTTGATGTTCTGTCTGGGTGCTGCCGTTTTGGGTGCTGCCGTGAGATCTCTATTAGTATACAGGGTGGTTAAGGGTACATTAAAGATGGCTGGACATTTCAGTCATAGAATTGTAGAGTTGGAAGGGACCCTGAGGGTGATATAGTCCAACCCCCTGCAGTCCAACCCCCTGCAGTTCTGCCCACAGCCATCTCTGTGTGGGCTCGAAACACCAACCTTTTGTTAACAGCCAGACACACTGACCCATTGTGTCACAGGAAAGATACTAAAAACGCTCCTCCCCCTTGACTTCCACACACTGAAAGTCGAGTTCAGTATCAGAAGGCCTGACAAAATTTTGGCCCTTATACTGATAAGCAATAATGAGAGAAACAGACCAGTGTTATTATAATCATGTCAGCAAATGGAGTTGTATTTTCCGTCTCCCATTTCCATGCAAACCTTAGATTTTCTTTAAAAGTGTTACAGCAGCATTCTTGTTCCTCTAGCTACTAAGTAAGTAATTGAAGCAATTATGCAGCTGACACTGAAATCTAAGAGTTCAAACTGGCTCTGAAATCTTAAGAGTTCAGCAAAATCCCCCATGGGCATTCAAATTCACACTTTCAAAAATGTGACTATCTTCAGCTTGCTGAGCTCTGCTTAATTTACATTTCACTCAGATGTCATACCAATTTAGCCTAGTTAGCATTCCTATTAGGAAATATTCTCCTTGAGTAGCTGAGCTAACTTTATATCAAACCGATAAGGATCAATAACTATTGTGTGGTAATTTGCTTGAAAAATTTTATGCCACTTATTCAAATGCTCGAGACAAATACTAATTATTATTTTTAAAAAACTTTTTTTAAAAAAAGTAACATTTATTAATAAAAATAAAAACCATATGGCAGTAAAAATATTTATAAAACTACAGAGTGCAGAAGCCACATGCATCCATTTAGAATGCCTGGTTGACAAATATATTTCAAATATATGAATAAATTGCTACGTGCTCCTATAAGAACAAGGAAGAGAAACAAGCCCTGTTGGAGATTTGTCAACCTGTTTTGCTTAAAAAATTTAGACATAAATATAAAAGTTATTGTTTTATTTTAATAGGTTTGTAATTAATACTACTTTGTGTATTTTCTTGGGCAATTTTGCTCTATTAAATGTTTAACAAAGTAAAATTAAGCTGAAATAAGCAGGACAATGAGTTCCCAAAGGCCAACCTAAGATACACACTTTCCTTACATTCTTCTAGCTGGCAGCAAAGGACTTCCTATAGGAAATGATTGAAGATTGGCCAAGCAGATGGTGTGAAAAATCCACACTAGTCCTCACAGATGTTGTTATACTGTGCATTCTTGGCTGACTGGAAATTTTTAATGGGAAGAGAACTAAGCTCACTGAATCTACGTCGGCCATGTTACGCCTCCTAGAATGTTTGAGGAGCTTTTGTTTGAATAATGCCCTCCCACAAATCACAGGATCACAGATCAATAGTAATTCTTTCAATTGAAAATGATCCTCTCGTCAGTTTCGTTTCCCCGCCCCCCGCCCCCCAGTTATTTGTACATGTATACAGTTTGTGCTGTGGAGACTGCATATGTGGAGTATGCATTTCCAGTAGTTACCTGATATGCTTGCAATAAGGTTATTGTAAAATATTTATAGTGTTGCTCACCACCTGCACTGAAAACCAGTGTTAGCTTTTACCTCCTAATTGATCTTTATTCCGGTGGTTGTCTCTTTCTCCTCAAGCCACATAACATAGCCAGTACTCTGTCTTTCCTAAGGTTCCCCAAACTTCAGATTTTTATAAATCACTTGGGGTAAAATCTTGATACAATTTAGTAATTGTTACAATAAAAAAGGACAGGTAATTACCATTTCATGTGGGGGTTAGGTTCCTGGCCCCTGCATGCGTCGTGCACCCACATAAATGCACCCCGCCCCGTTAAGCCCAGCCTGGCCCCATTATGCCGCCGTTCTGCCGTCTTCAGGGTCCCAAAGGATCCATGTGTTGGTGATCAATAATTGGGCACACCTAAAATGGTCACCACTTGGATGTTACAGCTGTAGGAATATAGGAAGCTACCTTATACCAAGTCAGACCATTGGTCCATCTAGCTCAATAATGTCTACCCTTGATTAGGATTTCAGATAGGGGCCTTTTTGCAGCCCTACCTGGTGATGCCAGACAGGGCCAGCCCAAGACACCTGAGGCAAAATGGCCTCCCCTCTCCCTGCTGGGAAGAAGTGATGATGATTGAAGATCTACATCAATAAATATCTACATTGGGATCTGCTGGCCCTGTGGATCCTGCCACCTGAGGCAGAAGCCCCACCTTGCCTTAAGGGTGAGCCGACCCCAATGCCAACAATTGACCATGGGACCTTCTACATACAAATCATGTGTTCTACCTTGAGCTGCAACTATTTATGAACAAATGTTTTCAAAGCCAGGGCTGTGTCCATGAGCGCTTGTGAAAATTCTGTCCTCAGTGGTGCAACTGATCTCGTATTTGACAGTATTCCACATAATGTACTTAAAGTCAGCCTGAACAAATAAAAAATGTTGTTCACATAGATACAGCTTTCAAATAAAGTTATTCCCTCAGACAATTAGGGTTGTGAGGAAACTATTTTCTTTGTCCAGGCAGTGTCCTTTCACTTTATGCTCTGTCTGTCCGTCTATCTTTTCTGAAACACAAAAATGTGCCCCTGTTGAGCTGCTGGTTTACTATTTTAACATGTCTTTCTGAATCTCTAGTCCCAAATGCTCAATATTAACCTGTCATTTTGGTGGAAAGAAATCATTTCCACACAAGATTAAACATTCTTGCCAATAAACAAACAAACAGATAATAATCCAGACTTTATCTGAACAGGGCCTGGTGACATTTAAGCATGATGAGAATACACATACCTCATTCTTATTTGATCACAGTTCACTGCTGAGATGGTTTGAACTGGTTTCAGATTCTGGATTAAGCAGGAACTCTGATTGGTCCTAACCTGCTGCCAATAATTACAGTTCACTCTTACTTTGTTCCAGAAGGAATGGAAGTGGGGACAGCTTGATCCTATGGTCCACTCTTGTGGTCAAGCAATTGGCAGACTTGCATCTGCTCTGGTTTCCCAGGGTAGCCTTGGAGAAGTTACTACCTTGCAAGGCTGTTGTGAGCTTGAGTAAAATAAGAAAGGACTTGAATAGTCATCCTTCCTATTGAAATGCTGCTTATGTGATAATAATTACACCGAGCTACATTAACACAACATTGTTCTGTCTGCTTGCGTAGCATATTTTATGACATATTGACATTATGCCGTTTGAAATTGCCTGTCAAAGTTACATGTCTATTATTTTACTAAGCATATGCACTGCTTTATCCCACTTACTGGTTGTGTGTGCCTAAACTTATTTTTCATGCTAGCCGCTGTTCCTCATTCAACAGATTTCATTAAAAGTTCATTCTATCACTTACTTGGAATTTTGAAAGACATAGCAAACCAGCAGAAATTGGTTTTTGTTTTACTATGTCTGTGGAATGAGACTTTGCAACATTTTGGGAAAATGTGGATAATTTTTAAAGGTAAAGGTAAAGGGACCCTGGCCTGACCATTAGGTCCAGTCGTGTCTGACTCTGGGGTTGCGGCGCTCATCTCACTTTACTTGCCGAGGGAGCCGGCGTACAGCTTCCGGGTCATGTGGCCAGCATGACTAAGCCGCTTCTGGCGAAACCAGAGCAGTGCACGGAAACGCCATTTACCTTCCCGCAGGAGCGGTACCTATTTATCTACTTGCACTTTGACATGCTTTCGAACTGCTAGGTTGGCAGGAGCAGGGACCGAGCAATGGGAGCTCACCCCATCGCTGGGATTCGAACTGCCGACCTTCTGATTGGCAAGCCCTAGGCTCTGTGGTTTAACCCACAGCGCCACCCGCGTTTTAAAGCTGCATACATAAAAAGAATGGGTACATATCTGCTTCATAATATCATTCATTTGGAGTGAATTACAAGCTAGATTTCCCCCCCTAGAACAATACAGATGATAGAAATATGCATCAAAAGTACTATTGTGCTGTACTTATCCAGGATGGGTTTCGTTTTGAGTATTTTGTTAAATCAAGCCATAATCTAGTAGCAGGTCCCATATATAGATATTACAGTTCAATTTTTTAACACTAGAGGGGGGTCAGGAGTTTAGTTCCAGGGGGAATGTAGGTGATCAGCTTATTATGAAGCACTGTAAAGTTATCATTTCAGGATTAAAAGTGAATCTGCAATCTCTCTCTCTCTCTCTCTCTCTCTCTCTCTCTCTCTCTCTCTCTCACACACACACACACACACACACACACAGCCTATAAAATAATGCAGGGTGTGAAGAAAGTGGGGGAAGATAAATTCGGTTTCCCTCCTGCTCATAACACCAGAATTCCAGTCATCCAAAGAAACTGATCAGGACAGACAGGTTTATCAATGACAAGTTGGGCCACTGCACTAAAATGGTGCAGTGTGGATTGCTTCTAATTCAGAATTTTAGCCACTCCATTCCCTTGTCCTTCCCGATTTCCCCCCACCCATCTCCAGCAGTCACACTGCAGTATGGTAGCTCAGTCAGTAGAGCATGAGACTATCAATTTCAGGGCATGGGTGTAGTGCAGGGGGGGCAGCTGCCCCCCAAATCAATAAAAATACATAGCAAATGGAGGTTCTGCCCCCCCCTTAAAAAAAGCCTAAACCCAAACACACACACACACACACACACACACACACACACACACACACAAAAGGCCTGCCCTCCCTAACAAAAATCCTGGCTACGGCCATATCTCAGGGTCATGGGTTCGAGGTCCATGTTGGACAAAAGATTCCTGCATTTTAGGAGGTTGGACTGCTGATACAGTGTGCAGATGGTTGGTGAGACTAAAGCAAGGAGGTTGCAAACAAGAACGCTGATTGATCCTAGACACAGGAGAGCACCTTAAAACCTGCATTTTGAATTCATTATAGTAATTGGGTGGAGAAGCTGCAGAACACAATATCCAGAGGAGAGCCGTGTCAATCTGCTGCAGCAAAAGCAACAGGAGTCTTGTTGAACCTTTAAAACTAACACATTAATTGTGGCAGAAGCCACTTTACTAGATTGGGAAATGTCAGAGAAACATGGGCTCTTCTTTTTCTAAGGAGTGAGCAAGGAACAACAGTAGACACGCTGCATTATTCTGAAGAGCACAACTTCAGACAAGATCCAACCGAACGGCAGAAGTGTTCAATCAGTGTGGGTGTGATCCAGTGCCATCAAGAAGCTACTGATTATGAATTAGAAAAGCAACATGAATATATTAGTGTAAATAAGCATCTAAAGAGGGAGATTACTTTTTGCAAGGAGCTGGCCGCTCCCAGTCTGACTGAGTCCAAGTTTCAGATTTGCTCATGAAACTCGTTGGTTTCAGGTTGGTGTCTCACTCTGAAATTTTATTCTTCTTGTTGCTGAAATATGTCGACAACCAACGCTTTTTTGGAGGCAGTACATGCTGCAACACCGTCCCACCAATTCTTTTTTCCTTGCCTGCCACCGCCACTGCATAGCCTCCTGGGAGCGCTTTGGCACAACCCTTTTATTATCACCAAAGCACCTTCCAGGAAGGTCCTGGCTGATCTTAAAAAGGTTGTTCCAGAGCAGAGGCGCTTTGGAACGACCCTTTTATGGTCATCAGGCAAATTCCTGGAAGGCGCGATGCCAATCGTAAAAGGGTTGCTCTAAAGGGACTCCAGAAGGCTGTGTCTGCTGCCACGGA
Organism: Darevskia mixta; assembly: GCA_034641385.1. Taxonomy (NCBI): domain Eukaryota; kingdom Metazoa; phylum Chordata; class Lepidosauria; order Squamata; family Lacertidae; genus Darevskia; species Darevskia mixta. Next base: position 5,058,042 of record JAWWNH010000018.1, on the reverse strand, counting down.
AAGCAGCAGATGAGGAGGAGGAGGCACCTCCTGTTATGCAGGAATACGCAGCTGTCCCATATGGGGATTGAACCTGCAACCTTCAGCATTGTGCTCTGACAAACTGAGCTATCCAGGCCACGAAGCTCACTGGAAAATCTTGGGCCAGTCACTTGCTCTCAGCCTAGCCTACCTCACAGGGTTGTTGTGAGGATAAAAAGGAGAGGATGAAAACTAAGCAAGCCACCCTGAACTCCTAAAAATGTAAGCTGAAACAATCAAATTGATGTCTTCCTTTAATTTTTTCTTTTAAGTATATTTAAAATACAACAACTTCAAAACAGGTTGGTGGGGGAGTGATGAGGGGTTTTGTTGCTTCACAATACCAGCTAAACAGTGTTGTGCACAGCCAGTTGTGGCTGCTTCAGGACTGGCAGAGCTGGTTTTCCCTGCTCTTGGCCCTGCAGAGGATTAGATATACAGTATACAAACAAGAATGTGGTGAGTGGACGTCTAGAGGGCAGCACATCCTCTCTTCATATACTTCCAGACTCACCCCTAGTTTAGAGGCCCATTCCTGTTACATAAGCCCCCATCTGAAGTATAAAGTGCTATAGTCTCGAAAAAGGTTTGCCACCTCTGGGGCCAAAGGAACTGTGGGTTGTTTATATGTGTATTATAAAAGTAAGTATGAGGTGTATATAAAGTGGTTGGGATTGTGAACTGATTTTTGTTGTCTGGGGAATATATTTTCAAGCCTTGCACTTGACTGACAGGGAGATGGCCCTCAGTGAGGGAAAGCTCTTTTAAACCATTGTGGGGAGAAGCAGCTGTTGTTGAAAGAATAATTAATGTATTAATTCATTATTATCACATTTATATCTCACCTTTCCTTCAAGAGCTCAAGGTGACGTTCCACCTCTCATATTGGCTTCACAACAACTTTGTGAGGTAGGTAATGCTGAGAACTGATGATGGCCCCAAGGTCACTCAGTGAGCTCCAAGGTGAAGTGGGGATGGATCCTTATTTGGTTGCTAATCCACTCCCTTGCCCCACTCGAATGAATCCAGAGTAGTTCACACCCACATATATTTGAATTTATATATGAGGAGCATATATACCAGTAAGCATTATTTTTGTGTATTTATTGCCACCTCCTAATTTGTTGGCTCTATTATGCCCAATTAAGCACTGACAGGGCATGCGCACAGCTGCACACGCACCCTGTTTAAACACAATGACAACACCCAGGAAGTATGCAGAAGCACTCAGTCAGACAACTGTAAATGCTCAGCACACACTTTTCAATGGGGTTTGGGCAGGTTTCTGGTTTTGTGCAGATCTGAGTGAAATGTATAAATTTAAGGCTATGCTCCATTCAGGAGTGTGCCAGATATAGTTATGAGCATGGCAGGAAAAGAAATGAAAACGCTGAAGAAGTAGTGGGTGTGGAAAGGGGAGTATCAGAAAGTGAACACTGATCCATCCCTCCAAAAACAGAAACAAATCACCAGGAACCCAGAGTGGAATGGTTTGGAGCCCAATTTTCCTGAATTTATTGGATTATCCCCATATAGGGTAAGCTTATACAGTGGTACCTCAGGCTACATATGCTTCAGGTTACATACGCTTCAGGTTAAGAACTCCACTAACCCAGAAATAATGCTTCAGGTTAAGAACTTTGCTTCAGGTTAAGAACAGAAATTGTGCTCTGGCAGCGCAGCAGCAGCGGGAGGCCCCATTAGCTAAAGTGGTGCTTCAGGTTAAGAACGGACCTCCGGAACGAATTAAGTACTTAACCAGAGGTACAACTGTAGGGGGAAAGCATTGAGACTGGTGTTGACTGAGGGTGTGGATTACATAAATTTAGTGGGAATGCAGCAGTTGCAAACACACAGCATGTTCCAGTGTCATCAAACTGTCCTGAGATCTTATGATGAAGGGAGGGATATAACTTTAATTAATAATAATATAATAATCTGCGGCCATGGGGGTGGGGCAATCCACCTGTGGAGGTGGGGCAAGCTCCTAAGGGGGGTGGGAAAATCCTGTAGGGCAGCTGAGGGAGAGGCGGTAGGCCAGGCATCCCCAAACTCGGCCCTCCAGATGTTTTGGGACTACAATGCCCATCATCCCTGACCACTGGTCCTGTTAGCTAGGGATGGTGGGAGTTGTAGTCCCAAAACATCTGGAGGGCCGAGTTTGGGGATGCCTACGGTAGGCAAAGGCAAGTCACACACTGCCGTTTCAGGCAGCGCAGAACCTGAAGGTGCCTAAGCCACCATGTCACTCCTAAAAAGTTTTGTGAGCCCATTTTTTAAAAACTCATTTTGTCACCCCCCTCAGTGATGACACCCGGGGTGGACCACACACCCCGCACCCCCTTTCTCCGCCACTGGTGGCTGCTGTCACATGCCGATGGCTTGTAGGAGCCACAGGTGAGAGCTGAGTGCAGGGTGGGGATCAAAGGTGGGCAAACTATTCCAGAAGTAGCACAATGTGTCCCCCACTAGATGTACTACCCCTCCTCTAACACCCCATGTACCCCAAATGAGAGACTATTTAGAAATGAAAATATGAATGAGCCACAATAGGCTTTGCTGTTTCAGTGTGTTTTGCTGCAGGCTGAATGAGTATGAAGAATCCCCGTCAGGAAACAGTAGTCTTAGTTTCCTGTGATTTTGCATACATCTTTATTCCCATTTTCCCAGGTAGGCAATTCTGGAAAAGCTTTTTGGGAAAAGGGCACAGTGGAGATTTAGTTCTGTCGTACTATTAATTTGTTTACAGATATGCAAGTTGAGTTGGTACATGCAAGCAACTAGGGACAGGGGCAGGTGGCAGTAGTCTCCAAGTAACTCCAGCACCTGAGATCTAGGAGAACAACAGCCAGTTCCAAAAACCTATTACTTTAACTATCTTCTTCCATTTTCCTCGCTGCAGACCAAAGTCCAGACTGGACTTTAGCAGTTCCGACATTAACAGATGGGCATGATGTTCCTAGTTAGCTTTTTAGACAAAAGGCAACTTTTATGGCCTGTTTAATTACCTGCTGAACTTCTCCCACTGAAATCAATTAGTGATGGGCGAACTCCCCTCAGCTCAATTTGGAACCATCTCAGTATTTACAAGCTTTCTTGGCAAACATTCAGAAAAAGCTTGTCTGTTTTCCCAGGGTTCTCTCCCAGCTCATAATGGGGGTGCATGCATGCTGATGGAGCAGCATCCATACACCTTGTCATATTGCCCCCAAAACAAACACACCTGGGGACAAGAGAGGGTTTCTGATTTGACCGGGAAAACAAGCCCCTCAGAGGATTTTAAGAAACAACTGCAAGAATTGGTTTTTAAATAGCTTACTTATGAAGTAAAGGCTGTTTGCTTAACAGCAGCCAGTGTTTCATTGAGAAGGGGTTATTATCAAAGAGCTTCTGTGCATGCACATCCAAAGTTAGTTGGATTTGATCACCTGCTCTACTGAATTCCAATAATACTTGTGTTTGGCAACATCATTAAAATCAGTAGGTTTTAAAAAATGCATAAACTGTGGCTAGATTGCAATTAGTTTTTGTAACCTGATTCTGACAAGGATGGTGTATTGACTACGATTAAAGCACTAAGCTTTGGGCATGATGCAGTAAGCACTTGGGTACCACCGATTTAAATCTCTCCCATTGAAATATGTGGATTGATCACCCACATGCTTATTCAGAAGCCTTATTTAGTTTAACAGCATTTACTCTAGTCTATACTGTAGTATGTGTGTTTAAGATTATAGCCTTAGCAGCCCAATCCTAAATAGACCTACTCAGAAATAAGTCCCATTGGGTTAAATCAGGGGTCAGCAATGTTTTCTGAGGCCGGTGCGGTCCACTCCCCGGCAGGGCCAGGGCGTGTGCACGCTCAAGCTATTTCCAGTGCTCTTCCGGGTCAGAAGAGCTCCGGAAATAGCGTGTGCGCATGCGTACGGACGCTCCTCCGTCCTGGAAGTGCACACGCTATTTCCAGAGCACTTCCAGGACAGAGGAGCGCCCGTGCACATGCGCACATGCTATTTCCGGTGCTCTTCCGACCCAGAAGTCGGTCCCCGTGGTGAGAAAAAAATGGCTCCGGGAAGGGGGAAAAAGCACTGAATCCCCATGCTGATCTACAGAACGGCCATGGGCCAGTTCCAGGGAGCTCATGGGCCGGAACCAGCCCATGGGCCTTAGGTTGCCAACCTCTGGGCTAAATGGAACCTACCCACAGGTACATCAATATAGGACTGCTGTCTTAAATTGTATTTTTTTGCTAGATAATACCCTTCACTAATTCAATACATTTTATTACGTCAACACCTTTTTGTAGTTACTGGTCATTTCCTCTTCCTACATGTTTTTCTTAATTCCTTTTCTCCCAGGAAGTGCAGTCATTAGAATCAGAGAATAGGAACTCTGAACATTAAAACCAGTAGCCATTAGGTTATAAGAACCAATGATACTGGCTCTGAACTGTGGTTTGCAAGTGAACAAAACTGTAAAAGAACAAATGTTTATGCATGTGCACGGGGTTTATTTTAGTCTGTTTTCATTAGCTTTTCTTCATGGAGGCATGGCAGCATAACATCTAGCTAGTTCTGCAACATGGCATTCATTTCTTTGGTGACATGCAGGAAATGTTTTTAATTCTGGCAGGTGAATCATTCTAAACTTCTTAAACTGACCCAACTACCATTTGGTTTTTACTTTTTGTCCAATCAACATTAGGTAATGATGAGTCAGTGTACAATAACATGTTAAAATGAAGGGTGCCTCTTCCTGTCCCTACCATCCGGTGGAAGAGGTGGCAATTATTTTCTAAGGCTTCAATCGTATACCTAGTTTCCTGTCCCACTGGCCTAAGTGGGATTTACCTTTGAGTAGACATGTGTAGAATTGCACTGTAAATCCAGAGCAATCTGTGTGTGCCTGACTGTCCTGTTTAAAGCTAATACATCACATGGATTTAACAGCCAGTTACAATTTCAAACATCCTAAAACTGACCTAAACTGTCTGATTATGCTGCCTACTTGAACTGTGATTATCATCTGTCCAACGGCGTCACTGTTTTCCAGTCACCAATAAGATTACAAGGCTATCAATGACTACTAGCCACAATGGATATGTTCTACCTCTACTGTCAGAGTCACATCCCCCCATCTCTCTCCCAACACAGGGAAATCATTATGCAGGGAGATCAAGGCACTTTTCATACCAAAAGCAGGTTTGAATCCCAGTTGAAATGGATCTATAAAATCTGTATCCTCCAGGAGTACCTGGAAGTGGTTGGCAATGGCCCTCTCAATAAATTTGCCCAGAAAGTGGACATCTGCATCTGGTCTATAATTGTTAAGCTATTCTGGGTCCAAAGAAGGTTTGTTTAGAAACAGTCATACTACCACTGCCTTCTGGCAGCCTGGGATCTCCCCCTCTTGAAGTGAGGTGTTGATTATCTTCCTAGCTCATCTAGCTGCAAGATTGTACGAGCCATGAGAGGCAAGGGCCCAAGACACAAGTGGTTGCACAAACCCAGCCAAGGACCTTCTCCATGTCTTCAGGCTTCAATAACTGAAACTACGTGGGTGGCACTGTGGTCTAAACCACAAAGCCTAGGGCTTGCCGATCAGAAGGTCAGTGGTTTGAATCCCTGCGACAGGGTGAGCTCCTGTTGCTCAGTCCCTGCTTCTGCCAAGCTAGCAGTTCGAAAGCACATCAAAGTGCAAGTAGATAAATAGGTACCGCTCTGGTGGGAAGGTTAACAGCATTTCTGTGCACTGCTGTGGTTCACCAGAAGCGGCTTTGTCATGCTGGCCACATGACCTGGAAGCTGTAAGTTGGTTCCGTCGGCCAGTAAAGCGAGATGAGCCCGCAACCCCAGAGTCGTTCCGACTGGACATAACCGTCAGGGGTCCCTTTACAACAGTCCTGCAGAGTGGTTTGCTGTTATACCACTATAGTATTGTAAGCTGGAGGTCTGTGCTGCGAAACAGTAACATCCAGCATCCTTGCAATATAGTCCACTGGCAATATTGCAAGTCAGAGGTGAGGCTGGTTTGGATTTGCAGTCAAAAATCATCCATACATCTCAGATTGCAACAAAGATCAATTTACTTAAATTGCTTCCTCAGTGCCTCCTCCCAGGCCAAATCAAGCACTCAGCTGTATGCATGAGCCTCATTATCCATTGACTTGTTTGCAGATCGTTGCACCGTTAAATGTTCAAAAACTAAACACCTGACGTAAGACCCTAGTTAGAACAGGAATTCTTTTATTTGATACTGTTGTTTTTCACCCCTACTCAGCCACCAGCTCACTTAATGCAGCTGGGAGCCTCTGGAGGTGGCTAAAAGATGAGTGACAACATATATGGGCATGATGCCATATTTTATGCTGCTTAATTGGGGTGATAGTGACTGACAGTTAGAAGCATAATTGACCAATGAGGGGGACTTACATAGGCAGGGAATGCTGCAGGAAGAGGCAATTAACTCCAGCAATTGTCTCTAGTAGGTGAGGTTGCAGGTGGCAAGCTTTTTTTCTTCCAGACAGCAAGGTAAAGTAATGGGATGCTGGTTTTATATGTGACTGGCAGGGTATCATGATGTGGAATCTGCTCTTCCAACCAACTCTTTGGAAGATACAAAATGTCAAATTTTTCCCATCCAAAGATTCATAGCAGCTATTCATCCGGACCGCACTGTGCCTCTAGAGTATTACCTTACAAACAAAGACAGGTGCAGATGGGAGAATCACTGTCTAGCAAACAGAGAACAGCTTTAAAAAAAAGTTATTAAAAAAAAACCCAAAGAAAACAATGGGAAGGGGGAGGAGAAAGGAAAGCTCCCTTGTTTGCATCCCAGCACTAAAACCACTGGGTGTGAAATCATGCTGTTTCAGATGTATTACTACTGCTACATACCTGTTTTTGTAGAATTTCCTGTATTCCCTTTAGGAAAGCTGATCAGCTTTGCATCTGAGGCCCTTCCTTATTACTCAGCCTTGTGTACCTTGCAATGACTCCTTGTGTAGACAACTCCCCGTGTGTCAGAAAGCAAGCACTCAGGGCTTGCATTATACAACAGTTTCAGTGCAGCTTTGTGCTCCTCTAAAATGACATATCCCCACCCCCCACCCCCACCCCCACCCCTGTAGCTGCTCTCGGAGTTGCGCTAATAAACTTCTATTCAGTGCTCAGCTGAGACAGTGAACAAAAGCTTTACTTGTGTGCACAGTATTTACTTAAACTTTTCAGCTTGTCATACCTATCATTTAAACTTTATTATGCAATGCTATTTCCTAGATTTAAATTTAGCCAGCATGCAACTTACTGGTTTCTGACAAGGGAGACGAGCAAGTCTTGTTTTGATAAGCTTGTACATAGAGAGTTTCATGCTCGTTTTGTTCCAGGAAAAGGGGCTTCATCTACAGGAATGGTGAGTACTTCTATTTAACAAATCTTTAATGTATTTTAACTTCAGTTCTACTGTCATTGAGGTCTAGTTTTTTCTCTGACAGGGGAGATAAGCCCATGATTTTGTAAACAGGAGCAATCCCCAGAAAAGGTAAAGGGACCCCTGACCATTAGGTTGAGTCGTGACCGACTCTGGGGTTGCGATGCTCATCTCGCATTATTGGCCGAAGGAGCCGGCATACAGCTTCCGGGTCATGTGGCCAGCATGACTAAGCCGCTTCTGGCGAACCAGAGCAGCGCACAGAAACGCCGTTTACCTTCCCACTGCAGCGGTACCTATTTATCTACTTGCACTTTGACGTGCTTTCGAACTGCTACCGTCTTTCCCCCTTTTTAAGACACCGTCTTATAATTTTTTTTCCTCAAAAAAGCACAGGGTGGCTTATTTTCAGGGGGTGTCTTATTTTTATTACGTCAGTATGGTACGGTACAGCCTCCCCCTGCGACGGGAACAATGGCGGCACCACGGCTTACTTTTGGGGTATGTCTTACTTCTCACAAACGTAAAAAAATCCTGCCATGGCTTACTTTATGACTACGTATTAAAAAAGGGGAAACAGGGTAGGTTGGCAGGAGCAGGGACTGAGCAACGGGAGCTCACCCCGTCGCGGGGATTCGAACTGCCGACCTTCTGATCTGCAAGCCCTAAGCTCTGTGGTTTAACCCACAGCGCTACCCACATCCCATAATCCCCAGAAGTAGCCTTATTAAATGTAAAGGAAAGGAACCGCCTCAGGTGCAGGATTTTGGCAGCGCAGAGGGGAGCAAGACATTTCTGTGGTGGGAAGGCAGATGACTCCAATCCAATGCTTTGAAGAAAGTGAACAGAGAGACGTTTTCCCCTTCTCTCCTTGAAACTGGGAACACCCAATGAAATGACATGTCGCCTACCCTTCCCCTAACATTTCATGCACTCCATGTGGATGGATGAATGGATACATACATACAGAAATGTCTGTCATGAGATACGCTAGTGACCACTGTCTTGGATGGCTTTAAAGGCCCATTAGATACATTCATAATGGAGGATAAGCCTATCAACCGATATTAGGCACGATAGCTCAGGGATAGGCCTTATGCCTCTAAATTAGAGGCAGGGGTCCTTAGGCCCTCCAGCTCCAGTCTGGCCAAAGGTCCACCTTGCTCAGCATTGCCTAGATCAGCTGGCAGTGGCATCCCATGGTTTCAGGCAGGAGTATTTCCCTGCCCTACCTGGAGCTGCTGGTGATTGCACCTGGGACCTTCTGCATGCAAGGCAGGCACCTTCTTGTCTTGTTTGTGGATTTTGTGGAGGTATCCAGTTTGCTGCTGTGGGAAGCAAGATGCTGGACTTGATGTTCCCTGGCTCTAATCCAGCAGGGTTCTCTTTATGCTTTTTTGGTCCTATGGCATGGTGACTGGAGACTGGGGAGAGTCTTAGCAGAGTGAAAGAAGTACAGCTAAGCCCTCGGAATTTAGGAAATTCCTTCTAGCATGAAACTGGTGCAATGCTTTCAGCACCACAAATTACCCCAGTGAGGGAAGAAGTGAGGATGAATCAAGTTATGGGCTTCTATTTAAAGACCAGCATGCTCATCTACTACTGAACTGTTTGTTCACACAAAAGTGCGATCCACTCCTCTTCCTAGAAAAGAGCTGAGGTCAATATCTTTATGGAGAATGGTACCTTATGAGCCCTTGTGAAAAAGAATGTGTTCAGTAGGAAAGTTTTGATGTGTGTGAACAGTACAGAAATAAGGCACGCTTTCCTGAACAATCCCTCCCTCCTATTCAAGTGCTAGTGTTGGAACTAGCCCTTGAATCAGAGGGAGGGTACAGCTGACATGGACATGCTGTCAAGTATACATGTACCACTATTGAATCAAAGTACCAGCACAACAGACTGTGTGATGTTACACTGCCAAAGTAGTGATTACGCCTAATTGTGAGTGCCTGTTTCCTGACACATTGGGCCTTGGGCTTGCATTGTATGATAGCCACCTGCCTCAGAAGGAGGGACTTGGATGCAATTTGTAAGCACTTTGTATGTAGAAGCCAGGCATAAGTAATAATTGTAGATCCTGAATCATATTTTTACCCAATTATCTAGTAAATTTAGAATGCCTTGATATTTGTGAGTCATGAATGTGATGCTGAAAATCAGGACTTGCAACTTTAACCTCGTGTTTCTACTAATCACCTGCCAAAGGCACTGTAAGTGTTTGGTTAGATGGTGGTACCGGTAGTAGCCAGAATCGCCACATTGTTTACTGAAGAAGGCTGACCTGGTCACAGTTATTCATGCTTTTAGAGTAGTCTTTATTTACTCTGCTTGGGGCTGCTTATATACAGCATCCAAAAGCCACGGGCAGGCATACAAATCAATAGAAATCTGAGGTTCTGTCCTCCCTAACAAAAATCCTGTCTACGCCCATGCCAAAAGCTGCTACCATTTTTGGGGGGGGGGGTTGTCTGACTGGAGCATATTATTTTCAGTACAGTGGTAGCTCAGTTTTTGAAGGTCTGGTGACTTCTGTTTCAGTGTATCTGAAGAAATGTGCATGCACACAAAAGCTCATGCCAAGAACAAACTTAGTTGGTCTCTAAGGTGCTACTGGAAGTTACTGGATTTTTTAATTTTGTTTCGACTACGGCAGACCAACACGGCTACCTACCTGTAATCGGAAGTTGAACATTTCTGTTTTCAAATGCCGAAAACCCGGAAGTAACTGCTTCAGTTTTCGAATGCTTTTCAGAAGTCGAACGTGCCACATGGCTTCCGTATTGAGTTTTCCAGAAGTAAATGTTTCGATTTTCAAATGTTTTGGAAGTGAAGCAGTCTTCTGGAATGGATCACGTTCGAAAACCGAGGTACCACTGTACTTTATTGCCTTCATTGATTACTTATTCATTTCTGGGCTTAATTCAAGGTGCTGGTTCTCACTTTTAAAGTCCTAAACAGCTTCAAACCACAGGATTGAAATGACCATCTCCATATATATGAGTACTTTGGTCAACATTTGAGGTCTTGCTTTTTTGACAAGTGAGGACAAAGAGCAGTACCTTTTCAGTTGTGACACAAATACTATGGATACTATGCCCTTAGGGAAACTTGCCAGGACCTAAGCTTGTTTCCTTTCTTATGCCTGATTAAAACACAGTTATTCAGGCAGTGTTTGGGTGATGTTGATGGCTTTGCTGATTCTGCTGGGATTTGCTTTGGGTTATTTTGTGTTTACTTTGCTGATTGCTTCCAGGAAGCCTGTTGAGATACTAGTTCACCTACCTTCGCTCCATTTTCAAAGTGTCGCTTCAAGAAAATTAGTTGCTGACCAGGGATTTAGAGACTGGAAGTTCTGGCCCAATGTTTAAATATTAGCTCTTTTGTTGTGGATTCAAGTAGACATATTCAGAATTAAGATTCAGAGTGGCAGGCACTTTGACATGTGCAAGCTGTGTGAACCTGTGCCAATTCCCTGTGCTGGTTCCTTCCAGTCTGGGCAGGATCCTTGTGAGTAGCATCACAGTCCAAAAAACTTGTGTTACATGGTACCTGCTTTTGTGGTACATTCACCTCCCCCTTTCTGGTTTAGTACTATGGCATGAAACTCTACATGGAGGAACCTACCATCTGGAAAAGTCTTTAAAGAGTCAACTAAGCAAGTGCAGTGTGGAAAGGGCTGAGATGAAGCATAAATTGACTGTATTTCATTTTCCCTTAATAAAAAAAATCCCTCAGTTTTTCCACTGCTAACTGTATAATCAATTTGCTCTCCTGCTGGCTTGCTAACTTGCTGTTGGCTTTACTTCAATAATATCTAGCCTGTAATGAGGGAAATGGGAGGCTATAATCACACTGAGGAAAATAAGCAATTGTGTTATAACTTGTGCTTTAGCTTTGTAGAATTTTGCTGCATTTTTTCATTTAAAAGCTCAATATGTCTTTCCCGGCTCCCAGTCTGCTTTGTTATTAGAAGAAGAAAAAGCAGAGTTTTCCTCAAGCTTTATTAATCATATAGCAGTGATTGGCTGGTTCTAAATGCTTAAATTCTTCTCGGTTTTCTGCAGCTATAAGCCCTACCGGGTTCCCTCTCTCCTTCCCTCTTGAACTTTTATCATTAAATTGTTTCAGAATCAAACTGTAGTGAAGATGCGTTTCAAGTATGGAAGCCTGTATGAGTAATGCAGCATAATTTTCTTTCATGATGTAAAATTGCCAGCCAGAGTATATTTTAGTTGTTAAATTATCCTACTAGAAGTCTTGGAGAGATTACAGAGAAAATAATATGCCATAATAACTGCTGAGTTTGTTTTTCCTTGCCTTCAGCATGACTAGAAATTATACCCTCTATTATGGGTGTGTTCACTCACTCAGTTCTAATTCCACATTTTTTCCAACACCTTGGATATACTAGATACTAGTTAAACATACAAGATAAACAAAGATTATCTTTACCCACAGTGTTGCCAGACAAAAAGCTCTTCTTAGCAAGCTGTCCCCACCCCTCCATTTCTATTTCTGCTTCTCCTCAAATCTTACATTTTTAGAAACATACAATATGCCTGGTAGAACTGTATGTAAAAATAGATGTGATTTTTGTTGGTGCAAAATTAAATATGCCATACACTTGTTTGCTGTGTGCTGTCTTTGATTTCAGAACTGAGTGGACAAGCAATCTATGTTTGTGATCTGTTTTTCTATACATTTTTGCTGGTTTGAAACAAGCAGAAAAGGAGGAGAGAAGGTTAACATTAATATTTTAAATTTACTGTGTCATTTTTATATTGTGCAGGCAGTATTTTGTATAGTAACAGTGACGGGGTTGAGCAGGGGAGTAACACACCTCAGAGATAATTTACTAAATGTAAAGTGATGGGCATTACTGACCTTTCATTCTCACTTCTGACTATGCATGTTGATACAATGTATAGTGGGTATTCAGAAAAAGTAATTGCATTGTTGTAATGAATTAAAAGTGCCTCTTAAATCCTTGTATTAAACTTCCTGGAGGAAGGGGAAGCCCACTTTCACTTGATTCTCATAGTCTCAGTAACTTAAATTCAGCTGCCTTTTCTTCGTCATGGAAAAGACTAAAATCTGCAATACAGGAAACTGGGAAAGAGGTGAGTAAAGTCTCTCTGTGCTTGATGAAAAAACTGTACAAAATAGCAGATGTTCACAGCGCAATCCTTTACGTGTCTACCAAAAACTGGGTTAAAAGGGACTTATTCTCAACCCAAGTAAGAAAATATCATTGCAGAATTATTGTGCAACTTCTGCAGGTTGCAAAACTGTGATATTAGAAATAACTGTTAACGAAACCACCACCCTTCATTTAAAGGGCATTGGAAGGAGTTGAATGTCAACATAAACATAACTTTAGGAACATGCTCCATGCTGCCTCTTAATCTTGGCCCATCACAAAGCCCTCATAATGCCCCACATTGATATATCCAGTGGGGTAGTGATCTGGGGTTGCAGCAAGGTTGAAGACCCATTACTATTTCTGCAAGGGTTCCTGTCTCCAGTGTCCATACAATGAGCATGGAGGCTTTTGGCCAATGAGAAGAAGTCTTCTCACCTCTTGTGCTGACTGGAGGCAATCAGAGAGAAAGGATGTAAGGATTGGCTCGTAGGGTCATTCTGGAGAAGGCATGCAGGAAGAACACTGAGGTAAAGTTGTTTTGTATGCTCCAAGGCACTCTGGAACCACAAGGTGCTTCAGTTTCAAGAGAATGGTGTGCAAGTTCTGCTATGCACAACGGAACTTCAAGGAAAACACAACTTAAGTCACTCTAGAAGAAGATATTAGATGAACTCCAAATCATTTGCCCATGCATGTGCACAGAAAATAGTAGATCTAGTTGAAAGGCATCATATGGAGATCTGCATTGGCCATTACAATGCATCTTCTATTATTATTATTATAATGTGGCTGTGGCTATGAAGACGTGACCCTGCACTTCTGAATTTGCTACTATGCTGTTGCATATATCTTAGTTTTAAAGGGGCCAAATGTGCCCCCTCTATCTGGCCCTCAGGACTCTCCCTGAACCATACCCCTCCCCAGGCCGCATCTCTTACTGGCCCTGTTCTGCATCCACCTTAAGTGTGTTATTGAACTGTGATGATGCCTCTTGTCTGCATGGATGGTGAGATGGGTGAGTAGAAACCTCTTAACTTTTGTGGGGGTGGAATGCAGCCTACTGTACAAAGGTAAGTCTTGCATTGGTTGTTCTGCCAACTTTTGCCTCTGGCCACACCCACCAGTGGCATGTGGCCCCTTTAGAAGGTTTTCCATGAGGCAATGTGGCTCTCAGGCAGAAAAGTGCTGCTTTAAAGTGTCTGTGGCCAGACATGCTGGTGAGGCTTCTCTATCCCAAATGGCTGTTTCATATAACCCAAGAGGTTCAGCCTGGATTCTACTAACCCCCTGTGTTCCATTGACCCCTTTTTCTAGCACCCCATTTGTTGAAACTTCAGGGTCTGGCATAGCTCCACCATTCGTAGAGCTCATTGGTTTCCTCTGATGTGCCCTAGCTAAACATGTTGCCAAGCCAGGCTAGCAAAAATTTAGCTTAGGCCTTGCCTATCTAACTCATTGGGGGACGCGGGTGGCGCTGTGGTCTAAACCACTGGGCTTGCTGTGATCAGAAGGAATCAGTTGGAATCCCTGTGACGGGATGCGCTCCCGTTGCTCGGTCCCAGCTCCTGCCAACCTAGCAGTTTGAAAGCACGCCAAAAAGTGCAAGTAGATAAATAGACACTACTCCGGCGGGAAGGTAAATGTCGTTTCCATGCACTGCTCTGGTTTCACCAGAAGCGGCTTTGTCATGCTGGCCACATGACCCGGAAGCTGTCTGCAGACATATGCCAGCTCCCTCGGCCTATAGAGCAAGATGAGCACCGCAACCCCAGAGTCGTCTACGACTGGACTTAACTGTCAGGGATCCTTTACCTTTATCTAACTCATTACAGTACTTGCACTCAGCCTGCTTGGATCTCTGCTTGTTTACCACCACTGGATACCTGTTTGGTTTGGTCTTCTACATCAGCTTTCTTTGAACAGCCTTTTTCTAATTGATGCCTCTGCTGGCAGTCCTTGCAGCCACCCCCCACCCCCCGCAGTGTCAGTCTACCCTGCCTGGAGTGCTGAGCTTTGGAGAAGGCTTGATGACAGAACTGCAGAGCCGGAAGTTGATTGTTCTTGTGCCTTGAGGCTGTCTACACACTATACCTTTGGAAGCGTATTCAACAAACTACTGTGACCTTAACTATTTGAGGGAAAGAATTTGTTCTGAACCTGCTTTAAAGGTATAACGTGTACACAACTTTAGTAGTAGCAGCCCAATCTCTAGAAATCAGTGAATTTTGTTTAAAAGATGTTTAGTATATGTTGCGAAATGAAATAAAAACAAGAACTGTTACAAACATCTCAACTGTCTTTCCAGTATTTGCCCACAAGAGCATTCATGATAACACAAATGAAAGGACATTGTCAGTGCTACGCCCCTGGCTGTGGAAATTGTGGATAGTGCCTTCATACCTGAGATTCTCCCAAGATGCATACTAGAGTGTGGTTGGGTCTACTTGCATGAAGATGTAGAGCAATTGTGAAGTTGCTCAAAACAAATTGCAGTTTGGCAATTAAAATAAGGTTATCATTTGTTGCTTTATTTTCTGACCTCAGTGCGATCGTCTGTTTAGGAAACTGGGAAGAGTGAAAAATGTGTGTATTTGCTATTCCAAGAAAAAAAATTTAAACTCTTGCCTGTCCTAAAGTGATTCAAAATGTAATCCATTTTTTACAGATGAATTTTCATGTTGCCCTTTTTCCTTTACAATGGAAAATGGCCATGTGAAGCTGATCTTCCTCACTGCCTGTTTTGTCTCTCTGCTTCCTAAACTGCATACACACCATTAAAGCATATTTAAAGCACATGATTTCTCACAGAATCCTGGGAGTTGGAGTTTGTAAAGGGTGCTGGTAATGGTAGCTCTGTTAATGGTAAACTACAGTCCCCATGATTCTTTGGGGAAAACAATGCCCTTTAAATGTGACTATGGTGTGTTTACAGCCGTAGTTGTGCAGCTCTTCTACTGAATTCAGTCATAGCAGGTTAGTTCATGCTGCAGAAGTGTATGCTCAAAATACTTTCTCTAAGAAACTAAATTTATTTTTATGATTATTTTGTATCTTAGCATGTTGTCAGAGGAAAAGCCCAATGTGCTACATAAAAGCAGAAGCATTTATTTATTGGGGATTTATTTTTCTGATACATGGAGTTTTGTTTGTTCCGTTGCAAAATATATATCCAGCCTCAACGTTGTTTAAGAAAAATCTAATTTGTGTGATGTTGTTTTTCTGCAATGGTTACAGTGCTGTTCTTCATTTCTTAATGGAATTTTAAGAGAACTCATGCCATATGGCAACTTCACAATCAATTATTTTGGTCATCTTTTAAAGATAGTATCTCATTTTTTCCAAGTAGAAGTTCCTGTGTTCATCTACCAACAATTTTATTGGGTGGGAGAGGGGAGAGGGATAAAAACCCCTTCCTTTTAGTCCATGTGGGAACCAATGACACCGCAAGCCATAGCCTCCAGAAGATCAAAAGTGATTATGAGGCTCTGGGCAGGAAGCTGAAGCAATTAAATGCACAAATTGTCATCTCATCTGTCCTCCCAGTTGAACGCCGTGGCCCAGGAAGAGAGGGGAAAATAGGAGAAGTGAACAACTGGCTTCGCAAATGGTGCCGGCAGGAACGGTTTGGATTCTTAGATCACGGCCTGCAGTTTCTTGAAGATGGACTTCTGGCAAGTGATGGGCTGCACCTCACAAGGGTTGGGAGGAATGTTTTTGCCAACAATCTCAAAAACCTCATCAGGAGGGCTTTAAACTGACTTATGTGGGGGAGGGAGACAGTGGTCCTGAAGGTAGGAGTCTATCAAATGCTGAAGATGATCATCCAAAAGTCAAGGACCAAATGGAGCAAACAGCACACAGACCTAGTGGTGGGAGGAAAAAATCCTTAAGTAGGAGACTAGGGGGAATGATCAATGGTTTTCAATGTCTGTATACAAATGCACAGAGCATGGGAAATAAACAAGATGAACTTGAGCTCTTGATACAGCAAACTAAATACGACATAATAGGCATCACTGAAACCTGGTGGGATGAGTCTCATGATTGGAATGTAGTAATAGAGGGATACAATCTATTTCAGAGAAATAGACCAAACAGGAAAGGAGGAGGAGTGGCATTATATGTCAGGGATGTGTATACCTGTGAAGAGATCCATGATTTAAAACTTCAAAGCCAAATTGAGAGTATCTGGGTCAAAATTAAGGGAGAGAAAAATAACAGTGATCTCATTGTGGGAGTTTACTATAGATCCCCGGGCCAAACTGAGGACATAGATGATGCCTTCCTGGAACAGATGACCAGCATTCAAAAGGAAATGAGATAGTAGTAATGGGGGATTTCAACTATCCTGATATTTGTTGGATGTCAAACTCAGCCAAGAGCATAAGGTCGAACAGATTCCTCACTGGCCTTGCAGACAACTTCATTGTCCAGAAAGTGGTAGAAGCAACAAGAGGATCAGCCATTTTAGATCTGGTCCTAACCAATAGTGATGACCTGGTTAGTGGGGTAGAAGTGGCAGGATCATTAGGTGGGAGTGATCATGCTCTTCTGGAGTTTATTATACATCAGAAAGGAGCAACCAAGCATACTAAGACTCAAATTCTAGACTTTAAGAAAGCCGACTTCAGAAAACTTAGGGAAATGCTGGATGTGATCCCATGGTCAGTAATACTAAAAGGGATGGGAGTTCATGATGGATGGGAGTTTGTTAAAAGGGAGATATTAAAAGCACAACTTCAAGCAGTACCAATGCGACGAAAACATGGAAGGTGCCTAAAGAAGCCAGGGTGGCTATCTAAAGAACTTTTAACTGAGTTAAGATTTAAAAGGGATATGTACAAGAAATGGAAAAAGGGGGAAACCACCAGAGAGGAATTCAAACAAATAGCCAGCACATGTAGAGACAAAGTCAGAAAAGCTAAAGCACAGAATGAACTCAGGCTTGCTAGAGAGGTTAAAAGCAATAAAAAGAGTTTTTATGGGTATGTCCGTAGCAAAAGGAAGAACAAGGAAACAGTGGGGTCACTTAGAGGAGAAGATGGTGAAATGCGAACAGGGGACGCAGAAAGGGCAGAACTCCTCAATACCTTCTTTGCCTCAGTCTTCTCCAAAAAAGAAAACAATGCCCGACCTGAAGAATATGGAGCAGATGATTCAGCAGGGGAAACACAGCCCAGAATAAGTAAGGAGGTAGTACAAGAACACTTGGCTAGTTTAGATGTATTCAAGTCTCCAGGGCCAGATGAACTACATCCCAGAGTATTAAAAGAACTGGCAGAGGTGATTTCAGAACCACTGGCAGTAATCTTTGAGAATTCCTGGAAAACAGGTGAAGTCCCAGCAGACTGGAGGAGGGCAAATGTTGTCCCTATTTTCAAAAAGGGGAAAAGAGAGGACCCAAACAATTACCGCCCAGTCAGCCTGACATCAATACCAGGAAAGATTCTAGAGCAGATCATTAAGCAAACGGTCTGTGAGCACCTAGAAAGGAACGCTGTGATCACTAAAAGTCAGCATGGGTTTCTGAAAAATAAGTCATGTCAGACTAATCTGATCTCATTTTTTGACAGAATTACAAGCCTGGTAGACGAAGGGAACACTGTGGATGTAGCCTATCTTGATTTCAGCAAGGCCTTTGACAAGGTGCCCCATGATATTCTTGTAAAGAAGCTGGTAAAATGCGGGCTAGACAATGCTACCATTCAGTGGATTTGTAACTGGCTGACTGACCGAACCCAAAGGGTGCTCATCAATGGCTCCTCTTCATCCTGGAGAGAAGTGACTAGTGGGGTGCCACAGGGTTCTGTCTTGGGCCCAGTCTTATTCAACATCTTTATCAATGACTTGGATGATGGGCTTGAGGGCATCCTGATCAAGTTTGCAGATGACACCAAATTGGGAGGGGTGGCTAATACCCCAGAGGACAGGATCACACTTCAAAATGACCTTAACAGATTAGAGAACTGGGCCAAGGCAAACAGGATGAATTTTAACAGGGAGAAATGTAAAGTACTACACTTGGGCAAAAAAAATGAAAGGCACAAATACAGGATGGGTGATACCTGGCTTGAGAGCAGTACAAGTGAAAAGGATCTAGGAGTCTTGGTAGACCACAAACTTGACATGAGTCAACAGTGTGATGCAGCAGCTAAAAAAGCCAATGCAATTCTGGGCTGCATCAATAGGAGTATAGCATCTAGATCAAGGGAAGTAATAGTACCACTGTATTCCGCTCTGGTCAGACCCCACCTGGAATACTGTGTCCAGTTCTGGGCACCACAGTTCAAGAAGGATATTGACAAGCTGGAACGTGTCCAGAGGAGGGCAACCAAAATGGTCAAAGGCCTGGAAACGATGCCTTATGAGGAACGGCTTAGGGAGCTGGGTATGTTTAGCCTGGAGAAGAGACGGTTAAGGGGTGATATGATAGCCATGTTCAAATATATAAAAGGATGTCATATAGAGGAGGGAGAAAGGTTGTTTTCTGCTGCTCCAGAGAAGCGGACACGGAGCAATGGATTCAAACTACAAGAAAGAAGATTCCACCTAAACATTAGGAAGAATTTCTTGACAGTAAGAGCTGTTCGACAATGGAATTTGCTGCCAAGGAGTGTGGTGGAGTCTCCTTCTTTGGAGGTCTTTAAGCAGAGGCTTGACAGCCACCTGTCAGGAATGCTTTGATGGTGTTTCCTGCTTGGCAGGGGGTTGGACTGGATGGCCCTTGTGGTCTCTTCCAACTCTGTGATTCTGTGATTCTGTGATTCTGTGATTCTGTGATTCTGTTTACATGAATAGATTTCTGAGTCTGGGCAGTCTAAAATGCAAAGACACTGATTAGCTGGTGTGACAATATTCTGCTGCCAGCCCATATATAAGCCCATATATACTTTTTTGTTGTTGGAAATGGGATTATGGCTTGAATATAAAAGATTTCTTATCCATGTAATTTGATGGTAGGAAATATTAAAATAAACTGCAAAGTCAATTTCCAGATTGTTCTAGGGAGGAAATGAAAGTAGGACTGAATAGGCTGTAGATTGCAGGTTAGTGTTTTAAAAAGAAAGCCCTGAGCTTGCTGAAATAGAACCAATGCTTAAGCTTTTCTGTGCTATTTTCTGTTGTTACACTGAATATAGCACTTTTCCTATTTATTTTTAAACATAACTGTTAAGTTACTGAGCAGTGGAATTTAAACTCAAGTTTGACTGGCTGAAGAGAAGCTCAGAGCAAGGGTAGTGCTGAGATAAAATCCTGGGACCAGAAGGAATACAGTAAACATCATATTCCGAAAAACTCTTCCATAAATAAAAATGGTATTTAAGGAATATTTTAGAGGACTTTTTTTTTAAGGGGGGGCACTCTAATTTGATAGCCTGGCTTTCTTGTGATTTAACCATGTGTGACTTTCAGACTGAGTTTCCTCTTCTTGGGTATTTAAGACCTAAGCAACTTGTTGTTGTTTAGTCGTTTAGTCGTGTCCGACTCTTCGTGACCCCATGGACCAGAGCACGCCAGGCACTCCTGTCTTCCACTGCCTCCCACAGTTTGGTCAGACTCATGTTGGTAGCTTCAACTACCAACAACTTAAAGGGGGATATTTAAACTTGCTCACAGGTAACTGTGTGAATGATTAATTGGGTTTGTATTATCTCAGCCTAGGGCTGAAATCCTATACTGTACTTGCTTACTAGGAGCAAGATCCATTGAACTCAATGGGACTTACTTTTGCGTAGGCATGAATAGGATTTTTCCCTAATGGTTTCTGCCACCGAGAAGTAGAATCTTGAAACTGGAGGAAATTCTTTATCCCATCTGGGGCATTTTACTTTGGAGGGGAGGTAAGGTAAAGGTAAAGGGACCCCTGACCATTAGGTCCAGTCGTGACCGACTCTGGGGTTGTGGCACTCATCTCGCTTTATTGGCCAAGGGAGCCGACGTGCCAGCATGACTAAGCCGCTTCTGGCGAACCAGAGCAGCACACGGAAACACCGTTTACCTTCCCACTCGAGCGGTACCTATTTATCTACTTGCACTTTGACATGCTTTCAAACTGCTAGGTTGGCAGGAGCAGGGTCCGAGCAACGGGAGCTCATCCCATCACGGGGATTTGAACCGCCGACCTTCTGATCGGCAAGTCCTAGGCTCTGTCCACAGCACCACCCGTGTCCCATGGACATGCCCCCAAACACGGTGTAATTTGACTTTGATTGACTTTTTACCCAATATGCCCCTTTTAAATCTCAGCTCATCTGTAAACTCCTTATCAGGGACACATTGGTTTTTTTTAGATGCCCTTTTTTATTATTTAATGGTGAGATACTGAAGGCACAACTGCAAACGATTGCAACAACTAGAAAGAAAAGCCTGAGCTCCTGTTTATTCTGAGTTTTTGCCTGCCTGAGCTTCTCTGTGCAAATTTCGGCTACTTGTTTATATTCTTCCTTCATGATTTCCACTTACTTAATTCATTACCTATTTATTAATTAAATTTATGCCCTGCCCTTACTTGCAAAGGAATCCTGGGCCGCTGGGCGGCAAACACTTCCATCAAAAAATGATCATGGACACAAATCCGGTAATGGCTTGACTTCTTCAGCAACTGAAAGCCAGCACAAACAAAAAGCTATTCAGGGCTCTCCCATTTAATTCTCTAAAGTATTTACCATATCACTCAGCTGAAGATCACACATAGCATGTCATATGCAACACTTGAAACTTCCTTTGGTTTCAAAACCAGTGTGCCAAAGAGAACTGATCTTCCAGGAGCAAATCCAAAGTTCATGTGGACTGTAGGAGACCACAGAACGGTTATTTGGATACTAGCCTTTGTTTCTAATATAGTCAACACATCCCCTCCATCATTTCAGAATCTGTAGGCCTTTCCCACTGTTCTCTTATTTTTGTGAAGCACTTATCTGTAATGGACATTGGCTTTGCAAGAGTAAGATTAGTTTTAAATTTTGCTTTCTCTTCAAAACGCTTTGAGAAATAATGTCTGGCAAGGCAAAACAATATCCACATAAGCTGCCAATTTAACCAATACCTCTTTCATCCTTAGTCCTTTTATCTCATCTGTGTTTAGACTTGTCTCAAGCTGGGATCCATACCAAACAAAAACAATGAGGGAGAACCCCTCTGTCTACACAGAGTACAAGGCTGAGCACATATACTACTGGTAATTAAGGGGTCTTTGGAGACTGCATCTAGTGGAGATAATTAGAGTATGCCCATAAGTGGAGAATAGCCTATTTAAATATAAAGCACTACTCCACTGTGTCCAAGACTTAAGTCTGCAAGCAGGAAACCAATTGCTGTTTGTCTGCTGCTTCAACACAAATGATCCTTCCTTTCCACCCCAAAAACCTGGTCATTCTTAAATGCCATTGCCTCTGTTTTTGGCTATTGTGTACGCAGGCAGACTGCTTGACCCATTGAAGCAGATAGGAATTAGATAGCCTAACTGTGCACAGGATTACAGCCTTGAGTCAAGGCACCATTGTACTTTATCTTTCTTGTTGGGTAAAATTCAGTGGTTGGTTGGCCTTTGTCCTCTAACAAGTAAGTCCTATTTACAGTAATATTTGCAGCACCAAAGACTAATTCAGTGCCTAGAAGCATTATATTAGAATGCAAGTTCAATAAAAAGAAATCAATATGAAACATAGCTCAGGATTAATGAGGAATAAGCCCAATGATCAGTGAAAGAAAATGCACATGCAACACAAACCAGAAGAACAGAGTGTGCATGTGTAAAAATATATTCATACATACTTTGAAATTTCTCCTTCGCTTTCCCCAGAGCAGCTCCCAGCAGTAAATCAGTAAATGCTGAAGAGTAGTTTGCTGCTAGGTGCTGCCATAGGGCAAGTCTGGAAGAAAGTCCCTGTGATGGAACAGGCAGATCTTTTGCACATTTGCTCTCAGGAGTTCTGTGTTGTGACTTTTGCAAATTTACAGTAAAATATAACCAATCACAGGTAACTGGAAGTTTAGAAGTTTAGAAGTTACATAGAAGTTAGATAGAAGTTACATAGAAGAAACTATGAGAGGGCAAAAAAAGGGCATATATGTCAATGATATTTTAAAAAGCTAATTTATAATTTTTAAAAAATGTTGAAGGAGGTATTTTCCAATGTGTATGTGTTATTGTGCAACTTAAATCTACATGGTATAAGTTTTCAGAGAAAGTAAATGAAAGTAGTTGGCAGAGAAATTTCTGAACAAGCATGGGGGGAATTCTTTAACCAAGGACCAGTAAGATCTGCCTGTGTATATATATAGAAGCCCAGGGGTAGGCAACCTAAGGCCCGTGGGCCGGATGTGGCCCGATCGACTTCTAAATCCAGCCCGCGGACTGTCCGGGAATCGGCGTGTTTTTACATGAGTAGAATGTGTCCTTTTATTTAAAATGCATCTCTGGGTTATTTGTGGGGCCTGCCTGGTCTTTTTACATGAGTAGAATGTGTGCTTTTATTTAAAATGCAAATCTGGGTTATTTGTGGGCATAGGAATTCGTTCGTGTTTTTTTCAAAATATAGTCCAGCCCACCACATGGTCTGAGGGACGGTGGACTGGCCCACAGCTGAAAAAGGTTGCTGACCCCTGTAGAAGCCAATAATTATGAATGGATTTATCAGTGGTACATGGGAACACATAGATTGAGTAAAATATGTACTGTACCGGATGAGATTATAAATGTTGGAGGTGTAGATCACCAAGGGAATATGTGCAACATGTTTGGTGGTCATACTCCTTGATTAAAATATTTTCATTGATGGTCCATTATGTTATATCTTTAGATCCTTTGACAGTTTTGTTAGGATATTTGGCTGAACCACTCAAGGATAAAAAGTTGATATGGAATTTAATAGTTGCTGCCCATATACTAGTGGCAAATAAGTGGAAGAACAGATCACCACCAATGATGAAAGGAGGATTACTTATTATTAGTAGGATTATTTACCGGTATTACATTTGCATACTGCCCTCCATCCACAGATCTCGGGGCTGTTCACAACATAAAAATACAAGATAAAAAATACAAAAGCAGAACAAAAGCAAACCAATAACTTCCTCACCCTCCTCAATTTATGAAAAGCATATATCCAATGTGGTATAGTGGTTAGAGTGTTGGACTAGAATGTGGGAGACCAGGAGTCAAGTCTCCATTCAGCCATGAAGGACACTGAATGACCTTGGGCCAGTCAGTCACCCTCAGCCTAACCTACCTCACTGGCTTGTTGCGAGGATAAAATGGGGGAGAACTATGTACTCCACCTTGGGCTTCTTGGAGGAAAAGGTGGGATATTAATACAATAAACAAATGGTGAGTATAATAGTTTCCCCATGTTGTAAATTAAAATATTAAAATTTATTGGAATGTTAATATTTGTTTTTATAGATTTGTATATAGAGAAAGATGCATTATTATTGGCACATGTGCCCATATATTTATGTATATAAATGTCTGAATTTAAATTATTATAATAAATAAAAAGAAAAGGACATGTTTCATTCTGGGGTGTGTGTGAGTGTGTGTAAATCACGTAGCTGCGGAGAACAGTTATTTAAACCCATCTGCCCAGTCCAGTGCCTGACAGAGATGCAAATCGTATCCTCCCTGACTATCAGACTGGCATGTCTTCTCTAGAAGGTTGGCCAAGGATGAATGTGACCCGTGGGCCCAAAAAGTTTGCTAGCCCCACCTCCCTCTACTTTTCTTGGTTTGATAGCAAGGAAGCAAGTGGGTATCTGTAATATTGAACATGGTACATTAAGTACAGTATATGTGGATGTGATAGATGCAGATGAGCAAACTTTTCTCCCAACCACCTGAAAAACATATTATTTATTTTTCTGCATTCTGCTCTAAGACTAGATCCCTGACAACTGGACAATGAGCTGCATGTATAACCATAAATAAGGTAGAGCCAGAAATATTACCGCTTACTGAATTTCATTGTGAAAAGTATTGGTCAGAAAGAACAGACTTTTGTCATATTCAGCCAGCAGTCTATGCAGATTCTGCAGCAAGCTGCATTGTAGCATGCATTTAAATATTATTATTTATCATAATCTACTTTTGAGTTCTAAAACAAACCCAACAGGGAAAAATTATCAACAGAACGTTATATATGGGAATACGTGCTGTATCCTGTGTGCTTTCAGCCCAAGGGGGCACACACAGCTGGAAAATACAAAAAAAGTAAAACATATAAAAACAGTGTATGCAAAATCAAGACACCTCCAGTGTTTGTGGTGCTCAAAGTGTGCCCTAGATGGGGCTGGAGAGTTCTAGCTTCCTGCAACGCACCCTACAATAAGTTGTAGTTTCACGGTATAATATACAGTATACTAATGGTAATGTGCTGTGATTGGAGGTGGATTAACACCACATCAAACACTCTTCCACATTCAGTAGGCCTTCAGCTGGTGAACCTTCTGTTTGGGTTTGTGCCCTAGAAGATAAAACAGAACAGAAATATAACAACAAATCAACGATAAAACAATGAAAGTATAGCATGTAAAAAAACAGCCTTTAAATAAATCAGGGAATAGGTGGGGGGACCACTGTGTTCAATGGGGCTTAATTTCTAGCGAGTTTCAGATTTCAGCGCAAATGTTACCAGGAGGCTAATTTTGATGGCTCTTTGATGGGCAAAATACCTTTTGGGTACCATGTAGGTAACAAGGTCAAATCCTGCAACAACAGCTTTGTCTAAACTATTATTGGCAAGAATGTTTGTTTGTTTATTGTTGTTGTTTCAACTATTGTGGTCATAGCAACCACTGAAAAAAGTACGTTCTATACAATATAGATAGATAGATACACACGCACACATGATATAAATAGGATTTTATATTTCATTCCTAATTAAATTTTTACAGTCCACCATGTTATCTTCGTTCTCCTCAATTTTGGAGAAGCAACGGCCAATTTCGCAACTTCGTCAAAACCAGACAACAACTGTGTGATTTTCACTTGGTCATCTGCATCAGGTATCTTACATAACAAATCAAGGATAAACTTAGTTCTCAGTTCAGAATACAGAGAACATAATGGTATAGATCTTCTGCTTGGGTGCCACATATACAACGACGCTATTCTACTGGAATTTTCCTATAGCATCCTTCTAAATATTGTGATGGCATAATCTGAAAACGCAAAGCCAGAAAGGCTTTCCTAAATGAACAGAGTGGTAAATCATATAGATAATTCTCAAAACCATGTGTTATTTTAATTCAATGCAACTGTGGAAAGAATGATTTCTGGATTGACTGTTATTGGCAAGAATGGCTACTGCTAATGTAGAAGCATTGTTCAGGGTACTGGTGTCCTTCAAACATAATCAGGTGCATAGGAGCTAATTCATGAGCAGATCCCATATGGCTGGGGGGGGGGCAGTGTTTGTACCTGAGGCTAGAATGACTATTGCTGATGTAGCGGTAGCACCCATTCTACCGGTATTAATGTCCTTTAAACATTGGGGCCACTTACTCAAGATTATCTTTCACATGGCTGGGGGCAATGTCTATACCTGAACCAGTATAGGATCTGCTCAAAGAACATTGTGTTCCTTTGAAATTACAATTTTACTGCACTGCAATCCTAATCTCATTTACCTGGGAGTAAACCCCATTGAATTCAAAAGGACTAACTTCTAGAAAGACTTAGCACCGAAGCCTTAATTTAAATGACAAAAAACCTTGGAAAAGTGGTGCTGTGGTAACTTTGGAACAATGACTGCATATTTAAGGGACCCAAATAATGAAGGAGGTAATGGAAGGAGGTAAATCTGATATGAAAACAACCTCTAGTTCTTAATTCCCTTCCCTTAGAACTTCAGTGTACAATCCCTTCCAAAGCTAAGTACTTTTATCTCCAACTGATTTCAGTATTCAGAAGTTAATTATATGTCTTCAAATAGTTCAGGGTGACATCCGTGTGGTTTTCTTATTTTACACTCATAACTCTGTTTGATAGGTTTCACTTAAGAGTAATTTGGCCAAGACCACATTGCAAATTTTGCAGCAGCACAGAAATACAAATCTAGGTTGTCCTGGTCCACGGTTCATTGTTCTGTCCACTCTACCACTGGCTCTTACTTCCAAATAATGAATAGGATTTAAATCAAGGATATGAATATATAAGAGAGACTTTGCAGCTCGAACATGGCTGCCTGATTTTACTGCTGTAATTTGCACTTTTAAAATGCACAACTAAAATGTAGGATTTGGATATTAGGATAAAACTGACAGTGACTATTCTGTGAAATATATTTAATATCTTGATTCAGTGCATAAACAGTAGAACATTCTACTGAATGCATTTCTTTCTAAATTAAAATATGCCTCACAGTGAAAAAGTAAAAAAAAAAAAAATCAGCTGGAGTGGAACAGTTCAATGTCTCATAGGCTAACTAGCTTTAAGTGCAGAACTGAAATCCTGATCGTAAAAGTTGCTGCTGGTATATGTACTTTTTCGGGATTATGATCTATGGCTGCTAGAGGACTCCATCCTAAGAACTTATTTGGTCAGTAGGCCTACAGTCGTACCTTGGAAGTTGAACGGAATCCATTCTGGAAGTCTGTTTGACTTCCAAAACATTTGAAAACCAAATTGCGGCTGCAGGAAGGTCCTGCAGCCAATCAGAAGCCGTGGAAGCCCCATCGGATGTTCAGCTTCGAAAAATAGTTTGCAAACCGGAAAAGTCACTTCCTGGGTTGCAACGTTTGGGAGCCAAAATGTTGGGGAACTAAGCTGTTCAAAAACCAAGGTACAACTGTATATTGAAAGCCCAAACATTTCACTCAGGGATGCAGACAGTCGAGCTGTTTAAATTGGGATTAGGACAAGGAAAAACCCAAGGCGATTCCTTGATTTCCGGAACTGTGCAAAATTGCTGTTGCTGTTATGACAAGCCATAAACTTTTACCTTGAAAGCTTTGACCGGAAGGAGGCCTAGGGATTTTCGAAGGACCGTTGAAGCAATGTAAGTGCCAGCACGACAGTATAAACACTGCCAGAGACCCTTCTGTTTTACCTGTGGAAAGCTCTGCTGGCATAGGTGTCCAGCTGGCAGTGCACACCAGCAGTGGGGTTGAAATGGGGCGTTTGGGTGGGGTGTCAGAGGAGACCACAAATCCACATGGGATCCTAAGCCCCATTGCTCCCTACTCCCACCACTCCCTCAAACAGACTCCAAAAACTACACAAGCCCTGGCGTAATTAATTTTTTTAAAACTAAAAAGAAGAATGAAAGGCACTTAATGTGAGAAAATAAGAGAAATCTGTTCCAAAATATGTATTGTCGTTGTAATTACCACAATGTCAAGATAGAAGTCTCAACACTATTTTTTCCCATTGTTCCAACAACAAAAATTGCCTCTGAAGAAGAAAAAGTTTTTTCACACACATTGGGTGTCTACAACCACAATGAACTTCAGGGGGCACTTTGAAAACCCACTTTCAATCATTTTTGGGGTAATCAATTTCTTCCCACCTCCTACCCTGCCCATAGCTAACCAGCAGGGCTTTGGACATGATTATCACCCCCCCCCCACAATACAGTGTTAGGGTTTTCTGTTTTTGCTGCCTTTCCAAAAAATGCTCAAGATGATGTACAAGAAATACCTGCCATACCTGTAATAATGTATTTTAAAAACAACTCAGGTAAATGTTATGGCTAGGATCCAAAGAACTGGCCAGTTTGTACCCAAAGACTTTGAACCTGTGTTTCTTGAAAAGCACTGCAGCCACCCCCTCAGCTCTGCATGGCGAACTGCCTTTGAAACTGAGAGGAATTTCAAAAGGAGCCTGTAAAATGGGAGGGCGTGTACAGTACATGCATTTCAAAACAACCTAAATTAAGCAAGCCCTTAAGTGCATCAGAGTAGCTATGTGAATCCTATTTTATAAGTAGTGTAACATCTGTCTACATGCTATACATTTTAAATATTTTAAAGCATGTTCCCTGCTCCAAAATCATCATCATCATCATTATCATCCTGGAAACGGTAGTTTGTTAAGGGTGCTGGGAATGGTAGCTCTGAGAAGGCTAAACAACGGTTCCCGTTGAGAGCCAGCGTGGTGTAGTGGTTAAGAGCGGTAGACTCATAATCTGGTGAACCGTGTTTGTGTCCCCACTCCTCCACATGCAGCTGCTGGGTGACCTTGGGCTAGTCACACTTCTTTGAAGTCTCTCAGCCCCCCTCACCTCACAGAGTGTTTGTTGTGGGGGAGGAAGGGAAAGGAGAATGTTAGCCACTTTGAGACTCCTTCAGGTAGGGATAAAGCAGGATATCAAATCCAAACTCTTCTTCTCCTACAGTAATTTCAAGCATCTTGGATTTTTCAAGCTGGGCTAGAAATGAAAAAATGGGTCCTCTGTCCTCACAATCATGTAAGGTGGGCAGACCCCACCCTAAAAATGGCCTGCTGAGGGTATGGGGACCCAGGATCCAGCCCACTGATCAGATCCACTTCCTAAAATCTGTGCTAAACCATGGTTCAATAAACATGGTTGAGTGTTATGTGAGTACTGGGCCAATGGCAGTTACAGAATTTATTCAACCCCTCCACACACGAGAAATTTAATATAGTGACACGCTGTGAATGATAACTTTCACTGGGAAGTTTGTTTATAGAAGAAAACACATTCCAATAACTTCCCGGTGTGGGGGGTAGCTGAGTTAGCCTGTTGCAGCAAAATTAACAGTATTGTAGCATCTAAAAGATTATCAGCACTACAGTCTACTTCATCAGATGCATGACATGTTAAATGGTAAGCCAATGACATATGTGATGTGACAGAAATCCATTGCCCCAGTTCTATCTACAAGTAATAGCACATAAACCTCTTGATTAATTCTAATTTAGTAGTTTCATGTTGCAGTCCCCCTTTGAAGTTTCATGGTATTATAGTTAATCAAGGGAGTCAGTGCTATGACTTCTGGAGTGAATCAGGACAACTGATTTTTATCATACTGCATTTATTAATTTTCTTACCAATGCAATGATGTTTGTGTTATCAGCTACAACTGTTTTGTGAATTACTGCTTTTAATTATGTAACTATCACTATCTCTGTACTTTCGACATTTAATTTCCCTCTGACCTGTTTACAAACATACCGGTACCCACCCACCCACCCACATGTATATAGATACCTGTAAATTAGGAGAGCACTTCATGCATCTGATGAAATCACACAATACTTTTGAAGCACATTGCTTTCCCTTAAATTATCCTGGAAACTGTAGTTTGTTAAGGCTGCTGGGAGTTGCAGTTACATGAGGGGTAAACTACAGTTCCCTGGCTTCTTTGCAGGAAGTGATACACTTTAAATATATGGTGTGGAAGCTGTAATGTATTTATTAGTCTTTAAGGTGCTACAATACTGATTTTATGTTTTAATAAGTTGCTATTGTTTATTGTTCAGTATTCTCTGCTAACTTATTACACACTATAACAAAAGTGGATGAATTAATTCCAGTTAGCTGACGTTATCAGTGGTCTTCTCCTGATGCCTCTTCCAGTTGAAGTTATGTGCCAAATGGGGAGATGCTGTTTTCACCATTGACTTTCTGCCTGTGAAACTCTTTTCAGGGAGGCTCACCTGGCATCTGCTTTGGGGTAATAAGCAAAAGCTTTCTTGTTCTTCCACACTGTTAAAGTTCTGAGTTTTAAACTATTTCATTGTCAGTTTTCCATTGTGGTTTCATTTTGTTATATTGATTTCAGAGTTGCAGAGTGGTATATAAATGTATTTACGCAAACAAATCCCTTCTGTTCACTTTTTATAGCTGTATTGCTGCACTTACCGGTACTGTACATTGTTTCTGTACTGAGTGTTAATAAACTCATGTAACTGATTTACTGTAGTTTACATGAACTGCAGAGCAATGCAAAAAGTGTTGTCCTCAAAAACAAACAAACTGTAAATACACAGGTTTAAATGATCATGCACAATACTTCTAAACAGACGATACAAGGTGAGCAACTTGATTACCTACCACAATGCAATTGCTTTTATAGATACAAAAAATAATAATACCAAGAGCAGAGAATGGCCTCCACAATCGTAGGCTCCCTAAACATCCCGATAGTTGTGTGTGTGTTTTACTAAGTTCAGCTGTTTATTTTGCCTTTCAGCTGCAGCACATGACATATTGTTTACCAATGTACACATTCCTTTACAACCAATCAGACTGAGGGCACACCACCATATCAAGGGGGTAAACAGAAAATCTTGGGCCAAAAGTGTCAAGAAGAACTTAAAATTACAAGAGACCATATAGGGGATTTGAGCAGACAAGGACCTGCAGACTTTTTGCATGTCACTACACGAGCCTTGTAAACATTGCAGGAACACTCATAACTTAAAAGCAGCAGAGGTTTGTAAGAGACCAGTCTAAAAAGCAAAGGCCGATGTTCTGTTGTCTGTACTGTACTCGAAAATGAACAGAGATTTATTCTCAGACGTGTAATATATGACTTTTCAGGTTTGCATAACTGGGCATTTTACTCTTGAGTTTTTACAGATTTGTACGATGTCCCCCCCCCCCTGTTTTATAGCTGCCAAAGCATTCCATCGTCAGACCTGCATTAATACTACTACACTACTACTGGTACTACTACTACTACTACTACTAATATTAATAATCGCCAGCGTAGGTGGCGTACGCATGCTTCCTCGCTTCCTTTCCTTTGGACAACAAAAGAAAAGAAATCAGATTCGAGCGATTCCTTCTCCCTCTCTGTTCATGGCACAATGGCAACATTTCCAAATCCTGCGCTGGGTTAGCAAGGCTGCTTCCCCCAGCCGCCACCCCCCCCCCCGCCCGCGCTTCAAGCTGACGCTCGGCCGAGCTCATTTGTCTTCGGCTCCAGGGCGAGAACGCAGCTTCGCAGGCAGCGAGGGAAGTTTCCCCTCCGCTCACGCACACCGGTAGTAAGCAGCGGTGCGTGTGCGTGCCTTGGTGTGTGCGCGCCCTGCCTCCCTCCCGAGCGAAAGGACTCGCCTCCGAGGCCACTTTTGCGCCTGGTGAAGGCAAGGGAGTGGCGGCGGCGGCCCTGCTCTCTCTCCGTCTCCTCGGCCCTCCTAGTCCCTCCTCTCTCTGGGTAGCTTTGCAGAGAGGAGGAGGAGGAGGAGGAGAGTGAGCTGTGGGAGGGTCCCCATTGAAATAAACAAGCAGCCAGTGATTAAAACGGGAACATGGCGGCCGCGGAGGACTCAGCAGCTCCAGCTTCCTCTTACAAAGCGAAGGTCAGCGCTGGCAGCAGCCTGGGCGACGGCAGCCGGAGACATTGCTGACCTCGGTAAGGGAAGGCACCCTCGCAGTCCCTCGCCACGGGGCCCTTTTCGCGGCGGGATAGGCTGCAGAAGGGGCTGGCCGAGGGGGTCCCTCCCCGGTTGTGTGTGTGTGTGTGTTGTATAATAACCCTGGTTGTGTGGCGCGCTGCTGGGGATGGCTGGTTAGTAGTGTCTGGAGCCGCTGCCTTGAGAACTTCGGGGGCGAGGGAGGGGAAAAAAGGGGGTGTCTGCGAGACTTTTCTTGCCCCCCATCATCCCCCCTCCCCGCAAAAAAAGGCAAGTTGTGGAGGTTTTATTCTCTGCCGAGACGAAAAGCGAGAGAGGTGTCAGCCTGGGTGTCTGGTGTTCTTTTATGAGTGGCGGCGGCTACACCTCCTGTTTTCTGTCGCACCCCGAAATCTGCATGGAGATGAACGTAAAAAGGGGGGGTAATAATACATTTGAAGTTGGGGGTTTCCACCCACATCCCCAGGACCCCCCCCCCCGTTTTCTCTGTGAAGGAAGGCGGGCGCCTTGGTTAAATGGGTGGGAGAAGAGCATAGCTGTCTGAAGGGGGAAAGCGGGGTGCTCGCAGCGAAGTGGAAGGGGGTGTTAATGGAGAAGGCGGACTTGCCTCCCCCCTCCTCTCCTCGGTATGGAGGAGGGTCGTTCCTCGATAGAAAGGACTGAAGGGGTGGCAGCTGCGTGGCTGACAATGGGGGTGGCGGGGGGGGGAGAGAGAGACGGGAGGGGGACTGTCTCTCTCCTTTTCTCCAGGCGAGAATGCCGTGTGGCTTCTTCTTCGGAGCGGGGGTGGTGGTGGGAGAACTGTGTGGCAAGACCCCCCAGCGAACATGAGCGGGGCGGGCTGTGGAGAAAAACGATTGCTCCGACCGAGGCAAGAGAGTGAGTTGTGCGGAGCGCCTGCCTGACAATCGCCTCGGAAGAAATCGAGATTTGGGGGTGGGTGGAGTGACGGGACGGCGGTGTCGCCTCCTCTCCCTCCTCCTCCGCGGCCGCTACCGACGGGCTTTTAACTTCTCCCAACTTTTGTGTGCGCGCGCGGCCCTCGAAGTCCCCCCTTCCCGGGGGACCCGACTAGGCCCTGCCTGCCTGCCTCCCTTGCCCGCCCGCTTGCCGCTGGGCGAGAGCGCAGCCTAGGGAGCCGCATTGCCGCTGCGTGCGCCTGGCTGGGTGGGGGGAGGGGACCCTGGCGGCGGCGGCCCCAGCGGCGCCTTGGTGCTCGTGCGGGACTCGCTCGGCTGGTGCCGGCCTCTCAGGGCGGAGGCCTAGTCGCGGGATTCTGGGTGTTGGGGTTGCTACGCGCCTCAGTCCCCGGGGACCTATCGTCGCAGCCTGACGCCGCCGAGTGTGTGTGGATATGAATGGGAGGGTGGGTGGCGGTGGTGGGGCGATGGACCTCTCCCCCTTCCTTTCTGCGAGGAACTCTTGTTGTTGAATGTGGGGTTGGGAGAGAGACCGAGAGAGGCGCGCATTTCTGCTCCCCCTCCCGCTTTGTACAGGGAGAGTGGCCTCGTCCTCCTCCCCCCTTCCGCCGTGTAGCGCTGAGGGTGTGCGTCTAATCCCCTCTCCACCTGCTCCCTGAGCTGCTACCCTTGTGTAAGGGTAGGGGAGGCTGCGAGTGTGTATCCGACGCAGGCAGCATGCTCTTATTTCTCCCCCCCCCATGTCTTCTCCACCTTCCCCAAGAATCCTGCCCCAGCTTTTTAACTGGCGAGGTTCAGTCGACGCCGCCAGAGATTTCATCCCTTGCACAGTGATGGCGTTTTCTTTTCTTTTCTTAGGAGCAGAAGCTCTTGTAGTCGTTGCTCCTGCCCACAACAGTACTGTTGCAAAGGTATCCAGGGTTATTGGTTGTCTTGGCAACTTTGACTTTTCTTCCCGTGTCATCTGTGTTTTCTTCTGCACCATACTTGATATGTTCTGTAATCAACCTGGCGCTCATTCGGAGCTGATACTGATGTATGAAATATGCATGAAATGTGTGTGCAAGGTGGCAAGAAAAATAAAAGGAAATGTACCTGGCTTCTTTGCCTGTTAATCACATAACAGGTCCTTTCCATGAGAAATGTTTTGATAGCTAGAGTCTTGGGAAACACACTGGTTTCTCTGCTGTCCACCTCGGGGATGTCCCTTTTGGACATGACTTTTTTCATATAGAACTGCTGGGTTGTGAATTTTCCTGTGATCTTCGGATGAAGGACAGTTTAAACATTTAATAATAATAAAAAAGACCCTTCAGACATATCTGCACCATAGTCAAACCAATTTGTTAACAGCCATTTCTCAAATTTTAACACTAAAATTACAGTTCCTTTGCAGGATTATGGGTTGTATCCAGTGCTACTCTATAAACCCATTGAAGTTAGTGGGCATGATTAAGTTGCATTCTTTAATTTCATTTGTTCTACTCTTAGTAGGACTAACTGCAATATAAGCACATAGTGTAGATATTATAATTTTGGTTTAGCTGACTTTAGATTTTCAAATAAAAGGAATAATATATAGGTTAAATAAGTATGGTTTTAGACACTAATTTATAATTTCAATAGGCTAAAACTATTCATGGTCCTCTTACTGAATATTTATGTTGGACACTTATATGGTAAAATCCCATATAAGGGAAGCGGGTGGCGTTGTAGTCTGAACCACTGAGCCTAGGGTTTGCCGATTGGAAGGTTGGCGGTTTGAATCCCCGCGATGGGGTGAGCTTCCGTTGCTCAGTCCCAGCTCCTGCCAACCTAGCAGTTCAAAAGCACATCAAAGTGCAAGTAGATAAATAGATACCGCTCTGGCAGGAAGGTAAATGGCATTTCCGTGTGCTGCTCTAGTTTTGCCAGAAGCGGCTTAGGCATGCTGGCCACATGACCCGGGAAAACTGTCGGTGGACAAACGTCAGCTCCCTCGGCCAGTAAAGCGAGTTGAGCGCTGCAACCCCAGAGTCGTTTGCGACTGGACTTAACTGTCAGGGTCCTTTACCAAAACCCCATATAGCATATGAGACTACCGGTATTGATAAATTAGTAGAACAGAGTAATAACTTCTTGTATCTTATGCAATGTTTTTTAACACAGTTGCGGAATTCATAATAAAAAAAAATTGAGAAAATATCACTTAGTAGAGAGAAACTTTATCAGGTGGCGATATTCTTGTTCAACTCGTTTTAAATGCAGTTGTATTGATTATAGTGAGTATCACTATACTGAATGCAGTATAGAGCCAGTGTGGTGTAGTGGTTAAGAGCGGTAGACTCATAATCTGGTGAACCGGGTTCGCGTCTCCGCTCCTCCACATGCAGCTGCTGGGTGACCTTGGGCTAGTCACACTTCTCTCTGAAGTCTCTCAGCCCCACTCACCTCACAGAGTGTTTGTTGTGGGGGAGGGAGGGAAAGGAGATTGTTAGCCGCTTTGAGACTCCTTCGGGTAGTGATAAAGCGGGATATCAAATCCAAACTCTTCTTTTATCCCTTACCAGTTGTGTCTTTGTAGATCAAGGCTGCAGTCCTAACTCTACATGGGAGTCACATTGAATTCAACAGGGCTTCTTAGTACCATTGTCACACTGCAATGCTACGTACTTTTATCAGGAAGTAAATTTCATTGAAATTTGAGGGACGTCTGAGTTAACATACATGGATTGAAGTCAAAGGCAAGGATAGATTTCCCTTTGCCCAGCTAAGGAGCCTTCAAAAGATTATTGACCTTGTTGGATGGGTGATTGTAGGTAATATGCTTGTGTATTAGCTACATGGCTGTATTATTTTCAAAAGAGAAAGTATAAATCAGCTGAATTATAATTTATAAGGAAGTTAGGTTCTGTTCATTTGTGCCTGAATGGATTTTTGTCCCTCTGATGTTAATTTACATAGCAATACTAAGATGGCTGTGTTATCAGAGATTGCTACATTTGTGAAGTCATTGTTCTTGTTTTAAATACGTTTAGGCTCTAATTGAATTATCACAGATTTTTTTTACTACTGGTATAATGCCACCTTTTACCATTTTTCTTCCACTGAGTCCCTGCAAATATAACCTGCCAAAGGAAGGTACTACATACCGGTACATCACATGAAATGGATTCTGTTACTTCTGTTAGAATAATTTGTTGGTGTTTAAGGTGCCTCAAAACTCTTTGTTGAGTTTACCATCCCCTTATGTACTCTTTGCTTTCACAGGTAGTGCTCTATATAGCAGGTCAGAATGTTTCAGGCACAGTTTGATCTTAAATCACAGAATTTCAGAATCATAAATATTTTTGTAATTATTTAAAAATCCTATTAAATTATGTTCCCCTCTGTATACTGTATTTAAGAGATTAGATACATGAGTGGTTATCTTTTTCTGCTTTGAATTTTCTGCTTCTATTAATATATTTTAGAACTTACTGTAATCATTACTCAATCGTTTTAAATTTTGAATAGTTAAGAGACATAATGCTTGAAAGCATGGTGAGCTAATCATGCTTTTTGTGATGGGATAATGATACTGGTAGGTGCAACATGTTTGGCTGGAAAGAATTTGTAAAAGGCAGTATCTCTGACAAGCTTACTAAATTGAATTTATACAATAAATTTAAAGTGGGTTCATATTGAACACTTTATAAATGGTGTGTTTAAAGGTTTGAGATTTTGTTAGATTTTAACTTCCCAAGTTGGCTTTCACAGCATTTTGCTTCAAAATGATAGTAAGCACACCCATCTGTAAAAAATAAAAATAAAAGTACAGGTTGCTCCATAGAAATAGCAAAGTTCTTTAGAAAGACAGCTGCTACTACAATGCTCACAGTCTTCTGCTCTCTGTCCTTTTCTTGATGATGTCACTGACATGTTGGCATAAGCTGACGTTCTATGCAAAAATGAAACTAAGGCAGGGAGGCTACATAACTCGGATTTTAAAAGCTGATCTGTGAAGATTCACCAAGGAAAGTTGAAAAGTTCTGAAATAATTTCTAAATAATAGTTTGTGTACTGAATAAATTGGTGTGTGATTGTGCTTGTGTATTTTATTTCATATAGTATTCAAGACAATTTAGCATAACAAACCCCTAAAATCTGATTGTGAATGTAACAAGTTCTTTCTTTTCTTTTCATTGTTTTTGCTTATTTTAAAGGAAAGCACTAGTAATGGTAATAAACTGATTTCATGGTGTGTGTATGACCTGTAGCAAATCCAGATTTTAATCTTCAGAGACACATTTACTACTTCCTGGGTATTAAACAGGCAAAACAAAGAACATTTTTGTTCTGTATGTGCATGCATTGCATATGTGTGTTCATATGTTATTAAAAACTACCCTGATCTGATCCACACCATGCATTTTAATTGCACATTGTTGCAATTACACAACACACTACTTAAAAGGCAGCACACTACTGCACCTTTCTTTAGTCATTCCATGAAAAATGTTGTTTGATAATATTGGATAGTAGCAAGTTCTATAATGTGAGAGGGAATGTGATGGGGGTAGGCAAGGACCTCTTGTACATATGCAGATATGCAGAAGGATGCACATTGTCAGCTGTGGCTCTATTGTGTGCTTTCAGATGGGAATGGAGCTCTCTTTCCTCCTGGGGATTTTGATCTGACAGAGGAGTTCTTTGACTTTAAGATGTAAGGACAATGAAGCTTAAAGTAGGGTGTGTGTGCTGTGTTGATTCTTCTAAAACAACATTGCTACCGGTACTTCAGTGAGGTAATGTAAGTGAAGTTCTTAGTAGTATCATATGCTGACTATGTAGGAAATAGGCTGATTCATATTGGCTTTGTCTTATCTGTACAGTAGTTATATTATTAATTGTTTGTTAGCGGAATATACATTATGCAAACATTCCTTGAGCTTAGAGAGTCAGTCGCTTTGTGTATCAAATCACATGGTGAACTTTGAAACGTATAACTGGGAATGTGAATAGGGAGTAAAAACAGGTGTGATACTGTCAATTTGTTTCACATTTTCGAAAACAAAATAAGATTAGTATTTATTTACTGAAAATACAAACCTGCAGGCATTGGTTAGTGCAGTGCTTGTTTTCTATCCAAAAAAACAATAATCTTTGAATGTAACCTGGAAAGTTTTAGTACATAAACACTTAGGACTTATTTGAACTTTGCTGTAGAGATGCACATACATACAGCATGGTTTTTGCTCTGCTCCTTTCTGGATAACTTCGTCCCCCTAAAATAATTCTGTAAAAGCTGCTCTCGAAGGCCAAACTAAATAATGTTATGTTACATACATGCATGTATTAATTCGTCTTATTTTAAAATGAAAAATGACAGCCACAGAGACCTCTGGTTTGGATGAGGACTGCAGCACACAATAAGAAATGCCTTATTCTGCACCGTGGTTCTGGTGAAAACTGTCCATGCAACATCCCTCCTTGGGCATTTTTTACTGCAGCCACAGTGCAAGAGAAAAGACATCCCTCATTGTGTGCTTCAGTCCTTCCCCAGATTGGGCCACTTTGTGGTTTTAAAGTAAAAACAAGGCAGATTAATGCATAGAATCACAGAATTGTAGAGTTGGAAGGGATCCTGAGGGTCATCTCAACTAGCTCATAGCTCACCTTGGAATATGGGGATTACTGGGGAGTAACATCCAAAGCAGCTCAATTAAAAGGGAAAAAGGATAAGGAAGGCCCACTTGTGAGCTTTTAAATAAGCAACACATTCATTGATTGCAGTGATACATATTTTGCATTTAACAAGACTGGGATGCTAGAAGGATTTTCAAAAAGTTACAATGTAAGATGGCAGAATGTATAATATTGGCTGTTTGCAATAGTAGCTTTCTTGCATTATTTCTCTTTTTGTCATTGTAAGTCCTTTCAATGTGTGTGTTGAGTACATAGTGAGCACATGGTGGGGGGTTTGGATTTGGTGAAAGTTTCAGAAGAAAACTAGCAATCACACTTGGCAGCAACTTAATAATTGAAATAATTAATTCATTTTTTTTAAAAAATATTTTTTATTAAAATAATAATTTAGGTGGCTTCTAAGGAGAGGGCCTTTTCAGTGGTGGTGCCTCATTATGGAATGCCCCCACCAAAGAGGAGCTGCCCAAAGAGGTCCAATGCTACATTGTTGTCCTTTCAGCAACATTTGAATACTTCTTTATTTTCCAAGGATTTTCAGTTGATTGCTTTTAATAGTTTAGACTGCTTTTTCATTGTGTCTTGTATTATTCTGATTTTATTCTGATTTTTAAACTCGCTTTTATGTTCATATTGCATTTTTACACCTTATGAGGTTTTTTTTTAATAAAAAAAATTGCACACTGCCTAGATAACTTTCTGTTAATGGGTGATATAAAGAGGCTATGAACAAAATAAAAAATATAACAAATGTCAGGGGTATGCTCTTTAATATGTTTCTTCAACTGCGATCACTATTGGTTACTTTTCATGGTCTCCTGACTCTTAAGTGGGACTTGTAGAAAAGAAGGTTGTTTTCTTTTTCAGAGGAAGACACAGAATGAACTGATGTCTAAAATTACTGGGGGGGGGGCGAACGGACTGTTTTGTACCAAGCAGCATGAAGGAGGATGTGCACCTGTACAACAGCAATAACTGTTTCCTGTAGAGGACTGAATATACATCTTCCTCTGTGAAAACCACTGCTGATTATTTGGGGAAAGCTGTTGCTGTTGCTGTATTGACCACATAATTTGTGAGAGGGCCACCAGATATTCTTTTGATAAATATCTGGCAAATATCTGGCAAGAGAAAGATAGCAGTGTAATTCCATTGCTGACTGGAAGCAATAATGGGCTGAATGAGGGCATGAGGTCAGTAAGCTAAAGGTGAATCATGATGTGACATGGGTCCTGTTGGCAGGTGATTCTTGTATCCAGAAGTTGAGTAGCTACCTGTAGTCTTTTCTCGATGGGATTTCATTTCCTCTAATGCAGTGATGACCAAACTTGGCCACCCAGCTGTTTTGGAACTACAGTTCCCATCATCCCTGACTACTGGTCCTGTTAGCTAGGGATGATGGGAGTTGTAGTCCCGAAACAGCTGGAGGGCCAAGTTTGGCCATCACTGCTCTAATGGAATGATGGTTTATCTGCAGAGCAATAGTTCAGTAGCGAAGAACTCGGGGTGGGGCACAATTTGGTCCTACAATCCTCGCTATCTGTCCCTTAAGACTGTCCCTGGGCCACACACTCTTCCCAGCCATACCTCGTACTCTGTGTTCAAAATTCTCCATGTGCCAGGCGCATTTTGCAATCGTGGAGATCTCTGGATGCCAGGTTGATTACTGATCTCTCTATCTAGCTGGCTAGTGCAGTGGTGCTCCATGTGGCAGCACCACAACAAAAGATATGTAGCATGTGCTTCCGCACTGCCGTGTGAATCAGCTAGCTCACATGGCAGCAGACTTGGCGTCTGTGCTGCCACATGAGCTGCAATCCTAGGTGCACTTATTTGAGGATAAGAAAGCCCCACTGGACACAACGGGGCTTATTTCCAAGCAAATTTCTTCCAAGCAAATAAATTTCACTGCAAAAAAGATGCTTAGACATTCCATTGTGGTGATCATAACCTAGGTTTAAGGTGCCATTTAGCTATTAGCTTATATACCTGCGTTACTAACACGGCTCATATGGCCGTGCTCCACACTACCCTTGAATGTTTTTGTGTGGCTGGAATGTGTCCTTGAATTATGCTTCTTGTTTTCCTGGATGGAGGATAGAGAACGGATGTTTGAGTATCTGGAAAAACTAAGCTACTGTACATATGTAAAATTTGCATTCACTTTACTTTTGCCTTTGGCTCTGTCCACTAATGGCAATTGACTCCCAGAAAGTTGTTCAGAAGGGAATGTGGCCCTTAGGCTTGAAAAGGTTCCCCATCCTTGTAATTATTTATTTATTGCATGAGTCTTTCTGCATGGCAATGAGGGCAGTGAAGAAGGCCCAATTATTTGATTCCGTTGCATCTTCAAATCGTCCAGTTGAACCTTTTTTGTATTTTCTGAGGTCTGTTGATACCTATTCCAGCCAGTAGAGTTTTAAATCTTTCGGAAGACTGTTGTTTGTTTGCAAGGCACTTTGAGGGCAAAGTCACTCACTTCCATAGCAGTCTTGGTGCTCCTGGATCCATCTCTCTAGGCCTCAGTACCTAGTAGTGCTTTTTACCAGATTTAGTAAGACAGCTGAGGCTGTTTCGTGATCAGGATAGCCTGTCGTCCAGGTGCTGGAAACTTCCAGATTGGATTACTGCAATGTGCTCTATGTGGGACTGTCCTTGGGGTTGCCCTGGAAACTGCAGCTGGTGCAAAATGCAGAGGCTTGAGTGCTCACTGGGATGGAATAGTCACATCATATTACACTGGTGCTGAAGAATTGCACTGGCTGCCAATTAGCTATCAGGCTAGATTCAAGGTGCTGGCCTTGGTGTACAAAGCCCTATCCAGGGTGGAGTGCAACATACAATTTACAACAAAAAGTCAACTAAAAACAGCAAACTTGATATTGAAACAAAATGATAAACTGTAAATAACAATAGCAGTTTAAAAACATATCAAACCAAATTTTACCCAGGGTAAACCTGTTTTGCTCAGTTGTGTTCATTAATTTCAGTGTGTTTGCTCTGAGTAAAACTTAGCTGACTACCACTTTGGAGCAGGCTCCTCATCCTGGTACAATAAATATACCAATACATTTCAAATGCTCAGGCAAACAGGTGAGTGTCTGGCACCAAAATGATAATAGTGTCAGTTACCAAGCATACTACTAGAACTAGAGCAAGGGCATTCCAATACCAGGGTCACCACAAATAAATCTGTTGCTTCTTCTTCTTTGCATCACAATGTAATATACCGGGTACACCCACCACCACCAGTAGTATGCAGAGAAGAGCTGCCTCTGAAGCTATTGGGGCAAGGGTAGGTTGGTTATGGGAAGGGCATTCCTTCATAGACCATCACCTTCAATTTGGCCTAGAAGTGAACATGCAGTCAACGTAAGTCTTTAGAATTGGCTTTTTTGATTCCATCCAGCTGAACTGGCAGCTACATTCTGCACTAACTGAAGCCCTTGGATTGTCTTCAAATGTAACCACGCATGCAGCACACACACACCACATTACTGTAGTTCTAACAGGAGGTTACCAGAGCACAAATCACCGTGGTAAGGCTGTATCCTATTAACACACAATCATTCTTTTATATCTTAGGATTTCAAATGTTAGTCATATTCGTTGTGAGGGACATGGATGCAGACATTCTGCTTTGAAGCTTATGCCAAGAGTTTCCAATCTGTGGTATTGATACCTTTTGGGTGTAAAATCCTTAAGGATGTTCATGTTGCCTCTATCTACCCCTGCATCTATTCGTTCTCCTATGTTTTTTAACAGACAGTTCTGTGCTAGAGAATTGTTTCCTGCTGAAGTGCCATACTAGATATCCTTTTTGAGGTTTTATTAGTCAGGTAGCATATAAATGCTGTGAAATAAAATAATAATTTATTTTCCTGTTTA
The DNA here is from genome assembly GCA_034641385.1 of Darevskia mixta. Lineage (NCBI taxonomy): Eukaryota > Metazoa > Chordata > Lepidosauria > Squamata > Lacertidae > Darevskia > Darevskia mixta. The sequence continues at coordinate 5,015,651 of JAWWNH010000018.1, read as the reverse complement.
TGCAGAATGGTGATGGTTAGAATGAAGGGTGTAATACCGGTAGTATACATGACTGGTCCTCATAGTGCCTGGTTTAGGTCTGAGTAAAAACATGAGTTTGACATTTCAGTGGTGGGTGAAAATGACATGTAGAAATCAAGCTGTGAAGGAAGATCTTTTGCCAGGGGTAGGAAAATCCTAAGGTGCTTAATAAAAGTGCTTAAAATCTTTGTAATTCTCTTCCCCAACCCATCCATGCACATGCTAGTGCTTTAAAACTTGATATTGAGGTTGAAAACGAAACATTGCATTCTTCACAGTCCTACCATGAAGAACCATCACTTGTGTGGATTTGGGAGTTTGTGGGAATGTATATTCTACATATTCATGGTCCAACTTAGTAACTTGTCAAGGGTCTAAATCTTTTCTAATAGTATACTTGCATCTTACTTCTTTCAGCTTTCAGTGTAGAATGAGTTGGTGGACTGACTGTGTGTGTGTGCGCGCAAAATATGTATGCATTATAGCATAAATATAGTATAAATTTGTAGAAAATGTGATGTTTACCTAAACTGAAGAAATGTAACACCCTTTCTTGGGAAGAAGGGTTGGAATTCTATGTTTAATTTGTGATGTTATTCACAAAAAGTTAGTGTGAGAATTTGCAAGAACTTAAAAAGTGAATATGTTCAACTCTAACTCTGAAACTTCATACTTGTGAAGTTGTAAATTGGTCCTGTAATGGTGAAAATTGTGCCTAGGTTTTAGGGGGGGCTGGGATTTTGATCTATTTAGTGGCTGTAAAATGATACAGTAAGACTGCTAGTTTTTTCTTTAAAGCAGAGATGGGGGGAACTTGTGACTGTCCAGATGTTGTTGGATTCTAAGCCATGTCAACTCCATCCAGCATGACCAAATGGTCAGGGATGGTTGAAATTGTAGACCAGCAACACTTGGAGGGCAGTAGCTTCCCCACCTGTGCTTTAAAGCTTACTTTAATTTACAGATGTCCCAGCTCAGTGAGTTTATGGAGGTAGAGACTGCTCAACAGTCCTTGCATCGTATTGTATTCCTACTTGTGTGAGAACTCTGTGTGCATTTGAATCCTGCAGAATTCTGGAGGATGTCTCTATCTTTTTCAGAATAAATAACATTGTGTTTTGGTGAGTCACTCAGATGTTCTGAGCAGAGGCAGGCCTGCAATCCTGTGCATGCTCACTCACTTCATCAGTAGGACGTGTTTCTAAGTACACATATCTAGGGTTTGGGTGGCATATTCAGTCATTTGCTTACTGAATTCAGTATAGCCGTGTGATAGAATGAGGGGGGAGATTGTTGAGTATCTTTAACCCTATTTTCAAGCTGCAGAATTCTGTGGTTAGGTCATCTGATCTGCAAATAGAGTACATTAAACAAACATTTGGGTCTTGTTCGGATGTTGTACAGGCTTCCTTCCCCTTTCTGCACAGCCAGGATTAGTAGTTTTTGCTTTTGCATTCTTTTAACTGCTGTTTTTGTCATCTGTTGTGGTTAAAACTAACTATGGTTAATTTTCAAGGTTTTTTTTTGTTTTTTGTTTAAAGAAACTGCCTTGTTGAAACCAAGAATAGTTTATATTAACCACAATTCGCAGTTTGGACAACATGACAAGTCACGGTTAACTGCAAGTAGAAGTGAAAGCTTCTAAACTACACCAGAGTGGCGCAGGAGGAAGACAGCAGAAGGGAAATGTACAACTTAAAGAGGGCTAGGCTTAGTCACATAATGCTGAAACACGGTTTAGTGTGATGCCTGGACACAGCCATATTGTTACAGTAGAATTATTTAGAAATGATTGAGGGAATTGTAATAACTGGAATGCCAAATACTCTAGTGATTTTGTTTTAGCATGAATGACATAATCAGTGGTAAATAGAGAATATTTACAGTTTGTTTGTTTTTGTTTTATAGCATGCTTGAGATGTATCTGAATATTGAACCTTTCAGACACACAACCTGTGCTATTGATTTGACTGCCTCATTGAGTCTTGGTAAGTTGTATTTAAATAATGCATATTAAAATAGCTATTTTATGAATGAAAATGTAGTTTTATGTAATTTTATCCATAAACTTTCCATTTTGTTCTTTGAGAAAGCTGCTGCTGTTGATTTTATTTTTTTTTGCTGAAATTTTGGCCTCATACACTCACCGTATGAAAATTTGTTGGCTAAAATGCACTAAACCAGGGGTCGGCAAGGTTTACCGGCCATGGGCCGGATCATTCCCACAGAGATTGTCCGTGGGCCGGACTGGTGCAGCGCGACGCCGGAAATTGTGCCTGCGCATGTCCACGGCACCGGAAATTGCTTCTGCGCATGCCCAGATGCTAAAAATCGTGCCTGCACAGAAACAATTTTCGGCATCTGGACATGTGCAGACGCGATTTCCAGTATCTGCGTATTGGTACAATAGAATTATTATTTCAAGCCTAATTTCAGCTGGGTAGAGGGGACCCTGCAGTTGCCAGGGAAGGTCTCTATGGATCCCTGTGTACCTGTGGGTGTCACAGTGGAAGCACCTGCATTAGAGTGTAGCTGTAGACTTCAGGACTATAGTTTACAAAATGTAGTGTGCTTCTCCACCATCTCCTTCTAAACAGATTTTGAATATGAGGGGATTATCAAATAATCTGGCACAGGAACCTTTCTATTCAAAGGGGCTGTGAAATATCCCACAGGAAAGTTTTAAGCCCTTGCACTTTTGGAACCCACAGGAAAGTTTTAAGCCCTTGCACTTTTGGAGCCTACTAATAGTTCTTTTGCAACTGTTGTAACCTTAAAATGTAAAGAAAAGCTGTAATTTTATTTTATCAATCTTTTGTACTCACTTATATATTTCAATCATTCAGACCATTGCATTCCAAGGGGGTCTTCAACTGCCTATATCCTCATCTTAAATCTGATGAAATCGTTACCTATTTTCTATTCCTGTGACATATTGTACCATTTACAAGGTGGCTAAATTGACCCAAATCTCCCATTTCAAATTTTTGTTCATTGGAATTTCTTTTAGCCCAGTAGTTGAGTCACAACTCTCTGTTTTTCAAAGGAGAGCCTCCTGATTTGATTGGCTGGAGTTGTGACAGCTGGGAGAAGCTGGCCAGGTCTATAACTTTAGCAAGGGAGCTTGGAGGGAGCTCACTTTACAAGCAAGAGGGAAGCCCCAGATAACAAAGTGGCAATATAATGCGAGTGAGCCAGCAGGGTGAAGCTTAGGCAGACTACACTCCTCCTAAAAGATCCCAAATTCCAAAGTAAAGAAGCTCAATAAATAATAATTGCTTTCAGATAGAAAGCCATCGGTGTGGGTGGGCTATCCAATGTATTGTACAGAATGTTCCACATACAATGGTTTACCTACTAGACAGAAGTCATGGGTTGTGCTTGGTGTAATGAGCATCTAGCCATCAGAGAGGAAGTTGAGGTTGTTGCATGTGGAAGACATAATTTAGTTGGAATAAATAAATATTCTCCTTGTGTGGTATTCAACTATGTTTTACCCAGAGCACACCCATTGAGATGAATGATTGTGACTAAGTTAAACCTGTTTAGTAAGTTAGTAAGAGAGAGTGATCAACCCTACTAGAGACAGAGAAAAGGTCAAGAAGTATGAGGATTGAAAAGTGATCTTTAGATTATTCAGTGATGAGTTATCAGTGATTTTTGTGATGACATCCTCATAGTGCCTGCATGTGGACTATCATTTATTGGGCCCATCATCTCCTGCCTCCCTTCTCCACCATAATGGCTGTGAGGAGACAATTAGAAGCTTTTGCTTCATTTTTAACTAACCAAAAGTTAATGTAGTGTCCAAACCCAGACAAACTGTATGGTTTGTTGAAACAAGTCAGGTTCAAACCATAATTTATGCAAATGTCTTAATTAAATCATAATAAAATAAACCACAGTTTAGGATTTGGACATAATGCTAGGCATCCAGTCTTCTCACAACTGCTGGAGGATACAGGGGCAGGGGTGGTAGTACACAAACCCAGGACTTGTTAATGTAATAGATAAATAATAGTTTATTATGTCTAGATACAGTCTGTATCTTTCGTAGACAAATTTTAGAAGCATTGTTGGCACAGACATAATCTAGAAAGGCCAGGCTAGTTGCATAGTAGACTAGTGATCTATCTTGGATTGGGTATAGAAGAGACTTGTTGTCTAGATTAAATTTGATACTTTGAATGTACTGCAGGCTGAAAAACCTGGATAGTAGGTTTAATATTTCATTGTCAAGATGCCTCTGAATGATATCCTGAGAACTGTAGCCAGTAATGGTGCATGTTAGTCCCACAGGGATGTACAAATACTGGAGAGGAAACTTCTTAAGCACCCAGAGATAAAAACAGCCTTAGTGTGATTTGACCTGTAGATTTCAAAAAGGAGGTATTGTAGTATCTTCTGTGCAAAATCTTATGTAAGTGATGGTTCAGGCTTAAGTAATAGAATACAATATTCCTGAAGATGTAAATTGTTCTTAGATTCTGCTCCCTACCCAATACACCCCAAATTGTCTGTAATATGAAATAAAATACTTCTCCCTTAATGGACCTGTTATGTTTAATCCATTGACTAGGTGGGTGAGTATAGATTTTAATAAAGTAATGTTCATAAAATTGTGTTATTCCATAGTGATGGCAATTTGGCTTAAATATGCTGCACGTTTGAGATTTGGCATAAGCTTCAGTTAGATATCATATCAACATATGCTCACATAATATGTTGATGCTGAAGAAAAAGCATATAGAAAAGTATTACCAAAATGTCAGGGGAGGGTAGCTGGTTTACTCATATTTTTACTACTACAACAGATTGTTTAAGGTACCACTGAACAAAATCTCTGATCCAGAGACAGATAGTATAATGTATTCATGTTGAAATCAGTGTGACCTAGTAATGACTGATTAATTTGTCATCTTGACTTCTGCACGATTTCATGTGACTAACTTTCTCTGGATTGTGGTTAATAAATTTATTGTGACATGCACTGACAAAGCAGGTTCTAGCCCACAACAATGTATCATGTGATGTTTTATTGGTATCATTCTTTGGCATATTTCAGCTGAGGAGCTCATTTTTGTAACATACATTTTTGATTGAACCGTAAATAGGATTGATTAGAGAGATTTATTCCTTAGCAGATGAATAAATCATTTCTTTTTTCATGGTCTCAAAAGAGCTACCTGATGCCATTTACTGCAACCGTTTTGTTGCATAGTGTTAAGTGCTGGCCTCCACTGTCAAAGACAGCACCGCAGGTGGTGTATGGAGGTTGCCCAAGTGGCAAGAAAGGTGCTTTCAGTAACCAATGGCAAGTCTTGAAATCAGGTGTTTTGAGGTAGACCTGCGGTGGTGGAAGCTTGGGTTTTGTGGGATCCAAAGTCTGACAGATCCCCAAGGGGCCTGATTCGGGGGCCCTGAGCTACACCATTCTGGAACTGGCGCAGTGAACTATGAGAACACTCCTGCCCTAGTCTTTTGTCCTGGCTGTCACAAGCATCAGACTTGGGTTACAATGGTCATCTTGTTCTGAGCTGGCCATGTAAACGGAGATTAAGAATGGACAGTCAACCTTTGCTCCATATTGCAGCCATCTCTTATATCCACTTCCCTTTTTAGCGTTAGAGGACTACAGTCATACCTTGGGTTGCTCTCGCTGCGGGTTGTGCGTTTTCGGGTTACAGATGCGCCGAACCCGGAAGTACCGGAATGGGTTACTTCTGGGTTTCGGCACTCGCGCAGAATCACTAAATTGCGCTTTGCACATGCACAGAAGCACCGAATCACAACCCGCGCATGCGCAGATGCGGCGCTGCAGAATGCGAACGCTGCGGGTTGCGAACATACCTCCCGCACGGATCACATTCACAACCCAAGCGTCCACTGTATATGTTCTTGGTTTTAGACACAGATACCAGCTTGTATGTAGTGCTGTGATTTAAAAATATTGTTAAAAAAATATTCCTGAATCTTGCATAAAAGGTGTAGACTAGTTATAGCTCTTGCCTCTCTGCTTCAGATATTGAAACACCAGGAGCTATTTAACATAGGTGGAGAGAGAAGTGTACACCTGTGCACTGATTCAGCCCACTAACTTGGGTTGCATCAAGCCTGCATATAATAAAGCAGATTGTGATTTAATTGTTGTAACTCACCCTGGGACCTTAGGGTGAAAGCGGGGTGAGGAGGAGAAATCGCAGAATCATAGAATTGTAGAGTTGGAAGGAACACCGATGGTCATGTAGTCCCATTTATGCAGGGGGTGCAAGTGAGAGGAGGGGGAAGTTCTGTTGTGAGCGTAGAATAGCAGCATTGGGTGCAACCCTACCGTATGCTTCAGCTGTATGGATGACACATGTTATAACTTAATAATATATCTTGTTGAACAAAAGAAAATGGTTTCAAAACCAGACCTTCATGGCAGATAATTTGCATGTTAAGTGTTCTTTATGTAAGTGTGTGGTTTGTCTAGAAATGGATTCAAAGAATAGGAATGTTAGAAAAAAATAGTATTTTATGTTGTTTTATGTTGCTTATTCTAAATCTGGATTTTCACTTTAAAATTATAGTTGTGTAATGGAAAATTGTTTTTCTAAATTAAATCTTAAGTTCTGGTAGAGAGGACGTGTTACAGATTTACAAATGAGAGAAATGTCACTTTAATTTGTGAAGAACACATAAGATTTTAATTTTGTGGCCACAAACAGGACAACTGAATTCTTACCTCTTCAGAGATGACCTGGTGCATATCTGAAGCCAGATCCAACCCCCCCCCCCCAAGTATTTGCTATAAGCCTTACTGAGGATGGTAAAAGATCTACCCAAGTGAGTGCTTGACAGTAAATAGTGCTAATTAAATACAGGCCTGACAATGACACTGATTCTTGGATGAAGGCCAGTAGATTTGTCTTGGTTTTCAGAAAATTTAATTTTCTAGCTCTGTTTATCTACCAGCTTGTTAAAAGATCTAAGGACACTTCAGTGTGATGATGCCGCTGACTTTGCTGTTTTAAGCTTCTGCTGGAAACAGCTTTTGCATTGTTATTTTTCTCAATTTCTGATGCTCAGACTGTGAGTGCTTATGTAACTGAAATGGCACTACCCCCACACAAAAAGCACGTCCTTACAGACTTGGGCGTGTAAAGTTTGTGTAAATACAGTAAATGGGGGGGGGAGACTTCTAGGAGTGATGAGTATGCTCAGTAGCTATGCAATGCTGAGTGACAGTTGGGTTGGCAGATAAAAAAGGGGAGGTGGAATGGAATTGAATGTACTTCATCTGGCAACATTTTGTTATAGGTCCCACTTGTTTTTTATTCTACCGGTAGTAGTAAAAATATATGCATATACTTACTCACTTGGTGTTGTGTTAAAATGATTGTTGTAGTTCAGATTTGTAAGTATTTGATGATTCGTAAGTATTGATGCTCTGGTTTGTGCCCAGTATTTCTCCCAATTACAGTCAGAAGGTTACGACTAGCGAGCAAGTGAAATGGTATGTTCAAACAAGAATGTCTCTTGCAGTTTCTTTGTATAGCTTAAAATATGCATTTTGACCTTTTTATTTCTATTACCGAGGCTTGGTATGTACCCCTGCTGTTTCTTCAAGGCTGGAATCCCAATTTGGTGGCAGTGTCCAGAACTGCAGTTTTGAGCTGCTGATCATGGTACTTCCATGCTAGCAATGTGTGAAAGGTAGCAGCCATGCCACAGAGGCGCACAAAGCAGTTATTGCTATGATTTGTCACATGTAGTTGCATCAAAACCTGGCTGTTCTTCTTGTACTGGTAATAGCATGAGCTTCAGCGTCTTTACATTCAGAAAATGTTAGAAAGTTATTATTACAGTATATATTCATCATGCAGAAAGAATTAGTAGATCTCTTGAAATAATTGATAAAAATGTCAGACCCACTAAAGGATTGCTAATGGGGGATTCACGGAGATCAGTTCCATAGCAAAGCTGACAAGGGATGTCAAAGCCCTACATGCAGTTGTAGCATCTTATTCCTCTGACAGCGAAGTTCAGTTATTTAGAGGTGTAATTTTTTACCAGCACACCACATTGTGTGTGTGTGTGTGTGTGTGTGTGTGTATGTTCATGGAGGGGGGCAGAAGGTCCTGTTGCTGCTGCAGTTTTGTGAACACTACTTCTGCCAACAGTGTGATGTTGTTGCTCCTCAAGTACGCTTACTTAGAAGGAAGTGCACACAAATGTCGCCTTAATCCCAAAAGAGCTTCACTTGCTATGTCCCTGTGGAATGAATGAAATGCTTTCAGATTCAAGCAATGTGCTACTCTTCCTTTTCAAGTAAATTTATGTAACAGGCACAGCAGTACACTATTTGAATCCCAAAGAGTCATGCCACATTGTAGCAGAGAAGGACCAGCAAAGCAAAAACTTATGTATTGCTTCTCCTTTCTTTCAAGTAAATTGCAAGCTTATTTTATGAAGGGTGACAGATTTGGGGCTAGGAATAACTTCGACTATGCCTGTCCCAAATAATTTCCCACCCAAATTTCCAGTTGGGCTACATAAGGCAAATAAGCACTTTGCTACCATTTGTGGTTAGTGGTTGGTGGGTGTTTGCATCTGTGAGACACAAGCTACCAGTATCATTGTAGCTTCAGCACTAATTCACATGTTGAAAAGATGTTTTTTCCCAAAAACAAGTCTCGTTGTGTTGTTGGCATTGCATACTAGAAGACAGTGTAAGCAATATGAGAGAGCTGAATCAAGTATTGCTGCAAAAAGTTGCTACTTACACTTTTTCTAAGGCATTGGATATCATATAACAGTTCTTGAGATTTTTTTTATTACTGAACTGGAAATAAAACTGAGCGGACTGGTGTGTAGCTTAATAAATGCTAGCTTGTGGCCTGGTTCGCATGCAGTGCTGTGCTGAACTAGCACAAATGGGCCAATGTGCAGGCTCAGAGCAGATGGTGGCCACACTAAAATCCATGCTCCAAGTTACTACAGAGTGGACTTCTAAGATCTTTGGAACTTGCGGAAGAAACTCTCACAGTCACAGATGACAGTGATCTTCTATGTGTATAAAGAATTAGGTGATCTCTCAAGTAACCTGTTTCTTAGCTGCATAGGGCCTTATATGTTAGTACCAACATCTTGAACTTGGCCCAGTAGCAGATTGGCAGCCAGTGCAAATCCTGCAAGCAGAGTGCTTTATGCAGGTGGCAGTTTGCCAGAGTACAAGTCACAGGGTACTGCTGCAGTCTGTTTAGTTGTAAATTTTGCAGTTATTCGCTCAGTGTATACCCCTCTGTTAAAATTTGTGTTCTGGGTTATTCCCATTGCATCAATATAGCTGTAATAGTGAGGAGACTGTGACCTATTGTTGAAGATAAACATTTCCTGCCCCTGCCCCAAGAAAGGGGGGAAATGGGAGAGTGTACTTAAAACCTTTCATTGGGCCCCTTCCCCCCTATTTTTTTAAAGTATTAAACTTCCTGTTTGCACTACAGAACAGATGGACGTCTAAAATGCAGCGTCAGGAAACTTTTTTAGTCTTTGCAGCATTCCTAACAGAATAGCTCACTTTGCATGTGCTGAATTTATAGAGAAGCAATAGAGGCCATTTATTAGCTTTTGCTTATTGTTGGGAAGGAGACGAGTAAGCAGCTCCACATGGCTGGCATTTTAGAGAATGGAAGAGTGGCCCTTCTTGAAGTTATATTTGTGGTAATGCAAATGTGTGGTGCTGTCTGCTTCCAAGAGCTATGAGGATGATCAGTGCAGCCATTTTGCAGAATCTTCTGACTTGTCCTGCTTGACAGACAAAAATTGCTCATATTTGGCATGATTTGGGTTTTACTAATCTTTCTGCCTCAAGAATCATAGGTGTAGATAGAAGGACCAGTTAATAGTGGATAGGTTTTGGATTGCATACTGGCACAGGGAAGGTGCTTCAGGGGGATAATAGAAACAAACAAGGGATCATGACAGGTATTTATGGTTATATTATAATATGAAGGCAGACGGATCTGTATCCCAGAGACTCTTGGGACACAGGTCATTGTTGTTGTTTTCCATCTTTTCTGAGGTTTGAAACTTTTGGGTTACCCTGGTTCCTTAATTACCGGTATATCTGGACCATTTGGCTGCAGTGGTGTCTGTGGAGTTAGTGGAGCACTGTGGAGGCAGTGCTGTCATTCTTTTAGGGATTTTTATCCTATCTTTTGAATTCTCTCCCCATACCCCCTGGAGCTTCACAAATGCACAAAAACAAAATACAGTTAATACAACGGAACAACAACATATTTTTTTAAAGAGTTGAATAAAACCAGCATAAAACTTATTCTGTCATGGATTACTGGCACTGAAGAGGTAACAAAGTAGGCACCAGGTGAACATTGCTGGGGAGAGCATCACAGCATGCGTGTTTGACTGCTTAGTATTTTAACCTTAGTTTTTGTATTGCTGTTTTCATTTTTCTACATAGTGATATAACTCTGTACATTGTGATATAGAAAATCACATTCTGATTGCAGTATTGTGAATATATAGTACTTGTTCAAACACATGTTTATCTCAGTTTACTGCCTTGTAACCACAGATTGAAGTCGTAAGTTAAACTAAGTGTAAGGAGGCGTCATGGCTTAAATAAAACAGTAAAAACAGTTTATTTCGTGTTTTCACTTGGTAAAATTCACCCTTGCCTCATTAGATATTTGGCTAACACATAAACCAGCTACTGTTGTAAATTCTTATGATTCCTGCTTCATTGTAGTTTCATCATGGATTGTAGTTTACAAGGTAAGTCAATTGCTTAGAGTGGCTCTGTTCTGTGTATAAACTACCTTTCAATATCACCCAGTGTTTAGTCCTCAGAAAATGAAGTGGCATGCTGATTCTTAACTCTGAATTAGTGCAGCTGTAAAAAAGAAAATGAAATCTGTTTTGTCACAAGTCTTGTAAAAGAGAACTTATTTAGCAACTGTTAAGATGGAGGTGCTTTTCGCATACCAGTTTAGGTTGTAGGGACTAGAATGTTATTGTGTCTGGTTTTGTGCTTTTTAAAAATAAGCTTAAAATATCCATCATTATCATCATCATGGTTTTCTCTGTATTGACAGTATTTCAAACTGTTTCTGTATTTTCAAACACAAAATACATAGTTACAGATAGGTAGCCGTGTTGGTCTGCCATAGTCAAAACAAAATAAAAAATAAAAAAATTCCTTCCAGTAGCACCTTAGAGACCAACTAAGTTTTTTCTTGGTATGAGCTTTTGTGTGCATGCACACTTCTTCAGATACACTGAAACAGAAGTCACTAGACCCTTATATATAGTGAGAGGGTGGGGAGGGGTATTACTCAGAAGGGTGGTGGGAATGGGTGATTGGTTGATAGGTGTGGTAAACCTGTTGACGACTGTTAACGACTGCAATGGTCTTACAGGAAAAAGCAAGGGGTGAGATGGCTAAAAATAGCTTTATCATGTATAATGAGATAAGAATCTAATGTCTCTATTGAATATGTTGAATATTCTGTAACTATTCTGCTTAATAAACATGGGAATCCCAAAACAGTAATTCAATGACTCCTAAGTACCGGTAAATGTGCTTTAGATTTAGTCTTATATTCTGATTTAATACAGCAACTCAGTTAAGAAGGGTGTAAAAATACCCCTTGAAATACACATTAATCAAAATGTCTAGAATCAGTAGCCAACCAGTTTGACTTGCTTTGTGCCAGTCTTCTACAGTAGTTCTTAATAACTCCCATAATTTTGTATAACTTGGGGAGGAATCCTGTATCCACTTACCTGGAAGTAAGTCCCACTGAACTCAGTAAGGCTTACTTCTGAGTAGATAGGTATAGGATCACACTGTATTTTCTAGACTTAAAGGAGAGGTCTGTTATAAAATGATGAAATGAAAACATCAGAAATAAATTGCAAGCAATATATTCCTTCTATGTTATAAAACAATAAAGTTGTTTTGTAATTGTCCAGGGTTATATCAAGGAAAGTAATCATTTATGAGAGTTAGGTTCCTGTTTGGGGTATGATTACAGATGTAATAGGAAACAGAACTATGGTATTTACTACTTATTTGTAATACTATGGATGCATTGATACATAGGACTGCAACAATGTATCTGTGTGAACACTTAGTGTATTTTAAATTATTTCAAGTTTCATAATTAAACACAAAACAAATAATTTCTCCTTTCACTATGCTTTGTTTCATCCAAAATATGCTGAACGCTTTCCAAAAGCAAATTTTGGAGTTGTGGCATAGTTATGCTAGCCTTTTTTAAGGACAGTAATTTTCATTTTAAATATAAAAGTCTTAACATGTCTTGTTCTGTGCAAGAAAAAAACTTTTTGTCTTATTCTAGATTATCAACTTTTAAAGTATATAGTTTGATTACAGGGGAGGATTCATAGCCTCAGCACAATCATTGTTGTTATGTTTTTTTCTACCACACATTGCTATGGCTTGACAGCTAACTGCTGTTGTGAAAACTGGATTCTGTGCCAGACACCTTTTAATCATACTTAATGAGAGTGACATCTTGGTATTTGTAGCATATAGGCCTTTTCATAACTTCTGTAGAAAAATGCTTGGTCCTTGTTTTTTATTTTATTTTATTGAGGCCAGTAAAATGTTCTGTTCAAACTTGAATAAGGTATGTAGACTTGTTTTGATGCAAATCATGTCTGCATTTTTTAAATATCAGGCTCCTCCCTCAACTATCAACAACAGTTATTCCATCAGTCTATAGGGGGGGGGGAGAGATGGGAGTGCAGGGCCTTTTCATCAGCTCTGCCAAAAGAGCAGCAGCTTCTCATCTCTCTGAAATCTTTCCATTCCAGCTGATTCCTACGTGAACTCTGTAGCTAATAAAAAGTACCCAAGTTCTCCATTTTCTCCCACCCCCATCCTTTTTCCTTTTTGTGCCATGTATTTTATATTGTAAGAATCGTTTGATTGACATTTGTTTTCTGGGAGCCTTTTTTGGCCAAAGAGTAGGATAATTTTTTTTTAAATAAATCAGATATTAATAATAATAGTAGTAGTAATAATAATTTGTATCCGACCCATCTGACTGGGTTCCCCCAGCCACTCTACTATACATTAGTGAGAGATTGTTCACAACATAAAAATACAAAATGAGAACACAACATACATAATAAAACAATAACAAATCAGTAACAACAACATATCCCAATACAGAATGTTCAATCAACCAAAAGCTTTGTTATAGAGAAACGTTTTCACCTGGCACCTAAAGGTGTATAATGAAGGTGGCAGGTGAGCCTCTCTGGGGAGAGCATTCCACAAACTGGGAGCCACTGCAGGAAAGGCCCTTGTGTTGCTGCCCTCCACCCCTCTCAATGAGACATATGGAGAGAGGCCCCAGATGCTGAAAGTTGGGTCCGGATTGGTTCAGATACCTCCTTTTTAAGTGTTCTAGGCAGTTACCTGCTGTAATGTGGTTCTATCGTTTCTTTGTGGTAAGTTGAGATGAAATGTAGTGAGCATAGTCATTTAGCTACGGTAGTAATGAGTAAGACTCTACTTTTTAATGCTCAGATATACTTGTTTTTTAATGATCCCCCCTCCCAAAGCTAACAATTTCTTAATAATTCTGATCTAATAATTGATGCTTTCCCCTGAGCTCATTGTTAGACAGTTAAGACTGAAAATGTGAATTCATAGTTACTCCATCCTGGCTTGTTATTGGTATGCAAAGTGGTATGTTAATTATTGGAACTCTAGCTCTGTTCTAGCCCTGGAATCTATTGGAGACAGGCTTCAGTGGAAGCAAATCTGGTTTTGAATACTGCTGCCTTCTTCTAAAAAGAATAAGAATCTCTCAGTCTAATAAAATGTGTTCTTTCATAACAGAATGAAAGCTCAAAGTTTTATCTAGAAGCTGTGTTTTTGAAACATGTGTTGAAACAGGCCTGTCTCTTGGGTTAAAGTACATATGAAAACTATACTATATACACATTTTATCATAGCAACAGAAAGTCGGCTTAAATTAAAAATCTAAGATGTCCAGGCTCCGATTTTGGCCAGCTCTCAGAGCTGGATAGCAGCTGGTTTGCCTTTCCGTTCTTGCAGGAATGTAGCAAATGTTGTGGGCTGAAAGGAGGAAGGATAACAAATTTAGTGCCATAGGTCAAAATCAGCTTCTTTAAATAGTACCTGCCCTGGTGAGCAGTGGTGGGAAGGGGATCTATGTGGATGATGAAGGTGTACTGTGTTTGACAATCCATAAATAGGATTTCTGTGGATGGATATTTTATCTGCTTCTGTATTTAAGATTAATATGAGCCACAACGAGAGTTCTGTAAAAAGATGCAACTGGCAATGAAAAGGAAAAAGAGGCATCTTTGCCTACACAACTACTATATTTAACCAGTGCTAGTACAGTGGTACCCCGCAAGACGAATGCCTCTCAAGACGAAAAACTCGCAAGACGAAAGAGTTTTTCGTTTTTGGAGTCGCTTCTCAAGACGAATTTCCCTATGGGCTTGCTTCGCGAGACGAAAACATCTTGCGAGTTCCCAATGCATTCCTATGGGAAACCGCACTTCAATGCATTCCTATGGGAAACCGCGCTTCGCAGGACCGTGCTTCGCAAGACGACAAAACTCGCAAGACGACAAAACTCGCAGAACGAATTAATTTCGTCTTGCGAGGCACCACTGTATATTCATTTTTGCCAATTCCTTTGCACAATATATTGCATTGATGTACTGTACAATATATTACATTTACACTTGATTTTAAAACTGCTTTTTTAAAGATAGTACTGTTTTAACAGCCAGTCATACTTCATCAATCTTCCTAGTTGTGCCTCAGACTTGAAGCCCTGTTAGAATTTCTGAAACCAGTTTTGCTATTCCTGGTCTTGTACACTACATTAGAGGTGTCAAGCATTGACTGTAGGCCTGTCAATGCTGTCAGGTGCAGTAATTTAATTACCAGCTGCAACAACAGTGGTAGGTCTGACTGTTCAAGAAACTAGCTTCCATAAGATGTTACATCGTTTTCTAAAGCGGTTGGCCTGGTCTAGCTTAACACAACTTAACACCTGTTAAGTTTAAATGTATGAGTGCTCTGTGTGTTAAACACTGTTTCCTTAAGCAGTAGAAAATTAATCATGGAGTTTGAACTAAATTGGTTTCTCCCTATAAGGAAATAAAGCATTTTTCCTGATCATTAGTCGGTGGGTGGTGTGTTTTTTTTAATCACCCCATTTCCAGGTATTACATATAAAGAACTTCTGGAGATGCAAGCCTTGATGTGTATTCTAACAACAAGGGAGTTATGTAAGCATCCTGAACATAGTTTCTCTTATTTTATCTCAAGTCTTTATCAGGGTAGGATTTGAGAATACAATGTGCAGGTGAAATGGTCTACCTTGGAGGGATCGCCATAAGCCTTAACAGAGCCCTTGATTCTGCCCTGCCCCTCTGCTTCCAGCATGCATGTGGGTAACACAACATGCAGTTAATATGGAATAGGTATCCCCATCTCATAACCCCATGATACATAGACCTCTAATTCCCTACGCTACTCTGCTATGCTGCCTGCACACAGGCACATATTGGAGAAGGGGAGAAATGGGATTGCTAAGCCCTGTGGCAAGGATAGCCAACATGGTGCCCTCCATAATTTGTTGGACTCTACTTTCCATGATCCCTAACCATTTGCCATGCTGGTTGGGGCTGCTGTGGGTTGAACTCCAACATTATGTGGATGGCATTATATTGGCTATCCCTAAAGTCTGGAGATTCCTTTGCCTATGGTCACTCTGCCCATGTTTGAAAGATCATGTCCAAAAAAGAAAAAAGAAAAAAAAAGGAAACCTCAAATATTACTAATCCCATTTTTATTAGTTCTGATCCCACTCCCACTCACTGGTCTTTCTGAAGTAAAGGGGATATATTCATGCATGCAGAAATTTTGGTGTTAAATTTGATGTTTATAGATGGCGCTCCTAAAAATTGTATGAATTCTATAAGAACATGTGGGGGGTATCAGTTTAACACTGTAAACACTGAATTAACCAAGTTCTGTTCCTTCATTGTATACCTGAATTTAGCCAATTGAAACCATTATATAAGCTTCTGCTCTTTACTTCATTTCCTTGCAGTTGATGAATTTTGATGCAGCCTCATCATGCATTATTACTGTGTGTTCATTTTCAGTGGGGGCATGTGTGGGTATTCTGATGTTAGTCATATTTGGAATGAGTGGAGGTAGTGCAGGCGCAGTAGAGCTTGTGATTTCCCTGTGATCTTTATTTGAGTATGAAGTTGAAAGACAAGTTTCCAGTGCATTGTGATAGGAACTGCTGCCTGTGAGTGCTTTGGAGCCACCTTAGAGCAGGCTTTGGCCTGTCGCTGTACTGTGAATTGAGATAAGCTAAAAATGGAGGCGCACACTCATCTTGATTCCTATGCAGGCAACATTTAGCAAGTTCTTTTGCAAAAATGGCTTGCTTTGCTGCTGTCTGCTTAATCTTGTTTCGGTATGTGTTGCAGATTTTCACTTGCAGGTTTTGCCGGTGAGAATATCAATCAGCTGTAAGCATTCAGAATGGTAAGTTTAGCTTTGTGGCAGAGTTTTTTTTTTTAAATTAAAAAAACATTAGCAGGATGGATTGATTTAAATCTAGTTGATTTTAAAATTATTTTGATTGCCAAGAAAAGTAATGGTTACAGTTTCAGTCTTCTGCGCAATTACCTGACAGTAAGCCTCAAAGCCAAAGCCTGGACTGGATGGCCCTTGTGGTCTCTTCCAACTCTATGATTCTATGATTCTATGAATACAGTTGGACTTGTTTCTGACTAACCGTGGACAGTATGCTCTGAAGTGGTACACACTTTGAAAGTTCTGCATTCAGGAACACAATTTCCCTACCTGATGTTTTCAAGATAATTTTCCAAATGCACATCCAATTTAGTTGCAAGATTTAATTCTTTCCCCAGATAGAAGAAAAAGCACAGCTGTAGGTGATGTCCAACATTAGTAATATTCAGAGTGAATTTATTGAAATCAGTGGACTTAAGTTACTTGAGTCCACTGATGTTCATTTTGTCTTTTCTGAATATGACTTAATGGTGGATATCACCCAATATTTTTTTGCTAACTGCAAATACATGTAATTCCTGTGAGGTTTTATTGTGGCCCTTGAACAGTGGTAACTGTTTAATAAACTTTCCCAATGTAGGTTCAATTAATGACCTTTGAACTACATTGCTTGTAGCTCTCAAAACTGGAATTATTTCGTTTGCTCTTATTAATGATTAATGAAACCCTTTACAGCTCTTGAAAAGCTCTGAGAGTTTACATTAGTTTTTAAGAGCTAAAGCCTCTCTTACTAATTAGCTTCCTAAGCCAATTAGAATATTCATTTTACACTCTATTCAAAGCAGTTTCATAGTTTGTTTAGCTTTTAGCAAAGATCCTATATAGTTTGCAGGAAAGTCAGATGTTTCTGTTTCTCCTTCCTCTATATAATTCTCATTCAGCTGTTATGAAAGTGAAAAATGCACGCTCATCAGAAGCAAAGTGCATGTGAACATATAATCATTTCTAGTGTCCACATGTTTCCCTCCTCCAGTTTGTTGCAATTCTCCCCGATACCATTAGGACAAGCAGTCAGTAGATGTTGGGTACTCAGTAGTCAATTTTGTATGTCAGATTGAACTCTAGTTTAGAAGAAACAGTGGTTTGGGAACAAGCAGTGTGCTGGTTCATGCTGCTTAAAGGTTTCCACTTTGGTTCATGCTGCTTAAAGCCATCCATTTTCTGCTCCTGCTGCAGCTGTACTTTGCATGAAACATGCCAGAGCGTGGCTTGCCATGCTTCTGAACCCAGCCTTGTAGTTCCCTTCTTCCCAACAAACTATGAATGGTAAGCCAAGGTAAAACATTAGCTTTGTGATAGGCTAAAAGCTTGCCAGAATAATTTTTGAAATCTTCACTAACTGGTGGAAAACATCCAAAGAGTGAGCCACCTATGCTTCATGGGGTGCAGTGTTCCATAATACTGAGGAATCCACTCAGAAGGCCTTCGCTTGTTCCAAGCTACTATGCTTCCACCATCAATGGGACATAGAAAGGGCCTCTTCACTTGATCTTCATGAGTGACCTAGTTGTTACAGGATGTGGTGATCTTGGATCCCAGCTATTTAGGATTTTAAAGGTAATCATAAACACTAAATTGTGCCTGGAGACAGATTGGCAACCAGTGCCAAGACAGAATACGTGTCATATTGCCCATGAGCAAGAACCTACTAATATCCTTGCTATTGGATTCTGGATCAACTGAAGACTTGTGCTCTTCAACTACATCTAACCTCCTTAGGAGATTAACTGCTGCACTATCCTAAACTGGGCAAAAGCACTCCTGGCCACCAATTGAATAACCAAACTGCCAGGTATCCAATCCAACATAGTCTGAATTCCTATTTCAGAATCGCCACCTCCTTCCTGAGCAGGAGCACCTTTGCTTTCTTTTAATTAAGCTTCAGTTTATTAGCTGTCATCATCAAGCCCATTCCTGCCTCCAGGAACTGATTGAAAACATCAACAGCTTCCTTGGTATTGGATAAAGAGAAGAAATGAGCTGCATGTATAATGACAAGATACTCCAAATCCCTGGATGATCTGTCCCAGAAGTGCCATGTAGATGTTAAACACTATGGGGGACATCATTAACCCCTGAGGAGCACCACGCATCAATGACCAAGGTGTTGGAACATCATGTTTTGAAAGAGGCTCCTGAGGAAAGCCTGCAACCATCATAAGAGAGTCCCACTTTCCACTGATATAAGTATTTTTAAAATAACAGATGCTTGCTCCAGTCTTCCACAGGTATAGCATCTATGTATGGAGGATTAATTATAGGGTATAGTTGCCCTGTTGTCGCCACTCCCCTTGCATTAACAGTGAGTCTGCAAGCAATATACCAGGCCTACACCAACGAGTAATTTCGTTGTCCCCGAAGGGGACAATGACAGTAAAATCTATTCTATTCTATTCTTTGCAGGAAGGCCTGTTTGTGCCTCTAGTGTATCTACATCATATTGGAATTTGACAGAATGTGGGGACTGTGCTTTGGTGTTCTGATCCACAATTGTGTTCCTCGACTAAGCAGAAGTGGCAAGCCGGGGGCGGGCAGGGAGAGATATTGGAGACATGCACAGACATCCTATTTATCATAATGCCCTATCTACAGTACTACCATCATACACCCAGTGCAGGGTGCATTGCTCAAACCAATCAATACTCTTTGGGTTGTGGAGGAGTAGAATAGGAATTGCAAAGTGAAAATTCTAATCAAGAAGTCTGAACAGGTGTGTGTGTGTGAAGTCAAGAGTACTACTTGAAAGGAGGCAGAAGTAGGAATGAGTGCGGACTAGTTTAGATTAAGAAAGAAAAGGCAAGCCCCCCCCCCCCCCGCAGTTCTGTAGTTGGCTAGCCATGTAACTAGTGGCCAGGATGTGTAAGTTGGCTGTCATAAGATGGTTTGACAGTGCATTTGCACAAAGCTTGCACAAGTAGTTCCCACCCCTCCCACCCTCTCACTATATATAAGGGTCTGGTAACTTCTGTTTCAGTGTATCTGAAAAAGTGTGCATGCACACGAAAGCTCATACCAAGAAAAAACTTAGTTCGTCTCTAAGGTGCTACTGGAAGGATTTTTTTTTTTTTTTTTTTGCTAATTTTAAATACAATGAAATATAATTTGCTCTGAAAATGGGGTGCTTATGTTCTGTGAGTCTTAATGTTGAAGAATTTGATCTTTGAAGCATTAGGGGGGAGAGCTCAGTGAAGGGGTCCACAGTCCACTTCAGAACTGGAGATGTCCTGCTAACCTTACTGGGAGTGATACATTAAACTATATGTCTGCACAGGTTCTTTAGTGTTAGAAGTTGGGAGCTTACATAGACCCAATGTTGTTGTTTTTTATTGTTGCTGTTGTTGCTGCTGCTGCTGCTGTTGTTGTTATTTCTTGTCTTGTATTTCTACTTGTACAAACTAGGATGGATTCCGATGACCATCAGTTTTTTACATGATGAACCTGGTTGGCTGAAATTTGAATCATGAGTTTAGTAACTGAGTCTTCTTGTTAGTATCTCTCAATGAGGGAAACTTCGTATGTCCTAAACTTCATTTGTGAAAATTTTATTGTGATGTGTTCCAGCAGTTGCTGCAACCCTAACCATATCTGCTGAAAAGTAAATCCCATTGAATTCAACGTGATTTGCTCCCCAGTAAGTGAAGTCAAGATTGCAGCCTTAGTTTCTATATTAGTTTTGCATTTTGTCTTATTTGGGCAGAGCTTAAGGCAGCATACAATGGTGTTCCACTTCATTTTCAGAACAGTTAGGTTAGGCAAAGAGTTCTCATCCCAAGGTCCTCCTGTTAGGTTTATGGCTGAGTGGGCTTTTGACACCACTGCTTTTATAGGATAAGAAATTATTCTTGGTGTGTTCTTATTACATTCAGCAATTTTAGCTGCAATCAGCATGTGTTTAGTGTGTTTTGTGGCTGAATTTATGTACATAAACTGAGCATAAAATAACTCCCTATCATACCTTCTATTCTCAGCAATTCCTGCCTGTAGTGTGGTGAGACATGATTGTGCTGGCTATATGGCTATGGCTTTTATGAGGGAGGTCATCCAGGATTATGGCGCTGCACAGAATGCCTTTTGCCTACTCATGAGGCTGATTTGGCAAATAACTGCACACTCAAAAAAAATATCAGCCCAAGAATACCCCTCTGTGTTTGGGTTTCCTCCATTTCTCTGAGCTAAAACAATACTATCTAAGCAGAAATGGAGTGCTCCTGTTTTGGTTACAACTTGGGCAAGATACTCTTTTGACAGCTGCCTCATATACCTCTGAGGAATCTGATAGTCAAGCTTTAGCCTGAGGGTGGCTCTTCTCCCAAAGCAAGGCTCAGTGACTATTGAAATTGGTAAAAATCCAATTTATACATACTTAGTGATGTGAAAAGATTCATTAATTGTCTCTGTCTGAGTCAGAAAGGATAAGTGTGTTCATAGCTTCCTGGCTCACCATGATGAATTTGTTTTTTGTTTTTTTTTTAGCTATTTAATGTGCTTTATTTATTTGCAGCATTTATTCCTCCTGCCCTTTAGGTAAAATGGCTGTCAGAGCAGCTTACAGAAAATCAGTCCTAAGACTGTCCCTGCTCTCAGACTCACAATCTAAAAAGATAAGACATACAGTACTAGAAAAATAGGATGGGAGAGAGGAGAGAAAAGCAAGCTCAAGCACAATTTCTTACAGTTTCATTTATTACAGTTCCATACAATATCTTTGGTGGTTCTGGGTGTCTTGCCCTTGACAAAGAGCAGTCTTGTCCCCTGAAGTAGCCCCTACCTCACTCAACACATCAGGTCCAGGACCAGAGCAGATGACAAAGTCCAGGCTGGGAGGACAAGGCAACTCCTGTCATATAGTCCTTTCTTCAGACAGCTGACTTGATGGAAATTAGAATAATCACATGAGGTAGCTTGATGGCGGCTTACTCTAAAACTTTGTGCATTAAGGTATAATTTATCCCTCT
Source organism: Darevskia mixta (assembly GCA_034641385.1). Lineage (NCBI taxonomy): Eukaryota > Metazoa > Chordata > Lepidosauria > Squamata > Lacertidae > Darevskia > Darevskia mixta. The sequence continues at coordinate 4,994,033 of JAWWNH010000018.1, read as the reverse complement.
AGGGTATACTTACCTGTCCCCCAGGAAAAACCTTGTGGTTTTTGGCCAGTGTTACAGAATGTGTTGTGTTCTCATTTTGTATTTTCATGTTGTGAACCATCCTATGATCTTTGGGTGAAGGGTGGTATACAAATTTTAACAACATATAGTGGTTTTCAGTCAGTGTCTACCTCATAATTTATATTTGTGTTGTGATGCCTATTGAATTTGGTGGTATATTTCAGTAATGGGGAACCCCTGGCCTTCTGGATGCTGTAGTAAAGGTAAAGGGACCCCAGACCATTAGGTCCAGTCGTGTCCGACTCTGGGGTTGCGGCGCTCATCTCGTGTTACTGGCCGAGGGAGCCGGCGTACAGCTTCCAGGTCATGTGGCCAGTATGACTAAGCCGCTTCTGGCGAACCAGAGCAGTGCACGGAAACGCCGTTTACCTTCCCGCTGGAGCGGTACCTATTTATCTACTTGCAATTTGACGTGCTTTCAAACTGCTAGGTTGGCAGGAGCTGGGACCAAACAACAGGAGCTCACCCCGTCGCAGGGATTCGAACCGCCGACCTTCTGATCAGCAAGCCCTAGGCTCTGTGGTTTAACCCACAGCGCCAGCTCCAGCTAAAATCACCCTTCACCATTGGCCATGCTTGCAGGAGCTTCTGCAGCAGAGAGTCCATCAGCACCTCAAGAGCCACATGTTTCCCCTATTTACTAAATCAATGAAGATAGTAACTTTTGAACTAGGGATACAACATCAAAGTTAGTTAGAAGTGAGTGTTCCAGTTTGCGAATGTTCCTTGGAACCCGAATGTCCGACGGGGCTTCCATGGCTTCCGCTTGGCTGCAGGAGCTTCCAATCTGGACAGGGGTAGCCAAACTTCTGTGGCCCATGCTCTGGTAACCTCTAAGTTGGATTACTGCAAAGTGTTATGCATGGAGCTGCCTCTGAAGACAGTTTGGAAACTTCAGCTGGTGCAAAATTTGATGGCCAAGTTGCTCACCAGAACATATATAATAATATATAATAATAATTTATTATTTGTACCCCGCCCATCTGGCCGAGACTCCCCAGCCACTCTGGGCGGCTGATGGTTTGAGCATATAACACCGATCCTGGCATGACTACACAGGCTGCCAATTACTTTATGGGCCCAGTTCAAAGTGCTGGTGCTGATCTATAAAGGCGTACACTAATCAGGACATTAATACCTTAAGAACTGCCCCTGCCATACGAACTGACCTGGACCCTGTGCTTGTCATCCAAGGCCCTTCTCCATGTCAACAACAACAACAACAATTAATAATATAAATTTGTATGCCACCCATCTGACTGGGTTTCCCCAGCCACTCTGGGCAGCTCCCAACAGAATATTAAAAACACAATAAAGCACCAGACATTAAAAACTTCCCTAAATAGGGCTGCCTTCAGATGTTTCCTCTCCCTGAGAGGTTCATGGGGTGACAATACAAGAACAGGCCTTTTCTGTGGTGGCTCCCTGCCTGTGGAATGCTCTCACCAGAGAAGCTTGCCTGGTAATATAATAAAAATATTATATATAAAAAGAGAGAAGCTTGCCTGGCACCATCATTACATATAGGTGCCAGGTGAAAGCATTCCTCTTTACCCAGGCCTTCTGCCATTACATAACATATAGCCTGTTAAATTGGGGGGTGGGGAGAGAGAGAGACTGTTATAATCATTTTATTATGCTGTGTAAATTATGTTCTTAATGTTGTGCACTTTTCTGGGATCTTTGGATAAAGGGCAGTTTCTAAATAATAAATACATTAATAATAGTCAGCATTTACTTATTTAACAGTTAATTGAAATGAATGTAGCTTGTACAGCAGCAGTAGATCTCTTCGTGTAGATATGCACACACATACACAGCTACCTGTGTCCACATTTCATAACCCAGTTTCTCTTTATTCCATTAGCTGGAACATTTTTAGTGTAAGAATAGTTTCTAACAGGAATCTATATGTTAATTCCTGTCCGGTGTACCAAGAAAGAAAGAATGGAGTATTTTCTGTATGTATGTCTATTCTGGAAATGTAATAATCAGACAAGAGGGAAATAGAATCCACTGTATCTTGAACTTTTTCCTTCCATTTTATTTTCATTTATATTCATGCTCAGGTGATACGGATTGTGAATATGGTTCAAATTTTATGACCTAGGATTTATATATGTTGCATCCCTGTTGTCTAATTGCAAAATGGCCTTGCGTCCTAGTTTCAGGGTAGTGGCTCTAGCCTATAATTGTTGCTGTTTGCTGCTTTGGGTGGGGTGAGAGAAATGTTGTTATACTGAATCTTGTTGGACAGCATTCTCTGGTTCCAGAGAAAAGGACTCCCTTAGTCTTTTTCTTCAACTTGCATTTCTCCTTAGAGTTGTATCCCCTCCTGCAACGTCCCAGTTCTGAGTAATAATTTGGCCTGAATTCTGTTACAACCTGGATTTACAAGGGGAGCTGGCTATTCAAATATCAGTGCAGCGTTATCAACTGAGCAAATTCCACCTATTTGAATTATTCATTACCGGTAGCTTGATCGAATCATCTTTTTACATGGTGGCTCCTGCTCCCCCCCCCCCCCCCAGTTGACTGCTTAACACTGTTTTCTTTCATTCTTAAATCATTTGTCTTGTTTTCCTTCTGGATTGTGTAAAAAGTTTTAAGATTTTGATTGTGCCTAGTTTTGATTCTGCACAACCATGTTCTGGAACTGAAAGTGATGAGCAATTTTCCAGGCCAATGTGCCTTGCACTACAGCTTCATTTCTCTTCTTTCTTCATAGATTTCCTAACCCCAGGAAAAGAGAGAGAGAGAGAGAGAGAGAGAGAGAGAGAGAGAGAGAGAGAGAGAGAGAGAGATCATGCATACCTGTGTTTGCTTTTGACTTGAACATTTTTATTTTTCTCTCATAAGTGTAGTAGTTTAATATTCATGCTTTTTCCTCCAAAAGCTAAAACAAATGGCACACAGTTTATTCCCAGTAGTGAATTTAAACCTGTTTGTTACCTTTTTGTTCTATAGTAAATATCTTCAAAGTTGGATCTAAATTTGAACTAGGTCAGGAAGATGACGACTGCTTTTTTGCTTATACAAAGTCTGGTCTCCTGAAATGTTTTTCTGTTCTTAGGCAAACAAAACTGGTGCACAAGTTCTCTTGCTTCAAAATTTATGTGAAAGTATAGAGAGCAAAGTGAGGAGTACTGGGTTGTTTCAGGAATATAATGGAATCATGAAGTTATTGTGAAAAGTGTCATTGTGGAATTGTTTTTAGATTCAGTTGTGGTTTGAAGTAAGCAAAAATAGCTTCACTATTTTGGATTTAATTTTCAATGAAATATTTATAGTAAATGTTTATCTGGGTCAAGCATCAGCTTTTTGATGTGAAACGTGACATCACCAGAAATGCAGCTTGCTCTCTTATTAATACTTTCAGTGCTTCCTGACCAGTGAGTTTTCCTGTCAAGCTGCAAGGCAATTCTTGTTAGCTGTTCAGTTTTTTTTAGTACTGTTGGGTATGTGGATATGCAGATCACATTTCCTGTCAACTGTTTTTCCTTTGAGAAGTGTTTTGTTTAACCTTTCCCTAGTGGCAAAAATACCATTTGTGCTCTATCCTGTTGCTGGTTGCAAGTTCCACACACTCTACATCTTGAATGGGGCAATAAAACATGAACTTGTTCAATGCTATACTTTGTGGTTTAAAGCAAAACTGAAAATGCTTCTAGCATGATTACCCACACGTTGTCCTTTAATCTAGTAACCTCTAAAAATACTAAAGTTAATTTGAGATAATATAAATCAATGGCTTCTTCAACTTGGTGTTGACGTAGGCATTGGGTGTTTTTCCTAGCGGTTGATTGTACGATTCCATTTGTAGTTCTCTGAAAAAATAGGTGTCATGCTAAGGTGCTGCCTCTAACAGATTGCAAGCTATTGCTACATAGTCCGCCTACACAAGGCTGTTGGTATCGGAATTATTACAGGACAGGTTTTGACGCCCAGCCTGCCTCTGGTCCCAGTAGACCTAACAAGTGAAAATGATATTCTGATTTTACTTTCCTTAACATAAATAAAACGCAGTCTGCATAGTTGAATACATAATCCTGGGGTGTATTGGTGGCCCCCTCTCTATTCTTGTGATAATAAGCAATATAAATGCATATACTAGATAATTCTATATGTGTTCATTTCTTTGTCCTTTTAAATATGGAGCAGAAGTGTTGCTAAGACAGGGGAAGAATTTGGGCTGGCTGCGCCACTGGCTAGTGCTGATGGTTAAACTATGCTGCCAAATTCTGAGGTTGCCAACTGCCATGACACCCCACCCCCTCGCAATACTGGTGTAGAGTACTTGCCCTACTTTAGACAATAGTGAACAATATCATGTGACTTCAAAATCACTGGCTATTATATATTACATTATTAATATCTGAACAAACCATGCTAATTACTATTTGACCTGAATTAGGAACTCTCTAGCCATTTCTTTAGCTCTTTTCTATCACACGGAGATTGCACTGAGCCCATCAAATGCAAAGAGAGTGTTGACAGCATTTTTACTTTGTGGGGTTTTGCTGGCTTACATTTGAAGATTGTGATGATGAACATATAGGTACCACGAACTCTACAAAAGCAAAGACACATAAAACTGAGGAAGATCTGAAAGCTGACATTTCAGCCTCCTCTTGCAGCAGCATGGGTCTTGTGTACTTCAGAATATTTACATAGTATGAGCATTCCTAAATGTTTGAATCCATATGCATTCCTTTCCTGTGCGACGTGTTCTATTTTTATATTATTATTTTTTGCAGTAATACAGTTTCTTTTTAATTTGTAAATTTTACTTGGATCAGCACGCAATATGGTAATGCTGAGATATACAATGTGTGCATTAGTACTCTTCTCCAGGCTGTGTACTTCACAACAGTTCAGTTTTTTCCTTTAGAATATATTTTGGAGAGGTCTTTAAGGAGCTGTTCCAAAACAATACTAATATTAGTTTTATCAGTCCATTGTGGTACAAATGACTCTTAGAATTCATTCAGATATAATGTGAACAGCACTCTCACCAACTGGTATTTCCAACAACTGATATTCAGAGGCATGCTGGCCCTGACATCAGTAGTTTTGTGGCAGTGCTCTCCATGACCCATTTAATGGTGAATGTTTGCCTGGATGAGCACATAGATGAACTTGGGGGCACCGACAAAAGAAGATTACTCAAGTATTCCATGACCATTTAGGAACTTTATGCACAGGCAGTAGATTGTCTGGTAGAGAATGGCACACCAATTACTTGGGGTTCCTGTACTGTGTGCCACAGATACATACAGGATCATGGGAGATAACTTGAATTGAGTAAATTATCTGCAAGGAGAATGCATGTAGTTGCTCAGATTCTCATGATCATTAATACACCCACACAACTTACTAGTGAGAGTGATGTTCACTACCACCTGTGATATTCTGTGGAGATAGTTGATTTGTTTTAAAACAGTTGTAGTCCCTTTGTCATTTGGATTCTTATGACATTTATTTGTGCCATTGGCTGTTGCAGACAGGAGTGGAAAAAAGTGCAGTGTAATAATGGTAGAATGTATGTAGGTTTTTGGCACAGTCCTGTGTTTTATACACAACACTTAGTTTTACCCAATGGTTCATAAACATGGTGTATTCCTGGGCCATCATTGATTTAGAAAATACAAGATTCATCATACCCAAATGAAGTTGGCTTGTTGGTGGCTGCTTGCATTGAAGACGGGTCTGCAGTGAGCAGGGATCCCCCCCCCAAAATAGTATCATTTACCTGGAAACAATATTGCCATTCCAAAGACCCTTCAGTTTGTGAGAATGTAACTATCTTGAGCTGAGTTAACAATTGTTTTTAAAGAAAGCATAGCAAGTAATTGTACCTGACATAGACACATGTTTGTTAATCCATTTAAGAAACTGATAGAAGCACAATTGTAAGTTTTAAAATATTTTTTAAATTTTGAATTGTGTTTAGACAACATTCCCTCATGCAGCTTCAGAGCCAGCATCAGCACAAAACCCCCTTGGGCAGGTCCTGGGAGTCCAAAGTCCGAGCTGGACCCATTCTGTAGTGTAATTTGGGCCCCATGCACTGGGTGGCTGGATCTGATCCACCCTTTAAATTTTCTATAATGCTCTCAAAGTAGCATAACACCTGGAATATTGTAGAAAATGGATCAGATGCCAACTGCTGAATGCCACTAGTCTCCTGTCAGCGGTTAAGGCTTCAGGGACCCAACTGTAGAAAAGGGAAGACCGTGAAAGGAACTTTGAGAGACAGGGTTTATTTTTCTTCTTTGAATTGCTCTGCTCAACTATATACACCACTAAACAGCAAACATATGGAGCTACTTAAGCTCCTAGTATGTTAAGGGGAGAGGATGACAAGTAGTTACTGCATTGTTCCACCCAGTTCACTCTCTTGGTATGTAAATTCAGTCCAGTGATTGGACATGGAATTACAACATAAAAAAGTCAACTACTGCTAACTCACAATGTATGTATTCTTAAACAGTGTGGGATTTTTCTGCATAACCATCCGACTCTTAACAAAAAAAAATGCTTTGAGAGTTGGTAAAATATTAAACATAGTAACACACACACCCCAGCTTGGTTATGATATGAGCAGTACTATAAACTTATGGCTTGATACCGGTATTAGCAAATGGAACTATATAAAGCACCTACAGATGGCATGATTTAACATACCACCAGCCTCTCACCCTTTCAAAACTATTATGATTATATTACACCATGTGCTCAGGAGACGTCAGTAATACAGCATGCATTTTATAGTAGGTTGTTCTAATTTTTGTCTGACCATTAAGAGGTTTAGCAAACAAGCAAGCAAGGAAAAAACCTACACTTCTGTAGAATGAATTATTTCCTGGCCACTTTGCCATGCTAACCTTTGAACAGAAGATCATTCTGAACTGAATGAATGGATAACTGACATTTACTGTATATTCCAACTCTGATTCTATGATTTGAAAACATCGATAGTCTTCTCTAATCCTAGTGATTTGCAAGTCCAGGAGTTGTTTTGATTCTCTTTTATCAAGAGATCTCAGAAATTACTGTGCCTTACTTACAGCTGGTTAATAACCTTGCTTTCACCTGCTCATGTAACTGTTGTATGAGAACACTTGTGAAAGATCCAGGGTGGTTTCTTTGAGCAATAGGTGTTCTGAAACCAGAAATCAGTACTCATAGAAGCTGAGCTGTGAATTTCTTCCACTGTTACACTGTTCGCATGAATAGATCATTGTAGGAGCAAGTATACGTGTAAGACAGCTGCTAAAAATAACACACAACCAATTCTACAGCCAAATTTTTAAGCAAATTGTGGATTTCAAGTGCATTTTCTTCCAAAAGACTTCCTCTTTTGTAAATGTATATGACATCTAGATGTTACTATCATTAATGGGTGCTTCTTGGTGTAATGTTGGGACCATCTGAAAAAACAAAACATGCTAAAGTGTTTGAGTACGGTAAGTTAATTATATATTTGGCAAATGTGACTAGTAATGTGCATGTTCAGCATTTTGTCTTCATGTATTTATTAGGCTGTTTGTGCATAGGAGAGAAAATAATTGCAATAATTGTCCTTCTCCCATGCAAGCTTTTTTCTTTTCTTTTTTTTTAAAGGGAAGCCCACACATTTTTAATTACCTTGACTGGTCTGGTTATATGTTCTGTTCTGTTTATGACTCAGCTAGTTTCACCTTCACTCTCCCAACTGCGTTGTAATCAGAAGTGGGGGAAATGTATTGACTGTTGGCTAAATACATCTGTGGTTGTAATTTCTACTGGAAGTTCTGTTTTAGCCTCAGAATGGGCCTCATTTCACACACCAAAGGATTTTTTTTTTTAAAAAAACTTTTTAAAAAAAAAATCATGCTGAAGCCTGTACTAAGATTAATTTAATTCCTGTAAACAACTCTCCTGAGACAAATCACTGCTTTTTGGCCATGTTTGTACCTGTCCCAGAAAGTTGCTGCTGAAAGCTTTCAGACAGTTGCCTCAAAGGATAGGAGCATGAGTACAGTCTCAAAGTATTCTGCATTCTTCTGTACACTAAAAATCTACAAAAGTGGGAGGGATACAGGTGAGATGGAGGCTTAAACAGAAATTACTAATAATGATTTTGCTGACAAACTTCTACATAATAATTTTAAAGATCTTTATTGTTATTTTTCCATAAGAAACATGTTACAGACCTATGCAAATGCTGAATATAGTAGGAGTGATACCTCTCTCTCTCTCTCTCTCTCTCTCTATATATATATATGGAAAAATTGAGGGGAACAAGGATTTAAATGTGTAATGCAGCTTAGTACAATGAAAGCAGGGGAAGGTTAACAACATTATTTTTAGAGAAATTTCATGAAAATTGGAAATTCTCTGAGGGATTAAGTAATTAGCCACAAGATGGAAAATGAATCCTTGAAAGTGAAGTTTAGTAGTAAAGCATTGTTAATGTCCTTCCTATGCACATGTAGCCATTCTGTAGCAGTTGCTCTGAATATGTGCATTGAACTGGTTTGTGTGTATTGATTTGGGAAGTTGCAGGTATAGTGTTTGGAGAAATTAAAAATGTTGTAGTTCTATAGTCAAAATGGTTCACTCTGAGAAACCTTTAAGGATGCCATCCTGTATGCCATTGGTTCTCAAACTTTTTTATCAGGGCCACAGTATCAGAATCAAAAATTGCTCATTCCATACTGAATTTTTTTATTGATAAGAAATACAGTGAAAAACAAAAATAACTCCTAGCAGTGCTTGATTTATAACATAGAACACAGCTACTTTATAATATGATTATGGGACACCCAAAAAGTATAAAATAATGAAGGTACATAAGAACACGAATCAATCCCAAAATATAATATTGATTGTCCTTGAGTCTTGCCGCCACACTTGCCAACCTCTCTTGCCGCACCCATGTGGCATGCCTCACTTTTGAGAACCACTGCTGTATGCACTTACTTGGGAACAAGTCCTATTAAACTCAGCGGGTCTTGTTTCTGAGTAGAGAAGTATAGGACTGTTCTGCTGTTAGAGTACAACCATTGGTTAAAGCTCAAAACCTGTTTTGCAGAGAGGTAAACCACAAGCCTGGGTTCAGACATTATTCTTAATTGTGGTTTAAAGTATTGTTGGCTCTGTTCTTTTCTAATTGTATAAAACTCATGCTGTAGGATTATGAGCTCAAAATCATGGCTTGTATCATATAGGATCCTAAGAACATGAGAATAGCCCTGTTGGATCAGACCAAAGGTTCATCTAGTCCAGCATCCTTTTCTCACACTGGCCAAGCAAGTTCCTAGAGGAGCCCACAAGCAGCACATAAGCACAATAGCACTCTTCCTCAGGTTCTCCAGAAACTGGTATTCACAGGCATACATTTTATAATACTGGTTCTGTTCTTTCCTTACTTTCTAAGATCAATCTGAAGTCTTGTGAAAGACTCAGTGGAGTTTTGAAATGTGGTATGATAATGAGAATTCTGGTTTTCAGTGAAGATCATATATGGGAACAGCAACTTTGGTTCTAAAGCAGTGCCTGGAAGATCTTGTTGGGGACAGTGTTCATTTCAGGCAAAACAGAAGTGATATGGCTGGGAAATCCAACTTCAGAAGCAGATAGCTGATGATTGCTGATGTGGTTTTCTAAGGTTTTTGCATCTCAAGACTACTTCTGAATGCACTGTTAATAAGCTGCAACCAGGCCTGCATTCTATTTTCTTCCTCTGATAATTTAATTGTGGCTTCATCTGGAGAGAATGGATTTAGTGTCAGTTACCTGCTCCTCACTACTCTTCAGTTGACTACTGTAGTATTCCTATTTGAGAAGTTTTTAGAATAGCTATTGGTGCAGAGTGCAGCAACCTATCTAATTCCCTATAGATTTTGTGGGTTTTCCTGAGACAGTACAGTACCTATATTCTTTAAGCATGTGTGTTTATATGTACGTGTGTGTGTGTGTGTGTGTGTGTGTGTGTATCTGCAACAATAAATCCCTGTTCTCCCCATTTCCAGAGCAAGCCAAGGCATATATTTCTAGGTTACATGCATGCAATACTATGCATGTTTATTCAGAAGTAAACCCCCTGTTCAACTGAGCTACCATCTAGTAAGTGTGCAAAAGATTAGCCTCAGACTGTAGTTCAAAGGAATACACTTATTCCAAATAGACACAGTAGTAATTACTGCTGAATAAACATACATAGCATTACACTTCTCTAACCTAGCATTCTATTCCATGGCTTGCTCAGTGTTAACATACCACTGTCAGCTGCTATGAGGAGGCAAATTCCATATTCTTAGTGCGAGGTAGAAAATAAAAAGCATCTGATTTTCAGACTTTTGTGGTAATCTAGGCAATGTAGAACTGCATACCTTTTGCTTTCTATCAGTCTTGAAAGTTCACAAGAATCAACCTGAAGCCGTCAGTTATCATTTGAGGCCCTACTTCATGTGCCCCCTCCACTGGAGGGTGGCAACATAATATTGGATTTTTTTCATTGGTGGCGCCTCACATGTGGAATGCTCTTCCCTGGGAGGCATGTTTGTTGCCTTCTTTAATAATAATGTAATAATTTACTAGTATTTCCTTAAAACATATAGTGAAAGTAATAGAAAATTGTGTGGCGGTACTTTAGCTTATAACTTAAAGGTTGGGCAAATGTTCCTCATGTCTAATGACAGAAAGTCTTGAAAAGCATGCTGAAGTTCCTTGATGCTTATGTTTCTGTTTGTGCTGGTGCTTCATGCTGATATTGCATGTTTACACACTCCATCCATATGATTATCAAAGTCTGAGCTCTTCTGAGAAGTGTTGCTTGCTCTGTTCATTACACTTGAATATTTTTGTAGTTCAGTATATATTTCAATAGCTTGACAGCTCCTTATGCAGTCTGTATGGGGAATTTTGATGAGACAAACGCTCATTTTTTTTGACTGGAAGACCTGACTTACACAAAGGAATACTATCTGAAGAAGTGTGCATGCACACGAAAGCTTATACCCAGAACAAACTTAGTTGGTCTCTAAGGTGCTACTGGACAATTTTTTAATTTAATTTATTTATTTCAAGTGTGTCAGACCAACACGGCTACCTACCTAAACAAAGGAATACTAGTTAGTGTTTAGAATTAATTTGCACTTGGAAAGCCGCTCAAGTATGTGTTTATAATATGATTCAGCTCAAAAAGGGAACAAAGCAGTTCAGTACCAGGTTTAGACTTTCTCCAGATTATGTTAATTTCAATAGTTTCTCAGGTGTAAGGCCAACTAGAGAGAATTACAACACCAGAAACAATCCCACCCACTCAAAACATAGTAAACAGACCTTCTGAACTTAGGGGAAACAAAGCACAAAGTCCACTACAGACGTGTCTGTGCAAATTTTTGTTAACTATTTAGTTGCTTTTAAATATAGAGTGAGTAATGTTCAAGCAATTGTCTGTTAACAGATACTTGAAACTACTTTTTGTTTTAATATATCAAATGACTGAATGCAGTTGTTGCTTAACAGAAGCATCTTCTTGCAACTGTTGATTAGTATTGGGGGCTATTTGATGGGACCATGTGAGGACAGAAAAACCTCTCTGTTGAACACGTTACGTTCACACACTACAGCTCCTCAATGTCATCTCATTATTGGGCTTGTTATAAAGGTAAAAAAAGAAGTTTGTTCCACGTTTTGATAGTGTATGAACTTCTTTTGTAGTGCATGTCTTTGCTAGATTTTAAAAGTGACTGTAAGACAAGTTTCTAGCATTTTTACCTTCATTTTTAGACTGTAGGTGCAACTCAAACTTGCAGATAAATATTTATTAAAGATCCTTTCTGATGTTTACCATTGCAAATAAAATCAAATTCTCAGAAGGGAAAAGAACCTGACTTTTCCAAGACTGTAGACTTTTCCAGAAGCTGAATATTTACAGAGTCAAGTGCAAAGTTTATATTAATTGTAGTCACTTTAAATTGTTAGTTTAAAAGTAATTTGCAAATGAACTTAAAAGCCCTCTTCAATATTCTGTGTCAATATAAAACAGTTTCCATTTTCAAGTGGAACTATGTATACATTATTTCTCACCCCCCCCCCTTATCTTATTTGTGTAAATATAACAGTAAGATGTGAATACCATTGGCACTGTGTAGCGAAGTATGCCTGTGCTGCATTTATCTCCCCCCTTTTTTACTATGCATGATACTTTTGCTTAGCATGGGCCTACATAGTGAGCTAAAATGAAACTAATAACTATTCCATCTCTTTGGAGCAGTGAGATGTATGGTTGCATTACACACTTCAAACATGCATTTTACAGATGCATATTGTGATGGACACATCCCAGCCACTCTGGGTCCCGTACTGCCTGGGAAAGGAGACCTGGTAACAACAGAATGTACCTTCTCCTGTACTCTCAATTGAGGTAATCTCCACTACCAAGTAAGAGAATAATTATTTGCTAGGCGGCCCCTTAGCAAACAACATCCCAAAGTTCCCTAGAGTATCTCTGGAGCCTCCTTAGATAGTGTGAGGTTAAATCTAAAGGCACAGGAGTGTTTGGAATAAGCTGAGAGAACAACAGACATATAAATGTGAAAGAGACAGAGAAAATGATACCCTAAAATTACTGAAACTCAGTATACTGCCTTTGCAGCAAAACCAAACCAAAAGTGGATAAATGTGATCCTGTAGCCTATTCTACAAAATTTTGTAGGCATATTAGGCTAGTGTTAACAACAGATTGACTAGTATTCCTTACAAGTAGACCTTTTCCTTCATGCCCTTCTCTCAGACACCCCAAAACACGATATATTCTTGCTCTACCCACCTCCTGACTCTCTCTTTTTATAGACCCCTCTAGTCAGTCATATGCTGTTCCCATTGAGGTACCTACTCAAAGCTTTTAAATTTCCCACCCTAGGAGAGAGATGTGCTGTTAGACACATCAGCAATGACAAATGCCTAATGAACCTGAGGGCATTTGCAGGGCCGTCTTAAACATATCCGGCGGCGTGGTGCAAAGATCCCTCCAGCAGCCCCCCACCCCTGTTTCCCAGAGTTGTCAACCCAATGGCATAGCAAGGTCAGGTGGTACCCGGTGCGGAAATTTTTTGTCACCCCTCCCCGAATTGAAATTATTAAAAGAAGGAAAAATAAAATTCTTACATTTGCAAGTGTTATTTTCTGGTTTATTTACTTAACATTGTGAGCATAAGCACTTAAAACCCTTTTTTCCTAACTTTGTTCTCTGCAAATTTTGAAATCACATTAACTCCCAGAGTTGGTGGAGCTAGAATAAAACCCAGCCACCCCTCCAGCTGGACTCCGTCCATGGAACCAGTGTGTGTATGCACACTTGTGTGTGCTGCCTTCTTCCATTTCAGGGGGGTATGTGGACTAGATGACCCTTGAGTTCCCTTCAGTCCTACAATTCTAGGATTCTCTGTCGCCACAGGCAGAAAAATGTCTCAGACCAAACAAAATGTGTGGGCACCAATCCGCATGGCTTCATAAGACGATGAGATACATTCATGGAGGGGATGGTTACCCATGGCTGCCAGCCAGGATGGCTCTGCCCCCTGCCTCCACGGTTGGAGGCAGTGATGCTTCTGAATGCCAGTTGCTGGGAACCGCAGGAAGAGAAGGGCTGCTTCTGTGCTCAGATCCTGCTTGCAGGTTTTCCAAAAGGGGCATCTGGTTGGTCACTGTGAGAACAGGATGCTGGACTAGATGGGCCACTGGCCTGATCCAGCAGCAGGCTCTTCTGATGTATGTATGGTATTTGGGTTGCTATTTTCCCCTAGAAAGGGGAAGGAGTAGGGAAGATGATGACGGCCACAGAATACAAATCCCTGAACTGACCAGGCGTATTCTGGCGTGGAGGGGTAGCCAGACGAGAGAACTGTTTGCCCACTCTGTGCACAGCAGTGATTGACAAGTTGACAGTGGCAGAGCAGCTGCTTTGCATGCAGAAGGTCCCGAGTTGAATCCCCACAGTCAGTGTCTGGGTGTGTTTGCCAGGAACAAGTCAGTAATAACTCACATGGCATCAGTAAAGTTAACTTATTCAAAGAAATAAACAGCTCGGGATGCCAATCCTAGTGAGCACAGCAACTCTTCCTGTAGATCTGATTCTGGACTGCTCTCTGCTACAGAATCTCTCAGATCACTAAGGCCTGTTACCTCTCCAGCTTCCAACATTTCCTCCTCCCCATCTGCTCCCTCTTCTCCCTCTGACCATTCATCATCCGCTACCCTTCCCTGGGCTATGAGCCTTCTTCCCTTGGGGGTTCCCCAGCTGGTGCCTCCCACCAGTCCTCTGGGTCCAGCCAGTCCATGACACCCACCGACATGTCTGGGTAGGGCTGAGAGAGAACCTAGAGAGACAATGCAGCCGGTCAGTGTAGACAGTACTGGGCTGGATGGATTCAGTAACAGGCAGCTTCCTACCTAAGGATCTGTAGGAAATGGCCAAAGAATTGTAGAGTTGGAAGCTACACCCAAGGATCATCTAGTCTAACCCCTTGCAATGCAGGAATCTCAACTCAGACATCTAAGACAGATGACCCTCCAACCTCTGCTTAAAACCCTCCAAGGAAGGAGAGTCCACCACCTCCTGAGGGAGACCATTCCACTGTCAAACTGCTCTTAACTGCCAGAAAGTTCTTCCTGACATTTAGTTGGAGTTGCCTTTCTTGTAACTTGAATCCCATGGTTTGGGTCAATCCAAAGAGGCTTCCTCTCCTCTGTCACCTCATGGATTCAATTGGAGGTGTCTGGTGTTGGATCTGGGATCCTCCTTGCAAGACACAGGCTGCCCCAGAAGCCCTGCCATGCTAGCAGTCACTATGTGCTCCATCAGTAGAAACAGTGAGTTGAGGTTACAGCCTTACATAAAGTTTATTTTATCCCTGCAGCAGCCTTTGTTCAATCTTAACAAAGATCCTTCCTGCATCCAGCCTAGATCCAGATCCAGCGCCAGCAACACCCAGCATCTTGGGTCAGCTGCTGGAGCTCCCCTATTGTTTTTTCACCATTAATTTCCACAATTAACCACAAATTAAAAAGAATAAAAATAATAAATTCTCCCCCCCCCCCAGTCCCCATACAGCAGTAACACTTCAAAACCTTATCTTTGAGGTTCTTTAAACCTCAAGACTTCCAGCCATTCCCTCTTCTGGTTCCATAGACACAAAATTATTCTGCATATCCATAATTCATACTTCATCCATTGTTATTTTCCTAATTTTACCCAAATCTCTACTGATTGCAAGTGTATTGTCCAAGCTTGCTAATATATCGATTTATTTACATTATTTTGCATATACTGTATAACATAAATATTTCCCATTCTTTTTCCTAACTTTGGTATACTTATATTTCACCGGAAGGTGATTATCAGATGACTCATGTTTAAGAGCATGCTCACCTTCCTCACAGGCTCCTCTTTGTCGCAGAGACTGTATTTTCAACCTCTTTTCAATCATCGAGGCATCCTCAAGTGTTGCCTGCTTCTCACCCCTACCATCCATATCTACCCTACATGTCTCCTGAATTTTTTTCATATTAGTCTCATCAATTTTTCCTAATTTTTCCTCCCTTCCTTGCTTCAAGACATTCACCGCTTCTGTTACCAATGGCTTTATCTTAGGAGTCGATTCTGACACCATTTCAATATTTTCATCCATTCGGGCTCAAATCTTGTCTGCTGAATTATCCCAAATTTCCTTCATCTCTTTAATCAATTCTTCTTTCCACACAGAGGAAAGTCCCCCCAATTCCAAGCAAACCTTGTCCCTTGCCATGTTTTAAACTACTCGGAATACTCAGGACCGAGTGAAATTAACGCAATTCACTCTGCCTTCCCTGGTTCTCAAAACAGTCAGTTTTACAACAGTACCTTATCACTTTGTCAAGGCCACTTTCCCAGGAAACACCACTTCCTGTACTTTCCCTCCAGCCCGGTTACCCATTACATGTATGCAATTTAAAATAAAATCCAAATTTCCAATTAACATTCAAAATACACAAATATTTACATTAAAAAGAACACAAACAACAACAGAATGTCCAGAAAGTGTAAGTAATGACTTATTTTCTCAGGGAAGAGTAGATAGTTCTCACTCATCCAATTCTCTTGAAATGTCTATGAGGAGTTGCAAACAGTTGAAGATCCTTATAGTTTCTCTTTTCAGCAAAATATAGACGTATGCAGCCCTTTTGATGTTTCAACCTCTCTGACCTACCGGTATTCCAAACTTTAAAGTTTCAGTTTATCTCTCCAAGCATTTTTATAAGCACACCAGGCTTCCAAATTTAAGAAGGTGGCGTGGGGGCTCTGAGATGCTGGCACCACCTTCCCAGCGATCTTTGTAGAAATAGTTTCTCCTTTCCAAAAGACACAGGCATATCCAGTCCTTATCAATATTTCAGCTTCTCTAGCCCGTTCCAAACTTTAAAATTCCAATTTATAATAATACGTACTTTGAAAACAAACTCAATCTTCTTTAAACCACTCCAGCCAAGGTGTATTCATAATCCACAATTAAGAATCCAGTTGAAGGTAATAAAGAATGAGTTTCAGTTAATTTTTAGTCTCAACATCACATCAACAGGCAAATATACCATTTATGCCTGCATGTTTATAACACATACAAAGCTCTGTTTTTTGAGTGATTGTAGCTGAGTCCAAAGAAGATGGTAACCATGTAAGACTATACTCAACTCAAGTTACAAAACAAAACAAAAAAAACAAAAAAACAAAACAAAACAAAAAAATCCTTCCAGTAGCACCTTAGAGACCAACTAAGTTTGTTCTTGGTATGAGCTTTCGTGTGCATGCACACTTCTTCAGATACACTGAAACAGAAGTTGCTACTGGAAGGAATTTTTTTTATTTTGTTTTGTTTTGACTATGACAGACCAACACGGCTATCTACCTTTAACTCAAGTTACAAAACTCAGGAAGAGATGAAAACCCCACGCCCCAAAATAAATAGCGATGTGGTTTTCGTGATTATTATTATTTAATTCATTCTCTGCACAGCGCCTCCATCTCTTGCATGGGGGAGACACAGCCCCGTTGCTCAGGATTTGGGAGTGGAGGAGGAGGAAGGAGGTTGCTGCTGTGTTGTGGGTTTGGGTGGGTTTTTTTTTATGGGTTAGGGAGGTGTTGAGCTTGTGCATTCCCCCAGTCCTATTTGCTGTTATTCTATCAGCTGTGCATTGTTGAAGGCTCTTTATTTTATGTTCTATTGGCATTTAGGGCTTTCTTTTTATTTACGATATTTCTGCTCCCTTTATTTTCCATTGCGATACTGCCAGTATGGCCTTTACCACTGTATTGTAGTGTCTGCCTTAGATCTACAGCCGCTGTTAACTCAACATCTGTCTGCAGTTCAGTACCACTGTCTAGCCAACATGCTCTCATTTTGTACATGCTCCTTTAATTTTAACTTCCCAAGTGGGTTACTTTGCATTTATCCTTGTGGAAGCTCATTTTATTTTTCACTGCCTTTCTGTTCTTGAATATTAGATCTGCCTCAGCAGTGCTCACTATTCCTCCCATGTTCATATCATCTGCAAATTTAATCAGAGTGCTTGCCACCCTTTTCTCTGGAAAAGAAATTAAAGGGGGGTGAGGGCTCTTCAGCAAGTGATCTGCATGGATAAAAGAAATGTGACAGCTAATATTGCTATGCATCCCATCCATTAGACTTTTATTCTCACCTTTAAATATAAAATATGTACTGTAAATTTTCGTACAACATAAAGGAAAACAATTTTATTTTTATTTTATTGAAGGCATAGGGTGTTTAAGCAGTCTGATGTTATGCTCTCCTGCAAGAAGGTATCTTAAACCAGAACTTCAGAAAGCCAAAACATGTCAATACCTAGCAATTTTAAATATTTTCCAGCTCTGAACAAGGTTGGTACCTGAGAATTAAATCAATATTTCAAACCTGGCCCTAGAGCTGGTGAAGTATAGTGGATGAGAGTCTAAACTACAATTGGTAATGTTCCATGTTAGGAATCATGTCTGTGCCGTGGCTGAATATTAAGAGTAAAATCATTACTATGACCACTTCATATTTATATTTAGTAAAATTATATTAACTATCTTTTTCTGATAACACTGTTTTGCTGAGATGTAGCTTTACTGCAAAGTTTTCACACTTCTAGTCTGTGCACATAAATAGAATTTAATGTTTTAAGAGGTTTACAAAATATTAGATTCAGATATTGGCTATATTATTCTGTATTCTGGCCCATCTAATTTTCAAGCCAAGATTCCTTCACACTGTTTCTTCGTAGCAGTATGAAAACAAAAAAAAATCCTAAAAGATGAAATTTGCACAATGCTTTCAATACACATGACTTTCTGATACTACAAGACTTCAAAAATCATCTGTATTTTGGGGGAGTTGTTTATTGAGTAGTTAGAGACTAGGACCTAAGAGACCAGGGAGATCTGGGGCTCCCGTTATCACTTTGTGGGTGGATACTGGACTTTTTGTCAGATCGCCACCAGAGGGTTCGGTTGGGCCCTTATACCTCTAATATGCTCAGGACTAACACAGGAACACCACAGGGATGCGTTCTCAGTCCGCTCCTTTATATTCTCTATACGTACGATTGTGTTGCTGCTCACCCTAGTAATAGGGTTGTCAAATTTGCAGATGACACAACCGTGATTGGGCTAATCTCTGATAAGGAGGGTGAAACGAACTACAGAGATGAGGTGGAGCAGCTGACGAAGTGGTGCAGAGCTAACAACTTGCTCATGAATACAAAGAAAACAAAGGAGCTTGTGGTGGACTTCAGGAGAAAGAAGAACGATGTCCAACCACTTTTGATTGATGGAATCTGTGTGGAGAGGGTAACAATGTTCAGATTTCTGGGCATTGAAATACAGGAGGATCTGTCCTGGAGTGCAAACATAAGGGGGCTTGTGAAGAAGGCGCAGCAGAGACTGTACTTCCTGAGAGTTCTAAGGAAAAACCATCTTCCACAAAAGCTGCTGCTTGCCTTCTATCACTGTGCCATTGAGAGCGTGCTCACTTATGGCTTATGTGTGTGGTACGGAAGCTGTACTACCAAGGACAGGATGGGGTTGGACAGAGTTGTTAAGGCAGCAGAGAGCATTGTTGGCTGCTCGCTCTCCACCTTAGAGCAGATTTATGCCATGAGGTGCCACAGAAAGGCACTGGACATAGTGAAAGATCCATCGCATCCTGGTCACCGTCTCTTTGAACTTTTGCCATCGGGACGGAGATACAGGACGATGACAACAAGAACAAGCCGTCTTAGAAACAGCTTCTTCTGCAGAGCGATCGCGGCCTTGAATGGGAAGCCTGGACTTTGAAGTCATCTAATCTTACCAGTTATGTTTTATCATTGTATGGTTTTAATCACTGTTTTTGTAGTTGTTTTGTTTTTGAGTGGAGTGCCCTATCTGGGTGGATGGAGCAGCCAAGTAATTTCGTTGTCCCCTAAGGGGACAATGACAATAAAATATATTCTATTCTATTCTATTCAAATCCTTTAAGTTCATGGGTGACCTCGGCCCACTCACGGCATCAGCCTAACCTACCTCAGGGGGTTGTGGGGATTAAACAAGGAGGCGGAGAACCATGTAACTTGAGAAAAAGCTGGAAAAGGTGGGCTATAAATGCAGTTGAGTAGATGAACCTCCCAAATCCTCACTTTTGTAAGAAAATACATACGGTACTCTTGAATTTGAAACAAACTGCCTCAGTGTGGTGTAGTGGTCAAGAGCGGTAGACTTGTAATCTGGTGAACCAGGTTTACATCTACGCTCCTCCACATGCAGCTGCTGGGTGACCTTGGGCTAGTCACACTTCTTTGAAGTCTCTCAGCCCCACTCACCTCACAGAGTGTTTGTTGTGGGGGAGGAAGGGAATGCCGCTTTGAGACTCCTTCGGGTAGTGATAAAGCGGGATATCAAATTCAAACTCTTCTTCTTCTTCTTCTTCTTCTTCTTCTTCTTCTTCTTCTTCTTCTTCTGTGAACTGGATTTCTATTGGAAAGTTAGTTAGGTATGCAAAACTTTCACCACTGTAGGGGGAGGGGAACTGAGGAAATATCACGGCTAGTGCAGAACCGGAAACATGTTTATTGTTTTTACAGTGTGTGTATAGGAGCAAATTTACAAAGGGTTTATGTATTAAGTGTTACAGAGGAAAAAATAAATATGGTCAAACTTAAATCAAGGCTGGAAACCTAGAGTTCATAAACTAAATAATTACTTATGCCTAATAAACATTATGCGTAATATTTGTTTTCAGTCTGTATTAAGTGTTTATAGTTATAGTGTATGCATTATTGAGAAGACATAGCATCAGAATGCTTTCATTGTGTGTGTTTTTTCCCAAGGAGATATACAATGTTGGCACTTCACTCTGCAAAATGTTTTAAGTGGGTTTTTAGAAGAGATGCCCTCCTTAATAGCAGTAGAAAGGGGGGGGGGTGAGGTCTATTATCATAACGCTGTGCTAATGTAGGTTCTGAGTCATGTGACTGCAGAAAAGGCTATTATCTCAATGAAAAGGAAACTGCTTTTTAGAGCAGCAGTAGAACAGAAGCCGGAGGAATTTTCGAGTGCTCCACCATACTGGATTGTCTATTTGATCACCAGCTAGAAAAGGATTAGTTGTGGCTAGTTTATCAGCTGTCATTAGAAGCAGATGAGAGAGGAGATAAGCTGCTATGTGCGCACATCCTCACTCAGCATGTGTTTTGGTTTACATCAAGGCAATGTTGGTTTAAGTTAACGCAGAGCAGATATTTTAATATGTTATCTCTGCTCATTGCTGCTTGCTTTAGTAAAACAGCCAGTATGCAGGGTGTGGGTTTTACTTATATTACAGGTGGAAGATAAAGGAAGAACTGATGAGATTTTACATTGAACTGCAGAGTCTGTGGAAGATTGCAAGGTGTGTTTCAGAAGTGCAATGACTTCATATTTGGTATGTTCATGTTTTCTGTGTAATGTGAAAGATGCAGAGCATGACAATTGAGCAACAGCATTCCTTAGCAGATAGAGTGAGGATTTTAAGCATATTCTTGTCCCCCCCCCTTTTGAAAGTGACTACTGATAACCTTGCAGTTGCCTTGTAACAGTTATATATATATGAATGCATACATAGTGTGTAGTAGAAAATGTCGAACACTAAGAATTTTGTGAAGCACTGCAAAATAATCTAAGCAATATATATGCTCTATTTTCAGGAGGAGGAAGAGCTCAGGGGGGTATGCATTGTTCTTGCAATGCTGTAATTACAATGCAGTATCTAGTGAGGCTTTTAAAAAAAGAAAATTTAAAAGCCTACTAATTACAAATCAAAGGGAAAAGGAAGGTGCACACTCTTGGTTTTTGTGCTTGCTAGCCCAGTGCTTAAAATAGGTCAAATACTATAGTGGTAAACACAATAACACCTGATAACTTCATTTTCTAATACTTGGAGCTCAAGTCTATCTAGTTCTATTTGTACAAGGACATGCACTTAAACTTCATCTTGTGTATTTGTCTGAGGTTGCACATTTTGATGCATTTAACTATGTTGGGTATTGCTACCTTTCTCTTAACCTTGAAGGGAGAAACACTTAGAATTCTCAGCTTGATACATATCGATAGGCTTCCTCTGTTATTTAATCCAATATATCTGTAACTGTGAAAATGGTATTCTTTGCCGTTTTTCTTCCTTGTAAGTGTTTGAAGGTGGGCGTTGTCAAGTTGGCATTTTCTGCTGCTGAACACTGTTACTATTGTTTATGGAGAAAATGTATACAACAACAATCTTTCCTATAGCATTGTACTCATGAATGTGATCAATACTTTCAACTACAACTAAACCTAATTTATGCAATCTCTGCCTCCGCGCTTTTAAGTTAAGGGTGGGGACATAGCTGTTACTGTAGTGCAAATAGGCACATTGTAGGCTATCCTGGATATAGATTAAGATGAAGATAGTAGCTCTAATGCTTAGCATCTCCTTAATAATTTATTTCCATGGAGGCAGGAAATGCTTTTATTATGTTAAGACTTTGGTGTGGGGTGTGGATTGGAGTGAGTGAGTGTGTATTCTGTTGTAAATCTGAGAAAGTTGAGAAATAATGATTGAAACATTAATATAGTGCACATTGGAAGTTAATATATTTTGAATTGGCAGAAAATAATTATTGAATGCTGGTTGGTTTGTCTTGAACCTGAATGCTTTATTTGCATAGACCCATAGATCTGGGCCACACAACAAATACAATGTCTCAGAACAATGAAAATTATATTATGCTTGTTGAGTGGACTGTTTTCTTTGTTTTTGTGACAGGACATGTAGTTTATATTCAGCATACCTTGTTAATCGACTCAGCTACATTGGCAAAGAAAAAGCACTTTATATGTGTTGTTTATGCATTATAACACTGTGACACCAGTTGGTGCTGTGGAGTTCCGTTTTTGCTGACTTGATTTCTCATACAAAGTTTGCAATGCTTCTTTGATGTGTCTAGATCCAGCCAATGTTTTTGGAAAATGTTGGTTGGTTTCCACATGGTATCTGTAATTAGCTCATCTAATATTAATGGTTTTTCCCTTTGGGACTAAAAGCAAGATATTTTATTAGCTTTACATATTACTGTATTCCCAGGGTTTAGGACAGAGCTGAAGTATATACACTATTTCTTACTTTAAAAAAGCATGCCTCTGAAGAGTTCACAATTAAGCAACTTATTAATTTATGAACTTGGAGTTATTAATTTCCCCCTTAAAATGTCACCATAGCCAGATCAATTTCCATAGATGTTTTGCTTGAAAACTTAAGTTTATCTAGTTATATTTACTTAAGTTGTATTGTGTCCTGACATTTCTCATTTCATATTGCAGAATATTTTTGCAAAGCAACAATGAACAAAATAGTGTTAGGACTAGTCACAGGCTTTTCTATGTACATCCCTATCCATGGTAAATGATAGATCTAGGACTCTGCCCTCTTTCCTCCACCACTCACCCAATGTCTGCACATAGTGACCATTACACAGAATGGGAGGCCCATGCATGCCTCCCACAGTTTATATTGGGTTTGAGTATTGGGTGCTTGACCACTCCAGAAGGCAGCAGTAAGCTGGATGAATATATGGGAAGTCTTGTGTAATAGCAGGTGTGCACTGCTTGGAGCAATGGCTTTAACAGTACATACCGGTAGGCAAGGCAAAATTTCCATGAAGAGATCAGATTGAAGAGTCCCATTAGAGCAGAGCTCATATATTGCTTCTGTGACAGTCATGCTTAGACGGAGTGCAGTTCCTTTTTAAGATTCAGTATTGGTTGCTACATCTACTTTCATTGAGAGGAGACTTTAGAAGGGGGCAAACTACTCTAGCAATCTGATGGAGTAGGGGAGACTATGGTTCCACTGCTTCTGAGCTGGAATCGTCTGAGTCAGAGGCAGATGACAGGACATCCTCCAGCCAGAAAGGTACTGGAACAACAGGCTCCTCTTGCACAAGTGCTTCTGTACATCTGGATCTGTCCCTGAGGGCAATTTCCTCTCCATTTCAAGCACTTGGACTCATCCCCTGAAGAAGGGGAGTCAGAGGCCATAGGCATGACATGCACTGAGGGTCATTTAGGGTTGCATCTAGGTGATCAGGCAGAGAAGGTTGATCAAACATGGTTCTTCCCTCCATCATCACCTTATTAGCTTCTAGGCTGGCTACTAAAAATGTGAGGTAATAACTGCTGTGGACTTACGTGAAAGGTTGTACTGTATTCAGCACCTTTGCTAAAATATCTGGTGTAATTCTCTGCCTACTAGTTTCACTGCATTGTGAAGTGCTCCTTGAGATTTAGTCATGGGATTCTGAAGGATAATGTGATTTCCCATGCATTCCTAGCTTTATATATGTTAACATTGTTTGCATTTCTCCTGTTCAAGAATCTTGAGCTTTCTTCCTTGCATGCCTATTAGAATATATATATTATAACGTGTTACATTTATGTAATAAAGGTTGGGTACAATTAAGTATTATTAGAGTAGATAAATGGTACATGCAAGTGTAGGATAAATTTCACTCTATCAATTACCGTAATCATTTAGAGTTCAGTTATAAGAAATCAAGCCATCATATGATTGCTTCTCTGTATGTCAAACTTGCAAGCCAGACAATGATCATGATACTTCTCAACATACTTTCAATAGTTGTGGGGTCTGTATGTTATATAGGTGATGGTGTTGTGGACTGCAAAGTAGCATCAATTTTAAAACTGATTCTTGGCACACTGGTCTAGTTGTTCATGGGCCTTATCCTTAGAGATCTTAGGAAAACCACAGATTTAGAGGGATACAAGTAATGTCTTCAGTTGCAGTCCCAGATAATAAATATATTACTTATGGTTAAGAATGAACGAAACCTCTGACCCTTAGAAATACAACCCCTCACTCCAGGTTCTGTGACTGCCCTCCTCCTTTGCCCATATATTTTGAGGCCTGGTGTTATTCCGTTCTTAGATGGTATGTGAGTCAAAGGCTCTGGTTCTGAGTACGCTTATTGAAAGGTTCCATTACTTGGGGGTCCCACTGAGTCAAACAGGCTTGGGATCAGGTTGTTTATTCTTATAAGTGATGTTTTATATCAGATTACTATTGTATCCCAAGATTTCAGCTGTGTTCTACCAAAAAAAGAGGCATTTATAAAAGTATTTTATACAGTGGTTTATGCATTATTCCACATTTATTTGAGATTAGACTCAGATAGCAATAATCAGGGAAACAATAATCAGGCAGCAGGCTAAAACTGCAACCCTATTCATTCAGTGGGCTAAAGATAAAAAGCCTTATCATGGTTGAGGAAGAGTATATGCCAATATTGTTGCTGTGTGGGTCAGTGCTTGGGCATTTATCTTAAAGATAAAGGGGTAAGATATGTCATTAAGAGTTTGGAAACAACTACAATTGCAACAAAGGCAATAGCATTGTGCTGGGATCTTAAGTGAGCCAAGCCAGGTGGTTCACCTGGTTAGCCAGATTTGGAGCAATGTTCCCCATGGAGTTGCAGAGGCTTCTGATAATCCCGTACTACATGTAAATGTGTAGTGTTATCAGTAGCCTCTGCAGATCCATAATAAATGTGCATATTCTTTTCGGGCTCTTCTGGCAATGTTAGGTTAAGGTTTTTTTTCAGAAATGAAGGAAAAAGTGGTGTAGATGGGGGTGGGGAGAAACAGACATAGCTTTTATTTCGTTTTTTTGTTTGTTTGTTTGTTTTAAATTGCTTATCGTGAGAGATCTTGAATCTGCAGTGGTGGAACCTAGTGCTTGCTACTTCAGAATCTATTCTGCCTCTACAGTTTTTTGGATATAGGCCAATAGCGCCCTTGGGAGAGGGCAGTATTTTGCAGTGGATTCTGTCCTATATAGTTGGGTGATCTAGAGGATGATACTTGGAGGTTATTAAAACAATGTAAATTGGAAAATCCTCCTGAATATTTTAATTCGGGAATTTTCACTGGACACTTTTCAGTTTGCTTCTAGTGAGTGATGTAATTTATCACATTTATGTATATGACACCGTTGAGAGAGATCATCCAGAGTTGGATGTCAGTCATATGTTCATAACACCCATAGATTGGATGTGGGATAACCAGCTAGACTTAATTCAAACAGGATAGACTTAATTCAGGCTAGTGGTCAGTGGACATATTGATTCAGGAGTTGAAACATAGCCTGTTTGGATAGGATTATACTCTCTCTGAAGGGTCAGGTTCACTGGCCCTCCCAACTGGATGGCATGGAGAAGAGTTCTAGAATTTAGAATTTTTTGTCAGTTCCACTGGTATACTGATAACAGAATTTCCCTAATCCCTATTTTCACATCATACATTTTTCAGGGATTGTGGAAATGTAATATGGCAAATAGTAATTTTGAAAAGACAATTCATAGCATAGAGCTAAATTTAGCTATATTTTATAGGTTCTATACCTTTAAGAAGTTTGACAGCATGCTTAAGAGTCATGGTAACTTATTTACAAACCCCTTTATGAGGAGATTAAAAAGAGCTAGTGCTGTTTTCCCTTCCCCCCAAGGGGCCTGACAGATTTAATGCTGATCACATCTTGATTCTAAACAATGATATGCAATTTGAACTCCATAGACGCTTTATTAGTTTCCATGGATGGTAGAGGGTTTCTCTTTCTTTTGCTCCTTACAATTGCCATGAAGTTTTAGTATGAGACAGGAGTCCTATCTGTCAATTGCCAAGAAGTTTTAGTATGAGACAGGAGTCCAGTGTCAAAGAACTCATGTACTTGGGTCTAGCTGATTTCCCATTAGTGATTAGAAATACATTTTCCCAGGAGTGACAGAATGGTGATCCTATAGACTTCTTCATTTACATTTCCCCCTTTCATTATACCATATGACATGTGGCTGCACTTTCATTTTTGCCTCTGCAGGCTGTGTTTGATGAACCTTCCTTGCTTTTTGACTCTAAAAATGTGGCACATGATTATGTGGTTAGGGATGTCTTATTAGATTGCTTTGTAAGCCTGCATGACAATGCTCAATGATTTTTTTTAATGTAAATTTCCTAAAGCATGCTAGGCTACGTGTAAAATCTGAATAACAATGCTTGCAGTGAAAGTACAGCTTTGCCCCAATTTTTAGAAGTTCAGGCTCTGATAGTTTGTATCTTATCTCTCTATTAAGAACTATGGTATGTTTCCGATTTTAGTTTTAAGGTGATACAGTGTATTCCACATTTTATTCGAAAATACAGTGGTACCTCTAGTTGCGGACACAATCCATTCCGGGGTACCGTTCGCACCCCGAAAAGTTCGCAACTAGAGTGGCGCTTCTGCGCAAACACAGAGTGCGCTAGAGCGCTTCTGAGCATGTGCGAAGTGCACAGAATGCTTCTGCGCACACGGAGAAACCCGGAAGTATACACTGGGTTCACAAGCCGAAAAGAAGCAGCATGAAACTTGACGCAACACGAGGTATGACTGTATTACATAAGGTACTCTACCAGCACCTACAGAATGGTAATGTCACCAAAAATATGGTATTTTTGTCTGTGTTATATAAAACAAATACAAATGTACATTGTGTTGAGCTTCATCTCTGTTCAATTTTAATCCAATTCATGCAGAGACATAAAATAAAATGAAAATCATATATTTTGTTAGTCTCCATCTCAGCTGAAATTCATTGGTTGTGGTTTTGTTGCAAAAGGTTTTTTGCACTTTATGGTTGATATTTGGACTTGCTCGTTTACAAATAGGTATCTGCACCAAGAAAGGTTTAATTCTAACATATTTGTAGCTTAAGTTCCATTTTGTTAATCATGCTGTGATTTCATTCTGTGCCAATTGAGTAGCTGATAGGAAGTTGTTAACAACCCCCTAAACAGTTGGGGGGGAGCCCTGTTGTGTAAACAGGTTGTTCTGCTCACAAAAGGAACTACTCAACATTGCTTTGAATACAAATCTTTGAACATGAGTATCAAAACTTTGAACCTATACAGACAGTACAGGTGTTACATACTGTCATAAAGTTACTCCCATTAGCAGCTGAACTGCTGTAACTGAAGTTAATGGTTTAGACCTAAGGGTAGCCCCACATAAAGTACCGGTACTTCACAGTGACATTTTGGATTTGTTTTGCAAGCTGCAGAATATGTTTCTACCTTGCTACTTACTACCTTGGGTAACATTTGGCCAAAATTGTAATAAGACTCCAGTTTTTAATGTGTACAGATTGCGTCCTAACTTAACTCAGCAAAGCGTAGGGGCGTGCTGTTTTCCTGCTCTCCACATCCTGGCAGTTCGCAGCCTAGAATGAATGTCTCCTGTTTGTTTGCAAAACAAATACAAAATATCACATTGAAAAGATGTTTAGTAAGTGCCATAGCTCATGAATTACAACTGATTAATTTATTATTTTTATTGGATTTCTGAAGAGAACTTTTTAGCCAGATGATATTATACTTTTGCATGCAGCATTTTTATATGTTAAGCATTAAGGATTTCCTCTTCATAATTCAAATTTTCCTGTGACTGGTCTATATTTTGTATAGCAATTGGGGTAGGCTGAGTTGTATATTCAAAGCAACGACTGGCCTGAAAACACTTCAGTATTACTTCAGTCAAATGCTACTTGAAGTTGATGGCCATAAAGAACTTAATTCTACTTATAGTTTGTAGCGTATTGCATATTTTGTAGCATATTGCAATTTTGTCTCATTTTCGTGTTCAGCAAAACCTAGATGAAATAACTTTGTAACACATGTTAAAAAAAGCACTTATATCCCCTTTTCTTCCTACCCCTATGGAATGATTTCTTTTTTTCTTTCAGTGGTCTTGGCGTATGAATACAGTGTACATGTTTATAATGTGGGTAAGAAACAGGATTTTGTGCTCACAATAATCTCTGTAGTGCTCCTGGCTTCTCAGTGGAAGACTTGCGATAATTCAGCTGTTGTTTATTGTCATTTTGTAAAACGAGTATCTGAAATGGCTGTCAGCACTAGCAGTAGATTTTTAAAAAAGAAGTTATGTCACTAACATTGATTGTGTTGGTCCCTTCCTCAGACCTCACTTTTTCTTTTTAATAGCATTCAGGCCTTTTGCTGTGATTTTTGATCAAGCAAAATGCCTTGCATCAGTTGCAGAATGAGTGAAGACTGAATCAAAATTCCTGTACATTACTCGAAGAATGCAACTTTCTTTTCTGTTGTGGTGTTAAAACCTTCTCTTGCTATTTTGGGGCTTATTAGAGGGGCTTATTAGAGGTGGCTGACGTAGTCTAATATGTAAGCAGCTCAGTGAACAGCTATATTAAGAACCTTAGTGTATGGGAATACAGATACTAGAAGCCATTTTGTGTTGATGTCAGACTAGCTAATTTTCCCCCTGGTTGTAGTTATAGCTTAAAGTAGAAAAACGATATTTGGATTTTCCAGAGCTGAAGTTCTCAGTATTTGAAAGGAAGCCTTTTATTTGAGAGACAGAGATGCTAAGGCATGTGCTTTTAAGTACCAGTAATCATGATCATGAATCTTAGTCATGTATCTGATGGTTACAATATGTGGTAAAGAGCTCCTGCTGCCCATTTGCTGCCTAATGTGTTTATTACATTGTCTTCCCAGTGGCATCTGTGTGTTAGCTAAAAAATTCATGAGCATTATTGGCTTTCAGTCAGACAGCGGAAGGCACATTCCCTTTTCTAATACATTGCTTTAAGGTTGTTTATATAAAAATCAGTGTGAGAGAAGTATAGTAAATTGAAACAAATCTTTAACATTTTGCTGTCTTTTACAGCATTAGATCGCTGATCACTCATGACTTTTCCTGGGGAATGGTCATGCTATGGCCATCTTTTGGTCAGAGGAGGGGCAAGACTAACATGAAGAAGGGAAAGGAAAATGAGGGTATTTAGAACTGAGATACTTACGGTAAATAAGTATAATAAAAATAATATGTAATTTTAAAAAGTTGTGCCCATCTTGCCTGATAAGTTAAAAATATATTTACATGGCATTGTGAAATCATAGAACTATAGAGTTGGAAAGGGACCACGTGGGTCATCTAGTCCATCCCCTGCAATGCAGGAATCCTTTGTGCAATGTGGGGCTCGAACACATGACTCTGAAATGAAGAGTCTCATGCTTTACCAGCACAGCTATCCAACAGGTGGGATAAATGACAGAATGGGATAAATGACAGAAATGACATCAGTGTGGGTACCAGACAGTCTGCTCTGAGGAGGGCAGTCTGTACCGGGGATGCAGCCTCTGTGAAGGGCTTTCCTTCTGTAGTTGCTTGCTGCATCTCAACTGGTAGAGCATCTAAGGAAGGGCCTGAGAAGATCTTCAAGGTCTGGATAGGTACATATGGCAGCAATCGATCCTTCAACATAGCTTCGTTTCAAGCTGTGAATGGATTTAAAAGTAAAAAAAACAGCAATTTGAATCGGAGCTAGAAAAAGGCTAGGAGCCTATGAAGCTTGTACAGGTTTAGTGAGATATACCTTCCTGTCCCATTTAGCAATCTTGCAGCTGTGTTCTGAACTAACTGAAACTTCCACGCTATATTTAAAGATTGTCCTATGTACAACATATTTTACTTCAGATAGGAGGTGAGTGGTGTATGATAGATAACAAAAACCAGGCTAGGGTCTAATTCAATGTAAATTGGGTTTGGGTAACTTTTGTATTCTTGTGGGGGATGATTTGTTTCCTGGCAAATTGTATTTTTTAAAATTTAAAATCTTTATTGTAAAAAAAGTTTATTGTAAGTAATAACTAGGTTACAGGTAGGTAGCCGTGTTGGTCTGCCATAGTCGAAACAAAATAAAAAAATTCCTTCCAGTAGCACCTTAGAGACCAACTAAGTTAGTTCTTGGTATGAGCTTTCGTGTGCATGCACACTTCTTCAGATACCGTAACTAGGTTAATTTTACATAATCTGGATATAAACCTGTTCACCATACAGTTAATCACTAAACAGAATCAATGCCCCTACCAGATACGTTGAATTAAATAGTGCCTTTCTATATAAATGAAGAATTGGATCATTTCTCAAATTGAAACATTGGCATTTAATTTTCATCTGATGAAAATAAATTGCTCTAGCATGCTCAGTAAATGCCATACCTTACTTCTGTCTCTGCCATGGGATTTCGTTTTTGGTTGCTGCTTTGTTTTTGTGAGGGTGGGGCTGGGCCAAGGCAGAGTGAAAAAAGAAAGAAGGAACACTGGGAGAGAAGACAACATTATCTAAATGTATGCAAATTTCTGCATTCCCATGCTTAACCCTATGGGGGTTCAGACGCTTCAGATTACAGACTCCGCTAACCCAGAAATAGTACCTCGTGTTAAGAACTTTGCTTCAGAAAGAAAACAGAAATCGCGGGGCGGCGGGAGGTGCCATTAGCTAAATTGGTACCTCTGATTAAAAACAGTTTCAGGTTAAGAATGGACCTCTAGAACGAATTAAGTTCTTAACCCGAGGTACCACTGTAAATCTATTCTGTTCTTAGATAGTGATCCTGTGGCTAGAAGTATGTGTTGCCAAACTGATTACTTCGCTAATATACACGCCCCATTAGTGGTAAAAGGTAAAGGGGACCTCTGACCGTTAAGTCCAGTCACAGACGACTCTGGGGTTGCGGCGCTCATCTCGCTTTAATGGCCGAGGGAGCTGGCATTTGTCTGCAGGCAGTTTTTCCGGGTCATGTGGCTAGCATGACTAAGCCGCTTCTGGCGAACCAGAGCAGCGCACGGAAACGCTGTTACCATTAGTGGTAAGACTCCTTAATAAAATTGGCACCATCTCGCCATGTAGCTTCACTATTATGGTGAACATGTAGACAGACATTAATACTGCAGAAAATTGGGTATTTCAGTACAGTGGTACCTTGGT
This sequence comes from Darevskia mixta, assembly GCA_034641385.1. Lineage (NCBI taxonomy): Eukaryota > Metazoa > Chordata > Lepidosauria > Squamata > Lacertidae > Darevskia > Darevskia mixta. The sequence goes on along the minus strand of JAWWNH010000018.1, from coordinate 4,962,540 downwards.
TTACAAACTTAATCCGTTCTGGAAGTCCGGTCTGAAACCAAGGCGTGCTTTCCCAAAGAAAGAAATGGAAAACGGATTAATCCGTTCCAGACGATGAAAAGCAACCCCTAAAACAGCAATTTCACATGAATTTTGCTAACAAGACCATTTCTGGGTATGGGTTAGGGTTAATTTTAGGACTGGGTTAGGGTTAGGGTATGGATTAGAATTAGAATTAGGGTTAGGGTCAGGTTCAGTGTTGTTTTATGTTTTCTTCTGATTTTGATTCATTTCCAGTTGGTTTGCTGGGGAGCACCTGGCTGCCTTCAGGTGGTGCAGGAGCTCTAAGATGCAGCTTCCAGGCTCCCTCCACCTTCCCCAACCCCAGCAACTATTCAGCCTGGCTGCGTGCAAGCAGGAGCGGGTGGGGATCTCTCAGGCAGTGCGAAGCCTCCCTTCCCAGCTAAGGGATCCCCATCCCCTCCTGCTTGCACGCAAGTAGGAATGGGATTGGGGCTGCTCCGATGGAAAGGGAGGCATTGTGCTGCCTATCGAAGCAGAACAAAGTGCTGCCGCCGCTCTCAACCCTCCTTCTCCGCCTTCCATGCCTGACCCACTGCACACCGCTTTCCCCCCACCGCTGCTCCAAAGAACCAGCAACTCACGGGGCTGCCAAGGCTCATGGAGAAAGAAGAGAGAAGCCTTGGAGGATGGGAAAATGTAGCAGTACCCCCCTCCCCCCGGAACGTCGGTTCGTATGCAAAAAACAAACAAACAAACAAAAAACCGCAACCCGAAACACTCATTTCCGGGTTTGAAGTGGTCGTAATCCAAAATGTTCGTTAACTAGGCTGTTCATAATCCGAGGTACCACTGTATAACAAACATTTCTTTGGTAGAAAGATGTAGCCCAAAGCCAGTGTTGGCTCTTTTGGGCCTAGATACAGTTGTCAAAATATACCTAGATTGTATTATTTACTTACCCAACCTCTATATTATTTTTATGCTTGCATTTGATCAGCAACCTTTAGTAAATGCACAGCCGTAATTTATCAACTGTGATAGAGTATCTGTCTATAGCTGTGTCTCTTCAGAGGTACCTAATCATTTACTAAATTCATGCTCTGACTTTTGTATTAAACTTTTTTACTTTCAATGCAGGGTACAGTAGGCTTTGTGTACTTATATATCTGTTACCAATGAACCTTTATTTCATTCGATGAATAGTGATGATTGTGTAGAGTGGAGGCTTTGAGTAGTTACAGATGTTGCAAAAACAGTAAAGTTTTCAGGAAATTCATAGACTGTTCTTTATGAAACATTAAATAATCATCTTGGGATATGAAGAGAAATTCTAGTAACTTTGCTTTCGGATATTATGCTTATATTGGCAGGATTACATCTCAAATTGGAGAATTCAACTTAACAGGCATTCATTTACTGTTGCCATAGATAGTAGAAAGGAATTCGGTATGGTGAAATTTGTATAATAACAGTTGTGCATAGAAAGGCACACTTAGTAAAGTCAAGTCTCTTATTTTATGTAAAGTTTTAGTAATGTAGCAGTTGGATTGTTTTGTTTTATTCACTTGGTCATAACTGTGGCTTGTTTGGGCTTTATCTATTTTTGTAACTCAACAGATATTAAATATTGCCGCACTGATTTGTATAAAATTGTGCAGTTGTGGGCAGAACCTGGCACTCAGAGATGTGTCTCCTAATATTCTCTCTGCTGGTAATGTCTAGAGAGAGCGAGGAAGAGAAACTCTGATGTGATAATCATTGTGTTGAGAATCCCACCTTCCAATGAATCAATTGGATGTGGCTTGCAGAAGTGAGGCACTCATCAACATGATGACATTATGTGCTTTGTTTTATTTCCTTTCTAGAAGGGAAGGGAGGAGAAGGAGGTATGAGACCACTAGTTAGCACCAGTAAGTAGCCTTTCATCCGCTATGTTATTTGTAACTTTAAAGTCACAGGTTGTGCTTTCAGTCCAGTTCGGTTGTTGCTGTGCATATGGATGAACTATTTATTGCTAGGGAATTCTTATCATAAAGGTTTTATTATAAAAGTATGCTCAGAGCAGGAATTGCATAGTTGAAACTATTGTGGTCAATTAACTTTTAGGTGCAAGAGTATTTTCTCCTGTCCATGAGGATGCTTTTTTAACGTTTTTGTGTCATTTAATTTACAATGTATAAACTCATTTTTTCAAGGCCTTTCCTTTAGCCAATGAATTTCCAATTACCTCTCTTTAACCAGTTCAGCCATAGAGATAGCAAAAGGTACACAGTACCTTCAGCACAATACATATTTCCCTTTCATAGGCCAGCTTCCCCGCATGTCAGCTAAGCAAGCCACGTTGTCCCTCCGACAGCTGATATGCAGGAAAGCAGGCTGCTACACTACCCCTCATGTCAGCTGTTAGACAAGAGGCCTCCGCAAAGCCCTGCTTGCACTTCCAGCTCGTGAGGAGACCCTTCACAGAACCCAAAGAGGGCGTCCTCTTTGGGCTCCGGGGAGGGTCTCCTCATGAGCCAGGAAGACTCTCCAGGGTGCTCCCCATTTCTGGGATCCACTTCTGGGTTCCTGGCAAAAAGAATGTGTGTAAATGGGGAGTTGCCTGTACAAACTTCTAGCAGGGGAACTAAAGATGGGGAAGTAGTAGAATGCTATATTTGCATCATTGATCCATTCTGCTTTTTCGTGTGTGTGTGTTTATTTCCTTACATTTTATGCATTTAAAAATGGAAGATTATCATTGCTTCTATTACATACAGTACTTTAGTTCAGGCCTCTCCTGTTATACTGTTCTACAGTGTAGAGGATGTGAATAAGGGTTTGCTGTCACAATGAAAACAGAAACTATTGTTTTGATACTGATAACAAGAGAAAATGGAAACAGTTTTCTTGCTCTGTTCTTTTACCCGACATCTGGTAGAAACCAGAGTGTTCTCAATAATTGTAATTACATCCCGAGAATTTACTCAGAAAACGCTTGTGTTATGGTTCCCATTTTAACATTCAGAGAAAAAAGAGGCATTACTTTAAAAAATAAATAAAAAGTAAACTTGTGCATTGGAAAACTTCAGTCATCGGTTAAAAGCTCCGCTGAAATGCTTTTCTAAGCTCTGTTTTTGAGAAAAACGTGTGTGAAATAGTAGAAAGGTGTTAAATGTATTAGGGTTATTTTCTTTGGTGCCAGTCTACATAGCCTTAAATCCTATCTTCATACCATTATTTAGCTAATAATTTCTACTGTCTGCTTCTGTTTGGGGGTAAACAGCATATAAAAAGCTTGGAAGGAGTACTTAATTGGATATACTACTTGAATGCCTTACTGAATCCTAGATCAACAGAAAATTAAAATATTTCAAGTGCAGAGGCTACTGAGGTTATATTTCAACTGACCATCCTCTTATTTGTTTATTTGAATATTTTATATATTTGTTATCCACACTTCCACAAAAAATACATCAAGGCAGTATACAGCATATAAGAATGAAATCCAGAAAACTTCAGCAAATACTTACTTGATTAAAAAGAGAAAATTCACATTGCAGAGGCCTGACTAAAACAGAGTTTTCAGAAGATATCTGAAATAAGGGAGGGATAGTTCCTGCTGAACATCTACTAGTAGTGCGTTCCACAAGACACAGCCTGCTACAATTACTAGCCCTAGTGAAGGTCACCTAAACAGCCCTAGTGAAGGTCACCTGAACCTAATGAGTGTGGGGAACCACCACAGGATTGTAACCTTAGGCCAGGCATCCCCAAACTCGGCCCTCCAGATGTTTTGGGACTACAATGCCCATCATCCCTGACCACTGGTCCTGTTAGCTAGGGATGGTGGGAGTTGTAGTCCCAAAACATCTGGAGGGCCGAGTTTGGGGATGCCTACCTTAGGCACTACCTGCTGTTTTTATTTCTGCAATTAATGCAATATGTCAAATTTTTCTGTTTAAATAATCCTGAACTTTAGGTGTTATATTAAATTGTACAGTGAGCGATAGAGCGCTTCTGCGCATGCATTAAGTGTGCAGAATACTTCTGCGTGGTCGGTGAAACCCGGAAGTAAACACTTCTGGGTTGGCTGCATTCTTAACCCAAAAAAACAGAACATGAAGTGTTCGCAAGAAGAGGTATGACTGTACTATGAGAGGAGAAAAAACTTTTTTCTATGCACTTTCTCCATACCATGCAGCATTCTGTACATCTTTATCATGTCATTTTCTCTAAATGAAAATGTTCCAAATATACATTTCATCATGGGGGATTTGCTCCATCCCCTTTATATTGCTGTGGATCTGTTAGTTTTGCTGTTGTTTCCTTTTGCCATTTTTTAAAAGAAAGAATTATTACCGTATTTTCCGGCATATAAGACGACTGGGCGTATAAGACGACCCCCAACTTTTCCAGTTAAAATATAGAGTTTGGGATATACTCGCTGTATAAGAAATACGACCCGGCGTATAAGACGACCCCCGACTTTTGAGAAGATTTTCCTGGGTTAAAAAGTAGTCTTATACGCAGGAAAATACTGTATATATTAATAAAATAGCAATGACATTGTGACCTTAGGCTTGTGGAATTAACAGGGAGAATGTCTGTTTTCCAAAAGGCTAGTGGAGCTTGCATATTACAACTCTTCACAAACCTAACATTTTTTAATATATTGAAAAAGTGTTGTTAACAAGGTTTTACTGAAGAAAGCAAATCTTTAAAGCGCCTCCCGCCAATGCACACACTATCTCAAACTCCCTCCCTTCACTACTTCTCATTTGTGATCCTTTGCTATTTTTACAGTCAGCCTGTAAGTTATCTTAAGTGTCACCTGTGTTCCATGCCATTATCATGGTGGTGCTTAGAAACTTTCTTGGTAGCTGATCTGCAAGTGTGGAACTTGCTTCCCTGGAAAACTTGGCAGAGTTTGAGCTTTAATAATGCCTGGAGGTTTTCTTCAAAACTTTTCTTATTTAGCTTTGATGTTCTTGGCTAGGGGTACGCATAAATTAGGTAACAATTACACACACACACACACACACACACACACAAACAAAACCTCTATAATAATAATTTCCTAGCAATAAGTAGTTATAATAATATAATAATAATTCCCTAGCAATAAGTAGTTATATTGGATTGGTTCATTGTTGCTACCTTTCTTATGCCCTTGGAACAGGCTAGAAATGTAAATAAAATGACCACCTTATGGGAAGCTAAGATGGTATAAGGTGTTAGGTGATAACTGCACATTCAATAATTTAGCAAATGACATTTTCAATAGCTCTTTAAGGAGCTTTATACTTGTTCAGATGCATACTGATCTATATATATTTGTATTAGCATTCAAAACTCCCATTGTTCTAGGCACATTTTGCGACAGGGAATTTCATTAGCACGAGCAGTTTCTGATGTCTGGGTGCAGTACTGCACCTAAGATTTCTTATTAAAACTGCAGAGTGGAAGGAAAGGAGGACCTTTTTCTGCCTCCCCACTTCCAGTCACTCTCTGAAGACTGGAGATGAGATCCTCTTAAGAATATTAGGGGTGCGAGTAGGGGAAGCATGGCTTTGTTTTTTTTTGCAGTCTTCGGATGAGGACTAGACCATGTGAAAAATGAACATAAGATTTTAGCTGCAGTTCATTCATTTTCAGCTTTGTATTCTTGTTATAAAAAAGCGCACCTAAACATTCCGTTGTTGCACCCATAACCTAAGTTTAAGGTGCCATTTAGCTCCTAGCTTTCATATCTCAGTTTCTAACACTGCTTTGTATCATACTGTCCTCCATGTTGCTTAATGGCTCATGTTTTAGCCTCAGAACAACTGTGTGATGTTGGCTAGACTGAGAGAGAGCAACTTTCCCAAGGTCACCAACTGAAAAATTAGCAAAAGAAAATAGCAAGCATGTGTGTTTGTGCACAAAGAAAATCAGCTTTAACAAATATTCCAAAGGGCAGTGGGGTGGACAGTAGCTTGAAAGGGAGAAAGCTAGAGTTCAGGTCCAAAGTACCGTATTGTCCCGAATATAAGCCGCACCCGAATATAAGCTGCACCTTTAAAATTCGGGGGAGGGGGGGAAAGACAATACCCGAATATAAGCTGCTCCCTTAAAATTCCGATCCGGAAAAGGGCATGGGAGAAAGGGTTAAATACTACTTCCCCTAGAACCATTGCCATCATCTATTTCACCATCCCCAGGACTCTTTAACTTAAAAGAAAACCATAAACTGAGAAAATCTAATCATGGCAGAGTTGCAGTCTTAATCAGGTCAATGAGTCCGAAATCAGGTCATGGGATCAGTTATACACTACACTTATTTGGCAACTGCTTTCATGCTATTATCACTGTTAAAAAGCTACTGTTTGGAGCATACCCTGAATTTTGGTTACTCAAACAAACATAAGGAAATATTTTCTCAATGTTCAACAAGTGCTTTTATACAATAGTATTTTGAAAAATATATTCAGGTATATTGAAGAGCTTGAAGTTAGTTGTTTAATGTTCAATAATCTCCAACCCTATATTTAAATATTATTTTAGACAAAAATTGTTGGCTAGCTACTAAATGATGTGAACGCATCATATGTACTGAATGTTACATCACTGTAAACTTTCAGTAGCTCTATGTAATTGGATTTGTAGATTGTTCTTTTTATTTATTTTCCCATTTTTAATCTGTCATTTAATGCCAAGCTTTTTGGTTGAGAATATTTAACTCATTAAAAATGTCAGACTGATAAGCCTTCTTCATGACATGCTCGCTAGGAGGTAATATGATTTGGAAAAAGAACTGTGTTGTGTTTTTGAAAGATCAGATATGTTCTGAAAGGAAAATGAAACAATAACTCCAGCATCTGGGAATTTGCAAAAAGAAGAAGAAAAGAGTCTGCCTCATTTTATAGCAGATGGTAGACTATCCCAAAAGTCTTCAGAGCTAAGGCACCACTGAAGGATGAAACTGCCCACCTGTGCCACATACACTAGAAATCCAGACTGTGGACACTCCTACATGAAGGATAATGTGATAATTAGTTATAATAGCAATGTGAATTTTTCACAGTAGACTGTAGAATTGTTATGCAGAACTAAACGAAAAACAAAATGCCTCTTCTGGGAAGTTTTAAGGAGGAGGAGAGTTTTAGAGGAAAAACTCTACTGTAAGCAATTAAATTTATAACTGTGCACAAATTTCATGTTGGGTCATAAGTAGTCTTGCTTTAGAAGGCTGCTGTTGTTGTTGGCGTCATCCGTCTGTCTCCAGAAACAATGGAGAAATGCATCTTTGGGGTGAAATCAAACCGTTGGAGAGTTCCTTAGAAGGATTGGTTTAATATTAAATAAGCCTGCTAACTAGGATGCAGTTTATTGTACACTTTGTTATATGTAACACAGTTGGTTGCTTCCTTAGCTCAACTATGAAGTTGGATAGACCTTTTTCTATTTAGGTTGCTAAATGATGCTTAGGACTACTGAGAGAGCTTTCTATCTTGGGGCGGGGGGGGGGGTGATTGAGACTGTGTGATTCATTCATTCCCTCTTTCTCTCTCTCTCTAACACACACGCACCTCCTCCATCCCTCCCACGATGTAGAACACATGGAAGCCTATAAAGAAATGACTAAGAATGGTTTATATTTGCTACAAACCATTGTGCTTTAGTTCTTCCTAAAACCTGCAAGTGTTGGTATTTTGTATAGATTTAAGTCATTCCCTTGTAAAAATGGCTATGTGTGCATATCTTTCTGGTGTACTTTAGATTCACGTATTTCCATAGTGTATAAAACTTACACAGATGTACACCACCCCAATCAGTAGACTGCAGATATATGTTTTAAACTAGCTTAGTAGAGTCAGGTGGAAAGATTGCTTTCTTTTGACCAGAGAGTGTATCTCTTTAACTCCCTGGGGGCACTAAAGCAATGGAAGTGTCCCTCCCTTATTTTTTGAAGCTTTGGTATATGGTTAATACTACAGGGATAAGAGCTTGTAAACATATACCGGTAATATGTGTAGAAGACCTTAGAATAGCTTATTTCAGTTAAGGCACGTCCCAAGATTCAGGTAAATATATAAGCAGCTGAAAGACCACACTAGTTGGTCCTGTATTTACTTATTTGTAAACTGTTACCTCCTAGGAGAAATAGCTTAGAAGATTTTTCAAGGTTCAGAAACAGTGTATAATGAGATCCTGATTACCAAATTGCTTTAATTTTATCAGAGAGAAAGAAAAACTGTTCATTAATTGTTTTCTGATAGAACACCTCTGGAAGTTTAATGGAAATTTAAGGAAAAAATGTACGTTGTCTATTGGTGGGGTACAATGACTATCGAAAGCTCAAGTACTATGAGACTTATGGAATATAAACTCTGTCTCCTTATTCTAACTTTTATTATGCTTTGTCTCTTTCAGTTGCTGATATGTGTTTAAGATGAGTGGGATTGGTGAAAATTCCTCTGACCCAGCCCGGGCAGAGTCAAGAAAACGCAAGGAATGTCCTGATCAACTTGGACCCAGGTTAGTTAGAATACTTTATAGAACCCCAGGAGCTAAAGGATTTACGGAAAAATATATTATTTGATTGGTTGGGTGCATATATTCACTTTGCCATACCACTCTTTTAAGTCGCTATTATAGATGACAAGTTATTTAATTTTATTGTCGTTTCAAATTATTATACCATTCTTTGTATTTTGTTTCTGGGGAAAGAAAAAAACAGTTTTGAGTCATCATCTTCCTGCTGAGGATGTATTAAGTCAGTCGAACCTTCAGTTGTAGGGTTTGGTCTTTCAGTTTCTATAAAATTGCAAAGCTATATGAAGTTACTAACTATCTGTAGTGCCTAACTCCTTTATTCAATCCTTTGTCCATCGACTGTTTAATATTACTTTCTAAGCACACATAATCTTAAATGTTTTGCAGGTGTGAATTGAAAAATAATGCACGTCTTTCACCATGAAGTCTTGGAAAGTCTTTAGAAGTTACATGGTCAAATTGACAAACTTTTGTGGTGTGATATATGTCACGAGATGTTTGCATATAAAGAGCAATGCTGCATGTGGCCCAAACACTTAAATTGCCTGTCAGTATAAACACTGCAAACAGTCCATATTTTTGTCATCCTAAGCTAGATAATGGGATGTTAGAATAAACTTGTCTCTCAATTAAAAAATTCTGTTGGGAGTACATATAGTTTCAGGAACAGGAAGGAAGCATGTCTCCCTATGCAACATACTCTGTCAAGAACTGCAAATCCCAGAGGTGCTTAGTTCTTACTGGCCTTTCCTGTGAGGAGGCACCTCTTGTGATGAGGGTGTAATAACGGGCTGGCAGCAAGAGAGGGGAATGTTCAGGTTGCTGGATCAGTGGAAGCACAGCTGCTCCCATAGTATTTACAGGCCTCAGAACATATGTGAGTAAATGGCTTAGGTTTCTTGTCTCCAGAGTTCATAGCCACCTTAGGGGAAAATATATTTAAAGCCAGGGCATACATAAAGAAAATAGTGAATAATAGAGGAACTGATGGTAGATCCCAGGATCAAGAAACAGTGTCTAAAGGACATTTTGTCACTTGCATATAATAAATATATGTGCATGCCATACATTGTCTGAATGTAAATACAAATAATGCAGCCAGAAACGTATGAAGCTTAGAGAAAGGGAACTAAATAAGCAAAGTACACTAATCAGTGAACTGAACAAGAGCAGTGCACTCTGCAATATTTTGTTGCTGGTTCCACTTGTAAATAAAGAGTTAAGACCAGATTAGCTAATGATCCTGGAGATCTTTGCTTTCATCAGCATCATGTGACTTAACTCAGAGTAACTCTAGGAAATGTGTGATCTATTTTGTAGTCAGCTTTGGCACTGTACACCTTGCTGCTCTGGTCTTATAACACTTGCTCTTGTTTGGTTTATATGGTAAAATTTGAGAGAGGTGTGTGTGTGAGAGAGAGAGAGAGAGCGAGAGAGAGAGAGAGAGAGAGAGAGAGAGAGAGAGAGAGAGAGATTGAGTGTGAGAATCTGTTAGGACAGGTGGCCAAATCTTTTGTTCTTACGTCTTTTCTTTCCCTATAAGCTACACCCCCCAAAACAAGTTTAAATCTGTGTCTAGAAAAGCTAAATTCTCAGATGCATGTAAGTTATGTCAATCAAGCAAGTTGTTATGCCTTTATCCTGCATAATCTGCAAGTCTTGAGTAAATAAAAAAAGAGAGCCATTTTGAGCTCTTCACCCTGCAGCTACTGGGATTCGGATTCCACCACTACTTTTGATTTTTGTACCTATCATTGCTTGCGGATTCTAAATTTATTTGCAGCTATGATGGCTAGCAATCTTTTGTTTTGCTTTTAAATGAAAGCTAAGGTACTGGGAACACCAGATTTTTCGCCCAGTACTGAATCATGTGCTTGAGTGATATGGTTGTGGAATTGTAGCCTTGCCTTAGAAGTATATGTAATACTGTACAATGGTTTAATATTCCCAATTTGCAATTGAAATATGATCTTGGGTATTCTAGTTTAAATCATCTCCAACCCCAATTTGAATGTAAGTAGTAGATTCAAGAATCAACACATTTAGAGCTACCTTCTGTCCCTGATATTTGGTGGATTGTTTGTGAATTCTTCAGGTGATGGTGTGAAGAGGGGGATCATCTTTGGGGACTCCAGAATCGCCATATATAAACCTATCAGCTGGACAAGCAATAAAGGGGCTTGGACAACTTTACAGTGATGTTGAACATTATTCCATAATTCAACTACCCTTAAAAGCTGTATATGTGCTAAGAAGTAAAGCTTTTGAGTAGCATGGATGTGTGTTTATTCTTTCCATATTTGAAAGTGTGCTCTAAAATGAAATATATCTGAGAAATGGGAGTTGGTTGTTTTTCTGCTTTTTGCCACTTTAAATTAAAATGTATATTTTCTACATTTAAAAAAGGTGCCAGTTTTAAAAAGTTTTACTTTTTTTATTTTCAGTCCTAAAAGAAGCACTGAAAAACGTAATCGCGAACAAGAGAATAAATACATAGAAGAGCTTGCAGAGCTGATCTTTGCTAATTTTAATGATATTGACAATTTTAACTTCAAACCTGACAAATGTGCAATCTTGAAAGAAACTGTGAAGCAGATTCGTCAAATAAAAGAACAAGGTAAGAAGAGTGTTTTCAAGTGTCCGCTTTAATGAGATAAACACATGAAGCGGCCAAAAGGGGTAACAGTATGTCAGTGACATTTTTGCGCAGAAACAAAATGTATACAAAATAAAATCAGAGTGATCCATTCACAACAACAGTCATTGTGATAACAATGCCCAGTGCTAATTAGTAGTAATAGCTAGATACTACGGTTACAGTGACAATGATTAATTGGTATGAATATGATGCTCTGCATAGAATTGTCACCACTCTGCTACCCCTTGTATTTCAAGACCTTTTGGCCCCATTATTTATTTATTTTTATGTTTGTAGGTAGATGTGCGCGTCCCAACTAAGGCATATTAGTGCAAACTAAGGGCAAAGAAGTAGGCTCTATATGGATAGTTTGAGTCCAAAATTGTTTTCCTTTGCTGTCAATGAAATTTGGAATTAACAACCCATATATGTATGAAGACTTCCTTAGAAGGTTGAAGCTATTGCAAAGGTGAAAACTCAGGGATGTCACAAGAATCTGTGTAGCAACTAGTGCTTTATATTTCATTTAAAAATCTGAACCCAACTGATAGATATGGTTTGCAGAGGAATAGCTTCAAAGTAGCTGAAAGTAGCACATAATGCATGTTGTGGGACAAACAAATGCTTTCTTCCACATATGCAACAATAAGTTCTGAATTGGTTCTAGCAACTCTATAAAGTGTTATCAGGGACTTGGCCTTACAGAAAATGTTTTCACTGTGTTGTGATAAGAAAATACACATTAGAAAATTATTAGGAAAAGTCTTGAAAATAAAAAACAGGAATGTTATTTTTATTATTATCTATTCTTCTTCTTCTTCTTCTTCTTCTTCTTCTTATTATTATTATTAAATTTCTATACTGCCCTTCATCCAAGGATCACAGTGTGGGTTACAATATTTAAAACACAAAAATACACAACATAGTAGCAAACAAAAACGATGTCGGTTACTGGGAGTGGATTTCAAAAGGCAGAATTATTTGGAGGCAGGTCTCCTCCACTAATAGTCATTCCCTGTTCCTTCGTTTTTCTTTCTTTCTTTTTGCCAAGTGTGTGAGGAAATATCCTATTGCTGCAACAGGGGTGCTTGCCTGTGCTCCTTCATTTATGATAAAGCTCTTTAGTTCATACAGTAGAAGCCTGTGAAACTTGTGCAGGCTGCTAAACCAGTCATCTTAGTGCTGTCACTGCAAAGTGACATGACAAATGATGGTTGTTGGCAGCACTTACTGCCCAGGCTGTACTGCGATGGGGGTCATTGTGCTCAATCCTGTGTATTTTAAAAAGCAGCCACTACCTCTTTAGTAATTGAATTTCCTTTAAGAGAATTCATGGCTGTGCAATAACTTCTTTCTCGTATGTGTTTTTGTTCTGCGTTTTAGGAACTGTAGGAGTTGGCCCTTGCCTTCTAGAACCCTGGGTCTTAGAAAATAGACCTTGCTGCTTAGTGCCTTGTGTCTATTCATTATACATTTAGATTATCTGCAACCACTAGACTTTTATACCTATTATAAATAGGGGTGGGAACAGAGTAAAAACAGGCTCTCCACTGATGACCTTTCTAGCCCAGCAGAAATTTAATGAAGAATCAGAATTATCCCTCAAAAGTACTACATGAGTCAATTGCACATGAATATTTCCTTTGCCCCACCAAAGTATAATCCTGGTAGTGAGGGAAAGTGCACAGTGCTAGTCATGGGATAAAATTGTTGGCTGAGGGGAATTGAGAACACTTCCTTTGCCTTAGCTGGTGCAAGGAGCTACTAGGCAGAATAACACTGGATCCGCCGAAGGCCGTTCCTACTGTTTCCCTTCGCAGAAGCTTTTTATTTAAGCACTCCACCTTTCTTACCAGGTTCTGGAACAATTGCATGAGGCTCCCATGAGATCATGCAACAGCCTCCAGAGCCCGGTAAGCATGGGTCCCCCACTCCCTTTCTGTTCGTTTATTTATTTATTTAATGGTGGTCCGTATAAATCTGCATTCAAGTAAGCAAAGGCAGTGTACGTTGTGATTGCCCTGTAGTTCCCCCGTTATTATAATGTGTGCTTGACATAGATTGGAAGCATCACAACTATGAATAAACATGCCTGTACAGCATAGTAAGAAGGTCTCTGATGTTGCAGTTATAATCACAGCATATAATTCTCGCCTGGAAAATTAATAATACATTTTCTGTATTTACTTGCGTTGTTTTGACTCAGGCCATGAAAGATGTACATCATCTGCTCCATACTCAGTAAATGCAAGTTTACTTGTCACTCTGGCCTCCCTGACTTTTAAATGTCACAGACTCCATTGCTTTCCTACTAATTCCAAGTCTGCTGATGAGAATCAATGATCAGCATGTTAAACATGCAGCAGTGTACTGCCTGGTTATCAAGAGGGTGATGATGAACAATCTAGCTGTTAATGTTCACATTACAACTGTCAGCTTCCATTTTCAAAATAGGCTTATACATCAAGCACTGAATTATGTTAACCATTGTGCTAATGATGTATATGAACTTGACAAAGAAAAGAAGATGAGCATTAATTGCAAGAAATTATTGGTTTGCACAATTCTAAAAAATGTTTAGTAGTCAAAGCATGCTCCTTGCCTGTGCTGGTGGTTCTAAGGATTTCACAAACCATTCCTGGATACCAGAGACTTAGGTGGAATCTACACATATATAAAAAATGCTGTGAAAATGTTTTTTAAAAAAGTTTTGAAAAATATATTGAATTCCCCATAGCTCACTGTCTCCATCTAGTGTCACATTTGTATATTGCACTTTACAACACACTTAAAATGTTTTATTTGCAGCTGTATAGCTGTGTCCTTATTTGGGAGAATATTTTCTTCATGCAGAATAAACTTATGGGTGCTGCAGGAAAAAAACAAGAGTTGTGCAACAGAGTAACTTCACAGGGCAATGGTGCTCTTTGTATTGATCTTAACACACTCACCCTTATTAGCTTCTCAATCCATCCATCACCAGCGCTTTGATATTGGGTTGATCAGCTTTATCAGAAGGAATTTGAGATCTATAAGGAGCAAAATATCTAGGATTACATCTGGTATTTTTTTTAAATGTTACATATTCTTTGTGGAATGTCATCTGCATGCCTTTGCGCAATGTCTTACATCCTGGCAGAGTTTTGAAACAGCAGGCTACTTCATTCTCTTATATGGAGATAAGGACAATGTTATAAGTTGCAGTGTCTTTGGTACTAACATAAAAATTGCTAATGCGTTTATTTCCCCTCCTTCAAAAAATCCTCCCCACTCCTTTCTGGGCCTGTAAAGTTTCTGTGCCTCACCAAATTATGGGATCATGTCCATAATTCTGAACTATATGAGTTGTTTATCTCCTTTTCTTTGAAGCACATTTATTCTACTTCTTGCATAACTGAAGTGTTTCTCCATCTTAAAATGTAATGTAAGGAAGATTTGTGTGTCTGCTTTTGAGCCAGAATGCAAAGGACCTAACATGTTTTAGCGTGCTGTTGTTTCTTAGAACTAGACAGGTGAACCTTTCCTGGGACTTTTATTATTTATCAGGAGCTTTTATTGGAGTGACTAAGTGCAATCTGAAACATATTTACTCTGAAGTAAATCCTAGTGAGTTTAATAGGACTTATCCCAAGCAAGCAAGGAAGTGTGCTTAGGATTGAACTGTTTAAAAACTTAATGCATAAATTGCCCTCATCTTGCCAAACCTGGTGTATGTAGAACTTAGGTCCATTTTATTATATCATGTTGAACAGATGCTTAATGTGCACATACATGAAATGGCTTTAATGGATTGTAATTGCTTTAAATAAATAGTTTCAGGGCTTCAGTCATGAGAAAAAAATAATGAAAGAAAACAATGTTTGAATACGAGTGTGTGGTTTTGTTTTCTACTTTCAGGTTGATTGGCTTTTTATTTTAGTTCTCAATTATGTTTTTGAGAGAAAATTGTGCTAAAGGTTTTGTGTCAAATATCTAGTTAGGTTGACTTTACAGCTTCCTTGCCTTGAAAGTTGCTAATTTCCTAACCATGTAAACTGCATTTCGGTAATACACATTTTCTGTTTCTCTTCTGGCACTGGTAAAATGAAATGTTGCTGTTGTAAGTGTGAAATTATATGTGGCTTTACTAACATTGGTGGAGTTGTATAACTTGGACACTGATTGTCTTATTGGATACCTGGATTTCTTTGTTAGAAGCAATCTCTTAGTTTAGCTTTGTTTCTATATCTGAGGGACCTATTGATTTGTTGCTTAACAAGTAAAGCAGCAAATCAACATGTCCCTCAAGAATGGAGAAGGTTCAGTTTCTTCCATGTTGATTATGGCATCTCTGTAGGCCACATATTTGGATTTGTGATTCCGTACAGCTGTAACAATGGCTGCCTACAACCTGTGGTTTGCAGATTTTGAGCTTCTCCCCCCCCCCATCAGCTGGGTTCAGAACGTAACTCCCGTGTAAATGGGGATTTGTCTGTATACCAGGGATCCAAGCAGACTCCATGACGTGGGAAAGGGTGTTCAGCGGCAATCGTGTCAACAGTCCAAACCATTCAAATGTTCCAGAGGTTTGCCAGGGCTTTTAACAGGAGCACCAGTCATATCAGCTGGAAAATCCCTCAGAGCCACCTGGAAACCTTTTGGACCCATGTGAGGTCTCCGTGTGAACTAGAGCTCTGACTGTGCAGGGTTCTAATCTTTGTAGAAGCAACCCAAAGTCAGGATGATTTTGTTCATCCTGGTTTTGTTGTAATGTATGAAAATAACTTACATGAATATTTGTATTCGTGTCATTCAGTTACAAATTCAGTTCAGCCTCACAGTTTGTTGGTTGCCACTAGCATGTAGTACAGTTATTGCATCCTGATGAGCAGGACTGTTGAATTCATAAATGCAACACGGTGCCACATGGACTGCGTACACAACTGCATCTCTCCCTTGTATCTTAAAGATCCATTTGTGACACGACCCTGGAGTGAGAGGAGCCCTTGTACAGCGGCTGTCATTTTCTTTGGGCCTCTGAGCTTGCAGAGTCCAAGACAAACTGCAATTAGTCCATGCACAGGGCTCTGTATGTGGAAAGAGTGTGCAGAGTACCATTTGTTGCAATTGCTTGCTGTAAGCACAGAAGACCCCGTGATCTCGCATGAGCACTGGTAGCACAGCGAAGTAAAAACTGTAAGAGAAGGAGGGATAAGGGAGCAAGCACTGGCAAGGGCAGACAACTGGCTCCTTAGTCTCTGTTCACAAGGATGTTCTGGACAGTTGCCTTTGTTCAACATGTAGCAAAGCGCTGAGCAATAAAAATGTTCATAGTAGCTGTCACTGACAGTGCTTCCCTGTTGTACAGGCAGTGCTACACTTGAAGGCAGAGCCTACGAGACCTTCCTTTTGCTGCCTGACAAAAGATGCCATGTACTCTGTTCAGTCCGACTCCCTTGTGTTTATTTCTGTTGGCTCTGCTGCATACAGTATTGTTGCTTTCCTTTTGTTCTTGCATTTCTGTGCTTTTTGTAAAAGGAATAGCAAGTCTTCCAGTGAAGCCAAAGTGAAAGGGACATAATCTTAACGACTCTGAGCTTCTACCAGTCATTTAAGCACCATGACCCTAGTCATCGGTGATTAAAATAGCATTTTCATAGCTTTCTGTTTGATGGTGTGGTGTTCATTTCAAAACAACTCAGGCATTCTGAGGCAAAGTGAAGAAAACCCTTCAGAATTGGGTTTTAAAAGAGCTTCTCTATTCAGCTTACGTTCTGTTTATTCTTAAAATAAGTGATGCCTTAAACTAGACAATTCACCTATCAATTTGCACAAGAAAATATCAGTAAATTTTATTTTAGCAAGTTACTTTTCAACCATTTCTAGGAGAATCACTCACCTCAAATATTTTGATTTCTATATGGACTGATACGATTGAGGGCCATCTATGAAGATGGAAGTATGCTATGTTGTAGAAAATAGAGGTTTCTGATTTTAAGAAATGTCACATCCTATTATACAGAAATGGCATAGTAGAAACCAGTCTTAACTTGGTTGCATTCATTTCAGGGTGTTTCTCTCCCCCCCCCCCCACATTCCTGGAGAAACAAGAAATAAATGTGTTGTACCATAAGACCTTCTGCTTGCAAAACATGTGATTTATCATTGAGTTGCGATCCATTTCACATGCATACTTGAGTGACAAATGGCCATCATTTGAGATTTTAAAAATGTGATATACTTCATGGACACATGCTCAAAAAAATTGCCCCATGTACTTTGCTCTCCAAAATGTGGCCTTAGGCAAATTAATAATAAAGCACACTTCTTCTACTTTGTAGGGACTGAAGGCTAAAGAAAGAAATCTTTTTAAAACTACACATGATGGACGATGTGACTAAACAGCATATATAGTCTAATGATATCTTGGTTCATGTTGAGAAAAAAAAGCATATTTAATTAGCTTTGGAACACTCGTATTCATGCCTTCAGCTTCTAAAACTATTCAGAGATCTGATCTGAGGATTAGTGATTTCATACAGTCGTAACAATGGTTGCCTGCAACGGATGGTTTGCAAATTTGGAGCCAGCCACAGAATGTGTGCTCCCTACTTTCTCTTTTCACCTTCAACCATGGCTTGGTATTATAGCTTCACTGATGCTAACCATAGTTGATGATAACCAGGGCCCCCATTCTTATTCACAGTTTAATTCGACATTTCATAGAATGTAGAGTTGGAAGGGACTGTGAGGATCATGTAGTCCCAACCCCGTGCTATGCAAGAATGTGCAGCTGTCCCGTATGGGGATCAAACCTGCAATCTTGGTGTTATCAGCACCATGCTCTAACCAACTGAGCTATCATACAAACCGTGACTTGACAAAACACTGAGTGAAACAATGTTTTAAACCAATGAATTTTATGTAATCTAATGAGACGTTTCAAATAATGCTCACTATCATTTGTAGTGAGTTTAAATGCCTGCCAGAAGAACTAGACACATAATAATAATAATATTAATATTAATAATAATAATAATAATAATAATATGCTGGACACCTGACTGGGCTGTCCCAGCCAATCTGGGCGGCTTCCAGCAAATTATAAAACCACAAATTATATTATTCTTTCATTTCGTTGTAACAGTAGAAAACAACTTTTCTAAGACATTCTGCAAAGCATATAATGTGGCATCTGAAACACAGACAGTGTCATAGTTTTAGGGTAAAAAAGCTTTCAGCTTTTAGGAATATTTTAGATTAATCTGTTTGTGTACTGTACCACTTCACACAATTCAGCATCCCTACTGATAAAAGTAAGACGGTCTGCTTTCTGTTCTCAGCCATCAAATGGAGAGAAGAAGGTGGGGAGGGCTGGAAATGTGATGTCATTGGTAGTAGGGGATTGGTTAATATGGCTGTCGCTCCCAGCAGATTGTGAGAAGCTCTCATTTGCTGACAAGGGGGCTGTGTGTTAGGAGGGGAATGAAGCAATCTCTTCACTGTTAGGGCTGATCTCAGTGAGTAAACAAGCTGGGAAATAGTGCAGCTGTGCTCTTTAAATATGCACTGCAGGAGATTTCAGCAAGCTGATGATATATCACGCATTAATGTTGAAAAGATAAACACATTTTGAGAGTGCAGGAAGGGCCTTGTGTTTTTATGTTGGCAGAATGCTTCCTAATGAATAAGAATGTGCTGCTGGCTCACAAAGCCATATGGCAGCTTTTCTAATTTTAGTTCAGTGCAGATGCATAATTCTCCCTTGTTTTACCTCCTAAAACCTTTCTGTGGTGATATGAATGTTTTCCTGTAATATCTTGGTTTTTAGCAGTAAATGTGCCTGTTGCTAATGTATCCTCTGCTCTGTTGTAAAATGTAGCCTGAACTTTATTTTCTCTCTTACTTTTCTAAATAAAAAGCAAACATGGCTACGGATGGCACAGCCTTCCTGCTGAGCCTTAAAATTGGAATGCTAGTTAATTTTATATATTCTTTTGAAAAACTGGTGAAAACTTGCAAGAGTAACTGATAGTTTCCTGCTGACTGAAATAGTGAAATGTGATTACAGTCCATCAGAGCTTCACAGATTTCAGAGTCTGGGTTTTGAATGCTGTGAATAATAAAACTAAAAGAACCTTCCTAAAAGTTAACAAAGGGTAGGAGCAACTTTTAAACACTTCACTACGCTGGTCCAGCATATGGCATGTTTATAGCTTGCTATCTTTCTGAAACTCCTGTTTTATTGCCAGAGCACTGGTTTGTTAAAATACTTGCAAATTTGAAACTATGCTGTTTCGGGTGCCATTTTGGTTTTTTTCAGCTGGTACTGTGATTACTTAAGAATATGTAATGTTACAAAACTGATGCCTGTCTAAGGTAAATTTCAAGTAATTCCAGGAACTGTTGCTGCAAAAATCCCCAACATTACATATTTTAAATGATCAGTGCCTCTTATTTTTCCTTGCTTTACAGTTCCAATACTGCTTTAGGCTACCCATGCAAACTAGGTATAATTTAACAGATTTGCCATGGATGCCAATATCACTGTAGTTGCCCCTGCTTTTTCCTTCCACCCAGGCTAAAAGCAGAGTTACTGGGTACATACTGTACAATAGCAGGAGTAAAACTAAATAGATTTGTGCCTACTTTTCTTATTTAACTCTGATGTGTTCCCGTCATATTATTTCTCTGCTCTGTCTTGCATTCATTAAAAATAGCATACGAAGTGGCAGGATGCTTTTGTAGTTGAGTTTCTGATAAAAGTAGTGGCAAACTGGAGAAATGGTGAACATCTTTCTCTCTCACCTTCACTGGTACAGTGCACATCAATCTCTGACTTTTGTCTTCTGGGTTTCTGGGGGTTTTCCTGTCTCTCACAGCTACAATAAACCTACCATTAAAATTATGGACTGGTCATTTCTTCGTCAGAGGGCAAACGGGCAAATTTAGCAGGGACTCAAATACTTTTCCCCCTCACTGTAGGCCTGATATTTTTGTTGTGTCCACACTATAGAAATGGCTGGGTATTCTGTGGTGCAGTAACAAAGGATTGTGCTATATGCTGTTCTGCTCTCTTTGATGTAGGTTTTCATAATTCAAACATAATCTATTTAGTGGAATATACTAAAGGTATATTGTGTGGTATAGCATACCGTGTTTCCCCTATTTTAAGACACCGTCTTATATATTTTTTCCCTCAAGAAAACGCACTATGGCTTATTTTGAGGGGATATCTGATTTTTATTACGTAAGCCCAGCCCCGCGTTTTCCTTGGCACCCTCCAGAATTGCGCCTATCACTATGGCTTATTTTCGGGGTATGGCTTATATTTCGCAAATGCGAAAAAATCCTGCTATGGCTTATTTTATGACTACGTCTTAAAATAGGGGAAACAGGGTAGTTTCATAATGAACATTGCATTTCCTAAGCAACAGTTGTTATACAAGTGTGAGCTGAGCTACATATGTGATTCAGTAATTATCATCAATGTGGGACTTCTGGTTGTCCACAGATGTAGGAAGTGTAAAACAGTCTTAATAAGCTTTGATTTGTCAGTTATTCTTAAAATGGTGTGTGGGATCTCACATCTATTTTAAGCAGCTGTAGTTTGCTTTTCATAGAAAGAACTTGTTTTTAAACTCCTTTATATAGGTCTTATCAAAATAGCAATAAAAACAGCCTTTTAGAATTTCAGTATTACAAGATGTTTTAGGATTTACCACTTCATCTTGTTCTGTTCACTTAAATAAAAATAGCAAATATAGAATTTATGCATCCCAAGCAACTTCCCAAGGGATTTCTGCATGGGATGGATTTGCTTATTTTGAAGTCCTTTCTCCTGGGTCTGGTAAAATCAGGCCGAGAGGGGATGGCTGTTTGGGCCAGTAAGTCCACTCTTTCAGAAATCCTTTACAGTAATCTACCTGGTAGACACTGGGCCAAAAAACTAATATTTTAAGAAGGATACACCAGTCTTCCATCTAGCAAATTACAAGTATTAATGTATTCAATTCAGATCTATCTTCAGAATTTCATTTAAAATGTAATGGTTCAGGAACTACCGGTATGCTCCATGGCGATTCATGAATAAATGACAGTGTTTGCTTGCAAGAATGTTGACTTTAAAACATGAGCAATGTCTATTTTTTTCAGTACTGTTATTGTAGGAAAGATGTACAAAGATAGTCATTGCAGTTGTATGTTGTTTGGTTGACATCTGTCCTGGGAGGTAATGGAAGAGTGTGCCTGTCTTCGAGGTGAAGTCAAACCATTGGAGAGTTACAGCGCCTGCTGTGGCTGTAGAGACCTGTTTTGTTGCAGCTGGGGCAGATGAAGGAGTCTGGTTGTGCTGATGCAAGCCTACCGTGGCATTTCTTCTTTATGTGCTCCACACAGCAGTCATTGTATGTGAAGGTCCAATAATTTAGTTCCATACCCAATAGGCATGCTGAGTTTTTCCTGGTCCTTGTTACATGTCTCAGAACAAACAAACAAAAAACTTAACACAAAGAACTGGTTTTAAATCCTGGATACGAGTAAATATCTGTGAAATTATGCATGGTTAACATCCATGCCACCATAACCTTTACCTATGATGAAGCCTTCTGGGAAAGATTTGTATGTGGGAAGGGATGTCCTTGAGGAACAGAACACAAACCTGCAGCTTACTTCTGATATCCTTTTCCGTTGTTAAAGAATTGGAACTGTTGCATTTGAACAGGTCTGACAATTGTGACTAGTTCCATCTTGGCTTGCCATGCCTCTTTACTATAATTAGTGGCAAGTATAATCTTCTTAAGCAGCTCTGCTATGTTATTCAGTTCATAGTGTGACTGTGTCCCCCCTCCCTTTTTATGTGCAGAAAAAGCAGCGGCAGCCAATGAAGATGAAGTACAGAAAGCTGATGTATCATCAACAGGTCAGAGCGTCATTGACAAGGATGCACTTGGACCAATGATGCTTGAGGTGAAGTGTTATAAAGTTTTTTTAACCTTTAGAATTAACAGCTATTCTGATGAGATTTGGCTAAATGAAAACAAAAAACATTTCAACTCTACATAAGATTGTCAAACAAAGATTGTGCACAAAGCCTGCTCTTGTTGAATTCATACTGTACAGTGTGTGTCTGAAGCACAAATAAAATTTTGTATACCTGTTTTGCTAGTTTTTATCCATTCATTGCCACTTTTATGATGCATTGTTGGAGCAATCTGCTTTCTAAGAGTAAATGTCCCTCCACCATTTTATATTAGAGAGTAAAGCTAAAGAAAGCAGGCATACTCCATGTTTTTGCTGTCTTTTATACTGTATAATTTTAATAAAGGAAAGTTCTGAGTTATTCCTAGGCATTTCCGCTCAGTCATGCTTGCATCAGTATAGCAGGTGTTGCTAAGCAACACAACTGCATTTTTTCTATGAAAACTTCATATTGATTTTCAGATATATTCTAATGAGGCTGAACTACTTTCTCACCTCCCCACCCCAGTCAAGAGAGAAACTAAAGATAGTATGCTACTTGAAGGCTTCACAGGATAGTTAACAAATGAAGTCTATTTTCCTCTCTGTAATGATTCAGAGTTAAGGAAGATGATAATAGCTTAGCTTTTATCTTGGTGCAGATTCTCAACAGTGGACTAAAATGTGTTGTTTTCTAACCTTTCAGGCCCTCGATGGGTTCTTCTTCGTAGTGAACCTGGAAGGTAATGTGGTATTTGTATCGGAGAATGTGACACAGTACCTAAGGTACAACCAAGAAGAGCTGATGAACACAAGTGTGTACAGCATCCTGCATGTAGGGGACCACAATGAATTTGTCAGAAACCTGCTGCCAAAATCTTTAGGTACAGTGCTCCAAAAACCTATAAATTTTAGTGGGTTCCCTTCTCCCTGCCATAAGCTAGTGTTTAAGTTTGATGTAACATAATATCATAATGTGTACATTACCTCTGTTCTGTTCTGAGCTGTTCCCCCTCTTCTATTCTGGCCTCTAAATCATCTTCTCAAATGACATTGTAATTTATTACTTTTGTCTTGGACTTTATGCATCACTTCATGTAATAACTGACAGCTGCATCATTCATCCTGCTATAAGCCAGCTAGCTCACAGGCTACAAATCCCACCCCCTGAGGTTTTCTGTGACTTCCCTAGCCCCTCATTCATAATTTTTATTTAATTTGAAAAAAATATGAGTGTTTTTATGAGTCCTCTGCTGATTCCATGATGCCAAAACGTTTTTGTGGGGCTCCTCAATTTTTTTTTCCATATTAAGGACTTAAAAAAACAATAATTCTCCCACAGATACCCCACTGTAATGCCAAAAGGTTTTATGTGTGCCCCAAGTTCCCAAAACATCCTTTGCCACACAGCCTCAGAGGGTTCACCATGGGTTACTGTAACCTTTGGCCTAAAAAAAGTTAGCCATCTCTGCTATGACCTCAGTAGTCAAGATTTCTCATGCTATTGTTCCTGTTTTAAATCTTAGTGAAGGTAGGTGCAGATTATGTCTAGAATCAACTTTCTTATGATAGAAGGTTGAAAGGCTGTAGGAAACGTAACTTTCAGTATTTTTATTTTTGTCTCCAAAGGTGGTTGTGGGCTTTCCAGCTCCAAAATTTTATTTTTTTTACAGCTATTAACATAACAAATCCTGACATTCCACTTTCTCCCACTTGCTTTCGGAAAGCTGCTTCAACTGTTTTTCTCTCTCCCTACGGTGATAATCTCCCTACGGAGATAATCTTGACATGTGGAAAATGCATGCACTGGCACTTTTGAAGTATGGAGTGAGTGTTTGTTTATTTATTATGTGGCAAGTACATAGGTCAAGAAGTGTATGCTGTGCAACAAAAACATTTGAAGGAGCTCTATAAGTCATCAGCCTTGTTAGTTTATCCCCTTGTTGGTTATTATTAATATTGTTTACAGGATTTTCACCCCTCCTCTCCCCAAGAGCTAGATCATCTTTAATATTTTAAAGATGGTCAAACAGAATGTCTTGCCCAGCACCTAGTCATTCTGTATTATATTTCTTTTACTTAGTGAATGGGGGACCTTGGTCTGGTGAAGCTCCTAGACGCAACAGCCATACCTTTAACTGCCGGATGTTGGTAAAACCTTTAACTGATTCTGAAGAAGAAGGCCATGATAACCAGGAAGCACATCAGAAATATGAAACTATGCAGTGCTTTGCTGTTTCTCAACCAAAGTCCATCAAAGAAGAAGGTGAAGGTAATGAGAACGTATTTTATGAGATTATTTTATGTTCAGTCTTTCCTTTAACCCTCCCTGATTGAGGCTTCTTTAACCATCTTAATTAATGGTACTTACATTGTTGTCTTTGTCTCTGTGACAGGCACTTATTGTTTAGGTGGAAATGTGTATTTTTTCTGGCCCTTTGCAAAGTATCTAATTAACAAGTGTAGTAGATGAGCCTTCTTTTTTTGGAACTACATAAACACTGGCAGCATTATGTGTAGATATGCATACGTATAGTTTGCTTCTTGCTTATCATAAGCACATTTTGGAAGTTAATGCATCTAAACCATTTTGGTGTGACCTTAAATAGGGTCCTACTCTTTTTCTGGCACTCCCTCCAAAATAGGTGTGCATGGAAATTAGGGGAGAAATTGTGGTGGGATTTGCTGCAGTGAAAGCATAAGCAGAACTGGCCCACTGATTTTTTTTTATTTGGAAACACTGCACTTCCCCTTCTTTTAGTTTCCCGAAATTACAGTTTTACTGTCTACTAAATTGCTTATTCTTTTCTTTTGGCTTATCTTGAAATATGAGATGCACTTTTGAGGTACTGCAGCTTTGAAATGTTTCAAGTTTATAAATATTCCCAAAGTGTCTTCACACATGGCATGTGTTTTGAATGAAATATTTAAACTGCAGCATTCCAGATGTATGCAGTACCCAGGTGAGAGAGAAAATAAATGCAGCTGCTTATTTTTTATAATGGTCTTTCCAACACTGAAACTAATCTACACTTAGATGTAGTGTTATTGTGCTTGGAGTATGAGTGACCCAAGTCAGAATGCTTTCACTATCAGCCAAGAACTGGAGTGGCTTTAACTGGTGTGTAGACCATTTTCTACTTTTCTCTGATCTACTCAGACATCCATTTGGCTCAATGGCAGCTGCCAAGCAAGGACCCCTTAGGTTTTAATGCTTTGGGGTTGTTCAGGGAGTGCTTGAGAACTGCTTGTTAGACATCTATACATTTCGCATTGGAGGTGTTTTAAAATTTCCTGTTTGTAATCCATGGAAGTAATAGAAGGGAGCAGGAGCACTAAGTATCAAATGCATGACAGCAGTTATTGTGGTGTGGTTATTACTCATCTTTTGGTTGGGAGTTCTGGGGATTGAATTGGGGATGTCTGAAAGTGAGGCTGTTTATATGAAGCTAAGCATGAATAAGATGGAATGAGAGGAAGGACAAAAGATTTGGGAGGCATTTTTTCTTATTTGGAGAAGTCTGGGGGGGGGGGAATTGCTGGGATCCTCATGTGATGCTATCATGTTTTGAAGTGATAGAATGTTGGATCTAAGGAGCCGTTTTGGTTATTGCCATGCCCTATGAGCTTGAAAAGAGATTTGGATTGCAATCCTTATGGATGTGGAATAGCGGAGAAGGAATGGGTAGTGTGAGATAAGAGGTGGCACAAAAAGGATTAGAGTAAGTTTTTTATCTCCCACATACATTTAGATCTTCGTTGTTGTGTTTTGAATGTAATGTAGCAAGCAGAGTGAGCAGACTGAAAATCCATTTACGTATTCTTAAGGGGTCTGTCGGATGCAGGTACAATAAGGGAATAATCGGTTCTGCATGCCATATTTTTATCTTTGTTGTTTTAGTGTAAGTTTTTTTTAAAAAAAATAAATAAATTTTAATATTGCCCAGCATAGATTTATCAAACCTTTTCCTTCAATTAAAAATAATTTTGTCTCATTTAAGATCTTCAGTCTTGCTTGATTTGTGTGGCAAGAAGAGTTCCAATGAAGGAAAGGCCACTTCTGCCCTCATCAGAGACATTTAGCACTCGTCAAGATCTGCAAGGTACCGTGAAAGTGCAAGTCAAATCTTCTTTTATTAAAACAACAAAAAACAGATGTAGTTTCTAATAACAGCCTTATATACCTTCAGGCAAGATAACTTCACTTGACACTAGTACCATGCGAGCAGCTATGAAACCTGGCTGGGAAGATGTGGTGAGAAGGTGCATCCAGAGATTCTATGCACAGCATGAGGGAGATATGTCTTTTGCCAAGAGGCATCATCAGGAGGGTAAGGATCCATTGTTTCTTCAAGCATGTTTACAGTAGAAAGGAAAGCACAAACTCTTTTGACAGGTCATGATCCAGAAATCATACAGCAGCTCCAATACAATACAGACATGGAGTGCTAAGAAGTGCAAAGCCTTCCCCATTAGCTGCAATATCAGAAACTGCTTCATGTGTCGGTAGAACTGTCTGCATTATATATATATATATTATTTATCTGAACATTTATATCTCAGTTGTCCATGATAAATTATACTCTAGATGGACTACAAATAAAAATATAAATCAGCAAACCAATTAAAATCAACATTTCAGTGGATGGAGAAGTCTGTCCTAGGTATATTGAAAACCCCATGAGCTGTAGATTGGCCTGCTTGATTCTTTTCAGAATACATCTAAGCACTGTTGTTGATGAAAACACTTTAAATAGATGAAAATACTTTAAATAGAATAGACAACTGAGGAAGAAGGGAATGTGATCAAACGGAATCTGACTGACCCAAATATGAATGTAGAGAGCTTATGTAAATTTTGAACCACCAAGTGATGTATCTCTCCCGTCAATGTCTTTTTACTCCTGAGGAATTACTTGGATTAGGCGACGGCACAATTTGGACAAGAGAGCTGTTTTGTGCAATACATTTAATAAGAAAGTACTTTGTGTGTCATGCAGTGACTAATGAAATGGCATGTGACACTTTCCCCGGAGATGTTTGAAAAATGCAAATGTATTAATTTATCCTAATTAAAGGTTCCAGTAAAGCGGGGTGAGAAACCTTTTTCAGTTCAAGGTTGCATTCCCTTTTGGCCAACTCTCTGAGGACTGCATGTCAGTGATAGGCTGGGCCATAACAAGGGTGGAAATGCACAAACTGGTCATGGCCACCCCCACTTATGCCACCCATATACATATCACATAGATTTCCACTCCCTCCCCCTGCCTCCAAAAAAGAAAGCAGTCAGGGTTGAACAAAGCCTTTTTACATTTGGTCTTTTCCCTCCCAAGCTGCAGTTTCCACAAAGATTTTGCTGGTTCCCCTTTTCTCCTGTAAATCTGTCCCCTTCTCTGTTGGGTTATTTTAATGTTCTGTGCTTCCATAGTGGTCTTTTGAAACAGTTTGGTTCATTCATTGTGCTACTCCTATTATCATCTGGGGTAAAATGTGATAACTGCTAAACAAGGCACAAATTACAGTGGTACTTCGGGTTAAGTACGCTTCAGGTTAAGTACACTTCAGGTTAAGAATTCTGCTAAGAACAGAAATCGTGCTCTGGCGGCGCAGCGGCAAGGGGAAGCCCCATTAGCTAAAGTGGTGCTTCAGGTTAAGTACGTTTCAGGTTAAGAACGGACCTCCGGAACAAATTAAGTACTTAACCCGAGGTACCACTGTATATAGAAAAGAAAGAAAGAAATGGTGCCAGGCTGATTTAAATTGTAATAAGGACTGGATCTTCAGTCCTCAAGAAATCCATCTTGAAAGCACCACTCATTTCTGAAAGGCTGCACTGAAAGAAAGTGTCAAGAATTAAGTCATTTGTTAGGTCATGTGTCTTCTGTGCAGAGTAGGGTTAAATTCAGCATTAAGGCCTGAAAACATGAGGTTGCCTGGTGAATGCTCTTGAGCATCTTCTTAAATGAAGTTGCACTTTCCTGTGCTGGCCAACCAGCAATGCAAAAATTCAAAAGACCTTTAGAATCTAACTTGCCACACCATGAGGGACTGCTTGCTGGGGAGATATACTGGATTGTGACTTAAAAGTTTGGAGGAAATTTAATTATTTTCTTCCATCTTATTAGAACCTCTTCTGCTACAGTAGGCTGCATAAGAAGCTAATTTAGCATACATGTTGCAGCTTTGTCATCACTTTAGAAGGATGTATCTCTCTACCTCATAATGTGTGCACATGAAGTTGCTTTGAACTCCAGTGCTGTGAACTCTCAACCCATCGGGTTTATACCCATGTTCTGTTGAACCGGCAGATGAAGCATTAGGACAGTCATTAGGACTCTAGCTTTATATGTTGGGAAAATGGCATGCACTAACCCTGGGTCAGTGCCAGAAAACACTTTGAAATGCCTTCTGAAATTTGACTAAGTGAAAAGAGTGTCAAGCAAAGTCCTGAGAATCACATTGAGTATTTTTCCCCTTGGTTTTAACAAGAACCTACTTTCATTCATAAATAGGACAGGTAACGTGCTTTTCTGTACACCCCAAATTCAATGCAAAATGTCATGCTAATTCCATGTTACACAAAACTAAATCAAAATGCTTTATTTTATTTTAGTGTATTGGTTTAAGCTGCCCAGAGCGTATGTCTCTTTCTTTCATTTGGCAAGCTGTAACTTTAATTGGAAGTAATTTGTCACATGACATCTTTTTTTAAAAAAAAAAAAAATCCTAAACAAAACCTGTAGTTGTGGATTTGAATACACACACCCAGTTTTAAAAATGGATTAACTTCAGCGTTTTTAACATCAGAGTTGTTGACAAGGGAGTGTTGGAATTTCCTGCTCTGAACTAAAAGCACTGTTGCTGCTGAGAGTTCTGCCCAAAGGTTAGACTGAAACAATGACATACCTTTAGTGTGAAATTTTACTTTACATTATGCCACAGTTAACAGGCTTTGTTTTTCTTTGCATTCCTACTCTACATAAACTCTTCTGGCTGTCTAACTTGTGTTTCCTGTTTTCCTGTGCCAAAATAATAATTTAAAATGTAGTAGCACGATAGAAAACTTTGAGGCAGGAACAGGGGAAAATCCTACCATACCAGTGTTGCAAGACTGGGGGAGGGGGAGAACTTGTCTAGCATTGTCAGAGTCTGAATGTTACTTGATCTACTACGTGATTGACACAAAGATATTGTCAAAGATAACAATTTTAGACCTTAACTCTTGTTTTTCAGCATTATGTGTTCAAAATGTGGAGATCGTTAAGGGAGAGGCATAAATATAATTTCACAGCATAGGCATAAACACAAGTATGAAGGAGTTTTGAGGCAGTTCAGGAAAATCAAGAATTGAAACTAGTTTATCAGGTTTCACAGTGAAGAAAACATTAAAATAAACCAGCTGGTAACTCATTGATTTCATTTAAAGATGGGGCAAAATTGAAATTCCAGATCTGGAAAAGCTCATGTTTTTTGCAGTGCAATTTAAAAGTGTATTGTGTCAGTGTTCAAATCCTGAAAGACAAATTTAGGGGAGGTATGTGCAAGGAAAAATCCCATTTTTGTTAAGCTAAGTAAAATTATTTAATAAAATTATATGTAGACTCATGAAAGTAAAAAGGTTGGGCACTAGGCAATATTTCTTCTTCAAAAGACTTGGATGATAGAAATTTACAGGAGAGCATATGGGGCCAGAGTCTGTGGGACTAGGGCATGGGTAGGCTAACTAAGGCTTGGAGACCGGATCCGGCCCAATCACCTTCTAAATCTGGCCCGCGGATGGTCCAGGAATCAGCGTGTTTTTACATGAGTAGAATGTGTGTTTTTATTTAAAATGCATCTCTGGGTTATTTGTGGGGCATAGGAATTCATTCTCCCCCAAATATATATATATATATATATATATATATATATATATATATATATATATATATATATAATATATATATATATAGTCTGCCCCCCCCCAAGGTCTGAGGGACAGTGGACCGGCCCCCTGCTGAAAATGTTTGCTGACCCCTGGACTAGGGCCTACCTTTTTTCAGTTGGAATTCCAATCCTATTCCATTTCACTCTAAATTTATGCCAAAGACTTGGAATCCCCCCCAAGAAATATACATTACCCAAAGAATGTATCTGCATATTGGTTGCATCAGGTGAGCACACCTTAACTGAATTTTGTTGAGGATCACCTGTGATCTCCCACGGGGCAAGAAAGGGGCACTGCTAAGCTCTCAGCACAAAGTAAGCTTGCTACCAAATCTCTTTTGTCAATTTACTTGATAAGCTTGCCAAAATGAAAGCAAGGAAGATGTCATTCAAGTAGATTACCTGTCTATTGTAATAAATGACTTTTTGTCTGAATTAGGCAATTGGTTGAGCATTTTTGTTCCAGATTTTAGCAATTGTAAATGATGTTTCTAGAAACCATGATGTTCTGTGATTTCCTCATGTTGGAATGTGAAATGAACATTTTCCATTAAAGTAGGTTTGACTAGCTACAGAATATACTATAAACTATATAATATATCTATTATGTTGATGTTCCTCCCTTTACTTAAATAGGCTGTGTTTTCTACTGAGAGCATTTGGGGGACAGATGTAGGAGGCTGGCCCCAGGTTTTGCTCCAGGTTACCTCCCTGCCACACTGCTCATTTTTCTGCCATCTCCAGCTAATTGCAGGAAGGCCTGATTAAGTTGTAGACAAACTACTGGTATTCTCCCCTTCCTTGTCATGTCATGGCTCAAGTTGGCATATGTTCAGGGAGAAATTTCCATCCCTGGGGATGCTAGTCAGTATATTGTATCATTCTAAGGTATGCTCCTGGTTAACAAATTTATCCCTGTCAGTGTACTTTGCTAGTTTGTCTAAAGCAGAATGGGTTGGAATGCTTTGTAATAATTATCTGGAGACATGTCAGGAAGCTAGCTGTGACTAGCTTTGTCCCTGGCAAGTTAATTTCAGTTGTGAGTCACTGTCTCCTCTGGTTGGAACAGGTGGAAATCATTCTTATTTTAGATTATTCTCCATGAAGAGAAAATTCTCAGGTAAGTGCACTGTTTTTGCAATGCTGGCACTGTCTCTAACTCACTCTTTCAGTTAATACTTTACTGGAGTTGCACTTTGCTCTTAATCTGCAAAACATTAGCTTTTCCTTTAACACAGTCTTGCTGATTTTGCAAAAGAAAATGCAGATTTTTCTAGCTTTCTAAAGAAGGCAATGAAAACAGAGTCCACATTTTCATGTGGATTATCCTGCAGCCTGGATTTCTTACCACTTTTTTCTTGTTTTTCCTTGTTTACAGTGCTGAGGCAGGGACTAGCTTTCAGTCCTGTTTATCGATTTTCCTTGTCTGACGGCAACATAGTTGCTGCCCAAACGAAGAGCAAGCTCATCCGTTCTCAGACTACTGGTGAACCTCAGCTTGTAATATCCTTGCATATGCTTCACAGGTAATTTATACAATTTTTGCTGCCTTGAAAAACCTTAAACCTCACATCCTAAGAACAGCTGCAGCAAGAGTACATAATTTATCATGCATTATTGCAATAGCCCCCTTTAGCTATATTGGATGTAGCATGACAGTAAAATAAAGTATAGTTTTGATTTTAATGGTTTCTGTTTTATAAAGAAAATATCCTAGTCCACTTGTTTGTAAGTAAATACCAATTATTTAAATAGTGCTTCCAACCAACCACATGAATTTGGGACTGCAGTTGAAGATACAGATTGGTGTTTAAAAGCTGTTTTATCACTTTGAGATCCACATCTACTTTGACCACACTTAATTTTAACGTTCCACATAAGATAAAATCATAATACTTCATGTAGTACATTTGGTATGTTGAGCCCCTCACTTTGTGTACAGGAAATCCTTGCAGGACTGGTTGCATTCTCAACTCAGGCTCATTCTGGGGTTTGAAGGGTTTCACTATTGGGAAATCTGAACGGTTTTCTTGTATGTACTAATGATATTGTTTTGTAAGAAAATTGATAAGCACTTAAGAGAACTGTTTGGACAACACATCCTTGCATGTAAATATTCACCATTGTTCCAGTTCAACATCTCATTCACTCTTCCAAGAGAGATCATTATGGGACAAAAAAATGAAGAATGTAGACAGAGGGAAATGACAGTTTTTTCTCCACAATCTGCAGTTCCTATTCATTAAATATGAAAAGTTCAGTGCTTGGTTATGAGAAGCAATTGTATATTTGTGTCAGACTCAATTTTGAACTATGCATAAGTTTTAATAAGAATTACCTTTCTTTCGTTGTTTATCTGTTAGCTGCTGAACATTGTACAAAAAAAGACTTTACTGACTTTGACTATATCCACTGAACATTGCTGTTTAAACAATTCAGAACTGTTTTTGTTGGAATTAAGGGGACCTTTTTATATTTTGAAGGTGGCTGATGAGGCAGCAAGCTAAATAAAAACTGCCAGGCTACAGGGCACATACTTACAAGAAAGTTAAGTTTTTCTAGCTTATAATGCAATCTGAGAAACAGTAAATTAACATGAACCTTTGGGAGTTTTGTGCATTTTTAAACATAATTTCCCCTTTCATTTTAGTCATCTCATGCTAACAAGAATTGACTGGACAGTTTCTCTTCCTCCTCAGCTTTTCTTTCTAGTTCTCATGCCACTAGCAGGGCAAAGTTTAAATGTTTCAGCTGTAGAACTTTCAGTGCAAACCCTGCAAAGGAATGTTTAAACCAGTGCCAAAACTCTATTAAATATAGTTAGTTCATAAAGCACTTTTCCTTCAGTGTTCTTTCAGTAATTCAGCAAACTTGTAATTTTTAAGAAACTTTTTTTGGGGGTGGGGGATATTGATAGCTCCCATTTTTAAGTCTGGAGAGAGGAACCGACTACAGATGTTATTCAGTGTAAATTTATAACAGAACGAAAACCTTATGTGCAAAAGAAAATCTGCAAAGAGAACTAAACTTGGATAGTCTTCAAAGAGATTTCATGCACATATCTTCTCTCAAGAAATGTATTTTCAAACAGCAATATCTTGTTCCTGAAAAATGTGATTCTTCCCTAGATAATGCTACTGTGTAGAATGTGGTTCACCTGTATGCTATTGCTCTCAGCATGGGGAAGTGATGAGAGAGGCAGTGCAAGGAAGCTATTTTGCTTCATTAGATGCTCATGTAGGGAATTCAATCCAGGAAAAAGTGGGAAGAAAATACTTACCCCGAGATTTTAAGCAGTGGATCTCAAGGCAAATATTCTTTCTCCAGGTTCCTATGGTAGGCTCCCCTGCATGAGATTTAAGGCCTCCCCAAATAGCACTTGCTCAGTTTCTCATACCTGCACGCACTGAAAAGCCCAAATGGTAGAAGATATGGGGACATGTCTCCCTGTTTTTTATAAACTGGTTAGAGATATGCTGCTGCACAGAGGAGATTTAATCTGCAGTCTCCACACAGCTGCCAACACTGCTTGTCCAGTGGTTTCCTAAAGTAGTGGGTGGAGATCTTTCCCAAAAGCTTCCCTGTTAATTGCCTTATTCCCCACTGCCAGAAGCCACTAGAATAGTCCAAGTTCCCTACTTCACAGAATATTTGGATTGGAAGATTTGTGCTACCCATGTTCATGCTGCAGCGTACATTTAACAACCTTTTGTTTTAAAACAAATAGTTTTGGGCTGGTAATATAGTTTTCTCCCCCTCTTCTCACTCCAAGTCATTTATTCCATACATATGGAATAATATGCTGTTTACCTGTGGGATTATTCTACAAGGGATAATATTTGGTTAAAGCACACTTTAGTCATCTGGAAAAACCTCCCCCCCCCCCATATCTCTGTCCTTCATGCACATTCTTCAGCTTGCATGTACCCACAAAATCTTTCTCTAACTATGCTGATCTCATTCTGAACTTGTTTGCTGTACTGTAGTTTTTTTTGGCTTCCATACTTCAAGCAGTGTTGTAATATTTTTTTGGCTGTACTTTGAGATGACTTTTAAAACTTGCTTTTTACTGTAACTCTTGTTGGCAAATGAGGTAGCAGTTTCAAGGCTGTAAAAGGCATGTTCGTTTACTTTCAGATTGTCAACAAATGCCTATCCTCTTTCTGCTTTCTTTTTTTCAGAAGTGGATTCGTCTGATTCTCTCTTATATAATCGAAATAGTGAAAACTTTATTTGCTGTCAGAACAAACTTGTAGATATCTAATTGGAGCTTTCTCTCTTATGTGATATTAAGATATCTGTTAAGACAGAAATGAACCCAAGAGCCATAGGATCCATTTCCAGCTGTTAACTCATTTGGGTTCCTTGCCAAAATAAATATATTTCCACAGTCAGTGGTGACTCAGTGAGGTGGTTTGTTGAGACGATGGTTCTGTTGTCAGGTGAAGCAAGGGTTGCCTGGATAGCTCTGTGTAGTGCTTAGCCTCAGTATTTCATGAGAGCAGAGCTCAGATGTTGCTTCAGCAGCAGGCCTCCTCAGATTGAGCCTTAAATAGGAGCTGCAGCTATTTCTCTGTTGCTGAGAAGAGACTTCATTTAAAGGGGCCCAGGCTACTTCAGCAGTTGATTTCTCTGAAGAGCAGGGAAGGCTGTGGTTGCTGTAGGAGTTTTGAGGTAGAGTTCTCAA
Source organism: Darevskia mixta (assembly GCA_034641385.1). Classification (NCBI taxonomy): domain Eukaryota; kingdom Metazoa; phylum Chordata; class Lepidosauria; order Squamata; family Lacertidae; genus Darevskia; species Darevskia mixta. The sequence goes on along the minus strand of JAWWNH010000018.1, from coordinate 4,927,831 downwards.
GGGACATGGTGTCCTTGGCCAGAGAGATACTGGCACCAAGGATTCTTCCTGCAGAAGCACTTCCAGTTGGTTAGGTGCTTCTGAATCCACAAGCTCATCCTCTGAAAAAGGCTCAGGTCATGACAGTTACCACTGTCTCCTGTTGAGTGTTGTTGCATGGAGGAGGAGACCAGCATTCTTAACTGGAGGGGCTTATAACTCAGTCCTGTGCAGGTGTGTGGCTGCTGAGTGGCTACTTGCATCCACCATAGGTCTCCACATTGCCTCAGGGCCTCAGGGTCTGGCTCCCTCATGCAATGGATCTCAGCAATGGATACCAGCAACCTCCAGCAAATTGTCTTTGTTCATCTGTAAAATAGAAAAAGCAATGGTCTTTGTCAAAAAGGCAATTGCTTCTGTTTGTTCCTTTTCTCTTTCTTTCATTATGAACAAGATAAATAAATGTTAGTAGAGGCCCCAGGCTTAAGAATACATCAAGATAAAACAAATTCTATGCCCATCTTTGCCTTTGGGATTGTCAAATCTTTATTTTATCAATTGTGTCTTCTATTAATCATATTTAAAATGTAAATTTTAATAATGTTTTTGTTCTTTTTTACTGTTTCAGGGAACAGAATGTTTGTGGAATGAACCAGGATTTATCTGGACAAGCAATGGGAAAGCCATTGAACCCAATTAGCTCCAGCAGTCCTGCCCATCAGGCCATGTGCAGTGGGAATCCAGGTCAGGATATGACCATCAGTAGCAATATGAATTTTGCCATAAATGGCCCGAAGGAACAAATGGGCATGCCAGCAAGCAGGTTTGGTGGTTCAGGCGGGATGAACCATGTGTCAAGTATACAAGCATCCACTCCTCAGGGTAGTAACTATGCACTAAAAATGAATAGTCCCTCTCAAAACAGCCCTGGCATGACACCAGGTCAGCCAAACTCTATGCTATCCCCACGGCACCGTATGAGTCCGGGAGTGGCAGGCAGTCCTCGGATCCCACCCAGTCAGTTTTCCCCTGCAGGAAGCTTGCATTCACCTGTTGGGGTTTGCAGCAGCACAGGAAATAGCCATAGTTATACCAACAGTTCCCTCAATGCACTTCAGGCTCTCAGCGAGGGGCATGGAGTCTCTCTGGGGTCATCCTTGGCTTCACCTGACGTAAAAATGGGTAATTTGCAAAATTCCCCTGTAAGTATGAATCCTCCTCAGCTAAGCAAAATGGGAAGCCTGGACTCTAAAGATGGCTTTGGACTTCATGGGGAGCAATCGGAAGGTACAGCTGGACAAGCCGAGAGTGTCTGCCATTCAGGAGAACTGAAAGAAAGTAATGATGGCATGTCCCAGGTTGTTGGTGAGAGGCCTGATGGACAGAACAGACTTCATGATGGCAAAAGCCAGACAAAGCTCTTACAGCTGCTGACCACCAAATCTGATCAGATGGAGCCTTCACCTTTGTCTAACGCTATGGGAGATGCTAACAAGGACTCCGCAGGAGGTTTATCTGGTTCTGGTTCAACACATGGAACCTCGCTCAAGGAGAAGCATAAAATTTTGCACAGGCTCTTGCAGGACAGTAGTTCTCCTGTAGACTTAGCCAAGCTCACAGCAGAGGCCACAGGGAAAGAACCGAGCCAGGAGACCAGTAGCACAGCTCCTGGTTCAGAGGTGACTACAAAACAGGAACCGGTGAGTCCTAAGAAGAAAGAAAATGCACTACTTCGCTACTTGCTAGATAAAGATGATACTAAAGATATTGGTTTACCGGACATTGCCCCCAAGCTGGAACGGTCGGACAGTAAGACAGACTCTTCCAGTAGCACAAAGTCAGTAACTATAAAGACAGAAAAAGAAGAGATGCGGTTTGAGCCGAATGAACAGGTAAGAGACTCTTTTTGTTGTTGTTCATTCAGGAAATTTGTCGTGGAAATGATCCGTACTCATTTGCTTCAATGTCTTCCCTTTATACAGGGTTGGTTTTTTTGTTTTGTTTTAGCTAGGGTGGTTGATTATGTTTGTGATTGGAGGCAGTTGCCTTGCTTGTATTGCCAAGACCTGGCTGGCTGAAAGGTCCAATCTAGACCATGCCAGTTAGTAGTAGTGTGGTTCTTGGTAGAACATCAACTGGGTGTTGGGGAGGAAATGTAGGCGTGAAGAAGCAAAAATTTTTAGAGAAAGCCTGCGACATTCAGTGCCTGACATCGGCTTTCTGTGAGGAGGGTGCCAAAAGGGAACTTCAGAGGTAGTGAGATGCAAATCTAGTACATTGAGCTGTTTGAAAAAAGCATTCCACAGAGGAAGGACGAAATGGTTCATTGTGCAAACTGCACAAAAGTGTCCTAAAATGACATGGATACTTCTGTGCAAAAAAAAACACAACCCAGCAAAAACTCACTCTAGAGTGAGAAAGTGAAAGAATCATAGCTGGTGTAGGATAAACTTACAGGAAGTATAATCTAAATATAGATCAAAGCTTAACCCATTTGTTGTAATGATAGAACAGAGAATATTATAAATTGTTCCTCTGTCCTCTTGAGTCTTCCTCTCATCCTTTTCTCCTTTCTAGAGCAAAAGCAGTAATGTTTTTGCAATACCTACTGGATAGAATTGTTTATGCTTTACTTTTGAAGTGATGTCTGTTTAAAATAATGGCTAATTTCTATGTATAGTTTTTATTGTAAATATGGCATGGTCATAGTAGAGTAAATATTTTATGAGGAGGAATTTGACAGAAAAAAGAATAACATTTTCCTTTCTAGTGTAACTTTTTCTGAACAGGAAATACTCTGAAGCATGTTACAACACCAAAAATAGCATTATTCCAGGTAGCTTATTTAAATAGTCATCTTCCCAGCATACAGATTTGAGTCTCAACTGTTTCAGAATTTTTTTTCTATCAAAATCATTTCTAAACCACTCCACCCCTTTTTATGTTTCTGAGTTTTATTACAGCTAGCTACTAGATTTTGGTCAAACATACATTCTAAAAGTACTTTTTTATTACGTGTACACCATCAGTTTTTGTATAGGAGGTAATAATGGTCGTGTTATGTAAGCATTTCTGGCCCCTGTAGCTTAGACCTGTTCTGGTGTGTTGGTTTATAAGGCAGTCTGCTTTTAAAACTGCTGCCAAATTATAAATTTGTGCTGTGTTTACACAGCAGTCCTCTAACTTAGGTAAAAATTACTGTCCCCCAACTTTGTCAGTATGTGTCCCTTTTCTTCCAAAGTTATTAGCAGAGACTGTAGTAGATTTTCATGCTTAAATATCATCTAAAATCAACAAAGCTTAAATACAAGTGATAGTTCCAAAGAAATCATGAGAAAAACCTTTGGATAAACATGACTCTGTAAACCGAGCTTTTCCTCCTTCCCTCACCCAAGCTATGAAAAGACAAAAGGCAGGTGGCCAGGACATTTGTGTGGGATGCAATTTATGCTGCATGGAATGGGCAAAGGCAGCTGGAAGGAGCAGAAGGGTAGACCCAGTTTACTGGTGCCGATGTCATTTCCTCCCTCAGTTTAAATATGGACGTTGAACCCTAACTCACATTCACCCTTGAAAAGCACGGAACACATGAAGTCCCTGCCAAATTTGAACCACACATTCAGCTATATATAGGAGTGGTGTTATATTGAAATGGTGGCTTTGGAAGCATTCACATTTGAGTTTGCTACGTGGAAAGCTGCAGAGAAGCAGGTAGAGTGCTGGGGCAAATTTAAGTGTTGAATGCTTCTGGCATGTTTTATAGTTTCAATTTTTAATTTTTTTATTAAATATGTCCCCCTACCTTCAAGTCATGCACCAGCAGATGTCTCTGAGGCAAGAGACGTATACAGTGTTCGAAATTCTCCTTGTTCTAGGCGCATTTTGCGACAGGGAATTTCATTAGCGCGAACAGTTTCTGATCTCTGGGTGCAGTACAGCGCCTAAGATTTCAGATTAAAACTGCAGAGTGGAAGGAAAGGAGGACCTTTTTCTGCCTCCCTACTTCCAGCTATTCGCTGAAGACTGGAGAAGAGACCCTCTTTAGAATACTAGGGGGGTGGGCAGGGGAAGGACTAGACCATGTGAAAAATGCCAACGTAATATTTTAGCTGCAGTTCATTCATTTTCAGCTTTGTATTCTTGTTACAAAATGCATGCCTAGGCATTCCATTGCTGCACCCATAAACCTAGGTTTAAGGTGCCGTTTAGCTCCTAGCTTTCATATCTCAGTTTCTAACACTGGTTGTATGGTAGTGTTTCATTCAGTGCTCTAGAATGGTGACTACACTGTATTGTCCCCCTAAATACAATTACAAAATAAGGAGATGGAGGTGGTAGTCTATATGGTCTGTAGTCATTGAAAGATCAGGCAGCTTCTCATTTATACAGGACAATTTTAGCCCAGGGTTCCGCTCTAAATCCTACCTTGAATGTCCTGGAGTTGATGCTCAAATTATGGGAGGAAAGATTAGGGGTCTTCGTGAAATCTAGCAGCTCCAGACCTTAAATTGCCTAATTTTAGCCAAATCATGCCCCCCTCAGCCTTCAATAAAAAAGTAACTGGGGGCAGGGATCCCAAAGTACAGTAATGGGGCCTGAAAATGGCTGCCCTGGATCTAATTCTTCACATAACATTTAACCAGACTGTATGTAGCATGTGGTTAATTGCCTTTGCTATCCATCATTATCTGCTACTTGGAGTGGTGATGGTGGTGAAATGCTGAGAAACACATGAGTTTGCCCAAATAGATAGATAGATAGATACTTTATTTTCATTGTATTGTAGAAGTGGTACAGGACAACAGTGTGTGGGAGAAGAGAAGAGAGATTGTTCTGTCCGGCAAGCCGCAATGCTTGCGCTGATGGAATGGAAGTTCACTATAGCATGATATTGAATTTCACCCAATCATTCCAGAGTGTGAGTCACTAGGCCAAAGAATGGTAGGTGAGATTCAGTGACTGCAAGTGCAAAGTGATGCACATTAGTTAGGAGAAATATGCATATATTTACAGATAGACAGACAGTTGTCCAAAATAGTTCAAGTTGCTTCTGTATATGCCTGTTGTATATTGAAATACTTATTTTCCAAGTAAATACTTGCATAAAACTTTTAAAAACATTGATACATCTTTTGCTAATCTTGTATGTATACATAATTTATTTATTATTATTATTTATTAAATTTGTATACCGCCCTTCATCAGGGTCGTTCACAATATAAAATATACAAAATAAATGGTAAAAGTACAAATGATAAGGAACTGAACAAGAAAAGTTCAAATAAAATACATAGTACTATCAAAGTGAGCACTCATTAAATATAATTAATGATGTAACAAGTTCTGACCTCTGCAGTGTATAAGTATCTTGATTGAAAAAAGGAAATTTTAACAATCTTTAACACTTTGCATTTCTTTGTCAGTCTGTTTAATTTAAAAAGGTAGCTTACAATTAACTCAACACTTGGGCTTTAGCATTTTTGTCTAATTTTTTATTATAGTAAATGAGTCTCAGTTACTAACAAAGTTAGGCATAGCATTCATTTTTGAATTTTTTGTGTGTGTTCAATAGTTGTCATGTTTCATAAAAAGATTTATCAGTGCTGCAAAGACTGAAAATGTATTTGTGGAGGGTGGGGATACACTTTTCACTTTGCAAGGCATTGAGTGCTCCATGTACCATTTTAAGATAAATTCCCACAACTATCCAGAGGCAGTATGGAAGATTATAGAATAATCTGGAGTAGTTAACATGTTGCCTGTTCGTTGGATTGTTGCCTATTCATTCTGTAGAGAGGATTTTATGGCTGTTCCATGTACAAAAATATTTGCATTCATTATAAGCTTTTTTGAGTTGTTCGTTCACCTGGTCAGCTTTAATTTTCTTAAGAATTTTTGAGTCAATTAAACTTTCCTCACCCCATAAGATTTTTTTCACCCTGCAGCATGTACGTTGGTAAATTTCCCTGATTCTCAAATCAGTAATTTCCTGTAAATTGGGAAATTTTACATTCCGTCAAACTAAAATTCCGGCTGTGTAGGTGATTTCTCACTACATGGAGATAACCTGTGTATGTTTTTAAACTGTGCTGTACTTTTCTGCCACCAATGAAAAGCCTATGCAAGATGTAAAGCATTTTTAGCCATGTGGAAGTAACTGTTCTATAGAACGTTTTTTAGCCCTGTCATAAACGAGCAGAATTACAATAGTGGCAGAATGCTGATTTTTGCTGAACAAAGATTCTTTGTTTCGTCCATGGAAAGCTACAGCCCTTGGAGATATCTCTTTGCCAATTCATGGTTGGGCTGTGGGGAAAGAATATTAGCAATTTGCTTTAAGGAGAGAACTTTAATTGGTCTGCTTTGTGCTAACAGAAAGCACAGTGGTGGGGAAGCTTGAGGCCTTTGGGTGCAGACACACAGTCAACCTTTTCTATATGTCAGACTAGACCACACTAGACTTTGCTTTGTAGGAGTAAATACCAGACAACCCAATTGATAGAAGACACAAGTGCTCATATTCTTATATTGTACTTTGACTGCCAGAGAGCTTGTCCAAACTATGAAAAATGAATGTTTTCTTGTTTCTGTTTCATCAAAGCCTGCAAGCGAGCTAGATAATTTGGAGGAGATTCTAGATGATCTGCAGAATAGCCAGTTGTCGCAGCTTTTCCCAGATACCCGACCAGGTACTTCAGCAGGATCAGTTGACAAACAAGCCATCATCAATGACCTCATGCAGATCACAGGTGAAAACAGCCCCGGCACACCTGTTGGAGCCCAGAAACCCCAAATGCGGATGTCTCAAAGCAGTGAGTCTGAGTTGTTGCTGGACTGAAATTGTTGTGATAAGAAAAATGTAGGCTTTGCAACAGTGCCTCTGCGTCTTTCAGATTGTCTGCGCCTTTAAAAAACCCTGTAGTAATCAAACAGCACCACCTGCTGTTCTAATCCATAGGATCAAAATTTTGAAATAGATGTAGCATCTTCTGAAACCATGATATTGCACTGCTTAGGAAGCCTAAGTCACTATCGATTTAAAATATGTACTTCTTGCTGAGAAATTTTTACTTTATTTCTATCACACATTATTGACATGAAATATTACACCGTGTAAAGGACTTGATGTTTTACAGTAAAATAGATGTACTTCAGTCCATAAAACCATGAGGTCACTAAGGAAGTGCATGTCTGTGGTCATGGTTTTCACAGAGAGCACTTGATAGTGGAAAGTAAAAGCTTTTCGAGTCCTTCCTACCGTATGAGCAAAGTATGATGGGATGCGTATAGGAGGTATTCCCCACCCCCAGACTTGAAAGGAGGCCTCTCAAAATCTGTATGACTTCTCACCTCAGTCACGTGTGGGGAACCACTGGTCCTCCAGATGTTGCTGAACTACAGCTCCCATCAGCCCTACATGCATGACCTATGGCAGGGGTGGTGGGAGCTGTAGTTCAGCAATAACTAGAAGTCCAAACGTCTCCCAAACCGACTTAAGTGAATGAAGAAGTCAGCACCAGACAGTTGGGCCTTCTTCTTGCTTCACTTAACAGGCAAGTGTTGCTGTGTGAACCGTTTTTAATAGTGTGCGCTATTAGGACTTTTAACTGCCACCCAGCTTTCCAAATCACTGACTATTCTCATGTTTCAACATAATGTGTGTGTTTTTTCTGTTTCTGAACCACACAACCCCATCTGCATCTCCAGGTTTACTCACAGAGCCCCCCCCCCTTTCCGCACACCTGCTACAACAGATCTGTGCATAGAAACGTACATCTGCCTGTAAATCACTGTTCCTAGTTTAATCCAAGCAAGTGAATGTGCTTTCAGCTATAAAAAGTAGGGAATGGGAGGACATGGGCTTCAAATGAATTTAATTGAATTATTATTATTATTATTATTATTATTATTATTATTATTATTATATAACATTTGTTTTAAATGAAGTGAGTAAATTACAAGGTTAATATCCTGTTAGGCAAAGTTTTGTGTGTGAAAACCAATTTCTAAAAATAAGCAGGTCCCAAAAAGTTGCAGGGAAATCTTTCTTAAAATACCTTGTTTAAATATTTACCTTTCAGCTAACCACAGAGGCCTCCAATATATAGGTGTTTATTTCAGTAAAATAGTGTGTTAAGCAGAAGTATTCTTCATTTTATTTTTTAAATTGGATATTGTCCTGTGTAAATATCCACATATGCAAAAAGAGTAATATATATTTTGAAAGTGTGGGGTGAGTGTGGAATATATATTTCTAACCATGACATTCTCGTGTTAGTCTCTCAGAAATAAGGCAAAACATTATGAGCCATTCATAAGCCATTCACTCTTCTACATTGGTGCGTGTTTCTGCAAGTTGCTTTTTGAAATATTGTATATACTGTTTTGAAACATCATCTCAGTGTTGTTGTTTTTTAAAAAAATATACCTCCAATCTCTCAACTATTTTTCATCTTTTTAGCTTTTACCAATGCAAGGCAAGCTCAGTTGGGAAGGATGTTACCAAACCAGAATTTACAACTTGACATCGCATTGCAAAACCCACCAGGTGCTGGAGCTTTCCCACCCATAAGAAACAACAGTCCATATTCAGTCATACCTCAGCCCGGAATGATGGGCAGTCAAGGAATGATGGGAAATCAAGGAAATCTTGGGAATAGTAGCCCAGGTAACTTAAATACTCTCTTTTTGTGTGATGTTTCACATGGACTGGAATCTGCAGGAGTGACTAGTGGGGAGCAGCATCACTGGACTCCCAGTAATGGCATTATTGTCACTTACCAGAGAGGGGAGGCTGGTGTTATGCGACTGCACCACAGCAGGAGCACTGGATTGCCACAGGACTCACCTCCCCACCCCCTCCCCCTCCCAGTAAGCAGCAGCGATACTACTGCTGGGAGGCCAGAAGCTTGCCATGCCCCTTCTCACCAGTCCATCTTGAGAACTTTATTATTGGCTTGATTAGAGCAAAAGGTTTCTACTTCTTGTGGGAAGCAAGATCATCCAAACACATATAATCATTCCTTGGATGGATAGATCTCTACAGAAAAGAGCAGGAATAGCGATTGCACCTGGCTCTGATACCGCTCACCCCATCAGTAAATGAAATTTGGGACTGCTACAATCATTGAGAGTTGGGGATTGAGAACCCAGTCCTGTGCATATTTGTTTGGAAGAAAGTCCTACTGAGTTCAGAATAGTTTGTTACATGTAAATTGTACGTAGGATTGCAGTCTTAAAATGCAGTCCTAAGACTGTTTACTTGGAAACAAGTTCCATTACATTCTATGAGGTTAAACCAATATTTTTCTACAAAAGTTGTAAAAGTTCTTTTTAAGTCTCATAGATTTATTTTTATTATAGAGATCTCTGAAACATAATGTCTGCCATTAGATTTATGATGAAAGAACTATAGATTATTGGGAATAGTTTTGAAAGAGCATATTCTTTTGCCATCATAAACGGTTCATGCAAATGACAGTTGTGTCAATACAAGGACCTGTTAAATGAAATCAGATAATGGGTGTGTCTACTCTTATCAGACTTAGCTCAGGTCAAAAATTTAACCTACAGAGTTGCCATAATCAAAACACTATGTTGGAGAGGAGGAGGTTTGGAGGAAGGTGTTGCATTTGAAATGCCATCTGATTTAGTATGCTAATTTCTAAAATAGTTTCCAAAGAACAATCAAAACTTAGTACATCTCTCAATACTTGATTTAACCTTTTCTGTGTTCATTTTAGTAGGGATGATGGGTAGTAATGCTCCTCGGCCTACCATGCCATCAGGAGATTGGGGAACCCAAGGTGCTGCTGTGAGGGTGACCTGTGCTCCAACAACGAGTGCCATGAACAGGCCAATCCAAGGAGGCATGATACGTAACCCAACATCCAGCCTACCTATGAGACCTAATAGTCAACCTGGTCCAAGGCAGATGCTTCAATCTCAAGTCATGAATATGGGTAAGCTGGAGCGTGGTCGTAGTCTGTTCCGCTTTTAATAGGTTTTGCATGATGACATTGTTATGGACCACAGTCGCTAAGTGTAATTAGATGCTGTTTAGGAATTGGGAACTTGAGAATACCTTGTGCTATGATTTTTTTATATATATATACTTCTGTAAACATAGTGGAACAGATTTATATTTCTTTTAGGAGTTGTATGTAGTGTGTTATCTGAACTGCAATGTTGGGCTCCATCAAGTCCTGCCACGAGCACAGTGTCCACAGGCAAAAAGAGATCCCTCAAGGGTATAAAGTGTAAATAGTGTTTTAAGAAAAAGATGGTATGCATGGCGAACTTTGCAAGGCCGTTGTTCTTAAAAGAGTTATTACCAGTTCCAGTGAGATGTGATATATCATTGATTTCCTTTCCTCAGGGGCTTCTGAACTAGAGATGAATATGGGAGGACCCCAGTATACCCAGCAGCAGGCTCCTCCAAATCAGACTGCCCCATGGCCAGACAGTATCTTGCCCATAGATCAGACATCTTTTGGCAATCAGAACCGGTAAGTCTTTTATTTAATGGTTGTCTTTGGTACATCTTTCATTTTATATACTGTATCCAGGTGGAAAGTTTACAGTTTCACATTTGCAAGCGCTTATTGAATACATTTGCTTATTGTGTATTGGCCATCCTTGCCTAGCCTTACTTCACAGAATCAGAATAGTGGAAGTGGATGCGTTTAGGCACTGTCAGTTAGGTAGATGTGTTTAGAGGAGAAAAGTGGTACACTGTACCCTACCTTGCTCCTTTTGGGATTAGCTGTATGAATTTTCCCCTTGATACAAGTTCAGCTTAACTAGGAATTCTAGATGATGTTAGAAAGTTGAACTCTACCTGAAGTTGTAGTGGTGTTTTTGTTTTGTTTTTAATTTAGCCAGTGCTTTTTCCCCTGGGGGTTCTCAGGGGTATGCAGTACCGGCACCTCCCCCTAATTGTTAAAAGTGTGGTACTTACTATAGCAAACTTAAAATAAATGTAAGATTAATATATATTAATAACTGTTCAGAACTTCTAAAATTCTTACATTAGCAGTTTAAAAGTAAAATGGAATTTTGATAATGAAATCAAAATAAAATGGAACTTGGGTTCCATTTAATATGTAACTAAAATTTTAATAGAGTAGAATAAGTAATGTGAGTCTGATTAATTCAAGACATAAGATGTACCTTAAAATAACTTTTGTATAGCAAGAAAATAATACAAATAATCTGTAATTTTGATTGCAGTTGTGTGTATAAATTGATGGAAATGTGTTTTGTTTTTGTTTGTTTTTAAAAAAACGGTTTAAAACTTGTTTACAGTATCTTTTAGTCGGTTTTGCTTGTTGTTTATCTTACCATGTTTTCCAATATTCCTGTAGTTGCAGTGACAATATGCACAAAATACTGCTTTGCATGATTAAATCAGTGGCAATGTTACAAACTAAAAAGATTCACTGCTGAATCATTGAAAAGCACTATACAGTACAATGAACTATTGTATAGCTTTTGTACTATGTTATTATAGCTTACATTATACTGTGTATTTAGTTTGTGATTTTGAGTTTTTACTCCTTGCTAGTAAAGTAGAAGACTTATTTCATTGTGGATGTTAAACCTTGTTCTTACGTTAAAAATCAACATTATCTTGTTAAAACAAATGTAATATATTTATTTTACATTACTTATACACTATGCTCCCTGAAGAAGATTTTCTGAAGGGGACCATACAAGCCTCCTATAAAATTTAGTATCAAAACAATACCAAATTTTAATAATAAAATTCATCCATATAAACAACACAAAAATAGCACCACACTAATGAAGAAAATTAAGTGAATGCCTTGGTGAACGGTGGACACTTAACTCGAGATTGAAAGTCAAGACTCTGAGAACCCAAGTCCCTTCTGAATAGCTGCGGAGGGAGAGTGCAGTTTGCAACAGGAAAGTGGCAGGTGGGAGAAGGGATCTTCACTTTCCCTGTGCTTGCCACTTTTATCTTCCCTTCCTTCCTGCAGACCTGTTTGCTGCATCATTGGAAGAAAAGCAGCTGAAGAGGGTTGCAAGGGGAAAACAGCAAGCAAGGGGGAAATCTGTTCTCTCTTGCTTGCCTTCTCTGCTCCAGATTGTGTTCTCATTCATTCTGCTTTGTGGCTGCTTGGTCTGTTGCTGAATGTGTGGTCCTGTTCCATAACATAAGAGGCCACAACTGATACAGTTCTGCTTCGTGCCTTCGGAAGTGAATGGAAAATAGGCATTTCACAATTACAGTGGTATCTGAAGAAGTGTGCATGCACATGAAAGCTCATACCAAGAACAAACTTAGTTGGTCTCTAAAGTGCTACTGGAAGGAATTTTTTTAGTTTGTTTCGACTACAGCAGACCAACACGGCTACCTACCTGTAACATTATACCAGTGAGCTTTATTGCTTCATTTCAGCCCTTTCATCATTATATAATACTAACTGAATTTTGCATCACATGTGTGATGCATTTAGTGCTGCTTGTTTCCTTTAATCTTGTTATTCTAATTAATTTTTTTTTTACAAAACCTAAATAATTATTCTGTTCATGTGATTACCGCATTGGCATTTATGATTTACCACTCTGTTTTCACGCGGGTGGTTTGATTTCATCACCTTTGAGGACAAAGCATGTTAAATTTCACTATCTTTTGTGGGTATGTTATCAGGAACAAGCAGTGATCTGTATATGGTACAGAATAAGGAAAGAAACCATCAGCTTCTGTGTTGTCTGATTTAAATGATCTGATTAGGGTTATCATCAGTCATATAGCTTTTTACAAAATTAAGCTGTCAGAATAGAATAGATGGTCATGAATAAGAACAGAATGTATTGGTGTAAATCAGTATCGTGGCTTAGCGCTGCCGTTTCCCTGATTGATTGAGTTTGGCAAGTAGGGCAATCATGTGCTAAAGGCTGGAAAGGAGAAATGGCTTCTTCACCATAGCTTTGGAATAAATCTGTAAAATCCTAGGTTTATGACTTAGGGAAACTTGGAAATACATGGTTTTGTTTTGTTCTTAAGGTTGGTCTTTGATCAGGTTAAAAGTGATTACTGCAGAAAATGGCATCTTGTTTCTAAGCAAGCTTTAGGACAGGGGTAGCACCCCTGCGACCTGGCAGATGGCATTAGATTCCTGCTCCCATTAGCCCCAGCCAACACGGTCAATTGCCAAGGATTATGGGAATTATAATCCAGCAACATTTGGGGGTTCTTGGGTTCCCCAAAGCTGCTTTCAAGCCTAAATTTTAGAAAGACTAAGTTGAGTGCAATTAGCATTGCAGAGCTGACACATAAAAATGTGCGCATTAAATTCCCTAAATTAATTTGGGCCTTCTGGGTGGTGAGAGTTCTTGCTTGATTTGCTTTCAAGTTGCTTGTTTCTTTTTTCAGGCAACCGTTTGGGAGTTCTCCGGATGACTTGCTGTGTCAACACCCTGCATCAGAGTCTCCAAACGACGAAGGGACCCTCCTTGACCAGCTTTACTTGGCACTAAGAAATTTTGACGGTCTGGAAGAAATTGACAGAGCTCTTGGGATCCCAGAGCTAGTCAGCCAGGTATTGTGCTGCTATTAAGCATTTCTGAAAATATATGTAGCTAAGGTAATTTCAGTAGTGAGATTTCTTTTTTCAAACGGACTTCAAATGCTGACCTGATGTAATAATTCTAAATATCCCTCCACATATTAACACTATGGAAATTACAGTATTTCATTGATAATGCAATGTTTCCCTTTAATTTAATTTGAGATGCTTCTGCATGTAATCTCACTCCCACTCCCATCCCTAGGCAAACTGTCTCAGAGAGAGAGGGAGGAGTTCGTTTAGGTCTTAATTATAGTCTGGCAGCTGGTCCTACCCTATAAGTATGGGAACAGCATGCCTTTTGCTACACATTGGAGGGAGCAGGGAGGAAGTTTGGACTCAAGAGCCTGCAAGCAAATACCACTTGAAGCAGTGGTAGAGTGTTAACCTGTGTCACTTACCTCCTGCTCTGTCAAGCTAAAGGCAGGACTTCCTGGGGTGTGTTGCAGTATAATACTGCTCCCAGGATCCCAAGTAACATTGGTAAAAGATGGCCCAGGAGTTTTTACCTTGAAATATAACCTGAGGTGGGTCAGCAGTGGTACAAGGTATTCCAGACCGTATTTCTTTTGGAAGTATTTTGTAAAGCAGCTGGTAAGCTGCTTGTTTGCAAAGCTGAAGCTTTGTCTGTCCACTCATGGGGGCAGCCTCTAATTTACCACCCTCTTCAGTGTCATTCCAATGGCAAAAACATCATATATTAGTGTATAGATGAGGAGGTAAGGACTCCTGGGCCATCTGTTACCAATGTTACTTGGGATCCTGGGAGCAATATTATACTGCACCACACCCCAGGAGGCCTCGGGTTATATTTCAACAGCTCCTACAAGTTCTTTTGTCACGTCCATCAACAGAGATGTTCTGGAGTATTATGGTCATGATGCTTTCTTCATTATTAAAAAAACCCTCCAAATGCAATTTAGGGGATCTGACATCAGACCTCCCAAAGTTTTTATTTATATTTAAAAGCACCTGTGATGTGAGAGGGACTCTTCAGTAACTTTCTTTTTAACCATTTCTTCTGTAAGGTTTTCCTTCTAAATATAAATCCTTCCCCTCCGAAGCTGATTCTAGCCCTGCTGAGAACCATAGACAAACTTATTTTCTTGTTTTACCTCCAGCAAAAGAAACTACTGATTCATTTAAACTGGAGAAATGGTTCTGGAGTGTCTGTGGAGAGCAGGGTGAGTTAAGCACTCCTCTCTCAGAGTACCATCACTCTGGTTGCTGGAATTCTTCACCAGCTTCTGATCAGAGTTGGAGCACTCCACAACTTCCTTAAAATAGAGAAATGAAAACGTTTGTAGGGCTGATCAGGTATTTCTTGTAGCAGTTCAACCCTGGTTCACCACTGCAATCCGAGGCAAGGTTTTTTTTAATGACAAAATTAAAAGAGAGAAAAGATATGAATGGTTTAGAGCAGGGGCCTCCTGTATTGAACCAGCTCAAACATAACAGGAAATAGTAGTTTCCCACCATGTGAATGAGCAACGATGAACACCGTCTCCCCTGTCCTCACACTTGCAAGGAGGGTAGCAGAAGTTTTGGCTTCAGTTTTTATACAAGCTGTACTTTGCCCTGGCATCTGAACTTTGGAAACTGCTTACACTTGTTAGGAAATCCAGGATCAAACTGTGGCTTCTTCTGATGTCCATGAGCACAAAATGAAGAGAAGAGGGGAGTATGCAAGCCCCCAGACTCATCAAGGCTCCTCAAGAATAGTTTCCTGTTTGCATCTGAACCAGGACTGTTTATCAAGTAGTTTTTTTTCTCAATTACAGTCATACCTTGGTTCTCGAACGCCTTGGTACGCATACATTTTGACTCCCAAATGCCGCAAACTTAGAAGTAAGTGTTCTGGTTTGCGAACGTTCTTTGGAAGCCGAATGTCCGACGTGGCTTCTGCGGCTTCCGATTGAATGCCACGCCTTGGTTTTCGAACATTTTTCGGAAGTCGAATGGACTTCCAGAACGGATTCCGTTTGAGAACCAAGGTACGACTGTAGTTCTGAATGAGTCA
This sequence comes from Darevskia mixta, assembly GCA_034641385.1. Lineage (NCBI taxonomy): Eukaryota > Metazoa > Chordata > Lepidosauria > Squamata > Lacertidae > Darevskia > Darevskia mixta. The sequence continues at coordinate 4,912,237 of JAWWNH010000018.1, read as the reverse complement.
CAAGTACTAATAAATAGTAATAGAAGCATAGAATGAGTTAAAGCAAATATAGGTTTATGCTGCTCAGCTTCATACCTGTTTATTCTGCTTTATAAAAACATATATTTCTCAATAAATGTTTAAGCATTCTATGTTCATGTACATCTTGATGTTTGTTTCAGCAGAGCCAAGCTGTAGAACCAGAGCCATTCTCAAATCAGGAATCAAACATCATCCTTGAACAAAAGGCACCCATTTTCACACAGCAGTATGCATCTCAGGCTCAAATGGCCCAAGGCAACTACACACCAATGCAGGACCCAAACTTTCACCCAATGGCGCAGCGACCAGGCTATGCATCACTGCGAATGCCACCTAGGGCTGCCCTGAGGCCTGCTGGCATAGTGCAAAACCAGCCAAATCAGCTAAGGCTACAGCTGCAGCATAGACTTCAAGCACAGCAGGTATTTCATGTTTTTATGCTCTCTGTTGATGCTTTTACCAGCATGCATAGAATCGTAGAGTTCGAAGGTTCCCCAAGGGTCATCAAGTCCAACCCCCTACAATTCAGGAATCTCAGCTTAAAGCATCCATGACAGATGGCCATCCATCCTCTGCTTAAAAACCTCCAAAGAAGAGGAGTCCACCACTTTCGGGGGAGAACATTCAATTTCGAACAGCTCTTTCCATAAGAAAGTTGTTCCTCAAGAAGCACAGTATCGTAAAACCAAAGCTTGCCATCAAAGCAGAATTCTTTCTTACACTGCCTTATATGACCGACTTGTTTATCCTGTTTTTCCCCTTGTCCTAGAATCGCCAGCCACTCATGAATCAGATCAGCAATGTTTCCAATATGAATCTGTCTCTGAGACCTGGAGTACCTACACAGGTGAGGGAACAGGTATTGAAAATGTTTCTATTCTGACATACCCAGTTGATCCCTGTACTTATCATCTTATCAGCAGGTCCCTTCTGTACAACATTGGTATTATTATTATTATTATTATTATTATTATTAACTCTTATTATTATTATTACTACTACTACTACTACTACATTTCTATATTGTCCTTCATTCAAAGATCACAGGATAGTTTAAAATAAGGCCTTTGGATTCCCTCCCATGAAATATTAGGCACCATTTCTTTTGTCTTTTTGGTGCCTACCTCGTTCAACAAGCCTTTTAAAGAAGAGATCTTTCGCAGTCTGCCTCTGTGTTTAGCTAATTTAATTGTTCTTTCACTTGTGTGCTTCCTTTTAAGAGGAAGGGCAGGAAATTAATTTAATAAATAAAATGTTGTATAAAACTTGGTAGTCCATGATTTTTACTATATTATACTGATGTTACCGATGTTGCAGTCTCTGTCACTGTACACATTGCCGTTGTGCAGCTCTGTTTCCTTGCTTTTGGTGAAATGACTAATTCCATCTCGAAGAATATTATAGTCACAGTTTAATCTGTGGAGTAGGAAATTGTGAAGCTCTTTCATGCTGTACCAGAAGCTGTATGGGTATGCTTCTGCGTAGCTTTTGGAGAGGCAGAGAATTTCTCTATGTTCCCTAAGCAGGCCATATGCAAACTGACCACAGACCAGGGGTCGGCAACCCGCGGCTCTGGAGCCGCATGTGGCTCCTTTGCACCTATGCTGCGGCTCCGGAGAGCGGATACTAGTCCAGTATCCCGGTTTGGCTGGGCTGGGAAATCCTGGCGCTGCGGTTCCAGAGCGCGGATACTAGGGGTGGAAAGGGGTGTGGCCAGCGCCGCACAGGCTGCTGGGCTGGCCAGCCCTCGTGTGCCAGGCGGGGAAAGGGGTGTGGCCGGCGTTTTCATGCGCTCACCGCCCATGCCCAGCCTGGGCTCCGTGGCTGCGGCGGCTGGAGCAGCAGGGAGAGCCTTTCCTCTCCCTGCACAGGAGCGCTTTGGGCTTGCCGCCCACGCCCAGCCTGGGCTCCGTGGCTGCGGCGGCTGGAGCGGCGGGGAGACCCTTTCCTGGAGCAGCAGGGAGAGCCTTTCCTCTCCCTGCACAGGAGCGCTTTGGGCTTGCCGCCCACGCCCAGCCTGGGCTCCGTGGCTGCGGCGGCTGGAGCGGCGGGGACATGGGCGTAGCCAGAGGGGGGCAGGTGCCCCCCCTAGAAGATCCCAGCAGGCTTCGTGGGGTTGTGTTTACAAACTGGCGGCAGTGTCGGAGGAAGGGGGGAATCACAAAGCACCTGAAAGCGCCGGGCGCACCAATTGCTAGCCCTGGTGGGCGGGCGGATGGCGCAGCTGCGCCAATCGGCAGCCCCAGCGGGGCTCTTTCCCTCCCGGCAAAGAGGGAGCAAGTTCTTCTTCCCCACCTCGGCCTCAGCATTTAAAGGCCACTCTCGGCATAATGGAAGGGAAAGGAGCCCCAGCCGGGAAGGAGAAGGAGAGCTCGTAGCGGCTGCCAGGGGGGAGGGAGGAAGGACCGACCTCGTCTCTTGTGCTGTCGTATTTTTATTTTAAACCGCCGCCCTCCACCACAACAGCCACGCCACCACTCCCCTCTTAAATTTTCTCCCTCCCGGCAAAGCGGCTCCCCTCCCCCAAGCAGCAGCAACGGCAAAGTTGCTCCTCGTCCTCCCTCCCCGGCTCCTTGTCAAACTGCAAAGCGGCTTCCCCTTCCCCCACCACTGGGGCAGGCACGGCACCTCCTTGTTTTGCTTTTCAAAAGGGAGAATAACCCATCCTTTGATTTCCCCTCTTGTCTTTTTCTTTGGTGTTGTTTGTGTGTCTCGGTCTCCCTTTCCTCTGCCGGCTGAGGCAGCAAACCAGAGCGCTTCTGTCTCCCAGCCCCTCACCAGACTCAGCTAAAAGAAGAGGGAGAAACTTCAGCGGCCAAACAAAATCACAAGCGGATCTGTGTTGGGAGGCACACTTAGCCTCCCTCCTCCAGGTCATTTTCACCCAATGCATTGTCAAATTCACCTCTGCAAAAGAGCGTTCTGCTTTAAATGTCCCGTTCAAACCTCACTTCACCCTTCTGCTTCTTTCTCTCCTCCTAGATCAGCTCCTCTCTCTTTCTCTTTCTCTTTCTTTCTCTCTCTCTCTCTCTCTCCCTCCCCTCCCCACACCTTGGATCGTCATGATGCAAACCCAAGATAGGCATTTGTATTATTTAATATTCTTTGTTATTGGGAACACACTTCTTGGGGGGAGGGTGTCAAGTTTTGTAAGGACAGGTAACAGAAGGCACCCCACCTATAAAGTCTTTGCTGGAGAGAAAATGTGTCTGAAGATCTGCATATGACCTTGTCCACCTGCCTCCCCCCTTTCGTCTTCTTCCCAGGAGTGGGTGAGGGGTTAAAATGAGAAGGAGCTGGATTTGATTTGATCACTGGCAGATTATAAATCCTATCTAAGATAAAATGGATCAGCCCTATATAGATAGATCCCCAACCAAGCTCTCCTGGGCAGCCCCGTTGCCAGTGTGGAGCGCTCCTTCAGCTCACCGGGTCTGGCCTGATGAATGGGGCTTGGGCTAAACTTGTACAATGACAATAAAGATATATACATATTAAGGTAAGAAACAATATATGCAGTGTTATATTTGTTTTAAATGTCGCAATGGTTTTGCGGCTCCCAGTTTTTTTTTTTCCTTCGGAAATGGGTCCAAGTGGCTCTTTTTGTCTTAAAGGTTGCAGACCCCTGCCACAGACCATGCATTCAAATCTGCAACTCTTGTTGCATATTAATTTATCCTGAAGAATAAGAGGTAGCCAATGTGGTTCCCTCCAGGTATTGTTGGGCTAGACATCTTTAAATGAATCCAAATATTCTAAGCAGGGATGACATCGTTTTCTCTGAGTTTTAAAACTTGTTTCATGATATCTGAAACAGCTTGAAATGGTGGAAAGCTTTCAGGATCTTGTGAGAGGTTTTATGCTTTTTGTCAGAAAGGTGTCTCTTATGAATATTTTTAACTTGAGAAAGAAAGTGTGAGAGCTATTTTTAATTTTATTCAAATCAGCATAGCTTTCTTTATTCAATTTACGGATGTGAGAAGTGCACACTCTGATTTTAGGCTATGGTGTGGATGAGTAAATTTAGATTCTGGACTTAATTGTATTACAGGGTTCACGATTTTTTATGGTAATATGTTTTCTCCATGTACTACAAAATGTAGTAATCCTGCCCTGCTGTTTCAGGGGCTCTCCTGCTCACTCTGCTGTGTACAGGCTGTACTTCTGCTCAAAATTTGGGCCTTCAGCAACACTGAATTTAGACATCATTTAGAAAAATTGCCTTATTCTAGGAATTCATATCAGTCACCTATGGTAATCTGTGTATCTGTTTTAGAATTTATCACCCCAGAATGAGAGATCATAGGCCAGCTGAAGAGCACATTTATATGCTGCATGCAAAGGTTGCAGCTTCAATCCATGGTATTTCTAGTTAAAACTGTGCCTGAGCCCTAATCCAAGTAGACAGTAGTGAGCTAGGTAGATAAATAAATAATCTGTCTGGCCTGGTATTAAACAGCTTCATATGTTACGTGCCAGAAAGGTGGCTCTTCACTCGATTATTGTAAAGTTGCAAGGGTTTTGGTTTTTTAGTAGCCAGGCTGATGGAAATGCCTTGCTAATCATATGTGTTGATGCAGTTTTTTGTTTACCCTGCAGGGACCCATCAATTCCCAGATGCTAGCCCAGAGGCAGAGGGAGATACTGAGCCAGCACCTGAGGCATAGGCAGATGCAGCAGCAAGTGCAGCAGCGAACGCTGATGATGCGAGGACAGAGTATGAATATGACGCCAAGTATGGTGGCCTCCGGTGGCATACCAGCAACAATGAGCAACCCGCGGATTCCCCAGGCAAATGCCCAGCAATTTCCATTTCCTCCAAACTATGGTATTGCACTTATTTCAACACCTTTCATCCATCACAATATTCTCAACTCCTGGATCACAGCTCCTTTCCTACAGTTCCCAGATGAGACACACCATCTGGAATCTGGAGATACTGGGAATTTGTGGGGAGGGATGATGGTAGCATTTGAACTTGTCAGGATTCTCAAAATGCAATACAGTATGTTTCTGGTTTATTACAAAACTACCAAAAACACATTGGTTTTGCTAAAAAGTCGTATATCACAAAACAAAGTAAACTGAACTTTATCCCATTTCTTCGGTACCTCAAAAAAAGATGATGATATTAGTCTTCAACAGGATTTTTTTCACTGTAGTTTATGGTAGCCTTGCTTTGTCCTTGTCCAAAAAAGTCCCCTCAAAATAGATTCCATTACTACTGTACTCCTAGTTACACACTTCTGGCTGAATTGTAGTGTGCAGCATGAGTAAGAATCCTGTTGTGTTTTCCAGGAATAAATCAGCAGGCCGATCCAGGCTTCACTGGAGCTACCACTCCCCAAAGTCCGCTGATGTCCCCAAGAATGGCTCATACCCAGAGTCCCATGATACAACAGTCTCAGGCCAATCCTGCCTACCAATCCTCTACGGAGATGAATGGATGGGCACAAGGGAATATGGGTGGAAACAGGTACGTTTGCAACTGGGCTATGACTTACAGTACATCAGTTCTGGCCGTTGTCACATAGCTCATTCATGCATTTTTTTCAGCAATCATCCTGTTGAACCTGGCCATTCACAGAACACAGCAGTGCTGCAGACTGACACCAGAATCATTATTGGGAATCACCATGGTGAAAGAGAGTGAAATATAACGTGCCTTTTATACATGAGGCCATGTCATATGAATTGTACATTCTCTTATGGAGCTATAGGGACATATCCAGCACTGCATAGTAGTAGCAGTAGTTGTTATTATTAAATTTGTATACTGTCCTTCACCCACATATCTCAGGGCAGTTAACAACATAAAATTATAATATAAAAACCACAAAATACATAGTAAAAATAAGAACAACAAACCAATAATCCTCCTTCCCACAACACATTTAAAAGGGCATCAGATATCAATCAGCCAAAGGCCTGGTTGAAGAGAAACATTATTGCCTGGCGCCTAAAGGTATATCATAAAGACGTCAGCCGAAACTCCCTGGGGAGAGCATTCTACCAACAGGGAGCCATCGCAGAAAAGGCCCGTTCTTGCATTGGCACCCAGTGGTGTCCAAACTTTTTTCAAAGAAGGCCAGATGAAGGGCTGTGAGGGCCGACCAACGTTGTTAAACTTTTTTTAGGATTGAAGGTGTTGAGCTTTTTTTTAGGATTTTACCCCAAGAAATAAACTGCCACAGGGGCCAGATTAAACCGACCGGCAGGCCACATTAGGCCCCCAAAACGGACTTTGGACATACCTGCAAGTCTAGACCACTTATGCAATGGGATTTCCCCTTTCTGTCCACTCTCTGCATTCCCCCAACTTCTGGTTAGGGTGGGGGTGGTCTTCCTGAAGCAGATTTTGATGATGCATGGTTGGTCTGCAGTGGGGAAGAAGAGGATTTTCTATTACACAAGTGGACATCTGTTGCTCAAGCAGAACAACTATGACTAGTTTACACTTTTTTCTTATGGGGTCTCTCATTACTAAGTAGGAAATTCCATGTCACCCAGTTTTCAAAAAGATCAAGTAACCACAAAAGCATGCGAATTTCTGATTAGATTTTTATTCTGCATGTTTGTAAAACCAATCCATAATAAAATATATGTGATGTGTATTTATCAGCCATGGGCTAAAAATAAAAATCACAGTTCAATCCTTGTATTTCCAATCAGAAGTCAGTCCTATTAAATTAATTGGGACTTATTTCCAGGTAGTCGTGCATAGGAGTGAAGCAAATTTTTTGAAATAATGATGATTTTTTTTTTGTAAATTATGACTTGAAATCATCCAAGACTGCTTTTTCTTCAGTTTTCTAATATCTTGTCTGTTACAAAGACAGTGGACTAAGTAAACTACTTAGTCTTGCAGGGCTTTAAATTTTCTGCCTACTGACAGATAATTAGATAGATACATACACACACACACACATCTAGGTCACTGCATTGGTTTCTCTTGAATGAGCACGACAGCTATGTTTAGATGGCCCTAAGGTTAGCTCAGAATATTTTAAGTGTCTTTTCATCTTGATGGTAAAAGATAAGCAGGAAAAGTTTCTTTTCCAATTCATTACTCTTTTCAAGATGCTATAGATCTATTTAACGCATATATTATTTTGGCAAATTGTGGGGAGAATTTTTGCAGACCTAATCATCACATTACTTACAAGCTGAGCAAGAAATGCATGCTTTGTGCACTGATAATCAGACTCCACTTATTGAAGGCGTCCCCACATGCACTAACCTTCTGAGGTGTTCAGGAATGTTCAAGGCCTGAAGGATGAACATCTTGATTCTGACGTGCTGATGTGTACTTCGTCCTGCAGCATGTTTTCACAACAATCTCCACCACACTTCGGGCAGCAAGCAAACACCAGCATGTACAATAACAACATGAACATCAATGTATCCATGGTGACCAACACAAGCGGTATGAACAACATGAACCAGATGACAGGACAGATCAGCATGACCTCAGCAACCTCTGTGCCTACATCAGGGTTGTCCTCCATGGGTCCTGAGCAGGTGAGAGTTCTCTACCTGGTGAAATTTGTAACCAGTAGTTAATTTAATACAGCTTTTTCCAACACACATTACCAATTTTAACATTTGCCCTGGAGACACTCCTCCTCTCACAGTAACCAACTCAAAATTGGGCAAGTCAGCAAATTGTGCATAAGAATGACAGTGTAAAGAAGGGAGAGAAGTGGAGTTGAGCACATGGCACAACACCTTGTATGACATGTGCCACCTCATTCAGTCTGCTCTCTTATTTTGTTATTTTTTATGGCTAGAAAGGTGTGTGTGTGTGTGTGTGTGTGTGTGTTTGTGTGTGTGTGTGTGTGTATGCATGCATGTATGCATGCAGTGTTGTGGTTTATTCAAAGATGCTTTCTATTTCCCCCAGTGACTTACAAACGAGTCTTCTCCTTGCCATAGGTTAATGATCCTGCTATGAGAGGAGGCAATCTTTTTCCAAACCAGCTACCTGGAATGGATATGATAAAGCAGGAGGGAGATGCATCACGGGTAGGAAACGGTTCACATTTTACCTTTAATCTTTTAAGGAATAGATACAATTTTCTCCAGTTGCAAGTACTGTAATATGATTCTTCCTAAGTGGATTTCTTAGAAAACTATTCTGGCATATTCATTCTCAAAACTACGGTTGAAATAAGCCACACATATATGCACTGAGGCTTCTCTCCAAAGTTGTCCCTGTGCAAGTTGAACATACTCCCTTCCGCCAATGGGACTCCCTGCCCCTACAGTCTCCCCACACCCCTTCAGAATTTGCTCTGGAGGTTTAGACCCTTTGGAGCACATTTCGGGGCAGCTGCAAGGGGAAAGAAAAGGTGACATTGTGTTGTGCAAGTGGGATTCCACCCATGCAACACTGGATTCCACCGACAATCATGCATTGAACACCAGCTCAGCAAAATGCTTAAGGACAGAAGTGTCCAAAAGCAGGCAAAAGTCTACCATTTCTTTGGCAATCAGTGTTTATGTTTGACTCCCTTTTAATCATTCTTCTTTCACAGTACAGTGGTACCTCCAGTTGCGGCTGGGATCCGTTCCGGAGCTCCGGTCGGATCCCAAGGTTTCTGCAACTGGAGGTGCCTGTTCTGCACATGCGCACAGTGCAATAGAGCGCTTCTGCACATGCGCGTGCGGCAAAACCCAGAAATATACTTCCGGGTTTGCCGCGTGCGTATCCCGAGGGATACGTAACGAGAGGCATGTAAGTAGAGGTACCACTGTACCTTGTGTCATATATTGACCTGAAAGATCTCTTGTTTGCTCTGGTGATTTGAAGTACGCAGAAGAGTACATCATCAAAAAAAACAAAAAACAAAACCCCGCCCATCTGGCTGGGTTTCCCCAGCCACTCTGGGCAGCTTCCAACAAAAGATTAAAATACAATTCATCATCAAATATTAAAAACTTCCCTAAACAGGGCTGCCTTCAGATGTCTTCTAAAAGTCAGATAGTTCTTTATTTCTTTGACATCTGATGGGAGGGCATTCCACAGGGCGGGTGCCACCACCGAGAAGGCCCTCTGCCTGGTTCCCTGCAACTTCACTTCTCGCAGTGAGGGAACCGCCAGAAGGCCCTCGGAGCTGGACCTCAGTGTCCGGACTGAACGATGGGGGTGGAGACGCTCCTTCAGGTATACTGGGCCGAGGCCGTTTAGGGCTTTAAAGGTCAGCACCAACACTTTGAATTGTGCTCAGAAACGTACTGGGAGCCAGTGTAGGTCTTTCAGGACCGGTGTTATGTGGTCTCGGCGGCCGCTCCCAGTCACCAGTCTAGCTGTCGCATTCTGGATTAGTTGTAGTTTCTGAGTCACCTTTAAAGGTGTAGAGCGTATTGCAGTAATCCAAGCAGGAGATAACCAGAGCATGCACCACTCCTGCAAGACAGTCCACGGGCAGGTAGGGTCTCAGCCTGCGTATCAGATGGAGCTGGTAGACAGCTGCCCTGGACACAGAATTGACCTGCGCCTCCATGGACAGCTGTGAGTCCAAAATGACTCCCAGGCTGCACACCTGGTCCTTCAGAGGCACAGTTACCCTATTCAGGACCAGGGAGTCCTTCACACCCGCCCGCCCCCTGTCCCCCAAGAACAGTACATGCTCAGTTAAGCATTGCTATTAATGCCTCTTTTTCCTTTTTGGTTTTCTAGAAATATTGCTGACCCTGAAGATTGCTCATTTCTTCAACTGACTGGGTTCCCCAGCCCAGACTTCTTACCAGTTTGAAGAGCTGCATATGTTTGGTTTTGCCCCAACTATTCTGCCAGTCGGTTCTGCTGGAGAAACTAGAGTTTAGTGCTGCAAACGGAACAACGCCACTCTGAGTGGAATCAAAACCATTGTTGGTGGAGGAGCAGCCTCTTCTTTGACAGTCTGAAGCTAGCGTACAGACAGTTGCTCAGTCTGTTCACTGCATTCACCTTAGTGCAACTTAGATCTCTCCTGCAAAGTAAATGTTGATAGCCAGTTTTCATAAACCGTGTCAGATTGAATGTATTTAAATGTATGTATTTAAGGAAAACCAACCATGCTCTCATTCTGTTCTGTTTTTAGTTTTAGATCTTTATCTCTTTCTGTTTTCCTTCGCTACACAGTCTGGTGCAAAGGATTCAGTTTCATCTGGAAATAAGTGGGTTACTATTAAAACCTCCACTTTAGGAGGTGGGGCGTTAGCTGGATTACGACTCCTATAGTGCTAAATGACAAAATGTGGAGAACAGACATCTAACTAACTGTTTTGGGGGGAAAGGTTTCTAGTTGACTAGACATCCCATGCTAGAAAACAAAACCAGTCCGTTTTGAATAGGTTTACATTTGTAAACAGGTTAAAATATCCTGTGAGAGGGCTGTTTTTAAAGTTTTTTTTTGTTACTTTGAACGAAATCATGAGTCAAACCAATTTAAGTTCCCATTCAATTGATTTCAGAAACCATAAAAAAATTAACTAAAGTTAGCATCCCTTTTCTCCTGCCTTCAGTTGCCCTTTCTCTGTTTCTTTTCTTACAGGATGGAGAAATGAATAACCCTCATTGTATCCCTAGGTTTGTTACCTGAGTTCTAGGTTGCAGGTAACTAGTTGCTGAATAATCATTTTAAATAAGGGTGCATCTTTTGGTGATGGAAGTGGCAGGATTGAGACATAAAAAAATCAGAACTTAAAGGCATCTGATGTAAATGATAAAACTTAATTCCCCCCCCCCATCTCCACAACTGGGGAAAATAATGACTTAAGCTATGGCAGATATCACTACAGAGTTAACCATCATGTGTTCTAATTATTTTGAAGCAGCAGGGACTGAGGACATTTTGTAAGGTACATAAAAACCAGTTTCTATGTAAACAAGCAATAATTTAAGTTGAAGACTTTAGTGTTTTAATTGTATAATTTTGTGAGGTATACATGTTGTGGAGTTGATTTCCAAATGAGGTACTTCAGTATTAAATTAGATATCTTCATAGCTATGTGTGTCTCCTGGGGAAAAAAGTGTTTTGTAAAGGATCACAATGCCTTGATTAGACCTAATTTGTAGGCTTGAAACTTCATTTTCTAAACCTTGCGATTCTGCTCATAAAGTCATTTATCTAACCTTATATTATATGCAGCCACTGTAGGAGCCAATTCTTGACTTTTTTGTATGTTTATATTCTTTCTTAATGAATCTTAGAAAAACTGTTGTTCAGCAGGCCACTGCTTAAGGTGGTTTTACTCTTACCTGCTATGGTTCCAGTAATGTTTTAGTATAAGCTGGCATCAGTTCCTGTGGACTTAAAATACCAGGAAACTGGTTGTTTTCGACCTCCTGTTTCTCTCTTCCCCACAAACCACACACTTTCATACCTGGACTCAAAATTTTGGATGTTACTTAAAATGCAATGCATTTTATATTATCTCAATCATCATTAATGTATTTGGGAGAAGGTTTGTTAACCTTGAAATCTTGTTTGCTTGTGATGAGGGTTAAAATAGACAAAGAATCTGACTTTCATAGAGTGCTAAGAAAAAAATACGTTAAGGAATATATAGAATTCATTTCAAACCATTTGTTTCCTGTTGAGTGGCTCTCCTGTTACACTGGGAGAAACTGCGCTTCTGAGCAGTCACCCACCACTTTGTCGGTTAAACTCAAAAGTAGCTATTCAGACAACTGAGCCATCTGGTGGAAATCTATGATATGTCAGCCCTGAGCTCCATAACATTAAGAAATGTTTTTTAATATTAATAATAAAATTATGTCTGGATTAAAATTTGATCATTTTTCACCTCTAGGTTTTGGATTAAATATTTTACCTTTGAAATATTCTCTCTCAAAACATTTTTCAGTTTAAAAAGTAGGCAAATAAGTAAATTTTTAACTTGGGCCAGTTCAGAATATTTCTTCGTTTGCCCATATTTAGTTGAATTTTAAAATAAGTGGTTATATCCATCAGAAATTTTATTGGGGTCAATGAATTGAAAACAATGAGTAGGCATTTTCTCGTTATGTTAATCATGCTAGAGACAAAGGTAATGATGCCAAATCAATTTCTTTTTTATAATCAGTGTTTCTAATTCCATACACAGTCAAATTGATAGAGATAGCAATTGGATTTTATGCTGGAACATAATCAGTGTTCTCTTATAATAAGTGTGAAGGACTTAAGATGTCTTAATTTTTTTAAAAAAAATTACACATATATAACCACATGGCATAGGGGGTTGGACTAGATGTCCCTTGATGCCCCCCCAACTCTACAATTATATGAAAGCTCCATTCAACCAAATTCAGGTAAAGTGATATCAATGAAGTTGATATTTTTCAACATCTTAACAGGTAATCAAAGATTTTTTAAAAATGGGGGCCCCACCAGTCCATTAGTCTATATTAACTGAAAGCAATGTTTTTGCCATTTATATAAAGCATTTTTAATCTATGTGGGTTTTCTTTCTTTCTTTTTTTACAAAAAGGAGTTCATATGGGCTTAACACATGAAAAAGGTGGTTCAGCTCTACTTGCAAAACCCAAAGATACACAATCAGTTTTGAAATGCAACTTAAGCCATTAATTGTTGGTGTGAATTTAAAGTTTTCTAGTATTTGTATGGTAGTATTGCTACCTAAGAGCAAAAGCATTCTCTGCACAAAAGAAAATTACTGTAGTGGCTTTGGTTTTTAATTAGAATTTTCTCCCTGGTGTTTCTTTGTAGACTAAAACAAAATCTTTTTAGTTTCTTTCTACAGGTAAAGCTATGTGCAAGAACCTCAAAATGCTAAAATCTAGCATAATGCCTTAGATCTGTTTTTAAGTCTTGTATATTCCTACATAGCTGTCTGATGTATTATATTTGTATAGTGAATTGTGTACAATTTTGAAATAAGCGCATCATCACTTAGCTTTCAGTCGTTGAATAGAGATGATGGACACATTTCTTCAAGCATTGATTCTTTTTTTCCTTTTGTCATTTGTGGGTTTTATTTGTACAGTTCCTCATGAAGTTGCATCTGAGATGTGTATGAGTGTGTGTATATGAAAAGATTATACGAGGGTAAAACTAAGCAATATATAAACTATGGTTCTTCAGGAGAAAGCTTACAGTGTTTTCAGGTTGTGATTTATTTTCAAGACTGAGTTGACTCTGAACATCACTTTGTTCACCTGCATTGATGTTTGTATTTCTAGTGTGAGCAGTTTATGCAAAGGTAGATATATTCAGAGAAATTTTAAATACATTTATGCAAGTTAATATTGCTTTGCTGATGCTATTTGCTTATTTGATGTTAAATAATGCTATTGTAAATAAAGAATTCTGTTATTGCATCATTTAATAAATTTTAATGCCTTCGGGTTTTACATGGCTTTAGACATAGCAACATTTCTTCTGTTGTGCCATTTGCGCGTGCAAAAAGTTGTGCCAGGAGAGTCACAGCGTCCCAGTTGGTAGATAGCACTGAGTTGAATTAAGACAGCAGGCTTCTTCATTGGTCCTCTCAATGTACTGCCTCTAGAGCTGGCATGCTTAAGTCATTCCGTTAACGGACTCTTTAACGCCTGGATTCAAGTGCAATTAGCACAGCTTGCCATACTAAATGTGTATACCTTTGAAACCTGTGGGCAAAATCTGGCCGTTTGCTGATAAATGATCCTACTAACCAGTGTTCCCTCTCACCTGTGGCCTCATGCAGTACAGGATGAGCAGCAAAAACTGAGGGGAATGTGTGTGTGAACATGGCTGTCACTTCTGGGCTATTAAAAAGCAGTGAGCCCCACTATTCCTTTGAGGACAACTACAGCAAAGAGGATTGCACTGGCTTTGAGTGCTGCATTGGAGTAGGGTGGGTGGGTGGTGGAAGAGAGAGACAACTTTCAGGAAATGCAGGGCTTAAAAAAAGAGGCAATGGAAGAACTTGACCCACTATGCAAGCCCTTTTTCTATTACTATTTCAACATTAGTGTCTCAGTTGCTATCTGAGCCATCTTAAAGAGCCTGTATAATGTAAACTGGTTGCAAGAAACATTTGAAAACCCCCAACAACTTCTATGGAGCTGTGATTATAGCATTATAGCACCGTAAGAACCATTCCTACACACAAATCCTGCATATCAGGGCCCCTAACAGTACTATATCTTTTGCTGATGAAAACTATGACACGGAAAGGATTGTAAGTGGTGGGAAACAACTCTTCTGTGTGGCATACAAACACAGATACACATTTCTGGGGAGGTATTGCAGCCAAATAGTGCTGCTCAAACTTTGTTGCGGAGTAGAGACTATTCTCATTAGCTTTTTCTTTAAGACACAGGAAGTTGCCTTATACCAAATCAGACCTCTGCTTCATTTAGCTCAGTATTGTCTACACTGACTGTAGCTCTCCAGATTTCTAGAAGAGAAGGGTTCCCAGAATCATAGAAACATAAAAGTTGGAAGGGACCCTTAGGATCCTCTAGTCCAACCCCCTGCAATGCAGGAATATGCAGCTGTCCCTTATGGGGATCATACCTGCAACCTTGGCGTTAACCAACACCATGCTCTAACCAGCTAAGCTATCTAGCTGCCAACTGAGCTATAACTGGAGATGCCAAGGATTGAACCTGGAAACTCCTGCATACAAAGTCAGGTGCTGTGCTACTGCACACAGGATCCTTCCCTAAATATATACCTCCCCATCTTTTCAGCACCACCACAACTTACTACATTTCTTTGCATCACCCAATGAAATAGACTGATAGATTTAAGTGCAAGGGTTGACATTTCATTTTTGGCAGATTGGAAATAATTTTATTCTGGGTTTCATTAGCTATAATGCTCACTGAAGAGTATATTGAATTTTCTGGGTTATCTGCTGTGTCAGATGTGGGCCGGTCCACTGTCCCTCAGACCATGTGGTGGGCTGGACTGTATTGGGGGGGGGGGATGAACGAATTCCTATGCCCCACAAATAACACAGAGATGCATTTTAAATAAAAGCACAAATTCTACTCATAAAAACACCACGCCGGCCCCACAAATAACCTAGAGATGCATTTTAAATAAAAGGACACATTCTACTCATGTAAGAACACGCTGATTCCCGGACTGTCCGCGGACCAGATTTAGAAGTCGATTGGGCCGCATCCAGCCAACGGGCCTTAGGTTGCCTACCCCTGTGCTACATAGACCTGAGTTACATGCTGCCTATCATTCTGAACAGTGGAGCATATCAGGAGAGACCACCACCACCTTTGACAGATTCTCCCAGTTCTATACCTCAGTAGCAAGTTGGCTTTTCTTAGGCAGGTGCTTTTACCTCTCGGTCAACTACATTTTGGGGCTATTGGAAGTTCTTTCTAATATCCTTTTGAGGCCTCCTCCTAAGTGGTCACTGGTGTCATTGGGGCAGGCAGCCTGAGCCCCCTTCAGCAAAAATTGCAGGAGGGCCTCCAAATTCAAAAGGGCTAGTTTTCCATATCTTGAAGTAAGTAGAGTAAACACATTGATATCTAACAGGGCATTGCTCCTGTTTTCAAAATTCATTCCAAACTATTCCCAACTCTGATTGCTCTGAAAGGAAACTTATCAGACACTGATCACCCTGCACATGAGGCACTTTAGGCTATAATATATCTATAGCCTAATTCTTTGGCAATGCACAGTCATTTTGTTGACCTGCTTTCAGCTTTGTACTTATCCAAGGTTTCAAGCCAAATAGGGGAAAACCAAAATGGCAAGTCCAAGTATTACTAGTCTGGCAACTATTCTAAGTACCTCCTGCACCAGAAAGCCAAGGCTACACCATCAAACCCCAGTGGAAAGGAATGAACCTCCCTACCTGACAAAAATCAATTAAAAAAATTCTGAGGAAAACTGCTACTTAACCCCAAGAGGTGGGACTAACCACACAAAGCAAAAATCTGGGGCAAGGAGCAGGGAAACTACTGCAGAACAAAACCGCAAAGACAAAGGTGGTGTCAGAGAGCAGCTTCAAATGACCCACTGAGCACTTCCAGCATTCATGCCTTGTGCTTTCTCCATCAGTGGGAATGAAAAGTAAGCCGCAGGAATGGCATTCACATCTATCACTATCTAGATGGCATTCTGTAGCAGGTGTGTCTGAAAGTACAAGTAACACCAAATAAGCTCACACTAATGTTTTATTGCCAACTGGAAAAAAGACTTTGGTGCAGATTATCTAGCATCTAGATTCAGTTTTTTACTTGACATTCTTACTTTCTGACAGAGTGATTAAAGTGGTTGTCCATCGATAGGAACTACTCAGCACGGTCAGAACTGAAACCTTGCACAACCTTTGGAGCTCAGTGATCTCATATTCTGAAAGGATGGTTTGGCCTGCAAAGTCAACCTTCTGGGTGCAACTCTGCTGCTAAACAGGCTGTGCTTGAAAGGGGAACTGGTGTTTCTTGGGATACAGCTTGGGCAGGGGTTTTTTTCTCCATTAGTGAAGGATGCAAATAATGTGAAGATCCCCTTTGTGGTCTCCACCAGGAGCTGATCTTAGTTCTGCATATGCAATGCAATTTTATCCATGCTTATTATGCTTACTCCTTTGTAAACCACTTCCCACGAAACACTGGTCATTGTAGCTCTGAGGTGAATAGGAATCCCCCTTAAAATTCAGCCCCGTTAAACTACAGTTCCCAGGATTCTTTGGGGAAAGTCATGATAGTTTAAAGTGCTGTGTTGCTGCTTTAGATGTATAGTGCCTAAGGAAATCAGAGCAAAGAACCTTCCTCCCACGCTTTGTTGTCGGGGAAAACATTGCCAGTTATCAAGAACTAATGGAAGTGGCCATGTTCTTCCTAAAGACATGCAGCTGCAAATAGCTCCCTCTAGTGTCAGTGGAATATATTTGCACTCAAGGCAATATTTCAGACAAAGTTAAGTCAACCGTCTCCTGACTGCTTGTATAAGAAACAATTGCTGCTCAGACACCCCAAGAGCGTATTAAACATTTCGCACTTACCCGAAGTTCCGAGGGATCCAATACTGATTTTGGCATGATGAGTAAAGCACGTATGTTGGGGAAGAATCTGCCCCCAACGCATCGTTGGGCGAACCTGGGTTGCAGCCTGCTGCCAGCTCACGGCCAACATCTACGGGACTATCTTTGCACTCTGTTCCACCTTGCTTTGGGCAGCAAGTCCCTTTTCCTTTGTTTCCCCTTCTTCCTGTCCCTTTCACTCTCCCTCGATAACTTTGTTGAGATCTGCCGGACAGACAGCTTTGGAGGGGGCTGCATGAAGAAATCGAACAGGCGTCGTGGCGAAGAAAAAACTAGGAGACCAGAATTTTCGCAGCTCCGGAAGTTCAGCAGGGTATCTGCGCCTTCGCTTGCTCCCCTTCGTTTCTCTGAGCCGCTGGAGCCCTGGCTGCATCCTGCACGGGGGTCCTTTTTTCCAGAGCGAAACCCAAAGCGCCCGTCTCTTTTCTCTGCCGAATTGCCTGTTACTAGCAGGCATACACAGCCGCCGGGCACACACAGCCGACGCTTACACCCCTTCCGTGGATCTCTTTGAAACCAAAGTCAGATTGGCTATAGGACTCTGGTAGCCGTTGCCCATTCATTGACCGCAGTGCAGACTTTAAAAAGCAGGTCCTGTGGCTTGGATGTTGGGTTGCTGCCCCTCCAGGGTCATATAAATCGCTGCGGTGAGTTGGAAGCGATGCTCCGCCTCCGCGGATGCTGGCTGGCTGGCTGGCTGGCTGGCTTGCTTTCTTCTCCTCTCCGGTTTGTTCTATCCCGGAGACAAAGCCTTCCTTAAAAGATCTTACTTAGAAGATCCCCTGAGCGGAGGAGCTGTGCTCTTCGCTTCCTCCTCCACACTTAAAAAAAAAAGTTGTATTTATTATATTGCATGTCGAAGTTGCGAAGTGGAATACTTGGAGCAGGGCGGCCAGCTGCAAAAGAGGACCAGGCACCCGCACTTTTGAGAATTGCGTAGAATAAGAGGGAGGCTTCCGTAGAGACAGCTTGGTGCGCGAGCTGCTCCTGCAGAAATTCTAAGTTGATGATTCTGGAGGAGTCCTGGCAGCGCTAGTTGGGTGTAGAAGGCCCATGGACATTCATTGGGGCCCTGCCTTTCCTTCAGTTTCTTCCCCCCACCCTTCGGTTTGTAATAATGTTATCATAGGTGAACTTGTCACTAAAATATAGCGTACCGGCAAGATAATAATTCACTGTTGATAGCAAGCATTGTGCATGTGTGTGGGTTTTTTAAAATTAAATTAATTCTGGCTATTAAAATGCATGTAATTGGCTCCCTCCAAGTAAGCGTACTTGGAAACGGACGGTGCATAGTATACCATGGGTAGTAATAAATATTTCAGCGGCTTGGTAGTGTACAGAAATCTCTTCTTCACAGAGAGATCTCCAGGATACATTTTTTAAAAAAAATTATTCAAACAACTACATTTCCAAAAGCAGAACAGCCTGATCAAAGTGTGTTTTGACTGCATAATTTGGGAGTACTATGAGAATAAGTTCAATAGGGGGATCTACACAGTTCTTAAAAGGACGGATTTCAATAGAAAAACAACATTAACAAAATCTCAATGCATCTCATGGTGTGCTGCTCTAAAGGGCAGTGGGAAAATGGGGGTAAGAAATTGACATTGGCTTTCAAAACACCCAAAGTTTATAATAAACATTTCGGGCGTGCCACTCTTTGGAAACTCTTTCCCGCTGTTATTGTGCCCCTGTGAAAGTAACGTAAGCCGGGTTGTAGCTGACAACATCATACTCAGAGTAAACCTACTGGACTCAATGGATTTTAGTCCACATTTATTTCTACTCTTAATATGACCTAAATACAACTCCTTAGTCTTTAAATGCTCTTGTATCAGATCTTTGTTTGCTTGATGGTAATTGGGGGGGTGTTGATTTTCTTTGATGCCAACCTTCCTGCGTCTTTGTCTCATTGTGAAAAAGTGGCTGGCCTCCCTAGTCCAAAGTTTATGAGCCGCATTTTTAGACTTCCACACGCCATTGCTCACAGCTGCCCCCGTAACACATTCGTATGTGTAGAAGAGTTTGCGTTCTTAACGGGCAACGCTCCCTAACGCGATTTCTCCTAATTTTCCCACGACTGTGAACACACCCAATGTTGATGGGCATGGCCATTAAAATGATGGTCGTGCGCCACATCTTGTGATCAGTTGTGGGGGGGGAGGGGGGTGATTATCTGCCCCACCCCGCATGTTTTATTCAAGTTGGCACCCCTGGTGGGTGAAAATTACAATGCAAGAGAAAACCTTCTCGCTTTATCTCCCTTGTCCCTTTCCCCCCCTTCAAGTTATAACCGACATCAGTTACATTATCAAAGGTTCCCTTACCTTTGCCAGTTTCACCAGAGGGCTGTGAAATTTGGAGGCCGTCTGTGTTTTTTATTAAATTGATAGGGCTTCCTGTCGCTCTGTCATTTTCGGTTGAAGCCAGAGATGAGCCAAAATGACATGGACTGGACAAGGACTTCCTGGACCCTTTAAGGAATAATAGGGAAAACGTAGGCTGTGAGTGGTCGCAAAGCACATTAAAAGTCGGGGAATTCTCTTGACAGTTCGTAAAACGCTTTAAAATGCGCGCGTGGTCTTTCTCTTTAAGAAAAAAGCCCCCAAGATTTTATTCTGGGCAAACTGATCTATGATTCCAGCCTACCCTCCAGTTAAATAATTCTGAAAGGGAGGGGTGTAAATTGGTGTGTTTGTGTGTTCCTATTATCTCAACCTGATTCACACGTGGGTGCTTGTGCTACCGGGAGGAAGCCTAAGGAACATGGGGAGAATGAACACAATTAACAGTTGTGTTAATTTCAGCAGGTGTAGTAGGTCACATGGCAAACTATCCCTAATAAAATCCCGTCTTCTGCAGCTCCTCCTCCTTTCTTCCATCTGGCTACACTAGCAGCTGCTGGTAGGTATCTGTGCGTTTTCTCAAACTCAAATGTTCGTAGGGAGAAAAGGGACAAAACAAGAAGCGCTTCCACAGCCACCTTCCTTTGGAGAATCTCCCGGCAGCTCCTCCTATTCAATAAAACCCCTTTTGCAACATTAAAAGTAGATCAGACACGTTGGAGGCGGGTGCGGGGAATTAAGGGGACGGAACGCGATTGGGACTTACAGTCAAGTAGTTATCTATTTCTCTGTTCCAAATTTATTTATTTATTTAGGCCGCCCCCTTTATTCCCAGGCAATGCCTTTGTCCTTCCCCTCCCCTTTGGGAGGTTCTACTCTTAGGAAACAATGTTTGCCCAGAAAACGCCTCATGCGGCACAATCTTATACAAAACTGTTCAATAAGAAGCCCCACCGTGTTTAATTGGTTTACTCCCAGGAATATGTTCGCAGAGCAGCCGCTGGGAAGTGTGATGGGCGAAACTGGATGCGATCATGTTGCACGGTTTCTTGCATTTCCCAATAAGAGATAACCGTATTAGTTTATTTTAGGGGGGGGGATATGCATAATCTTGAGGCACTTTGAAGGCTATCAGATTTATTCCGGCATAAGATATCGTGGACCATTCAGATGCATGAAATGTTTTCCTGTGTTGAAAGTATAATATGCTTCCATATGCTGTTGCGGGGAGGGGGTGTAAACGGTGAAGTCAGAAGGATACTACAGTATGCAGAAAGTACGAACGAGCAAGTGACAGTCACATAAACAGAATGCGGCATACTGTAATTTACAGCTACCCTGTTTCTCCTAAAATAAGACGTAGCCATAAAATAAGCCGTAGCAGGATTTATACGCATTTGTGAAATATAAGCCATACCCCAAAAATAAGCCATACCCTGAAAATAAGACATAGTGACGCGGCGCCTCTCCCTTAAGACGGCCTGGATAGGCGTGGCTATGCAGCGTACAGACGCGGAGCGGTTAAAATAAGACACCCCCCGAAAATAAGCCATACTGTGGTTTTTTTGAGGGAAAAAGTATATAAGACGGTCTTATTTTAGGAGAAACACGGTAGTTGATTGTTCTTTACCATGGCTGACGCGATTCCCGCTTCTCCCATAAACCTCCAGATAAGGCTTATTAACCTGTGATCGCCCCCCCCCCAAAAAAAACTGATGCCAAAGTTTTGTGCTGCGAACCTCGCGTTTTGTGCGACTCCCCAAACCGAGTAATTGACAAAACAAATCGGAGTCACAAGTTAATGCCAAAAATCCAACCTTGTCCCATTGACTCCAAACCAGTGCCAAAGTTTAGTGCCATTTTGTGCCGCAAATGCCGCTTTCCCACCCCCCACGGCACCGAGCTGTTGACACTCAAGAGATCCTTGGCTGAGGGAATGGGTTGGGTAGAATTGGATGCTAAGGAACTCCTCATCTTTGAGCGATCTCGGATGAACTTTTCCTTTGGTTTATTTTAACCTTCCCTGGTGAATGTAGGACTGCGGATGTTTTCACAGTAATGTTACAAGACATTCCCCCTTTTTTGAACGCTTCATGTACGTAAACGTTGTTAATGTAGGGAGAGCGGAAGAGAGTTTGAAACAAAACTGACCGCCAGTGCCGGCTGCATCTTAGGCAGTCATTGCTGAGATGTGATGAGGAGCGAACGCTCTCCACCTTCCTCCTCCTCTCTAAACAAGCCGGTCTTTGACCAATAGCTGGTGCCGTCTAAGGAGGCGGGCGAAGGTGATGGGTCTTAGAGAGACTTGCATCTCTCCGCCCGCCTCCTCTCGGCGAGCATCTTTTGAGCACCATCTGCCCGCAAGGCACACGTGGCTCTTCCTTAAGCGGCCGCTTCTGGTAGGCGCAGCGTAGTAGAGGGGCGGCCAGAAGAACCGTCGAGGAGGGCAGAGCAAGTTGAGCAACTCCGGAGTGAGTAGCAGCTGCGGGCAGCAAACTTCCCTTCCTCCTTGTCTGGCTGCCTTCCATCCTGGAAGCCTCTGACGTTGCCGGGGGGGGGCATCCAAACACCGGCTGGTGTAGATGCCTCTCAAAGAAAATCTGAGTGACTCCAGTTGGAGAGGGAGCGCCAGGTCACTTTTGCCAGCAGAATTACTAGGAGAGAAGGGATGCAGCTTTCTGCAGATGTTTGGGAAGAGTATTTCGACTTTAGCTGCGGGGCGAGGACCGCTTAGTCCAAGGCGTCTCGCCTGCCTCCCACTCGAGCCCGCCGGCCGGTCGGGGCAGATCTGCCCTGCGGGAGGTGCCCGTTGCTTAAGCGGAGGGGAACTCTCCGCAGTAGGAAGCGCCCGGCTCCCTCTGTCCCTTGCCAGCGATGGAGAGCCAGATCTGACGGGTAGGACAGATCTGACGGGCTGGTGCCCTCACTCCGGAAGAGGAGGTGGATGGGCTGGCGACGCGAGCCTCTCCGAGGCGACAATGGTCCTGGGTCTCTAGGGCAAGAAGAAAGCAGGGAAAGGTTCTGGGACGACAGCAAGCCCTGCTACTGCAGTGGGCCAAATCCCAGACGTGGACCACAAAGCCCCTTAAAGATCTCACTGATGGTTAAGTAGGGAGCATCAAGGAGTCTTTAACTCACCGCTAGTCCCTGGAGTCATTTTTATTTCATAGGCAGATATAACTTTCCCCGCATGGATTCTGAATAGCATCACTCGCTTTTAAATGTCTCTGTTTGGCTTATTAATTCCCAGAAGGGCGCCCCTGCCGTGGAGCTCAATGGGACTTATCTCCCAGAGAAGGAAGGGTGGTCAGGATCGCAGCGCAGGAGGGCCTCCTCTGTGCGCAGTCCGACCTCTTTCAGGAGGTTGGGCGGCTGCATCTCTTTTGGGTCCGCTGCAGAAGGGGGCATTTCAGCTGGTCCTGGCCAGCCATGGAAGGCGCAGGAGGAGCCACCCGAGTGGGGAGCGCGGCCTCTGCGAGAGCTGCCTGCGGAGGTGCCCCTCGAGCGGGAGCAACACCACGAAGCGCCCCTTCTCTGGACCAGAGCTTTCCCAAAGTCACAGGTCCCTTCCAGTGCAGTCCCTAGGAGTGCTTGCTCACGAGTAACTCCATCCGAGTTCAATGGAGCTTATTATTCCAAGATGCGTTTACAGCCTCATCTTAGGCAGCTTTATTCAGAAATAAGCCTAGCATGATATGGGAAACTAAAAAATGACAGGCATTTCCTCCCCCTACTGATTCTACCCCATGAAAAGCAGCATGGGGAGATTTTTTTATTACTTGGGGTTAAATACATCCCCTCCCCCCAGTAATTTATTTTGAATGTTTCTGGCCCCCAAGCATTGTAAATGGTGATGGGCTGGAATTTAGGAAAGTGGTTTAAAACCACCCTGCAGACGGCTATCACTAAGAGGACGGTGTGGCGGGTCTGTTTTTGTGAAAATGGCGCGATGATGAAAGGTGTCCCGGGATGGATTTCAAGCCTGTTTTTCGCACGAAGGTTAATATTGCTCTCTGGTCCCCTCGGAAGAAAGTCTCCCTAATCCATGGGGCTCCCCCCCAGCACCCCACATTCTCATGTAGAATCGGTAGGTTCACGAATCCACGTGGACACCTGAGGAAAGATTCAGGCGGCGAGCAAGGAAAGTGGCAGACCAGAAGCCCGCCAAAAAACGAAGCTCGAGGGGAGATGGCGGGAGGACGGTCGCTGACATGGGAGTAAGGGCCATTGAACTCGGCGGGGCTTACTTCTGAGTAGACTTTTTGAAAAGTCATGTTTAAGATTAAGATATGGTCGTTTATCTGTAATCTGTCGATAACTGGCGCTCCCTTCAGCCTTCTTTTGAATCTATACCTGGAAACTCCACCTGGACTTGTCACAGCTGCGGCTCCTGTTGTTTCGTGTCCATTTGCCTCGTATTAGCCCCTCGTGTTCACGTTGGGTGTTCCCGCCACACCCCACAGAAGTTGACCCTCCGGGAGGGTCCTCCGTGGGTGGGGACTTATGAAAGGGTTTCGGGACAATAGAGCGTTTATGGATTACTTACGGGGAAGTGATCGGGAAGCCTTATATAAGCCCTCCAGGACGGAAACTGACAGTAGCTGAGGTAAACTCAGCTCAGCTGTGCCTGAGGAAAAGTTGCCCTTCCTTCGTTCCCTCAGCTCTCTGGCCACAATGCACCCCATGACGGCTCTCCCTCAACACCTTTTCCTCCAGCAGGTAGCCCCCTCCCCCTCCCTGCCCTCCCCGAGGCGCGCGCTGCCTCTCACACTCGCCGTGCCTTATTATTTCTCCCCACAGGTTCCCGCGCGTTTCGCCACGCTGCGCTCCTCGATGGCCTCCTCCTCTCTGCCGGGAAGCGGCGGCTCCTTCTCCGCCGAGCCGAGCCGAGGCGAAGGCAGCAGCGAGTCTTTGCTGATGCTCCTGAGGGGCTGCCAGGCCGGGCCCGGCGTCGCCTCCCCCTTCGGGCCGGTCCTGCCAGCGCCGCGCTTCCTCGAGGCGCAGTCTTCCGCGTGCCCCTTCCAAACGCCCATGGGGGCAGGACTGAGCCCCGGTTCGCCTCGCCTGGCGCCCTTCCCCTTCTCGCGCCTGCCGGCCGCCTTCCTGCCTCCTCAGCTGCAGCTGCCGCCGCCGCCGCCGCCGCTGCCCGGTCCTCCTCTGCCCAGGCCCCAGCCGCTGCCGGTGGTCTCCCCGGCGCCCTTGGCTCGGAAGGGCGAGTCGCCTCGCCGGCGCGTCTCCGAGGGAGCGTCGCCTAAGAAGAAGAACCCCGACGGAGCTTCGGACGCCGAGCAGCGCGCGCCCAGGTACCGCTTCACCGCCCAGGAGCTACACGCCGTCCTCTACGGGGCCGGGCCAGGAGGGAGGCAGCAGGGCGCCATGGCGGGAGCCGGGCACCCTCCTCGCAGCCCGGGTAAGGAAGGCACCCGCACGGGGTTCCCCCACAGCCTGGAGGGCGGCGGGTGGAGGGCAGGAAGAAGGCGGGCTTGGGGTGAGAGGGATGGCTTCATGGGAAGAGGCTGCGCGCAACTCTTCTCTGCAGCAGCGGCTGCTTTTCGACGAGGACGACGAAGTTTGCACAAGAGCTTTTTTTTTTTTGCGGGGGCGTCTTACTGCCCCAACGCGACGCTCATTGGATAGGAACGTTTTCTCAAATAAAAGTAAAGCGCGGCGTCAAATGAAAATGGCACTTCCCCATTAAATCTGCTCCCAGATTTAAGATCGTTAGGAAACTTTTGCCCCCGGGGTTAAATAACAGGGGCAAAAAGAACCATTCGAATACTTTGAATTCTGGGTTTTGGGTGCACACACAGAAAGAAAAGTGGCTGGAATTTGCCGGCTGTTTTTATTGGGCAGATAGCAATATCCTAGAAGTACTCTGGTGCAGTGGTGGTCAACTTCTGTCCAAATTTTGCAAAGAAAAGTACACCCCCTTTTTTAATATAAAAACCCCCAATGACTGGAATAAGATGGGGGTGGGAGGAGAGAGTGAAGGAGGAGTTCAACCATTAGTTGCAGGCAAATTTAAACTGGGTTTTTAAAAATGGGAGCAGTTCTGTGGAAAAACTAGATAATGGCACAGTTGGAGTCAATTTCTCTATTTTATTTTAACCCAACAGTTTATTTTGGCCATGTGTTTACTGTATATTACTTAAACTGATGAAAACTGTTGTATCTATCGGTGATTTTTTAAAAAAAGCATTGGGTGAGGAACTGGTGTAATTATTTTATTATCTTCCATGTATTGGTTAAATACGTTTTCAAAACAACAATGTTACTGTGGAAGGAGAAACTCTGAATGCTTCTGGAGAGTCTCTCATGACTCCCTTTTTGTTACCTTTATTCCACCCTCAAATAAGAGAATCTAAATTTGTCTCAGAAGGGCTCCTCTTGCGAAAGAAGACCCTGATCATGCTGTTCAAGACTCCAGCCCCTTTGCCAGATAAGAGTCAGTTAATCCTGCACTTTAACAGCAGGGCTATGGAATAAATTACCCGCTCACCCCCACTGTAACCATCCATCCCGTATGCTTCAGAGAAGTGGTTAAACTGGGGACAGATTGGGGACCTTTAGATGTGTCTATGCCCGCGCGGAGTTCTTTTCTAACCTTATCTTGTTGACACTGAAGGATGGGGTAGTTTATTTCGGATGTATCACTCCGGTGTAACAGGGTTTAAGTTTTGTAAAGGCACGAATCTATGAGTTTCTATTCAAATTCCTGTTTTATTGTAGGGTCCGTAGACCCGGTGTAACTGCAATCCTTGCTCCACTTTCGTGGGAATCACCTCTATTTAATTCGGTGGGACTGAGTAGACATGGTTGGGATTGCGCTGTTACTCCCAGTTGTAGGATTGCAGTACTAGTTCCCCTTTGCTTTCCCGTTAGGCGCAGTTGATGCTCAGCCGCCTCTCTTCGACAGGTCTTCTCTGCAACTCCCCGAAGGTAGCTGCGTTTGTTTGGTTTGGCTTTTGTCAAGGGGGTGGTTGGGGAAGAGGGATCAAGGCTGATCCTTTTGAGTTCTCCTCGTTTTCTTCAACCCAAAGACTAATCCCTCTCCCTCCTTCCTCTTTCTCCCCCCCCCCCCCGGTTTCCTCTCTGTAGGGCTGACGGTGTTGCAGACCGTCTACGAGGACAGTCCGCGGCTGGGAGTTTTCTGCACCGAGGCCATCCCCATCGGGGTCCGCTTCGGCCCTTTCCAGGGCAAAGTTGTCAACATCAGCGAGATCAAGATTTACGACGACAATTCCCTGATGTGGGAGGTACAATTCGCTGGTGTACTGTCGCTTTCTTTTCTCCGAGGGGAGGTGTGTGTGTGGGGGGGGTGTTGCTGGAGGGCTGGATGCCTCAAGCCACGCCTCTGCACAGCTGATCACCACGCTTACTTGGGAAACCAGTTTCTCTGGTTCCAATGGGTCTTACTCCCAAGTAAATGCGCACGCGGTTCCAGATTTCTAAGGGAGACAGCGCATTTCCCTCCTCAGCTGGGTGTTTTAGGCAGAAAGCAGTGTGGAGTAATGGTAGAGTGTTGGACTAGGAAGCCCCAGTGTTCAAATCTACGCCGAGCCATGAAACTCGTAGGGTCAATCAGTCTCTCAACGTAACCTACCTCACAGGGTTGTTCTGAGGATAAAATGGGGAGGAAGAGGACTATGCATGCCGCCTTGAGCTTCCTTGTAGGGAAGGTGGAATATAAATTCAAAAAATAAACAAAGGGCTATTGATGCTGGACTCCCATCAACCTCAGGCAGCAAGGCCAGTGGTTATGTAAGATGAGAGTTTTAGTCCCATATGGAAGTCCAGAGGTTCCTCCACCGCTGTCTAGAGGAATAGGTGGCTTGGCTATGAAAAGATCCTGCGCAGATTGACTTAGAAGCAATCCCCATTGCTAACTCCTAACTAAGAGTGTCTATGAGGATTGCAGTTTAGCTGAACGTCAAACCCCTTCCTTTGAACGCGAGTGGGGCGAGGGCGTTTAGATTCCCACCCCCTGCCTGCCAGGAGCGGCGTTGTCTTCCTGGGTTGCTGCTGTCGCTAAAAGCGGAGCGAGCAACCGTGTGTAAAGTTTGTGTGTCCATCCCAACAGATTTTTGAGAACGGCCGCTTGAGCCACTTCATCGACGGCAGGGGCTCCTCCGGCAACTGGATGTCCTTGGTGAACTGCGCCCGCTTCCCCGAGGAGCAGAACTTGACGGCCCTGCAGTGCCAGGGGCAGATATTCTACGAGAGCTGCAAAGAGGTCACGCCCGGCCAGGAGCTGTTGGTCTGGTACGGGGATTGCTATTTGCAGTTCTTGGGCATCCCTATCAGCCTGAAGGGAACGGCGGAAGGGAAGTCTGCCCAGGCGCACAGTGAAGGTCAGTTGGCAACCTTCCAGGGCTCTGTAAGAGGGAGAAGCAAGTCGCGCTCAGAGCTGTTGCAGCCGGGAATCTGAACGGTCTGCTCTGTTTGCACATTGACTCTCTCTCCCCACCCCACCCCCAAATACCGCTTGTAAGTTCAAAAGAAGTTAAATGCTTCACTTTATAGTCTGGTTTCCCACTTTTAAAACTCCCAGTTCATTGCATTTGTTCCTCCTTCTCCCTCTTTCACTTTTTGTGCGCGCGCCTTTGAACTTCGGGAACTAGGTGGCTATAAATTATAAAACAGCCAACCACCCCTGACGGTGGCTTTTGTCCTTCCTTTTCTCACCCTCAGAGTCTCTGGAGGGCTATAAGTGCGAACGCTGCGGCAAGGTGTTCGCTTACAAATACTACCGCGACAAGCACCTGAAATACACCCGGTGCGTGGACCAAGGGGACAGGAAATTCCCGTGCCAGCTTTGCAAGCGATCTTTTGAGAAAAGGGACCGGCTGAGGATCCACGTCCTGCACGTGCATGAGAAGCACAGGCCTCACAAAGTAAGGGATCGCCAACTGGCGGCGGCTCCTTTCTCTTAGAATCTGGAGGCGGAGAGACCGCCTTGCCTGGCAGTAGCTGGAGCAGCAGGAAATAAGTGTTTCAAAGAGTCCCCCCCCCCCCACCAAACACACTTCTCAGGAGTGGAAGCAAGCCTCGGGGAATGTGTGCGGAGGGGGGCATTTCTGGGCAGGGACATCTCAGGCGGTAGATTCACGATTTCCAAAGGGAATCGTCCTCAACAGGACGATTCAATTAGCCTTGAATCGTGCGCAAGTTGAACGGTCCGTGTATCTCTCTCTCTGTGTGTGTGTGTTCTGTGACCTGCATTTGCGTGATTGTGGTTTCATCCAACGGGCACTTTACTCTCCTGTTTTAAATTTTAAAAAAGGTATTTTGGTCGTTTTCATAAAGGGCTCCGTGCGTGTAGCCTTACTCGGGAGTAAGTCCCATGGATAGCAATGGGATTTGACTTCCGAGTAAACATTGCTTTGTATAGCATCGGGCTTAAATACGGTGTGTCACAAAGGATGTCATTGAAAGCATCTGCCGCTGTTACGTGTTACATTTGTGTGTGTGAATGCGGAGGAGTCTAATGGACTGTGATAGGTTGTTCTCCGTTGGCACTTGCTGATTTCGTTTAAGCTCCGCATAAGTAGGCTGAGGCAGAGACTCACTGCAGTTGATATCTATTAAGAGTACGTTTTCTTTGCGGTCTAGTTAGAACAGTGTGTGTTCTAGAAGGGTGTGGCGCCCGCCACAGTGGTTTGGCAGGAGAGGGTGGCGGGAGGATTCAAATACAATCAATATTAAATGTTATTATGTGGCTGCATTGGCTTTTTGGGGGGGTGTTCCATGATCATATTATAAAGTAGCTGTGTTCTGAGTTACAAGTCATGCACTGCTAGGAGTTGCTTCTTTTTCTTTTCAAAAGTATTTCTTATCGATAAAAAAAATCGGTGTGGCGCCTGCAAATTTTCCTTCTGAAAGCGTGGCCCAAAGAAAACAGTCTGAGAACCACTGAGTTAGGGAGTGAAGGAAAACCATGGTGACATTTCCGGGAAGGGGTCCTGCTTGTGCCCTCGCCTCCCTCTCTTGGGGGGAAAAACAACGCAGAGACTTCAAGCTACTCGCCTGCTTCACTGTAGGGAGTGATTGCAGCCCCAGGAAACCACAATTGCAAAACGCAGCGCCTCTGCTGATTCTCTGCCCTGACATCTTTTTTCCTCTTACGACGCTTCCCTCTGTGCAGCCCCAGACAGAGGGTAGGCCATATGGGCCACTTGGCCCGGGCCTCCGATTCCAAAGGGGGCCTCGGTCAGCATATTCACAAACGCAAAAGTTGGTGAGTTTTTGTTTGAAATCTTGTTTGCAAAAAATTTAAACCACACGTAGCTTAAAGATAAGTGTGTTGGCTTTCTTATCGCTAATTTTTTTTTGAAAATGATGAAAAATTGATGAAGATGTGGCCATTTGTTTAAAATTTTGTTAACTAGGCCAGGAATATTACTTACACCCGAGGTGTACATCTAGCTCAATGAGGATAAAATTTGGTGTAAACCATGTTTTTTAAAGAAATAGTGGCTTATGAGCAATAGTGGCTTTCTCACAAGCATACATCTTTTTTAAGAGTAGAATAAGAAGATAATAAATAATAGTCAAAGTTGTCTACTTAAAAATAGATTTTTAAATACATTTTTGAACTATTAAAAATTGTATAATACATTTTAAAATGAATAATGTATTTATTGTAAAATGTATTTAAAATTATAATACATTATAAAAAATTATGTTATCGGAGATCCCCAGGGTAAAAAAAAGGGGGGGCCACATTATCTTCCTGGCCCGGGCCTCTGCCTGGCTCTGCAAGGACCTGCCTCTGTGGTATGCATAGGTTGTTAATCTGCCTGTTTTAGTTTTGTTGCTGTTTTCCCCCCCTTTTTGAAACCATGATTACTCGCGATTTATTGGAGCAAATGTTCGGCCTCAACTCTGCAGCGCACTTGTCTGAAAGCAGACCCAATTCATTCAAAGCCAATGAGGTTTGCTTCAGAATAAACGATCTTTGTGACGGTAGTGATCTTCACACAAAACCCCTAGCAATGAAATCGGGTGGAGCGAGTTCCTCAAGCCAAGGTAATGGTTCTGGATAGTTCACCTGCTGTGAAATTTAGAAGCATGGTGTTGCATTTAGTTGCAATTGCACTACACTTTTGGAAAATGGAAAGGTTAAGGAACTTTTAAATATAGATACCGGTAAGTGTGCTTTCTGTCTCTCCTCTCCCCTCCTACACCCAAGGATTCCACGGCACTGAAAAGTCCTATAGCCTCTCCAGTATCTTCAGTTGGCTGGAATAATTAAAGATGAACTAGGCAAAGGGGAATTCCCATGAGTGCCATATTTTAAAGAGCAGCTCCTTATTTGAATTGTGTTAGAGCTCGTGGCAGGGGGAGGGGAAAGTACTCTCATTTCATAGTGATAAACTGATCTCATCCACTTTTACTTAGAAGTAACTGACAGCCCAGCCTTTATGTATGTATAGAACTATAGCCTGAGGCTGCAATCCTATACTTAAAGGTAAAGGGACCCCTGACCATTAGGTCCAGTCGTGTCCGACTCTGGGGTTGCGGCACTCATCTCGCTTTATTGGCCGAGTGCCGGCGTACAGCTTCCAGGTCATGTGGCCATCATGACAAAGCCGCTTCTTGCAAACCAGAGCAGCGCACGGAAACTTCCTGCCAGAGCAGTTCCTATTTATCTACCTGCACTTTGACGTGCTTTCGAACTGCTAGGTGGGCAGGAGCTGGGACCGAGCAACGGGAGCTCACCCCATCGCAGGGATTCGAACTGCCAATCTTCTTATCAGCAAGCCCTAGGCTCTGTGGTTTAACCCACAGCACCACCTGGGTCCCTTACCTAGGAGTATGTCTCATTAAATTAACTGGGGCTTACTTCTAAGTAGATAGTCTTAGGAATGTGCTCTGAAAAGGTGTCACTTGACTTGATTGCTATTCCAGACAATGGGGAAATGATGCCTACAGACTCTACCCAATTTTTTTATTTAGAAAGAAATGAAGCTAGTGAATTTGAATTATATATATACCGTAACTTATTTTCCATTTAATAATATACATTCACATCATTATTATCCACTTTAGCACCCTGGCTCTTTAGAGCCTATCAACTTCCTTCCCTCCCACCTCATGGTTTTCAAAATTAACCTTTGTATGTTTTCCAATTCTAATCACACTCATTACAAATTAGCTCAAAATGTAAATAAATATAGAAAGGTAGAAAACTTCTCATTCCAAGTCTTCGGATAACCCTGCTAGTGATGTTAATTGCTTACAATAATTTTTCAGATACCGAATAAATTCATTCCAGTCCTTTTGGAATACTTGATCGTGCTTGTTTCGGATTTTTCCTGTCAGCTTCACCAATTCTGCGAAGTCCATCATCTTCATCTGCCACTCTTCTTTCATTGGTACTTTTTGTTGTTTCCATTTTTGGGCTAAAAGAATTCTTGCCACAGTTGTTGCGTACATAAACAGACTTTTATCTTCCCTTCGAATCTCTTCACCCACTATACCCAATAAAAAGGCTTCTGGTTTTTTAACAAAAGTATTTTTAAATACTTTCTTTAACTTCAATTCAACAGACTTAGGACAGCTTTATAACATTTTAGCTTTTTTCTTGATTTGTGCCACTCTACCACAAAACCTGCAGAGAACATCCCAGATGCAGAACCTCTCTCAGGTGCTTTGTTCTCCACAAAGGGTGACAGGAATGGGGAGGAGGGGAGGAGCTAGCACATTAACTTAGCATCCAACCATGACTTCTGAACTGAGGGCTGTTCACTAACAACCTCCCATGAACTACCGCTAGCATTACTCCTCCTTCAAGCCCAGCTGGCCATATAAACACAACTTCAACTCAGTTGTCTCATTCCCTATCCTTGAAATCTGATTAAGCGGGAGGAAAAAGTGAGACATCTTCCTTCATTTTCATCCCTTGTTACAGGGACAGAAAGAGGCTCTGCTTGGTAGCAATTAAGCAGTAGCAATTAAACAGTCCCAGACAATAAGCAATGTTAAAATAGTTTTGTAAAATAGTTACAAACTACAAGTGCACCTCCCCTTACATGAATCTCACTCAGAGACCGCAAAATAAACAAACAAACAAAATAAAATTAGATAGATAGGACAGGCTAGGCAGCTGCCTCAAGTGATGAGTCTCTCCCTCCCTCTCTCCCCTTCCTCCCTGCGTGCCCTCCTTATTAAAGTTAGTTGCTCCCCACTTTACACAATTTCACTTATGCGTGTGAGGGCCCGGAACACCTGTATATGTGTGTGTGTATGTATGTGTAATCAGCCTCTGCTTTAACATATCAATGCTTTGAAAATACACGAAACTATATAGTAGGCACCGATACTTCAGTATTGGAGAAGATTACAGGCTTATGCCAGAGTGTTTTGTGGGGGATGGCGGGGGGGGAGGGAGGGAGGGGAAACCACACTCTCAGGCCTTGTTATCACTGTGCACCCGTGCCCACAAATTGATCAGAGCATATTTATAGGGGAATCTGCAAATCAGTGTGTAGGCATGTAGTACAGGCAGGGGCTGTGGCTAGAATAATCTTCGCATGATTCATACATATAGGTTGAAACCTTGTATATTTCTACATTCTACATACATTGTTTTTTATAAAAAAAGCGCATTATCAGTTATGTTTGCCTTGTCTGTCTTGTCTGTATTCCTATCTAAATCTCTTGTATTATCTAAATGCACTTACATGTTGCATGCCAGCAAATATGTCTGTAACTGTCGCTGCAGCCACAAAACTGTCCTATGTGTTCTCTCTTTTCAGTGTTCTGTATGTGCCAAAAGTTTCTCTCAGTCTTCCAGTCTAAACAAGCACATGAGAGTACACTCTGGAGAAAGGCCCTATAAATGTGTGTATTGCAACAAGGTGAGGACAACCACGCCCTTTGCAGTTCCCTTGAGGTTTTAGTTGCTTGTAGGATGTTACGTTCTCTGGCATACTCAGTTTAATTTGTTTTAATTCTGAATTTAACGTTGAGCCCCAACTATGTTAGATGTAATGCAGAAGACACACGGCAGGTTTACCAACATATGCATTTATTAATACTGCATCTGGGAAGGCATGTTTTCTATTTGCAATGGACTGGAGTTTCAGCCTCCTTAGGTGAATATAAGGCTATCTGAGCCGAGCTTTTATTCCTGGGGTCCCACACCTGAACAGACTGTTATAAAACAGTGGTGTGGTTGGTGGAATTTTAGGCTCTGGATTTAACCTTCTTGCAGCCCTCTACCATTTAGATGATAAATAATTAAATAGCAAGGCAGCCCTGCTGGGTTCCCCTCCCCCCGGGGTGGTGGTGGTGGTTTTGCTGAGTAGGACCTTGGATTTCTTCCTCAAAGTCCTCCCTTAACAGCATCACAGACTGCAAAACAAAATATCACCTTTTGATAGTTGCCGTGACTGATTTGTAAGTTGATTTCTCACATGTGTTGCCTGCCTGCCCTTTAGGGGAGCTTGTGGAAATGTATATAGAGTGAGTCCCCTTTTTTATTTCCACTACAATCTTGTGAACTAGGCTTGTCTGAGAGGCTTACAGAATGCCATAGCTGGACTGTGATTTGCACATAGTTTCCCACATCCCTCCTTCACTGGCTGTGAACATGTGAGGCTGGGTTTTTATCTGCCATATATAAGACCCAGCAAAAGCCCAACTGGTTCTTCTGCTGTAGAAACAAGCACCGTAACTTAATTACAATTTTTCTGAGCATGTGATTCCTTTCATCTTGTTTGTCACTTGTAGCTTTGTGTGTGTGTGTGTGCAAAAGCTTTTTATACCACCTGAAATCTAAAATAATATTGCTTAATTATTAATGTGTCTAGCCCTGTCTTCTTCAGTTTGGGTGTCTATCTGAGCTAAGTTTTTTTCATCTCCAGGAACTTGCATCTAACCGTTTGCTTATCCCTTTCTCTCTCCTCCCGCCCCACCAACAATTCATTTTGTTCACCATCTCCATAGGCATTCACCGCCTCCAGCATCCTGCGCACCCACATCCGCCAGCATTCAGGAGAGAAGCCTTTTAAATGCAGACATTGTGGCAAAGCATTCGCTTCCCATGCTGCCCATGACAGCCATGTGCGGCGCACACACGGTGCTAAAGACAACTGCCACACATGTACTTTGTGTGGCAAGACCTTTTCAGAGGTAGAAGAATTCCGCTTCCATATGAAGTTTCACCCAGGTCATTAGCCAGATAGCTAACAAATAGGTTGCTAACCATTTGGACATCTGTGTGGCATTTTCTGTAATGTGTCGGTTTTAATGTAGCGCTAGCTACCCAATAGAGATAATAAGAGATACAACTACATACAACTGCTCAGGGTGTGATCTTCACCTATTAGTACAGGCGTGAGGAACCTATCCCCATGCTCTGAGGGCCACATTCTATAGGGCCAAAGTGGTGCCACACTTTTCTGCCCTGCTCAAAACACACACACACCAATCACTCCCCCATTCTCAGCCCCCACCCTTTCAGCTGATCTGTGCAAAACTACTGAGAAGTGCTAAACCATTCATTCCCTTAGTGCAAAATTTCTGCTCGTGCAACAGAACTCTCTCCTCTTCCCTTTGCATACCTCCCAATCTTTTATGGGGGTTCTCCTAATTCTTGAACAAATGTAAGGAGCTTGGGGAGGAGGAGAAGGCGAAAGTTTCATTGTGTAAGCATAAATCATTGAGTAAATGGGATGAGGGCTTTAGGCAACACTCTTAACATTGCAGTGGGGATGAAAACCAGCCATTCTTGACTGATCCCACAATAATCACCTCAGGAAGCAACAGTTTTCAACCTCATCAGTGTGTTAGGAAGGGAGGTTTTTCAACACACTTGCACACCCTTCCCAACACACCGCAATGGGAGATGGCCCATCAGTTGATTGGATCCTCTAAGGAGTGGTGGTGTGAAAATGACCTTCCACTCCCTTTGGCTAAGGGGTGGGAAGAACTTTGTTTTTACCCGCATCGTGAAAGGTGGAAATGAAAACCAGGTTCTCCTGATCACCCGAGGAGAGGGCCTGGTTTCAGGGGAGTGCCAGGGCAAAAAAACTACTGAGATGGAGATTACCCAGAAGAATCCAGAAAATTTGATCCTGAGATGCCAAAGACATTTTAGTAACCGCCTATGCCAAATTAAAACACAATGTTTAATTATGGCAAATATTTCTGCACTTCCAATACATTGTATTTGCTGTCAATTTAAAAGAAAAGAAAAGAGAGAATGTATGTAATTTTTGCGGGCTCATTTCTATGTTTTTGTGCTGCTAGAATTTGTTGAAAGGTTTGTCAATGTGAATGTGTTTCTTCAGTGGTGTTGCTCAGTGGATGTTAAGGCTTCTGTCAGCAGAACAGGGAAGGAAGCCGTTTTCAGCAATTTCCTCTGCTCTCTGCACACACCCCAAATCTTCACTGGACCAATGGGGTGGTGGCATAGGGAGGGAGAATTGCCAAAATTACTTCCAACCCTGTTCTGTTCTTATTACTGTTACCCACAAAAAGGCTAGTTGTGGTGTGACTAGCTGCCAGCCATTCAGTCATCTGTTAACTTGCTGCCCCTTACCTGTCTGTGTGCTTGGACACTTGTTGGCTCCATGTCAAGGACGCTCTCCTTTGGGCTCTAAGCTATTGCCCACCTTCCTTTCTGTCCAGTGTGCCAGCCCATTTGTCACCTAGGGCATTCACCTACTCATTGCTGGAGAACAGAGTGGCAACAGATCAGCAGGTATATTTCTTTTTAAAATTACACTATTTAATTTTTGAAAATGTGTGCAATTTACTTCAACAAATTTAAAAATTGATCCTGTGCTTAATACTGATGCAACATTTTTAAACAATAGCTTATTGGCACTCTTTAAGTGGGGAAGGAAATACAAAGTTTATGAAGTATTGTTCAAACATAATCTACAGCAAATTGTACTTTATATAGGCTTTGCGCATAAGTATATGAAATATGGGCTGGAATGTTTGTGATTATGGTTTGAGAGTTGCCTTACTCTTTAAATATGGTGTGACTGTGTGTTGCTGTTGGAAGTTAAATGTAATTTTACATTTGGGTATACAAATGCTAGTGACTTGCACTGATCTATTTATTGCTGCTCAAAATGTTTTCTGTCTTGTTGTTTTGGTGGGTAAAATGAAATCCTGTAAGCATAAAATATACATAAAAATTCTTTACATGAATGTTAAGATTTGTAGAGTACGTGGAAGATTGAATGGCTATAGTTGTGTTTTAGCTTTGTTTCTTGCCTTTTGAATGTTTGTCATGTTTTGTAGTATTTGAACAGATGTAATGTATGCTGTACCATTGAGATCCTTGGGGACCTGAGGTGTAATGAACTGCTGTATGTGGTGCAGCCCTTGGAAAAGGTTTTGAATTGTGATACTGTAGTTAGTTCAGAGCACAGTTGATGGGCTGCTAATTGGGACCTGGCATTGGGGGTCATAGTTTGATAGTGCTCAAATGTTTCCAGCTGAGCTCAATTTGTACTTTACTTTCAACTTCCCCTACATGGTTTAGGGTAGGCTGAAGATCGTTCTGGATCATCTGATAGATCTTGAAGTGCTTTTCAGTAGATCTGCAAGGATTTCTGACTCCCCATTTGTTTGAACATTGGCACCAGTAACAAAATAACCTTCCCCACCTGAATTAGGCTGCCAAATAAAGAGAGCTACATAGAAATAGAGTTTATGTGAAGACGATGAATAAAGTTCAGTTTTGGTACTGAAAATAGTTTCCTAGGCTCAGAATGTACTCAGAGGCACCCTCCCTCTCTTTTTAACTTAAAAGGTTTTGTCTGGCTCTTACTGTTAAACTTTGAGGTTCTACTAAGTAGTTCCAACAAACCTGAAGTCTGCCCACTCCTAGCTTAGGACCCACATACTACTTGTTCTGTCTCCTTTCCAACCAGTCTGCAAGATCACTGGATCTCTCTTGGGTTGCCCCCACATTCTGGCATATATATAGCCCATCTGTTCAATGTTTTCTACAGGGGCACTAGTCTGGTGCCTGTTCTGACACTATTCTGTTCTAGTTTGTGTGTGTTGCTTCTGTTCTAATTTTTATGTTTGATTTGTGTTTTTTACTTGTGAAATGTCCTGAGTGCTGATGTAGAAGAGTGGGAGAAAAATAAATTTTAATTAAAAACTAATTAGCTGCCCAGTCTTTTATTTGCTATCAATAGGACCAGAGTCATGACATACATTTTACCTAGAACCAGACTAGCAGAAATAACTTGAAAACCCTAAAACACATTGACCAATTATACATCATGAACAATTATGACATTAGTTCAGGACTGAAACAAGTACCCTGGACAGCTCCATGGGCCAATCAAGCAGAAACTTTGTACGGTAGAAACAAGTTTTAATTGTTCTGGCAAGAAGCAACAGCTCTCTAGGTGTTATTCAGTGTGAGAAGTCTCTTCAGTTAAAGAGGCCTCTTCCAACAATGTTTTTGATTTAAGCAGAATTTAAAATAGAAGAATGCGTGTCCTCTGCTGAAATGAGGAGATTGGGAAGAAAAAATGACAATCGTAGTCAACTCGCCATGTATAAACTTTAATTAGTGCTTGTACAAGATATATGTGTGTTGCATGCATTCTTACTGTTTTGGCTTTAAACTGGCTTGATCTCTAAGGGTCACTTTAAATTACAAATTTAAAAGAATTTTCTGTTTGTTTTGGCTTTAAACTGGCTTAATCTCTAAGGGTCACTGTAAATTACAATTTTAAGAATTTTCTATTAGGAAATGCTGCTTGTTTTATTGGAGACGGAATATTCATAACAGGAAAAAGGGTAACTTATGGTAAGCCCATTCCTCTAGTATTTTCCTCAAAGGATTGGGATTCTTCTTTGAATTTAACAGCTTATAGTTAAATTTATCACTAGGTAATGCAGAAGCACCTGAAGTAATCTGTTTGTCCTTTCACAGTTCAGGGGACTTGCTCCAAGTGTATGTTTTAGATGTTCCTCCTTAAATTAATTTTCTTATGTACTATTTGACAGAAACACATTAACCTTTTAAAAAGGTAGCTTTTGATTCAAGCCCTTTCAGTACCCATCTTGTACAGTATACTGAAACTAAGGTGTGTATGTATAAGCTCTTGTAAAGTGTGTATATGTGAGATATATCTAGCTGTATTAGACAAAATGGTTTTCAGTTTTTCTTATTCGTTCAAGCAGTATCCAAACATAACCCTAATGCAGAGCAGGGAAATGCATTGGGTCAAATGGAAAGAAGCAGCTGCAGAAATGGACACAATATATAAGGAAGCAGGAGGGGACCCTGCCTATTTTACTTATTTCATAGAATTTATACTGCTTGATTGTTGAAAAAACAACAGGCTCAGAGTGGTGATGACCTCTTTAGCTACATTTTTAAAGGAGGAGTGTTTTTGTGTGCAATTAATTAGTTGAGTTAAATTGGGGAAATATCAGGGTTGGGCTTAATTAATTAGCTTTTAAATTTAATATATTTATTTCCCTCATTTTTCCCAAGCTGGGATTCAAGGTGGCTTAAAATATTTAAAAACAACACAATAAATAAAGTAATAAAACAAACTACTTGCAAACAATAATTAAAATACCTCAAAACACATTTAAAACCATTTGCCCTCACAGCAGCCCAATGAACAGCATTGTCTACACCTTAATGATCAAACTCCTGCCTAAGAAAGATTTCATAAAGGGCCTGTTTACCACTTCCTCCATAATTCAAAGAACATTCTATGGGAAAGTCAGGAGGGGACCAAAAATTAAGTGTAATAATGGCTGAATCTGTGGTTAGCTCAGGTGTCTGTTCTCACTTTTATGCTTTCATTTTTATTGGGAATGTTAGTGCACAAGTATCCTTGCAACAGTTCGAAAGCACATCAAAGTACAAGTAGATAAATAGGTAGCGGTCCAGTGGGAAGGTAAACGGCGTTTCGGTGTGCTGCTCTGGTTCTGCTGGCCACATGACCCGGAAGCTGTCTGCGGACAAACGCCGGCTCCCTCGGCCTATAGAGCGAGATGAGCACGCAACCCCAGAGTCATCCAAGACTGGACCTAACGGTCAGGGGTGCCTTTACCTTTTATCCTTGCAGCTGATACTCCCCCCCCAACAGATGTTGTTGGTCAGTCACCCATTAGTGTACAGTTCAGCACTGACTCAGGGGTAGCTCAGATCTGACGCCACTCTGGTTGTTTGCCAGCTTGCAAATATTAGATACTCCAAAGGCCAAGAGGAGAATAGATTGTAATAAAATGCTGGATAATACACATTTATCATTGATTTACCTCTGGAAAACCTGAATGTAGGCATATTTTCACATCATTCTCAATTTGAGGTGTTGAATATCTTTCTTCGATCTGTTGATCCATTGAAGAAAAGTACTACACAAGTTGCAGGAGAAAGTCGTGACAGTGAAACTATTCCAACTATCATTGTTGTTGTTCAGTTGTTCAGTCGTGTCCGACTCTTCGTGACCCCATGGACCAGAGCACGCCAGGCACGCCTATCCTTCACTGCCTCTCGCAGTTTGGCCAAACTCATGTAAGTAGCTTCGAGAACATCGAAGCTATCGATTATCATGATAACTATCATTATCATTATGCAAATTTATAGGCCACTTCCTGGTATGTAAAGACCACTGAAGCAGTTTACAGGTAAAAACAAAACAAAACTCTTTAAGAATAATAAAATCAATTCAACAAACTTTATAAAGAAATAAAGCCATCCATGCAAACTCCAAAAACCGTGAAATATGTCACCAGATATAACGTTGATATCCTATAAATGGTTGGGTTACACAGCAAGGGAAGCTTCCTAAACAAACTTGTAGAAAGAGAACTTATTTTCACTGTTTTGCATTCTACTCACAAGGGTATTTTGAACAAGAAGTGATCTAAGCAGAAGCTGGAGAGGCTTCTGGCAAACTCAGATGTTTTGTTGGAATCTTAAGCGGGATTGTCTCCCTGAAACATGAATGACAATAGAGCAGTTAAAACAGTAATATGGCCCTTAAAGCTCAGGCTGGCCACTTGCAGCACAACAAAAGCCGCCCCAGTGACATCTGCTGCCCTTTAGCTGAGTCCAGCATGACACCAAATGTTCAGATGTTTTCCTCCTCTTTCCCTGCCCCCTCCCCCCAATAGCTCTTGTTCTACTGTACTAAATGGGGCGGGGTGGAAAAGAGAATAAAAGGAGGAGAGTTGCTTCTCCCCATGGAATGGCAGAAAGCAGCCAAGAGATTAGTGAGCTACAGATAATGCAGCAAGCAAATATTGATTAAACCAAACTGTTCATTAAACCAGGAAAATCATTCTACCCAGTGTGCCTCCCAACTCTGGTGTTGGAAGAGACCAGTATTCTCAGATGGTGGATTCTGAAGGGTTGGTTGGGTGTAGGGAGAGGAGTTATTCTCTCCCCTACCCCTATTTATGGGGCTGTTTGAGGAAATACTAATTTGAATGAGGCACAAGAAGGTGCAGACATTTCCATGAACACAGCAAATGGAGAAAAAAGTGTGATCTAAATTGTAGGACTATGTGCCACAGTCTCTGCATAGCCCTCCTAGTCCCCAGGGCTACCGTGTGTCTCCTTTTGAAGGGCTGTAGCAAACCTGCCTCATGTTACATAAAAAAGATGCCAACTTTAGAGGGCAGTCCTGTGTTTGAAAGACCCTGAGAGGTCCAGCCCAAGGTTTAAAGATAAAACACAGATGGGCCACTTATGGTTCTTTCATCAGCTGGGCAACAGACTGAGCAGGCATGCAAGTCACCAGGTTACGGTCTTCTCCACTATGGCAGGATGTATTGTGTTTCTGTTGAAATTATAATAAATTATTCCTGAATTTGCATCTATGCACTTATTTAGAAGATTTATAGATGGGTTAATCAAAGAAATTAACATATGCAAATCTATCTTTTATTATTACAGTTAGGCCCTGCCTTTCATGATGTAAACTCTACCAAGGAAGCTTACAAGTAACATTCAATTACATAGTTTGTAAGCATAATAAACAATATGAACCTCTTAAAAACTCGTTGGAATCATTCCCACAGGACAGTTGGTGGAAGAACACCCTGTGGGAAGGAGAGTGCAGCTGGACCAGTCCCTGAGAGGTGGTCTTCACTCCAGCCCTCTCTTTAAGAATTCTTCCCACAGGGCAGTTTTTGTCCTCTTTTTGGTGACGCATCTCTCTGTGTGTGTGCCTTTTGGTGATGCATAAGTGGCCACCTTGCAGTTTACGCTAACTCATAGAAAGCTGCCTTAGACTGAGTTGGACCATTAGTCTCTACACTGACTGGCCATTGCTCTTTCTTAAAGGGGTCTTTCCCAGTCCTACCCGCAGATGCCAGGAATTGAACCTGCAACCTTCTTCATGCAAAACTTTCCTATTGAGTTATTGGCTAGAGCCTATTAGAAAAGAAAAGGAAGGACAACCCACAGGCTGCTATTGATGCCTGGTCTTTCACATTAGGAGCACTATGCTCCAAGCATAACACTGAGCTGCGAAGTAGAAATGGAGAAGTTTGGAGGTGAGATTTATTCTTTAGAATAAATAACTGATAAGTGACTGATGGTCACTGTATCTACAATGTATACCGATGGTGGCTTACTGTTGATATTAGTATTCTTTGTGTATCATTTTTTCCCCTTTCTTTTTTCCTTTCCTTTAACCCCCCCCCAATGTTTTTTCCCCTTTCTCTCCTTTTCCTTGTTAAATTTGCTAATAAAAAATATTTTTTTAAAAAAATCAACTACTAATGCATGTACTACAATGCCAAATACAAATTCCACTTACTAGGCACAGCTATTTCCCCTTAGTATGGACCCTTCTCACAGTCCGTTATTCTGAAAAGTGATTCCTTGGTGGTTGTTTTTAAGTTGCAAGTCCCTGCTCTGCTGGTATAAAGTTGAAAGCCAGGTTCTTAGTAGTCTTCTTGGCAGAAAGCCAATATAGTACAATGGTTAGAGTTTTACTTCGGAGTAGATGACTCCATTTCTATTGCCTGCTTAGCTATGGAGCTCTCCTTGTGCAGAGATGGAGTTTGGTTTTTCAGCAGCACCCTGTGTGAGGCAGAAATTTGGCACCCCTCCACTTCTTGCCTTCTATGTCATAGTTGCAATGCCCTGTGGTGCCCCCTAGGCTCGGTGACGAGTGCAGAGGAACTGGTTGCACTGCCCTAAATCTGCCTCTGCCTTGTGTAAGTCATTCTTTGTGTCTCTTATTAAGTGGGGTTATGAGGACGAAATGCCCTGAGCTGCTTGGAGGAGGAGCAGGATTTTATATGTAGCAGGCAAACATCTCCCAGGTGCTATGTTTATGTGTCACTAAGGCTGTGTTCTAGTCTCTTATTACACTTTAGCATTGAATATAAAAGATCCCCAGCAGCATGGGATTGCACCACATGGAAGTGACTCCCATGCACTCTGTGTGTGTGAAGAGGGCTGTAGCTTGGATGCTGATGGAGCTGCTCAACTTGAATCTGGGAGATCTGATTTTGAGTCCCACCATAGCCATGGCTCCATCACTTTACCAAGTCTCCTATCCCTGACTGTTAAGTGGGGGTAATAAGTGGCCTACCCCAGAGACCTGTGTGATAGCAAAGCGATAGCCAGGAGCAGCAACCTCAAAAGACCATGGGCTAAGATTAAAATTAAGCAACAAGACACAGCATAATTTCCCAAACTATTGTCTCTTGAACTGGAATCGGCCTAGATGCATTCTAAAAACCCTTCTAAAATCCATGTTACATGTCTTGAGTCCCCAGTAGCTTGTTGGACTTAAGGCCTTTCCCCTCCACTGCCCCCAAGGTTCAAGGGGAAAATACAGTGGGGTTTTATAGGTGTCTGGCCTTTGTGCCATCTATCCAATCCTGGGGAAGGCTGCTGCTGGCGCTCCCTCGAGGAGCTTCACTTTTCAACGTGTTTGACCCACAGACTCTCTCTAAGTGGCTACCTGTCAGTTTCCATTTCAGCCTTACCTTACTGTTTACATGAGTGCTGACCACTGCCTGACATATTACCTGTATTGATTCTCTAATAGCTGTCAAGGTGGAGAGAGAGAGACTATTCTAAGACAAGGCTTGGAGCTCTTAGCCGAGTAGGATCATAAACGCCTCCCATTAAAGGGTCCATTCAATAACAATCTTTACCAAAGTAAATGGACATCAGTGGGCTCCCCAGCAGGCTGCCTAATGCAAAGGCCATTATAAAGCACCGAGGCAGAGCTGGAGGAAGGTTATGGCTGTGGTATCAGTTTCAGCAATGTTTTTTCAAGCGATTCCTTTAATGAAAAGCACGTTTTTTAAATCTCAGGGCCATAATAGAGTTGTTCAGAGTTGTCCTATGTACCTAAGGCCATATCTGCTAAGAAAAAATAATAAAGTTGTTTTAGCCAGCATTTACTTGCAGCTAACAGTAACAAGGCAGATGCATATTTGTCTCCTGTAAACAACAACAACAACAACAACATGCAACCTTAAAATAATCATTTTTCTGGTGGTCAGAAATGATGCAAGTGCAATGCTCTGTACAAATATTAATAAAATGATCCCATTCTCATTGCAGTGTTGGGAAGCAATACTAGGTCATCTCATCTATCAGATTCTGGATTAGTAACACACCCATTTAACTTTTTATATTTTTTATTATCCAAGCCATGCAGGCTAGACATTATATCTCTCTCTATATATTGCATCTTTTCTAAAAATTAAAATTCAGTTCTCAGGATGCCGGTGGGAACTACCAGATTTAATGTAAGACTATGGGTGGAGTTTAGCGTCACACACTATGTTGAATGTTCCATCTGCCAAACATATCAGCTTGCCAGCTGAAATGATCCACC
Organism: Darevskia mixta; assembly: GCA_034641385.1. NCBI lineage: Eukaryota > Metazoa > Chordata > Lepidosauria > Squamata > Lacertidae > Darevskia > Darevskia mixta. The sequence continues at coordinate 4,868,040 of JAWWNH010000018.1, read as the reverse complement.
TTTCCTCCCCCACTTTTATGGGGGTTCTCTCAAGCCCCCAAGCCAATTTTTGGGTGTGTGCAGGTGGGGGAAAGATCCTTTGCGCAAGTGGAAGCCCTTGCACAGGGCTTCTGCTGATCACGTTTATTAGGCAATGCCCGCCCACCATGTTTAGAAATGTATTGTGCACAAACAGATTCCTGGACCTCCAGATTCCTGGACGACTGAAGGCAACCCTGTTAAAGGTAGATAGCCGTGTTGGTCTGTCATAGTCAAAACAAAATAAAATAAAAAAATTCCTTCCAGTAGCACCTTAGAGACCAACTAAGTTTGTTCTTGGTATGAGCTTTCGTGTGCATGCACACTTCTTCAGATACACTGAAACAGAAGTCACCAGACCCTTATATATAGTGAGAGGGTGGGGAGGGGTATTACTCAGAGGGGTGGTGGAAATGGGTGAAAGGTTGATAGCTGTGGTAAACCTGTTGACGACTGTTAATGGCTGCAATTAGTCTTACAGGAGGCAACCCTGTTTAGGGAAGTTTTTAATGTTTGATGATGTATTGTTTTTAATATTCCATTGGTAGCCACCCAGAGTGGCTGGGGAAACCCAGCCAGATGGGTGGGATATAAATAATAATAATAATAATAATAATAATAATAATAATAATAATAATAATTACCTGTATTATCATATGTGTGTCTCTAAATGCTGTAAAATCTAAACTGAGTGCAAAACTAGACACAACACTTTTGGGAGCCACATCAGAGGTTTTATTTTGGGGGGGGCACAACAATAGGCATAGGGGGTTATTGTTCATCAAGACTGCCTTCTATGGCCCTGAGAAAAATCATCCCCACCCTCTTACTCCAGAAGGGTAACTCCCAGGATTACCAATGGAGGCTTCACTCCCGGGGCTCATAACAGGTATGAGAGGATAATCATTATCTGGGCTACAGTGCTGAGGAAAGGTTAAACCTATTATCTGTGTACCTATTATTATATAAACCTATTATTCCCCACCTTGCCCCACCCGCACTGTCTTATCTTTCCTTTTCCTTGCAACTGATGTGTTTACCACATCATAATGCTAACTGATGTGTTAGCATTATGCCTAGTTTGGCTTTGAGGTTATCTTTGTTACAGCAGATCTCCTTTGAGGACAGCTGTGGACAATTTGGGTTGCCCTTAACTGGAGCAAATGAAAGCTGCAAGGCTGTGCTTTGTGGTGTCTGAGCTCATGTTGGTAGTTAGCAACCCAGCACTCACCCAGACACCACATCTGCTGTAGGCCTACTGAAGGGCGTTTGGGTGGGGTGGAGGTGTCTCTCCACTCACCTGCTGATGCAAAACAACTGTGCTCACCTAAACTGTGAATTGACAGTAGCTACCTGTGTTTTCAGGGATGGAAGGGAGGAGGTGGAGCTTGGCTGGCTAAGGATAGTCTGGATTCAAAGATGGTTCAGCTTCTGGCAAGTTGCCACACAGGGCATGATCTGGGCCCCACTGCTGCATAAGTCTGGAGTTGGTGCAGCAAAGATATTGAGGGCTCCTTTCCCCTGCCAATCATCCACCTTGGCCAGCATGTGTGGCAGCGCTCTGCATATGCCCATGGCTCTGCTGCTCCATTAAGCCCCAGTGCTGCCTGCCAGAAGTTTGGCTTGCTCCATGTAACACTACCATAACAGCCTAGCTTATCCAAGGCACAAGGGAGGGTAGAATTATGGCGTTATTAAAGCAAAGCGAAGTTTCTTGGACTTTGAATAGGCTGGTGCTTCAGTGGTCACAGCCAAAATTTCTGATGATGTCCTGGCCCAATAGCAAAAACAACAGCATTGGATGGAGCTGTGAATTAAAAAGTGAGTGCAGTCTTGTTGCCTTGATGTTTCACTTTTACTGTTTGCTGCAGAGTGGGAAACAGGTGCTTTAGTGCCTTCACTTTATTTACGTACCAGGCTTGAAAGGCTGCAGAGCAGATGACTTTACAACAATGGCAGATGGTGAGCATCCTTCTTGGGGGGGACTGCTGATTAAGGCGGCATGTTTTCTTCTTGATCACCAAGGAGTTGTGGCTTAAAGTGAATCCCCCTTGAAAGCTGTTGCCTGACATGGACTAAGCTTCTATTGCTGTCTTTGTGAAATAACGTCCATGCTATAGCGAAATGTTGAATGGAAGGGTCTCCCTGAATTACTGTATTCCTGTCTTGTAGGGTTGATTGCAAGACCAGAGTAAAATAATTGGTGGTCTATAAGGAAGACTCATTAATGCATTAGTTTAACATATTAGTATTGATCACACAAAGACTTTCAGCCATAGTTTCAGAGATTTCTACAAGGAGGCAAGACAAAGGTCAATGGGTAAATAGCGCTAAACTTGAGGTCAAAGGTGAATGTGTACAGTCATTAAAAACAAATCACAGTAGATTAAATGACGGATTAAATTGGTGGGATATGACAATTCTCCTGAAATAGTTTCAGGTCAACATGGCCAATAACAAAGTGAGTCCTGCATTCCACACTGTTCTTTCAACCTGATTTTAATTGCTGGTGGAATAATTTTATTATTCCTCTCAAATTCAAACTTGGCAGCCTTCTTCTTTAAGAAGTAGCGCCCGAAAGGATCTGGCATGTTTTTGAATTGTACAGTGAAACAACTCAGATGCTTATGGTGATGGGGTTTCTTTCTTCTCTGCCAATCTTTTCTGTGACTTATAAGGATAATTGAATGAATACTAACAATGTGATGTTAGTAAGAGGAAATGAGAGAGAAAGAGAGAATATATCTCCAAGAATTTCACATTATATACCCAAACAAAAAACCTCAACAAATCTTATTTTTGTCCTGTATATGTAGATTTTAAAAATGCAAATACTTCATCTAGCTCAAGGCAATCTTCATGGGATTAATCTAGGGTTGCCACTGCATTATTTTCCTGAATGAGGCTCTATGCATTTCACAGCTGCATGGCAGACAAAAATTCAACAGGGAGCCTCTTTTGCTATTGCTAAATGTCAGTGCTAGAAATGCTGCTCTTGTTGAACTTTGTCATGCAGATGTTAATGCATAGGGCTTTTACTGGAGGGTGATGGGGGTGGTAGAGAGGTTGTAACCTTAGATTAAGCAAATTATTTAAGAAAATTTATCTTAAAGTCAACATTTTCCAGAATCCTTTGAAATGTATTTGGACCCTTCTGATTTCCTGAATCTAGGAGAAGATCTTGCCAAAGTAGATACTATTAGTTTCAATATAGAAGAGCAAACTTGTTTATTTTATTCTCAGAGCAGTTTTCCTCTGTGAAATGGGTTTTTTTGTTGGTCTTTGTGAGGTTTGGTATTTGGGGCTCAGCCTCAATCTTTGTCTTGAACTCAGTTTCTTCGGAAGTTATTTTACTTTTGTGACAAGGATGGTTCCCTTGGCAGTCATTTTTTAATTAGACATGGCTTCCCATTATATGGTGTTCACAACACTTAAATTTCCAGATGTGGCCCAGGGCTCTAAAAGGCTGATGACCCCTGAATTAGTTTGTGGCTAATAAAGGCAGCCATGAAGGTCAATGGGTGACTTTGAGCCAGTCATCCCAGCTGTAACTTTCTCTGTTCCTCCTACCTGTCTTGATTGGCTACAACTTCTATCCTCAAAATCTTGTCAAGTCTTTAAGGCAGGGATGGAAAACTTGTGGCCTTCCAGATGTTGTTGGATTCCAGTTCCCATCCTCCCTGACCATTGCTCGCTGTCTGGGCGGGTGAGTTGGAGTCTAACAGTGTTTGGATGACCACATGTTTCCCCACCCCTGTTTTGTTTTGTTTTTAAATCCCAATCTAGAATATTTATTGAATAAATCATTTTAGTTATAGAACTTTTGTTTCCTGTTGTTTTGTAATATGATTCACACAGTTAAGGAAATTGTTATTTCCTTTCTTAACATCTTCACCACAACTGAGGGTACTTCTGGGATGCTTCAATCTCATTGATTTCAGTGAGATTTAAATGTGTGGAATTTAAGTGTATGAATATGTACATTTTTAAAAGATAATGTTTCTTTCCTTTCCTTTAGATACATTTTACCTGAGGCCATTGTACTACTTTTTTTACCAGTTTTCTTGGATTGATGCATTACTGTGAAATTCCTATAAGGGAATCTGGTGTCACAACAATATAAGATCTCATCAAATGCCAACAAAATGTCATAAAGCTGAAGAACCATATTGGTTTTTGATGGTGTTTGAGTTTCTGAAACAGCAGGATAGAACTAGGCTAACCCTCAAAATCCCATGGGCATGGGAGGTGATAGGGGCTTGAGCATATAGCCCAGCCTTTGCCAACCTGGTGTCTTCCAGATGTTTTGTGCTGACTAGGACTGATGAGTGTTGTAGTCAAAAACATCTGAAGGGCACCAGGTAGGCAAAGGTTCTTATAGCCCAGTTTTGGCCATGCAGTGATAACATAGTAACATCTGGCAGGGGAGTGCTTGTTTGATTGACAACGGGGTGATAAACTGTACGGGAGCTCACCCCATCCCTTCTGATTGGCAAACCCAAGGGCTAAGTGGTTTAGACCACAGCACCACTGTTATAATAATTTTAAGGTATTAGATATATAATAAATGTTCATAAATGTACCAAGTAAACACATACATAAATATATACACCTCATGTTTGAAGCAGCACAGGAAGACTGTCCTGAAATCATTTTGACTCCCAAGCTGACCAAGTGTTTCTCTGCAAGGAGGGAGGAGGTAAAAAAACCTTCCCATTGTCTCAGGAATCAAGTAATTGCCATCTCAAAGGAATGGCCAGACTACCAGGAAAGGCAATCAGATAAGGCATTATCAGATAAGCTGGCAGACAGGAAAAACAACAATATCCGCCCTCCCTTCCACAGGTGGGCGGGGTTTGCGGCACCGAGCGGAGGTTACCTGGGCCGGTGCTACCCACCTGCTTAGGTGGCCTTTGACCCGCCCCCGGCCAGGTAGGACAATGGACAGTCGGCCGGGGGTGGGGTCAATGTCCAAACAAAAGAGGCTGAGCCCTTCAGCCAGGCCTCTTGGGTCTTTTTCCTTCCAGGTCCATTCAAATTTCTGTTCTAGGTGATGTAGGTATGATGTTTGTGGGAGGTGGTCTTGGGCTAAACCCATTCTGTGATGTATGTATGATGTATGGGGTGGTGGTCTTGAGCTCCAGGGCAGGAAATTTCAAAATGGCTATATAAGGCCTTGAGCGCCATTGTTTGAGGTCCTCCTCCTCCTCTCTCCTGCGTGTGAGGGGAGCACCCTGTTGCAACAGCTTTAATAAAGAACAGGCTTACTAGCTGCTTTGCTTCTCAATATTCTCTGGTTGGCCTCTGTTATTTTCTCCTACCAATGGAGAACCTACAAAGGACTCTATAAGGGCTCTTGTGTACCCCATAAGGGAATAAGGGCATATTTTGTTTATAACACCACCCGCGTCCCCTGTTGCTCTGTTCCATCTTCTGCCAACCTAGCAGTTTGAAAGCATACCAATGCAAGTAGATAAATAGGTACTGCTGCGGTGGGAAGGTAAATGGCGTTTCCATATGTTCTGGCTTCCATCATGGAGTCCCGTTGCGCCAGAAGCAGTTTAGTCATGCTGGCCACATGACTCAGAAAGCTGTCTGTGGACAAACACAGGCTCCCTCTGCCTGAAAGTGAGATGAGCATAGCACCCCATAGTCACCTTTGACTGGACGCAACCATCCATGGGTCCTTGACCTTGACCTTGATAAACTGTCAGCTCATCAATAAATGTCACTCAGAATTAACCAAGCTTATAGGAGTGTAGTTAGAAGGAGAGCTAATTTATCTAGGAGTGGTTACAGGTAGATAGCCGTGTTGGTCTGTCATAGTCAAAACAAAATAAAAAAAATCCTACCAGTAGCACCTTAGAGACCAACTAAGTTTGTTCTTGGTATGAGCTTTCGTGTGCATGCACACGAAAGCTCATACCAAGAACAAACTTAGTTGGTCTCTAAGGTGCTACTGCTAGGAATTTTTTTATTTTGTTTTATCTAGGAGTGGTTCCTTCTCAGCCAAGCATTATTGTTGCCACTAATAAAGTCCTGCATCTTTTTTAAGCTGATAGATGCCTGGAAGGAGGAGCAATACATTTTCGTGATAATCATGACAATGACTGTGATAATGGTTGGGTCCTGGAGGATGAGTTTGTCTGAAGTGGAGCAAAGGGCAAAGGATGCCACTTCCCTCCCCACCTGCAGTGATATTATCTCCAACTTCAGGAGTTTAACTTTCCTTGACAACTCGACCCTCTCCGATCCTAATCCATTCTGGGTAGAAGAACTGTTATGCAAATGCATCTTAAATGTTCTCTATTGCAGTGGTAGGCAATCTTGGCAGAAAGCCTCATGCAGGCAGGGTTTTAATCCTGAAGTCTTAAGAATGTTTACTTTAGAAGTAAGATTGGTTGGTTTCAATTAGATTTATTATCTATGTAAGTAGGTATGCTATGGGGCTGAAGTCGATACACACACACACACAGGGGGAAATGCTGTACTGGAAATCTAGCAAAAATGAATGTGGAGGATCCCCCTTCACTATCCATTACTTGGCTTTGGCTAGGTTCTTACAGATACATCACAATATTTGCTTCAATTTGTAGATTTCTCTTCCTCCTGCAAGCTCCATGTGATATATCTCTAGTATTTGCTGGATTATTTATCTCTATCTTCATTGGTGGGCACTCCTTTTTTGTCTGCTTCTGAATCGTGCTGAGATTTGTACAAATGCACTTACTTGTTAACTTAAAACCCTCTTTCAGTGGGCAGCTCTCTGGAATTCATCTTGGTGTTAGCTTCCAAGAATATAGATGTCCTTGGCCAGTTTTCATCAATAACCTGGTGCAAATCTCCTTCTGCATTCCTGCAATGTCTGTAAGACAAAAAAAGGGGGAGAGAGATGGGAAGAACATTTGCTGTTCTTTATACTGAATACTTCTTACTAGAAATTGATTTCTTGATTTGGTTAATGCCTTTTAGCATAAATGCCCCCATTAAATTTCAGATTTGAAGAAGTAGCAACAAATCTGATTGACATCTTCAAGTATGTCTGTGTGCTGTATCTGTGCCTTTTCCAGCTATGATATTGAACATGTTTCATTTTTAAGAGGAATGACCTTGAGTTGTCATTGTCTTAGAAAACTCACACTGGTTAGGAAGCTTCCATTAATGTCCTCAAGTGAAAGCTACAGCCAAGTTCCCATGGGGTATGTGAGGGATAAAGGAATTTTACTGTCCTCTGGACACAAAAATCCATTTGTTAAAACATATGCTAAGTGTAATGGAAAATAGCATGCAGTTATTGAATTCCTTTGTGGGGTGAAATAGTCCATATAGGATAGCTTTGCTTTCATACTTATCTGTTTGATTCTCTGGTTCCATGGATTTTGAGGGCAGCCTTTATTATTAAAGAAATGACTTAATTGGAATATAAAAGATAGCTAGCAGAAAGCAAGGATCAGTTTGTAAAGCAAAATGGTACATTGGCTTTGATTCACACTGAAGTGTTTTCTGATGTTCTCATCACCTCTACTTTCCCCTCTGCTGTATCTTAAAGGTAAAGGTAAAGGACCCCTGACAGTTAAGTCCAGTCGTGAACGACTCTGGGGTTGCAGTGCTTATTTCGCTTTACTGGCTGAGGGAGCCGACGTTTGTCCGCAGACAGTTTTTTTCTGGGTCATGTGGCCAGCATGACTAAGCCGCTTCTGGCGAAACCAGAGCAGCGCACGGAAATGCCGTTTACCTTCCCGCAGTACCTATTTATCTACTTGTACTTTGACATGCTTTTGAACTGCTAGGTTGGCAGGAGCTGGGAGTGAGCAACGGGAGCTCACCCCGTCGCGGGGATTCAAACTGCCAACCTTCCGATCTGCAAGCCCTAGGCTCTACCCACATGCATGGAAATTTAACTGGGCTCTAAAGACTTTTCTGTTATCATAAACCAGGGGGCGTCAACCCAGTGCTTGAGGGTGCCACGGTGGCAGCATAGGCTTTCATTGATGTTCCTGGGCAGGTTCCTTACACTGACTTCATCTTTAAATGAAAACTCAGAGTCTCTAGCCATCCCAGAAATAAGGTTATGGGACAAAATGTGAAGGTGCCTTCTAAGTGATTTCTGCAAAATGAGAGTGAGTGTGATGAGACCACTTTGTATATTTTTCCTGCTACTGAGGAATGTTTCCTGTTGTTATTAGACAGCATCAGAGTGTGGAATCTGTTTTGTGTGCTCTCCACAACCAGAACATGTCTGAATTCCTATGGCAGAAATAGGGGTCTCAAATCTCAGTGGCACCCTGTGTGACCACAAAATTCGATGCCCTCTTGCACTCCATTCTAAAGCATAGTTGTGGCATCCCCTGCAGTACCCCCAAGGCTCCGCACTCACTGCCATCAAATCAATCGCGTTCTCCTAAATCCACCTCTGCTGTCAGGGGTGATTCTCTCTCTAAATGTTTGTGATACCTCACTCTCCATGGCAGTCCATTTCAGACCAGGCATCACCAAACTCGGCCCTCCAGCTGTTTGGGGACTACAACTCCCATCATCCCTAGCTAACAGGACCAGTGGTCAGGGATGATGGGAATTGTAGTCCCAAAACAGTTCCATATTTGTGGAATTGTGCATATGTTTCCCTCATTACTGGCTTTCAGGAAGGATTTTAAAATATTCCTGTTTACCCAGACATTTTGATGGCTGAAAGATACTGTTCCTGGCAACCCTTGGTCCTGAAACCATTGGTCAAGAGAAAATGATTTTAAAAAGTGTTGTAGAGTGTTGTCTGTGAGATTGTTTTAATGATGTATTTGCTACCCTGGGCTCCTTTGGAAGGAAGGGCAGGAGAGAAATTGAATGAATGAATGAATGAATGAATGAATTAACCTGTTAGCAATAAGATTACTCAGATTACCAAAATAACTCACTGCCTGGCCAAAAAGAGTGAGTTTGACCAGTATAACGAGATTACTGAATTGGCCAGCTGCTGACCCAGCAATCATTCACCAGCACCATTCAGTGGTATAATAGGTCTGATGAGTCAAGTGAAGTGGGGCAGAGAAACAGCTTGTGCTTTGAGATCATGGGCAATAGGCCCATACCATAAGCGCACTAATTTTGTTTTGTTTTGTTTTTTACACCGATGGACTGGGGAGGAGAAGGGCATAACTAGACTGGGTGCAGATGAACCTTTTTCTGCCACTCTCACCTGAGACCAGATGACCCAAGACTTTTAGATCTTTTTAATATATATAAGCAATACCATCAGAGTTGATCCTGGGGGCAGAGGTTCAGGGCCCCACTCAGCTGAATGTGCAGCAGAGATGGCTTACCACGTTTTGAAGTAAGTGAAGTAATAAACATTCCCATCCGAAGTGTCAGGCTGGGGAAGGCTCTGCAGTAAACTAAGATTCCTTCAGCCCGATAGGTTTTGATTACAGTCTTCATCAGGAAAACACACACACACACACACACTTTACAAAGTAAGCTCACTGGATCAATAAAAGTGGAGTGGGGAAAACATCTGTAAAACCTTTTTACCCATCTGCAGTGCTGCATATAATAACTCTACAACCCAGAATGTGATATTATTGCACCCCCAATCTCTGAGCTGTTCAAGATTCAATCAATCAATCAATATATTTATTGCATTAGCCCTCTGGCCATAGCACATAGTAAAAACCAGACAGGTGCCTGATAAGGAAATACATAAAATATAACAGATAGAAATTGTACGTTGCCGGTACATATAAAACAGTGGGTATAAAATCATATGAACGATACAGATATGTTCAAGATTTCAGGGGTTCCAGGTACTTACCGAAAGCAGAGGCAGATTTAGGGTAGCACGACCAGTTCCCCTGCAGTGGGTGTTGAGCTGAGGAGGGGTACTACAGGGCTCTGGAAATATGACATAGTGCATGCACAGAAGGCAAGAGGTGGTGGTGGGGACCAAAAATTGGCCTCACACTGAAATTTGAAAGACCACAAGTCTGTCGCTGCCCAGGGTTTGGTTTGCTCAGAATGAGGGACAGCAGAGACTGTGGTGTCTTTATGATAGATGGTTTATTTTACACACATATACAAGCTGAGCTTATGATAGAGGGGCTCACAGCATTAATGCCCATCTCTTTTCGCTCCTTTATTTTTCCTGTACAGATTAGGAAAAGTTCACCGTTTTGAATTAAAGTAGATAATGTTGGTAGCTAATGACAACCAGAAGCATTCTAACATGATTTTCTAATTTACCTATTCTGTCCTTAGCTCCAGTACAGCTGTTGGGATCTAATGGCTAACCTGCATTCACAGAAGTGTCAAGGGGCAGAAATATGAAATATTTACTCGCCAAAACAAGCTTTTCTCCAAACATGCGCCTCCTCAGTTTTTTTTGTAATGAGTCTATCAAGTGCTTATAAGTTGGACTGCATACTACAACAGACTATCTTCTTTTTAAACACTCCTTGGGGGAAATGGAAATAAAATAAAAGTAAATGAGAAAGCAACATTTGAAGCTCCATATATTGAAATAAAAGTACTATCCTTAGTTTGCCCTTGTACTGCTAAGCATCGGTGCTTTATTGATTGGAATTAGGAAGTTAATAAGCTTCAGGCTAATTAATCAGATGGGTAGGGACTGGAACTGCACTGCAAGGCTTAATCAAGTCATCAAAACTCTCAAGCCATGGAGAAGGTAATTAAAGAAAAAGGATGCCGGTTATATAGTAACAGGAGTCTAGGAAAGGACAAGAACAAGATAGAGAACCTCCATTTTCTTTTGTACACTTTTCTGGAATAAATCAGCCCAATGACCAAGGTACAGTTTCCAGCTTCCTATCAGCAAATGATGCTGGACAAATGTATAAATCAGTCCACAGAAGTCATTTAGTCCAGCTTATTGAATTGACAATGAAGTGATGTTTATTTGAAATAGATTTATTTTGGCGCTATTGGGTCCTTCAGCAGAAGCTACTTCTGCTTGTGCCTGTTTACCCCAAGGTAATTTGATTTACTGATCTTGGGCTTACAAACCTAATCAAGCAAGTTTATTTGTTAAGACAATAGATCGATTAGCACACTGGGACAATGTTATAGTTTACTGCAAGACTCATGCCATGGAATTCAATACAGGAAAATAAATATAAAGTTTTCTGTTGCACCTCACCCCACTGAAAGTGAATAGAAAGGCATCAGACATCTTTTGCAGTTTCACTAGGAGACAAGTTTATAGTCCCTGAGGTTGTATTTTGCAACTAATTGCTGTGATTTTTACGATCACACCGGCTGGTTGTTAGCAAAGAGGACTACATGGAAGACAGACTAATGATTCAAAACAGGTCTAATATATTTCCAGAAAAGGGTGTTGATAACAGTTTCAATTAATATTAAGAGAAGCTATGTTGTACACATGTTCATTGCAATAATATGAAAAATCTGCCTTTCACAAGTTAAGGTAGCTGGGTTTTTTTACAACTAATGGCAAAAGAGGATCATTTTTTATGTCATACAAATTTAAGAACAATATACACTATGCCTCTCTGTGAGTTAGTTCAAGCTCTGTCTTATTTTTCTCTCAGTTAATATTCATTTCTCCTTAGAATGACATATGCACTTTTGACGTAATCCATAAGCACAGATTTCTGCAGAAAGCGACAGTTTGCTCTATTAAGAAACAACAGCGCTCATGCAATGTAGACACAACATTGCAGTTCTCAGGGTGGTTTAACTAACCATCAACCCCCTTTCCTTGGGAACTCTGGGAATTGTAGCTTAGTGGTTTTTATCACAGATAAAAGTAGATGGGGGATAATTCAGTCACTCCCTGCCCTGCCCCTCTTAGTCTGAAGTCATACACCAGAGAGAACTAGGCGGGACATATGAGGAGATTTACAGATAGTTTTATTCAAGTGAGGACAAAATCCCTTCACAGTTTTTTCTGGCACAGTCTATGAAATGGGAATGGTCTGCCTTCTGTACGGTAGCATGTGACATGCTAATCTCTTCTGTTTCCTAATTTATCCACTGCAGTACTGTAGGCATTGTGCCCTAACAATGAAGGTGTTATGCCAAAAAGTAAATTGCAACAATGGCAGAGGTCAGCAGAAGTCGCGGAGTTCCATGTGCTAATCTGCCCCTGTCTCATTGAGTGTGAAGGTCTGGAGGGGAGTTCTAAGCATGCTCAGTTAAATGTACTTAAGACACCTCTCTGAAGTTGTGAGCTGCATGTACCTAAACGCGTAACTTTGGTGTGATATAGTTTATTTACAAATTGTATTTTGTCTCAAAGGCCCCCAAAGTGATAAACAGCATTAATAGATATTGCAGAATAAATATACAGTAGAAATATATACAATAGATCAATAAAAACATTAAAAGGCAGTGTGAAAATTCAGTCAAGTATGCAGAGTTTTATATACTGAACTTTTGTTATATATGAAACTGCAAAAATAAAGGTTATTAAAAACAAAAACCAATATTAGGGGTTCAGTGATGCTAGAAGGGGCACCTAGCCGAGAGTTGCAAAAACCAGTCAGGGAGAGTGCTTGAGTTTGAAGTGAATTGTGCTGCTTATGTGTTCTTGTGGAGCCTTGCTAGGATATCACTAAGTTTTATGTTGTAATATAAGCTGTAGTATAAGAAAACAAACAGCAGACTCAGATGGTCCAGCTGAATAATGAAAGAAATATGATTGTGTTTTCCTACAAAAGGAGAGGAATAGGGTACTTGACAAGACTTCTTGTGAGGATACGAGAAAACTCAGGGTTCTCCATAGGAATTTAAGCAGTGATACAAGCCCTGTTCAAGTGTTTGGTGTGAAGAGGTAATTGCAACACATTTAGGGGGTGTGGGGTTCATACTGGTCCACTCCCAATATACTTGCACCTTATTCTCCCCTAGCCTTCCTGCATTAGCTGGAAGGGTCTGAAGGGGGCTTCTAGGCATGTTTCTGGGCCAGCTCTGCTGGACTGACCATAGTCTGGCCTTCAGCAGAACAGAATCAGGACAAAAATGAGAAGAAACTTCCCTAGCATTAGTGCTAACTCCCCCCCAGACATTTGTGTTGCAGAAGGGCTGGTTCCCCAAATATGAAAATGTAGATTTCAGTGCATGTGTCCCAGCAAGCATGAGAACATGAGAAGAGCCCTGCTGGATCAGACCAAAGCCCATCTGGTCCAGCATCCTGTTCTCATGCTGGCCAAACAGCTGTTAAGGGAAGCCTGCAAGTGGGACCTGGTATGGTAACAGTGTGTAATGTTAGGAAAGTCATTCACTGTATAGTGTGTTTGGGAGAGGATGTGGCAGGAAGTGTCCTGTGTGTATTTCATACAACCTGCCCTCCCTCCTTCCCGTATTAACTTTATACGCAGGCAGGAGTCCCAACTCATTGGCAATAGCCGAAAAGTTGAATGAGCAATCCATTGGAGTGCTGACATCCCCCCGAGAATGTCATTAATATTGTCACTGTGAATGTCATTAGTGTTTTCTCCAAATGTTATAATTAGTGTGATGAATATGGGTTCTTCTAACAATGGTAAGAGATTTTTGCATTTATTGGTCAATAGTGGCGTAAATGCAGAGCCAGTAAATCATGAATTCAATCATCATCAGGGTTTGACATGTGCAATATGTTTACCTAAGTGATACATTAGCATTCAGAAGAATCTGACATGTTTTATAGATAATGATGGGTTTATCACAGGGATCATTGATAATTACCACAGCTTTGCTCTTTCAGCCAGGCATGGCATGATGAGTTGATTCAGAAGAGTGAAGAGTGAAGAAGGAAGATCCACGTTCCTTCTTCTAACTTCTAACTCTTTGTTAAGGGGTCGCTGAAAAATATTCCGACTTTGGAGGCTGTGTCCATTCCATATGTGTAAAACTGTGACATCCACATGTTAGTGCTTCAAACATTATTTCATTTTAGTAGGAGGTTATAAGAATATGTATTCTTGCATCTGTAATTTTTTGCTATGATATAACATTCAAGTTTGACTGCTCACTCATAAAAACATGCCTTCTGTGTTAGAATCCAAGCTAAATAAAAAGGACAATTTGGTACAGCATATGCATGTGCAATATATTTAGGGCTGACAATGGACCAAACTTCTCCCTGATTAGAAGAAGTTAAAAGGATATGAATATCCTTCTTTCTTTTTAACACAAATAACACCAGTTCCTTAAGGCAACTGTGTGCCTTGATTCATCCTGAAACCAAGTGATAATGACCATCCAAGCAAGCTTCATGTCTTAATACACAAGAGGCCAAAGCTGCTAATAAGTCTCTTTGGGTATTATCTATGGGGATTCATCTTTGGCACACAAGAATTGAGGTCATTATGATGGTGTCCCAACCATACGGAAATAGTACAATTAGCAAGACTAGGTTTCCTCCATTCAGCCCAGCCCAACCCCAAAGGAAACAGGAGATGGGAGATGGTGTGTGCAGTGGGGGGAGAGAGAAGAGAATGTGAGCAAGGAAAAGGCAAAGAGCACACATGGCAGCCAGGCAGTGAGAATGGAAGAAGAGCGGTAAAGGATTTGGCATAGGACGCTGCCTTATACAGAGTCGGATGGTTGGTCTATTGGGCTCAGTATTGTCTTCACTGACTAGCGGTGGCTCTCCAGGGTTTGAGAAAGGAACATTTCCCAGCTCCACCTGGAGATTTCAGGGATCAAATATGGGAACTTTCATATGCAATGTATGTGCACTACAACCAACCTATGGTCTTTCCTCCATTTGTACCCCCCACAGCTCCTAGAATTCCTTGTAGGCAGCTGGTCATCTTTTTCTTAACATTTAACCTAAATATGCCACTTTCAACGTCTTGAGCTAATTTTTTTTGTGGGCTAATATACTTAGTTGTGTTCCTCAAATAATAAAAGAGGGCCTCCTTGGTAGGTGCACCAACCCTGTGGAAAGCCCTCGCATCAGATGTCAAGGACATAAACAACCATTTGACTTTTAAAAGACATCTGAAGGCAGCCCTGTTTCGGGAAGTTTTTAATGTTTGATGTTTTAGCGTGTTTTTAATATTCTGTTGGGAGCTGCCCAGAGTGGCTGGGACAACCCAGACAGATGGGCAGCATAGAAATGATACAATATTTATTTATTTATTTAAGCTGACCAAGATCTCAAGCCCTCCTGTAGTCTACCTCAGAGGATCCTTCCTTCTGCATTTGCTCCCGATGCCAATCCCAGTGCCATAAATGCCATTAGAAGGGAACTTCCAGCCTATGGCCTTAATTAGACTTGCTGAGCCTTTGGATTTGACCCACAAGGTCATTTGGGGCAAACTGTGCTCACCTTTATGACATCTGGTGTCATATGACATCCAGTGCAGTAAAGTTTGAGTTGTGGCTGTAATGGCTTTGTAGCTATGGCTTGAATTTAAAAACAACAACAACAAACAACCCAAGTTCAATCTGCAGGTGGAGAGGATGAATCTTCCTTCACAGCTGAAGCTCCAGAAATGTATGACAATATGCAACATCAGGTGATTTACAGGTTGGTGGCCCTGCCTCACCTGTCCAAATGACCTGCGGAGGGTCACACACTTTTGGAACTGGTCCTCTGGCCGAAAGTGGCTCCCTCACCCTTGCAATATACCGAACTGCCATTGAAACTTCCCTCGATTTGCATAGCAACATACGGTTGCATTACAGAAAACTGGCTCAAAACTCCCTTTGAGGACCTGGAGTTAGTTTTGCAGACCTTTGGAACCTGGCCTTAAAATAATTAATATAATATAATATAATATAATATAATATAATATAATATAATAATAGCCACAGTTCCCAGAATTCCCTAGGAAGAAGGTGGTCTCTTAACAACTCTCTGCACCCTTAACAAATTATAGTTCCCAAGAGTCTTCGAAGGAAGCCATGATTATTAAAGTGGTATAATAGTGCTTTAAATGTATGGTGTGGATGTGGCTTGACAGAAGAAATAAAAAAAGGTAATGAGGAAAAACGTCATGATCTATCCAAAGTTAATTCTGTTTAAGTTGCATTGATTTTAGCTGGAGCATTAAACACTTGCACTCCTCTTTCTCATTGAAATCAATTGAGTGCACACATTATTTTCAGATTTGTTTGGTATGCCCACATAAGGTAACCACTGCTATGATTCTGATTGATTGATGGGAAACAATTTGCAGCCTGATACGTCAAAGACCAATTTGTGGATCTTTTCTTGGTTTTTCCTATATGCATTGATATATAATTAACGGTTATCAAGCAGGTATTACAGCCAATGAGTAAGGCACATTTATTATATGGTGGTTACTTTTAAGGAGAAAGCCTCTGCCCTCTGGAATTAATGCTTATTAACCTTGTTCTAATTGTGCTCTTGAGCTGTCATTCATATATTATTTATTGTTGTAGCCTCTAACCTGGTTCTCTATCCATTTCAACGAAACAAGTCCACCTTTCAAAACAATGACTGGTCTAAAGGAGATGTTGAAGCCTCGCAAATGCGAAAGGTTGGAAGATGTGTCAGTCCTTTGAACTCTTTTGGGGAAAGGTCAACGTCCATCATAGTGAGTTGGGGGGGGCAGAAATCAGAGGGATGTGACCATAAATCCTGCACCTTCTTTGCTATGTACAGTACATGATCTAGGTGTGTGTGTTTGAGCAAAGGGCTAATAGGGGGAGGGCAGGAGGGCCATTTGGCCTGGGCTTCAAGCTCAAAGGGGGCCACAAATTTAGACACCTGTTGTTGTTGCTTTAGTTTGGCATATGTAGCAATGGAATGGATTTTCGTTGTGGAGCTGTTGCACTAACGCTGAGCAGCCAGGAACTGGTGATTCTTGCAGAGAGCATGTTAGCCCCTTCTCTACCTGGACACATTCAGGGCCAAGAACTCAAGCACATGTGGGCCTTGCTGTTGCCTCCTGTCAAGTAGTTCAGATGGATGGATCCAAGGTCTAGAACCGAGTGCTAATCAGATAGTGTGCTTGTTGATTTCTGAGCTCTGGCAGGTACTGCAAATTACAGTTAAAACTACTTCCTTTTCTGGGTTGGTGTTCAGACTGGGGTGGAGTCTACACACATATAAAAAATGCTGCAAAAATGCTTTTTTTTAATGTTTTGAAAAATACATTGAATTTGGCGTAGCTCACTGTTGCCATCTAGTGTCAGATTTGTATATTGTACTTTACAACACATTTAAAACATTTTATTTGCAACAGTATAGCTGAGTCCTGGGTTTTGTTTGTTTGCAAAATGTTTGTACCATTTTGGTGGGTTTTTTTTTTATATGATGCTATTTTGTTGGTCTGATAAAATTGATTTAGCTAATAAAATTGATTCATTCTCTGGTCACTGAACAGAAGATGACATATCTTCTGTTCATACCTCTGTTCCCCACCCCATTAACTGAAGTGTTCCAAGAATGGGTGCATGGAAGGAAGCACTTCTGAGGAATCCTAGGATTTCTGCTAGGATGACTTGTGATCAGGGCCGGCGCTTCCATTTAGGCGAACTAGGCAGTTGCCTAGAGCGCCAAAATGGAGGGGGCGCTGGCCATCCTGCCCCCCGCCCCCCGCCGCCACCCCAACCAGCGGCGAAGCGAGCAGGTTGGGGCGAAAACCGCGGCGGCGCCAAAATGGAGGGGGCGCTGGCCAGCCTGCCCCCCGCCGCCGCCCAGTGCTGCCCCAACCAGCGGCGCAAATCGCGGTGGCGCGGGGCGCCCGGCGGGCAGGGGGCGGGGCACCGTACATCATTGCGCATGACGTGCGGTGCCCCGTCCCCTCGCCTAGGGCGCCAAAAATCCTGGCACCGGTCCCGCTTGTGATAAGAATGGTTAGGTTTTTGTCCTCACTACAAGATCATGTCAACAATTCAGATCCTCTTACCCTCATTCAGACACTTCTTGACTTCTTGCATATGTGTTATCAGAAACACCTAAATTCACTACATTACAAATCAGACCAACCAGATCAGAGGCAGCAGTATCTTATCAGCTGGTAGTTATCACTTGAGTCACAGACTGGAAACAAATAGATCAATTTGCCATTGATCCATTTGGTCCTATAGGGAGCTCTTTGGGGAGTAAGTACCTAAATGATCCAATACTTCAAGGCAACTCTGCTTTGAAGACATTATGAGTGCTGATAAAACTCATTATCTTCTAATTTTTGAGTCTCCTTCTGGCTACAAGAGGGTGTTAATTTACCATTGCAGACTTCTAATTAACTAAGTTTTATTGTAGCCTATACTGATTCTATAAATGCACAAGTTAGAAACAGGAAATAATAAAATATAATGATCTCTCTCTCTCTCTTTCTCTTGCTTATACAAACATTATTTAAATTCCAAAGGAAGGCTGTTTAAAACCATTCATAGGCTGTGAGGGACAGTGATCCACTGTAGGTAGTGCTTTCTGATTATTCTATCTATTAAAGTACTTGTACATTATTTTCATATTGTCCATTAGGTCTCATTTATTCCTTTAATGAGTTTTCAAGCTACCTCTTTGTCATGGTTGGCAGAGATAATAACAATGCTTAACATGGTGTAAAATAAAATAGTATATTGTGGTTTGAATTTTAGTCAGTGACTAACAACAGTCTAGGACTCACAGTGTGAGTCCTCCATCCAGACATCCATTATTGGCTTTTAGTGACATTGCAAAGGATAGTAATTTTTCACAAATGTAGTAGCATTATTATCAGTGTTCTGAATTGTGAGGGACAGCATACATTCCATCCAAGTCTCATGTGCTTGCTGAACTACTAAGAGGCTTAGGAATAGGGATGCAAAATCAGGAAAGATGAACATTTCAAATGTGAGATTGCTCCCTGCAGTAAGGAGCATTTGAGTGGTGTAGTCTATCTACCCCTATCATGTAATAAGCTGAAGAGCAGAGGGGAGATTTTGCTTGCATGATGGAGAAACTCATATCACAACAGTACCGGTACCAAATTTTTGCTGGCACTCTATGATATAGTGTACTTAGCATAATGGTTAATCCATACCAGGTCAAGGAACAGAAATTAAAGCCATAGAAAAGTGAGCAATATTGCTTTAAGTAGTTGCACATGTGGATAGTTTATTTGCTTTTGCTTTTCAAATAAAGAAAAAGAACAACGAAATGGGTGTTAAAGATACAGCATAGTATTGCAGCCAAGGTCATTATTGTAACATCAAGATGAACCTTAGAGGACTGTGACTTCTTTTGTTCTTCTCCAAAGTGGTTTTGTGGTGAACCTTCCATTTTCATTAGGACATTTAATAAACAACATCAAAGCTAATTGAGGTCTCAAGTTGGGTTCCCAAAGGCACAGCTGAAACAACTGTAGTGCTTGGGGATTATTTTTCTATAGCACATTTTCCTAGTGTAGACAGAGCTTCTACTTATAAAAACAATTAAATATGCTACAGTTGCAGCAGCTTGCCCAGCAGAGAAAACCCTTTATGAATTACTTGCTTCTCGGACTTTAAATAATTCTAAGCAGCAACCTTTTGCACATTACATGAAAAGTTGCCTGAGCTAGAAAAGAGGGTTGCGCAAGAAAGCAGATCAGAGAGGGGAAATCAGCAACCCTATCTGTGAATTTAGACCGGTTTGCACAATTTGAGTATTTGAATAAGCCCTAACACACAGTCACAGGAATTAGATCTATAACATAATATTAGTTTTCTGGGAATAAAGCAACCAAGAGGTTTGTGGCACCTTAAAAATAATCAATTTATTATGGCATAAGCTTTCACGGCAGATAACGTAATGGAGAAAATCAAAAGGTGAGAGTTGCATGGACAATGAGATGCAAAAATTATAGCCAATAATAAGTAGAGCTTTAATAGGGGACGCACAAACTGATCAGAGATGGCTTCAAGTTATGTACAAGAAAGGAGATTCTGACTAAACATCAGGAAAAACTTTCTGACAGTAAGAGCTGTGCGACAGTGGAACAGTCTCCCCTCAGGAGGGTTGTGGACTCTCCTTCCTTAGAGGTTTTTAAGTAGAGGTTGGGAGATTCCTGCATTGCAGGGGGTTGGACTAGATGACCCTTGGGGTCCCTTCCAACTCTACAGTTTTATGATTCTATGGAAGAAATATGTCTGGGAATGCACTTTAAGTGTACTACTGCCCTCTTTTCTCCCATTGTTCTTTCGCCCTTTTCCCTCTCCTCTCTCTCTCTTCTTTTTGTTAGTTCCCTTCTTGAATGACATTGTTTTATCATAAACATGATTTAAAAATTAATAATTAGAACTTAAATTTATATTAGATAGGCACACCTTTTACAGTAGCAGATTGGTGAGCATTTAATTAGCCCTGCTGAGATGACTGTATTAACACCTATAGTGGGGCAAAGAACCAAAGAACAGGAAACAGTCATAGACAGAACAGATATCCTGGTATTGGTAAGCTCGTTTCTGTTTTAGGGTGCACAATCATTGAGATAAATGGAAACTACTTCTGTGTAAATGTGCTTAGTACTGGGATATAAGTCATTCTGTTAACTGGATGACTGATCTTCATTTATTCCTTGAGAAATGTCTCCTGGGACCTAGCCCCTGGTATGACCTACAACTCCATTAATAAATCTGGTTCTCAGAGTGTGCTGCCTATAATTCCTCTGTGCAAGCCCAGCTCTGCTCAGAGAGAACAAAAAAATACACAGCATGTGGAAATAAGATAAGAGTATAGACTGAATTCTAAACAGAATGACTCTTAATTTGGTGTAAAATAATTTACAGTGTAATCATATGGATGTCTTTTCAGAAGTAAGTCCCACTGGATTCAGCTGGATAAACATGCATACCATTGCAGCCTTCATTCATTCATTATTTTACAAGGTGCCCAGTGAAAAGAGTTCTCTGGGCATAGAAAAGTGAATTATAAGTAGGTAACACTGCATGCAGAATGAGCAGATATTAAAATATGAGTCTTAACCGCTGTGGTATACGGATTACAACTGTTTCTCCAAACACCTCAATTCCTTTCCTACTATAAGGAGATACCCTGGGCATTCAAATGGGTAATTTCTTGTATTACACTATTTAAAATGAACATAGATCAACACAGCTTTGAAAAATCAAATGAGGCTATGCCATTTTGTTCTTCTGAAGCATGAAACAGGATGTAGTCAAGGAGATCTCATCCCAGTTATTTATGTATATTATTCATCTTGCATGCAGTCTTCATCTTGGGAGAAAAGCAATGACAAACCTAGACAGCATCTTAAAAAGCAGAGACATCACCTTGCCGACAAAGGTCCGTATAGCTATGGTTTTCCCAGTAGTGATGTATGGAAGTGAGAGCTGGACCATATAGAAGGCTGGTCGCCGAAGAATTGATGCTTTTGAATTATGGTGCTGGAGGAGACTCTTGAAAGTCCCATGCACTGCAAGAAGATCACACCTATCCATTCTTAAGGAAATCAGCCCTGAGTGCTCACTGGAAGGACAGATCCTGAAGCTGAGGCTCCAATGCTTTGGCCACCTCATGAGAAGAGAAGACTCCCTAGAAAAGATGTTGTTGGGAAAGATTGAGGGCACAAGAAGGGAACGACAGAGGACGAGATGGTTGGACAGTGTTCTCGAAGCTACCAACATGAGTTTGACCAAACTGCGGGAGGCAGTGGAAGACAGGAGTGCCTGGCGTGCTCTGGTCCATGGGGTCACGAAGAGTCGGACACGACTAAACGACTAAACAACAACAACACAATTTTCATTGTTGAGAGTTTGTGTGATTTTATTTCTTGCTTATGGTACTTTTTTCCTTTGTTTTGGAAGAGTTAGCTGGGCAACATACAAATTTCCTTGTTTTCTACTTGTGCAAAGGACTTATTTGGTGTAAACATGCCTATGCTTGAGTGCAGTGTGCTCAGTGAAAACGTTGTAGACTGTTTCGCTATTTGTTTTGTAAAATTGCAATATACAATTTATATGAATAAATAAATAAATAAATAGGTGTTCATATGGTTAAAATGAGGATATAAAATAACTTGTTGGGAATTCAACAGCGTAAGTTCTTTTTGGGGGGAGCTTTAAGACCCCCTCATAAGCTTTAATTATTCCAAAGGGTTTGCATTAACTGGGGATTAGATTTAACTCATAAGGTTTCTATTTAGTCAAAAGGCTACATACCTATCAGATCTTTCTAACAAAACAGTAGATATTACCTTAACCTGCTGAGACATTGTCTGATTTCATCCTGCTTCTAGGTATGTCATCTTTGATGGATCTATGCAAAGGAGGTCTAAAAAGCCTCCATCGGACCTTTTGTTAGGTAAATAGAGGAATCTAAAGAAGCCCATAATACACAGTCATTTCATTACAATGTATACTGTATACAGTGTATGTATAGAAAAAAACCCCATTTTTGCAGTTTTGATTCCTACAAAATACTGTTAAAATCTTTGA
Organism: Darevskia mixta; assembly: GCA_034641385.1. Lineage (NCBI taxonomy): Eukaryota > Metazoa > Chordata > Lepidosauria > Squamata > Lacertidae > Darevskia > Darevskia mixta. Next base: position 4,845,666 of record JAWWNH010000018.1, on the reverse strand, counting down.
TAGCTAAGTGCTAAGCTGTATTGAGAGTCTTCCTTGGGGATTGTACTTCTGTCTTCTTTCCCCATATATTTTACTCCCTTTAAATTATGTACTCCTTAGAGGCAATCCCCCCCCCCCCGAAAAATCTACCTACCAATTCTTCTAGTACTATTTATTTGGATTTTATCCTATCCTTTCCGCAAAAAACAATGCACATGATTGCCCATCCCCTTCAAAACAATTCTGTTCAGAATGAAAGAGAGCGCTTATGTTTTCCAATAGTGCCGTGATGGATGCAGTGTAGAAGTGGTTGTCAGGCCTAAGAAAAATATCAAAACCCATGTGTGCGTGTGCGTGTGTGTGTGTATGTGTATATATATGTATGCGTACATGATCAAAGTGACACTTTAAATGTATTAGAAGGTGAATTGCACTTTGGAGGGTCATGGGCAGCCAATTATATGAACAGGGCACTAGGAGCCACAGCTCAATGCCTTGCATACAGACTGCTAGGTTTGGTTTTTTGCACCTCCAGTGAAAAGCATCAAGTAGCAGAATAAACAAGACTGAGCTAGTTGGGGAAGAAGTCTGACCTGGTTTAAGGGAGCTTCCTGTGATCCGAAAGTTGTTTGTGATGAATTCACGTGTGTAACTAAATCAATAGAAAGTTGCATTCAAAATTACTTGCATCCACTCCAAGTAATTTTTCCTTGGCATGCTGTGGCCAAATCTTAATTTATGCATTTATTTGACTCCTCTTATTTTTCTTTAGCAACCCCTCCTTCTCCCTCCCTTTTTGGGTAATCTGCACCTTCAGCTCCTTCCTCCTCTGCATTTTCTCCACCTTTCCCAGCCTGGGAATTACCTTTCTCCAGTTCCCAAGGCGTTATAGACACTCTCCCCCTGATCCCAACCCCTCCAATCATTAGATCCTTCTGTTCTCTTACACAGCACTCTCCTTCCTTTCCCACACAGAAATCTTTGCAGGTCTTTATCTCCTCCTAAGAAAATGAGGGAGCTCTTCTGCTTTTGGAGAAAACCCAAAGGACGGCATATTTATTTACCAATTTATATCGAAATGAAAAGAACAGCTAGAATTTCTGGCACAAACCCAGGGGGGAATTTGATCTTCAGCTGCAAGATGCAAGCTTGCAACAATGAAAACAATCTAAAGCAAGGATGTGGAGCCTTCTAGATGATGTTAGACTAAGGTTACCAGTTTTTTTCAATGAATCCGGGGACACTTCTCAACTTCAATAGATTTTGTAGGGGGACTGATTTGTAAATCCGGGGACTGTCCCCGGGAAACGGGCACATTTGGTAACCTTATGTTAGACTTAAGTTCTCAGCATCCCTGACCATTGCCCATCCTGACTGGGGCTGTTGGGAATTAGAGTCCAGCACCACCTGGGGGGCCATGGGTTCTCCATTCTTGTTCTAGGCAGTATGTGATGTGGATCAGGCCTAGGGTGTTCCCTTGGAAGTGCAATTGGATGAGGGAGTGGTGATGGCAATGAGGAGATCATCTTAGGCTCAGCAGTTTACAAATAGCAGCTTGATAGCAGACCTTGATATATATTTATTCTTATGTCCAGGGACCCCAGAAGATGGAGGAGATAGGGATAGATAGATAGATAGATAGATAGATAGATAGATAGATAGGTAAAGGGACCCCTGACCATCAGGTCCAGTCGTGTCCGACTCTGGGGTTGCGTGCTCATCTCGCTCTATAGGCCGAGGGAGCCGGCGTTTGTCCGAAGACAGCCTCCGGGTCATGTGGCCAGCATGACAAAGCTGCTTCTGGCAAACCAGAGCAGCGCACGGAAACGCCGTTTACCTTCCCGCTGGAGCGGTCCCTATTTATCTACTTGCACTTTAACATGCTTTCGAACTGCTAGGTGGGCAGGAGCTGGGACCGAGCAACGGGAGCTCACCCCGTCGCAGGGATTCGAACCGCTGACCTTCTGATCAGCAAGCCTGTGGTTTAACCCACAGCGCCACCTGGTCCCTAGATAGATAGATAGATACCCCTTTTAGATTGGACACTCCGCTAAGCATCTGCTGCCCCAGTTGATCAAACAAAAAAGAATGTGGCTATAGTCATGAATGATTAGTAAATGAGAGGGAAGGGTGCAGTCCGTAATAATACTAATAATACTAATAATACTAATAATACTAACACCCTGCTCATCTGGCTGGGTTGCCCCAGCCACTCTGGATGGCTTCCAGCATATATAAAAACATACTACTGTAAAACATTAAACATTAAAAACTTCCCTATACAGAGCTGCCTTCAGATGTAGTTACACATCTCCTTGACATCTGATGGGAGGGTGTTCCACAGGGTGAGTGCCACTACTGAGAAGGCCCTCTGCCTGGTTTCCTGTAACCTCACAGTGAGGGAACTGCCAGAAGGTCCTCGGAGCTGGACCTCAGTGGGCTGAACAATGGGGGTGAAGATGCTCCTTCAGGTATACTGGGCTGAGGCCATTTAGGGCTTTAAAGGTCTGCACCAACACCTTGAATTCTGCTTGGAAACATACTGGGAACCAAAGTAGGTCTTCTCAGGACTTTTCTCAGAGTCTTGCTTGCTGTGCCAGCATAATTTGCAAGGGGTCTCAGACTAGATTGAGAGAGCAATCTGGTTTGGAATTTAGTGTATTGCAGTTCCAGCGTATTGCCAAATGAACATGACAATTTTTTAGCACTTTTTAAAAAGCAGCATAGATACACAGATACAACAAACACCCATGGAGAAAATAATCCTGCCATAGCATGCCAGGAGAAATAATCCTACTCAAATATTTTGTGCTTCATTATTAGGAGGCCTTACATGCGCATCCCCACAAAGTAACCTTTCTTCCTGGTAGTGAGGAAATGTGCTCTCATCTGCTAGAACTGCAAATTTGTGTAATAATCTGCAGTCCTAACTATATGAATGACAAAAGCTCCTTTCAGATGCCAAATAACTTCACATTGGTCAGAATCAGAGTGACTGGTTCTGCTACATTTCTGCAGTCAGGGCCAGCCCTAGCATTAGATAGAGTGAGGTAGCTGAATGTTCTGGTGTTGTGAACAGGCAGTAAATGAATGTTAGATAATTTATTATTAGATTAAACTAGGGTTAACATTTATACTGTACTTTTCTGTTCAGATATGTAATACTCAAAGTGATTTGCGATGAAAAACAACACTAAAACCACATATTCAATATGAGAATATCAAGAACTCTCAAAGTGTTAACTTTCCTTTTAGCAACTACCTGAAGGCAATCGCTTTTCAGACATCAGCTCTTCATATCCTCTAGGATCCTCTGGACAACAAACAAACAAACAAACAAACAAACAAACAAACAAACAAACGGCTGTGGTCTCCTTTGGACTGCTCTGGGCACCAATAACAACAGTCTGTGTGTTGCCTCCAGCTTCACTTCTAGGGACAGAAAAGCAGTACTTCTTCATTTTTCTTCCTTAGCCGCCTAAGTAGCCAGTAGTGGACAGCTTGGTGTGGTGTTGATGCTGACCTGAGCTGAGTAGTAGCTGCTTACTTAGAGGTGAAAAGTGTAGTTGTGTTAAATGATATTCTAGACGCTTAAATGACATATTCTTAAATAATGGTAAATAATTTGTAGTGTTAGTAAGTTTTGATTAATTATGGGTAATTATTAGAAAATTGGGTAAATAATAGTTAAGCACAAATGCGGAATGCAGAAAGTTGTGTTAAATGATATTCTAGCTAGATGCTTAAATGATATCTGTGTTAAGTAATGGTAAATGATTTGAAGTGTTAGTAAGTTTTGATTTACTATGTGTAATTATTAGAGAATTGGGTAAATGGATATGGAAATGTAAGAGAATTTTGTTTATATAAAGAACCAGAAGAGGGGTTGGAGGGAAGTCCAGAGATTCTTGGAATCTCGAAGAAAAGGTTTTGAAAATACATTGCTACACATGGGGATTGGGGTGGTGGTGGTAAAAATGTTCTTTTTTATTGGTGTTAATGTGGAGTTAAATTGTGGAAAACAATAAAAAATTATTTAACAAAAGAAAAGTGTAGGAGAAAGGTGGTGAGGAGGTCAGCACAGTGCAAATGCACCGGCAGGAGAGTTGGACTGCCTTTGCCTCACACCCTGCTACCTTGCCCCTCCCATTCTCCCCATAAACAACAGCGACTCAGCTGTTGGGAGGTCAGGTAATTGCCACCACCCCACTCCACTGTTCACCACTGTAAATAACCTATCTGGATTTGGATTTTGCACCTTGACAGGGCAACTATTGGTTTCTACGCCTGAGGCAGCAAAATGTATTGGGTCAGACCTGCTACATATGTAGGCTAGGCACTTCTCCTCACTAATTGAACTTTTACAAGCACATACATACAGCCACAACAAAGCTATCAGTCTAGGCTCTTCAAATGAGGAATGGAGGGGGGGTATTTATCAAATTATTTCTGCCGCCACCCCATTTTCTATAAATTGTGGATTATTAATTTTCAAATTAAATACAGATGTTAATAATAGAAGAGGTGATCCACAGTTCAGCAGTTTTAAGTCCTGCTAATTTTGGTGAGAGAGATTTAGCACATGTTTGCCTCTCCATTGAAATCAATGGCTCAGAACTGTTTCACAGGAAGCCTGGATCCAGCCCTCCAAGGGTGCATGTATGCATTAAGACTGCAATCTTATACCCACTTACCTTGGAGTAAGCCCCCTTGAACTCAGCAAGGTGTACTTCTGAGTAGACATGCAATCCTGTTGACAATGTTAAATGACCCTTCAGCCCTTGCAGAGTAATAGTATCTATTCAATTAATGGACCATAAAATGATCTAGATAAATGACAAGGAGCCATCAGAAGCCCATATCCAAAGAAAGCTAATACTGATTTCATAAAACTTCATGGATTTAAAAGGCTGTCGGAAATGGAGAAGTTTCCTTGCGCTGGATTCTGAATAACACTTTAGGAAACGGGAAACCAGAGAAGGGCATGTGCTGGTTGCATGGAGAGTACAAATATATGGTTTTCTGGAAGCTCTGACTTTTGCAGTTTTTGCAGAAATAACAAAGAAACAGTGAAAGAGGAGAATAGCTTTGTCTTCACAAATTGAAATGTGTTTTTAAGGGGTTTTTTTTAGAGAAAGAATGAGATTCAAGGTCAAGCTCATCTCAAAAACCTTGCACTAAGGTGAATTTAAAGTTTTCAAATGTTAGGGCTGTTTTCAAATCTGTAGGCATGCTCACTTTTAGACTGTTTCTGTGATTTCCCCTTGTCATCATTCCTAGGAACAGTTTCTGTTTATAGGGTTGATCACTAGCCTACATGCCACCTCATAAAAATGATGCATGGTTGCCACCTGCAGGACAAAAGAAAAATGACTAATAAAAAGAGTCATTAACAGTCGTCAACAGGTTTACCACAGCTATCCAGCCTATCACCCATTCCCACCATTCCTCTGAGTAATACCCCTCCCCACCCTCTCACTATATATAAGGGTCTGGTGACTTCTGTTTCAGTGTATCTGAAGAAGTGTGCATGCACACGAAAGCTCATACCAAGAACAAACTTAGTTGGTCTCTAAGGTGCTACTGGAAGGATTTTTTTTATTTTGTTTTTAATAAAAAGAGAGTTTTACATACATTGTGCTGTCACTGATGTACATTCACTGATGGGAAGATATGTGATGATAGTATTTCCCCTCCGATATGTGGTTGTGGCACACTTCTCTGAAAGATGTTAAGAGTCAGGTTTTACCTCAGGAGCAAGCCTGAGCAACTCAGCCAAGGAGTCTGCTTTGTGATGGTTATTCTATCTGTCACACACACCATGAAAAGTCTGGCAATTATAGCAGTTTCTTTATTTACGCCTTTCACCATACTTAGCAATTGTCGTAACAGTTGCTGCTCTGCTTCCTTCTCCTACTGCGCAGCTGCAAGGAGAGAAAAAGCAGGAGCAACAATAAGGAAACCAAGAGAAGTGAAGGGTTTGGAAGATACTGGTAGCTGGAGAGGTTCCATAGATCTGTACCCCCAGCTCAAGGATGGGGGACTCTTGGCCCATAGACCAAATGTTCCCTCTGGGGGCCTTCCCTATTTGACCTTAAGTCCCTCCCCCCTTATTTGTTTGTTTGTTTGCAGATTTATCAACTTCTTCACAAGAAAGTTACTGAATCAATGTACAATAAATATAAAAAGGTAAGTTAAAATACAAAAGGTTACAGACTCCATAGAATAAAAGCAATTGACCCACTTCTACTAGCCTACATGCCACTTCTACTAGCCTACATGCCACAATTACACAGTTATTATTCATTTAAAATGATGGGGTCACATTTCAGGGGATGCCTCCTTAGAAAAAATGCCTCTAGTAGGTGCCCAACTGTCCGAACCTGTTTTTGCCTTAGAGAGCTCCCGCTTCTAATTTTAGAACCATGGACATATGTCATGTCCATGGTTCTAAAATTTTATCTATCACCTCTAAACATTTATCTATCACCTCTTAGGGGAAATAATAGCAAGGCTGTGGAACTGAGTCTTCAAGGGTGAATACAGCACCACCCAAGACTGGCTGTTCCCAGACTACTCGGTCTACTCACCAGGAGCAGCATCTCTGTTTTGTCTGGATTTACAACCTATTTGCAGTCAAGTGTTCATTAATGACCTCGGTCTCCTTGGGTTGCAATGGAAGAGTGGATTGAATGAGAGAGAATCCTTCACCATAGCATTGCCCCTCCTGAGAACTGCACAGTACTGGGAAAAAACTCTACAGAGCATGGTCTCCTCACAAGCGAGTAAGACTTTCTGATACTACCAAGCAGTGTGGGTAGAAATTGCAGCTGCATGCAGTGGATTCCACAGCCCACGCCATTAAATGTTAACAGTCAGAAACGGCACTATGAATAAGCAAAGTTTTGGGCCCATTTTCACTTAAAACTGGTAATTTGGTTGCTAGGCACTTCTGAATGATGAATTCTGAAGGTATATTTTTTAGTGTGTACACACACCTAAGGAAACAACCCATTACATTTACAGTGTGCTGTGTATTATTGAATCTTACTGTAAAAAAAATGGTTGGCTGTTTATGAAGTGGGATTGTGCAGAGACAACAAGTGTGACATTCAAATAATTGGCTTTGGCCTTTTCCTTCGGCTGTAAGCTGATTTTTTACCAGACGCCAACATTTTCTATTTTAAACCAGCATTTTAAAGCAATAAAGTAACAATGCCCTCTTCTGGGCAAATTATAAAATGGCTTTTGTGTCTCAGAAATGTGTGTATCTCTGGCTTATCTTTAAAAGCCTAGCTGCTTAGATTTGAACTGTGACATTTAAATTGTAGCTAGCCTTGCCTTCTTCAGTTCTATAGAGTCAGGTATGGCCCAGTAGGTATCCTGTGGATGCTTCCTCCATTAAACAGGAGTTTGCAGCATGAAGAAATAAAGGCTGCAGAGCACTGCATATGGCCAGATGAATCAGGAGAAGCAAGCATATTTGTTCTATTTATGGACTCTTGAGTGTCACTCTCTTGTTTGCAAAAGATATGCAAGTGTTACCGAGAGCTACTTCACACATTAGTTTCTCTTGATTCAAAGCACTGTCCTGAAAACCAGCACATTTTTTCCTCTGCTGTATTTAAGCACGCAGAATGTTAAGAGCATACCTGCATTGCAGAGTGGTGGTGGATGTGCGTTTTAAGAGCTGGTGTAGCATAGCGCCTAAGAGGCTGAGATACAGAGCAGAATTTCTTTTGAATCTTGCCTCAACTATGAATTCACTAGATGACTACGTTACTCTCTCTTTCAGCCTCAGTCACCCCTTCTGCAGTATGGGGGACAATAATAAAGGCTTACTTCACAGGACTGCTGTAATAATAATACATGTGCAGTGCTTGGAACACTCAAAAGCACTTTACAAATGCTAGGTAGTACATCATCATCATCTTTATTATCCTCCTCCTAATGAGAGGGTATGTCTTTTTTTACACATATATTGTGTGCATAAGAGCACCATGTAGTTGTTTCAGAATTTCTGCCTGCCACTTTTGCCTGTTTCTTTTCAAAATGTTTTGCCTCCTTTGGGGTATGATTCCATAACCAGATGATTGCTATATTTAGTTGGGCTTTTATCTGCCTATCAAGGAAAAACAGTTTTATCATCAAAGTGAACAACACTCTGCATCTCCACCCCTTATATAACCATCTATAAATAGAAGTCATGAAAATATCCTATCTAGAAATATGTACGAAGATCTCTACTTAGAGAAGCAGATCCTGCAAGAATCCACTACTGTTAAGGCTCATAGAGTCTAAGAATTAGGGAGAGTGCAGCATGAAATTCTGAAATTAAGTTTCAGCAAGAACATGCTATTAACAGTACAACTGCTAGGAGTAGTAGCCGTAGTAGCCGTAGTAGTAGTAGTAATGGTAGAATCCTTGTATTTTATAATGAACTTAAAGCTTGTAACTTTTGAATAGTTTGTTTTGGTTTTATATTTTGTGACCTTGTTTGGTGCAGCTTGTAACAAACAAACAAAGTAGTTGCTGTGGTAAAATACCATGGTATTTTACATTAAAAACTTCAAGAATAAAATACAGTAAATGCATATTATAAACTTTTAAGATCAGACTTTATGGAGTTTGGATTGCCTTTTACAATGGGTTTGTACAGCTGGGTACTGCTTTGTCAGTGTTCTTCCTGCGAGGAATGTGCTGGCATAGCAGCCCCTGACTTCCAGGTCAACTTTGACAGGTGGGTGGGACTGCCTGCCTATCAGTCATGTGACACTTTCATTACATCAGATGATTGACCCACCTGTCAAAGTTAGCCCCTAGGGTGGGAGTGGGGAGAGAAAAATTTTCCCTGCTGGGCCAAAAACGTTCCTCACCACTGATAACAAGTCTTCTTTAACTTTTTAATCTCTACGGCATTCAAAGGCTCTGGAAGAACAGAAGGAGAGTAACAGTTTATGCTCTAAGTAGGGAAATGCCTGACAGCTGAAAATATTTTCACAAATAGCAAAGTCAGGCAGATAACTTGCCCATCATATGCCGCCATCCTCCACTCTATTCAAGAACTCTTGAGTCAGTTGCAAGGCTTGCAAGCACTCTGGCTAGATGGGAATAGAAAAGTGCTTTAATGGGATTCCCACCACTTTGTACTTCTTTTTAAAAGGGTTGTCATGATTTTTTACCACTCAGCAGTACCGGGATAAAATGCACACTGTGGCTCTTTGAAATAGAGCAGAAAACCTCTCTGGCCTCTCCTGTGAAAATCTGTAAAAGACCCCAGTGCTTCCCTGTTCCAAGAATTATTCTGCAGCCAGTTTGGAAGAAGATTGTGTTAAATATTATAACTTCTTTAAAAAAAGTTTTTAAAGTAGGGCCCTGAATTTCTTCCCCAAAGTCTTGCCCTGATAGCACCACACGTGCAATATCAATACCCCAATGTATGAAAATAATCACAATGCGTTGCTCTGCAAATGTTGTACATTAGATGCTTTTATGAAAAAGTTGCCCATTGGTTGACTATGTCACTGCTGTATTGGAAATAGAACAGGGAAATCAAATCAAATAATATTGATGCCTTCCGTGCTGTTGGGTTACAGCTCCCACAATCCCTTACTCCTCCAATCCCTGATATGCTCGCTGGTGCCATTTGGCTACCGCTGGCACATTCTGGTCTGCAACTGCTGATGGTATTGTGCTTTATATGTGAAAGCAGAACATAAAGCAAGATACATCGCATGTGCCTGCATGTGTGAAATGAGGATTCTGCACAATGTGCTCAGATATGACCCCTATAACTAAACATTTAGGAGGTCTCCTGAGTAAATGGCTGAAAATTGCAGATGACAAATTAAGGGAAGCAAATATGTACATACTCCAAGCATTAGAATTAGTCACCCACTATACATTTGCCCATCCTGGCACAGAAGTGTTTAAAAATACACATGATGCCTCAAGCAATTCTGGCATTGGAGTAAAATTGCAAATCCCTATCCTATTCATTCTGTTAGTCATTCCGCTGATGGCTGCATTTTAGAAAACAGTCTGCAAGAAGGAATTCACAATGTAGTGAAGGAATAAAATAAGGAATAACTGCTCTCTTCTCGTTCATGGGGTGGGGGGGGGGAAGTGTTAGCCAATTGATTTTTAATTCTTATGGGGTGGCCTGGGGCTCTGGGCTGAGTGGTGGGTCTTTTGTGCAAGGTCCAGGATCTCCTGCCCCCTTCCCTCTCTTGATTTAAACATTTAAAAAATGTTTTTTCTTACTTTGCTAACAGGCTGCCATATTGCAAAGTGTATTGCTGTTGAGACCCCAGCTACCTGCTGTCTTAATTTGCCCAGAAGCATCTCTATATAGAATCTAACATATGCAGATGTTATGCAAATTTGCATATGGGCATGGGGTTGCGGCTTTTTAAGTAGCTATCAGTGCCCCTGCCCTGTTTATTTCTGTGCCCCTCAGTTTTGCCTTTTAGATCACGTGCAGCAAAAGAGGAGTCAAACAGAGCATCTTTGCAACAAACATTGAGTGAACATGCCACCTGTGCACTTTATAGGAAGTGTGCAGAATCATTCCGAAATATTGGCCAGTAAGTTGAGGGAAGGCAAAAATGTGCTCTAGCAGATAATGTTGGATGTAGCCCTTAGTACAGGTGTCAGCAAACTTTTTCAGCAGGGGGCCAGTCCACTGTCTCTCAGACATTGTGAGGGGGCCGGACTATATTTTGAAAAAATAATAATAAATGAACAAATTCCTATGCCCCACAAATAACCCAGAGATGCATTTTAAATAAAAGGACACATTCTATTCATGTAAAAACACGCTGATTCTCGGACCGTCTGTGGGCCGGATTGAGAAGGCGATTGGGCCTGATCTGGCCCCCGGGCCTTAGTTTGCCTACCCGTGCCTTAGTATCTTCTTGACAATGGAGGTTAGATATTTTTGTTTAGTTGGGGGCATCTTACACTGGGATTATTTTTGCTATGATACTTTTTAGAAAAGAACTCTAAACTTATTGTATTGCATTAAATTGTTTTAAAATGATGTACCCTAAATGAAAGGGCACAATATAAATGCAACTGCAGTAAATAAGTTATAATTGCTCATTTTCTTTCAGCAGATTATTTGTTCTATGCTTGGAATCAGAATGCTCTCTAAAGCATTCTTTCCATTGTCCTTGGCTTCCTTCTTTTTAGAAATGAAAGGGAAGCGAGAGTGAGTGAGTGTGAGAGATTCAGTCCTGAGGTTTGACTGGCTTGCTCAAAGCTCCATCTGGCTCTTACATCTGCCTGTTAGCACATATGTCACATGGTAGATGACAAGATACAAAGAGATCTCATGAATACAAGGGTTCTACAAGCAGTGTGTGCAGCAAGTACTATTCACAAATCTTGTTATTGTCACTGGATGGCATGCGGCTCGCTAGGCATTGACTTAAAATGTAACATTTTATATAAAAAGCCTTTTGATATTTCAGTGTAAGACTTATAGGGAGATGCAGAAAACGTCCTTGATGGGATTAAACTATATTGTTTCTTTTTCCCCCACCCAACAATAGAACAATCTAGATTTAGCCCTAGGTTAATTAAATGGGTGAAAGTCTGCATATTTAGTGATGGAAAGACAATGTTTTAAATTTTATTTTAAAGAAAGTGCTTGGGGTGTGGGGAGCCTGCAAAGCATTAAGAATACTTTGCCCCCTTAGCATCCCAAAAGTAGTAAGCTTAGGATTTCTTATTTTCCTCTCTCAAAATGAAAATGATATAAGCCTAAACCCTTTGAAGTTTGTTTCTGGGTTGAAACTGCACGAAAAACATGGCATCATTTTGATTAAATCAGTGCAACAATGCCCCCCCCTTATAAAAATACAATAGAATTTGGTGACCTATTTTAGAATGTTACCTTTGATTTGTTTTCAGAAGTTTGTGTTTATGTATTTAGGCTGATGTTCATAAAACAAAATAAATTCTGCGCACTCAGCATTGAGCAAAGTGTGTTTGTAAATGGGTCAATCTCTTTGCTAGCTGATGTTGTTTTATGGGAATCTTCATCCATCACACTCCTTTCCATGTACACTGGTCCATGAAAACTGAGTGGCATAAATGAGGTCAGGCCTCAGATCAGAGGTACAGTATAAAAAATCGGAGAATCAAATCAGTTCTCTCATACCAATGCAATCTGAAGGGATCCTTGCTAATGACACAGTCAAAACTGGTGACTCTAATCATGTGTTCTATGTGCTCTACAAAAATGTGCCAAGCCCTCTTAACAGGATTTCAGATGTAAACAATCTACAAAGGTAAATAAGAATTGTGTTGCTTAAAGGAGGATTGTGTGTGTTTCTGTTAGTGTGATGTGATATTGTCTTTATTACAAAGAGTCATGGGTTCTCATGTAATAGTCCTTAGTGTTGGCATCTTCACTGGCAGATTGACAGAAGTGGATTTTTGTGTGTGGTAGAACTGTGAACCCGTTTCGGGACTGAAAACAAATTCCTGGTATGCGCATGAGCATCCTGTTCTTTAATCCTAAAATTACGTTGCTGCCCTCCCTACTACTCTGTGCCTGGTTAGCCGCAGTGCCAGATTACTAAATAGGCTATGGGCTCCATGCCTTTTAGGGGCCATGTGACAACGGATCAAACTAATATTGATTTGACCTTGAAATAAAATTACAGTCAAGCTTTCTTAGTAAAAGGTAAAGGGACCCCTGACCATTAGGTCCAGTCGTGACCGACTCTGGGGTTGCGGCACTCATCTCGCTTTATTGGCCAAGGGAGCCGGCGTACAGCTTCCAGGTCATGTGGCTAGCATGACTAAACCGCTTCTGGCGAACCAGAGCAGCGCACGGAAACGCCGTTTACCTTCCCGCTGCAGCGGTACCTATTTATCTACTTGCACTTTGACGTGCTTTCGAACTGCTAGGTTGGCAGGAGCAGGGACCGAGCAACGGGAGCTCACCCCGTTGCGGGGATTCGAACCGCCGACCTTCTGATCGGCAAGCCCTAGGCTCTGTGGTTTAACCCACAGCGCCACCCGCGTCCCTCAAGCTTTCTTAGTTCAATGTTATCTCACTAGAGCGGGGGTCCCCGATATTTCGACTGCCTAGGGGCCTCCATAGGATTTCATTCAGCACTGGTTAGCAGATCCTCAGGGTTCTAGTAAAACCCAAAGTACACCACATTAACCTGTAATCTGCCCATTTCTGCTGTGTGGTGGCCAGGTGCAAAAGAGGACAGGGTTCCTGTCTCTTTAACAGTTGTGAAGAAGAGGGGTGGGAAAGTAGATGCTGAAACTACCTCTTCTACACAGCTGTTAAAGGTGCAGGAGCCCTGTCCTCTTTGCGTCTGGCTACCCTAGTACTCAGGCTTTGGAGCTACCAGTATATTGGCTACTGCATTATCTGGGCATTTGCCATTGAAAGCTGCCAGCTGTAGTCACTAACTACAGTTGGATACAACCAAACAAATAAAACATTCCCCCTAACTCACACCAAGCTGAGATTGATGGTGGAGGTGGTGGGCTTATAAGAACAGTTATAATTCTTGCTCTTAAAATCATTACATCAATTAATACTTTTTAAATCAGTTCCTGAAAAGTATAGCTCTTTTGCTCCTTCCTCATTTTGGTCGGAATGGATGCCATTTTAAATGCACTTTAGTACTCTTAAAAAGTTAACATTTATAGAGAATGAACATCACATCTTTGCATGATAAAATTTAGAGTAAATGCAATATATCCAGGAATAGGTTTACAAGGGCGGTATAACCCAAAGAGCTATTTTTGTGTTTATGATGCAGAACTTTATACAACCATTTGTTAGCGACAAAGCCAAGCAGACTATTTAAAAGCTGCTTTCTCTCTCTCTGGTTGGCGTGAGTTTCAAGGATCTTCAACAACAAAAGCCCAGGGTACATTTCAGGTGAAACCATGGAAACAGCAGGAACCCTTTTACATAAAATAGCTAAACTTTTAGTCATGAATGACCTTGACATTTAAGGCCGACACAGTAGAACATTAGCATTTGTAATGTGAATTGGGGTAAAATATTCAAAAGTGTCCTGTTGACTTAGATCTATTCGGAATAAAGCACTGCGTGGGATGCTGAAAATTTGTAAAAGCTTGACAGGGTTGTTGTTATTTTTAAATGTAATATTGCCCCTTTTCTAGAGTTTTGGTACAACAGAGTTCCAGCCCACTTTCATGGTTAATGGTGAAAATATTACTCTGTTCCTGTATTATTGTCACCTATTGTCAACATTAGCTGAACAGAAGCTAAAGGCATAAACAGTTGATGATCTATGTCAAACACTGACTATGTAATATTAAAAATACACATATACTTTCTACGTTCTGTTCTCAGTTCTTTTCAGTGGTAGACCACAATATGTGTGAGAGTAACAGATGATGCTTAGAAAGAACAGCTGTGAAATCAACTCCACCAACCATCTTCTATGGGATAAATCCACAAAGAGCAGAAACTGCCCTTTTCTTTCAGATCTCTCAGTTGGTCAAATGATGGGTAAGTAGTGACAGCATATTACGGTACTCTTCCTCTTTCTACACCAGCAATGGGGAAATTACAACTCTCCAGGTGTTGTTGGGCTCCAACTTCCATCCGCCCTAGGCACCATGACTCATGGCCAGGGATGATAGAAAAAAAACACATGGAGGTTCCCAACCCCCACTCTATTGCCAGCTGATGGAGTTGATCAGAAGCCCCCTCTTCCCATTTGTAACAAAACTCTAGAACAGTACATAAAATAATATGAGTCTTGCTGGATCAGATCAAATGCCCATCTAGTCCATCATCCTGTTTTCAGTGTCCAACCATATCCGTACCACCAGAGAGCCTTGTAGAAGCACTACTGACCACATTTATGACGCTGCAAAGTAGCAGTATAGCTCCTAGAGTTGGTGGTGGTGGTTGGGTGGCCTGGCCTGGCCAGGGAGGGTGCACCAATCTGCTGCTATTCCCAATCCACTGCCTAAGGCAAAGGTCACAAGGTGGCTAAGAGGTAGGCTGGTCCTGCCAAAGAAAAAAGGGGGTAGGGCTCATATAGCTACAAGGAGTAAATAGCAGAGGGATTATCATCACGTGCAACTTTCATCACCCCATCATTACAAGCAGCACCTTTGTCTTCTGCACCTGGTTCCTCTGGGTCCCCCTTGCTTCATGTAGGATGCTATTTTAGTAAGACATTCCTTGCACCTCAATAGGTACAGCCAGTGATGGGATAGGGATGTCTGACTGTAATCCTATGAATATACATAGAAATGTGGAATGTCTGCAGAATTCCAACTCAGAAGATAACAACTGATCTGCTGAGTTTTTTCTGATGTCACTACTGTTTGATTTATTTATATTTACTGGGTTATTTGAAGCACAGGGATATTAGTTTAATACAAAGAGATGGGATTTGTTTATTTTGTCCCAGACCCTAATCCAGTGTGACTACAAGTGGAAGAATGTATTGTATAGGACTAGCAGCATGAGAGAATTGATGTCAGAGCTGGGTCACAAGTGGCACCAATCAAGCAAGACTCACAAGCCAGTGAATAATATTGTTGTTCTGGAAAACATCTGGAGGGCACCAGGTTGGGAAAGGCTGGTTTAATGTGCTAAAGTATTTAAAAGTGCAACTTTCTGCTTGCCTACTCAGAAGTAAGCCTCACTGAGTTCATAGGATTGCAGCCTAAGAAACTAAATAATTGGCTTGCAATGTTTCATCATAAGCAATGAGGGAACTTTGTTTCCTGATTGGATCCTGCTTTCACCCTGCTCTGTGATGCAGTAACTGTAATCACAACAGTCCTATCTCCAGCTGATCTTAAAATAACCTAGACATATTCATTCAAATGGGCTGAAGTACTGGAGAGCACTATGGTTATACAGGCCTCCCTTCTAACCAGCTACTGAATAGGCTGAATCAAGGTGGCAACAGGTTCTGCCCTCAGCAAGTAGGTACAGAATTTCTTTTCCCACTGGTAACCTTTTGTTGTGGTCTAACTAAAGGACCTGGGTTCAAAACTATAAAAGGATGGAAGAGTGACAAGGCCTCAAAATAGTGTGTGGAGCCCTAGGCCAAGCAGGTCCATTTTTCAAGTGGGGATAAAGCAATAGGAGCTAAGATGTATTTAACAATGAGAGAAAAAAGGGAGGGAGCAAAAGGAACAACTCAGACACGACATTTATTGTAAATCAGTAAACAAAAATGGAGGAGAATGGAGTCCTATAAATCAGTTATCCACAGGTGAGTGATCGTACTTTCAGGCCTATCTTTTGTTACACAGTCCTAGGCTTGAATATATGTGTAGGCCTCAGTCTCACTCACTTATGGCGCTGTGATGTTTGCTGTTCTCTCCTTCCTTTTCTTGCCTGGGAGGTTTCTTCACTCCCTCTGTAGATTCTTAGTCTAGGGTTGCCATATTTCAAAAGGTGAAAATCTGAACGGAAAAGTTGTTGCGCTTTTCTTTCTTTTTTTTGCAAAATCGCAAAGAAATTGAGCATTTTTTAAAAAAAGGAAAATTGGCAAAATCAACACTGCCAGCATCTGATGCCGTACATCCAGGTTTTCCTGGACATTTAATCAGTTTTGCACCCGGGCACTGCTTTCGGATGCAGTACTCCAAATATGGCAACCCTATCTTAGTCTCTTTCCTCTTCGAAATATTCAGTTGAGCCACCCTTTCTGGAATCACAAGAAACTCCTTCTGAAATCTCAGAAAGAAAATGTCCAGGCCTCACCCACTCAGCCTGTGAGAGAAGTTCCTGGTTCAGAGAGTGGGCATGCAGCTTAAAAAGACGGGAAGGGCATGCTTTGCAAGATTACTACTAACCCAACTGGCTTTCTGAGATCTTTGACAGAGAGAATACAGGTGACATAAATCAAGATAGATGTGCACCCAATAAAATCCTTGCTAGATTTTGGGCCGATATCATACCTACCCCACTACCTGTATTTAGAGTCCATGAAAAAGAGAGCCTTCGAAAGTCAGAGAAGAACCTGATTATCAGAAGTCAAAACAAAATAAAAAATAAAAAAAATCCTTCCAGTAGCACCTTAGAGACCAACTAAGTTTGTTCTTGGTATGAGCTTTCGTGTGCATGCACACTTCTTCAGATATACTGAAACAGAAGTCACCAGACCCTTATATATAGTGAGAGGGTGGGAGGGGTATTACTCAGAAGGGTGGTGGGAGTGGGTGATAGGCTGATAGCTGTGGTGAACCTGTTGACGACTGTTAACGACTGCAATTAGTCTTACAGGAAAAAGCAAGGGGTGAGGAGGTTAAAAATAGCTTTGTCATGTATAATGAGATAAGAACCCAATGTCTTTATTCAGACCAGGTCTCTCCATGGTTTTAAGTTTGGTAATGAGTTGCAATTCAGCAACTTCTCTTTCCAGTCTATTTCTGAAATCCTTTGTAATAAGACAGCTACGGGACTTTGAGATCTTGTATAGAATGTCCTGGGAGAATGAAGTGTTCTCCTACTGGTTTCTCTGTCTTGTGATTCCTGATGTCAGATTTATGTCCATTTGTCCTTTGGCGTAGGGTTGAGCTGAAGGGCACTGTTGGCATTTGATGGCATACACAATGTTAGACGATGAGCAATTAAATACCGGTAGTCCTGAGATGGTATGTTTGATGTTGTTGGGGCCAAAACAAAATAAAAAATAAAAAAATTCCTTCCAGTAGTACCTTAGAGACCAACTAAGTTTGTTCTTGGTATGAGCTTTCGTGTGCATGCACGAAAACACATGGTGTTTTATTTTTTATTTTTTTATTTTTTTTTTATTTTTTACTATGGCAGACCTGTAACTGATTATATTGTTATGAGGTTGGGAGAGGGGTGACTCCTCTAATCCCTGGATCCATCAAGTGTTAAAATCTAATCAAGTCTTCCAATTTCAGGAAATAGCCAATTATTAGGATGGGAGAGCTGAGAAAAATGCCAATATATTTCACTTCTAGCAACCAATGCGCCTCTTTGGTTTGAGATAGTACATGGGTAGATGAGTCTAAAAAGTCTGAGACACAAACTGTCACGGCCCTCTAGCAGCTATGGTTGCCATATTTCAAAAAGTGAAAGTTGTTGCCAAAATCTACACTGCTGACATGGGTTGTTATACATCAGGATTTTCCCAGACATTTAAGCAATTTCCGCCTGGATGTTGTTACAGACGGCCAAATCCTGTCCGGCAAATTCCAGTCATATTGCATCCCTAGGCTATGGTGGCTCATTTACCAAAAGTAATAGATTTTGCATTAACTGTGGAAGTGCATATTCAGTTCTGACCAAACTAAGCCTCCTAAAGCAAAATATACATCAGTATGACCCCCCCCCCCAGAATAACAGAATTGACCAAGGGGCATCTAGTCTACCCCTGCAAATATGACTATAAAATCTGCATCCCCTCATTCGATTTAACAGGTGATGGGGGATTAAGAGGCTCAGTGCAAGATGGCAAATTGTTGGGAGCCCCTCCCTCAACAGAAAAGGCCAGAGTTGGGAGCAGAGTGGGCAGTGATGTGACCTAGAAAGAAAGCAGCAAGGTAGAGCAATGTTTGAGAGCTACATTTGATTTCTGTTTCAATCCAAAGCTGCGGTATGGGACTTTTTGGGGTGTTAATGCTGTGAACCCCTCTATTGTAGACTTAGGTTGTAAATATATCTAAATATACCATCTGTCATAATGACACCACAGTCTCTGCTGGGCCTCATTCCCACAAGGAAACGGGAACTTACTCAAAGTGCCTGGAAGCCCCGGAATCTTGCACCACTTGGGAGTGGTATGCAACAATGTTTAGCTGCAGTGGAAGATTCAAAGCAATCATGCACTGAAATTGGATTTAAAAAATCAGAAATTGTTCCTGTGATAAAGGGATTAAGAAAACCTATGTTTTGGACTCTGGGCGTGTGAGGCCCTGGAACTGACTAAATGCCTGGGGCGAGTGGCATTAAAAATTAAGCTAGCAGTTAATTGACAGGCAGACTTTGCATTTGTCCAAGTTTTGGACCAGAGGAAGACACCATTTGAAATAAATTGAAACCATACCCCAAACCCCCATCTATATTGCCAGACTAGTGTAAATTTCATCCATCAACAAGTTAAGAAAAAGCCAGAAGACATGATTGAAATGGCGATCCAATGGTTAGCACTGGCAAGCCAAATGGGGATGTGTGCATATGTGTTGATTTGACCAATTCAAGAAAGTGAAGTAACACATGAAGGCTAGAGGTAACTTTGCATGATTGTGGTTGGTTTCTGAAAACACTGTCACCTGCTGTACTTCTCCCAGAGGGAGGAACAAGAGCCACAATATATGGGGACACTAAGATCCTCAGAACAGCAGGAGGCAGTGCTACTGATACGAGTTGCCACACAGGACACATGTGAGTAAATAACTTGGCCCTTTGGTATACAGAGTACCGGTACATCAAAGAACTCACAAAAGTTTGTTTATTTTTAAATTTATAATTAAATTTTTCCTAGATAAATATAAAAAAGAGAAATTGTAATATGCCTTTTGTTAATATATAATAATTTATAATATAATAATTTATTATTTGTACCCCGCCCATCTGGCTGAGTTTTCCCAGATCTATGATAGAATGTGCTGTCCTCAATGTTTGCTGTCTCATTTAAGTTTGTATTATTTTGTATTTATTATACATATAGCAGTGCCCACCTGAATGTTCTGAAATGTTGTAGAAGTTGTGAGCACAACTCTTGGTATGATATGTAATTAGAAAGCTGTTGGAATGGAATGGGGTCAAAATCTAAATAAATACGATTTGTGGCTAAATGTGTGGAGAGGTGTGCATATGGTTCAGGTTCTTGATGGCAATTTTAGTCTGAAATTGCATGACTAATGTTGCATGGCAGGCACAAGACAATTTGTTGTCTGATGCGAAGGACAAGATTGATTTCCCTTATGCATTCCTTGTATAGAAAGAAGCTGGCTGGATTGGCAGTTGAATCTTAATCCAACCCTGCTTGGCAGGGGGTTGGACTGGATGGCCCTTGTGGTCTCTTCCAACACTATGATTCTATGACTGGCAGTGAGACGGTGTACCTGAGGTGGCTGTCTCACTTTGCCTAAATGGTAGGAATGGCCCTGCTAAAGTGACAGTCAATTCTATTTGGATTAGCATGTTATAGCCTTGAGTGGAAATAGTCTGCAGGTGCATGACAAACCAACTTTACTGAAGCAACAGTCCACATCTTTCCCATGCCAGGATGGGAAACTCTGAGAAACCCATGTATGCCACCTTGTGCTCCCTGAATGAAAGGCAAGCTTTAATTGTAATAAAATATGATATGGCTCAAAGGAAAGTTATGGCTTGAGAGCTTTCAGCATTTAGATAACTCACATTGATAGGTAATCTTGTCATTCATATGTAATCTTGTCAGTTAAAATAGCTAAACAAATTAGCTCTTTTGTTGTGTCATAATCTGTTCCCTCTGGACCTTTTTTGGTTCCTCGCAGGTAAAGGGTCAGTGAAGACTTTTTTTTTCATTCTCCAGGTGCTTTTAAGGGAAATCTGCTGTTGGTGCATTGTTCCCACACCCTTATATATATATATATATATATATATATATATATATATATATATATATATATATAATCGTTGTGGCCTTATCCTGGTGTGCTGTCTCAGGTGCGCAGGAACTGGATTTTATTATATTCGTAAATGGATTTCGCTATCTACTTAATATATGTATTAATTATTATTACAGCTACTCCTAACTGTAAAACAGAACCGCTCTACCCTTAGCGAGTTTACTTTGAAGGGACTCCCGCTACATTCAACGGGTTTCCCCCTTAGCGTGCATATAGGACTGCATTCTGGGATGGATCTTTTTATTTTACTATCACTGGAACAAGCCCACTTCAACTGAAGGGCGGCGAGGGGATTTCGGCTCCGAGGATAATGCTGGTGTGTTGTGTGTGCTCGCCATGGAATCTTCTATTGGGAGGGCTCTCTCTTCTTTTGCCCCTTCCGGCGGGAGTTCCTCTCGGCGGCGGTTCTTCGCCAGCCCCGCGGCTCCCTCTCTTGACTCCAGGGAAGCCAATCTGCGCCGTCCCTCTTGGAAAGGCAGGAGCAGGTGGATCGACACAGCCGCTGGGAGACGTTTCTCCTCACAAAGGAGAGGGGAGGGGACGGAGTGCGCCTGCGCGCCCCACGCGGCCTCGCTCCTAGAGACGGCGGGGGAGGAGGGAGGAAACTCCGCATTGAGTGTCAGGCCGGGTGAGGAAGGGAGTTCAAGGGGAGACACTCGGGAGTCGCTACCTACAGGCGGGAGCCACCCAAGTAGAGCCGGGGCTGCTGGCTTTTTGCCCTTCCTCCTGCTTCTCCCGCCTCCCCCCCCCCCCGCTTTCCCTCCCGGCTTCCCACGGATAATACGAGCCAGCGAGCTGTGTGAGTAATAGGCTATTTCTTCATCTCGGAAGGGTGCTGTTGGATGGCTGGGAGGGATGCTTTGCATTATAATCCCTTCGCGCTTCTCTGCCCCCCCCCCCGCTTGATTTCCCACCCTTCCCCTGTTCCTTCGCGGCTTCCCTTTAACTTCTTCCAGATCTGCCTTCCCTATTAGCTTCCTCGAGGCTTAAAGTTTTGGACTCGGCGTTGCACGGAGCGAGCCCACACAGCTGGAAAGGAGACAAAAGCGGGTGGGAGAGGCTGGGGGGTCGGGTGGACGCAGAGGCATCTCTTCCACCTGGGCACCGCCACTAAGTGACCAGCTTTGTTTCCGTAGGGGAATCTGTGAACTCGGTCCACAGGGATGGGGTATGGGATGTAGTAGGGAGAACTTGTGGAAATAGGAAGTCATCTAAGGTGACAGCCCTATGCACGTTTAACTGCCAATGAACTCAGCGGGACTTGCTTCAGAGGGTGCGGGTTTAGAATTGGTCTGAAAGTCCTGGAGTTTCAGAGATTAAAATATGTTACAGACAGGCGGGCATGTGCAAACTGGTTTCTAGCTCTTTGGGAAGGCAGTGTGCATGCCGCGTGCATGGAACTTATTGTGCAGGCTGCTGCATGGCAGCGGCAGCTGTCTAGTTAAACGGATTCCCTGCGCCTTCCCCTGCTTTTTAATTTTAATAACCCCCCCCCCCCAGCATGTAGCGATGCCTTTATATTTTAGCACAAAGCCCAGGCAAACGCTCACAAAGCCAAGCAGGGAGCTTTTATAAATGTTACTCTTCCAGATGGAGATGCAGATGGGCACTTTTTTCTGGCCAAACACACAGATGCATGTGGATGTGTGGATCATTCTGTGCCCCAAGACTGCCTGTGTGAGGGTGTTTTGAGCATGAAGATATGTGCATGAAATTGCACTTGCTTGCTGTTACTGTGTACCAGTGACATACAAATAATGCTTGTCTTGTATGTTGATATTGGAATGGCACATGTCTGTCAGATATGTATTGAGATTTTCTTTATTTCCTGTGCCTATTTTCCCCCTTGTCTTTTGGAGAGCCTCCTGTGACACTCCAGTCTTTGTTATCAGGAGCCCAAGGAAGCAAAATGGATGAGGTGCAGACAGTCTCTGATCCCTTGCTATTTGTAATTTAATATTTATTCCAGTATATTTTTAGCTATGAAAATAAAGGAGTTAGTATGTTGACATTTGCTATTGCATCGGAGTAAATAAAAAGGGCTATAGTGTCTGCATAACGACACTTATGTGTAATGCATGTGATTCTTTTATAAATATCTCTTTTTACAAAGGGTAGGTTGGTGAGGTGGGGAAAGAAATTGCTGAAATGAACCTGATTTTGCCTTCATATATTTTTGAGGGATAATTTTTTGTTGTGTTGATGCTATAACCACTTCCCATTTATTAAAATGAATGTCATATCGATAGGCTGTTACTGGTTCTGATTGTAGTGGAGGGCAAGAAGATTCCAGCCATCCTGCTTTTATTGTTCAGGGGAGAGTGCCTGATAATAGAGATTGCTGTGTCCTTTTCTAGCCCCAGGGAACGGCAGCTGGGAACTACTGCTGGGTGAAGCAGGACAAAAGCAGCATACTGACCTTCTTTACTTGATCTCTCTCTCTCTCTCTCTCTCTCTCTCTCTCTCTCTCTCTCTCCCTTACAGATTGGCAGATTTACCACCAGGAGTCTTTAAACTGGAGACAGGGAGAGGACATCCTTCAAATCCATATCCTGGTGGCCGATGATGCAGGCATTCAAGGACTCTTTCCCAGAGCTGCTAGGCTTCTCTAAGAGCTCTGGCACTTCTTCGCTGCTAAACGTGTCCAATTAATCCACGTGGGAATGTGCTTGCAGAGGGGGAGAGGCCCAGTCCGATCTGTTTATAGCTCAGCTGCTGGCAGGGGGGAACAGGTCCTTAAGCAGTACTAAGAAGGATGGAGCCACAAAAGAATCTGCTGGGCACGTGCTCTGATGCACTGATTTGACAGTGTTGGATTGTAGACTCCCTTATTCCAGAGTGGCTGTGGCTGATGTTGAAAGCCACAGTGCATGTTTGCGTGCTCATGGGATGAAAAGACAGCATTGATTTTCAATAAGATTATGCACCTGATTGGAAAGTGGTAACTCTCAGTCCAAACTGGGCTTGTGATCAGCATGCTTTTGTCAGGGATGACAAAGCAGCAGAAGCACCAGCGCCCAAATTCTCTTGGGGGACAGCAGCCAGAAAAGCCAGATGAGAGCTTCAGGTCCAAGAGCTTGCCGGTTCTGAATGGATCTGTTCCATCGATTAACACCTCACAAAGTGCTCTCATTACAGACAAAAGGAACTTACAGAGCTTCCAGGGGGGTTCTGATCAGAGATGTGGCCTTGACCCTGACACATTAGCACATTGCAGCAATGTTGCTGCTGCTGCTACTGCTACTGCTTCTTCCAGGACTATGTTCTCTTTTACAGCTTCCAGCTTTTCAAGAATTGGGAGTTTTGCTGAAAGAACAGGCTGCAATAACTCTGTCAGCATTAGTAAAGGGGTTTCACCAGCTTCTACACTGCTGGCAATCCCAGGTAGAAAATTTCTCAATGTAGCATTGATAGATTCTAGGTTCTTCTTGGTGTGCATGTGCTTCCTGACTTTCATCCAGTCCCTTATGGTCTCTGGCTATCTGAGCAGTGTTATCACCACCATTGAAAGGAGGTACAGTCTGAAAAGTTCTGAGTCTGGGCTGCTAGTCAGCTGTTTTGATATTGGCAGCCTGATGGTAGTGGTTTTCATCAGTTACTTTGGGGGACGAGGACGAAGGCCTCTGTGGCTTGCTGTCGGTGGATTATTTATTGCATTTGGGGCTGCCATGTTTTCTTTACCTCATTTCATCTCTCCACCATATCAGATCCAGGAATTGAACTCTTCTGTCTCTAATGACGGCTTGTGCATGACTGGCAATAACTCCAAAGACCATGCGGAGTCGCCAGAGTGTTTCAGGGATTCAGGTGGAAAGGACCACTCACTCTATGTAGCTTTATTTATATGTGCCCAAATTCTCATTGGCATGGGCTCCACACCCATCTACACCTTGGGACCAACCTACTTGGATGACAATGTCAAGAAAGAAAACTCATCACTCTACCTAGGTAAGATGGCTGTGTGTAAAAACAGATGTGCATTGAAGGGGATCACCTCCCACATTAAAAAAAAGTCCCAGAAGACAGTCAGCAGCGGTATTGGCTCTGCATTTAAATTTACTAGCATTTATGTAGTGTAAATGTTGCATTTAATGTTCCATAAGACCTCAGACTTTGGCAGCTGTTACCAGCTCTTCTGAGAAATTTGCTTCAAATAGCTCATGGTTTGTATTTTCATCCACAATGAAGTACTTTTTCAAGTAGTGATTGGGAGAGATTTAATTAGGTACTTGATTTTTCAGTTGAAATCTGAGGTACCGGTATGTGAACATGCTTCAGTTTCAGTGGGTTGGTTGGCTAGCACTCATCTGTCTCGGAAGACAGTGGAAGAATGTGCCTTTGGGGGTGAAGCCAAACCATTGCAGAGTTAAAGCACCTGCTGTGACTGTAGAGACCAATACATGAGAGACATGCTTTGTTGCAGCTGGGGCAGATGAAGGTGTCCGGTTGTGCTGATGCAGATGTAACAATGGCGTTTCTTCTTTACATGTGATTTTTTAAAAATATAGGTCCAGATTTAACAAGCGTTGCACACTAGTGGAAGCCAGTGTCAGGCTCCCATTAGCACACCAGGGCTTTCCTTTTCTGCCTCCCCCAAAGCCATTCTGGAAGGTCAGTAGTACCCCCCCCCCCCAGAACAGCACGCAAGGGAAGATAGGGGGAATTGTTTCATCTGCCAAGCAGAAATGTTTGCGCTGATGGATCGACTAGAAGAGAGTAACCTTGAATTCTTCCCTCAGTGACCAGGTTGTTACGGTGTCTTGAGTTTTGCTTTTTATAATGCCTGATAAATAGTTCAATCCACTTAGCTCAGTGTTTTTCAACCTAAATACAATCCCAGATGTATTTAGATTCCTACACCCATCATCCTCAGCCATCTTAGCCGAAGGTCAGGGATGATGGGAGTTGTAGTCCAACAATATCTAGGGACCCAACATCCACAGGAATGATGTTGGGGCCCAGGATACCAAAGATTATTGAAAGCAATGATGATTAAGTCCCATTATACAGTATATACCAATTTCCCGCAGAAACAAGGGTGCCTCAGTGCCATCAGCTCAGAGAGCTGAAAATGGCTGGAGGTTACAGAATCTAGTTATTCTATGCATACTTGACATTATGCTTACTTACCTCAGCCAGCATTTGACCGAAAATAGACCTTTGGCTGTGTAATGATCTGTAATGATACAAATGTACTTCCTAGAAAAATTAATAAGATACTTAAATTTCAAAAACTACTTTTTTGGCTGAAAATCAGATTGTATCAGCAACATTTGAAGGCCGACACAAGGCTGAAATTCATCCTCCAAACTGAAAACTAAATCAGAGATCAAATGTTGAAATTTAGATTTTATGACTTGGGTTTTTTGATATCTTAATGCAGTATTTTTCTTCTTAAAATTGGGGAGTTGATTATTTCTCCTTGTAACTTGGTGTACTTTGAATTCATTTAAGCATGCATGGTGGATTATATCAGTGAAATAATTTACAATTACCTGAAACTACAATTTAGTTGTCCGTTTTTAACAGTACCACTATGGTACTAATGTTTGCATGGTCAATATATCTGCATGTTAAACCACTAAACTTTCTTACTCTTCGTCATACTGGCTCCTACAGACTCTACTGTGCTTGTAATAGCTCACTCTACTATAAGTAACTGATTTTAGTACAAGCTGATGCTTCCAGGTGCTTCTGCTTAGTCTGATTAGAGTTCACTTTTTTGTAAGTTATAAAGTCAGTTCAAAAATACTGGCAGCAGTTCAGTCTTTTCCATGTTACAGCTAGGTCCCCTGATTCTTTTGCTTATTTTCAAAAAATATCATTGGTGAAGGTGGTATGCCTTCATATTTTTTAAAAAGCTTAAGAAAGCAAATTGTTTTATGTAATTTTAAAGAGAGCAGAAATTCTTGAAGAGATTGGTAATGCATGCATATTACAATTTTTTTTTAAATTATGGTTGCACCATATAAATGAAAAAATGCCGTACCCCTATGGGTCATAATATTGTCTTTTTTTTGGGCAAAGGAACATTCATTATCTGTAAGTTCCTCATACTTTGTTATAGTCAAGTGGCAGTAAATAGAAGGTGGACTGTGTTTTCTCCTCCTTCTTTTCCTAGATAGTACTTCCCTAGTTCCTCATTGTTGGTTCCAGCATTTTTGTTGGACTACACTCCTACCATCCTTGTCAATTGGTCATGCTGGCTGGGGCTGATGTGCTGGAATCCAACAACATTTGAAGGGCCACCGGTACACCATTCCTGGTCTAGTAGAACTAGTAGCCTTTTTCCTAGAATGTATTGGTTAAATATTATGACATTGTACTCTTGGGAGCTTCACAGATATGCTTCCCACGAGAAGGAAATGGAATGTTGAAATATGAAAAGCTTATGGTTAACATCAGTTCACTATTTTCAGAGAAAATTACACAAGCTCAATACTGGCCTACAGTATGTAACTCCCATTGATTCTTACTAGATGTGCATGGGGTGCACAAGATTGCAGCCACTGAGAAAATTACTAAATTATAATGCAAAATCAGTGTTTTAATGTGGAAAGAATAATTATCTAAATATTATTGCTTCCCAACCATTGTTTAGTCGTTTTTGCTTTCCAACAGTTGTTCCACAGGAGAATAAAATAATAATTCATTTTAAGAGCATTTACTGTTTTGGGAGATGTTATTATTGAGCATTTAATAGTGCAGTCCTTGACATATCTACTTGGAAGTAACTGCCACTGAGTTCAATGTGACTTATTAGCTGGTAAGTGAGGCTAGGATTGCAGCCTTATGCAATGAAACTACTTCTCTATAATGGGAAGTGTCACAGATTTGTTGATTATACTTGTTCTTCTTTAAGAATGTTAACTGAAAGAGAATCAGTAGACTGAAGCAAAATCCTGATAAGATAGAAGCGATTTTGATAGGAAATCCAGGCATTTCCAGTTTTGCTATACTAGATGGGTTCTTATTTGCTGTATTGGAGAAGCCTTGTCGTCTTAGGTTGGTTCTAGGCCCAGATTACTACTAAAGAAACTCAGTTGTCTTGGGAAGAATTTATTTTGTCAGCTCTGTCCGAAGCACCATACGGTTTCCTTGAAAACAAGAATTTTGTTGTTGTGATCCAGGGTGTCCAGATGCAACAGAAGAAAGGGTTCTGCACTTTTAATAAATGCACAGAAGAGAAAAATTCAGCAGGTGTAGCTGGACATGCAAGCTGCACCTACTGAAATCCCCTCTGCTGCATAGCAAAGATGCAGAAGCCCTGTTCTCTTTTGCATCAGGACACCCTTCTGTGACCTGTGCTCATAAAACACTCAGAATTGAGTGCTCTACCAGGGACAGCCATTTGAAGATGCAGCTGGTGCAGATTGCTGCAACCTGTCTTCTTCCAGATGGCACTAATAGCACGTAAAGCCAGTACTGCAGCTGCAGCACGTAAAGCCAGTACTGAGGGCTTGCAGCTGATGTATCTGCCTCAGCTAGTGAAAAGGGTGCTCTGTGTGCCACTGAAACTATATGGGCTTCCAGCAACCAGGCTTGATCAATGAGCATCCCCAGACGGTGAGCCTCATTCTTCAGCAGAAATGCAGTGCCCTTCAGAACAGGTTGAGTATCACCTCCCTGGACAGACAAATCACCTATTATAAAGTACCTCCATTTTGTCAGTACTGATCTTCATTTCTTGGCCTATATCCAGTCCATTACTGATTCCAAGCATTGATTCAGCACTTTAATTGCCTCATCTGAATCAGATGTAACAGAATGGTCGAAAGGGATGGTAGAACTGAATTTAATATGTGTATTGATGATACAAAACTGGAAATCAGTGGGTGTTCTCATTCAGTGGTTTCATGTAGCTATTAAAAATCCTAAGAGACAAGATGGAATCCTATTGGAGTCTCTCAGTACCACCTTCTGGAATTGGCTTTTTGGATATGAGTGGGAACGCCATGCTTCTAGCTCCAAGTCCGGAGAGCCTGGCTACAAAAACAAACCATCCACCTGGATGATCAGTGCAGTTTCTATGAAGAAAATGAGCCTAAAACCAGACTGAAATGGATCCAGATAGTGCTCTGGTTCACATAGAATATTAAGCCAACATTTGGCTTAGCGTGAACAAGGAAGCATGCTGGTGCACATCTGGAAAATCATGATTGCTTTGCTCCTTGCTGCTGCTGTGCTACTGAGAACTAAGCCATAGTTTGGTTTAGCTTTACATACTAATCCAGGTTTGTGGTTTGTCTTGCTCCAAACGATGACCTATAACCTAGGTTTGATCTTGGCTGGCCACTCATGGTTTGTTTGAAATTACTTGTTAAATGAGATTTTGTGTGGCAATGTAAAGAAGGGGGGGCAGGGGGGTTTACTGACATTAACTTGAAGAGAGCAGAGCAGCTGTAGAAAACGTGCAAAGAAGAGGGAAGGTCACTTGGCTGCTAGCAGTATAGACAAACTTGAAAGGAAACCCACTGAAGCTATCAGTGCAACCCTAACCATATCCAGGGCTGAAACCAGGCTTTCTGTTTTTTTTTTTTTTTTAAATAATTTTTATTAATTTTAAGATTTTATACACATAAGACCTTACATTTCGGTCAGGATTCATCACTCCCCACCTCTCACCATGAGGAGTTATTTAATCTTACCCTCCCTCTCACAGAGGTAAACCCATTCATTATTTTCCCTGACCTTAGACCAATCATTATCTAACTTCGGCCTAACCCTATTCTCAGGTAGACCATTCTTGGTTACAAAACATATCCATAATGACTTCCTCCGCACCTCCCCAGTGGCTGCATTAAACAAAACATAATTCTGGTTCAGGTACATAGGTGTGCTAAACATATCTTTAACATTATTCCAAAACATAATTCTAACTCAAATACAATATCCTTAATTCTTATTTCACCTCATCTTCTAGTTCCAACCTCCGCGTCCTCCTCCCAAATCTTCTATAAGATTCCTTCTGACTCCCCTTAATCTTCAGGCTCCTAACTTCGAAAGATCCTAACATAATCCTAGCTCAAAACCATGTCCGGCATAGATATTCAAAATCCGCATATATAATCAGTCCCTGGTTGCCCACCTACCCTGCTCAACCCTCCCCTCGCCGTTCCCCAGTCCAAGCCCAAGTGCTTGCTTGCAGTTGGGCTTCATCATCTCTGTGTCTTCTCCGCTGTTCCAGCTCCCAGTCTTTAAAAAAAAACTTCTTCTCCTTCATTGGTGTCCTCTTGCGCTGAGAAACGTTAACTTTCGCAGATGTTATTTTCTTGATTCTTTTCTTGGGTCCAGTTATCTTGTGCCGAGAAGAAATTTTCCTGCAGCGAGGCTTCTCTTTAACCTTGGGGGGGATTTCTCCCCCTTCCATCCTTTGTGCAGCTGGGATGACATCACTGTTGTTTACAACTCCTCTCATTCTTGCGGTTTCCGCTTGGAACTCCTTTCTCAGTTCCCAGATTTTTTCAAGGACCCTCTTCCAGCCTCCTTTGTCCAAATCATCCTCCATTTTCAAAGACATAGTTATGCAAAGTTGCACACCGAACCAAATCCAAACTCAAAATCCAGGTTCCACAATAAAATCCAACAGGTCCGATTCAATCCACTACATGTCAAAATTGTTAGTTAGTTGCCCCCCCGATCAGGGGTATCAAAAGGATCGAATCTCTGTTGCCAAGCCAAATTCCGTTACAATTTCAATCGCATCGGTAATAAAGTTCCTGATTTAGTGCCACAATAGCAAGGGACGGACCTCCGTAAATTACATCCCTGTACTTCGTCAAATTAGTCCAAATTCTTCGGTACTTTTCTAGTACTCACGGTTAAGATAGCCAATCTTGTCCTTTTGCGGAGAAATCAGCGCGCTCAGCTGGGAAGGGCTCGCAGCTTCAACCCGACGGGCAATGGCGGTCCGTGGAGCTCCGTCGCCCCGCGTCTCACACGGCAGCCTCTACTGTGGCCGCCGCGGGAGTTGGGGCGACGTTGAGAGCTGCTGCCGGACCTAAGGTCCCGGGATCAAGACTCCCGGGAGTTTTGGGGGCTGCGTCGCCGTCGCAAGCACCCCTTTAAAGCCGGTCGGGTCGGGGAATGCCAGCAGCGGCATGTCCCCCGACCTTCCCCTCCGGCGCGCCGACCGGAAGCCCGAAACCAGGCTTTCTGTCACCTGGTTCAAGGACCCAGTTTGGCAGCCCATCCCCTACCCCCCTCAACACATTTATTCGTAAAGGACAAAAAATAGGCAATATCATTCACTTTTTCATCTTTCTCTCTGGCTGAAGCCCAGGCATGCTGGGAGCCTCAATGGTGCCCCTCTGGAGGCTTCACCCAGGGCAGAAACCCTGGCAGATCCCCACTAGATACACCTCTGCCATATCTACTAAAAAAGGAAGTCATTTTGAATTCAGTGAGTCTTATTTCCAAATAAGTGCAGTTATGATTGCAGCCTAAGCCAACTTTTAGTCCAGTGGTTTGGTGGCCACACAGAATCATTATATGTGATTGAGGCTGCATGTGATTGCAGTGCTTTTTGGAGCCAGAGGATCTGGTGCTGGTGTTTCATCATGTGAGCTGAAAAGCTCATTTGAGAAGCAGATTAACACCTTCCTTTAGCCATCAATCAATCAATCAATCAATCAATCAGAAATGTATTTTTGAAATTCAATTGGCTTGAGTTCACAAAGTTGAGAAAGCATAGTGTAAAACTGTTCACAAGAGATGCTACACCTAGAGAACCAAGCCCATCCCCTTTTTTCCTCCTCTAGGGGAGGATGCAAGGAAAGGTGATCATCTAGTCAGCCTCATGGGCATTTCCCTAGTATCCAGTAAAGATCAGATTAAAATAAAGCACAACAACTTCTGAAGCATTGCTACTTCTATTAGCTTTATCTCAGGCACTGAAATCCAGCTTAATAAAAAAAGAAAAAAGTATTTCCATATTTCTCAGAGGTATTGAGTTTGGTAACTCTCCAGAGAAAAGGAATTCCACCTCTCTGTGGCAGTGTAAGATCTAGAAACTTCACTATTTGGAGAGTGTAAGGTCTGAAATCCATATCTGTAAAATTCAGTGCTTGGAATATGTATATGATTAATCTTTAGGGCCTTGAAATTTCATAATTAAGGACTAGGATTTGTTTCCCTTCTCTTCCCTCCAACCTTCCTCATACTTGAAAAGCACCTCTATCTGGCAGATTGATTTCAACAGGCCTCAAAGTTGAAAGCAGCTCAGGCAGTTGGAAGTGAGAATAATCTCTGCTCTAAATGGATTAGTCAAATGAGCAGAGGGCAGGTGAGGCAGCCAAGGGCACATGATAAATGGCATTCATCATGTGGCTGTGCTGTTCAGTCACATAGATGTTCCCTTGGCTTATATGCCATGCTGCCTTATTTTTCAAGTTGCTAAGAGGTTAGTGGTATCGGTAGGAGTCCCATCCTCTAACATACTTGTGTGAGGGCAGGGCTGTGGGACTTGCATGACCAAATTTAAGATGCAAGTCAGAAATACCCTCAAAAGTTACATGGATTGTGTGTCTGACTTTGTGTGCCTGTACCTATAGGCAGAAAGGAATAGACTTCCTGGCTCATTCAAAAATAACAATATAACTCAGTTTTTGAATGGGGAGCGCAGAGTTTTTGCAATGTATTCCTAGTGAAGACTTTTGCATTTTGTACTTAAATCACAGAATATAAACTTATTTCTCTAGAGTCTAGACCATTTCCCCAGAACTTCACAACTCATTTTCTTTGAAAAAACATGCTTTGATACATAGTCACTTGAAAGTTTTGCATCACTGTAGACTTTGGTCCCCCAAAATGCTTTAAGAGCTGCCTGTTACTACACAGTAGTAATCCTGATTTTACAAAACTCACCTTTTATAAATGTGGGAGCTATTTTATTTATTTTCCATGTTAATCCAGCTCAGTGGGTTGAGTGGCAACGTCATATCCTCTTAAGTGCAGGCATGCAAGCTTAGGCGGGACAGCTGTTTTGACATTCCTGACTGGGTGTCTTGCTCTTAGAAAGTGCATTTGATGCTTATACATAATCTCTTGGCTGTCTGCATCCCAGTCCATCTGTCAGGGTGGCGCTGTGCCAATTTACAAGGTAAAGTGTCTTTTTTAGTCTGGCTAAGGTGCCAAGCAATTATACATTTAGCAAGATAAGCCTGCAAAGTCCTGTGGTTTTTGCATCTCTTTTTCTCCCCCCTCTCTCTTCCCCTGCAGTGGGCTTCCTTGTGGATTGTAAAGACTGTGAATGAGCCAATCCCCTTATTGCTTGACACAGTAGCAATTTTAAAAATGCCCCGTTATAAGTAGCATTAGTGAGAGAAGGGATGCTTTGGACTTTATTTACAGAAAAGAATGGCACAATTTAAAATCTCAGAACTTCAATCCCTGATAAATAACGTAATGTCTGATGCATGGAACTTGTTTACAGTCAGTTCTGACTACTTCAGTGAACTCTGATCACAGAGATAAGATCTGTATCTTCGATATGGATATTGTTCCATTAGTGGAGATTCAGAGAATTGTTTAAAATCACATGGTACAGTTGTGCTGGTGATGATAAGCAAGTCCTAGCCCTGTTAAATTGCCTGGATGAGAGGCTGACTGAGGGCCATATATGAGCCACAATGGCAGAGTATACATATAATAAATAAGAAAGATGTACCAATATTTCTCATTCTGATTGTAAGCTTGTAGTGTCAAATGTGCAGTGTGTCTCTTCTGCAGTTTAGAAGGAGATACCAAATCCTGTCATAAACGTGATGAGCATTAGGTAGTTGGATCTGCAAGGCCACAATGAAGCTGCAGAAATAGCCCACAACCCTTTTCCTTTCCCCTCTCCCCTCTCCACTATTCTTCTGGCTCCTCTTTTACACCCCTACCCCCTGCAGAATTTTATTTTCCTCAATAGGAATTGTTGCTGTTGACTTACACATGAGAAAGTACCGGTAAATGATTCACTTGGACTATTATTTGGGCTGGAAGTAAATTTACATCCTCTCTCCAATGACCACAGGCATGGATAATCAAGCCAACCTCTCTCTACCCAGCCTCTTGTTTGGTTCTGTTTTTTGATTTTGCAAAGGTATGGCAGAACGTTGGAAACTAAGTAGCTCACTTTTATTGTTTTGAGTTGCCTTTTAGGCCCATTAAGTAGAAATATGGATAAATGCATATAAACACATAAATGAAATTACTCCCACTTTTTTGATGGGACTGAGGAGTTAGGAACTTGCTCAAGCCATTAATTGCTGAAGTTGGCACTGATTTCAGGTTTCTCAGGCTAAAGAGACGAATGAAGCCTATGGGTTTTGTGTGTGCTTCTGAGTGAAGATAGATGTAGGCCAGAACCTTTCACATGGGTGTGGAGGACTAGGTGGCTCCCTGCATCATGTAACTGGAAAGCCACTCTGGGCTGTGCAGTGGGGGAATTGCACATGCACACACACTGCTTTTGTGTAGCCCATTTTGGGAGGTATTTGAATGATACTGCACTGAGGGACCTGAGGAAGCTTTAAAATGTTGGCAGTAGTACAGCCAAGGACTGGCTAGCTTTTAATGGACGTGTGCCCAGTACATAGCAGTTCAAGGCCATCAGCAATGTCATCTGGCCCTGTTGGCACCCTTATGAAAACAATAATTTTAGGGTTGACAGTGATGAAAGGCAAGCAGGACATCTGTGAGGAAATGAGTATATTGGGAGCTTTTGGCCTCCAGTTCCAGCCTGACTGGAATAAACAGCAAGGTGGGAATGCATAGAGTAAGATGATGAATCTTATTCCAAAAATGGAAAATTTACCTTTTTCATGTTGTATTTTTGCCTGCAAATAAAATATGCTAGCTTGGGGAAGGGCTGGAACTCACTGGCAGAGCACAGACTTTGCGAGCAAATGGCCACAGGTTAAATCCTTGGTGTTTCCAAGTAGGGTTTAGAGAGACTCCTACCTGAAACCCTGGAGACCCATTGCCAGTTTGTGTTGACAAAATAGTCTGTCTTGGTATAATACAGCTTACCGGTAGTATGTTGTTATAATGGTGGAAGTACTCAGACATGTGGTTCCTTACTGGCAGTCTGAAGTGATACAGATTGAGAAGGGCTGTACCAAGCATTGCTTCTGCCTGGTTGAGATGGATTGTCCAACTCGCTTAGCAAGAAGGGTGGTTATTTTAAGAAACTGATACTTGGTAACTGAGCTATGGGATATTACCACCCTTTAAAAACTGAAACGACATATTCATTTGCCTGATAATCAAGTAAAGTATATATTCCTTGGTGTGATACAGGGTGGTTCAGTTGATTAGCCATTTGACGATATCTTTTTGACCAGCCAAATACTGGTTAAATATTTTCAAAGTATCAACTTTATTCAAGTAACATTTTTCTGTCAACATTTTTGTTGTTGGAACAAATATACGTTAATCATCAACAGCTCTGATATGTGACTTTCAGAAACAAGTCAGTTAACTGTTATGAAATGATAAAATTCATTTTTAAATTGTAATGAATCATAACTTTTTAAAGTGTTATGTAAGTAAATGTGAATGATTCACAGAAGAGTTCTTCTTTTTGACTTTTACTAAGGTAATTTTGTATAGAAAGAGATGCATACAGAAATTTTAAAAACAAGTCAGAACTGGAAGGTTCCATAAATTTTAGGATGCGTTATGTATCATGGTGGTGATGGTAAAAAAATAGTAGAACAAGTACAATGTACAATTTGATGTTTTAGCATCACTGATATGAAAATTATTATTATTTATTAAATTTGTATACTGCCCTTTGTCCAAAGATCACAGGGCAGTTCACAACATAAAAATACAAAATGTGAACACAGCATACATAATGTGACTGAAGGAACAGATGGTGGCAATGGTGTCACAGTCTGGTGCTCTATGTCAGCTGTCATCTATTGCATGGTTTGCACTGATTTGTCTTACGCATGCTGCCAAGGTAATCCTCTCTGTGAGGCAAGCAGTAACAGAGCACAAACAAGTGCTAAGAGTTCAGAGTTCTTTTTAAAAAAAAGAGAATGGAAATGTTACATATTTATTTTAAAATATTTCAATTGCTTCAAAATTTGCTTCAAAATTGATTGCAACGTTACAAAAATTAGAAAATACAAAATATGAAGTGCAACATACTAATATATACCATAAATAAAAATACATATTAGAATACTTCATATTTTATACATAATCTGTAGCATTTTCTCTCACAGATCATCACTTCTTAAACTTAATAACTTATTCCTCTCTTCTTTAATTGGAGCTCTTTAAGTATCACTGCATTTTTGTGTCCCTAATGGCTCCTAATGTTTGTGAGCTGAAGGCAATAGCTTTTGCAAAGCCCCCTTAGAATTTCAGTTCCAATGGCCTTGTAGAAAACCAACACCGAGTCTTGTGGCACCTTACACTTTAAAGACTTACATTTGGAAAGCTGTTTTGAAATGTGGGATAAAAATAATTTAAATAAGGATGTCTCGAGAAAATAATAATAATTGTTGTGGTTAATGCTAGTACAATTTTGTGGCCATTGAACATGATCTACTTTCCATGTGTCAACAAAAATAAGTTTCTGCTAACTCATGTCCTCAGGGAAAGGCAGAGAAGAAGCCTCAAGAACGATGCTTAATCATATTAAATCAGTTTTGCATCATCAGCAGTTTGGGGGGTCAGTTTAAAGTGCTAGTTCTACTCTTTAAAGTCCTATATGATTTGGGGTAGATTATTTGAAGGACTTCATACACGAGGGATGGAGGACCTGTGGTCCTCCTGAAGTTGTTGGACTACAACTCCCTTCACCCCTAATCATTAGCCTTCCTGGCTGGGGTTGATGGAAGCCAGAGTCTGACAACATCTGAAGGGCCACAGGTTCCCCATCCCTGGCCTACAACCACAAGGGCCTGCCTTTGGCCCTAATAAGTTTGCCTGAATAACATTCAAATTGAGGTTTTGTACACCACTTACCCAAACAACTGTAATCAAGTGGTATACAAATTGTTGAAATAAAAATAGGTAAGTAAATAATTAAATAATAAAGCTCGCATTTGCTTATGCAGGTCTGTAGCATCCCACTATTTCAAAATGTCGCTTCCAGACTCCTGACACAAGTAGTGGTGTAATTATTGGGAATTTCAGCGGACTTAGAAGTGTAATCCAAGGAACAATGAAGGAATATAAGAAGCTGTTCTTTGAGGCCCCTTCTGACTATAATTCTGTGATAGGAATAGCTTTGCAGGCCATTTTAATTAATAGACTGCTTTAGCGGTTGCTGAAGATATGTAAAAATGTACATTAGGCAATTTTAAAGTGTGAATATAGAGGGGAAATATCTGGTTTCTTCTATCAGGCATGTACAATAATATTCTGTAGCAGTACTTTGATCTCCTCTGTCATCCATTTATGTAAAAGAGAACATCAAAGTTAAAATAGAATTTTGCCTTTAACAATTTCTTCAGTTCAGCAGATGGTGACTTTAATTAACCCGATTCACCAAAAACAGAATGCAGCACGTTATGCATCTTTCCAGCTCAAAATATCTCAAAAGGCATTTTGCAGAAGTAATGAGCAAAATATTGGCAATGCAGAGTTTGCAAATGTAGCAGACATAATTAGTTCAGCAACATTTTACACAGACTTGCGTATTTGAATCTGATTTTGTAAAAGGGTATGCCAGTCTAGCGTACCATGCATAAGCTGATCATACCAAGAGTGCAAGTGATTGGTGAAGTAGAGATGAGCAATAAATAAGCCATAGACTTAGGCTCAGCTTCCGCCTTCAATGGTAGCTGGAAGTAGTAGTTTGATTTTTAATAGGGGCATAGGAAGCTGCCTTATACCAAGTCAGACCATTGGTCATTCAATCCAGCTAAGTACTATCTACTTACTGGCAGTGGCTCTCCAGGTTTGCCTCAGTGTGAGACAAGTTAATGGGTCTGAGAATACAGTCAGATGGAAACAATTCTTAGAAACCTGGTCCTTGACATATAAAAGGGATACCTAGGTGTTTAAAAATGTTTTAAATGGATTATGTTATTCATGTATGTGACCCCTGTATGTGGCCCCAATTGGCATATCCTGTAGTTTTCTATCTAATCTCTTTGAATCACATGGTTTCTCTTTTACTTCAGGCAAGCACAACTTGATAGTATCTTTGAAGTATTAAATAACAACAACAGCAATACCAATTCCAGATGGACATCCT
The DNA here is from genome assembly GCA_034641385.1 of Darevskia mixta. Taxonomy (NCBI): domain Eukaryota; kingdom Metazoa; phylum Chordata; class Lepidosauria; order Squamata; family Lacertidae; genus Darevskia; species Darevskia mixta. Next base: position 4,807,853 of record JAWWNH010000018.1, on the reverse strand, counting down.
TCCTCATGAGTTGTTCAGGCTAGACCTGCTAGAAAGATGTTTCTTAGAGCTGTGCATACTGATAAGTCCCACTATGTTCAGTGATGCTTGCTTCCTAGTAAATCATTTTAGGATGGCTGCCAAAGTATGATTAAGTGGTTGAGGATGTTTCTAAGTTTGATTTGTCTGTTTTTGGTAGCAATTACTGATACCTGCTGCAGTGAATGGTTTGTTTGGATCACTGGAAGGGCAAGCATGCTAGTGTGCATCTTCCCATCACAATGTACAATATTTATTTATTAGAATTTGATACTGCTCATCAGCAAACTCCTCTGGGCAGTTTACAAAAAGTATGAATCGATAAAATGCAAAATAATATCAAACCTCCATTAAAAACAATAGCAATACAACCAGTGTAAAACCATAAAAAGCAAAACCAACAGCACTGCTGCAGATAATCTCAGTTATTGAGCTGGGATACAAGCAGGCCAGAAGGCAGCTCCACATAGAGTGCATTGCAGTAATCCAGCCTCAAGGATGGATTACACTGGTCAGGCTATCCCTGTCAAGTAATATCCATAGCTGGTGAACCAGGCAAAACTGGTCAGAGGCACTCCCAGCCACAGAGGACACTTGGGTGTCTACTGTCTAGTGACAAATATATATCCAGATGTGCCCCAAGCTACTCACCTGGCCCTTCAGATGGAGTGCGACCCCATCAGGAACAGGTAATTTGCAGATCTTCCCAGGATTAAACCACAGTGTATTGCTCCTAATCCAGTTCACCACTGCATTCAGACACTGATCCAGATCTTTCACAGCCTCTGCTGATTCATATGTTATGGAGAAATAAAGCTTCATGCTGCCAGAGTACTGATGACACCTTGCTCCAAAACACCAAATTTTAAAGGCAGCTAAATGCAACTACCTTCGTCTGTATCCAATACTATATTTTGTTGCTCAGTAAGATAATGCTGAAACCTGATTCATTACTTTAAGTATATGTGATATTGCATGGTATGCTTTATTGTTATATTACTAAATATTATTGAAATTACTTTTCTTATTATATGAAGGCAATATATCAACTACCGGTAGTTCTATGTAAAGAGGTTGATCTTTACATTTAAAAGCTGGGTAAAATGTGTCAAGATGTTCTGGCATAAGCTGTTCTTAATAAGTGATGTTGATGTTGTTTGATTATGCTTTCCATGGGCTAATAATAGAGGTACCGATTAATGTTTTTTACATGACAGAAAAACAATTGTGTTGATGCTGTTTCTAGCTATGGAAGCTGGTGTAAGTAGGTGCAGTCTTTGCTTTGTAGCTACACCAACAGCAGTACTGATGGAACCATAAATTCATCGGTGTTTTTAGGACTGGGACACTCCACGATCTATCTCCAGTACCTATCACAATCTTCTATTCAATTTTCTCTGGTCTTTATTTAGCCTTAAGTGCTTACAGCTAGCCTTCCTTGGCTGTACTATATATATAATATACCTTCTTAAATGCTTCATTCATTTGATAAAGGGGTCTGTTGCCCGCCAATGCTTATGCAATGGAAAATATTGTTCCTTGTTAAGGTCCCACAGGGCTTTTTGTTGTTTCTCTTTAGATTTTGCCTTGGGCCCAATAAATTACTTCACTTTCCCTCCCAGCTCCTGTCATTGCCTTTTTCTTAAAAATGACTTGATGGCATTTGTTTTGTGGTCAGTTTATCAACTCCGATATGAAGATTTAGTTAAGGATCATAGCATGGATGGAGATAGTGCTGTCAGTCATTGTTAAAATCACCAATTGTTAAAACAATTTCAAACAGATTTTCATTGGCCTCTAATAACCCCAACCAGTGTCACCCCCTACAGGAAACACCAATAGAAACATTTTCTGAAATTATTAAAACCAGGAGGTTCAAAGCACGAACCTATTTTTAAAATACGTTCGCCTTCCCATCAGTGTAATTCAGTAAATGGAACTGCAGTTCTCAAAATACCTGTTTACTCATTAGAAATTCCAAGGGTCAAGTTTCAGTAAATTTCACTTGGCAAACAGTGATAAAAAAAATTGGGAATGGAGGTTACTTTCTTCATACTTTGGCAAAATATTCTTGCAGCAAATAGAATTTTACGGTGACCATGATTACAGGTATAAATGGAGAACTTGCAGCTAGACTTTTGGGGGTGGTTTTTTGCCTTCATACCATTAAAATTACGATTCACTTATCTTCCATGAATCCTGTGCTACATACCACACCACTGTCTGTATTAGGCAAGTGAAGATTCATACCATTTTTAGTATATATCACCTGCTAGTGGGGTCCTACTTTTGGCCGCTATGAGAACAGTCTGCTGGACTAGATGGGTCATTGGGTTGATCCAACAGGTTCGTCTTACATTCTTATGACCCGTACTAGAGCTGACAGCCAGAGAAAAGACAAAGGAGAGAAGGAATCAAAGAGGCAAAAATGGATCCTGTGAACCAGTTTTTAGAACCAAACTAAACGTGATGTGAAATGCAATGGTGATGTATCTGATAACAGATATTCAATTTATTTCCTAATTAGTCCCACATTATGGCTTTATCTCAGGAAACACAGATTGCAAATGCAGTTTTCAACTGGCTATACTTCTGTGACCCAGGATAATTTAATTTACTGCACTTAATTAATGCGAACTGAAAATTTAAAAAAGCATGTGACAAAATCTGATTTATTTCTAGAGGCAAAAACACTTTGTTAAAAATGTACAATTATAATTAATAAGAGAAATAGGACATTAGGGCTGTTAGATGGATTCACAGTATTCAGCTGAAAAATAAAATCATTATTGTTTGTTGAAAGCTCCCTGGAGCTTACTTGGTGACTTTAAATTATGTACGTGTGCATATTTTTTACATTTATATTGACATTTTGGGAATGTTTATAGAAAATGTGTGGGGAAACTAGCAATGCTAGAGGGTCTTTAGGTTTTAATTGCTGTTGTAACATTTATTTTCCTTCATTATTCTGAATGAGATTAATTTTGGTTGAGAGGAAACACCATGACATATTATTGAAGTCTTTTAGGAGCAAAGATTCTATATGCTGTTCTTAATTAATATTTACAATAGTCCCAATAGTCCCTTCCAACATGCTAGAGATGGAGATCTGGCCTAAGTTTCATACTGTCTTATGATATTAGATCTTAGGTCTGATTCATACATTTGACTACCTGTTCTAATGCAACATCTTGAGCACAGCTCCATGTACTGAGTTATAAGCAACTCATCGTGTAGCTTAAGGAGATTTTGATCATATCCTGAATAATGGAAGCAACATGGTTGTCTTATCAAATTACTGTGAACTGAGTATTAGGAAATATTTTCTATAGTATTGCTTAGTACTCTTGTTTTTGTTTGCTTCTTTGTTTAAGGACAGCTTACAAAGATGCCTTTTAAATTAACTGTACATTGTTATCTGGAATGTGACATTGTTATTAGAGGATAATTATATTTAATTTATAAATATCAAAACATTTTTTCATAATGGACATGAGTATATTTGGTTGCAGAGAAAACTTTTAAGAAAACCCTATTTTCTAGTTGGCTTAAAAAATAATGGGCTTTTTTATCCCAGAACAAGCCTGCCAACGAAATAGCGAATTCGGTGTTGGACTGTGGGAAGTAGTTCCCCTGCTCGGATACAATACTGAAGATCTAGAGCAGTGCCTGAGAAAAGGCCAGTTGGACTCCCCCACCCCTGGAAATTTAGCCCCTTCAAACTTATAAGACTTTTGTATCCACTTCGAGTTTTAACCCCCAGAGCTATGTAAAGCATTCTTAGTTTTAATAGCTGGTGTATGACCGTAATAAAGCTTTGATTTGATTTAATGGGCTTTTAACAACACTTTTGAAATAACTACACATGTAGAAGGTGTTTTGTACATAGACATTGTTGGCACATTTGGAACTTGGGAAGAGGCAGAAGTTATGCAGAATATGTGTAGAAAGTGAGAATAAGGACTGTGAACAAAGTCCATGCACCCCTCCTCTACATCATGAATCCTTTTACGTGAGCGTGCATTTGAATTACTTACAAAAATTCTATAACATTTTATCTATAGACTATTGTTATTCAACACCTAAAACCATAAGGTGCTATGCAAAAACTAAAAACAGACTTTGTCCACACGCCTATAATATGAAAGTGAAGGAAAGAAAACAGTGAGTATCTCACACAAAAAGGAAAAGTATCAGAGTTGGCTCATAAGAAAAATACAAAATCTGTGTTAGAGTTATATCTTTATTAGTCCAACCAAAATTATCTTGTAACATTTTTGTTTGCCGATTATTGTTCTGACATGGATTTTAGATTGAATATCCATTAGTGGACATCTTGAGAAGTTTGTGGGGAGCAACAATAGGAGAGGACAAGAATATGAACTCTGCTATTTCTGCCTTTGGTCAGATCAGTCAATGGCTTACCAAGATGAGGAACGTCTTGGTAGTGGCACCTCAACTAAGGAAAAGCCTTCTCGAAGAGGCTCCTGGTAGCATCTTTATTATCTTTTCCAGGGCAATGTAAATACCTTTTTATTTAATTAGTTTTTAAAACTGTGTCTTAAATCTAGAGTGTTGAACTATTTCATGTGGCATCTGTGCAAGGAAGATTTTTTGTTTTTTATATTATTTATTAAATTTGTATACCACCTTATAGCCACATGTCTCAGGGCGGTACACAACATGAAATCACAATATAAAATCGCAAAATGCATAATAAAAACAAGAACAATGGTTCCAATATCAATATCATAAACTCACCAGATGCCTTAGGCATGCCTCTCTGTCTCCCTCCTTCCACTCCCCAATTGGTAGGGACTTATCTTACAGGATTGTTGTAAGGAACACAGCAAGAAAAAAAATGTGAGTCTAAATGCTGATGATTATTATTCTAGGTATTTTGGTGTGGAAAAGGTCTGCTTTGCGCTGCTGCTTAAAAGGTCTTTAAATCCATTCCATGTGGTAAGATTAATATTTACCATGTGCTGAAAAATGTTCAGAAGTCAATGTTTTCCATAATGTGGTTGATATGAATCTTGCCATATGAAAATAAGTAAGGTACATGTGAAAACCCATAATTTCTTTCTAATAGTGACCAGCCATATACCCCTGCAAACTCACAAGCGTGATGGCCTTCTCTGTTGTTTGTCCCAAGCATCTGGAATGCAGAGATGTACTGTTTTTGAACCTAGAAATTCCACTAGGTTATCACACATACGGTAATAGCTTCTGGTAGACCTGTTCTCCATTACTGTACTTGCAACCATCAGACATTCTTAATTGCTTTCCATGGGGGTTGTGGAAGGATCACATGCACTGCTCCTGTGCTGTCCAACTTTCTCTTAAGGGCAGGTTGCTGACCTAAAGCTGGTTTATTCAGTTGAACTGAAAATCCTCGGTGTTGGGAATTCTGATTCTTCAGGGTTTTTGACTGTGGGGAAAACTGTAAGTACATTTGTTCAAATGCACTAACAACCCCACTTCAGACATTACCACTTAATGGGGAAAGGTCAGGAGTGCTGGGTCAGTGCATGTTGTCCCAACCTCCTCCATGGATACAAATTAAGAATGGCTGAAGAAGACTTGAGTCTGATCCGACAGTGAATTTCACAGGTATTTTTTTCTTGTGTTTCCTTAACCTTCTGCCAGACACCTCTGTTGATAATAGTTGATAATTTGTGCTTATTTTCTTAGTATTGGAAAAAGTAACATCCTTTTTTGTATTGTAGGAGATACTTCAGTTGTTATAAATGATACACAGTACAATATATAATTTATTCTGCATTGGGGGAATAATCTAACTGCTTCCTAGACATTGCTAATCTTTGGAGAGCTTTAATTGTGATTTTGAGTGAGATCTATGCAGACTCCATAAGGTCTGGGTAAATTAAGTTTGGCAAGACAACAGAAAGTGAATCCAAGTTTGTTTCCCCTAGTTGTTGCTTTTAAAAGCAGCCACCTCCTTTGGAAGCACTCTTCAGTTATACTAATGTAAGTCTGAAGCTTCAAAAATAGCACTGTTACCACAAGACAGGAACTATGATTAATTTATAACATAGGAATGGTGCTTCACTTAAGAAGTTTTAAAGACAATATCCGCTATATTAATTGTAAAAAAAAAAAAAGTTGAGTTAGGTAGGACGCTAAAACTTACCCAATGGTCATTGTTCACATAGGACTTGATAGAGTGACATGGCCACAGCAGCACCACTTGAACCCAGTGGGGCAGAAGGTCTTGTGGGTGGGGGGGGCAGAATGTCTCTTTTTGCACTAGCTCCAAGGACCAGGCTGGTGCAGTGAAACTACCACCAGTGGCATGCCTACCAATGGTAGTGTCTGTCCACTTGCTATTTAGGCAGGGGCATTCAAGTGCTCCTAATCAGTGGGCCAGTGGACACCCCCACTTCAACCAAACCCCCTAGAAATCAAGGTTTTGGACTGCTCTGCCCAACTTCCTTCCTCATTAATTCAAACTAATTATGGTACGGCATTTGAGATTCTTTACAATCCTACGGACCAGTATGGTGCAGTGGTTAAAGTGTCAGACTAGGATCAAGGAGATTGGGGTTCAAATGCATACTAGGCTGTGATCCTCATTGGCTGAACTTGGACCAGCCTCACAAAGTTGTAAGGATGAAGTCATGGACTGAAACATGACCTCGGCGCATGTCTTCAGTCATTTTTTGGTGTGATGGGTCCAAACTCACAAATTACACTATTAATTAAGGGGGGAGAAACCATTTTTTGTTACTTTCTAAAAAATCATGGGTAGCGCCTGACACTCTCCACTAGTTCTATATTAATAGGCAAAGATATATTCCTATATACAATTGTAAATAGGTTTTAGGCTAGGATCTCTTCTTCAATAGCTACTTAAAATTTCATAGTGGGTACTTAATGAATGGCAGACATTTTTATTGTCTAAAAGTGACTAGAACAGCCCACCTTACTTGTGCTTCAGTCCTAATTTTAGTTTCACTTTCCATATCTTACCACAGTTGCCTGACTATTCAGGATCACATTTCACCACAGTGGGGATTGGTAACTTGTTAAAGGAGGGGACCACTTCCTAATTTCCATTTATGCACTGGAGAGTTAAGTACATTATTTTAAGGGTCAGGGTGTTTAATATTTATATTGCCAGTAAAATATATTTACAGAAACGGAGAACCACATACAGTATCTTCATAATAATTTTTAAGTTTCAGGCAGCATTCCCATCTCTAATGGAATATAGCCTGCATTTGTTTATTTTATCCTTGCAATACAGTATTTCTGCTTACTGTGAAACTTGTCTTCAGCATTACTAAATACATGCCCTGCAATGTCTGCTTAAATAGCTGCTGCACATTCCAGTAGTAAATGCAGATGATTTGGGTGCAAATCATGTATTCCCCAAAAGATATGCATATTTATACCTGGGTCTACTCTGGAGAGAGTTCAGAGCATTACATCTCAAGAGGGGCTTGTTCCCCACAGCGCATTGGATTCTAAGGCATTCTGCATGCCATCCCCATGCCTCTGCCCCAGTCTGCCAAGGTGGTTCTGTCCCACATGGCCCCTGCCTGGAATTCTGGCTCCATCCTTCGCCTTCCCAAGGACCCTTGCCAGAAAAAAGCCCAAGCCTCATGTAAAAGGCCACTCCCCCCCCAGCACAGTCTGTCCCCTCCCCTGTTGTCTACCTACTCCACTTGCTTATATGTCAATAATCAGACATTGCAAATAGTTTTTCCTTATTCTGAAAATAAGGAATGAAAAAATACCCTGAAATATCTAGCCGCTTAAAGTTAGAAGTGTTAAAAAGGTATGATGTTACCATTCATTAGCATGCAGCAGGAATGGAACCTGCTTTTTAGAAGGCAATCCTGTATGTGGTTGCAAGGGGGTGGATGTATGATGTGGGAGAAGCAATAGGAACTGTAGAAAAAGCCGGGAGTGGCTGCTCTTAGAATATGCAAAATCATAGGAAAGCACTTGTCTTCCTATCTGTGAAATGTTTTATTACTTTAGCATTCTGCTTTAATATTGTAATGTCTGTAATATGGTATATTTTTACATGTCCTGGGTTAGCCTTTGCTTTTCTTTTTTTCAGCCATCATGTATGTAATGGGCGCACTTGGTCCTGCAGCAGGATATTTATTAGGCGGAGTTCTTATTGGGTTTTATGTGGATCCTAGAAGTACTGTTTATATTGACCAGAGTGACCCTCATTTCATCGGTAACTGGTAAGTTGCAGCTGTATGTCTATTATGCATGAGAATGACCATTGACATTGGATTCATGATCAGCTAATAAAATCTTTTTGAAGGTGGTTAAAGCAGCTTAACATTTGACCGTGTCCTTGGCAGTTCTGAGTTTAGAGCAGGCTTCCTCAACCTCGGTCCTCCAGATATTTTGAAACTACAATTCCCATCATCCCTGACCACTGGTCCTGCTAGCTAGGGATCATGGGAGTTGTAGGCCAAAAACATCTGGAGGGCCGAGGTTGAAGAAGCCTGGTTTAGAGTAACTGCAGTGCGTGATGCATCTGTGGATTGTTTAACCAGATTGATTGCTGGTTTGTCACTTATTTTTTTCTGTTGTTTGCTAGTTGTACATGTAGAACTATGAATAAATATTCAAAGTTAAAAAGGTTTTTAAAAACCAATTACTTTAGCATTTGCAGCAAAGCCTTTAGATTCCCTTCCTGAAGTGTGTGCGTGTGTTTCTATGCCATTATCCAACTACACTTCTGCACATCCAACTATATAGGAGTTAATATGGGAGAATAATTCAATTTGCATAATTAGTCATGCATTCTCATTTTATAGCTTGCTGTTGTGAGACATTGTACTGGAACAAATTTTGATGCTCTAACATGTCTACTTGAGCAACAGAGGGGTTGTCACAATAAAAGATTTATGCAGATTTGTGGGCAAGACAGCTGAATGGACTTTAAACATAAGTTGCCAGGCACAAACAACAGAGATGGGCATCATCTTTATGCCCTGCTTGTGAGTTTCCCAGAGATGCTGGAGTAGATAGACCCTTTGGTTGGAACCAACAGGACAATTCTTACTTGTTGTTGTGTTTCGCTTGCCAAGCTGCCCATGCTGTATCAGTGCATTTTTACATTAATTAATCTCAATTAATCACATTCCCCTTCTGTTGGGAGCACAGAGTAGCCTCCTATAGATATAACAAACATTCTTCCATCCAGGTACTGACCATGATGATATCTGATTAGTTAAAGTTAACAACTTTAACACCCTAATTTCTTCTTGCTGTTCGCTGAGCTAGCCAAGCTGACAAAGCACTGCTTGGTTTTAGCAGCAAGTGGGTTAGAAACAGCTGCAACGACAATAAAGGAGCAGCAATAATTATATAAGAGTCACAGGGAAGGGAGTTAACAATCTAACCATGACAATAATAGTGGTGATCCTAATTTGAAGTAATATGGCCTTAGATTTTCCAGACATTCAGTGCCAAACATCTGCCAGAAATAACTGGGTGCTGTGCTATAATTAGGCACATTTACAAGGCACTGAGTAGCCATAAAGCCTATGGCTTCTTATTTCTACCAGATGCTCCTTAATTGGTGTTCTGCAGATGGTACACTCAGCTACTTAATGGCCAGCAGCTGGTGACCTAGGAATGTGGGAGGTCTCCATCTCTCTCTACCGGTATATATTCATTCTGGAAAATCTAACACAGGTAGAGTAAGGTAACCCATGTGAACCACACACAGAATAGAATATTAGGGCAGAATAATACTGAGTCCATGTCAGCATCCGGTTTTTGCTCCAGAAAATATTTTCTTTCAGAATGGCTGTCTGGTTGCTATACATCAACCATACAGGTAAAAAGAAAACTCTTGACTGAACTGGAACGCAACTGAAGTTTGAGAGCCAAATTTAGCTTAGTAACTAGAGACAAAAGAGATGAGGAAAAAGTAGCATCAGTGGCCACATAACTCTGATAGGCCACCATGACCAGAATGTATGTTAATAAGCCTTGGAATAGGCTAGCATTTGGGTCTGAACTGTTACATTGAATACGTAGTCTGCAGCTGTGGGGAGCAGGTGGGATCAGTTTTGGGATTGTGCTGTCTGGAGAGTGGGGAATTGATTTCCCAACATTAAGAGATCTTGATTCAAATACTGTCTTCTAGTGTGTTACAAATGTACAAAGCTTACAGTGGGTCTATAAAAAACATTTTGTTTCCTACTGAATGCTGAGGAGGACATGTTTAATTCACTGCTGAAATAGACACCTGCTGTCTGCCTTAACATTCATTTCAAACTTATTTTGGTTTGTACTGCAAGTGCTATTTGCCTACTTGATTGATAGTCTGTCCCCTAGTTTTTGTTGATTTAATAGAAATTCATTTTGTATCATATATTGGCTTGATTCGCACATTATATGAAGCCATGGTTTGTTTATGGCTTAAACTTTAAGCTATGTTGTTGTTTTTTTAAAAAAACCACAAGTTCTCTCATAGTCAATCAAATAAACCATGGTTCATTTGGTTTGCTTTCTAGCTGCTCTTGCCTCATGGCTTTACACTTTGTTGAGCATCTGTGATGGGATGGCCAAACAAGCTGTGGTTAAAAAAGGGTGCTGGATTCACACTTAATGCCAAATTATAGTTAAAGCAAACCAAGCTTAGAAGCCAGTTCATGATTTGGCAGTACACAAATCCTAGTTAAGCTGCTTGGTTGGGTTCACACATAGCTTAATAAACCATAGTTAATAAACTGCACTTTAATGTTATGTTCAGACCAGGCTGTTTGTTTCTTTTTGATTCTAGTTGTGACTCTTACTTGGATGTCAATTTTTTAATTTTCAGTCACCATGTAAAGAAATATTTTACAAAATAATTAGAAGTATATTGGATGTTTTCTGTTTTGTAAGATGCAGAGAATCTTTGTACAGTCTCAGTCATTAGTTTTTGTTTCATTTCTGGTTGCAGTACACATATAGCACTAGCTGTAATTGTTCTTTTTTATCTCTCAACTTCAGGTGGAGTGGGTTCCTCCTTTGTGCCACTGCGATGCTTTTTGTCATACTTCCAATGTTTACTTTCCCCAAAAAGCTTCCACCTCGACAAAAGAAAAAGAAGAAAAAGAAGATGCATGCTGATGATGTTTCAAGTGATGATGATATTGTAAAAGAAAAAGCAAACAGCAAAAGTCAGGTAGACCATGAAGCCCCTGCTTCAATGGGATTTGGAAAGAACGTTAGAGGTAATATATGTTTTTTAAATAACAGATTAGGGTAAGGTTTAAAATACCGGTAACACAATTACTGTTAGTTTCTGCTGAAAATTGATAATGAAAGCCAATAGGCAATAGTGCACTTGGGAAATGGGAGAGTAACCAGTGTTTTGTAGCATATGGTATTCAATCTCAGGACCACCTGTAATCTCTGGCCAATCCACAGTTGCTGTTGGGTAAATCGCAACATCCTGGCACATGCAGTCCGTGCAAAGCATGTCAGGATCATTCAAGGCATTTGCCATGATCCTCCCAGCTTCATAAATCATGATGTGGCCACATTCTCTCCACTGCCCTACAATCCTGTTGCCTCATATGGATTATGTAGCCTCTTCACTCCTTCCTTTTGTATGAGTCACAATTAAATAACTAGTCTTTGACCAGGGAAATCCAAAGAAACCAGGATTTTCAACCATGGTTGGTTTGAAGTTGTTTTAAAATCTTGCCTTGCTTTATAGTTGGTTTCCAATGTGACCGACCTGTAGTATTAACTCCCCCCCCCCTTCAACTTTTTGTGGCCTGTACTATAATTCTAGCACCATTTCGTGACCTAGCTGCGCCGTTGTCATAAAACTGCACCATCATTTCTTGGCATATTGGTACAGTTTCATATTCACCTTTGAAAATGTCACCTTTTTCTTTGACATTGCAGTGTCATAATTGCTCAGTTAGCAATTCAGCAGATTTAATTGCCTATAAGAAAATGTGCTTCATGCCATTTTTTAGTTTTGGCTTTCTTCACATCTAAACTTTGTGATGCAGTTCCTCAACCATTCTCTTTTGCGTAGTTCAAATCTGAGCAAGTCTTCTGGAAATAAGACTTTCAGCATTGTCCTCTAAATGATTGTGTGTCAGGAAAACTTGCAGAGTAGCATTCTGCTGAATTTTTGCAGTGACTGCTATATGTCTTCATTATTTTAAATGAAAAATTGCTGCATCCACCTCCACTTTAATTCCCCAGGGCTTGCAGTAATGCTTCTCCTTGGCCCCTATTAAAAGTATTCATTACAGACGTTGGGGGAGAAATCACCCTTATTGGCTGTTTTGCCAAGTTGACCTGAAAATGGTCAGGCTATGCTGCAAAGTCGATTGATCTCCCCTCTCCTCCTCTATGTCCCCACAAGCGGCTCAGGGGTCGGGTGTCGGTAGAACAGTGCTCAGGAAGAGGATTGTTCTCTCTGGCAAATTGAAATGCTTACAACAATTATGTCCATTGCAGTGATATGAAAAGTTAGGGATATGATTGTGTTTGTGGTGAGGAGAGAAGTAGTGGAGGTTGCAGAAGAGGGTGTTTGCTGTTGCTGTTTCCCGCTATCGTCTCTTGTTTTCTGTGTTGCTCATTTATAGCCTGCTTGGCCAGTCTGTTTCTGCCTGGCACTTTTAAATGTAAGACAGTTGCTGAAACATCAACCTTGCAAAATGTCCCTATGAGGTTGAGGACTGCAGCTGGAGGCAGTAGAGGATTTCTGATAAGACATACTGAGCGGTCCTCACTATGCTCTTCCTGTCTCTACACTCAGTTCCTTTTTCATGGTGGCATGGGAACCGCAGTAGCAGAACCCCTTCCCATGGCACTTGGATAATATGATGAGCACATATCCTGCCTCTACCGTAGGCTAACTTTGCCCCCATTTCCAGGAGCAGTGTTCAGATAGGAATGAGCTGGAGCATGGGCTCATTTATAACCATTTCCTGACCAGCACATGTAGGAGCCATACTGCAGTAGCTTCTGTACAACCAGCATCACATCAAAAGGAACTTTTGAAATCCATATAATGTTGGGCTGTACCCTACTGTTCATTATAACCAAGGCCTGCCAACTGGGATTGTGCATTTAGTTCTACAATTACAATTCCTGGGACTTGGACATCTGATCCTAGCTTATGCTGAGTCAGTCTAGTCCAGTATTGTCTACTCTGACTGTCACTGGCTCTCCAGGATTTTTAACAGAGATTTTTCCCATCACCACCTACCTGATCTGTTTGGATGAGATGCCAAAGATTGGACCTGGGGTCTTTTACATGTGAGGCAGGTGGTCTGTCACTGAGTTATTTACTCCTAAGACTTCTACTTGTGGAAGCACACTTGGGAATATTGGAAAGGCCCTAACATATGCTAAGATTATTTTGTATTCACACTTTGGAACCCCCAGGAAGATTTTCTTTTTGTTTTCCATTCATTATGTATATATAAAGTTCATGTGTCATACTTCTATTTTTATTTTTGTGTCATTTGTAGAACTTCCAAGAGCAGCTGTCAGGATCTTAAGCAACATGACATTCCTTTTTGTGAGTTTGTCATACACAGCCGAGAGTGCCATTGTTACTGCTTTTATTACCTTCATCCCCAAGTTCATCGAGTCACAGTTTGGCCTCCCAGCTTCTAATGCCAGCATCTACACTGGTAAGGCATTGCCATCAGTAAGGAAACCTGTAAGAATTATTTTTCTGTGACTGGCAAAAGAAAACCATTAGAAAAGTTTCAGCAATGCTCTTTTTAATTGTTTGTTTTACAGTTTGCAATTATTTGGCCTTATAGGTACCCATTGTTTATATATGAGCAATTTGCCATGTCTGTAATGTAATGTTTTCTCATGTGGAAATAAAATTCCTCTGGCAATGCCAGCACCATCAAAAGGTTGTCCTGACCTGTTATATTGCTATTGATTGCTTAAGAGTGAACTTTACTGCTCTTTCAGCATGTCTCACTCTCTTGCTTGCTGGTTATTCATTGGTCAAATGGCCTGTCCATATCTTTACTCATTTTTCATCTCAGCATTAACTGAAGCTATTACTATGGTTATTTAAATCTATATAGCTCTTTCTATGTAATTTCTATGTAAAGGCATTAAAACATTACAATTACCATGCTAAATCAACCCAAAGGTCCATCTATTTTCTCCCAGCAGTGACTATTTGTAGGCCTCTGAGTTAATGGGAAACAAGGCCATTCCATAATGTTTGCTTCCAGCACCTGAGAATCAAATGGATGTTGCTCTGAATTTGGGAGTTCCAGTGGTGGCAATCATAATAGGCCTCATATACCCTCCCATCTTTTGGCCACGTACTCAAAACAGCTTACAAAAGACATTAAATATTAAAACCAACATTATCGTTGAGACAGCATAAAACATAGCTAAAACAATTAAAAGGTGGCATCATAAAATCAACCTGAAAACACTAAACCCTTTGCCAAGATCATCCTATATGAATTAGTTTAGCCTCCTTTAAAAAGCCAGCTAACATAATTATCAAGGTTTATAAATGTACTTAGAAAGGACCCATTTAGCTAAACTAAAATAGCCTAATCCAAATTTCATCTTGGCAAGACTTCACTGCTCTAGAGTCCTTGAATGGGAAAACACTTTCTATTTACTGCCAAAGAAGAGGTCTAGGAAGGGTAGTTAAAACTGTGTAGTTAGAAGGGGTGAAGAGAAGTAATGGAAGCACCTTGACATGGAATTCCTATAGGGGCAGGAGAAACTTAGTTGAAACATTCCATATTTTAATTAATTTGTATAAGGGGAGAAACCAAGAGATGTTTTGTACAAATGGTGGGGGGAAAAAGAAGGAAAATAGGTGCAGACAATCCTGTATGGACACCTCCGCAGGGTATGGAAGTTGTGCATTCTATAACACAAAATACAGTAAAGGCTATTTTGATTGACAGTCTTGTAATTCCATGTGATTAGTACAGAAGCTACTCAGGATCTTAACGAATGTTGCTTCTGTGTTTTATGGCATACCCAAGGGCCTTAATTGTATCATGGCCTAGTATTAGATGTGTACTCATAAAGTCAGGGTAAACCAACCCTTAAGCTTGATAAGAGAAATTGCTAATGTCCAACCCAAGAATGAGAGAGACAGAAACTGGTTAGTTGATGTATAATTTTGGATCAACTTATATTTTTGAAAAAAGATCTTTCTCACAGCCCAATTCTGTCCATTTCCCCCTCACATTTAAGCCTCACTCTATTCAGTGGGGTCTATTTCCTTGTTTAAGATTTCCTAGTGCCACTTGTGAAAACTTTTTGCTGCAACCTTTTGACACCAACCCAAGGACAGAAACTGGATATTGCTGACTCAAAACTGTTCTTGGTTTGGGGCACTTAATGCAGTAGCATCTTTGACACATTCAGAATCCATTCTTAGCTGTCTTTGGAAAGTAACTTATGTGTGACACAGTAGCAAGCAATCAGATACTAGATTTGAAAATGACATGTGACACTCTTGCTTAGCACATGCTTAACTTTGGAATCTCCTTTGAGCAAATCATGGCACAACCGAGTGCTCTTTTTAGAATGCATTGCTTTGCATTTCATATACAGTACATAGTCAAAAAGAATATGTGTCGTTTCCCGTGTGGCCTTTAGAAAGTCCGTTTTGTCAGTTGGATTTTAACCTGCTGCTTGGAGTCTATAAATTGTTTACTTCTTATTTCTAGTGGTACAGTTGCTCATTAATAGAAGGACGTATATAGGGAGCATAAACAAATAACACCTAAATTCTCAAAAGGAAAACAAATGAGTTTAGCACATTTGGTTTATAGTTTTGCACAATAACTATAATGTTTCTTATTCTTGATTGCCATGAGAAATAATGAAATATTTTTTTTAAAATAGAAGGAACTCCACATGCAGGGATAACTGTGAGTTCAAATGCCAAGGAAGCAGCAAAGGGAAAGGAGCTCCCAAATTCTGAGGAGATTTTGTAGAGATGCAACAACAGGCCACTATTTGTTTCCCATATAGTCCACACCTTGCTAGTACAGAATTTCTTACTGCGAAGTAATTGATTTGCAGATCCAGTTAATTTACCATCCTTCCATGTGTTTACTTTGACTTTGCTTTGCCACTTGCAATAGATAGATAGAAATAAATATTTTAGGCCATGATACATATATTTTTTTCATTTCTCTCTCTCCGTTGAGAAACGTTTCAAAAACTAGATCTAGCATCAGCAAGACAGTTCCATAAAATAATCCTTAGTCATGAAATCCCATCTAAAAGGAAATGAATTACGATCTATACCACGCTTGAATCGAAAGAATTGTCACCCAATCAGAAACTTAACTTAATTCTCTTGAATTTCACGTATTTTGTAACAACACTTGGAGCTGGTTCCCTTCCCAGCCTAGCATGAAAACAAAGCAATATTTCTGCTTGTATTTAACAATAGCTCTATTTATTCTGTTTCTGCTGCTTCTGGAAAAAGCATAAGGAAGCTTTTATTAATCCTTTGACATAATTGAAGGGCAGTGAAAATTCTGACACTTTTTTTGCTGTGCTGAAGTTCTCATGAAGAACTGCTGTGACGGTTAAGTTGCGTTTTGGGCTGCACTACTTTTCACTTAAGGTGATGAACATTTGATGAAATGCTCCTCCATGAAGAAGAATAACCCTGCCAGAAAAGTAGCATGTCACAGAGAAGGCTAGGCCAGTTAGACTCCTTCTCCTTCATATCTAGGTGTGTGTTTTTTATATGCACTGATTTTTAATTTTGTATAGAAGACTTATTACTTCAGAATTTGGATATTGCCCCCCCTTTCTGGTACATAAATACAACACTATAGAATTTATTATATGCTTCATATGCTAATAAAAATCACTATAGAATTTATCGTATACTTCATGCACTAATAAAATCAATCTGAATACATTAAAGCAGTAGTGGTTAAGACCATGCACAGCAGCACACATATCCATTAAAAACTGCTTGAAAGGTCTGCATAAAATCCTGTACGGTGTGTGTGTGCCTTTTTAGGGAGGGCATTCCACAAATATGGGGGCCACCACCAAAATGGCCTGTCTCTAGTTCTGACCACTCTGATGGATCTTGATGGTGAGTCCATAGACAGGACCTCTGAGGCTGATCTTCAGCAGATTCAATGTGTGCGGGGCAATCATGAAATTGCCCAATTATCACCTCATCTGGTGGTGTGAGAACCAGCCTTAGGCAATGGGGTCATACTGTTTTGTCTTTGCACGACACCCTGAGAGTTCTGCTTGAATTTAAGGATTGGGATATTAAGTGTTTTATAATAAAAATAGTGTAGAAATTTCACAGCCACACTGGTGGGGAAGGTTTTTCTCTCCCCGCCCCCTTTTATTCTTTCATTTTTTTTGTAACATAGAAAATGTTTTAATTTTACCCCTTTCTTTCCTTTTAATCAGGTGTGATCATTGTTCCAAGTGCTGGTGTTGGTATTGTCTTAGGGGGCTACATTATAAAAAAACTCAAGCTCAGTGCAAGAGAGTCTGCAAAGCTGGCAATGATCTGCAGTGGTGTGTCTTTGCTGTGCTTTTCAACACTGTTCATTGTTGGATGCGAAAGCATTAATCTAGGAGGGATAAACATACCATATACTACCGGGTAAGTATCTTTTGGGTTTCTAAATAATTCATGCCTTCATCAAAGCTAGTCTGTTTATATAATGGTAGTAAACTTGCCTTATTTCATAAGGACATTAAATGTGGCAATCAAGGGGGGGGGGAGAGGGCGAGAGATAACCACAACTTGAAGCTTTTGTGTAGGTGTGGAAAACCTTTTTCAGCCTGAGGTTCTACAATTGAATTAAAACAAGCATTTTAATGCTTTCACATTCTTTGTTCCTTAATTGTGTGCATTTTTGAATGTTTATCAGTTTATTTCACTTGATGCAGAAAATGGCGCAGTTTGAGAGAAGTGACAAGCAAGAGGAGTCAGAGCCATGGTATACACAGGCATTGCCACCATGCTGCAGGAGCAATATGCTTGGCAGACCTCTTAGTTTGGACCAAATGCCTGAAGATGCTCTGTGTTCTGCAACTTTTGAAGTACTTTTCCAACATCATGTGTTGCATCTTTAGCATATGCTCCAACCATCCTTGCTTTATGGTACCAGTTCCCTGGCAAATTATTGTCCCTATTTCTATCTTTGGGGGATGTCTTGTTCGCATGAGTTGTTAGAGCTGCCAGTCTACAGCACTTTGTGGTGCATGTCTACACTAGTGAAGTGGGAAATGTACTTTTGTGGTCCCGGAAGCTAAATGTAGATTGTTAGGTAAGGAGGTCGAAAGTCAGCACCATCAAGTTATTTCTTTCTTAAATGCCTCCTGCTCCACATATGGGGTAGCTAGATAGGCAGAGGTGAGGAGTGTCAATGAGTAGATGAGATGATCATGACAGGAGAAGGGGTTTGGATTTGAATAAGATTTTGGGACAAACCAGGCCTGTATAAAAGGGATGGACTCCACTTGCACCAGAGTGCATCCAAACAACATTTTAAAAAGGTAGCGGAGCAGCTTTTAAACTGATACCAGGGAATAAAGTCAACAGGAACTCAGGACCATCTGGTTTCAAATTAATCATTCCAAAGGGATGAACATATTTATGACTGTCCACATGGTGGTGAGGCAGAACTAGGCAATATACCGGTAAGTGCAGCGGAACAAGACAGCCATTCCAAGAAAGCAAAACACAGGGACATATTGTATAGTTTATTGCTAATTTTCGTCTCCTTCACTTATCTGGCTGCCCCTTTGCCGGCCTTTCCCCCCCACTCAGGAGTTAGCCACCTCGGGACATCCCTCGGCCCCATCTTTGATTCACAGACTTTGGGATGTTGGAGACCAGACAGTCATTGACATCCAGGTCTTGTATGGTAGGTTCCACCAAATTAGAAAGTGTGAAAACAGAAGTGTTCAGCAAAATTCCACAGGCACTAGGACACAGAGAGAGAGGGAGGGGTAAGTGGAGGGACAGAAGCCTGCAACCTTATGGGGCATGCATTGTCAAGATAGCTGCTACGTAACTAATTCCACAGCTCCTGAGTTCCTGCAGGCTTTTCCAATTCTGAGGCACCTGGAGGAGCCATCAGTGTGTAGCATGCGACTAGCAACAGGACCACCAGGGAGCAGGAAATATAAACACCATAATAATCAGTGACATTGAGATCCCAGGGACATTGGGAGTGAGTGCTGCTGTTCGGATTTACAGGTCCCAAAGCATATGTGAAGAAAGAATTTATTTAGGCCTATGGTCTCCAGACTGGAAACCGATCCTAATCCCTGGTACAGGGAAATGTTTAAAGGGCATTTGTCACTCATGTATAATTAATATATTGCCACAGTGCCATGCCTGGGTATAAATATAAATCAGGCAGCTAGGAAGATAAGGAGCTTAAAAGGGACTAAAAGGACACCAATCAGTTCCCCAATTCCCTGCACCCACCCATTCAAATAGGGGATGCTGGAGAGAGAAGGGGGGCTGTGCCACAAGTTAGTCCTGGAGTCAGAGAAATGATGCTGTGACCTTCATGTCCTGCTTGTGGGCTTCCTTGAAGAATCCGTCTAGCCACAGTACTGGGCTGGATGGTGTGCTCCAGCAGCGCTCTTACATTCTCATATCCACATGTTTTCACATTTGCCTATCATATCCTTTTTAATCCTCTGTTTTAGGTTTTAAACTCTTAAGAGAAGGGTCTTGTTTCTCCTTTCATAGCTGTAACACAGCTCTAGGTGCTCTATAAATTCTAGTAAATGGATTTATTTCTTATGCACAGGACCAAAAGCAGAACCTTCTCTTTAAAACCTTCTGACATAAACAAATGCTACAAAAATATTTGCTTTTCGGCAGATGTATGTATCCTAAAACTATGATGCCAGTGTAATAGGAAGGGTAACTACGGTTTTGATGGTTCAGTGTAAAAACACAGCTTCCAGCTGGGGAGAAACATTAATATTCCTTTGTGTTCCGTACTCTTAGATTTTGCACTTGGTTGCAAAAGTTGGGAAACGACTGAAAGGCTGAAAGGATATTCCGTAAATTTATGTTGACACACTCAGTCCTACTCTGATATGCCATAATTTCCCATTATCATCTGAAAACTCCAGGACTTTCTGTGTATTATATCTTAGGATCGATATTGGCAGCTAGACCATTGTGTCTGAAGGTTGTTTTTTAGACAACTAAGTAGGGGCATAGTTAGAGGTTAATAATATTATCTATGCTGTGGAGAAAGTGGACATTGGTTATGATAGTCAAATGGAACATTCAGGTTCCAGTGCCTCTGAATTTCAGTTCCTGGTGTGTGCATGTGTGTGGGACAGACAATGGCAATCCTTTGTTGCCCTTCATTGATCTAAAAGTATTTTTATTAAGTTTTTAATGTGTGATTGTTAATAACTGAAGAACAAAGGGTACAATAAATTATAAATCAAGATGAAGTGCTTGAGTATTCAAATGCAGAGTATTCAAACCTATGTTCAAATGAGAAATACAGGTAATTAAAGAAAGATGGGGGATTAAAACATGCATTAGCATTGAATGCCAAGTAAGAATATTTTTCTACAATGAGGAAGATGGGACCAGGGGGATAGAAGAGCCCAAGAAGCTTTTGAGTCCTGTTTGCAGGATTCCCCAAACCCTCAGCCTGGACACTTTTGGAATAGGATGCTGGAGCTAGTGGCCCTTCCTTTGATCCAAAAGGATCCTTCTTATATCAGACAAACAGGCTAGTCTTCATTGCATTGAGTATAAATGGAAAAATAAAAAGAGCAGTGTCAACAGTGAGTTGTTCACGAGTAAATTCATTAGTGAGGGGTCTGTTGTTTACAAGCTGGATACATTCACGTTGTTGTTTGTGTTGGCTGCAGCTGTATCTGACTGCTATATGACAAGCCTGAAGGAGCTCACAAAATGTTCCAAATGGGAGCCAGAAATCAGTCATTACTCCACTTCTTAAAGCGCCAGGCTCAACAGCTTCAATTCCTTCTCTCTTCACCTTGATCAGTAATTTGAAGCAAAGATCAATCACAGCAACAATTCAGTTTTTTGTGCCTCCTTAGTTATGTAGGCTCCTTTAGGGCACAGCAGATTAAATGAATTAATATTTGGAACTTTGTCTCTGGTTCATCTGTTTTGGTCTAGGGGACTGGAATCTGCATGCTACAGATTTGAAATGCAGCTCAAGGATGAGTTGGTGAATATTTTAGTATCTTTTCAGAAAGTAACTGAATCAGAGTAGTCTACAGAACTTGACTCAGATAATCCACCACTTTGATAGGAGGGCTGTCTGATTTCCTTATTTTATTCTAGCCTTCAGTGTTCCTCTCCTCTGGCTTTCATTCTGGGTGATTGTAATTAGTTTTTTGCCTGTGTGTGAGGGTGTTTGTACTCGTTTGTCTCCCTTCATCTCGATTGTGGATGAGGAGGTAGTGGTGGTCTTGCGGTGTTTGCAGTTGGGCTTTTGGGATTCTGGTGGAGTTCACTTTAGAGTGATTGGGCCAGGAGCTTGGCACTCCCTGTGTCTCCTCAGAGAGTGGGAATGTTGTTTCTCTTTCTCTCTCAGAGCTTGTGGGGGGCAGTTTCCCTGCCCTCCTTGTCCAAGCAGGATTGCGATCTCGTGGGCTCCCTCTCTTTTTCTCTGACCATCTATGGCAGCATGCTTTCTGCCAGAGAGAGGAGCCACGTCTGGCGCACTGCAGACAGTTGGCGGTTTCCCCACATTTTTCACTATGTACGCTGGGCAACTGTGCTTTTGAGGGACGGCATCTCCTCTAGCGGCTGCTCAAAGCACTTGGCACCATTTTGTACATTTTGCAAATCCAGGTTTGCTTCCGAGGATACACTCCATAGGGAGTTGTAGCTAATCGCTGCTTAAGGAGCTTCCTTCTCTGAATTGCATGCTTACAATGTGTTTGGCATAGTCGCACTCATCACTCTTGGGGGTCCATCTCCCCAAATATAGGGCTATATCCCCTTGTGCTTAGGATGCAATGGAAAGCTCTCTTCGTCCACCCCCAGAAGTCTCCCAAAGAGCTGCGGGCTCTCAGGAAAGGCCTGGAATAAGTACCAGAAGAGCTGAAACTGGAGAAGGGAATTGGGGAAAATCAGGTAGAGGGAAGCTTGCATGAGTGAAGCTTGGCCTGTCCCCCCACCCCAAATCCCCCACTTCTACTCTAGCCTCTGGAGAATCCCCCAACCTTCAGGAATGTGTTTTTTTTGGGGGGGGTGAGGAGGGCTGTGTGGAGAGGAGGAACAGGGAGTTCCCCTTGTGTGAGCATCTTTTGGTCACACACTTGATTGGATAAAGGGTACTGTTGTTTTTCATCATTTTCATCCTATTTTGAAAAATAAAATCACACCATCTTTGAAATAACCCTAAGGATTTTTCCACTCCTCATGTGGCAGTTGCGTTCACTGTTGCTGCTTAAAGTGTAGAGCTCTTTTTCAAATTCCTGAGTAACACTGAAGGTGAACAACTCTTCGTTTAGAAATCTAATTCACCGTTTTGGTCCCCCCTGTCCCATGAGAGCTAAGTAATGCTTCAAAATCCAGTGCTCACCATAAAATAAAATGATGACTCAAAAGTTTCTCAGTGCCGTGTTCTTATTTGAGTTCACTGCTTATTTATTCAAACAGTATCGAACTGTTCATAAAAGACATGTGTAAATATAATCAGCTTTCAAAAAGCTTTTATGTTTTGCAGAATGTTATTTGTTTGTTGAGAGCTTCTCAGTGAGCTTTGGTCAGTGATGTCTTTTCAGTGTGGGTCATGAATATTCAATAGAATTTCTGCTGCAGACAAAAGAAGCACTCTTTGTGTTTTCTTCTACTGCAAAACTTAGTTTTGCCTCTGGTATAATAGACTGAAGCTAATACTTTAGCCCAGTACTATAAATACAGTAATTAGAAAATGCAGAGATAGCTGAAGAATACCTTTAATAAAATGTATTTAAAAAATCAGATAATTTAAAAGTACCGGTACATAAATACATTGGGTAGAAAAACCTATAGAAGGTAGCATTATACATAAGAGTAATATTAGCTCACTGGGGCACAATATAACTACAATGATTAAAGATAATTTTAAAAGGCAAAGAGACTCAGACTCTTACAAGTCTTATTTATTCATTTTATTTAAATATTTATAAGCTGTCTTGCTGGGCCAAGTCCAGCTTTTTTGGAAACCTGTGCTGTAACTTTTTTATTGATATTTATGGTACTTTCCTACTAACATATGCAATAATAGATGTCTGGAATTTTCATTTTCTGCTATGCAGGTATGTATGCTTACTAAACAGATGTTTTTGAGGGACAGATGTGGTTTTTAATATTCTGTTGGGAGTCGCCCAGAGTGGCTGGGGAAACCCAGCCGGATGGATGGGGTATAAATACTAAATTATAATTATAATTATTATAGTAATTTGCATGGTTATATGCAGGCAACAAAACTGAAACAATAACAACTATATAGTTTGGAACTTTTATTATTTAGTCAGTTTAAGCAAGATGTGTATCTGAATGGTTCTGGAATCGGAAATGATCTTAGTCAAGATTTGGCATATTGAAAATGGTCTAAACTCCATCTAGATGGATGGCCACCAGACTCCTTTTGTTCAAGGGTAGAAGCATGAGCTCTTCTCCTCTAGCAGTAGTAACTAAGAGCTCATTTGCATTTTACTGCATCAAGCACCAATCTACATGTGATGCTGTGTAAAAGCAAAGTGTGAAGATGCACATCTCCAAATACACAGTGGACAGAGAATTTCAGTCCGTGTATCTTTTGATTGTTCGGGGTCTCATGCCTTCCCTTCATATAATTGCTGTGTAAGTGCAGTGAACTCGTGTCCCTGCAGTGCCACATAAAATGTGGATCCACCTACATAAAAATTAATGGCTGTATCATATATTAGTAATTGTATGACTGGAGAAAACAATTTCTAAAATATCTGTGCCAATGCGGGAATATTTCAGAATATTTCCAAAATATCACATTTGTGGGGAATCCTAAACCTGTCCTAAAAGGAGGCAGGACTTCTAGTAAAAATGGGGCAGGGCACATCTCACAAATCACTTTTCGTTTGACAAATGGTGGTAGTATTATTATTATTCTTATTATTATTTTATATGCTGCCCTACACACGCAGGTCTCAGGGTGGTTCCTCTGGTCTTACAGCTATAACTATGTAACATTTTCTTTACCTAATGTGTACTGTAATCTCCTTTTTCTGTAGTCCTACACTTACCATGGCACATAGGAATCTCACTGGGAGCTGTAACGTCAACTGTGGCTGCAAAATCCATGAATATGAACCTGTGTGTGGGTCAGATGGAATCACATATTTCAACCCTTGTCTGGCTGGTTGCATCAGCAGTGGAAATCATAGCACAGGGGTAAGGATATCCACAAGTACACAAACTGTACTTCTCATGCCATGCAGAAAAACACTTAAGCAAGTAATGTCATTACCCCTTTCTTCCATTTTCAATGCTACCCATCCCCAAACCACTCACTTATGAGACAGGCATTAGCTCAGCGGCAGAGCACATGCTTTTCTGGCAAAAGATCCCAGATTAAACCCCTGGTATATACACAAACCCCAAAGAGCCACTGCTAGTCAGTGCAAACACTACTAATCTAGATAGACCAATGATCTGACTTGACATAAGGCAAGTTCCTAAAGATACTGACATATAGCTTAACAGAAAATGACAGTTGCTCCTCTACTGAATGAGATCACCAGCCTTAAGCATGGAAAAATATCTTAGACTGAAATAGGAGACCTTCTTCTTCAGACGTAATATCCAGCATACAAGTTTTGCAAAACCTTTTTGTGATTTCACAGCCAAGGAGGGCTTCTGTTCTTCAAATGATCTAACCTCAGGCATTCTTTAATTCCAATTTCTGTTATAGTCCTTCTGCCTTAAGATCCTGTTCTTCTAAAAGGGGAGGGTCTCCTTCCTTCCATAACTAACTGAAGATGTGTTAGTGCTCTTTTTAGAACACACAGAAAGGGTGGGTGTTTCCACTCAGGGAGGCAGTACATTTGGATTTTGCAAGCTATACTGATTAAACACCCACCAGCCAATCTTTTTCAGGGAAGCTGCTAGCCTGCCCCAAACTAGCCAATCAGCAGCTGTAACTCAGCCTTCTCCAACCTTGGTTCCTCCTAGATGTTACTGGGCTACAACCCCCATCATTCCCAGCTCGCATGACCAATGGCCAGGGGTGGTGGGGGTTGTAGTCCCAACAACATCTGGGGGGAAGCAAGGTTGGAGAAGGTTGTTCTAGCTAAATGGTTGTATAATCTGCTACTCCCCCCAAGTTGCTCAATGCTCTATCCTTGTTTGCCTATCCTACTCGGTTGTCCAGCTCTACTCTTGGCCTGATTTCCCGCTTGTGCTGCCCAGTTCTAATATTTCATAACTCTACTTCGTCCTAACCTCTCCTGCCAGACCCACCATAGTGTGTTTAAAGAACTTCCTTCCTTTGCTTTGATTTCTGCACTGACTTCTCTTAGACTCTAAAGTCTTTAGCAGCTCATTACTTCTAGCCCAGTATTTCCCAGACTTTCCCCCTCATGGAGCTCTTCAAAAATGTTGAGGGTCTTGCAGGACCACTCAATGGTTTTTTCTGCTTGTTGTGGCAATTGTAATGGGCTGTGCTGGATGCTGCCTGCATTTTTATTGCTCCTTTTATTTCTTGGATTTTATTTTATTGCATTACAATTTGAATTCCATATAAGCAATAAGAGCTGTAAAAATACAGTTAAAAATCAAAATGAATATTTAATGCAGGCATGCCACAGACCACACACATGAAGTTTGCTGACCACGTGTGGTCCACAGACCAGTTTGGGAACCTTGTCCTAGCCCACAGGGAACTGCATGATTATATAGGAGGGAACTCCGATTTACCTCTGCAAGCACATGTTCTAAACCTGCATTTGTGTAGCTAACAGGTGTGTGCAGGTGGTGTTTTTTAGGAGAGAATAGGGGGTGGAAGGGGGGAGTGCTTAATCATTTGCACTGATTCTTTCCTATAAATACCTGGCCCCTTCCATAGCGTTATAAGACAACATAAGATCAATAAGTCACTTTTGTTTTGTAGCTTTCCCCTTAGCTAGTGTATTGTGCCAATTCAATGGAAGCATAAAATACAAACAAGAAACCTTAGCATTTGATGCTCCTTGTCTTTGATGTTCCACAGATAAGAAATTATACAGAATGTGCCTGTGTCCAAAGCAGACAAGTTATTACACCACCGACAGTTGGACAGCGCAGTCAGCTGAGAGTGGTGATCGTCAAAACATATCTCAATGAGAATGGTTATGCTGTGTCTGGGAAGTGTAATCGAACCTGCAATACACTCATTCCATTCCTCATTTTTCTCTTCATTGTTACGCTCATCACAGCATGTGCCCAGCCATCAGCAATCATAGTAACACTCAGGTGAGAGGTGCCTGAATCATTAGAGTTTTATTAGAGGGATAGTATGCTGTTACCAGGTTCTGGGGGTCTGTGTCATCTTCAACAGGATATGCCTTATCCTCATTTATCTGATAATATATATCAAGGTGACCCCTTTGTTATATTTTAATTATATGCACCCAGTTCACAGATGCACTTGAAGATAAAGTGTGAGAGAGGGACACAGTAGGAGTGGGCCATTGCAGATGAAACCATTTAATAAACAATCTAGGAGGGGATTCAGTTGGGAAGAAGTGGATCTGCTGCTTTATTTGACCTCACTAGAGTGTATATTGTGAACTCCTTTAATATATATATAATTTAAATGGGTTGAAGAAGTGGTGAAGATTATCTGTGATCTTCTCAGCTGGCTTGACACAATACTTCTAAGATGACCTAGGTCCTAGAAGTGGCATAGAAGCTACTTTTCTTTCTGGATAAATTCAGTCCATTTATTACATTCATCAAATGATACAATTTAGTAGAAACAGTCATAAAAAGAATACAAATATCACAGAGGAAACAAAAGTGAGTCCTTTGCTGCCTTTGGCTTCCAAATTCTTGTTTGCCCTGTGCTCTCCAAAGTAGGGTGGAGAGGCAATTTATTGGGGATAGAAAACAAAGCCTGATAAAAGAGTTGATTCAATCAGGATGCAAAGCTTTTTAGTTTGCTTCGTCACTTAAATTACTTTATGTGAACCTTTGGATTTGAGTCTTATTAACTGCCTTGTTTGCACTTAACTCTGTGAATGCTTTTTTGTATACTAATAAGTGGACTCACACTCTCAACTTATTCTCAATAAGGATTTTTTTTTTTAATTAAGAGAAATTGAAGGTTTTACTAAATATGCCTTGCAGTTTAAGGCTTTAAAACACCATGTGTCTTTTTTAGGTCTGTGGAAGATGGTGAGAGGCCTTTTGCACTTGGGATGCAATTTGTTTTATTAAGAACCCTTGGTAAGTGCAGTCATGTAGGGGTAACATTGTTTCAGATCATAAGGAAAATTATTGCAAAAATACGTAATTGGATGGAGTTAAATTTAAGACACTAGTTTTGGCTTGGAACCCAGTTGAGTAAGTTGCTTTACAACATTTGAACCCACTTATTGGAAATATCGTCCACAAGTTCTTTTGCCCCTTCTTGAACTTAGGTAAGTGTAGTTGTTTGCAAAGTATTTTGGCCTTTGCAAAGCAAATTAGTTTTATTATGCAATCGTATATTAACTGTTTTAATCTGGGAGTCAATAAATTTTAATCTTCCTGTTTATTTCAGCATACATTCCCACTCCAATTTATTTTGGAGCTGTCATCGACACGACCTGCATGCTGTGGCAACAGGAGTGTGGTGTGCAAGGCTCATGTTGGGAATACGATGTGACGTCGTTTCGTTTTGTCTACTTTGGTCTGGCTGCTGGCCTAAAATGTGTTGGATTCCTGTTCATTTTCCTTGCCTGGTACTCCATTAAATACAAAGAAGAGAAGCTGCAAAGGCAGATGTGGAGGGGCTCATCTATCAACACAGTGAGTGAGGTGGTGGGGAACACCGGAGCTCAACAAAACTATGCACGGACTAGATCCTGCCCCACTTTTAGTTCTCAAGGCGAACATACTGAAGTTGCTGGTCCGTCACTAGGGATGCATTACATAGCGCAGACCTATCCTGGCCCCCTTACAGAAGCAATAAATGCCCCAGATGAAAAGTTTTCAGAAGTACCCACTCCTGAGATATAGAGCCCTTTGGTAACCTCAAATTTGGTTTGTTGGTCAGTTTTTAAGTATGGGGCCTTTGGAAACACCCGTGCCTTCTTTTTCTTAACCTGATCTGCAACAGATAACAAACCAACAAAGCTTAATGCACAGAGCCATGACCTATCTGAGGGCTGGAAACCTCAAAACAACCCAGGTAGCTCTTTCTTCCCTTTTTGGGAAGGGAGTTTTAAAACATGTTTGTAAGTATTTCAGCTGTGTCTGTTAAATCCCCAAGTTCCAGGAAAGTGTTAAAAAAGGCAGAACTCAAGAGAAGATTGACAGAAATGAATATCCAAAGTTACAAAACCAGTAAGGTAATGCATCCACAACTCCTGGACTGGGGAGGAGTAAGTAATTATTTTGACTTCTGTTTGAAAGCACAACTAAAACCAGTCTCAGCTATGCAACTTGGCTTGGATAACTTTTTTGTTCTGTGTATCCATTTTCCCTCAAAAATTCTCAAATCATCTGAATTAGAAAAGAGGGCATTTTTGTTATATTTTAAATAAAGAGTACTTGAAACCATAGAACAGTTAAATACACTGGGTATGGTCTGAAATTCTACGGCATAATAGTTTTAACCTGTTAAATTCATTTAATTTTAGCATGATGACGTTGTATTTTTTTAGTTTAGCGCAGAGAATTATAACCACCAGTAATTTTAGTATTAATCTGTAGTAACATTAAAGCATTTTAAATATGTGCATAAAGAGCAGCTTGGTATTTGTGTATTCTTGCAACAAGGAGATAATCTGCCACAGATACTCTAATACTGCTTTCACCAATTCCACACCCAAGCTATCTTAGAATGAATGGACACACACAAAAAGGATGACCTTTTGGGGTTGTGGCAATTTGAGAAGAATCTCACGTTAATTAAAGCTGGTGGAATTGCACAGTGGTTTGCTTATTTTGTCAAATGAACAGATCGCCATTCACATATCTCATCATGCACTAAGTGTCAATCTGAGTATGTGATAGTGCAATTAAATGCCTGTTTTGCCATGTGGCCTGCTGTAATGCGCACTGAATTCTTTCCAATTCCCCAAGGGTGAATTGTTGGGCAAGTGACGCTTGGCTGGACAGCCAGAGCTGATCTCCCCTTGCTGCAATATTAGAGGATACATGCATATATAGGTTCCAAGGTATGGAGAAACAGAGATTCAAAAGCTACATATATAATAGTTGTGTGATTCTTCCATCTTACAGTTGGGTGGTTTTTTGTGTGCCAACCAACCAGAGGTAGTCTAGAGTAGAGCACTGTCACTAGGACAAGATGCTTAATGCTTTCCCATCTTTACTCAAAAATTGCACCCTTCAGCTTCTCTCATGCTGTTCTCCCTCTTGTCTTTTCCTGATAGGTGGGGCAATAGCTTGGAAGGGCAGTGGATTTCTGAGTGGGCATATAGCAAGAAGGAAGTTAAGCAGCCGTGCCTGCTCTTCCTCCATTTAACTTGGGTTTTTAAATATTTTTTTACTTTATATATTTTAAAACTGTTGATGGAAAGAATCACACAGCTAAGTGTTGTATATAGTTTGATCCAAAGTTCCAGGTTTTCTTGTTTTGTTCGATTTAAATTTATCAAATTTCTTTTGTTATGCATTCGTTTTTGTGGGGGTGTAATTCCCAGATGTAGTATATTCCCAGTGAGATGAAAAAGGCTCCCGAGTGTTTCACTGAGATTGTCCGTTTATGTCTTGGAAGTACTACAGGCTGTGCTGTGTATATTGTATCAAGGTATTTGAAGTCATGAAGGATTTCTGTTGTGATGGTTTTCCTTCTTGCAGTTAAAGAGCTGTACAGGGAATTCTGTGTATGCAGTGGGATGTCGTAATCCCACTTTGCGGATGCAGTTGCCAGAGGTTCTAGGCATTATGAAGAGGAAATATGAAAAGGACGAATGCTTCAGGCCACATTTCTAGCAGAAGAAAGCATTAAGGGAAATACTGCGAGAGAAAGTGAGAAGCATGTGAGGTAATGCACATATAAATGATGCTAGTGGTTGCTATAGCAGTGCGGATCTTCAAAACCCAGTTTGCGTTGATGAACATGTAATGTGGAAGCATGTTAGCGCTGGCCATCAGAGGCACTGTGGTTCTGAAAAGTTGAGAAGGAGGCACTCATGTTCATGAAGCTGGCTCCTGATTTTGTAGTTTGCAGGAAGCAGTAGCCCTGTATTTCAAGGAAATGTGTTGAAAATGCAAATTTCAAGTCAAAGGGTAAATTGCCCTTCAGTCAGCATTTTCCAAGTGGTGTGCATGTCTGTGAAGATTCATGCTCAAGAGACCTTCACTGTCACTGTGATTGTTGAAAGCGGTAGCAGGAGGTCTGGTCGTACAACTTAATTGCTTCATATTACTGTTCTTTTATTGGTCTTCTTTGATGCCACCCCTTTCAGATGTGGAAGAAGGGGGACAACCCTTTTAGGGGAGCAATGTAATACTTCAATTGAAGGTTTCCCCCCTCCAACAGTGTTTTAAGTTCTAAATATTTTGATAACATTGTATATAGTGTAAATGGAAGTAGACAGCCATAAATGTTAATGTAAATACATGTTTATAGTTGTAGCATTAAGCATATTTATACAAACCTAATATTGCCTCAAACTCTTCAATTTTTTCTTCTATCTACAATTATCAGTGTTGGTTTTACACCCTTGAAATATGAAATGTTATCCAAAGTTGCCTCCAATGTATGCATTAGTCTGAGCTTATTTATTTCAGATCATTGTGTCATTTATGTATTTATAGTGTGTGTTACTACTCTTGTATCCTGCAATACATTGTCATAAAACACAGGGTGTAAGGCCAGGACTTGTTCTAGGAGTGCTGTGACTGAACACTTCCAAAGCCTCCCCCCCCCCTTTTAGTAGAGAAAATAATGAAAGATGTACTTCCAGTACAAACAACTGAATCAACTGGATTACCTTTTGAACTAGATACATATTGCCCTGGTGCTAATGTGATGAAGTAATTATTTCTCTGGCATGAGAATATTTCATACAAGTTTAAATATCTGCATGTGCTTGCCTTCTGAAATTCTCATTGTTGTCTACAAAAGTGCACATAATTATTGGTAGGTTGGGCACACACTTCTGCTCCACATGTTGGCTGTTTGCCTGAAGTAGTACAAATTTTAAACCAATATCTTTAGGTACTTTAGGCATGAAGAATCGACAGTTACTCGTTCTCTGTTGATCTGAAAATGTAACTTTCAGGAAAAGGATAGTAAAGACACTGTGCTTCAGTTTTGCTAAACAAATGTGATAGGCAAGTTTTCAAGGTTTCTGTGGCAGACATAAAACACATATATTGGTCACATGATATTCCTTCTAAATAGCCCCCACAATCATTTGGTCAGGTTAATGCTGAATGAACATGGTGATAGTGTCAGTGGAGACAGTCAAACTATGCCTTTTGGCTTGTGAACTTTAAAAAAGGTAGTACTCTGCTGCAGAACAGAGCAGTTAGCAAAGCTGTGCAGTAGCCACATATGTTTGAGGCTTATTGGAAATATGTAGTAATTCTACCTGAGAGGAAAATTGCAGGGATTAATTTAACTAGAAATACTTCAAAAATATGCAATTTTCAATCGCTGTTAGCTTTTTAAATACTTGGCTAATGCTCTCTCTTCCAGGCAAAAGGGACATTGCCACTGGTAGTACTTGTGCCCCTCTCCTTCCCTTGTTTCATTTTTAAATTCTGCAAAGTTTCATCATACGCTGGCTACAAACCATGGCTTATGATGCTGGTTTAGTTTTAAACCCAAGATTCCTGGCTCAAACTAAACTGTAATGCTAAATCAAAATTCTTTAAAAATGAAACATGGGGAAGGGACAGTAAGCTTCACTTGGACTCATAGAGACCCATATCGGTAGTGCTAAACCATGTTCCTGAAAAGAAATATATGGTATTAATCAAGGGAGCAAGCTAGTTAAAAAGATTATATACTGCATAAATGGTGTTGTTTTTTTAAATGTGTCCAACGGGAAAGTGTTTAGCTACTGTGCTTGTGGTAACAAAAATGCAATTTGATGGATACAGTAGGTTTCTTTTTAGTGAAGATTTTTACTAAGACTTCCATGGAACAAATAAGAGTTTTCCAAACCTATGTGCAAGTTTCTGTAAAATAAACTTTATGGGCAAAATTTGTTCCCCTTGAATACTTCAACATTTTGAAATAAAGATGGCTTCTCAGTGTGTTTTGTTGCTGTACATTCTCAACCTTGAATGTGTGGGTTTGGGGATTTCAGTCAGTAGGTGGGGGATGGGTGGCTGGTGCCCACTGAGACTGATGGGGCAGATGGGAGGCACGACAGGTGGGCCACAGGTTCCCTACCCCCTTCTCCAGAAAGGCAAAGTCTAAGCATATACAGAACAATAAGGGGTTAGTGATGAAAATGTCTAGCTATTATAAAGGCTCTAGTTTTTTGCCTTACCACATGGAATTATGTATAATTAATTGTTGTCA
This sequence comes from Darevskia mixta, assembly GCA_034641385.1. Classification (NCBI taxonomy): domain Eukaryota; kingdom Metazoa; phylum Chordata; class Lepidosauria; order Squamata; family Lacertidae; genus Darevskia; species Darevskia mixta. The sequence continues at coordinate 4,775,127 of JAWWNH010000018.1, read as the reverse complement.
AAAGTACAGATGCCATTGCTTTCATCTGCCCATCTAAATTATATCTATGTGCTCTTATCTAGTGAAGTTGATTGGTGCAGAAGTCTCCTCTGCAACAGGATATAAATGTTGTTTTTGGGAATGGTGTTTGTTCAGGAACTGATGCATTACAAAATGTGAAACTCAATGAGTTCCAACCCCCCTTGCTGAGTTAATTGGTGGGCTTACATTGCTTTATTTTTAGATCAGTCCACTTGGATTAGAGTAATTAGGCTCCACATAAATTTCTGTCATCAGTAGGTGCAATGTGGAACTGTTACCTAAATGACAAAAAAACCTACTAGTTTATAAAATGCAGAGACCAGGGCCACCAAGCTTCATTATGCTGGTGGTTTTGACTATTTAAAAATAGTGAAATATGCCCACATATTTGCAGAGGCTGTGTGTGTATTGCAGCAGAGCAGGCTGTTCAGTAGTGTCACAGTGACATCCAATGGCTGGTAAGGAACAGCAATCATTCAGACCTCTCTGCAAACAATTTTCTGCCTTCTGAGGGAAGAGGCGTGTGGAAGAAGTGTCCTATATTACCGGTATTTAGTAGCTGTAAGAGTGAAAGTTGAAATAATTGATGCCTTTATTGCTAGCCTGTCTCACACTACTGAGTTTATTCCAGTCCTAAATAGTGGCAGACTTTTCTACCGCAATTGAAACTAGCTGTTTTTGTTGTTCTATCCAACTAGGATTGTATAGAAGCATTGAACAGTTATTTAAAATGGTTATTTAAACAACCTTGCTAGGTTATTTAAAAGTCCCACATAGAATTAACTCAAATCTGCATAAACCTATTAAGTATCAAATTTAAAGATTTTGGTCGGCTATGTTGGGGCCCAGGCAAGAACACCCTCTGTGCTTGAATGCAAGAGGTACAAGCCGGAATCCCAATTCTGAACCTACCTTGTCATCAGTAGATGTTTTCAGAGATTTCATAATACTTTAACTAAATTAGCCAATCTATAAATTATACTATTACTGTGTAACTATTGCCCATAAACATACAGTAAAAGTGTCCAACTCACAACTGAGCATCGTGAGTGGTCTTCACTATAAAGATACTATTATCTTACCTCAACACCAATGTAAAGTTTACTGAATTAATACTTTGTCCTCAGTAATTGACGTTTGAAAGTATGGAAACATTTGCTACATTAGCCTTATGAATCTTTGGTTTCACTCATTATTTTTTTTTTTTTTACTATGAAACAGGTACAGGAACTCTTTATTTCAAGAAATATTGCTTCTAGACTTCACCGAAGTCAGAATTGTTCTATAAAAGTATTGCAGAATATATATAATTTTTTTTTACAAGAACACAGTTTAAAGTCTAATAATGGACACACTATATACAAACAGCATCATTCATGCCCATAAATACGTTTGTTCGGTCATTCCGCTCATGACACACACATGATTAAACACCTAGTTAATGTCAACAACTTTACAGAGTCCATCACAAGCTTTTCCTGAAAATTATTTAAAAAGCCTACTGAGCACCAGGAACACGCAATTGTCAATTTAAACCTGTGTTATTTAAAACAAATAGTTTTTAAACCCTATTTCCATTACCACACATAAAGACATGTACTCTCCTATAGATCAAATAACACAGAAATACCACTTTGCTCTATTTTATAATTCAAATGTTGTGGTTCAAAAGAACCTCTAAAAATGTTTGGCAAAATCAAGCAACGAACTTGTACTCAAGAGTTTGTCTGCAGTTACGTACCTTCCGCGTCTTCTGAATCTATGGTTACCAATTTTTGCATTCAACTGTTTTGTTCTAAAGCAGTCCAATCCATCTGCATGTACAAGCGTCACTATTCCCATTAAGTAATGAGGGCCGTATGGGAGGTGGTGCTTTTCCGTCTTTTTGAAGTCACTGGAGAAGCCCTTGTCTATTCCACATGCACCTTGGAGATTTCCTGTGTTTGAGAAGCCTCTGCATTAAGATGTATGGCTATAATCCAGCATTCATATGACTACATAGAGAGAAGGCCTCACAATTGTGTAGTCTCCCATTGGGATGAGTAAAAATCTGAGTGACTCTCCACTATAACCTTCATAAAAAATGCTTACTGAACATGCTGGTATGAAACACTGCCAATGGCATATTTGTATAGGCACATTTTTGCATACACCAGACCCCTTCTTTGGATGAGAGTTCAGTTACAAACAGAGGTAGCTGACCCATGGCCCTCCAGATCTGGACTTCACCGCACAACATCTCTGCCCCTTGGCCATGTTGGCTGGGACTGATGAGAGTTGGAATGACAAACCACAGATTAGCCTCCCCTGTTCTAAACTCTAAAACGTATCTGAGTAGTTTCCAAGCACATCAAGGCTTGTCTTTGCCTAATGAAAATTAAGCTTCCTTTCAAGCAAAAGAAATCGAAAATTTGAAAACCTTAATTACTTATTAGTTTCCTTGTACATTGAAATCTGAAAATATAACACCTTCTCTATTACATCTTTTGTTAGCTCATCTTTCTGAGAAAAATTACCATAAAATCAATTTGAGCATAGAGGCTTAAAACCAAACATTGCTTTCTGCTCAATGTTCAGATAATTGGTTTTCATAATCCATGCTGCATATTGCTTTTGCTACCAACCTACTTTATTTTGTTGCAATTACACACTATTTAGCAAAACTAAGAACATGTACCAGATTAATAAAGGCTATGGCACACAGATTATAAAAGTGCAATATAATTTTACTCTTATCAGTATGAAATTTCAGTGGTTAATTAAAAAAAAACCACCATGATTCAGGGAGCTTAAGTGGACAGAAACATTCATTTGTGGTGAGCCATTTGGGAAACAAAAAGACAAATGACTCAAAAGACTAATTTGCAGATGCCTTTATACTGCAGAAAATCAGGGTATCACTGCAATGTGACTTTCTTTTTAACACTGGAACTCTGGCTCCTTCAGTTACACTTTAAGAGTTTGTGTATGTGTATGCAGAGCACATATCATGGTTCATTTTGCTAAAAAAAAGTTAACAGTAGCAAAATTTGGAATGTCAGTTGTCATAACTACTACTATTTGCCAACTAATTAATAAAGAAGAAAGAATGTGTGGTTTACCACAATCTAATCTGAGGAGAGTGGAGATGAAGCGCTGCCTTCTACACTTAGACGCTGTGAAGAATTTGGAAAATGTTCCCTTTTTTTCAATGCCCTCTCAGTTTTATGCTCCATGATGAACTGGTGGATTGCCCCTGCATTCATGGGAAGATAGATCTGCTCTTCAAAAATATCTTCTGCAGAGTCACTGTCTTGGGCTGAGTCTTTCTGAAGAATGTTACTGGGTTGTAAGGTGAAGCTATGGCTAGACTCAAGCTCTGTCAAGTCATTCCCACTGAAATCCATTTCAATACGAACTGGTTCTTTGGTCTCCAGCCACGCGTCGGCTTGGTGACTATTCCAGTGTGGTAGGTTTGGACTCACGTTTGCAGGAATATCATTGCTTAGTTCAGGTTTGCTCTCCTGGCTTAACATAATAGCGCTCAAAGCCAGTGCCCCCAAATCTGTAGGCATAATAGGCTGGGCCTCTTGGGCTGTCAACCAACTTGAACCTTCGTCTGATTCAGCAGAGCTCATTTCTAGCAAGGCAAATGGTGTGGATGATTCATCCAAGTACCCACTGGCATAAGTAGCCTGAGTCTTTGCTCTTCCATTTTGCTCAGAGTAACTGTTCAGCAGTGCAAAGATTCTATCTACATCCTTCAAGTAATTTGTCCAGTCGTTAGGACTAAGTCTGTAGTCATTTCTGGCTTCATATAAACTTTCATTCACACTGTACAAATCTTCCAGTCCTTGCCAGTTGACATTTTCCATGAAGACTGGCAACTTAGCCTTCCCATCCATGCCATAACTGTCCTCTGCTAAAAGAGAAGAAACGAAACTGTAGTTAGACTAAAGTTCAGTATCGATTGTGTTTGCTACCACTGTCCTGTCTCAGTTCAGTAGCTCATTTTTTTTCATAATTGCAGCATGTCGATTGGTTATGGAAAAAGATACAAGATCACACATTCTTTCTTTTAAAGAAAGTGTGGGGACACCCACAGTGAAACATCCCATATTTTACTTATAGATGGGGAAAAGCCACTTTGATCCAAGTAGCAATAACCGAGAAAAGGAGTCAGAAGCAGTCCACAATCAAAGCAGGAGTGGTATTCAACTAAGTTCTATGGACAGCATAATGAATTTAAGTTAGTTGTAACAAAATAAAAAATAAAAAAATTCCTTCCAGTAGCACCTTAGAGACCAACTAAGTTTGTTCATGGTATGAGCTTTCGTGTGCATGCACACTTCTTGTTATATTTACTATCTTCAGTGGGTCTACTCTGAGTAGGATCAGCATTGAATATCATCCAATGTGTGCATATGGGATCAATGAACCTTGCTTGTTTTCCAACTCTATCAATAATAATAATGAAAGCAATGAAGTAAAATACTTATGACACTGTGGTTCCAATAAGATGCTTCATGACCTACTACTGTTATGCACAGCCAAGTTACTGTACATTTTCATCTTTAAAAAGGCAGCAACGATGTAGTATCAGAAAAGGGGAGGGTGCTATAATGCAATATAAGAAAACACTGGTGCTTCTAGTATATCACAAGTAGGCCTGTGGATTTAGACAGTAGAAATATTACTGAGAACACTTCATTGAGGATATCCAGGGAATCAACATACACATAACAAAAGGGATACAACTGTTTGTCCTATACAATAATGGCAAAGTCAACTACAGAAGTATGAGGCTATGCAACCAATGAGAGGCTACTGAAGAACAAGAGTAAGGTATCCATGCACCAAAGGTCTCTTCTGTTGCCATCCTTTACTCTACCCCATACATATTAAGATGCACACTTTTGACCTGAACTACCTGCCCTTAATTCTAAACACATGGGGATTTGGTATATATAGCTACCCACTACATTATGAGAAAAAATTGTACAGGATTTGAGCAAATGTGGTATAATGGTTAAGAGTCAGACCAGGGCTGGGGAGATCCAGGTTCAACCAGCCCCCACTCAGCTCATTGGATGACTGTGGGCCAGTCACTATCTTGCACTCTAACTCAGAGTTGTCAGTAGTGGGGGGGGGGGATGTACACTACCAGAGGAAAAATGGGGTACAAAGTGGTTTGTTGTATTCCAGCAACTTCTGCAGGGTCACAGGTTCCTAACCTCCGACTTTGATGCTCTGAGTGGCATTTAAGCTGTAGAAATTTAGACAAATTCTTGTACAAGTGGATCACTCCAAGTAAATAAACGTAATAAGGCCCAATGTCTTCCTGAAGTTTTTCTAACAGTCTTGAGTATTCTCAGGGTTCCTCATCTCTGAAGATTCACTCAAGTACATATTACCCAACAGGTCTTCTAGCCAAGCTCTGATCGTGTCCAAATCTCCATGGCTTCAACAATGCTACGGTATGAGGTGCTTTCAGACTACATACGTGACAATGCAACTTTACACTTGGGTTACAGATTCAGGAAATGCAAAAAACATTTTTCGTATCACTTGTGAAAATGCCCTAAGTGTCTGAACATCCTGATCGAGGTCCAAATCCTGAAAGCCAGTACCTACATACTCATAACTTTACAAAATACCAATTCATAAGGGGAGTTAAAAGTCAACAATTATGCAATTGTATGGGATATGACATGCAGAGCTGAAGTATTTTTAATTGCCGTATCAGCTTCATTGCTGCTGACGATAGCAAGAAGATAAGCGTATTTACAATGAAACATTCTAAAAAGACCAACCTATAGCAACAACAAAAATGCTTCCATCATTGAAAAATGCATCAGAAATGGGAACCTCAAGAAAGAATGGCAAGTAGAAGCAAAAAGTAACAGGCATAACCGAAAGAGATAAAATATTGATCCAATGTATTTGGACCATACTGTCTTCATGGAAATTTAGAGAAGCAAAGATTCAACATTTAGATGTGATATCCAAAACTTGTTGGATCAATAAACATCGCTTTTGAATCCCACTTTGCTTTTTCTCTTCTACTTGCAGTTTAGTCATTATAAACAATCAAGATTTGAATGGCATAGATAAAAAAGTGACAAAAGATTTGAATGAACTCCCCTTTGTATAAACCGAATGGCTTGAGAGGGAGCAAGATTGCACCCACTGGCTGTGACCTTGTGTTCAGCATTCATGCACAAGGCTGATGGCAGGTTGGAAGAAGCCCTGGGCAAGGGGTCCTCTAGGGCCCCTGGAAATATTCTGGTGGTCACTGACCTCCATACCACCCTGGTGGTGTCCCCCAGTAAGTGTGCCAGGCAGCAGAGAGGGGTTCCTTATTTATTTTATATATATATATATATATATATATATATATATATATATATATATATATATATATATATATATACTCAAGTGCCGTATTCTTGGGACTAAAGTGGTGAGTGGCTGTATGCAATTTGCTTGTCCCAAGGTTCCTCATTGCATGAAGAAGCCTTCTGCACATACGGCTGCACTTGCATGAAATGCCTTCCATACATTTGCTAAACATGTAGATGTTGTGGGACCAGTGAGTGCAGTCTCATTTCCCCCATGTGCATCAATGAACACAAGCGATGCTATTGTCACATGAAACAACGTACAGTACTTCCAGAGAACTATGCCGTGCCTTCCACTCCCCCCCGCCCCCTGCCCGTACAAGGATGATGAGTGAATTTCCTAAAGCAAGACTAATGTAAAATGAGCTGCATGAAGCCTCAATGTGAGCAAAGTTAAATGTAAAGTGGAAGATGTAAAAACCAGTGGCCAGGTGCAGAACATCATTAGCGCTTGCATGCAGCAAAAGCTACGCAATGTGCGGGATACAGGCATTAGTTGAAATGGACCAGGTCATGCAATTATTTGGAAAGAAGCTGCTGAGGAGAATAATAAAGTGTGGATACCTGTGTGGATCATAGCTTCCTCCATCTTTATTTCCTGATATAGGAAAATACAAGAGTAACTTTTGTTAGTGCTTAGATTTGGTAAAAATCATTCATAATGTAGCTTTCCATGCACAGCATCTACCTCCTAAAAAGAAATTTATCGTGTTATAATTAGGTAAAGCGACAGTCCAACAAAGATACCTGGTAGGAGTGTACTAAATAAATCAAAAAATAGAAAAAGTGATAAAATTGTAAGAAAAGGGAAATGTTACATATTAATTATTATTATTATTATTATTATTATTATTTATTTTTTAATTAAATTTGTATATCACCATTCTTCTGAAGATAACAGGGTGGTTCACAACAACAAAATACAAAATGAGAACACAAAATGCATAATAAAACAATAACAAAGCAATAACCCACTCCCAGAAACACCTTTAAAAGGCCATAGAATGTTAATCAGCCAAAGGCCTGGTTATAGAGAAACATGTCTCCCTGGGGAGAGCATTCCACAAATGGGAAGCCACGATAGACATTCTCATGTTGCCACCCTCCAGACCTCTTGTGGAGGAGGCACACAAAGAAGTGTCTCAGGTGATAATTGCAGAGTCTGGGTGGGTTCATATGGAGAGAGGCAGTCCTTAAGGTATTGCGATCCTGAGCCATTTAATGTTTTATAGTTCAAAACCAACATTTTGAATTGGGCTTGGAAACTACCGGTAATTGGGAGCCGGTGCAGTCAGGTCAGGATTGGTGCAATATGTTCAAACTGTCTTGCCCCGGTGAGCAACCTAGTTTCTGAATTCTGTACCATCTGAAGTGTCTGAACTGTCTTCAGAGGCAGCCCTGCGTATAACGTGTTGCAATAACCTAACCTAGAGGTTACCAGTGCATAGACGGCATAAGCTATCCCTGCACAGCTGAGCTGAGGAAAGGCATTCTGCGCCACTGAGGCCAGCTGAGCCTCAAAGTGACAGCAAAGGATCCAGGAGTACCTCCAAGACCTGCTCATTCAGAGGGAGTGTAACCCCATCAAGAGCAGGCAACCTCTCATCCACCCAGCCTAGAAAACTGCCCACTTAACAGTGCCTTAGTAACTGGACTGAGCTTCAGTTTGTTGGCTCTCATCCAGTCCACTACTGAGGCAAGACAACGGTCCAGCACATCCACTGCCTTACCTGCAGATGTAAAGGAGAAGTAGAGCTGTGTCATTGGGATATTGCTGACAACATACTCCAAAACTCCAGATAACCACACTCAGCTGTTTCATGTAGATGTTAAACAGCATAGAGGATTAAACTGAACCCTGAGGAACCGCATATTGGTAACAGGAATTATTATTATTTTTGCAAAATTTTAGAGAAAGGTTTCCCTGGAACAAGGCCCACAACCCCTAATCACTGTAAAGGCTTCAGGTTACAAAAGAGTAATATAATTCCTTATTTTTCCAGGGAAAATGGAGAGCTAAACACAGGGGAAACAGCTATGTACTTTCTCAGTGGGGTTTGATGCCCCTTGGTGGGCTCAATCCCAGGACAAATTCTCATTTGTTCTATTGGCAACCCAATATACGTATTGGACAAATACATATAAAAGCAGATGGTGACCTCAGGCCTTCTCCCAGGCCCAAGGGAATACCTGGTGAAGAGAGGGCTATAAAATTGGTTTCTACTAATACTTTGAGTGACAATGGAGAAGATGCATAAAATGAACACATACACACCTTTTAAGGACTCAAAACTTCATGTCCTAACAGAGCAGTTAATTGGTACAGTGAAAAGAAGAATCTGCGCACAAGGCTGCATAGAATAAACCTTTCCAGATGTGTTTTGGAGGGCAAGTGGAGTTATTCAGAGAAGAGGGAGTAAGTTTGCAATGTTCAAAGGCAATGCCTTCTTCATTATTGCTTCACATTTCCCAGGCTGACTCCTTGCATTGAGGGGGCAGGGGAGATGTCAGGCTAACAAAAAGAAGAAATCATATATACATGCAGCATGGTAAATAATGCAATTAACTCTGCCTTCTTTTGTAATTATTATGCAGTTTTCCTGTAATATCTGTGTACAGTGAGGTGTCATATATTCTTCAGCTGCAAATCACGTCTAAATGGCTAAACATATTGTAAATATCCCATTCTGATTATGCTTAAAATCATTATCTCTCTAAATGTTTCACAGACCACTTTAACCATTCCTTGTGGCCATTAAGGGTGCAGGGACGGAAACAACATTAACAACCCAGAGTTAAGCATCATTTGTTATTACCTGTGTCAAGCCCCTTAGGTCTTGGATTGCACTGCTTATAACCTTGACAACTTCGTAGCTCCATTAGCTGTATGTGTAGCTGGTTCAAGGTGCCTCTTTCTACAGTGTGTACTGTATTTGTCAGCTAGACACAGGGGAGGAAAGTGGGGGAAAGAAATTTTTATGAGTGGAACTGCAAAGGGTGCAATACTCAAACGACTGAAGTCTACATGCTTACATGTAAGCCAGGCTTTAGGGAACAACCATAGCTCAGTGGTAAAAACATCCGCTTTGCATGCAGCAGGTCCCAGGTTCAATCCCTAGCATCCCTAGGTAGGGCTGGGAGAGTTTCGTTTTCCCATGAAATATCCCAAAGTAATTAACAATGAAAACAATTTTTTAATCCACTGCAGATGGAAACTGGGATAAGGATCTCCACTTAAAAAGCATGTTGAAAACTGAAGGCCTTTAAAGAGGCGTCGAAAAGACAACAAAGATGGAGCTTAACTGAAGTGTAATGGGAGGGGCAGACATTAAACACACATTTACCTGATAGGGGTCTGTGTTCATGTCAAAATACTCCAGGAATCCTGTAGCAAACTCACAGAAGAGGAAGTTATGTGTTTCATTTAGTGTTCGTAAGCACCAGTAAGTGTTATTGTTTGAGCTTGTACAAGCACAAAACGATCCCACTGTTGGGGAAAAGGAAAAAACAAACCTAATCAACATCAAGGAAGCACATATTCAATCCAGGAAAGGCAATTAGCAGTGACCAGAGGAGGAATGACTGCTGGGAGGAGCAGAGAGAGAAGAAAACACCATGGTACATCTGAAGCAACCCAAGCAGACGCCTTTATCTGCCCCAGCTGCAACTAAACATATCTCTCCCATATCGGTCTCTACAGCCACAGCAGGTGCTGCAACCTTCCAACAGCTTGATTTCACCCCCAAAGGCGCACTCCTTCATTGTCTCCCGAGACAGATGGATGCCAACAACAAAATTATGCATAGTGCAAGGTGCATACCATCTCTCTGGATGCAGTCTCCCATGCGTTAAAAGAAAATCTTTTAGGAAACAAGATGACTGCATCCAGCACCTGGAAGTGCACACATATAGTGCTGTATTTCAGCACCTCATGTGCCCTGGGGAGGCAATGGTGATTCCGACAGCATTGCTCATCTGTGTGGGAGGCACAGATTCCAAGCATCTCCCGCTTAACTTTTAAACTTAACAGCACCAACCTTCTGCTCCATAGGGAGCCTGTTTGCACTGCTGCTGCTGCTGCTGCACACAAGATCTCTAATTCAGGACCATTAATTTTAAATTCATTTTCACAATTTTCTTTCAAAAAAACCAACAACTGCATCACACAACCATATATGTAAGTCCTGAAGTTCAAGGTTTGAACAAATGCTTTTTGCGCAAGAAAAATATATGACAGAATGTCTCTGCAGTTTACAGATGACTCCATCCACATTAAGCATTTTTAAAGGGCCACTGGTAACAAGGAGAATGGGAGAAACACTTTGCTTAAATATCTCCCATTAAAATCAAAGGGACGAAAAAGTGCTTCATTGGATCACATCTTTTAACTCTGAATAAAAAAATTGCTGTTAGAAAATATCCCACATTTAAAGTAATTAAAAAACTTATTTTCATGAATTATCCTCTTTCATAAATATTAAGGATTCTGGAATAAATAATCCCTTAAGTGACCCTGGCACTCCAATAAAAAGCTTATTTTAACAATAAGAAATGTTGGCTGTATGTAACACAGTGAACAACCCAGTTATACACGTGTTTACGGTCGATGGTGGGAAGGCAACATTGACACCGACACAAACATTAAATTGTATCCGATGAAGAAGAAGAAGAAGAGAAGAGTTTGGATTCGATATCCCGCTTTATCACTACCTGAAGGAGTCTCAAAGCGACTAACATTCTCCTTTCCCTTCCTCCCCCACAACAAACACTCTGTGGGGTGAGTGGGGCTGAGAGACTTCAAAGAAGTGTGACTAGCCCAAGGTCACCCAGTAGCTGCATGTGGAGGAGCGGAGACACGAACCCTGTTCACCAGATTACGAGCCACCGCTCTTAACCACTACACCATGCTGGCTCTCTTCTTAGTGCAAGGACCTATGCCTATGCCTATCCAGAAGAGAGATGGGGCAGGACATGGTGATGTGTGGAGAGGAAGTCCCATTGCAGAACAGGTGGAAGTCTTGTGTTAACAGGATGTTTTTCACTGGATATAGCCCAAAATCGTACTCTTGAATATTTACAACCTCAAAGGCAATGCTTTCTTTAGAGGACATTGCCACCATAATCTATTGCCCCTGTGGAAGATTGTACATCAAAGCACACTGCATTTTATGCTTTCAGTTTAAGAATATGGTTTCCATTCTTCACCAGTTGGAGACTTGCCTCTCTCTTCTTCCCCCACACCCCCAACCTGGTGTTGCTTCTCCTTTTTAATATTGCTCTCTCTTTATCTATACATGTGTGGGAAGACCGATGTACTTGAAGACTACGGCTGCAATTCCATGCACAATTATTTGGGAACAAGCACCAGTGTCCTCAGTGGGACTTCTGAGTAAGTTAGCAGAGAATTGGTCTGGCTACACCTAGAACCATTCAGGAACGATTCTACTGGGCAGGCTCAATGAATGATTCATATGAGACAGAAAGTAGTATCTCCAGGACACCAAACTCCTATAATAATAATAACAACAACTACATGCTCTGTGGTCCCATAACCTCATCAGAAATTTGAATGCGCCTGTATTCCAATTTCTATTTCATTTTTGGCATTAATTTAAGGAAGGTAAAGGTAAAGGTAAAGGGACCCCTGACAGTTAAGTCCAGTCGCGAACGACTCTGGGGTTGCGGCGCTCATCTCGTTTTACTGGCCGAGGGAGCAGGCGTTTGACCGCAGATAGCTTCTGGGTCATGTGACCAGCATGACTAAGCCGTTTACCTTCCCACCGGAGCGGTACCTATTTATCTACTTGCACTTTGATGTGCTTTCAAACTGCTAGGTTGGCAGGAGCAGGGACCGAACAACAGGAGCTCACCCTGTCGCGGGGATTCGAACCGCCGACCTTCTGATCGGCGAGCCCTACACTCAGTGGTTTAGACCACAGTGCCACCTGCGTCCCAATTTAAGGAAAAAACTCATTAAAATCCAGTTTTAAATACAATTTAAATTCAATTCCAGTTGTATTTAAAATAAATAATTCAAAAAACGCAAAAGTATATATAAATCTCCCAACGCCGCAAGAGCTCACACCGACCCCGAACCCCAGAAACGAAAGTGGTTCTCACAGTTCCAGAATGGTGCAGTCTGCCAATGGTTGTTATCATGCGTAAAACAAGTGAGTCCAGGAAGGCTGCATTCGTCTCCTTTTTTCTGGCGCTTTTTCCCTTTCCTTTCTTTCCTTCTCCTCCGGTTCTCTTTGAAGAGCTGAAGTTTACCATCTACCTCTTGGGCAGCTTCCCTAGTCAGATTCAAGAATATTTCATAAACCAAGGCTTAATCCTAATAAGCACCTACAATAGATTGGAGTTCTCATATAAGCAAATCAACATGCTTAGCAGCTGCAGGGAAAATGTGGATTGTTACAGTTACAGGACTGATTTTAAATCAGTGCCACCTATGCTTGCTGCCGAAATCCTCTTCCCTGAGCTGTGGCTCAAATGGCAGAGAGTAATGCTTCAACGTTTTTGCTGCATGCACTAATTTACATGCAGATGGCACCAACCAGAGTTATTTGTATCAGGGCTGTGCAAAGCGGGAGTTTATATGCAATGTACTCAAGAAATTACATATCTGTACCATATGGCTAAAAATGACTTTGCACAGGCAATCTTATAGCCAAACAGCCAATGACATACACAAATATAAATAATATTAACAAACAATAATACATAGCTTCTTATCAATAAAGAAAGAAAGAGAGAGGGGCTTACTTGAATGGATGAAGGTGACTTGTCTTAAGCTTTTCTTGACCTTTAACCCCCTTTTCTTTATTGTAATAGCTGTAAGGAAATATTATGACAAAATGAGGCTTCGTGGAAAACCAGCACTTAAAAATGGGAGTGTGGCTATTAGTTTCATTCCTTAAATATTTGTACAGAGATTACACCACTAGCTTTTAAATAAATATAAAGGGACCCCTGGCCATTAGGTCCAGTTGTGGCCGACTCTAGGGCTGCGGTGCTCATCTCGCTTTATTGGCTGAGGGAGCCGGCGTACAGCTTCTGGGTCATGTGGCCAGCATGACTAAGCCGCTGGAACGATACCTATTTATCTACTTGCACTTCGTGCTTTCGAGCTGCTAGGTTGGCAGGAGCAGGGATCGAGCAATGGGAGCTCACCCCGTCGCGGGGATTCGAACCGCCGACCTTCTGATCGACAAGCCCTAGGCTCTGTGGTTTAACCCACAGCGCCACCCTGTTGGTAACTGTTGTATAACTGTTGGTAAAAATGTTCAAACTCTTTATATATAATGTAAAAGATTTCAGTGTATTCTTTGCCCAAAGGCCATGAAACAATCAATTTTAACCTTAACTAAACGAAATACTCAGATATCATATAGTCCAAAATTTTGCTTCAAAAACTCCAGTAGGATCACTTATTTAAAATTTATTTCAGAAATGCAAATTACTGTTCTGTGTGGCACTCCATAGCAGCAGCATTTCAAGCAGAACCAGATGAAAACACACCTGAAGTTTGGCAAAAATGTATGACTGATGTCTTTATGCTTTATCCCATTTTAACCAGAAAACCAAACATTGGGAGTTATTTTCTGTTCCCCCATATACATTGATTTTCCACCTGGAATTATGCAGATGAGAAAAAGAAATGCCCTTACCTTTTTTTGCTACAGTCACAGTCCTCAGGTTTTCGTCTTTTTAGATGTCCTCTCACTTCTCTTAAATTCTTAATTTTATCTTGGAGAGCCTCAATCTGCAAAGTTAGTTGCAGGTTTAATAAGAATTTCATTCAATACTTATCAGCGCAGCAAAACATTGCTACTAACAGACACTGAGTATTGCCAATGGTCATGTTACTATTTTTCTATTCATCATTTGATAAATCTCACACATTGCATCTACAATGCTAGGCGCTGTTTACCACTTTGCCACTTGGTGAACTGACACCAAGAAATAATTATTTGTTCAAGTCCACATAGTGATATTATTCAAATATCATACTAAACTAGGGTTTAGTTTTCTGTGCCCAAGTCAGCCTCACACACATTCCTCTTCCCATCCCCTGAAGGAGTTACAAAGCTTGCTGCTGTGTCCAAACCTAGAATTGTGGCTCATCTTAACTGTGGTTTAGAAACATGAGCCAGAATCAGATATCACGGTTTAAAGATGGCTTGTTTCCCTAAACCACGGGGAGGTCAACATGCTACTTTCCATAATTTGTTGGCTCACTCCTCCCATCAGTCCCAGCCAGCATGGCTAATGGTCAGGGATGCAAGGGAGTTGTAATCCAACATCTGGAGGGCATCACACCAGCTATTTCTACCTTAAAACCATAGTTGAGACTAATCACAGTTTGTCCAGGTTCACATTAACCATGGTTATTTGAAAACAGAAGCAATTGCTTCTGATTTTCTCATGGTTGCCAGCCACGGGGGGAAGATCTCAGAAGAGAAAGCTCATTCGTGTAATGCTAAACTGTGGTTTAGCATTATATCCAAACACAGCCACCCCATGTTTATGGCCAAGCAGAGATTTGAACCTAAATCTCCCAGTTCTGATTGTGATTCTTCACCCACTGATACGTTTTGTGAGATTTGCGTTTTGGTAAGTTACCAGCACAGACAGTTAATGAAGGAAAATGACTTCAAACCTCTTTGTCAATGTAGGCTTTGTGGTCTTTCCATGCTCTTGCTGATTGGTATAGTTCCCTCTCACAGTGAATAGAGTCATTCGGAAGAATAAAACACCTTTAAATGGAAAAATGGAAAAAAGAAAATCGGGGTGATGTTTGGGGGAGAGAGATCTTGGGTAAATGCGGCCTAAATCCTCTGAATCCACAGAGTAAAGAATACACTATAAATTACTTTTACTACGGTAGTTCCAGCATCTTGTAAGAATCAAAGTGGGCAAGTACTTGCTCTGCTTCCTCTCTAGGGCGGAAGGATACAGCTTGGTTGGAGCATCCTCAATGGCTACGGGCACATTATGGAACAGCTTCCCATGTGAAGTGTAGCTGGATCCTTCCTTCATGGCTTTGTTTGCCAGTTACTAAAGACCTTTTTATTCCTGCAGGTTTTTATCCCACCCACCCCCTCCTTTAGAGGTTTGGAGGGTGGCAACAGGTTCGGAGAACGGGCCTATTCTGTGTTGCCTCACCGTCTGAGGAATGCTCTCCCCCATGATCCTCAAATGAAGGGTAGTATAGAATTTAATAAATAATCAGACTAGTTTCCACATTAATCATAATTTCCTTGCCCTTACCTTTATGATGATAATATAATAATAATAAAAATAATTATTTATTTATACATACATACCCCGCCCATCTGACTGGGTTTCCCCAGCCACTCTGGGCGGCTGCCAACAGAATATTAAAAACATGATAAAACATCAAACATTAAAAGCTTCCCTAAACAGGGCTGCCTACAGATGTCTTCTAAAAGTCAGATAGTTGTTTATTTCCTTGACATCTGGTGGGAGGGCGTTCCACAGGGTGGGCGCCACTACTGAGAAGGCCCTCTGCCTGGTTCCCTGCAACTTCACTTCTCGCAGTGAGGGAACCGCCAGAAGGCCCTCGGAGCTGGACCTCAGTGTCTGGGCTGAACAATGGGGGTGGAGTTACAGGTAGGTAGCTGTGCTGGTCTGCCGTAGTTGAAACAAAATAAAAAAATTCCTTCCAGTAGCACCTTAGAGACCAACTAAGTTTGTTCTTGGTATGAGCTTTCGTGTGCATGCACACTTCTTCAGATAATGGGGGTGGAGACGCTCCTTCAGGTATATTGGGCCGAGGTCATTTAGGGCCTTAAAGGTCAGCACCAACACTTTGAATTGTGCTCAGAAACGTACTGGGAGCCAATGTAGGTCTTTCAGGACCGGTGTTATATGTTTCTTGGTGGTCACTCCCAGTCACCAGTCTAGCGGCTGCTCCTAGCCTCACTACCCTTAATCCACTATTTCCCTTATCCATCCATCAATCCCAATGTATCTCTGCTCATCTACTTGGCTCCTCTGACTTCACCACAGTCAGCTGTGGCAAAAGCATTCTTACTTATGAGTCACTCGGACAGAGTCTGGCTGGCCGACTGCGTTGGTTCCATCGGCTAACATCGCTTTGTCACCCCCAGCGGTATCTTCTGACTGGCCCTCCTCCTCTTCACTGTAACCTCCATGCCGCTTAACAATGCTTTTGGGCTGGAGGATGTGCAGTTCCTCCTCCTCCAGGTTTATATCATATATTTCCCCTTCGAATTCCACAGACAGGGAACGAGTCTGGCGCGTGTGAACAAATCGCGGTTTGTATTCTGCATTGGTAAAAGAACACAGAAGTGTCAATTAGATAACTACTCATGGTGCACTCTTTCTAAAAGAGGGGAAGGAACCAGGACTGATGCAGAGTAACTGGGGAGAGGATTTTCACTGCAAATCTGTTTGGTCCGAACAATCAATGTAACAGACATGAACCTCCCTAGCCCTGCACTGAACACTTCATTTCTTTTAATAAAATGGGACCTAACTTTCCAGGGCAAAAAAACCTCCCAAGGCAATTTTCAAAAATTCCTCTGCCCAGGCCTGCTCTACACAGTACAATGGACTGTGACACTATTCTTGGAGATTTTAATTTTAATAGAGAAGCATTAGGGCGATGTCATTTTCTCTCCCAAAATCTGAACTGCTACAGCCTAATTTACATTCTCATTCTGTTCTATTTGTCAGAGTCAGACAAAAGAAATGCAAGTCCCTAGGAGCGGGGAGGATATGGAATGCAACTTTACCAGCATAATCTTGCACAAAAATGGTCCTTTTAAGGCAGCGATGGGGAACCTGAAACCCACCAGATGTTGCTGGACTCCAACTCCCATTAGCTGCAGCCAGCATGGCCAATGGTCAGGGATGATGGGAGGGGGCAGTAGAGTCAACAACACTCAGAGGACAACAGGTTATCATTCTATGATTTATGAGATGTTCACATGAAGGTCACTGTAATTGTGAGCAAGGCCTGTGATGTTCTGGTCAGGTGAGGTTTTTATTTTACCACCCCTCTGCCGCTTCCTTGGTCCCCCACTCCGCCCCCCCCCCCAAATCAAGCATAGCTATGTTGCAAAATGCTCTACTCCACCTGGTAGGAAAATTCAGGTTTTCTGGTTGGTTACATAGCCACCATAGTGAATTGCCACTTTGTAGATTACTGGAAATAGTACCTTGTCTGTCTCCCTAATATAAGAAATGTGCACTTGATTCAATTTGATAAGTAGTTTGCATTGGAGTCCACTGGAGGGCACTGCAGAAACGTGTGTTGGAAACTAGCTAGCTAGGAATTTCGCTTTAACAGAAATCTGGATGCATTAAAGTGCAACAGGGACAAATAATTTGAGTACAGATGGCTGAACAATTTAAACTGCATTTAGGGCTGGGAAAAAGTGATGAGCTGAGTGATAATATTGCCATAGCCAGGTTGATCGGAATAGTTTGTTCTAGATGTTTTCTGCCCAGCAGAAAGCCATTCATAAGCATAGCTTTCTATCCTGTAAAAAGAAGAAGTGTAAGACAGCAGGCAGTTTGCATTAAGGATGGATTCATTAAATATATACATCTAGATGAGAAATAGCTGCTCAGTAGGACAAGAATACAGAACATCTACTTGGGTATATTTTACTAGATCGTCTAGCCTTTATAGAAATGTACTAGAAGCAAGCTAATAACCTTTTCTTCAGATATAGGTATTTAAGTACTATTTTAACCTGGCTAAGCTCACCGATGTTGTTTAAAATAGTCTAGAAACACAACGCTGCATTAAATTGAGAGCAGACAGATTTTGTAGTGGTGTGGTGGTTAGAGTTGGACTAGGATATAGAGAGTTAAAACTCACTTGACTATGAAGATTCCTGGGTGCACCTTGGGATAGACACCAACTCTCACCTTGACCTACCTCACAAGGATGTTGTGAGGATAAATGGCGAGGGGGGGGGGAAGAACCATGTACAACCCTTATAAATGGAATAATTAAAGAAAAAAATGTTTGTAGAGTCAGGAGCTGATGGGAGTGGGAATCGCTTTGGGATAAATAGTACTTTCTCCACATTTAGTTCTATGGTTTAACTTGCTTACCTGGTTGGCTCTGGCCTGAAAGCTGATTATTTGCCCCTTCCTTTATGCTTCAGGTGAGCTGCCTTGTTTGCCCCACCCAACCCACCTTGCATAGTTAATCCAATCAAAAGTGTGGTGCTTTATTATTTCTTAACCACACTTCAAAAACTTCTCTGAAGGGGTGGGTGGGCTTTGTGACCAATGAAAGAGCCAGCCAATAAGTGCTGTAAAAATACAACTTCTACTCTAACGCACCCTGCCCTCCCAAACGGGAGGAGAAGACTGTAGGGTTGCCAGGATTATGGTAGGTTTCCACATCAAGCTCACTGCCGAAACAATGCACGTCTATGTGCAGCCTTACTGGAAGCCCTGTTGTTCATTGGAAGCCTTCGGCCGTGATGGAAGCTGATTACAAATTTTCTTAGAAATCTCTTAGTATAATGGCATCAGAGGGCTCAGAGCAATATATGTGGCAGACTGTTGGACGGCATGACTGGTTGCGTCTGAACCTGCTTGTTCTGCCAGGGGCTTCTCTCAATAGCACAGTCTGCGAAACATTGGAAGAAGGCAATTAGGAAAGATGGACAGGCAGTCCAGGCCAGTGAGAAACCGTTCCACTAGTGCGCTGGATTAGGAAGGTGGGAATAGCTTGGTACAAACAGCCAGGGGGGTTTGATGCAGACATCACACAGCATCTATTGCCTGAGGTGGCCACTTCGCTGTGTCTAGTGGTAGGGCTGGCCCTGGCAGAGCTGAATGAAGTTCGTGACTAATACATACAGTTATTAGTTTACTAGGCGCTGTGGTCTAAACCACTGAACCTAGGGCTTGCCAATCGGAAGGTGGTTCAAATCCCCGCGACGGGGTGAGTTCCCGTTGCCCGTTCCCAGCTCCTGCCAACCTAGCAGTTCGAAAGCACGTCAAAGTGCAAGTAGATAAATAAGTAGAGCTCCGGCGGGAACATAAACGGCGTTTCCATGCGCTGCTCTGGTTTTGCCAGAAACGGCTTAGTCATGCTGGCCACATGACCCGGAAAAAACTGTCTGCGGACAAACGTCGGCTCCTTCAATCAGTAAAGCGAGATGAGCGCCGCAAGCCCAGAGTCATCTGCAACTGGACTTAACTGTCAGGGGACCTTTACCTTTTTAGATCAAATAATCATGCAAGGTGATATCTAAGTCATACTTAGAGCACACCACCAAAGTCAATGCGCATACTCTTTGAATGCAATGTGCTCTACCAGATGCCACCCACAGTAATTTATATTAAGTGGCTTTTTTCCCCCCAGTCCACAGTGAACTTGCAGGATTTGTTTCCCCAGATGGAAGATGTGTGGTGGCTAAACCTGCAGCAAATTTAAGTCTCTGACCTTTCTGAAAGCCTTCAATATACTGTCACCTACTTTGTATTCCGGGGTTTCTCATAAAAGCTCTTTGATTTTTTCTTTGAGTCCTACTGCTCCGGTAATCAGCTTCTCCGCAGTCGCAGTCATTTTCTTTGCTGCTGTATCCCCGGGAGTGAATGCTTCGCGTTCTCTTTCTGATAGCAAGGATGTCACTGGACGCTTTACATTTGTGAATGCGGAGTTTGCCAGACGCGTCTTCGATGCACTGCCACTTCTGTGGGGAAAAGACAACAAACAGGCTGCTCAAATTTATCTCTCCGAACCTCCATTTTTATTTTGAGAAGTACAACAGGCAATGCCTTCCTTGTGGTCCATAGTTTCTTTTTGCATTCTTGCAAAATATTACCTTACACTCCAGGTAAACCTGTGTTTGCATAAAATGCAAATGAATTACACCACAGGTAGGCAAACTAAGGCCCGGGGGCCGGATCCGGCCTAATCGCCTTCTAAATCCGCCCTGCAGACGGTCTGGGAATCAGCGTGTTTTTACATGAGTAGAATGTGTGCTTTTATTTAAAATGCATCTCTGGGTTATTTGTGGGGCATAGGAATTCGTTCATCCCCCCCCCCAATATATATACAGTGATCCCTCGACTTACGAGTAACCTGACTTCCGTATTTTTCGAGTTACGAGGGATCAAAGCGGCCACGCAGCTACGAATTTTTTCGACTTCCGAAAGTAAGTCACGGCCGTTTTTGATAAGGTTTTCTTGACTTCCGAAGTTTAGATGGGGCTTTTTTCGACCTACGATTTTTTTCTCCCCAATGCATTCCTATGGGGACTCGACTTACGATTTTTTCGACATCCGACGGTCCCGTCGGAACGGATTACCTTCATAAGTCGAGGGTCCACTGTATATATATATAGTCCAGCCCCCCACAAGGTCTGAGGGACAGTGGGCCGGCCCCCTGCTAAAAAAGTTTGCTGACCCCTGAATTACACCATTGCAGCAATGGGAAATATATAAACCATACAGATCAACTATACTAGAAGTAGCTGGGCAAAAAAAGCAGCCTCTGCTTCTCACTTGGATGGTGTGGTGACGGGGAATAATGGGGGTCAGTGATGGTCACTGGTATGCCCCTGCAGCCTCAACCTCACTGCTGCCCTACCCCACACCATCCCACCATTAGGATAGTGGCTCCATATCCCAGTGTCTCCCATTACACTCAACTCGTATTTCCACTCACTGACCACCCTCAATAACACAGCCAAGAAACTGTCAGAGGACTCCCTTTCAGAAACACACTGGAGCAGGGCAACAAGAAGTTGCACTAAGATTTCTCTCTGCAATCCCATGCATTGTGCAACCAATCACAGCACATCCTTGCAACTTCTCCTCTAGTCAGAGTCTGCACAGCCCCTTCTTTTCTGCACTTATATGTTCTCTCTTTGCCTATTACTTACTGCACTATGTGGACAGGTTAAATGGAAGTTGCATACCACTCTGCAAATTATTATGGCTTTTAATTTTTATGAATGTGCAGGCTTTAAAACATCCCAGCTAATCTACCACAAACTATAGGTTTCCCAATGGGCTAATGAAGAGAGATAATGCAGTCCTCGAGAAGGAAGTTTTCCAAAAAGCCACAAAGTAGTAGTTAAGCTTGATCTGCTGTTGCATAAAACAGCACTTTTCATGCACTGAAAACAATGGTTTGTGAGTGGAAATAGATCTGGAGCACTTCCACGTCTGCTGAAGTCCAGCTTTCATTGCTAGATCACAGAATATCAAGAACAGCTGCTAATTGCTCCTAATGGAAGTTAAAAGCCCATTCAGGTGACCTGCAATATCAGGGTCCTCCGTTTGATCCCATATGCAGCTGGAGCAAAGCCACACACACATCGCATACAGACCAGAGGTGGTGACGGAGGAAGACAAGAAGAGTCCTAGGCATGCAATCTGTTGGATCGGCTGCTGCTGGAGAAGCATAGGCTTGGTCTACAGAGATCAGTAAACTACAACAGACAGTTTGCTATGTTTAGAACTGACTTATCTATGTAGCCCAGCCAACTGCAGAGGGTTTCACTTAAACACGGGCGTGCTAGATGCCAAAACAGATTAAACCGTGCAGTGCTTTCCATGTCTACTCAGACGTTATGTCCCCAATAAGTGAGTATAGGACTGCAGCCTAAATGGATATAAGCAGAAATGGAAAATTACTAAAAGCAAGGGATGATATGGTTTACCCTGGACTCAAGGCAAAAGATTCCATCACTAATAAGCACTAATGAGATCTGGTTAAAAACAAGGTACTGTGTGGCTGAGCGCAGGGTGCCACACTTCATCATCATTGATAGGACAGGGAGGGGGTTGTATCAGAGGGCAATGCCTAGCCATGTCTCTGAGCCACCATTTTTTCTCAAGTTAGGAAGCTTCCCAAAATGATAGCCGCATCAATCACCAGTGCTTCCTGCCCTCATTGCTGTGTGCTTCTCCTTTAGGTGATTATACAGATCAGCTTCGCTTCCTGCCTATACTGCTGTGGGTTCTTCGATCACTAACCCTGATGGCTCTTCTTCACAGACACAGCTAGCCAGTCACCTGGTGCCCACAGGCAGTCAGCTGAGAGAAATTCTTGACCATCCTCATTTCTTTGACCCAGTCATAGCTTTCAGGATTATGAAAAACCCTCCCACTTGTTTAACATCCATTATGCCCTAAGCTTCAAAACACAGTCCTGAAGCAAGAAAAATGCTTGGAATGTTTTGGAAGGGAAATGTAATGATGTCCACCTAGGGAACCTTTGGCCCACCAGATGTTGCTGAACTACAATTCCAATAAACTCTGCCACTGGCCATGGGCTTGCTGGAGCTGATGGGAATTGTAAGTCAATTCCCCACACCTGACCCAGGGAAACAGATTTCACCTCAGAAAATTCCCACTGATTTCTCTCCTGTTACCCAAAGGGGTGCTGCAGATCTTTGGCCACAATTTAATTCCTTGATATTTATACAAGTCCCCTCTTCTGTTCAGCATTGATGTGGTTGCACTTCCTGGTGTAAAAATAATTCATCCTCTGCCACAGTAATGTCCACATCCAGGGGCATTCCTAACCCCTTGGCTGCCCGGGGCGTCATGATGTCATGACGCACGCGCACAGCGTGATGCCCCACCCCCGGGGGTGCCGGGCGCCGGCTTCGGGAGTCTCCCGAAGCTGCTGCCTGGCACCCCTTGGTGCGGTGGCTGCTCGTGCCGGCGCACGAAGGGGTGCCGGGCGGGCGGCGGCTTCGGGAGTCTCTGCGGGCTGCAGAGACTCCCGAAACCGCCGCCCGGGCTCCGTCAGCGGAGTGCAAGTCGGGGCAGGGAGAGGGGTGGGCCAGCCCCTCTCCATTCCCCGGCTCCGCAAGCCAGCCAGCGGCGGAAAAAGCCGCTGGAAGGGGGGGCTATTTTCGGCGCTGCCGGGGTGGAGCCGCAGGGGCGGCCAGCAAGGGGGGGTGACACCGCTGCTCGCTGGCCGCCCCTGCGGCTCTACCCCGGCAGTGCTGAAAATAGCCTTAAAAATTTTTTAAAAAAATTTAAATTTTTTTTAAAGCCCAAAGTGTCACCCCCAGCAGGGTGCTGCCCGGGGCGGCCCACCCCCGCCCCCTTGCTACGCCCCTGTCCACATCCACCAGACAGCGATCCTAGCCTGACTGCACTGGCTGCCAATTAGTTTCCGGGCCCAATTGAAAGTGTTGGTTTTGACCTATAAAGCCTTAAATGGCTCAGGACCACAATACCTGAAAGACTGCCTCTCCCCATATAAACCGTCCTGGACACTGCGTTCATCATCTGAGGCACTTCTTTGTGTGCCTCCTCCATGTGAGGCCTGGAGGGTGATAACATGAGAATGGGCCTTCTCTGTAGTTGCTCCCCATTTGTGAGATGCTCTCCCCAGGGAGATTCGCCTGGTGCCTTCATTATATATTTCTGGGGCCAGGCAAAAATGTTCCTCTTCAACCAGGCCTTGGGCTGATTTATATTCTGCTGCCTTTTAAATGTGTCTGTGGAAAGGGGAGTTATTGTTTTGCTGTTTTGTTTTACTTATTTTCATGTTTCTATCCTCTATTTTACTCTGTGAACTGCCCTGAGATCTTATGATGAAGGGTGGTATATGAATCTAATAAATAACAACAACAATAATCAGTCCATGGTAATAATTAATATATGCCTCATCCACAGGTATGGCACAGGGGCACCTACTGCCTATTTGTTACAGAATACCAAATCTGCCTTGACACGTCTTGGGCCTGTTGCGTATTAAGATAGCCCAATGGTTGTCATGGTGACTACAAAGCTCTGAGCTGTTTCCAAGTCTGAGACTGCTTCCATCAGCTCAGACAGGGATTGGCTAGGCAAAGGAAGGATTGGTACTGAGGAAATCTCCGAAGTCTCTCCGCAGCCCAACACCAGGCAAAAGTATTTAAGATATGTTGTTTGCCATGCAAGCTACCTGCTGATAGAGACTGAATATAATTTAAGCTCCTTGGAGGATTTTCCAGTATCGATTATGAATCACAGCACAGTAACAGCTCAATCCAGCTTAATAAGTGTTGAGATGAGCTGAACGAAAAACTCTGGCAAATCCAAAAGTAGCCCCTCTTACAGATTTGACATAGTCTTGGGAATTAAGTAAAAGGGCAAACACGTACATATTACTGCTGGTTTTCTAAAGGTTACAGTAGAAAGTACGCATTGAATATAATGTTCAAATAATTACAAGTAATTATTTCCTACTGTGGCCTTAAGCAAGTTCATACTTCTTCTGAGATATAGAAAAGGTATCTTTTGTAAACTCCTCATTACACAAGTAATTATGTTATCTAACAGGAAGAGAGAATTTACAACACAACATATTTCAAACTGCTAGTATAGGGAACACACAAACAATACTTATTTTTCTATATTCAGCCATCTATAGACTGCATGCAAAATTCTAAGAACCAAACTAGACATGATGCTAGATGTGTCTTTGCATTTAATCACAAAACTGAACTGTTGGGAGGGACCCCAAAAGTCATTTCATCCAACCCCCTGCAATGAAGGAACTTCAGGTAAAGAATTCCTGACAGATTACCATCCAATGTACATTTAAAAACCTCAAATAAAGGAGAGTCCACCACCTTCTGAGGTAAGTCCATTCCACTATCAAACAGCTTTTACTGTCAGAAAGTTCCTCCTAAAGTTTAGTCGGGATCTTCTTTATTATCAATCAAATCCATTGGCTTGGGTCTTACCCTCTGGGGCAGCAGAAAAGAAGCTTGCTCCATCTTCTATGTGTCAGCCTTTCAGATATTTGAAGATGGCATGCTGATCAGCAGTTCAAGAAACAGAATAGGAGACTAGCTCTAGTCACACAGATTTGCATGACTGCAGTTTATTTTTATGGGGATGCACACACATTACCCTAGCACTTATGGAACTGGTTCTAGGGTAAACAACTGCAATCTCAGATTATTATTTTTTTGCAGGCTAATATATTTTCTCTTACTTCGATTATTTTAATAATTTAGCATGAATTATTCTAGTGTTTTGTTCTTTTTTTTAAAAAAATACAAATAGCATCAGCTGGGTGTGTCAGATAATTATTAGGACTGTAGCACCAGTTAACACCTTTTCTCCCCTGCAGTCTGGACAAAAACCCCTCTCAGCATCCTGGACCAATTTTTGCAACCATGATACAACCCTACTGTAAAGGCTCGGGGTTGTCTCCTCGAGAGTAAAGAGCCAGAAACATCCGTTCTTCTAAAGCTAATACTTTATTTACAAACTATGTACATTGGAGCGTTTAAGATTCATGTCCTCTTGAGTCAGTTCCAGAATCCGGGAGTGGCTTTCGCCGGTTCCTCCCCCAACATAGAAGCTTTGGAATTCCAAAGCGTCGCCTCCTTTCCTTACGCTTTCCCCCCCTACGCATTTGGGGCGACGGAAGTAGCTGACCGCTTTGCTTCTCAGACCACTCAGGTGGTGCGGAGGCTCTGTCAGCATCTCTGACGCTCAGCTCCACCGCACTGCCTGGCAGTTCCTGCTCCTCACCACTGGGGCTTTACTTACTATCCCCGAGCTGCTTCCCAAGAAAGGCTGCACTTCCCTCCACCCCTCCTTCCCCGTCTCAAGAGCCTTGCGTGAGGTCAGATCCCTGACACCTATCTAGTTCCCCACAATCCTCTAGAAAGGAATTTAAGTCAGGAGCCTCAGTTCCTGCTATGCCTTACTGCTATCATTGTGGAAAGTCCATTCCATGGGCAAGCCCCCAACTTGAAGTTCCTGGAGCAAGAAATTAAAGAGTCCCTGTCCCAGGTCCTTACTTCCATTTGCTGCCTCCTCCATTCATGACTGAAAAGTTATTCCCACAAATCTAGTCACCTGAAAGGAATCTGGACAGTCTTTTAAAGGAACTGCCAAGAAAACTGGCAGCGACACACACCATTCTGGAAAGACTTTTCAATAAATCCCAAGAGGCAGATTATGGCACCCTCCACTTATTGGTTTTATAAGTGTATTAATATACACTTATATACACTTCCAGGTTCCTACTGGAAGACCGGACAAATGACAGAACATTAGCAGTGGCGAAGTTTCTATCGGTGGTTGCAAGAACCAATTATCCCTATTCCTAGCCTGAACAGAATGTTTGTGTAACCTGAGGACGGGCTGTCGAAATTGTGTATTGTTTTGTGATGAGTTGTTGGGTCTCTGGACCGTAATAAAGTTTGAATTGAAAATTGAATTGAATTAATATAGATTTACATTCAACATTGTTAAAGTGCAATAAATGCCCCACTTAAGTATTTAAAATGAACACTTGTTTACTTAATATGCTGTGACAGCTTTAGACAGCCATTAAAGCCTTTCATGTAATGAGGAAATTAATTACAGAGTCTACAAAAGATGCCTCGACGGTAGGCATGCTTAGAGGTTAGGGAAACTCTGGCAGCTGACAATTTAGGCTTTAAGAATGTTGGAAAGGTTGATCACCAAGGCATAAAAAATACAGTCCAGAGTGAAGAACTCATTCATTGGATTTCAGTGGAAATGTAAGTTTGCAAAGCTTTGGCTTCATTGCACCCTAAGTCTTGAAAAACTAAGTTTTAGTGCTGCAATAGCTCAGAGACTTAGAGGAAATCCCCCCCCCCACACATCATATGCATTTTTAAGCCAGGTAAAAACCTGTGTGTTCAGACAGGTGTTTCTACCGGTATGAAACTAGTAGGAATATGTATTTTACATTTGAAGGAATCTTATAAGCCAGGTTCCTTTGGCCTTCTGGATGCTGCTGAATGACAACTCCCATCAGCCCCAGCAAGCATAGCCAATGGCCAGGAAAGATGGGAGTTGTAGTTCAGCAACATCTGGAGGGTGAAATGTTCCTCACATCTGTTATAAGCTTTTATCCAATTTTTGAGTGAATGGTCTCTCTCTCTCTCTCTCTCTCTCTCTCTCTCTCTCTCTCTCTCTGTGTGTGTGTGTGTGTGTGTGTGTGTGTGTGTGTGTGTGAGAGAGAGAGAGAGAGAGAGAGAGAGAGACAGAGAGAGAGAAAGGAAATGGGAGCTGCTATTCATATTGATCTTGATCAATGACAGCTTAGTACTAAGGCACCCAGTACAAAGGAGATTCTGCATACAGATCCGGGGTGGAACAGAAGTATAAATGGCCATTCATTAATTTACAGGGAGGGACAAGCTTTCTTCAAGCTTGGGTATGAAACCTACTTTTTCTAAACATTCTTGAATGAGGTCTTATTGCTTTATATAGCTGGTTGTTGCTGTTTTAAGCAACAATATTCTTTCATTGTGTTTTTAATTATTGTTGCGAGCTGCCTTGATAAGGGGGTGGGGGTTTAAAACAAGAACTGTGTGGGAAGATGCTTGCAGCACTCAACCAGGTCGCCATATGGAGCCTGCACCTATATGGCTAAATTTAAAGCAGCCACCTATGAAGCTGACATAATAATAATAATAATAATAATAATAATAATAATAATAATAATAATAATAATAATATCAAATCTTAATTCGGTCTAGTGAAAATAAAAAAATGCAAAGATTTATCTGCAAAAGGAAGCGTAAGGCTCAAGTTTAGCATCACAGACTTAGGTGTTCTTTTCAGAATTATAGCACATAACAGAAAGATGAAATGTAACAAACAATAAAGAAGCAAACCAGCTTCTAGCTTAATCACCAATTTACAATGAAGGGGTTTAGCTCAAATAAAATATCTTGTGTGCAAAAACAGTGTGCAAATGCTACCACTGTAAAACATGTCCTTGATTCAAGGGCTGCATTTAAAAATAATTTCCCTAACAATGGTTTGTTTTGTGTGTTCTTGCTTTGGGAAGCAATTTATTTTCATTGAATGTCCCCAAAATGTCCCTAATGACCCCTGCAGAACGCTGGACAAATGCCCAGATGGCATAGTTGAAAGAGTTTACCTTCAGCTAATTAAGTCACATTGAAGGTAACTGGAATGGATCAACTTACAAGGTAGCATAAAATAACTGAGAACAAGGTGGAAGGCATAACATTTACATGCTAGTTTCCCCATTAAATTTTCTATTTCCTAGTCAATTGAGGGGAAAAAACACATTTACAGGGAGGAAATTCTTCACAGAAACAGCTTAGTGCAAGTGTTATTCTGAACTCATTAATGGAGTATATATTCTTTAATATCTATAAGAGCTTGTGGCTATCCTTGCCAGCATACTGTACTTATCAGTGCAAACATTATTGAAAATTTCAATGACATTTATAAGGAATGTGTAGTTTCATGCTGAAAGACATTAATATTGTTATCAATATACAGGCATACATAGAACCGCACATAACTACATAAATATACTGTATAATCTTAAATACACATTAAAATCTAATGGCGGAGGAAGGTGATAATGGAGTAGATGCGAAACTGATTCTGCAGGATTGAAGTCACTCCTATCGATACCATTGCATGGTTGAGTCGCATTGAAGATCAGTGTTGCAATAATTTTAAAAGCTGCCATAAAATGAGTCTGAAATACCCAGAAGAAAGGGGCAGAAGAAGCAGAATAACTGCAGTCTGGCAAATGTGTTGTGACTTGCAAGCAAGCTCAGTTGGTTCAGAGTAGAAGAGTTTGGATTTGATATCCCGCTTTATCACTACCCGAAGGAGTCTCAAAGCGGCTAACATTCTCCTTTCCCCTCCTCCCCCACAACAAACACTCCGTGAGGTGAGTGGGGCTGAGAGACTTCAAAGAAGTGCGACTGTCCCAAGGTCACCCAGCAGATGCATGTGGAGGAGTGGACTCGAACCCGGTCCCCCAGATTAGAGTCTACCGCTCTTAACCACAACACCACACTGGCTCTGGCTCAGTGTGGTGCTGATAATGCCAAGGTAGCAGGTTTGATCCCCATTTGGGACAGCTGCATATTTTTGAATTGCAGGGGGCTGGACTAAATGATCCACGGGGTCTGTTTCAACTCTACACTTCTATGATTCTAAGCAAGCAACAGAACCAAGCGAGCGAACACATGAAGTCTAATATATACTGGACTAAAGATAACCCAAAGCCAACACCAATTTTGGATACGCACAACTCTTTCAACTCAATTTCAGCCTTGGTGAGGCAATTAAGGACAAATGGGTGACTGTCAAATTCTGTTTCTCTCACTTCCTCATTTTTCCAATCTTAATTCTGCACCTTTTCACATCAGTTTGCAATTTTTTAAAAAGATGAAAATGTGTTGGCATTTTTGCGTGAATTTCTCCTACTATTCAGATTTCTGTATGCAATTTCAACAAACAGAATGCATCTTTATGTTATTTTTGTACACATAACTTGGATGGAGAAACCACACTGCAAAATTTGGAGAAGTGTGAATTTTGAAGTATGGCTGTGTAGTGCAAGTTAGATAACCCCTCCTGGGGGCTCAGGCCATTGGCAACTGCCCACTGGTGCCAACTTCTGGTGCCAGATCTACATGAAGACACCAGTCATCTCCCATTTGTTTTAACTGTTTGGCAGAGGAACGGACTACCTCCGAAGATGGTGGACCCTCCTTCACTGGAGGTTTTTAAACAGAGGTTGGATGGTCATCTGTCAGGGGTTCTTTAGCTGTGATTCCTGCATTGGACTAGATCAGCGTTCTTCAACCTTGGGTCCCCAGATGTTGGTGGACTACAACTCCCATCATCCCTGACCCTTGGCTAAGCTGACTGGGGATTATGGGTATTGGAGTCCAACAACATCTGGTGACCCAAGGTTGAAGAGCAGTGGACTAGATGACTCTTTGAAGTCCCTTCCAACTCTACAATATTTGCAATATGATTTGCTTCCCAGGATCTAGTGTCTAAGAGGCCAGAACCTGGAAGTTTCATTTGGCTCATATGGAGAGGAAGAACCATATGTGCACTGCCTTGAGCTCCTTGGGAGAAAGGTAGGATATAAAAGTAATTTCAAAAAATTAATAAATTGCGTGCTCACCTAATCTCTCCAAGAAGGCACACACAGTAGAGACATGATGAAAAATGGAGGGATAGTCTCTTGCTTACCTGACCAGGCTGCTCACAAGCTGTTTGGTATCTTGCTTGCTGACACAACTCCTTTACTCTCTCATATTTGGGCAAGTGATTCGATTGCTGGGCATTTTTGCTTGCTTCTTCCTTCTTGCGCAGAAATTTACTTTTTTTATAAAAAGAAAAGAAAAGAAGCAGTACTCTCAGGCATTTATAAGTAGCACACATGAATAAATTGCTTACAGGTATCCTGACGATCAAGCAATATAGAAAATGTCGTGAAATAAATACGGCAAGCTTTCCCTGCAGCAGTAGCAAATAACAAAAAGACAAGAAAAAGCCAATGTGGTACCTTTCCAGATATTGTTTATACTGCAACTCCCACCAGCCCCACCCAGCATGGGAAATGTTCAGGGATGATGAGAATGGTAGTCTGATAACCTTTGAGAATTATGTGAGCTATGTGCCTTGAGATGAACGATGTTCATGAGGCCCAGGGTAGAAACCTGGAAATGGCTTTCATCTGTATCTTTGGGGATTTCTCTGTTTCAGCCAAAGTTATCCCCTTTCATAAGACCTTCTACTATTAAGAAGACATGTGGAAACCCCGGGGCAAGCCCTTTCCAGATATAACACACCCCAAAAGAATATAAGTAGGGAAGGCAGCACTAAAGATGTCACCCTTGGAATGATGCATGTTCATTAGAACACCTGAGCAGAGTCCCTACACAGACTGCCATCATCATCATCATCATCATCATCATCATCATAATAAATTATTATTTATACCCCACCCATCTGGCTGGGTTTTCCCAGCCACTCTGGGCGGCTTCCAAGAGAACATTAAAATGCAGTAATCTATTAAACATTAAAAGCCTCCCTAAACAGGGCTGCCTTCATATGTCTTCTAAAAGTCTGGTAGTTGTTGTTCTCTTTGACATCTGGTGGGAGGGTGATCCACAGGGCGGGTGCCACTACTGAGAAGGCCCTCTGCCTGGTTCCCTGTAACTTGGCTTCTCGTAGTGAGGGAACCGCCAGAAGGCCCTCGGCGCTAGATCTCAGTGTCCGGGCAGAACGATGGGGGTGGAGACGCTCCTTCAGGTATACACACAAGCCCTTTTCCTGTGAAAGATTCTGCATCACAAGAGATGGGAGATACTTGCACCGTTGAAACTCCCTTCTTCAGGCTCCTCCCCAACCCCGCACTCACTGTGGGAATGGGAGAGCGAAGGGGATACAAAGAGTTCAGGAAGCAGAACCACACTCTGGCCATGACACAACTAAGGGGAGGATGCCTGACCAGAGTTATGAAGGCGCCTTCATGCATTCTAATAAACGTGCATAGGTCAAGGGCTGCAGCCTATTGCTCCCATGTACGCATTAATGTCCAAAAAGGAACAATGCACGCACGCACGCACGCACGCACGCACACACACTGCAGATCCTCCTCTCCCAAGAAGAGCAGGCTGCTTATGGCAACTCATCAGTGAGAGGGAGGTTCTCTGGATGTGCTCCAGACGCACAACTGTCTTTATTACTGCTTCATATTATTTCGGGGTTGACCTCAGGCATAAAAAATGCCAAGTCTCAACCTCCAACACATGAAACCATGAGTCAGAGGCTGTTGCTGCAGGACTATGGATCTTGCAAAGACCTCTTGGCATTGGACCACCAGCTAAGAGCAGCAATTAACAGACAAGCTGAAGGAAAGAAAAACAATGGGATCTGGAAAATTGCTGGATGAAGCTGCTTTGAGGTAAGGAATGAGCTTCATAGATTGCAGTGTCAATGGCAGCAAACAAATGGGCCAAGCTACCAGAAAGAAGGAAGCTAGATCTGTGCGTTTGCAAGTAACATTTATTGCTTTGCTGCCCATTAAAAAAAAAGTGCAGTTGCCCACCAGGAAGATTTTCCCAGAACTCTCTCAGCCCCAATAATTACCCTCTTTCCACTAGGAATGTATCACGCCAAACTTTGGTTTTCTTGTTTGTTCGAAACCTGAAATCAAAATAATAATATTTACTGTTGGCCTCTATGACTATGTTTGTCTAGGCAATTAAAGGTGAACTATTTATTTTCCCTCCAAACCAACTAGCTGCCCACATGTTCCCCCCGTTTTAGAAATGTGTTCTTTAAAATAGTTTAAAGCTGGGAAAAGCAAGGGCCGACTCCACTAGTTTTACCACAGTTCGTTTTCTATCTGCTTATTGATTTACTCAGGCATTCACTACCAGACAGCCTTCAAGAAAGAGCTTTAACTCACCTGTTTCCTGCTTTTTCAAGGTCCAGCAGTTTTAGAATAGATTTGCCATCCATATCGGGAGGCGTGTCAAGTCCTGCAATATCCAAAACTGTTGGAGCAAGGTCAATATTCAGTACTAACTGAGGTATTCTGCAAAATTACAAGAAAATGTCAGAGTTATATTAGGCACGTTGGAAGCAACCATTCACATCCTTGTAGAATTTGAACGGCAATTACTTCCAGTGTAGTACTTTGATGTAAAACTGTATATAATAGGAGTGAAATCTAAAAGTTCCCATTCCAGAACTGTGCAATTAGCAGGAACATGCTAATATCAAGACATTTTCTTAATATGAGTCTAAGTTAAGCAGTGACATGAAGCAGACATTCTTCTCTTGCTAGTAGACTCATCACAAAATCTATATTTATGTAGCCTGCTATGCCACAATGAGTATAACGTATCTTCACATGACCCTAATAACTCTTTAGCAGCAAGCCACAAAAGAAGAACTGCACAGGGTTATAATAAAACAATGAAGGAGCTCCATTATACCTTTAGCAAGCTCTCTCTCTCTCTCTCTCTCTCTATATATATATAAAGGGGAGGGGGTAGGTTTGATC
This sequence comes from Darevskia mixta, assembly GCA_034641385.1. Classification (NCBI taxonomy): domain Eukaryota; kingdom Metazoa; phylum Chordata; class Lepidosauria; order Squamata; family Lacertidae; genus Darevskia; species Darevskia mixta. The sequence goes on along the minus strand of JAWWNH010000018.1, from coordinate 4,741,887 downwards.
TTCATAGCCAATGCTTTGCAATAATCTTGATGAAATAAAAACCAGCCACTTAAGAATGACAATCAAATGTGCTTACAAATATTTTACATTAGATACAACAGCTGTGCTGCAGACATAGGAGAACGTACACTGATCCCGGCTCTACACTTGGACCACGAATAAAGAAAGGGACGCGGATGTCAAAGTCATACGGCATTGACTTCCCTTTGACCAGTCCAAACTGCCCAATATGGTAACCATGGTCAGCAGTGTAAATAATGTAGGTATTCTCCAGTTCTCCAGTCTCCACTAGCATGTGATATAACTGAAACAGAATAAATAGAAAAGTAAATATGGATAAAATGCTAAGTCAAATCTATTACACACACAGCAGGCATATACAAGCGAATAAATGCAAACGATCGTATACGGTTGCGTTTCTGTGTTGAACCAAAAACACCAAGTCAGCAACTTTTCACATTGTAGTTTATGAGGGTTTTTGAGAGAGCTTGTGGGTTTCACACAATATACCCTGTATGTCCACTGCAAATATCCTGTACAGTGAGTGATCACTGTTGGTTGTAACCTTCATTTGCTACTGAAAAGTCTTCCTTTCATGTGGTTATGGAGCCATATGGATATGTCTTAGACCATTATTCCTTCTAAGAACACCCAGAATCCTCTACTCTAGATGAGAGGTAGCTCATAAAGGCCTTAAGTGAAGATCTTTCCCAGACCTTCCATTAGAGATTTCCTATCCATGAAGATGCCAGGGAACCTTCTACCTGCCTACCATGTGCTGTACCAAAAAGAGAGAGCAACATTATAGTGAGCGTTTCATAGAAATGGTGCCTGCAGAATGAATCGCTCCAGAAGATTCAAGCCAGTGGGTTGGATTTGTGGACGCTTCTGCCAATAGATATAGCTCCTCTGGATCCAAATGAATGAGCTCAGCCACATGGTATATATCTTTATATTCTCTCCATTTTCTAAATCCAATTCAGTCTTTTCCTATCAAAAATGGAATTACTTTTTGCCACATTTAACAATAGGAAAGGATTTCTTATGGTAGTGCATAGATGTGCAATTCAGATATTTGTCCAAGGAACTCTAAGGCAAGTCATATCTGTATCCAAAGCCGCCTTCTCACCATTCCGGAGGAGTAAATCTCCTTTTGAGAAAAGGTCATAGACAAGTTAAGAAAATAACCTACAGAACACAAATTAAAACGCAGTCTAACTCTGCCAAACTGCTGAAAGATTTCCTGGATACAGTTGCTTCTTCAGAATTGCTTGTTAGTGTTATAAATAATACCACATAGTTCTATGCCATTTCCCCTCGTACAAAGAGGTGCAGAATTCGGGGCAGACATCTCCTTTATGGTAGGAAAGACCTATCTCTTCCTAACCCCGTTTGTAACTCCCCCTTTCAACAGAAAAGTATGAACTGGTGAAAGAAAGAGGAGGGAAGTGCCTCTTTGGGGTTAACACCAATGTGGGAAATACTGTATTCTGGGACAGGGATTCATTATCCTGCTAACTTCTTCTTCTTCTTTCTCCTTTGGTGATCACTCGTAGCCGAGTAAGATTGTCTTCCATGAACACAATATTACTAAGGGGCTCATGACAGCAGCAGGATTAAAGAGAGTGGAAGGCTAAAAAATTGTTTTCATGATTTTCATTTGCTCACCCTTTCCATGGAGTCATCAACCGACAGCAAAGTTTGAAGTCGTTTGCGCTGCAAGGTATTTGTGAATTCCATGTGGATAGGAAGCATGGGGCCTGTATATTGCATGATCCAATGCTTATCCATATTTGGGGCATAGTTGTAACTGGGAGTTCTAAAAAAAGAAAAAAAAAGAGATGATAGTTTAGAAACTTCCAAAAGTTCATTTCTCTTGTTAATACCTGCACCCTTTGCCCGTAAGATGCCTGATTTGATATGATTTGCATGCTTAGCATAACAGGATCTTTGGGGGGGGAGTGATAAAATAATGAAATACATTTTCATAAATCAAGAGGTAAGATTAAGCAATAGCAACTAAGTAAATCCAGCTGTATACACTGCAGATCTGGGATCTGACCCAGAATCTCCCAGTTACAACTCCAGTATTCTATGCATTCACTCCGATATGTTTTCTGAAGCCCTTCATTACAATAAGTGGGTGTCTGGGAAAGAATATCCAGATCACAAAATTTTTCATTTTCTTTTAACATGATTAGAAACGGTGTCATATCCTATAACATACGTAATTGTGCTCCTCATATCTATGCGACTATTGTTCCTGATTTTTTTCCTTCTGCAGAGAAAAAATGTAGTCCAATGCTGAACAGTATTAAATGTGTTTACATTTCAACATGACAGTGTCTTTTTGAACAGAAAGGTTTTGCTTGTACACCACCACCATTTCGTTTACATAGACAGATTTCGTCAATTCTCCGTAGTATCTTTACCTGCTTTGCTCCTACAACGTATTTATTTATTCATTTCTACATTAAATCTGAGGCAGGAGAGGCCCCAGATCGAAATGATCTTGAACATGGGTAGGCAAACTAAGGCCCGGGGGCCGGATGCGGCCCAATCGCCTTCTAAATCCGGCCCGCGGATGGTCCGGGAATCAGCGCGTTTTTACATGAGTAGAATATGTCCTTTTATTTAAAATTCATCTCTGGGTTATTTGTGGGGCCTGCCTGGTGTTTTTACATGAGTAGAATGTGTGCTTTTATTTAGAATGCATCTCTGGGTTATTTGTGGGGCATAGGAATTCGTTCTCCCCCCCCCCAAAAAAAATATAGTCCGACCCCCCACAAGGTCTGAGGGACAGTGGACCGGCCCTCTGCTGAAAAAGTTTCTTGAATCTTGGAAAGACAGAGGCCTTAGGGGTGGGTGGTTCTTGCGGTGGGAGACAGATCAACTGCCTATGCTGGATTTGATTGTACTCTTTGTGAAGGAGCTGCTACCCAGGGCCCAGGCTCTACCTGTGATCTAAAAAGAAGTATTTGCACATGCAGAAAGAAAGCCAGATTCTTGACTAAGACATTACTCTTATAATTGCTTTCCCAACCTTTAATAAACTCATCTGCTCCCTTCATTAAGCCTTCTATGTTTATAATCCAGAGAAATACTTTAGAGACATTGAAAGTTCTGCATGAGCTCAGCAGGATGTTGTCCTTATTTTTCACCGAAGAGCAAACCCACACAACTCTGTTGCATCCCAGATTTCAAAAGCAGTTTGCCATGCAGCATGGGGAAGGTGAGGGAGACACTGTAGTTCAGACACCCACAAAGCTTAATAATGGGGCATCTGGAACTAGTAACAGATTTCAACACACCCCTCTAGAGACAAAATTGACCAAATCAGGATTTCATTGACCTGGGACTCATGCATAGGATCATACCCAGAATCAAGCTAAAAATCATTAGCACCACCAGAAAGGTCTGAAGCTGGTTTGTAAGTTATCTGTTCAGTGCAATCCTGTGCATTTCTACTCAGAAGCGAGTTCCACTGAGATCAGTCGGTAGTATAGGACTGAAGTCTAAATGAAGTGATTCTAAACTGGGATGCATTTCCCATAAGCAACCTACGAGGGCTAAAATGTACACTTGATTGTCCAAACATCACATTCCACTTTCTATTAGCAGCTTTGAGAAATAATTCATTCTAGATTAAGAAGCACTCCTAATCTAGTGTCATGAGTGAAAACACCCTAAGAATAGTCTCTTAGGATCAGAAATGCAGCCAAGGGTATGATTTCACAGCGTTTCCAGAAACATCAAGGGACCAAAACTGAAAGTGATTAGTCCAAGAGGTTTCCATTACAGCAAGCACACATTTACGTAAATATTCCACGAGAGGCAAAAGACACAATAAGTTTCTCTCCGTGATTAAGCCCTGTCAAATAATGTTAAACTAGATGTAAGAATCTGCTTCAGACCAAATAGCATAACCAATACAGCACACCGGAATCGGCAGTGATTCTCCAGAGACACATATGCAGAGGCCTCTCTCAACACAAATACATGCTCAGTTTAAGAGGGAAACAGAATAATTAGCAAGTACCTGCTGTATCGTGGATCTAAGGGTGATCCCCAAGGGAAGAAAAAGCAATAACAGTCACATTCCTTATTAGACTCATTCACTTGATTTAGGCACTTATGACACCATTACACACCCACCCACCCACCCACATCCCTTTTCAAACAATTTCAGGGTATATTTCCCTAGCCAATGGCAATTCTCAAAATAGACTGTAGGCCTTGATCTTGCCTTCTGCAGACAATTTAAGAATGGGATTCTATGCTGAAATCCACTTGTTCTGGCAGAGCCCCATTGACTTAATCAGAGCTGTGCCAACAAAAACTTCACTTAGGATTACAGCCAGAACATACATTACATTGAATAACAATTCTTCAGTGGTTTTTCCTATTGCTTTGCCTCATACTTGTTCTTACAGTTTAATGTATGTTGCATGTTTTCACTTGGTTGCCTTTGAAAAATCACCTGCACCTCACATAACTAGATGTATTTGCACGTAATGCACACTGATAAAACCTTTGTGAAGCTTTTTTTAGTCTAAATATACATAAAACTAAATATTTCTCATACTTCACATTCCTAACACAGCAACTTCCTAACATGGAGAATTCACACACATTTTTTCAATCTCCCTACCCACCCTCAAAAAAGGAGACCAGTGTCACTTGAGGAGCTAAATTTTACATTCTACCCGCACACCTAAATAAATATAAGAAAGAGCAAATCAAGCACCTTTCCTCCAGTGAGATCTTTAAAGGAGAAAATGACAGTCACTTCTTGAAAAAGAGACACAAAAAGTGTTGTTGTTCTTGTTTACACTGCTGTGTTGATACCTGGTAGGTAGGTATTTGTTTCCAAGATAAATAATTTATGTTTGCTATGACTTGCAATACTGGCCTGCCCTTAGGCAACACCATAGCCCTGCTCTGTGCTGGGAGCCTCCTAGTCCCTCACCGTTTTGACATAATGTCCCAACATCACAGAAGTTAAGCACAAGTTGCTTTGCTGGGGGGGGGGGGGGAGAGTCCAATTTGTCTCGACATTCAGGACAAAACAAGTTTCCAGAGTTGCCAGACACAAACCTCCTTAAAACACAAGGCTCAGTGGAGACCAAGTATTTGTAACTCTCCTAAGCCTATGATCAGAAGTGTCCCTCTGGCAGCTCTTTCCACTCCCGTCTGTGTTATCCTGCTTTCTCCTGCTCAAATTACTCTCTCTTTCCATTTGCAGCACTCAGGGTGGCTACAGTTATGTGTGTGCCATGTTTAATGCTCACAGTGTCTTGCTTCAGGTCACTGTAGGAAACTTGCTTCTAACCACAGGTTAAACTCTGGTTTGCATTCACCTCCAGGATAAACCTACGCATGGAATAAGATGAGGGCACAGAATTCTGAAGCAATAAAGTGGATTGTACCACTTCAAACTACATGAGTGCGCAATTTTGAAAGCATTTTTTTTTTAAAGAAGCTTCCTACAAAGTGGGAAAACCCCTATAACATCAAAGATAAATTATCAACCCACTTTCTTGTTGTGCCAGTTTCCACTGGCAGGGAGATTTCAAAATAAGCATTTTAAAAAGTGATTCACAGCTACAACCTAAAACTATACAATCCATTCTTCCACCTCAGGTGGTACCACTATTGAATGTTAACGGCAGATCAGATGGTGCCCAGCAGCAAATGCTTGCTCATTCTTGCTAAAATCGGTCGTCACACATTAAAATGTACAGTAGGATTAAATGCCAAAGGGTAACTTCTGTTGAACATCATACAGGAAGCTCAAAAGCCTCGGATACCACCCCCCTTACACACATGCAGAAAGTCCTATGTTCTTCAACCCCTGACATCTCCAGTTAAAAGGCTCGGGTAGCGGTTGGTGGGAGAAGTTTCCCTGAGACCCTGACCCTGGATAGCAGCTTCTGCTAGTCAGATTAGACGGCCCTGGCCTAGATGGACAAATAAAAAAGCCCTGGTATAAAGGCAGCATCCTATGTCCCTAAGAAAGAACATACAATAATAATCAGATGCACAGGGAAGCGGGAGCCTTCCTGCTCTGCACCTGTGAGCTATCGCTACACCAAGGTCACAGAAACTTCTATCAGGCTGGGAAAGGAAACTGGACACTAGTTTCCGGCCAGATGATAACGTATCGGCCACTATCTTCTGAGCTGTAAAGCAATGCACAAACATGCAGACTTCTAGGAGCTACAGCATGTGAAATGGCCGTCTGTACAATTGCATGGTGCCTTGGGGGCAGACTCACACTATCCATTTGAAGCATATTCAATGCACACTGATAAAGCACATGACTTCCTCCACAGAATCCTGGGAACCATAGTCCCAGCACCCTTAACAAACTACAGTTCCCAAGAAACAATGAATTTTAAGTATGCTTTAAATATATACTGTGGATCTGCACGTGCATTTACCCTAGAGACAAAAGGCACACACCATTCATTTAACCATCTATAACCCTATACAGTGGTACCTTGGTTCTTGAACTTAATCTGTTCGGGAGTCCGTTCAACTCCCGAAACTGTTCAAAAACCAAGGCGTGGCTTCCGATTGGCTGCAGGAGCTTCCTGCACTCAATCGGAAGCCGTGGAAGCCACGTCGGAAGTTTGGCTTTTGGAAAACGTTCGCAAACCGGAACACTTATTTCCGGGTTTGCGGTGTTCAGGAGCCGGTTTGTTTGACAACTAAGCCGTTTGGGAACCAAGGTACCACCGTACACATATTATTAGAACTAATTGTAATAGAGTGCAACGGTGCTTACTCCAGGTAAGTGGGCGTAAGTTAGCAGCCCATCTACAGCCCATTTATCTGACGGACCAGGGCAGAAAAATAGGAAGGGAACCTGCAAAATAGTGGAAACATTTGGTGCATATCACCCTACACAGAACCTGCCAATGTTCTCCTATAGTCACCAAAGAGGCAGAAACCTCCAACAGACACAACCTCTGCAAAGAAAATCATGAGCTGTCATCCTGACATCTAGCGGCATGATACACAATTAAGAAAAATTCCCCCCTTTTTAGTCTAAACAGCAATATCATGTTTTATGCAGGGGCATTTAAGCAGCAGTCAAATCATCAGCATAATCATGGTGCAATGTTTAACTTACATGTGCTGGGAAGCATTTGGATAGAGCTCAGAGAACTGCGGCGCAGAGTCTTCAGGGCCATGGGGGGCCGCGTGACTGATCACCATCATTATAGGTCTATGGGGATACATCCTCTTAGACGTTTTGAAATAATTAATGCTGTCATTAGTGATTAAATCTGTGAAATAGTCCTGAAACAAACATTCAACACAAAAACAAGAATTGCCAAGTGCATCGCTTATACCAGACCATATCACAGTGCTTCATTCTGCTAGGGTGAGCTATGAAACAAATGCGATTTCTCTCAGGCTCCAGTTTCAAAAGCTGGGCTAAAGACGCAGACACGATTCCCAAAGACCAGAATTACAATTCCATTCCAAAGTCAAGTCTGTGCCCAGATGAACAGCTGTGTTCTGGGAAGGATTAGCAAACAGGATAGCAAGGGAGAACAGAGGCAAAAGGTGTCAAGGCAGAGCAAGAACAGAGGAAAAGGTGGCTTAAGCCAGTAAATTCAGAGACAAGGAAGGAACTGAACACAGGCCTTTCTGACCCAATTACAATACACTGATTCGGTACTGCAATAATGCACAAATGGAATACACTTTGTCTATTTTATGTACAATGTTTTTTTTAAGGTTATTACTTGGCCTTTTCAAAATGGCCTAGTTCAGGTGTAGCCATAGTTTAGTGTGTCAAGAGCAAGTCACAGTGACTCATACACTCCCCCTTCCGTTGGTGCAGCTGCAAGGAATTTCCCATTTACCATAGTTTAGAGTTTGTCCAAAGTGACATACAGTGATTGTTAGGCACGGTTGTTTAAACAAATGATAGTCATACTCAGAGCAGACCCACTGAAGTAAATGAATGTGAATACCTTAAGATTCACTTCATTTCAATGGATTTACTCTGGGTTGGACTAGCATTGGACACAACCCATAGCTAACAGTAAACAAGTTTGTTGATCTGCATGTGTTTAATGTGAAAGAGAAAATGCCTCTTTCCAGCCAGAAACCCGGTCAGATGGGTGGCGTATTATTATTATTATTATTATTATTATTATTATTATTATTATTATTAACAACTGCACCGAAGAAAGGAATTTGGGTAGTGCATGAGACCAAGGCTTGCAGCATATTGCTCTCAACACAATAAACAGTGATTTTGTGGAACTGCCCAAATGCAACCACTGGCTGAAAGCTGTCACTGAAAATGGCAAACCATGCTATGGCAACATAATGAGTTTACGAAAGAAGTGAGATCTGAACCAGGAATATCCACCTAGATCAAGCTTCCTCAAACTCGGCCTTCCAGATGTTTTGAGACTACAATTCCCATCATCCCTGACCAATGGTCCTGCTAGCTAGGGATCATGGGAGTTGTAGGCCAAAAACATCTGGAGGGCCGAGGTTGAGGAAGCCTAACCTAGATCATAGTTCTTGTTACAATAAGAATCATCCCGCTCATTTCTTAAGAGCTGTTGAAGTTCTCCTCCATTTGCCTTCTCTGGCATAAGAGCATTATTTGGAGATGGCTTTTTCAGTGATGACACCTTGACTTTAGAATGTCCTCTTAGAGAGGCACCCATATTGCAATCATTTTGGTGCAAGGTTAAAACATTTTAATTCACACTACCACTTAACATTGTCTAAGCCATCTCATACATAATGGTTTTAATTGCTTATTTGTTTACTTACTTACTTACTTACTTACTTACACACACACACACACAGTGTTTGTGTGCTGCCCTAGAATCAGATGAAGAGCAACTTATAAAATATTTTAAATAACTTTTAAAATGTGCACGAACACATCTAATCATCAGTGAGTCTTCTTTTTAAATTACAGAGTTTAGAGCAGCAGTGCAGCTGCTGTTGTCAAAGTAGTCCTTTGCCACCCCCCCACCAACACCCCTAGCTTAATGGAGAGCCAAGGTAGTAAAGTGAAAATCTGCAAGAAAGAGGAGGGAACAAAAAATGTAAAGATGAAAACTCAATAATTAAGCCACCTGCCAACTCTAAGCATTCCATTTTTGGCCCAACGAATGGGTGTGAGTTCCAAGACAATGTGTGCAGCTTCAAACACTTCCAGGCACGACTAATCAATCAAACGATGTGGATACAAATTCCTGAACAGCTGCAAAAGCAAACACTGCAAGGAGGCCAAGTGCATTTTGCACAACACTGTTGGGGCAACCCGAACAGCTGTGATCAGTTTCACCCCATCTCGAAGAACTTACAAATTAACTGACCCCATGGAACTCCCCAAATAACTCCTCAAACTCCTATAAATTCAAAATATGATTGAGGAGTGGCTATACAGTACAGTATTTAAAGGGAAAATTCACTGAAAGTATTCTACCCCTACCCCTGATTTCCAGCTAACTTCTCGCACCTGAAAACTCAACCAGCTTTTTGAGTTCCAGGGTGTTTTAAAAATGCAATAATTTTCTTAAAGTATTTTAATAAATGCATGTACTTCTTTTCTATAGAAAAAACTCTGAAGTGTACTAGAGAACACAAATCCTAATTAAATCACATTTAAGTTGAGGGGGGTGGGATCCATGACAAATTCACTGCAGCACTGAATGGCCTTACATTTTAAAGCAGTTCTAACCATACAGATCAGAACACAAGATTTAAGGCCATGGGTGGGCAGAAATCGAGGGATCTTGAACATTACATAAATTCTTCTAGCATGAAGAAAAAAAGGGGAGTTTTACAGATAGCACCTAATACTATGGAAACACGTCTGTGCCATACCTTTGCATAATCAAAGCCGTGCTTCTCTTTGAGGCCATTGCGACAAATAGTATAGTTATAGAAACGAGAGTTCTTGATTAATCCAACCCATTCTCGCCAGCCAGGAGGGATGTAGCTGCCATTGTATTCATTGAGGTATTTCCCGAAAAAAGCTGTGAAAAGAGAAAGGGGAAATGTAGGTTTGGTTGCACTCCTGGGCGTAGATCCTTGGTCTGGGTCACACCCAAAATTCATGGATGAATAGACATTTCTATTTATTTATTTTTCAAAGCAGTTTACAAACAGAAGTACAGTAGAAATACCAGGAAGTGCAGTAGATTGTAAGAATATGTTGATTAATTTACAGCAAACAATTGTGTTTTTTCTCCCCAAAGCCCACAGTTTAGACACAGCTAGAAACCTTATGTCTGAAGTATTATATCTTTAACTACACCTTTGTTAATTTAAGTAAGTGATGGGGAAAGCTCAGGCCCAGGGACCAAATGGCAACCTTCAGGCTTCTCTATTTATTTTATATTTCTTTATTACATTTTTATACCACCTTTATCTTCCAAGGATCTCAAGGTGGTACACATGGTTCTCTTCCTCCCCATTTCATCCTCACAACAACCCTGTGAGGTAGGTTAGGCTAAGGCAGGCATGTCCAAAGTCCGTTTCGGGGGCCTAATCCAGCCCGCTTGTCGATTTAATCCGGCCCCCGTGGCAGTATATATCCTGGGGTAAAATCCTTTAAAAAACTCAGCAACTTCAATCCTAAAAAAAGCTGAACAACTTTGGTCAGCCCTCACGCATGTTCATTTAATCAAATCTGGCCCTCTTTGAAAAAAGTTTGGGCACCCCTGGGCTAAGGGATGGTGCCTGGCCCAAGGTCACCCAGTGAGCTTGATGGTGGAGTGGGGATTTGAACCCACACCTCCCAGGTCCTAGTCCAACACTCTAACCATTACGCCACACTGGATCTCTACCTGACACCCAAAACAATCCCCTCTCCTTAGGCCTCAATCCTTAGTAGCCCTACTTTGCACCTTCCTTGTGTACCTGGCTGGAATATATCATTGAATTCTGACAATGCTTCTCGTTTGCCTAGATGGAGGATAGAGATGATTACATGAGTGTATGTAAAAACTAGCCCACTGTACAAAGGTAAAAATAATGTTCATTGCTCCGCCCACTTTTGCCTCTGGCTCCGCCCACCACAGGCTTGTGGCCTTTGGTAGATTGCCCAGAAGGAAATATAGCCTTCCGGCTGAAAAAGTTTCTCCACTCCCGGTATAAGTGCCTACTACAAGAGTATTGAGACAGGAATTCCTCATAGCGCTGCTCTTCTAAATGACTTTCCATGTGCAGACACAGTGATTCTCAGATTTCACCCACTTCCTAAGTGGCTGTAGCTTTAATTACCACATGGAGGGAAATGAAATAAAACCGCCTCGTCTTTTCAAACAGCCATTAATCTGGTGTTAATTCAATGAACCATATTCTTCTTGAGCTGAGGAAACATGGGGACATTTCCCTTCCAAATAGCAGATACCAGATTAGCCTGGGGAAATCCAGGTTCAAAGCTATAAGATCATAAGAACAGCCTGCTAGATCAGGCCAATGGCCATCCAGTCCAGCATCCTGTTCTCACAGTGGCCAGCCAGGTCCCTGTGGGAAACCAGTGAGCCGAACATGAGCCCAAGATTATTCACCCCTCCCATGGTTTCCATCAGAAGCACTGCTGTCTCCAATTGTGGAAATAGTGCATAGCCTTCATGGTTAGCAGCCATTGATAGTCCTCTCCTCCATCCGTACAAAAAAATCTACCTTATAGCTGAAGATAAAGGAGTGGACCACGTTCACTGCCCTGATGGGACAAAAATAAGTAATACATGCTCCCTTCAGGAGAGGCTGGATTTGTTGTGGACTGAAATTAGGACTTCCTGTCAAGACAAGTGGAGAAAAACTGACCCTAGCATCAAAACAAAATCATCATCATGATGTGATGGGGTTAACAATATAAATAATTTTTTGAACTAAAACAAAATGCCAAGTACTTAATTGTCAGGACAAAACACCTTTGTTCTTTAAATTCCTGCTTATTTCTCCAGCCCTTTTGTACTGTACAAACCACTTTGATTTCTTTCTTTGTTCTCATCATATCCAGTCCAATAAGAATCTCTTATTCCTACTATACTGCAAGAGTGGCCAGCACTGTGGAGGCCATGCAGCTGAGGGGCCAGCACTGTGGAGGCCATGCAGCCAAGGGGCCAGCACCGTGGAGGCCATGCAGCCGAGGGGCCAGCACTGTGGAGGCCATGTAGCTGCCCTCCCAGCACAGGCATTGGTGAAACATGGCTGGAGTGGGAGAAAGTGGCAGCCAGGTTGGGGCAGTGTGGAACTGATCCATCCATAAGAGGGTGATCTGTAAATATTTTCATAAATAAATAAATGCTGTATACCAAATCAATGATGGTGTAAAGACAGTCATCCTTTTACTTACATGAAAAAGAAAGTCACTTTCCCACTAGACAGCTTAAAAACAGGTAATAATGCACAGGACAGTGTACGAGTGCCTTGTGAGCAATAGGCCTAACCAGCATCCTGCATTGGGCTTTGAAATTTTCCACATTTGTAGTATTCTCTGTGGTTTTTTTCTTCTTTTACACTTGGCTCATTAAAACAAACAAAACCCTATCTACATGCTCCAACCGGTTGCAACTGTGAAGCTTTTTTCCTTGCTCATGTCTGAAATCTATTCATGATAGCCACAGGCAACATACATATTTAGAAACAGAAGCAATGAGAATTAGGAAGCCATTTCTGTTTGTATAATTAATAAAATACGAAGTACAGCTGAGTGAATAAAATGTCTCATTAAAAAGTAATATCATTTCAGGGAACATCTTTTCATTATTGTATCTAATGGTGCCCACAGGGATAATAGCAAAGATAAGTGTAGATTTTTGCATTTTAATGAGACAGATTTTATCTGCAATATTGGCAGTTTTGCTAACTGTTCCCAGGACACAGTGCCATTGTTTAAGCACATGTAACACACTTTGCCAGCTTAGAATAATGGCAGTCTCTTTGACTATGCCTAATTGAGCTTGTGTAAACAGCAATCCTTTGCAAGGTGAACAATTATTATACTTGATACCCAGACAATTAAGAAACATTTGGTGACAAATGAGGAATTGGTCAGGGAAGAATTACACTGCGCTTCCCTAAACTTGCTTTCCTTACATTTTCCTAAGCAGCTGATTGAGGAGTCTCAAAGGAAAGCATAAAATAAAATGGCATAGCTCAGTAATATCCTACGTTTAGCAGGGCTGTCCCTATCATTAGGAAGGAACACCAGGTGACAGGGGCCGAGTGGTGATAACTGGTGGTGAGGTGTTTGAGGATAGAGCTGTGTGCCGTGCAGCCTGCACTGTGCCCCCTAAGCTAGCCTGATGTCATGATATGCGGTGGATGACGTTGTCCCGGCAGCAATGCTGAAAGACTGAACTGCAAGTTTGGGCAATGTCTGTATCTGGAACTAGGTGGAGGCAGGGTCTACTCTGAGTGGAACTTAGTTGGCTACAATCCTAGAGTTTTTAAGACCTTCTTTGTTTGTTTTAGCCGCTAATGGGTCGTGGTTGCTTTTCCATGTAGTATGTTTCAAACGAAAGCTGACTTTCCAACGTCGTTCCAGTGCCTGCACACACAAGCCGCTTGTGATAATGTGTCTGATTCCCCAGGAGACCCTTTAATTGCAACACTCCTAAACACCGGCCTGCAGTTCTCATAATTGCTTCAATCACAGGCATACTCCTTTGAAACAAGTGCTTGTGTGTTTCTTTTTTAAAGTGACTTGCAGAAGCCACTCCATGCCCAAAAAACTCCCCAAGTTTGGCTTGCTCCAGCTATTTGCAGGGGCGTGACACAGGGGGATTCCTCTCCCCAGGGATTGCCCAACTAATTTCAATGGAGCTCTTGACATAAAAACAGAGAACACAATGGGCTCTGGATCAAAACATGTCCTTGGGGTCCTGCTTGTGGGTTTCCCACAGGATCTGGTTGGCCCCCGGGAGAACAGGATGCTGGGCTAGGTGAGCCATTGGCCTGACCCAGCAGGGTTCCTCTTACGTTCCCATGTTCAAAGCAGTGCTCTCCCCTCTTGCGATTCCCGCAACCAGGTAACGGAGAAAACAGAGCATACTAACAGAACAGAACAAATGCCAACATCCTTCAAGGAAGAGGCATTCAGTACTTGAGAGGCTATTTATGCCAAGCAGAGTTTATATAGCATAGCAACTGAATGGAGCTGTTGGGTGTATGTTAAGTTGAATAATGTAAGTTGGGAGGGAAAGAGCATCATAGAGAAAGAGATGCAGGAGGTCTGGACAGTGGAGAGGAGTTGGCGCTTGTAGAATATCGGCTAAGAGACTGAGCTACAAGTCCCTGGTTTGAATCTCACTTCTGCCATGAATTCAGTAGCTGGCTTAGGCAAGTCACTCTATCTCAGTTGCCCACCTGCAACCCTTACACAGTTGTGTAACAACATATGGTTTGCTAAGCATTTTGAACTCTTTTAAGTACTATATGATGCTTGAGTAGACTACTGCAGCTTTGTTCAATACAAGCTATTTTAGTGTTTCAGTTAAGTAAAAGCAATTATCCATGATCATCTGTGTATATACAGCTGTATGCCTGGTTGAGAGGTAGCCAATGGCTGCTCTCCAGATGCTGGCAGTGCCATTGGCTGTGCTGGCTGGCTGGGGCTGATAGGAACACCTACGTCCAGCTACAACTTTCTGGTAAGCTATGGCCATTCCTGGACCAAGATAGCCTTACTACAGTGTTCTATGCCCTAGTAACCTTACATCTTGATAACTGTAATAGTACTCTGCATGGAGGATTCATGGAGCATGCAGTTTTGCCGGTTATGGCCCTTTGATGTTGTTTCATACAGTCCCTTGAGACTTCTAATCTATTGGACAGCTGATTAGCTGTATTATGTCACTGTTGTTTGGAGCTGATAACCAAGTTCCTAAGATTTTAATAGTATTGCTCTTTATGTAGTATTGCTCTGTGAATTTTTCAAAAAATGAAGAACAGCTTAATAATGAAATAACAAATACAGTAGTACAACACAATATGCAAGCCACAGGTTCACCACCTGTGCTTTTAAGTATACAACTATTTTCTCAACAAAAGTTATGGCAGTGAGGACAAAACCAAACTAAAATCTAATAGTGTTCTAGTAAATAGTCCCCTGCATAAGTTGGCCTGCTTCATATGTTACAATGGGAACAATCTGTTATATTAATATGTAGTTTGTTTGTTTGTTTTATAATGGCAACAATCTGCTATATTAATAAGTGTTTTTCCACACAGGACATCATATGAAGATCCCATAACACTCAGGCCAGTTTAAACCATACAAGCAAAATGTCTTTCAGCCAAAATAAGACTTTTGCTAATGTGTTTACAATCGGCTTGAGCCACATTGGAGCTGATTTGCAAAGGGCTTCCCACTTAGAAGGCATCTGTATGGTATTTTTCCCCTCAGTGACAGCCATGTACCATAATGCATGAAACAGATCTCCAGTTCAAAGTGAAGTTTTTCTATCATTATAAGAGTTATAAAACAAAAAGGCTCCATGCATCGTTTGTCAAGTTATTCAGATCTGCCTTGGAAAAGTATTAAACCCCTTGTCACAGGTAGGAAAAGCATGGAGGAGGAGGAGGAGGAGGAGGAGGAGGAGGAGGAAGAAGAAGAAGAAGACGAAGAAGAAGAAGAAGAAGAAGAAGAAGAAGAAGAAGAAGAAGAAGGAAGAAGAAGAAGGTTGTTGTGACACATGCCTTCCAACAATAACCCTGATGGCATTTTAAAGAACATCAATAAAAAGCAAGGTTATTTTTTAATTCAAAGGTGGAATCTTACCAGTCCTATACCCAGTGTTGTTCAGATACACTGCAAAGGTACGTGGTTCATGCGTTGCTTGCCAGGAAGGAGAAGAACAATTTTCATTGTTGGTATAAACATTGTGGTTGTGAACATATTTTCCTGTCAACATCGAGGAACGAGATGGACAGCACATTGGGGTCGTTACAAATGCATTGACAAAAGTGGCACCTCCATTTTCCATTATCTTCCTGGTTTTATTCATCACTTGCAAAGAACCTAAAAAACAAGAAAGAGCTGTATCAGGAGTTATAGCTTATTGGATATCAACAAACACAGCTAGTACTCCTGCAGTGGAATCACACACGTGGCATTACCTTCAGGTAATACAGCCATGTGGATCATCCGTCTATAAATTTTCCAAATTCTATTTTCAACAAAATTAAATGTTTTACTTCACCAAAGATATTTGCCGCTACAAGGGTGCAAGCTGTGGTTGAAGAGGAGGTTTGTTCACAGAGGTTAAAGTTTCATTTTATGAAAAGTAAGATTTTAGTCTCCTGGAAGATACAAAGCATTGGTTCACGCATTGTGAAAAGCCATAGTTAAAAATAACCTATGGCTTACTGCGAACAAGCAGCTTATTAATACAGTTCTTCTCAATCATGCCCTCTTTGCTCCTCCCTTTTCCCAGCTGGAAAAGAACAAACGTCAGGGTTGGCTTAGCTTTGTGAGCAAATCAACACTCATAGTTTGGGAAATCACATGTGTGATGTCACCCTCTCCATCGCCCTCGCAAGCTGGCACCTCTGACAGTCAGACACCCCTATGCCAGCACTGGCTATACCTATTGGGGTGCAAGGAAATTCTTGCTAAAATAGCATCCTTTATGAGAACCTTACCCCCCCATCACCCTCACAAGCTGGTGCCTCTGATCCTAGGACTTCTTCTTCTTCTTTGGCAATCACTCGTAGCCAAGTAAGGTTGTCTTCCATGAACACAGTCTTAACAGTGAGTCCGTAAGTGACTGTGGAGGCCAGTTCTGGATCCACGGGTCCTTCCACAGTGGGGACAGAGGTTTCCAGGCAGGAGTTGATCAAGGTGAGGGTTTGCCAAATGTGCCTTCCTCTTAGCACGTTTCTCCCTTTCATCCTGAGTTTGAGCATCTTCAAGATCCATGACACCTTTGGTAAAGGCTGTTCTCCAATTGGAGCAGGCCAGTTTCCCAATTGTAGGTGTTTATCCTACATTTTTTTTTATCCTTGAGAGAGTTTGCCCCAAGTAAGTACAACCTATTCTCCAGAATACTGTAGAAATAACTGCATTCCTGAGAGGTCTTCTGTTGCAGCAATAATACGTAACAGGCATAAAAAGTCAACTTCAGTAATAATATCATTGTCCAGCTTATTATAAAGATGTGCGCAAATTGTATGAAATTAGCAGTGTAAAAGTAATAGAATTTTGAATGCACACTATGTATGGATATTGTGCATTATATAGTTTATTCACTAGGTAGCACCTGATATAATCATATTTGGGTGGATTCAGGGGTTTCCTATGGCTGTTCTCATTGGAGAAAGTCAGTAACAGTTCTTGTCAAGTTTCCTAAGTGGCTTCTCCTTTATGCTTCCATGATACAGTACTTCAAATGTTTAAATGCTGTTGGAAAATGGACCATTATTAGCAAAATTAGCTGCTGTTGACAGGCAGCTTCCTTCTTTTCCAGACATGACTTGCCACACACAATAATAGAAAGTGTTTCATTTAATCAGAGGTTGCTGAGTATTAACATATATTGATTCTGCAATGTACCTCTCAACAAAATAGGAATCAATTATCAAATGCAGTGAGAAAATTGATTCCACCCCCCACCCCCCCTTGGAGCAGGATTTACAAATCTGTCAAGTAAGTATAATAATGTGCTGGAAAGGCAAATATGTTAAGGATCATTTACAGAGCAGAAAGTGATCTTTAACAAACAACCAAAGACGACTGAGTGAAATTATGCAGTAAATTTTAACAGACTTACCGAGCTCCACGTCTTGGTCATCTGTGAGTACAAGGATAATGTTTGGCCTGATATTTTTCCGCTCCTGCTGGACACGTCCTCTGAACCTTGGGGATTTGACAGTAGTACAGTGGCTCCTTAACAGTTCAGTGCCAAGCACAGTCCATATAAATGCAATGCAATAATGATTCATTGTATCTGTCCAATGCTGCAGTTAAACCCTCGTGCAAATGCTTCTGTCCCTTAACTTTCAAGCTCTGGAGAATGAAAGGGATAAAAGGGGGTGGGGGGGGAGAGGAACGAATGAGAGAGAGAAACAAACAAACCTACTTTAAAGCTCAGCTTGCATTCGATTAAATATACATAAGACAGAACAGAAAACTGTTCTTATAGCTGGACGTTGCTTTTTGAAAATGATACCGATATTTTTCAACTGCAGTGCTCTTGGTTTTCCTTCTCCAATATTTAGCTATATTTTATGGTTTGCTGCAAAGCCATCTTCCAGAGATGCTTCTGTTTTCTTTACAGCTCATTATTTTCTATTATTATTATCATTCCACTTTATCTTGCTCAGGGCAACCCAAAGTGACTTGGGTTAGACTAGATGACGCTCGTGGCCCCTTCCAGCTCTACAAATCTATTATTCTATGACCTACAACCAAACAACTGATCCAGTAAAAAGCATTTTGAGCCTCTTTAGAAGAAGCCCTCTAAAAGTGGTGTTCAAATCCATAACCTCTTAATTCCCTGTCCAGCAGTATGTCTCTCATGTAGCATGGCAAATATCCTTTCCTGGGAGCATGGAAAGACAGAAGTCACTTAAATCCATCTCTCCTCATATACGGGGTTTCGGTGAGTACATGCCCTAATGGTTGGAAAGGCCCAGGTTTTCTTCAGAAAATCAGCAAAGCTAATGGGCTTGCCTTCTTCCCTTCAATAAACATTACTACGTTTCTTTCATCTCTTTTCCATTCAAGAGAGGTCCCGTCCCAAGGCACATGCAGAACAGCAGGGCTGTTTTGGTCCAACTCACCTGCACTTCTGAAGCAGAGATAAAGACATGGCTGTCGGCCGTAATCTCTAACATTATTTGACGCTGCTCTGTTTCGGTTTGCAACTTAACAGAGAGCTCATATTAAGTGACAGTCCAGATGATCCTACCCAGCACCGTGAAAGCCCATATCCCTGTCCCTCATCAATCAGCAGTGGGACTGAGCACATCATCTATAATGCACGACAACTCTAAGCAAGCGTTTGTCCCCAATTCTCCATTTCCAGATTCGGCTCACTGAGCCTATCAGAACCCCTTTCTCAATGGCTGTCAGTCAAGCAGCCCCACTATTGTATGCCCTAATGCAACCTCAGGAGGGGTCTCCTTGCTGTGGCAGACTTAAACCCACAACAGAAAATGATTGATGGGCTTTGTGACTAAAAAGGTTAGTCACTTACACTCCAGCATTCTCTGCTCCATTGGCAGAGGCTCCACCAAGCGATGGAAACTCGCGATAATACTAACTTAATGTGAAACTTAATTGGCCATATATTTTTATTTAAAAATACAGACAGGGCTTGAAGGCAGACGAAGTGCAAGGAGGCATGCTCCATGGGAAAGTCGGCTCGGAAAAGAGGTGACACCAGCCTTAATGAGAATGGAACACAACTCATCAGACAATCAGTCCTCCCACACCTGAGACTTCATATTTAGGCATGCAACATTAACTAGTAGGGGATAAATCAGCAGAACTAATTAAATGGAAGCATAGCATAGCAGAGAAGAGAAGGCAAAGGGGGTGGGGTGGGGATGGTCCCATCACTCATTTCAAAACACAAAGGAGGGATGCAATTCCTTAGGGAGAAATTTGACACAGACCACCAGCAATAAACATATATCTTTTAAATGCTGGATTTTTCTTTCTTTTCACACCCACTTATTACTTGAAACTTCACAACATATCCTTATAGACAGTGTCATGCATCTCACTCCTCGGGAGATAATTGCACCAGGAGAGTGTGAAGGTTTTTTGGTTTTTTTTAACGAAACAAGAAAACAAAAAACCTCCAAGCATCTGTAAGCAAAGAAATCCGGGCTCCATTGTCTGTGCATAAACATTCCAATCTCTGATTGACATCACAGCATAAAGGCAGTATGCTGGAGGATTCTGCATGCTAAGTTAAATGCTATGGCCCTGACTACATAACATTCAGATAAGTAGACTGGAAGTCAGTAATTAGTCTGAGCATGCTCTCTCTCTCTCCTTAAAAATATTTTGGTTTCCAAACATTTGCTCCAACTGGAGTATAGGATTATTGACCAATAAAGTATTTTTCTGCCTGATAACAGCAATGCCACTTACACATGGTGCAAAAGCTAAACAGAAATTTCTCCTGAGGATCCTCTTTAAAGTGCAGACCTCAGACTCCTCTCACATAAAGTCAAAAGAGGAGCATGTGGGAGTAGGAAAGAGAAAATGTGTAGCATTTCCTGGATCAGTTGCACTGCCTAGATAATTTTTCCAAATAGTGTTGTACCCAAACAGACCCAGGTTTTCTACAGCCCGGGGCAAGATGTGCTCTGGTGAGTCCCCTTGTCTATCAGCGAAGTTCGCCAGGATTTATTTGACGGTTGCAGCAAGCTGGATCTAGCCTGTCTTTTAATTTTCCACAATGCCCCCACAAAACAGCATTTCTCTGAAGCATTGTGTGCAATTTAGATGGCAGCTGCCCAGCACCACATGGACTGCTGGGCTGAAAAATATATAAATGGGGGGGGGGGCAAGTGTGGTGTCAGCCAGTGTAGAGCAGGGGTTAGAGTGCTGGAGTAGGACTTGGGAAACCTGGCAAGACCTAGGTTACAATACCTATCCTACTATTAAACCCATTGGGTGACCCAATCCCTATACTCTATTCCAATTTACGTTAACACTGTTATGGGAATAAAATGGGATGAGCAAGTTGGCAATCAAGCCACCTTTATTTCTCTGCAGAAAAGATGGGGAAGAACAGCAGCACAGTGGAAGAGCACCACCTTAAGGTCCACGAATAACAATAGTTTAAGGGCCCCGGGCCCCAAAGAAGCCAGATTATCATCCACAAGGGCCAGGGCTTTTCAGTGTTGGCTCCGACCTGGTGGAATGCTCTGTCCCATGACACTAGGGCCCTGCGGGACCTGATCTCCTTCCGCAGGGCCTATAAGACAGAGTTATTCTGCCTGGCCTTCAATCTAGCCTGATCCCCTATTCCTTTTTCCCCTTCCCTTTTTTTCTGAAGAAACCCTTCTGGGTCCCCACATTAAAATTTTTCCCTGGTCTCCCTACTGGCCTAGCAAGACTAATTTGGCCAGTTAGCCCTGGTGATCCCACTGATGTTTGTTTTTTATGCTGTTTTTAAAGTTGTTTTTAATCATTGTTTTGTATTTGTTGTTAGCCGGCCTGAGCCTGGTTTTTGGACCGGGAAGGGCGGGGTATAAATAAAAAATTATTATTATTATTATTATTATTATTATTATTATTATTATTAAATAACATCTCCAGGTGGAGGTGAGAATGTCCCCTGACTGACACCTTGGAAAGCCACTGCCGGTGTGAACAGTTCTGAGTTAGATGGACCTTTGGCCTTATTTAAGTTAAGGCAGCCTCCTATGCTAATATGATATAAATGTAATACATGTGTGTGAGGAGGGAAGAATCATGGTGGCAGGCTGCTCCTGCTCTAAATATATTCTAATCTACATGACTAGACACCTCTTGTGCAACCAGGGAACCTGAATAGGTATGGCTCCTGATGATGTAGAAGTATCATATATAATGCCCAGATGATGCCCAGGTATCATATATGATGTGCACTTCCCTATGCCCTTGTGCATTCATTTCCCTATTAGTTATCTGAAAAGGGCTTGGAGAGCTCAACAATCCCAACTACTCACTACATGGATTACCAGGTCCCCCTTGCGAGAGCACTTATTTATTCAAAGGCAACCTTTTAAAAAGCTGCCATCCTCTCACCGCCCGGCTTCTAGCTCCTGAAGGAAATGAAGCAACGAAACACCCCTGCAAAATCAGTGGGGATACAAGAACGTACTGTAGTGTTTGTGTTGGCTACTTTGCCCTAGTCTACAAGTGTCCTCAGAGACACTGCAATTTGTCTTTGAGAAACAGTCAAAAGCAAGAAAAATTAAAGAGAGGCCTTGTTCTTCACACATGGCAAGTGAACGTAAGGCATTGTGCAGTGTCCAAGGATCAAGAAGAGACTACAAGTTGCCTTTCTTCCATAAGGTAAATGAAAGCATATTGACTGCAAGTGAAAAATAAGCTACTTGGAGAAAGTATAAATATATTTTTGTACAGGCAGGCATGTAATCAGGTCTCCTAGATGGAATCAGCGGAGATGCATTTCGAATGTACCCCGTTTCCATATATATTCTGATCCTACACAAAATCAACTTTACAGCAAAAGTTACATGGAGCTATAAAATTGCGAAATCCATTTATCAAAGAAAAACTGTACAAAGAGATTGCTCAGCCTGCTTGACATTCTGTGATCCATTACAGTGTGTATCGTGTTTACAGTGTTTCCGGTTTTTACACCACATGCAAAAGATTGCACTTTATTCAATATGTACGCACGTGGGCATGATTGCTTTAGTCCAGTGATGACCAAAGGCTTTAGCCTGGGTGTTACATCTGTCTCTCCAAATAACATCGTTACAACCTCCCTTCATGTACAGCTTTTGGATCTGGACACACTACTCTCTGAAGCACTTTACTTTGGAAGCAGCATTGTCTGTGACTTTTGGACTGCTTTCATTCCACTAGGGAAGCACACAGGGAAATTTGTGCTCTAGTACAATCCATTGACAACGCAACAACTCTAAGGACCAATGTAGACATGGCCATGACATTAGATGCATGTGAACAACTGATGTGTATGTTCTTCCAAAATGTAAATAGCCACTAAGCAGCATCAAGATGTCAGCAGGTGGAGAGAAACAACACTTTCTCCACCACAATCTTGTCAAAAATTCCCGCCTCAAGCTGGGCTGAAAGCCCATGGGAGTTTCCCTTCCAATACAAATAGAAGCTTTTGGCATAAGTGATTAAAAAACAAAAATCTGGAACACAGTAAGAAAAAGACAAACTTCACTTCTTGCACCACAGTTCTGACCCTTCCAATTAATAGCTTACGTGGAATTAAAATGCTGTGGTGCCATTTAGTCCAAAGTGTCCTGCCTCCCACCCAAAACATGACAGCAGGTGCACTGACTTATAAGTGACGAAGTGATGTTTTATTAAAGCAGATTAACTGTACAGACATGGAAAGAGACAAATACAGTACAGAGCTCTTACAAGGCTAATGGCTAGCAGGAACAAGCCCTGGCAGGGCCAGGGTTCACAAGCTGAAGATCAGTAAAAAGCATTGCAAGACTGCACAGGAGCTGCAAAGTTGTTCCAACAAGTTTTCCCACCTATCCACCAAGCTTTTAAGCAGAGGCTGAGATGCCCAGCTACTCATGAGAATCCTCAGCTGTAAGTTTTAAACACTTTTCAGGCACCTACACTATAGAGCATACTGCAGTATTTGAATGTGGAAGTTATTGGACCATGTATCCCCAAATCCCAATCCCCCATAGGTTAAGAGAAGCTGTAGTTTGTGCACCCAGTGAACCTGGTAAAAGGCGCTTTTGACAACAGATGTCACCGAAGACTCAAGATCTTCTAAAGGAACTTTGAAAAGTGCAAACCTGATGGAGTAAGACACAACCCACAAATTGCAAATATAGCAACCACTTATCTACTGTTCATTGGAAAGCTGTAACAAAATCAATACCATCAGACTTCTGCGAAAGGCAAATAGGACAAGCATTTTTTTGATAATGTTTACTTACAAGTTGGCTTTCACCTGCCTGCAGAATTGGAATAATTCACTTCTATACTGACCATAAATAGCAAGAATTACATGAAGCTCTTGCTACTCCCTTTTTGGCGAACTTGAGCCTTAACTGCCTTAAAATATGGAAAGAAAGAAAGAAATGCAAAGCAACTTACAGTTTAATAAAACAAACCCTTTCTTGAAAAAGAATCTTGAGTAGTTTTATTTTCGCATCAGAACCAAAATAGTAAGACACGGAAACCCCATACCTTCAATTTAGAGATTAAAATTAGCTCCCACTAGTTAATCAATCCATCTTTAGATGACTAGTGTACCGACTGAAGCCTACCTACCTAATAATTGCCAAGGAATAATTTTGACATTCCTTATGTTGAATATGTTGGCGAGTTACAAATACAGAAGCTTCAGGATTAGTGTGTATGTGGTGGTGGTGAAATTCTTATTTATCCTGCTCAATTCACATACATCGTTTCCACTGATCTTCAATATATGTATCAGAGAGAGAATGAAATGCCACTGTATTTGAACAGGTGTACTTTTGAGTTTGGGTAGCCCATTTCATTAACAGTCCTGGAAACATAAGTTTTAGGGTGACCATATGCCCTGTGTTATGCATCTGAAAGAGTGGACTTTTTGAATGATTATCCAGTCTCAGTCCAAGTTTAAACAGGAAGACAAAAAGAGTTCACCTTGTCACTGAGTTCCTTATTATGGTGAGATGCATTGCATTGAGACCCCGGGTATAGGGCTGTATATAAATTCAATAAATAATAATAATAATTTCTATTTGAAATTGCAGTGATCATTTCTAAACATACATACATACATACATACATACATATACATTAGCATTTGCACATTGTTACTAAATCTGCATCCTGCATTTATCAACCATGGCATTATCAGCACCATATTCTAACCAATGGAGCTATCCAGGCTGACCCTAGTAAGATATATACCGTATTTTTCTGTATATAAGATGCCTCCATGTATAAGACACTCCCTATTTTGGGGGACTCAGAATAAAGAAAATGGGGGGGAGATGCATCCATGTATAAGGCGCCCCCTAATTTTTGACATTATTTTTTAGGGAAAAAACCTAGCCTTATACATGGGAAAATACGGTAATAAGAAGTCACATGAAATTTACTATAGAATTTTGGTCAAAAACAAATTAAAAGTTAAGGTGGTTTTTCTTCTAAAAGCATATGACAGTTGAAAAATGCTAGTTTTTGCACATACTCAATTTCAGGGTTTTATTAGAGTCCCTGGGAAAAAAGGTTTAAAAGTAGGCAACAATACTTTTCAAATACTGCACTTATATTGCAGGAAAACAAGCATAACAATCATTTCAGAAAATCGGGGCTAGCAGTCCAGTTTCCTATGGGAAAGCAAGCCTCTCAGCATGGAAAATGCATTTACAGTACAGCAAGTCGAGAACAGCAGGATCTACTGCCTCCTCTTAAAGGTTAATCCATTAATCTTAGTTGTAAAGCACTGGATTTATACTGAATACGAAGAATGCCATTAAATATCTAGGCCTAGCATTTATCTGTCTGATCTACAACGTATTTATCAGTCAATCAGAATTATTTGCTCACCTCTAAATATAATCTGCCTGCAATTATGATGTTTAACCCATGCTGGGGGATAAATTATCATACCCACCAACTATAATTTAGTCTAACTGCAGGCATAGGGATTTGTAACCTCATAAAAAGTACGTTGTAATTTAACAAAGTACATTCAGGGGATTTCTGCATAAACTTTTATGCAAGCATACATTCCTGCATAGGCACAAAAATGTAACACACGCTTTAATCCACCATAACCATAGTGTATATGCTAAGCAGCAACTTAAACTAGTCAAAAACTGCCAATTGTTTTAAAACTGGAGGAAACTTGTTCATTCCATTAGGCTGGTTTTGCCCATGTCTTCATTCCCAACCAGGTCCTGAGTAAAGAAATTATTTACTGTCAAATTTAGGCTTGGATCCAAAGAACCATGAACAGAAGGAGAAAATGAATTAGTGTTGTTCCATGGGCCCAGCAACTACAAGGCAGTAGGGGCTGCATTACAGTACAGTATAGGAAACCGAATAAGGAAACTGCAGCCTGCCATGTGTAACTTATTGGATTTGAAAACAAGCTCTTACAATGTCTTACAAAGAGAGCCTTTCTACTAACAGAAGAGTACGTACCGTGTTTCTCCTAAAATAAGACACCATCTTATATTTTTTCCCCTCAAAAAAACACAGTATGGCTTATTTTCGGGGGATGTCTTATTTTAACTGCTCCGCGTCGGTACGCAGCATAGCCACGCCTATCCAGGCCTTCTTAAGGGAGAGGCGCCGCGTCACTATGTCTTATTTTCGGGGTATGGCTTATATTTCACAAATGCGTAGAAATCCTGCTACGGCTTATTTTATGGCTATGTCTTATTTTAGGAGAAACAGGGTACCTTCAGATTAAATCCCCAGAATGTGAAGGTGGCAGCCACAGTTTAAGCAAGGCATAATTTCCATGACGACAGAAATTCTTTTAGAATAGAATAGAATAGAATAGAATAGAATAGAATAGAATATTTTATTGTCATTGTCCCCTTCGGGACAATTTTGCCAATCACCGTGATCATGGGAATTGCTGCAGGCATTCTCCTCCTCGCGTGGTGTCATGAACCAGCGCTCCGACTCCTCACTCTCAGGAGAAGAGGCCATAAATACGGAGGACTTAATGGACTGGGAGACAGATTGGCCTTCAGAATCAGCCATCAATTTCCATGCCTCATTGGGTGTTCCCTCACCAAAAGAGCCCATGATAACAGTACATCTCTAGCCTGAAGACTTCCAGAGACAACAGCCCCTTTAAGAGTAGAGGCTCCACTCCTCAGAGGCAGGGCAGAAGCAGAGGCTCAGTCTAAGTTTGCTGGTTGCTGCAGCAGCATGTAAGCCTGTCTTGTCTTCTGGCCTACACTCAACTCAGAGCTATCCAGGGTGCTGCCCACTTTGCTTATTTGCCTTGCTGGACCCTGCATAGCCTGACTATGCTTATCTGGACCTCCAATCTGCTTTGTTTGAGTGAGCTCACTTGAGGTGACCCCTGCTTTGCCTGCCCCTGCTCATCACCTCAGCTTGTTTGACTTTGCCCTGCAGGAACTTGATCTGACTATGTTCATTGGATCCTGAATGGAACCAGGCCAATTGGCCCTCCTGGACCCTCCTCTGAAGATCCCCTCCCTGTGAGTGGCAGTAAAAACACAACAATAATAAATTATATGACCATTTGCTGCCCTTTCATGGCACTCAAAGTGCCCAAAGTGTCCACTTCACTCTGACAAATGGCAGTGATGTAGATTTCCTAAAGAATAGAATAGGAATATTTTCTGGATTTTCCCCCTGGGAAAATTGTAATAATTTTTAGTTTGCATCTTTTCAAATGGCATAGAAAGTGATCCAATTTAGCATGTTTATTTGCATTTAGTAAACAAAGATACAAATTTAAAACAGCCAAGCTTGCATAATATCATATTTGCAGTTTGGCCTTCATGCATTGTTACTAATGACCTTACAAAATGGGGGAATAAATATTTGGGGGAAATTGCCCAAGAGTAGGTATGACTGGAGCTGGTGATAATCAAAATTACTGTAAGGCAAGGGTTTCTAAAAATTGTGTTTAATTGTTGTTGCATTATTGCACTTGATCTCCAAATTTCCAAAAGATCTAGAAGTACATAATTTTCAACCATGACGACTAAAATTACACCTATAAATCAAATCTGGACTGTACCTTATTTCTGCATGGGAGCAAAGAAATATTCAAAAAGGCTGGATTAAGACCACTCTTCTGTGCCAGTTAGTTTATAGGCCTCATCAAGAGTTTAAGTGTATCAAGCTTTAGGTTTATATTAACCATATGTGACATGAAATAATCCAAGTGAGAGTTCTAATACATCTTTCAGCAAAAAGGAGAGCTTTTACAAACAACTCTGATGTGAGCTTTTAACACACTTTTCCTAACTTTGTTTTCTCGCTGTCCAATTTGCTTTGTTTTAGAGGTTCATATTTCAACTCGCTGAGAATTGCACTTGCCACACAAAAGGATGTTGATATAATTAAGCCAGATGACGTGCCCCACAAGTAAAATCAGCCATTCATGAAAGCTGGTCACCAGAGGCCATTTCAAACAATGCTTATTTCAGGGTAATCTAAAGTAATCCCTTCTCTCTGCCGATTTGGTTTCCAGGCAGTCTTAAGCACATGTGTGCTTGCAAACAGGAGGCTTATTAAAACCTGATGTTATATTGGAGATTATTAAGGCAGTGTGCTCGTGATTGAATTCAGTGTCTATTGTCCTTCAGAGCTAAAATATCAGCTATGGATATGCTTATTAAAATGGAGATGTGTCATGATACATCCAGTGAGTTATTGTTAACTCATTAGGAAAAGTAACCCAGGATTCTAACTTTCAACTTTTTGGGGGGAAAAGCTAGTCTTGGCCCAATTTTAGCAGCTACCAGGAAATACATGACAAAAAACTTTTCAGATCTTTCCCAGCCATAAACAATGACCTTTGTGTTTATGGGAATTTAGGCTATTTTCACATCCTCTTTATAAACTGCATAGTTTTGCTGGGCCTCTGCTCAGCTGTGTAATACAACATTTAAAAATGGACTGTAAAAATTACCTATCTAGAATTCACTGAATCAGAAAAGAGTCTCAAGTCAGGATTATCAAAGCTTCAAGAAACGTAGACATCATTTTCATATTTGAACCAGAATCTTAGACATTATAAAATGTTGTTATCCTTTTTATTTGTTATCCATTTGTCCCCAGAATAGTCCGTAAGTCTTCAAAACAGTCCCATTTTCTATACCTTTATATATTATTTTAAAACTCTTTTAAAACTCTTTGACGGACCCTAATGGTCCATCAAATTCTTGGAAGAACATTTTTGTGACCTGTAATTGACCTGCTACAACAAACCCAAGAATGCGGCCTCCACAATGCTCATGTGCCAGGAGAAATAGCAGCATTCCAGAATCTGCATACCAGAATAATCAGACCAGGTGAAAAAACATCATGTTAGTCATTTAAAATGCTTTAGTAGATACAGCTTGTAAATACAGGTGCAGCTTAACTTACATTTGGGTCTGATCCTGCAAGAACTTAGACAAACAACCACCTAAGATCATTAGCCTGCCCAGAGAGATCACAGCTACACACCTGTTTCAATTTAAGCAGTTTGTCAGAGCATGTAAGTGCTTGATCCTAAGGCTTTTTGGGGCTGGAAATAAATGATTAGGATGGAAGCCATGCCCTTCCAGCTTCAATGGATTACGCCAGCGTTGCCAGCACAAATAGTTGGGATCAGAGTGCCAATCTATAATCTTTAAGCATTAAGAATTATTACATGCACAAACTATATATTTCAAATATAGGTAGGTGTGTGTGTGTACATGCCTTATCCTCACAGCTGTCCATGGAGGCACAGGTTAATTCTGTATCCAGGGCAGCAGTCTACCAGCTCCATCTGGTATGCAGGCTGAGACCCTACCTGCCCGCGGACTGTCTCGCCAGAGTGGTGCATGCTCTAGTTATCTCTCGCTTGGATTACTGCAATGCGCTCTACGTGGGGCTACCTTTGAAGGTGACCCGGAAACTACAACTAATCCAGAATGCGGCAGCTAGACTGGTGACTGGGAGCGGCCGCCGAGACCACATAACACCGGTCTTGAAAGACCTACATTGGCTCCCAGTACGTTTCCGAGCACAATTCAAAGTGTTGGTGCTGACCTTTAAAGCCCTAAATGGCTTTGGTCCAGTATACCTGAAGGAGCGTCTCCACCCCCATCGTTCAGCCCGGACACTGAGGTCCAGTGCCGAGGGCCTTCTGGCGGTTCCCTCACCACGAGAAGCCAAGTTACAGGGAACCAGGCAGAGGGCCTTCTCGGTAGTGGCGCCAGCCCTGTGGAACGCCCTCCCTTCAGATGTCAAAGATAACAACTATCAGACCTTTAGAAGACATCTGAAGGCAGCCCTGTTTAGGGAGGCTTTTAATGTTTAATAGATTACTGTATTTTAATGTTCTTTTGGAAGCCGCCCAGAGAGGCTGGGGAGACCCAGCCAGATGGGCGGGGTATAAATAATAAATTATTATTATTATTATTATTATTATTATTATTATTATTATTATTATTATTTTCAACTCTGCCGAATTTTAGGTAGAAGTCTTTCCCATCCCAGTCACCGGAGATCCATTTTAAGAGGTGGCGACAAGGATCCTCTGTAAGCAAAGTAGAGATGCTTTACCACTGGTTAAAGGTAAAGGGACCCCTGACCATTAGGTCCAGTCGCGGACGACTCTGGGGTTGTGGTGCTCATCTCGCTTTATTGGCCAAGGGAGCCGGCGTACAGCTTCCGGGTCATGTGGCCAGCATGACTAAGCCGCTTTTGGCGAAGCCAGAGCAGTGCACGGAAACACCATTTACCTTCCCGCTGCAGTGGTACCTATTTATCTACTTGCACTTTGACGTGCTTTCAAACTGCTAGGTTGGCAGGAGCAGGGACCGAGCAACGGGAGCTCACCCCATTGCGGGGATTTGAACCGCTGACCTTCTGATCAGCAAGCCCTAGGCTCTGTGGTTTAACCCACAGCACCACCCGCGTCCCTTAAGCTAATGGTTACATTTTATCAATTTACATTTCTAAAATGTCTGTCTACCCTTTCAACCTTCAAGCAAGTAAGTGCTCAGGGTGGCTTACTAATAAATATTTTATAAACCAAAACAAAATAAAAACAAAACATTTAAACATATGACTTAACCCAATGGTTTTTGTTCTCTACCATATACATCTAGTGAAGTTCAGACTGTTAAGGGTTCTCTACGATACTGACTTCCAGGCCCAATTTTTCTATAATATGGATTGGGAAACTGTTTTAGCACTGGGCGTGGGGGATTGGAAGCTTGAATTTGTTTTATTCTGGATTGTTTTATTTGATGTTTTAATGTGTTGTAAACTGCTTAGAGATTTTTCCCTTTAAAATATAAAGTGGTATAGAACTGAAATTATTATTAATAAGTAATAATAATAATAACAATAATAATAATAATCCCACCACAAAAAATGCCTAGACATTCTGTTGTGGAAGCTGTAACCTAGGTTTAAGGTGCCATTTCGCAATTAGCTTATATATCTGAGTTTCTAACACTGCTCAAAGCCGATGGCCAATTGGGATAGCCAGCACTGGGTTGCTCAGATCACCAGTCTAAGCATTAGACAGCTTCTTATTTATGTTTATAGTACCTGCTATAATGACATTAAAGATTCAGCACATTAGACTGCCTGCTAGCATTTTATGTTAGGACTTCGTGCACTATCATAGCAGCAGATGTATTCCCCATCACTGCTGCCTCCACAATGAACATCATGCCCACAGAACGCACTAAAAGTTCTCAAATCCCATCGCCCAAAATGCTCATGGCTTCCTGCCATGTTTCGAACCCATTTGCTTTGTTCCTAATTCAATACATGAACTGGCTTATGCACTTCAAAAATGTTTTGGTTATGTAGTCACATTTGCCATTATCGCAGGCTTTTAAACGCACATACTTTGCGTAACGACCATAAACTTAAGATCTGACTTCTTTTAAGATAGATGGAAGGGAAACGAAACATCTTGCCCATCTGACAAGCCATGGTATTTATTATTATGCTCTATGAAGTATTTTAATATGAGTGACTACAGAAGCAATGTGGTCTATCGCACAGTACACTGCTTGCTAATTATGCATGACATCAATTTTTGCAAGTATTACACACTGACCTCTGAAAGACTGAATTAATTTTACAATCAGGCTTGGATATCAGATTGCTGAAATGGTATTTAGCTTTTATTACTGCTCTGGCTCTTTATTCTCGGTCTCTCTGAAAGGGAAACAAATTCTCATGGAAAAAGACTCTTCGTCACTCCAAAACAACAGGACTCGGTTGGCATGTAAACGCTCCACCAGCATTTCCCACCTGTCAGTCACTGATATAGAACAGATACAGGCCAAGCCAAAAGATGCTGTCTGACAAGAAGAGTTTCTAAGGCTGCTTTCAAGAGTGATGCATGCATTTTGTCTAACAACCTTTTTAAAGGGGCTTTTGAATATGGCACAGACGATAATGAGAAGCAGCCATTTTCATTCAAAACGATACCCCCATCATTTGAATGCAATTAAGAATGACTTGGTTGGCATGCATTTTACTGTGCCATGGTACATTGGCAGTCTGGAAAATAAGCATTATCAGCACTTTTTTTCTGTTACAGAGTGATGTAGCACCTGTGCCATTGGAATCACGTCAGTGCAACACTTCCATGAGTGTGAAAGCATGAACATTTAAAAGTATATAATGCAAGCCAGCATGATGCCACATTAAATACACAGACACAGTCAGTGTTCAAGCATCATTCCACTGTACCAGGTACAAACTTATTAACACAGAGCCTCTTCCCTTTCAAAATTGCTTCACATAGATACCGGTATCTTCCAGACATGATCTACAATTTAGCCTCACCTGCTTCCCTCATAGTAATGGGCTCGCCATATCTCCTTGGATTTTTGGGCTTTGATAAAGTAGGTGACATCATGTGTGCTGTCAGTGAAAGGATTTGCACTTGAACAATTGAACCTCCTCTCCCCTCTCCCATGTGCCCCACACCTTCCCCAAATCTTCTCTGGAGGGTCAGGGAAACACCTAGAACTGATTGAGGGATGCCAGGGGAGAGAGAGAAGAAACTGTCATTGAACAAGTGTCA
This sequence comes from Darevskia mixta, assembly GCA_034641385.1. NCBI lineage: Eukaryota > Metazoa > Chordata > Lepidosauria > Squamata > Lacertidae > Darevskia > Darevskia mixta. The sequence continues at coordinate 4,709,443 of JAWWNH010000018.1, read as the reverse complement.
ATCTTGCTCTGATGCAAAGCATCTATGAGATACTGCCCTGTGCTTCCTCGTCACTCTTGGGCACGGTAATTAAAATAGCTGATTCGCGGTAGTCCTACAACAGTGACCTCATTTTCTTAAAAAGGCAAAAGTCATGTAACATTGCATTTCCATTTTGGCTGGTCTTCCATCAGGCCTATTCTGGAGCAGAGGGCCAGTCTGTATGAAAGAAAGGAGGCAACAACTGTCAGAGTTTATTTATTTTGCTTTAGACTGTAAAGGGCTGGTGGTAGTGGGTTCTCAAATCAGGGAGTGGGAATGAGACTAAAGCACCACTGCTACTGTTTGCCAGAAGAGGAAGTCTGCTGCACTTGGGCACCACCAATTCAGCTGGTTGAAAAAGGTACTGCACTTGCTGAGCTAGTGACACAAGAGGTCAAATTCTATAGAATCTGGCATCATTGTGATTCATTTATTTTATGCTTCTGGTCCAAAGGCACAGTAATAGGTAAATGGAATATTAAAAACAAAATATACAGTACAGTAAAATAGATGGGTCATTGGCCTGGTCCAGCAGGTTCTTGTCATGTTCTTAAAACCCTTCTAGACACATGTTCCTTAAGAGGACAAGCTCTTGGCCTCCCTCCTCTTCTCAACCTCAAATCCCAACTACAAACTGGAAAATAGGTAGGCCTATCACCAGTTAAGATAAGCTGGAACTCCTACAATTGATCAATTAAATATGCATTTAAGAAAAAAATACAGCAGTAATTTTAATTTAAAAAATACATCTGGTATCACAGCAATAATTATACCACCTGCAGTTTCTATAAAAAGTTCTATTAAAAATTATATTAGAAGTTAAAAAAATCTGCTGCTGCCTGATTAATGGAAGCCACTTTTGCAGACAGTCAAACAAAATGCTGTTAATTCATTAGATCAATCAAGTAAACACTGCAGCCCTAAAGGTAACAATGAACTTATTCATGGGGTTGCTGTGAAAACAAACACGATCAGGACTAAAAAATTCATTGTGCATTTAAATGATTTCACTATACAAATTATCAGCATCTTACGTCTATGGCAGAGGGTGTGTGTGTCTGTGTGAATGAATGAATGAATGAATGAGATAGAAGCATATGTCTCACCAATGATGCAGTTGGGTAATTTTAGACTTAAGAACAGACAAAGAGCCTGCTGGATCAGGTCCATCTGGTCCAGCATTCTGTTTTCACAGTGCTCAACCAGATGCCTATGGGAAGCCTGACAGTGGCATTCTCCCTACTTGTGACTTAATGCTCCTATGGAGGGTGGGGGTATAAAGGTTTTTTAATTCCACTTACTGCATATTGTAGCCAGTATTGAATTAGCTCTGCTGCTGGGTTTGGGGAACCTGTTCATTCTGCTGACTGGAAGCCTGGGTATCTGTCCCAAAGTCCTGCCCATATGACAACAGTGTGTGGAAGCACTAGCATTCCAACTATACAAGGTGTGTAGGTGTTATGAGGGGGAGAGAAATAGACCAACTCCCCTTACCTATTGGTTGTCCTCTGAAATATTGTTTTTAGAGGGCTAATGGGATGCATGACTTGACTCTAAAGGTGAAGGGAGAGGTAGGAATGGACTTCTGCAGTTCATTAATTTGGCAGCGTGTGCTGAGATATTTATAAAAGCACCATAGAGACCATACCCATAGGCTTACAAATCACATTCCCTCTCTCTTTCTCACACACCCTAAAAACCATGATGTCCCTTTCCTTGACTCTTCCTGCCTAGTTATCAGCTTTTGTAAGCTTTCACAACATAACCATTTCTTCCCTGAATCCCTCTCAGTGTCTCACCCAATTGTATGGCAATGGATACCTCTTCTAATCACTACCCATTCATTTTGGCTCCCGAATTGATCTTTTACCAAGGACTTTGACAGCTAATTATATTTATAAATAGTCCAGCTTGTGCTTTCATGATGAGCTCAAGGCATTTAATGCAAGGTACTCAGAGCAATTAAACATTTCATACCACCCTACTTCCTTCTTTCAACAAGAGGACATTACAGTACACCAGCAGCTCAAATCCTTCTGCAATAAGAGCACTTTTAACAACTGAATGTCCATTGCAGCCTCCTCTGCTTATGATCTCTACTGCCAAGGCAATAAGGCCAGCTTCCTATATGTGAAATTGCTTTCCTTTGTCCCTTGCTGCTGATGTAGTAAAAATAATTGCAGGATTAGGAAGGAAGCAATCTAGTTGTCCAGTGGTTTTTGGTCTTCACTTAATGCCTTTGATGTTTAACCTCCTGCTATAAGTAGGTGTCTTTCAGATAGACAATTAGTCACGTTCTGGCTGTGATAAAGCCAGCCACAGAAATCCCCTATACACCAAGATTTTATTTCTAAGAATTATTTAGCTACGCTAACTGTGTGCTACAAAAGTTCAGGTGTCAAGCACTTCATATCCCCAGTATCACTTGAGGAAATTAAGCATTTCTAGTTTCTGTAAGCAAAAATAGGAAATTGTCCACTGAGATACTGTCTTCCGTAAGGAGACTAAAACACCTTAAATTGTAATTAACTTTACAAAACATTATCTAAAGCATAATAGTTAATCCATGAAAAGTTGGGTTTCATTTTTAACCCAGAACAATCAAGGACTCTACATAGCGAAAGGATTTTTAGAATGCTGTAGTACTTAAAAAGTGCTTGAGAGGAATGCAAATTTAGTCTTAATGATTAACATTCAAACTAATGTTTTTATCCTGTAGATAGAAGGCACAGTGGTACACAAGAGTGGATTCTGCTACTCTGCAGTAACTATTTTTGTCTTTACAATAAAGATAGCTTCCATTTTGCTACACTGGCTGACATATTATGTGATGCTCAAAATACCTTTAGGAAGCTGCAAAGATGATAGTCATCTTTAGTGTGCATTTTGCCTTCTTCCTTTTCTGCCAAATTCTATACTATGCAACAGGTTAGCATGAAACAGTTGGCGTAAACAGACACTGCTGAACAACACCTGTCAATAGTGGTTGTAGCTGACAAAGTAGCAATGTGAACTGAGGCTCCACTGACACAACACTGTAGTGCATGTGAAACACTAGTACAACACTTCTTCTCATCCATCATGACACCTTTAAAAACCATAAGCCACATCTTAGCACTATTCAATTGTTTTTACACACATTTTGAGGCTGCACAAAGTAGCCATAACTCTGATGTCAGGTTTGCCAATGAGCTCCTCCTCCTGCTGCCCTGTGTACAATGCAAGTATCTGCAAGGATAGGACTTTTGCACACACAGCTTTGTGTGTGAAAGCTTCCATGCAATCTGGAACCCCCTATTGGTCAGGGTTCCAGATCGGGTAGAGGCCTTTACATATACAGCCGAACATGCAAACACCACCTCCCTGCAGTCATTCCAGCTACGGCTGCAGGCACCAGCCAGCATGCACAACCAAAGGGGCTTCACTACTTGGCATTGCCCTGCTTTCCACTCATGTATTGGTCTGACACTATGAGTAAAAGCTTATGAATAAGGACTGTGTATGCTTCTCTTCTGATAGCAAGCCTGCAATGAAGATACTGCAAGTAACCAAACTACATTTTTTATTAGATGCAAGGGGAAACCTTATACCTTTGCAAGCTTTCATTGTATTACTGTAAGTACCTTGCAGCCAAAAAGATTGAGCATGCTGATATAAAACTGTAGAAATGATAAATTAAGTAGTGTGGGGAAGAAGATGATCTCCACATTATTGGAGCTTGGAACTATTATTTGTCAGAAACAGTGTTTAGCTCAGAATGCAAAATTGCTATTTTTACGGTGAATGACTGATGCAATAATTGTAATGTTTAAACCTGTTTTTATACCTGTATATTCTATTGTTGCAGGATGAAGGGTGGGTAAGAAATATTATAAAATAAGCAAATAATGTTTAGGAGCTGGCATCCCTGTGTCATATTCAGTAGCAAGGAATTCACTGTGGACATCCCTGCCTCCAGGCTTCCCATAAAAAAAACTCTTGAGTTGTTTTGTAGAACATAACCCTGTTAAATAGGTCTGTTTAGAAACCACCCCTTTGCATAACTTGAATGGTTTAATTTTTACAGACAAAACAACCCCAAATTTTAGGAGAACAGAGACAGCCCCATGATGGCACAGAGCTGAAATATGGCTAAGTGTATACCATGATGTTAATGAATCTACATCTAACTTTATTTAGGGGGGAGGGAAGTATATAGTTTCTATATGAGCAAACAATAACATATTAATTCTTTCATAGAGAGTTGTACACATGATCAACCATACATATGGAAAACAGTTAACATATCCATTGAAACGTAAAAAAAGGTGAAACACCAGTTTAGGGGAAAAAGCAAGGGAACACAGCACATGATTCTTTCTCCAAAACAAGAGGAAATTGGAGTAGCTGGTGCCTCTAAATATCAATATGCAATGCATTTCAGTATTGTGATACAAGCAGGTTATATTGCACTAGAATAAATGAATATATACGTATTTCTTCCCCCTCCTCCTGAATGCCATGCCCTTTTGTGTGTAAACCTCTCTTTCAGAATCCTGGGAAAAAGAAATCAGCAATTATCCTCTCAAAGGTCACTTGGCAACTCAAACACCAAACCTCAGCCCGGTATTGGCTGCTTCAAACTCTGCGCAAGTCAGGCCACAACCATTTTCTTCCCTTCCTGTGACTCGTGTTGGTTTTATTTAATCAGCTTATGAGACCTCCCCGAGTTTTCCTGTGATGCACTATGCTAAACATCAAAAAGGTTTCTCCACCGCTGTTTTGTTTATAAAGGGAAAATAAAAGAATAGCCGTTTAATCATGCTGTGCAACAGCTCCAGTCTGAGCATTTTAAGACCCATAATTCCTTTTCCCCTCAACCCTCCCAGAAGAAAGTGTTAAATTATAAACACATGAGCCCCATTCTGTCCCCATTGAAAAACAGCAGGAAACTCCCGGTTCTTTTCAACAGGAACCTTAAAAGTATTACAGTAATCATGGAACATACAACAAGCCTTGGGTTTTTATGATTCAGAAATAACACTTCGGAAGCATGGGAGAGTTTGCTTATGGGACTAGGAGGAGCACTTCCTTAAAACCACCTCGACTACAGGCAGGATTTGGATCACATGACCAACTACACTTAGGCATCTTTGTGAATCAAGAAATGCAAAACTGCAAGGTTATTTTTTGAAACAGAGAGCTACATTAACTATGTATGCAAGTAGACCGCAGCCCTAACATTTTCAGGAAGGGAGTTTGAACAACTGAGGCAAAACATAATGATGAGAGATGAACTCTAAGGCCTCGTCAACAAATTAAAAATGAACAAATTGCCAGGTGATCCCAAGAATTCTTGAACAACTCAGATGTGAAGTGCTGATCTTCATAACAAAAATGTGTAACTTGCCCCTAAAATCAGCTTCCATACCTGATGGCTGGAAAGCTGCCAATGTAACAACAATTTTTTAAGAAGAAATCCAAGTGGTGTTGCAGGAAATTACAGGTGAGTTAGTTTAAAGTTTTTTCCAGTTAAAGTTGGTCAAAGGCAACATTAAAGATAAATAACCATGCATATATTCTTCTATACTATAGAATAAGTCTCTACTTAATCAACATCATGGTTTCTGCAAAGTAAGTCCTGTCACACTAAACTTTTTGAGTGTTAATATGCATGTGTTAATAGACAGAGGACAAGACGGTTGGACAGTGTTCTCGAAGCTACCAACATGAATCTGACCAAACTGAGGGAGGCAGTGGAAGACAGGAGTGCCTGGCGTGCTCTGGTCCATGGGGTCACAAAGAGTCGGACATGACTAAACAACAACAACAAGGCATGTGGATGGGGTGATCTGGTAGACATTGGATACTTGGGTGTTTCAAAAAGCTTTTGACAAATTTCCTCACCAAACTATGCTGGAATGTGGTAAGAGGACGGGATAAGCTAGAGATCTTTGAAAAACCGCAGCATTCAAGAAAAAGAATATAGGCTACAGTCCTACATCCATTTACCTAAGGAGCAAGCCTACTGAACTCAATGGGATTTTACTTCCAGCTGTAGGATTGTGCTGCTCATTTTGCTACCAGTCAGGGAAGTCCAGTACTTGATGCAGATATGATATACAACTTTTAAACATTTTATTGGAAACACCAAACCACCTAATTTTACTGAATTAAGACCATCCCACTAATTTTACAGAAAATTCTGAATTTTATTGAAAAGAGTTTACTCTTCTGCACAGACACAAAATCACCTCTCTTTACATTTTATGATCAATAAGGAGCAGACTACTTAGGCAGTTAAAATAAGTTCAATATTCCAGACTGTCTAGTAAAAGGTACATGAATTCCTTGGGGGGGGGGTCCCAGCTCAATGAAGCTATAGATTGCACTCTAGTAGAGGTTTTGTAATTCCCTCAGCTGCAAACTTAAGAGGCACACAGCCTCTCTTCTCAGGCAGACACTGCAGCATGCCAGCTTCACTGAATGCATGCTAAAGAGGACCCTCACCCACTCAGACATAGAAGCAGCCTGTCCTTACTTGCACCTTCTAATACCTGAAAACATGTAACCTTTGCTGCTGTTGAATAGTCCTGTCTAGCCCAGAGGCACGTTAAATGAGCTTCCTTCAGATGTATTTTGACACTGCCATTAATCTATAGCTTGTGAATTTAGCAGAACCACATAACCTTTTCGTTGCAACTCCAGACGGTTCATAGAAGACACCTTTTAATATTATTTAATATTATTTTAAGAGAAAGAGAAGAAACTGCAAATTGTTTAAGGCTTTTATATAATTCAGTAATTACACCTTGACCTACCATGTAAACCTGTGTTCTTTTTTGATGATGATGATGATGATACATAAGTGATACTCTACCTCTAGAAGGGGACTGCACTTTGAGCGGGGGGGGGGGGGAGGACGGACGACTTTCAGAGAAAAGGTTCTGTCTTGGGTTTCCACCAACTAAACCTTTTAGTGGTGGTACAGTGGTACCTCGAGTTACAAACGCCTCAGGTTAGAAACGCTTCAGGTTACAAACTCTGCTAACCTGGAAGAGTTACCTTGAGTTGAGAACTTTGCCCCAGGATGAGAACGGAAATCGTGTGCCGGAGGCGCAGCAGCAGCAAGAGGCCCCATTAGCGAAAGCACACCTCTAGTTAAGAACAGTTTCAGGTTAAGAACGGACCTCCGGAACGAATTAAGTTCATAACTAGAGGTACCACTGTATTTATTTAATGATGTTGATATCTTCTGGGCAGATTCATAAGGAAGCAGGTGGCCTTTTTAGGTACCATTTATAGGTAAGCATCAGCCTCCAGAATTGAGTCTGGAAATAAATAGGAAGGCAGTGCAATTGATGTTAGACTGGATAAATGAGGTCTAAAAAGAGTATGCTGGACAGCAACCTGTCTGCCGTATTTGCACTGCTGCGGTTTCCAAATGTTTTAAAGATTAAAGCAATGTACTATTTGTGTAGCTATCTAATCTAATTTGCCATTGGGGAGCATGTGCTTAGCATCATACTCTCCAACATGTCGCAGAGGAAAATTGGGGTTCTTGTATTTTGGGGCCATGCTACGACGTGAGTCACACGAAAACCTGGAGCCCTAGGTTTATTGCAGGGCTGTGCTCTCGCAGGAGCCAGGTGAGTTGTATGAGAGCATGCCCCCCCAAACAGGCATCTTTGGGGGCAGCACTCTTGCAGGAGCCAAAACAGGACATCCAAACAGAAGCCGGGATGGCTTCTGTAATTCTGTGATGTCCCGGAAGAGTTGAGGGTTATGGTATTACCAACTCTGCTTCTAGCCATCAAATACCAACAAATAAATTCTGCTCTCTTGTACTGTATATAAAAAAATGGTGTTTCCCTGCTATTTTATGGTAGCATATAAAATGTGGGGAAAGCACCTACTGAAACAAAGTGGGCTGCACAGAATACATACAGTCAGAGGTGGGCCCTCTGGCTGTTCCTTCTTCAAGCAGAGAGAGTCTTTTCAGTGGCCCTACACATCTCTTGCCCTCCTTTCCCCAATGCATTATGGATGCCTTCCTCTCCACTAAGCACACAATTGGTGCCCAAAATTCAAAAACTGAAATGCTGCAGATGGGATCCAACAGGAAAATTTAAGGACACTTCCAGTCATTTTGTTCCATTATTCTTACACATCAGGACAATGAACTTGTTGCAGAATTTGAGTGTGAAAATTAAAATAAAATAAAATAAAATAAAATAAAATAATTTATTATTTCTACCCGGCCCATCTGGCTGGGTTTCCCCAGCCACTCTGGGCGGCTTTCAACAGAACATTAAAAACAGAATAAAACTTCAAACATTAAAAACTTCAGATGTCTTCTAAAATGCTCGGGATGCTTCAATCTTGCAATTATATTAAAAATGCAGGCAAATTAATCTATTTAGAAAGGCACCTTTAATCACCAATAGGAGTGAGACACAAAGTACCAAGTCTTTATCTGCTTGATTATGCAGTAGCCTGAAATGGAGCCGCATTCCATCAAATGTACTCTATGCAGAAACTTTATGCAGAAACTTTAGCATGTGAACATTTAATCCTCTATATCCACTTTGCAATAATCAACATCATTTGCATTCTGGACTTTTAAGTTCCAAGCATCACCAAGTTGCCAGTGTAGGGCTGCATTGTTAGGTTTGATACCGATGTGGTTGATTCGTTTCATTCTGGGTTTGAGCCAGGAAAGGGATTTCATTCTCAGGATTTTTTCCATGTCCCAAATACAAGGCTGTAATCCTAATGATACTATAGGGTTCGCTTCATATTAGACAGCTTGAAATACAACAGTCCACGTTGATATCACGTTACTGGCAGGAGAGGCATGCAGCTGACTGAAAATACATTCTTCTTGATCACAGATTCAAGTATTCAGGGAGGAAAAACACCCTGACCACCTTGCAAAATAAGTTTTAAAAGGAGCATTCTGGGGGAAAAAACATTGTTTGAAACGTCTGGGTATCTAACTGTTAGGTAACCACAGCAATTCACCATTAAAGCACAATAAGACAACTGATATAGGCCGAACAGAAAGAGATTCTGGTAATATGGAACCTAAATACTAGAAGAGGTTTTCGGAATACTTCCAAGAATCTAATACTTAGATTTACTTGCTGAGAGGCAATGCGGGTATCATTTATAGATACTTCTTCATTATGGCTAGGGGGAGTTTCACCAAATCAGGGTACTTTCAGGTCACATAACAGCAAAGATCCATCTACTCCAGTATTCTGCTCTCACAGTGGCCAAGCGGAAGCCTATGAGCAAGAGGTGGTGAGAGCAGCATCCTTCCCATTTGCGATTCTCAACACCTGGCGTTCAAATACATACACGCAATCCTCGTTTTGGGCAGGGTGGATACGTTCCAGACCCTGACGCACATCAGCAGAGCCCATGTAAATGCTCTGTCCCCATCCCGCCCTTTTAGTGAATTTTTAGGGTCACTTCCAGGTTCAGCGCTTATGCACGCATGCGCAATCCTGCCTCAATCGGACCAACGTAAATTGATTGTTGCCTGTATTGCCTCCGATAGCGGGTGTAGAATATAGCCTTCAAGGCTATGCCATCAAGGCTAGTGAGCCCTTCCTATTCTCCATGAATTTGTCTAAATATCTAAATTCAGTTTGGTTTCGCTTTTAATACTTAATTTGCACTTCGCAGAACAATACTGAAACCAACATTTGTCAGAATTTTGCAATGCAGTTTCCCAACCATATAATGTGTATATGTCATGCGCATAAAATAACATTGTAACATTATAGCGGGGAAAGCATTAAGGTGCATTCTATTTGAAAACAAAATCTTTCAAAAATGTGTATAATTAGTAGAAATCCACATTGAAATAACAATGAATTTTCATGAGCCTTTAAAAAAATATATATTTGCAAACTGATGAGGAAATGTGGAGAAGTAGATAGGAAAAACGAGTAACTGAGAGAAATCAAAATCGACCTGTTTGCTCATCCTACCTTCAAAGAAAGAGTGAAGTGTTTTGTCAGCTTGCCCATACCTCTAAACACTTAAAATATATTTCATTAAAAAGCTGTACATGGAATATCTGCTGTCTTGGTGATTTAAGATATGCTCCTTTCAGATAGACTGGGTGAGGCTTTTGTGGGATGCAGCAGGTGCACTGTGACTGCACTATCGCCTTGAGTGAACAATATCACCTAATTCTCATTACCCAGAAGATTGTCAGAAAGCATCTACAAGGCATGGGAAACCTTTGGCTCTCCAGATATTGCTGAACCACAACTCCAATCAGCCCCAGCAAGCATGGCCAAGGATGATGAGAGTTGCAGTCCAGCAACATATGGAGGGTCAAAAGTTCCCCACACCTGACATTTACCTTTGGTTTTCTAGAAATAAGTACCAGTGGCATTAGTTGAAGAGAAACTAGACAGCAGATTAAAAGAGAGGTTCAACCACACGTCACCAATGTTTAGGTTCATGCTATAAGATGACTTGCTGATTCAAAGAAGCATGGGATGGCATGTTCATTTTTATTAAGTTTCTCATTTATGTGATTTATATATTTGGATTCATGTTTCTTTCAAGGATTTGGGTATCTGAGTATTAAATATATAAACACATCACACCAATCACTTTTCATTAAACCACACATTTTAATCTCTTTAATAGAGCCATCCTTTCAACAACTTCTTTAGTATTGCATTTGAGACTGCACTTCATCCTGCCTGTGTGGGTCCCTGCAGGTCTAACCCTGCAAAAAGATGGTTTGGCCACAACCCAACACAGGAGTTTAGTGTGTGCCAAGGTTATGAAAATCATTTAGCTAGTTTAGATGTTTATATTCCCATTTACTGATTCACCACAGTACACCAATTCCTTAGTTGAATAAGAAGTACTTAATGTTTGACAGGATGGAAATAGACTCGAGAAGATTTACTATTGTTTAATTATTAACTGTCAGGTGATCAGATCATGCCAATTGTGTTTCCTCCCCTTTTTTTTGGTCTAATTAATTAACCTGTGTAATGTTTGATTTTGGTGCCCTTTGAAGATTTGCTGCAGCCAACATGTCTGCAAATTTTCACAGCATTGAAATAAAGTCAGTTATGAGATATGATCAGCAAAAGGGAGGCAGGAAGAGTTTCTACTGTATGGCAATTTATACACCATATATCAACCTTCGCCAGCCTAGTTTCTACCAGATGCTTTAGACTACATCCCTCATAAACCCCATCCAACATGGGCAACAGTCAGGGACCATCGGAGCTGTAGTCCAAAAATCTGGAAGGCAGCCATTTGAGAGACGGTGTTACATACTTCCACCACAGCTCTCATTGCAGTGATGTGCAAAAATGGCTTATATATACATACATGCACCAGAATGTGGGACAATTTTATGTGTATCTGACTGAAAGGAATTTACTATGGGTATACAGCATCTACTTCAGGATGTTTATTCCAATGCATATCCAATTTACTCCTGAAGTTCCTAATCCAGCAATCATATGTATATAGAAGCCTATTGAGGTCTATGCACCACTTTCGCTGTATCAGGGTGCTTTATAAAAACCAACCCTTTCCCCATTGACAATTTCATGTCATAACTCAATCCAGATTAACAGTGCAATCCTCTACATGTCTGAGATTAAGTCTCACTGAGTTCAATGGGCTTCTTCCCAAATAAGTATGGGATTGTAGCCTAAAACAAATAAGAAAAGATAACTCAGTTAACTGGAGTTATTATTCTGATATAGAGAGTAAGAAATTTTGGATTTATAATTTTTATGCTTGTTCCAAACCAGTGGTTCTCCTTATTAAAATGCCCACTGTAAAATAGTCATGTGGCACACGGTGGGAAGTGCCTGTGTTCCCTTACCCTGCTGTTGCAAGAATTTGCTCATAGTGATTATATCTTTTTTAAAAATGTATCCAATCAAACTCTGCTGGGAGTTCATATTTTTCTGCCACTGTACTACTGCCAAGCACACTGCAGCTAATAAATTTTGGATCAACTTTGTGTAAGAACAAATAACTATTTGCATCATTTTATTAACACAGCATTAACCATTTCCCCCCTAAACACTAGAGCAGCTCCAAAAGGCGGAAATTTATACCTTTCCAACACAGACCATTTCACATGTATGAGCAAATTTTATAGGAGGCAAAGGCGAACAAATTAAATTTTCTTTAGAAAAAGATGTGTTTAACATTAATACATAGAACAAGCTATTAGGAGTTCTAGAAATAATGGCCAGTAATTTGGCCTAGAATAGTAGCGCTTCCCATCTTTTTAATGTAAAAAGTCTTCACATCTTGTTTCCTTTAATAACAACTGATAAAGATGAGGCTCTTGTCCCTTGCCAATATGTTCTACGTGTTCTAATAACTTTTTTTAAAGTAACCCAATCACTTGCAAATATTTCCCCTCATAATTCCCTTTTGTTCCATATGTTCCAGTGATGAAAAGCTAAACATCTTGAAGCCCTTTGCTGTAGAATGTCCAGAGCAAATTAAGACAGCATTCATCTGAAAACCCTGTAAGGCCCACTTTTATTGAGGAAAAAAAGCTGTCCTTGATATAAAAATTATTTTAGGAAACAATAAGTGCATTGGAAACCAGGCTAATGGAGATGTTCCAGAACTTTTTACCAAGTGCCTCAAATCTCATAATGGAGTTCATACTCAGATGTCTATGAAAGTATAGCTCTCTTTGCGGTTTTAGCCATACATGTCTACTCATAATGTGACTTGCTCTCACATAAGCATGTATACAGGATTGCAGTCCTAGTAATCCACAAGACAGGGACGCGGGTGGCGCTATGGGTTAAACCACAGAGCCTAGGGCTTGCCGATCAGAAGGTCGGCGGTTCGAATCCCCGGGATGGGATGAGCTCCTATTGCTTGGTCCCTGCTCCTGCCAACCTAGCAGTTCGAAAGCACGTCAAAGTGCAAGTAGATAAATAGGTACTGCTGCAGCGGGAAGGTAAACGGCGTTTCCGTGCGCTGCTCTGGTTCGCCAGAAGCGGCTTAGTCATGCTGGCCACATGACCTGGAAGCTGTACGCCGGCTCCTCGCCACAACCCCAGAGTCGGTCACGACTGGACCTAATGGTCAGGGGTCCCTTTACCTTTACCTTAATCCACAAGACAGCTTTGAGTGGCATGGGGAGTATTTCCTACCATTCAGATTTCAGCCCACACTGGTGTCATGACACAAATGGTGTTGAAACTTCAGCAGCATTGCTATTTCCCCTGCCACCAATGTCATACTAAAAGCCTGAGCATGTAAGAACCAACACTACAGCTTTTCCTCATGCCAGCTCTGCTCCAGGCTCAGCAGTGCCCCAAGGATGGACTCCTCACATAGGGTATAAGCCATAGGAAAGAAAGAACAAATTAAGGAGGTGGCATCAGTGACAATGGAAATTAAGAATTCTGGCTAGGCTGCCTGAGAATTCTTTTAAACAGGATCTGAGTTTTGCAAGTATCTATTAACATAAACCAGAATTTACAAAGATACCAAAAAATATATTGAACCTAGGAGTGGGCATGGTGGATCTCATCAATAAGAATGAATTTTCAAGGGGATTCTGGTGTTCCCAAGATGGAGAAGAACCCACCTTTAAGCAGAAAATAAAAATTTAATTTTGATTAAATGCAGCATAAACTAATATGGGGTGCAGCAGTCCCCATCCTTGCCCTAATCTCCTCTTCCTCATCATCATTATTTTTTCAGATTTATAAACTGGTTCACAGCATAAAGCCGTCAAAGCAGTGTACACAATAAAAACAGAAGAAAACACACAAATGCAAGCTCTAAACAACAAAATCAGTTCAAACGAGTAAACCATTCATACAAACAAAAGCTGTTCATCAGATATGAAGCTGATATTCTGTAAACAGCTGGGTTATACTTCAGGGGAAATCTTAAACAAAAATCTTCCGCAGGATAAATTTCATGAATTTGCCCGCTTATTCTGCTACTTCACATATCGGCAGCATCTATGGATTGACCTTTTACCGAATTCACGTCATGCTGACTTCATGTATGTACATTCTCATCTTCCTCCGGAACATTTCAGAAGTTCAAGACCTTGGAGATTTTAGCAAAACGTATTAAACAGCCTATGAAGTATAACGGAAACGTTACTTAAAGCAAGTCTGAGACTAGTAAAAAGAAAGCTCAGCCACTCCAATAAGTGGTGAGTCGGCAGTCCCAGGAGATATATAGAATGAAGCCAGAGATAGCTGGAAGTCAGATGTCTTGAAATATTTGTGTGTGTGTGTGTGTGTGACTATAATGGATTGCCAAAAGCGTGCATTTCATTATCAGCATCTCTACTGAAGAACAAGACCACAGATTTCCTGAAGCTACACATCTGGGGTAGACACACACCAACATTTATATGAGGAGTGAATAAAATTTTTCAGACAGAAGGAAGTGTTCCCTCGGGGGCAACCTTTTAGAGGCCGCATGCTGGTGCTGGACAGGGCCAGAGGCAAAAGTAGTCAGAGTAATGGATGTGAACCCTTCCATTATATACATATTCCAAGCACAGAGAAGCCAGGGTTTTCTCCAGCCTTGCCAACCCACATCTTTTCATCTTCTATCCAGACAAACAAGAAGAATGAGCACAGCTCAAGGACACTTCCCAGCGAAGCAAAAGCACTTGGAGAGAGTGAAGAGCAGGGCTAGGAAGGGTTGTTTCCTTGGGAGAAAGTGTGGCCTGGAGAGTCAAGGGCCAAATGGAGAGACTTAGAGAAGACATATTTGGCCCCAAGTCAGAGGTTCCACATCCTTGCTATATACTAGTTACAGGTAATACTACAACCAGACTTAACACGGACACTGGCACCAGAGCCTACAATAAACCCAGATGCCAACTTTGCTGCCACATACACCCGGACAACACCATTACTGGCCCCAACAACATCAAACATACCATCTCAGGACTATTTAATTGCTCATCGTCTCTTCAGCTCTCTATATTGGACAAACAGGCCAAACCCTACGCCAAAGGATAAATGGGCATAAATCTGACATCAGGAATCACAAGACAGAGAAACCAGTAGGAGAACACTTCAATCTCCCAGGTCATTCTATACAAGATCTCAAAGTAGCTGTCTTATTGCAAAGGAATTTCAGAAATAGACTGGAAAGAGAAGTTGCAATCGTCAAGGCACTTATTTCTGTACTGTTGATCCAAATAGAAATAATTTCCTGCATAATTTCCATTGTGCAATGTTACATTTTTGGAGATGTGTGTGCTGTATATGTATGTACATTGGGGTGGGGTTTACAGCTAGCATTTAAAGAGCCATTTGCTCAATATTGTAGATCTCTCCCTTCATTAACTTTATGAAAACAACATACAAAACTGAGACACCCAGGAAGGAAGTGTTGTCACTTTTTCAGTATGATCTGATGGAGGGTAATGAGCTCAAAATGGCATCTTCCTCTGCACAACGGTATCAGTATTTCTCTCAGTCACTGCCTTGTATTTCTGGCAAATTAGTTGCTTTCTCCACCAAGCAGCCAAGTATGGTCTCAGGGTTAGAAAAGGATGCTAACTAATGATGGTTTAAGTTTATGGCTAAAAATACTTTAAACCTGCATTATCAAATCTTCCCAGAAGCACACATACACACAATGCAACTTGCAAACTGTCAACTTCATAGTCACCACCTGCACTCTAAACATAGAATCTCAACTCACAGCCAGATAAAAAATTGTATTTTCAAAAAGCAGGATAAGGAACAATTCAACAAGAAAACCGCTGTCCAAAAAGCGATCCCATATGAGCAGCAGGTGGAGTGGAGTGGAGTGGCTAAGAATGAAGTACAAATCGTGAAGCTCCTGGTTTTGCCATGAACTCACTACGTGTTCTTAGGCTTTCTGACTCGGGAAACAGTGGAGAAGTGCGCCTTTGGGGATGAGGTTGGAAAGTTGCAGCGCCTGCTGTGGCTGTGGAGACTGATAAGGGAGAGACATGTTTTGTTACAGCTGGGGCAGATGAAGGCATCCGGTTGTGCTGCTGTAAATGCACTTTCTCCCAGCAGTCATTTCTCCTCTGGTCACTGCTATGGATACACAACTTGACTGCCTGCCTCCAGGCACTGTGGTCGTCTGCAAGGGATTCCCACATGGTGGGGTTGATGTTGTCAGACTTTGTGTCATGTTTGCAGACATATTTGTAACACACAGCTGGTCTGTGGTGCCAGAAGCCAGCTCCCTGTAGAGCAGGTGCTTGGGGATCCTGCCATCTTCCATTCTGTGGACATGACCGAACCAGCACAGATGTCGCTGAGGCGGGAGTGCGAACATGCTGGGAATGTGGGCTTGGGAGAGCACATCTTTGTTTGGAATTCTGTCCTGTGCCCCAAATCCTCCTGATGCAGTGCATGTGGAAGGCATTGAGGCATCGTTCCTGGCAGTTGTAAGTTGCCCACGACCAGGACCGGTGCTAGGGATTTTGGCGCCCTAGGCGAGGGGGCGGGCCACGTGACCCATTGCGCATGACGTACGGTGCCCCGCCCCCTGCCCGCCCAGGCGCCCCGCGCTGCCGCGGTTTTCGCCGCTGGTTGGGGCGGCACCGGGCGGCGGCAGGGGGCGAGGGGCAGGCTGGCCAGCGCCCCCTCCATTTTGGCACCCCCGCTGTCGCGGTTTTCGCCCCAAGCTGCTTGCTCTGCCGCTGGTTGGGGCGGCACCAGGTGGCAGCGGGGTGCGGGGGGCAGGCTGGCCAGCGCCCCCTCCATTTTGGCGCCCTAGGCAACTGCCTAGTTCGCCTTAATGGACGCGCCGGCCCTGCCCACGGCTCTTTTTACTAGTCTCAGACTTGCATTAAGTAACATTTGTGTTATACTTCATAGGCTTTTTAATATATTTTGCTAAAATCTCCAAGGTTTAGAACCTTTGAAATGTCTTGAAGAGCACCACATTGGCTACCGCTGTGTTAAAGTATGTATGCAAGAGCACTGAAACACACAGTGCTTTGGGAATGCTAAACGACTTGTTTTGGGTTGCATTTTTTTTAAAAAACATGTAGATGTTCTTTTATTTTTCCAATGAGGCTTTAAACTTTCTTCCGAAATTGAAAACATGCTTCCTTCAGTTTGTATTCATTTATATTAATTAAGACTGCAGCTTTTATGTTAGAGCAACAATAGTGGGACATTTGCAATGTATTTCTAAACAGTTAGATACAAATTAATGCAATGGTGGTGGTAGCCTTAAGCAAATTTCTTAATAAACAGTTGCTATTTAGTGTTGAATAAGTGGCTTAAGAGGGTAATTAGAGACATGTTTAGGAGTCTTAATTTAATGAATTGCACCACAAATACGTCTCCAAGCATAAGCATAGGCTTTTTTTCCAAGCATTGTTTAAATTCTTACAGATACTGAAGCTAAATAAAAAGGAATACAATACAGAAGTATTCCAAGTTGGGGGAAATCATGCATTTTACTTACACTATGGTAACATTCCATTAGCATCCCACAAATATCGGTTGCCACTGTTTTACTGTGGAATGTTTTACCTAACAGGAAGAAATGGATTACTTAAAACACACACACACAACACACACCCTGAGTGGCATCTTAGGCCACCCAAGACTGAGGATGTTTAAAGACATTGTGTTCTTTCCCTTATTCTTCAAAGATGGACAAAGCAGTTTGCAGACTAGTAGCAGTCTTCCCCCCCCCAAAGACCACTCAGCTATGTTCTAATTATTCTTGATAATTACACAAATTCCTAAGAAATGTATAACCTATTACCTTTTCTTAGTTTCACATGCAACAATACTGTAAGGATACTTGAGGAATTCAGTCTTTGGAAACACCAAAGGATGGCAAACCTGTGGCCCCCGAGATGTTGATGAACTACAACTCCCATAATCTCTGACAACCAACGATTCTGATTGGGGCTCATAGGAGTTGGAGTCCGTCGACACCTGAAAGGCCACTCAGGTTCCCCTATCACCATATGCTTTTCATAGGTAACTTCTCCCTCCAGTAGCTAAGCAAACCTTGAGCTACAAAATCTGTGAGATCACCCATAAGGAACATAGAATTATACCCAGTGCTAGTCATACACAGAGCAAACATAGCTAACTTTGGTCCATTAATTTAAGTGGGTCTACTCTGAGTAAGGGACACGGGTGGCACTGTGGGTTAAACCACAGAGCCTAGGGCTTGCCGATCAGAAGGTTGGCGGTTCGAATCCCCGCGATGGGGTGAGCTCCCGTTGCTCAGTCCCCTGCTCCTGCCAACCTAGCAGAACCACGTCAAAGTGCAAGTAGATAGATAGGTACCGCTCCGGCGGGAAGGTAAACGGCATTTCCGTGCGCTGCTCTGGTTCGCCAGAAGCGGTTTAGTCATGCTGGCTACATGACCTGGAAGCTGTACACCGGCTCCCTCGGCCAATAAAGCGAGATGAGCGCTGCAACCCCAGAGTTGGTCACAACTGGACCTAATGGTCAGGAGTCCCTTTACATTTACTCTGAGTAAAAGTTAGTGGGATGCAACCGGTAACCTGAATTGCAAGTTAGTGAGTAAAAGTTAGTGGGATGCAACTGACAACCTGACAGGTATCGTGTGGACAATAGGAATCTAATTACTTGTGAGAAAGTTCATTTAAAAAACACCTTACAGTGCAATACTAGCCTTGTCTACTCAGAAACAAGTCCTATTGAATTCATGTCCAGATAATTCAAATTGAATTATGTCCAGATAAGTGGGATTAGGATTTCAGCCTTAGTTTACTTTTAAAATATCAAGCAATATTTATATAACAAGATACGCTATGAGAGCACAGAACATATGCAAAAAAAAACCCTCAGTACTGAGAGTTGCAATAAGCAAAACCACATTTTCAAAGCTATCTAAGGATTCTTAAGGAGCTATCCCTTCTTATCAAAATGATTTCTCTATGTCCCAAAGAAGAAGGAACAAGCTAAGATGATAAGGAGACAATGTGTTAAAAGCCTTATTTTTTTCTGAATTAGTTTTAAATATTTATACTCATACAAGTCAATCATATTTTTTTAAACATAGCTTGGATCATCACTCTTAAATAATGAGCTGTCCCAGCTCTAGTTTCATCATTTACATGTCAGTATTTCATAAACAATGAGTTTCCACTAAGGCTCAATACAAAACAATTGACTTTAGGTCAGGTTTGAATTCCCTACCTGTGACCCCTGATAGTATAACTGCTTTGAAGCTGCCAAAATGTTTTCTCTACATGTTCATGTTCTCATGTTAGCCAACAAAGTTAACAATACTAGCTTAACCAAACTTCCTCCCCCTTAAAAAGACTCTTCTGGAGACAGACAGCAATAAAGCAACTAAAATGCAGATGAGCCAGTAAGTAAAATAATAATTAGAAAACACTAAGCTAAGAGGAAACAGCTAGCAGAAAAGGGGGGGGGGAGAGAAAGCTTAATATCAGAGTGAAAATAGCAATCCAATTATAAAGCAAATATTACCAGACAGGCTATATAAGCAACATGAATTTGCAAAGATTATTTTAAACTAAGTGAAATTATGTTTGAATTACTAGAGCAGAGACATCGGAGATCACAGCTAATCTATTTTTCTCTAATATCCATGACTCCCTCCCTCTTGTCCTATACAAAAGGACTTGATCCCCATCTCTAATGTGAAGATCTGAACTTAGCTATCCATGAGATTTTGCATTTTGTCGAGTATTGCACCATGGTTCTTGGAGGTTTTTTTTTTGTGTGTGTGTGTGTGTGTGTGTGTGTGTGTGTGTGTGTGTGTGTTATTTAAATGTGTTTTTTGAGAGAAAAGGGGTTTCCCATCCTTCAAAATGTTATTGTCTCTGGTTAAGCCACAAGACTCCTGTCCCCAGTTCTTGTGCACACACATTCTGTGGTATATACTGTTATCTTTGTATATTTTTACACTTACCAAGGCTGCAATCCTAAGTCTGCTTATCTAAAAGTCCCATGGAACTCAATAGACATCCTTCTGAGTAGGCATGTTAGAAGTTTACACACATACATCACACTCGCACACACCCCTCTCTAGCTGTGTAGAAGTAAAAACCTGAATGTATAACCTGTGTCCTTGCATATGTCCCATTTTCGGGGAAGACTTCATCACCCACACTGTAGGTTGCTGCCTGCTCCCTAGGTCAAGATTTAGTGCAAAAATGATGGCATCGTGGAAACTAAGGAGAACACTGATTCTCAACTTGTTGCTTTCCCTCCTTTTAGCTTGCATCAGAATCCAAATTGTCTCTGGTTAGTCCCTTGAAAAAATTGATTTGCTTACCTTGTCTGCAGTTTGAAAGAAGGGAACTGTAAAACATGAGTCCTGACGCGGATGCTCAGCTGTTGGGAGAAGCAAAGTTAACTGTGAGTAAATACTGTATGTGCTCTTTAAAAAAATGTTTTTTAACTCAACTTTTTAAAGCATTTTAGGACAGCTTCATTTATTTAAACATTAAATTATTTAAACATAAAAGGGTACGTAAACATTTGCAATACAAGACAGAGAGAATGCTGGGATGTGAACATGGGAAGTCAGGGTCAATGTCCACCTTATCCATGAACTCTTTAGATGTCTACAGGCCATTTATTTTAAAGCAATCATAAACCACTTAATATATATTTTAAAATAAATAAATTTCTTAAGTGGTGAGCCTCAGACAGGTGTATTTCCCAGTCCTACCTGGAGATGTCAGGAACTGAACCTGACTCCTCCTGCACATAAAACAGTTGCCCAGTCACTGTGCTGCCGAAACTGAAACCCTGCACCAGATCTTGACCATCATCACAAAGTGCGTGCCAAGCTACATAAATAATGGCATCTGCATAATACTTACTACGGAATTATAGTAGCGACATGCTGACCAAATCAGAGTATTTCTTCTTTTAAAACCCAATGGGACAGTCATGGCATTTAGCTGTCATCACAAGCTGTCATGGACAGCATTTGTTAAGGATTGCAGATTGGCAGAAATAATGTCTTCCACTCCCAGTGAAAAAGTATAAAGGAATTGAAATCTTGCATTTGCAACAAAGCCCAGTCACAAAATATTCTCAATTCGACCTTTTTACTCCAATGTTGCACATCAAAGCAAGAAGCACATAGATAACATTAACATATTTACTGTGAGGTGCTTTGGACTATGGAACAGGACTAGAGATTTATAAAACAATTATGAAATATTTGGCCATAAAATTAATCCAGACTGCAGAAATGTGAGGCTAGTCGGAATTTGAGTGGCTCCTATTTAGGCTAAATAGGCAGGTTAAGTAAAATGATGATAAATGTCTAGATATTATGCAGAAGCCTTATCACATATTGTTTCATTGTAAGTATCTGGTATGCTTAGAAATCTTTCAGAGAAAGTTTCTAGGAAATGAGCCAAGTATAACTTAGTATGGAGCATAACAAAAAGGGGAGTTTGGGAGTGCCTTGAGATAAGATCTTTATAACAGAGAAGTCAAAGCTTTTAAGGGAATAAATTATTTAATGACTTTGAATTCGGTATAAAAGTTTGACTGAGAGCCTATTGGATGAAGAGACTTTATTCCACAGGTCAGAATAATGCAAGAGGACCACACAGCCCAAGAGCTCTGGGGTTTTTTTACATCTACCAAAGAAAACAACAACAAAACTTTCCAAGCCCTTTGAACCTTTGCTTGATTTTTTTTATTTATTTAAAATAATGTCTACCTCACTTTTTGCCCCGAAAGGCTGGTTCCAGATGAAAAAACACTAGAATAAAATTAGAATATTGAGATAAAAGAAATACAGTATCTCAATCAGTATTCGGTAGGGCTGTTAGGGTCAGGTGTTTTTGTTGTTGTTTAAAAAACCTCTTCACAACAGGAGTTGAAGGCAGATTAAAAGAACATTTATGCCATCCAAAGAAGTGGGGAAAATAAAACATCTTTTGGAAAGGAGAGGGATAATCTGGTGCCGCTGCCAAAGCGAGCTGTCCCCCAACCAAGCACATCAGTGAAGATGGTGGAACATGAACGGGATCTTCAGATGCTTAATGCAGTGAATATGCAGATCCATGCGGGAAGAGAGGGTATTTCAGAAAGCCTGGCCCCAAAGCCATTTAGGACTCTTTAGGTAGCAAACACCACTTTGAATTGTGAACTGAAATTAATTGGGACCAGAGCTAATGAAAAAGAACTGATATAATATATGCATACTAAGCAGTGAACACCAAAACTACGCTAGATGCTACATTTTTAATAGTTCTTTGTAACACTCTTCAAGGACAGCCCCAAACAGAGTGCATTGCAGTAGTCCAACCTAGATCTAACCAGGAGTGATACAACAGCCAGAACTACATGATCCAGACCTACTATTCAAAAAGCACTTGAGTCTTGTCTGGATTAAACTTCAATTTATTAGCTTACATTCAGTCCATTGAGCCCAGACAACAGTTCAGGATTACCACAGCGATAGAGATGATAGATGATAGATAGATGATAGATAGAGATAGATAGATAGATAGATAGATAGATAGATAGATAGATAGATAGATAGATAGATATGGGTATCACCTATATATTGATGATACCCAACTCCCAATCACCAGATGACTCTTCCGTCAGTGGTTTCATGAAGACAATAAAAAGGTTTGGGGACAAAACAGAACCCCATGGAACCACATAGGTGAAAGAACTAATGTTCATAACATTTGGACTCTTTGCCCTGTGGTCACGTCAACATGACCATACTGAAGCTTACAAGCTAGCACAGAGATTTATTCCCATTGCTGATATGGCAATGGAACTGCTCTCATTTCTAAGCAGAATGAATTACTATACTGTTGGTAAAGAAAGACTGTCAACTATCCCATAAGAGATGCACGACTGCACACTCATGTGGTACAGGAATAGAGCTAACAGTTGCGAAAAGAACATGAGGGCACCGGCTCTGCCCACAGACACCAGCTGCAATAGATAATTCACAGGGCTTTAATCCACACACCTCTTTCGTAGCATGAAACAAGGACTCCCCACCCCCGCCACTTCATGATGACTCTTCCTGGTTCAGACCAAGTACCCATCTAGCCCAACCTTCTGCTTCCTCTAGTAGCCGAGCAAACACTTCCAGGATCGCAACAAGTAAAGCTTGTAGGTGGGTCCACCTTCCCTTACAGAGATGTACAGAGATCTGTGAACATGGAAGCCTCACTGGCATAGGCATGGTTAATGGAGGGTTGGGCTAATTCGTTTTTAGAAAGGGTGTAGGAGACAGTGGTCTTCACTATGTCTTGTGGATGTACTAACTGCTTCAGAGTGGTACAGAGTGGAGACCATGCTAGGGTCACATACCTCAGTGCAACAACTAAACGTCAGAGTGTGCCTTGAACTACAGAGGTCGTATTGGAAGGGCTGTAATAAAGTCAGTGCAGACTTTGAGCATTACTACTACTTTTCCAGTCCCATCAAGAAGCAAATCTTATCAGTAGCAGCCTTAAACTACCTTTGCTACAAAAAAAGCAAGTTGACTTTCTATAAGGACCGAGACTACAGGAGCAGGACTTCACCTGTGACAGGAAGACCCTGAAATAGTGCACATTGTCATTGCCATTGAAAACTGTACAAGCAATTGTCAGAACTGGCCATAGTTTTTTTTAGAAATCATGAGCAAAGATGTCAGTTGCAATCCTATATACACTTACCTAAGAGTGCCACTGAACTCAATGGGACTTATTCTTGAATAGACTGGCATAGGTGCTTTCCTGAAAAACCTGCGCAGATGTCCTTCCAACTATGTGATCTTGCTTAGACCATCTACTTCAGCCTTCACCAACCAGGTGGCTGCCAGATGTTTTGGACTACAAACCCCATCAGTCCTAGCCGGCACAGTCGTAGGAGTGACAACACTGTTTTCATAATGTACATTTGCAGAACTATGATGACCAATGACAACGAGGGAAATAGCCCCAGAGCAAAAAAAGTTCTAGGAAGGCACACATAAGATTTATGGACCCAATGAAGTATCCACTGGGTTGGGGGAATATAATAAATGTAGCTACACAAAAGACCATGATGCCTAATGAATGCTATGTGTGTGTTAAAAGCCATTTAACCAACCAAATAATCTCCCTCTGAAGAAAGGCTTCAAAGCCCAAGTTTTGCTGGGACATTGAACCAATTAAGTAAATCTTGTGTGCACTTCCTAGAACACTCTGTGCAACTTTGGCGACACATGGCATCATCTGGAAGTCACTGTCCCCTTCTCATGTCTGAAAAATGGCTGGGAATCATCACACATATATGCTGGCAGCACGGCTACTGTTTGATTTCCAAGCCTTGTGGGAACCTCCCTCCAGTGTTACGTGCTTGGATGATTGGTGCTGGAATGGTTCTGTCACGTTGAAGCTGCCCCCTTTCATTTTAAGGATGTGTCTTTGGCACATAGCCGTCAACTTTCCCCCTTTTTTGCAGGAAATTCCCTTATTCCGAATAGGATTCCTCGTGAGAAAAGGGAAAGGTTGACAGCTATGCTTTGGCATTTTTATAACTGACCTGAACCACTTGAGCAGCTACCATACAAGCAACTAAACAGACAGATGGAGACGATTATGTGGTCAGAGATCATCATAGTGCCAATGCAGTGTAAGATTTGTTGGGTGTGGTTTCCTCCACCCTCTGTTTTTCCATTCCTGCTCCCACCCTGAGTGGCCTGGATGGGAATTGCAGCAATACACATGATTTTTAGAAACTGGAGGGCATGGATGGAGAATCTGCGGCCTGCCATACATTGCTGAACTCCAACTCCCATCAGCTCCAGTCACCACAGCCAAAGGTCAGGGATAATAGGATCTATAGTCCACCAACATCTGGAGGACCACAGGTTTCCCATCCCTATAAGAGAGACTTAAGCCTCCTCTTTCACACATTATGAAAAAGGCTGCACATGATTAAGGGGAACTTTTGAAGAAGGAAAGTCTATACATGTAGGCTTCCTCACTTTATGCATGGTTAAGGTTGGGGTGAGGCATTGGGAGTTCCTAATGTTAGGAGCTGGGCCTGTGGTACAATCCCGTTTCCTCTTCATTCTGTGAAGGTTCCTTCACATGCTCAGACAGCAGAGCATGAGACTCTTAATCTCAGGGTCATGGGTTTGAGCCTCACATTGGGCAAAAGATTCCTGCATTTGCAGGGGATTAGTCTAGATGGCCTTTGTGGTCTCTTCCAGCTCAATAGTTCTGTGATTCTATGAAAACGTGAAGATGGCTTTACTGTAACAGCATACTAAAGATAGAAATCCTTAACTGGAAAAATCTAAAATAGATTTATTAAAAGCTTCCAACAACTCTGTGCCTTGTTATACCTGAATAAATTCCACCGAAATCTTCATGATTACATCTTAACAATTTGCTTTTCATGGCCATTGGAAGCAGAAATCTGCATTTCTCTTTTTTGTGACATCACCGTCCTAAAGTTAGGGACTGACTTGTCTCCAAGTTCTCTAGTCAACGAGGAGAGGTGACAATGATGGAAGAGGAGCTAATTGTGTTTTGGACAATTGGATTTCTATCTTGACCCCAGGGCTTTAATTCCACTCTAATATCTGTGGATTGATGCCAGGATCTGTCCACGTCTTGTGCCCCCTTTGTGCCACGACTGGGCCAGGCAGGAAGACTGGAACACCTTTTGCTCAACCCGGATACCTGGACTCACAGCAGTGCGTTATGAGCACCAACTCCAGAGGTTCAATAAACAGATGTGGCTGCAATAGCTTTGAAGCAGTTCTTGTTTATTCCTATAACCTACAGTATATTTACAGATTGTATAGACTGTGTGGCATAGCTTCTTACACACACATCTTATCTACAGCAGAGATGAAAACACACTCCCTCAAATCATGAGGCTCAGAGTCAGGAAAAGGAAGTTCAAAGACTCAGTTCCCACCCTCTTCTCTCTGATCACAAGGTCATACGATTCTCACAAAGGGAGGGGTGAAATGCTAACAACATCAGGCATTCCTCATTTATTTTTAATTTGGGGTGAAGGAACCCCACAGGGTGATCACACATTAAGGTTACAATCCTATACACATGTATTTGGGAGTTATAATCTTGCTGAACTCA
The DNA here is from genome assembly GCA_034641385.1 of Darevskia mixta. Classification (NCBI taxonomy): domain Eukaryota; kingdom Metazoa; phylum Chordata; class Lepidosauria; order Squamata; family Lacertidae; genus Darevskia; species Darevskia mixta. The sequence continues at coordinate 4,683,342 of JAWWNH010000018.1, read as the reverse complement.
CTAGGGATGACTTCCAAGTAAACATAAAATATGTAAGGGACAGTTCACTTTCCACTTACTGTATTTTGCACTTAATGACTCCACGGAGGCCAAGCATGTAAGCCAAGCTTATACAGCCTTGATTTCCATGACTAGGTTAAAAAAAAAGTATGATTGACAGTTCTGAATTAGTCATCTCTTAAATAGCTCCAATCCATGATCCCATACAAAAATGCTGAAGATAAGAAAAGAGTAATCATCCAGCCCTATAAAGAATAGAGATTTGAAGCCACCTGCAATACTGCTGGGAAACAAAGTCATTTCCTGCCTGCAGAGCAACAGCTAAAATTGGCGTAAATAAAAAAATAGCTCCTGGATGCAAGTTGATGTCAAACAAGCTGTGGATGAAGGAGCAAAGACTCTTTAAAAAACCAAAAAGACTGGTTTTACCTTACCATCCAAACTTATTGTGTCCAAATCAAACCTCAAACATATTCACGCTGACACAAGTCCTATAGAAACCAACTGAAATTTGACCATGAAAGCACTTACTGACTGATGTGTTTTCATTTCTCCCATGCATTTACACATATTACTGCTATGACCTTTCTCTCTTTTATACTAATAAGAGGAAGCAGTATATGAATAAGAGATGGTGATAACCGCTGATATTCTCTGAACATTAATGTCATGCCATCAAGGATTCCTTTGAAGAAGATCGCAGTATTCAGATTAAAATAGCAGTAGTGCAGACCTAAGACATTTTGGTGCCTAATGCAGAGCAGTAAATAGCATCGTATCCTCCCCCAAAGTACTCCAAACTGGTCATGGTACCCAAAGTCTTTTCAGTTATTTTAGCACTTGAGACAGAAAAGTTCTCCTGTTCCCTGGAAGTAAAAATAAAATCAATAATAAATTAAATAACCAACAACTTATTTCATAAAATGTACACACCATTTGATTTAGGGGTTTTGGGGTTGTTGTTTTTACAAAGCAATTTACAAAAACTTGCTTACCATTTTAGTGATGTCTACCATTAGGCTGAGACAGCCAAAATCAGCTGCCTCAGGTGGCTGCCACAGTCTAATGGCTCTGAATAGCAGAAGCCATTCAGCATTAGTGCCCCCCCACCTGCAATTAATATGACATTGCTGCTGCAAAATTCTAAGATGCTGTGATATAGCCCCTAGCCATCACAAAAGTATTCTTAGTTTTGATATTGGGTGTAAAAACTTGCGGCAACACAGGAACTGCCTTTTTGTGTTAAGAGCATCACAAATCACCAGGCAACCAGGTTTGTAGCCCTGCAAGAAGTATAAACCCATCCATCTTCAAATGGAAAAATCCTTGGATGTCAAAGAGTCTTCCTTATATTTTCAAACTCACAACCAGAACTCCAGCTTCATATGGTTGTAATAAGCCGTACCTATACACATAAACACTGTATCATTTTTTTAAATAAAAAAAAAAACTTGATACGCCTAGACAGCTCTATGATTCTGTATTATCAAGGCTCAAAGCCTTGATAATAAACCATCCAAAATCCTTTGCAATAGATGACCTAGCCAGAAGAGTATTTGAAAATCATTCAAAAATCATTCTTTCCATAGATGCCTAACTTCCTGTAAGAGTGGTGGTTTATAATGCCTTCCATATTTGGAAATGCTGTCCCCGCACCATCTCAGCATGTTTCACAATCTGTTTTCATTAGTCCTTGCCCAGAATGAAAACCCACGAAGTTCTTTAACTGGGTTCCTGATATCTGCTACTATTTCAAAGTATGGAGAGATGCAAGCCCATTTTTTCTCAAGTTTTTCCAGGATGAGCATGGCAACAAGCGTAATAAGAAAAGACAATATTCTGCGACAATCACAAAATCTGCTCCTCCCTTCCCCATTCTATTTATCTATTCAGATATATTCCATGCTGTTTTGAAAGATGCCGTTATACATTGTTAGCAAGATTTACATAAACCAGCCACAGCTCAAATCAAAATGCTTCAGAGCTGAGCAGGCTCACCTTACCTGGACTATGAAGTGCCAGAAAGAGTAACCTCCTGCCAAGTAATAAACTAACACACAATTAAGCCAATCTACATCAAAGCATGTTCAGCCTCTAGCAAGTCACTGCATTCCTTGCCAGTTGCCTGACAAAAAAAATCGTAAAATAAAAATGAACTGGGTTAAAAAAGCAAATAATGTTGCACAGTTCAGTGAAATTACATTTCTGTCTCTTGAGTGCAGGTGAGAAAGGCATCCCAGGCACACAAGTAAAACCCAACCTTTGATGCTTTAGTTCTGCTCTTTCTGACCACAATGGGGATGCCTACCACCATCACACATTTATATCCCAACCCTTTCTCTTAAGGGATTTGTCCCCACCACCTTTACGGGAAGGGCTGTAGAGGCCGAGCCTTGCAGGCAGCAGGTCTTGGGTTCAACTCTTGGCATCTCCAGGCAAGGGCTGGGAGAGAGTCCCTGCCTGACGCCCTGCAGAAATGCTGCCAGCCAGTTTAGACATCACTGAGCTAGGTGGGACCAACTGAACTGCGTTCAAGGCAGCTTCCTGTGTTCCAGAGGCTAATGTTGAGCTGCAGGAACTCAACAGGAAAGTCTCCAAGGACAGTTCATAGCCGCACTCACAAGGAGAGTCCAAAAACGCAGGCAGCTGTGTTGATTCACAGGGAACAACTATACTGACAACCCAGATGAGCCATACGGCATGACGGCACCCTTGTGCATAGTTACGCGGGAGTAAACTCCCTAGAACTCAGAGGAGGTTACCCCCAAGTGCATAGGTTCGAGTTGCAAAGCACAGAGCTTTCCGTTAGTAACATAAACAATCTTAAAAAGAAGCATTACTATTTAAACTGCTTATGTGAAGTAGAAACCCTGCCAAGAGAAAGAAGTATAAGGCCTCTGCTTGAATATTTCTTCATTCCCCATGTAATTAGTATTATTGTGAAAACTATTAGCCACTCTTGGCTGTTAAAAAAACCCCAAGATATCAGAGAAGGATACATTTACACAACATCATCACATTACAATGACTTATAAAGCAGGCAGGGCAAAGATGTCAACAGCCATATTAATAATGGTACCATAAAGCAAGCAGGCTCAGAAGGAAAGGAATGGCCAGAGGCACCACCACCCTTCCCTCTATATGCTAATCTGTGACCAACTAAAACTTGAAAGCCTCATTATCACTTCATCCACATGCCAGAGCAAGGTGTTCCAGCAAGATGGTGGCATTTTGCTCCTCCTCTGAAATCATCCTAGAAGCTACACTTCCCTGCTCTCTCCACTTCCCTGCTCTCTCCTGTTCCAGCTCCACTACACCACTTCTCACAACAACCTTGCGAGGCATATCCAGGTAAGGTTGGGAAAGACGCTGTCTGAAACCCTGGAAAGCTGCTTTTCACTCAGGACTGAGCCAGAGCAACCAAACTTTCTGACTCGGTACAAGGCAGGCTGCTATAAACTATAATTCTAGGTTAGCTTGACAAGTAACAACTTGGCCAGCGCTACTTAGTGGTCTTCATAGCTGAGCAGTGAGTCCTGTTCCAAGTCTAACACTCTACCCACTACACCACGTTGGCTTGTGACTTGTCTGGTATGTTCTGCATTCCATAAAGAAGACGCACACACACACACACACACACAGAGAGAGAGAGAGAGAGAGAGAAGACACACACACACACACTCAGAGAGAGAGAGAGAGAGAGAGAGAGAGAGAGAGAGAGAGAGAGAGAGAATGGAGGCACAAATGCCTATTCCACCCAAATTGGAAGATTGTCCTGCATAGCGGCAGACCTGTCAGCCGCAGGGCTTCGCCACACCCCCCAGGAACGTTTTTCTCTCCCCCTTGTTCTTCAGATAATCTCCCTGTGCAACATCCTAAACTCTGAACAGTTTTACAGCTGTCGAGTCGCTAATGGGAACTTCATCTGTGTGTACCCAGCACAAGTGCTGTCAGGAAGAAACCAAATGTCAACCTGAGGTATGCAGCAGTAGCCATAAATATTCCTTTGAACATTTACCATCTGGAACAGTAGATTCTGCTTCGACAGAGAGCTTGGACTAGCTGGAGGGCATTGTGTCTTCTTTTTAAAGATAGTCCCCCCGTCAGGTCAAGTGATGCGAGAATAGAATTTAGATCCCTGCTCAGTTTCCCTCCCTCCACCTCTTGGCACCCAGAAGTTTTCAAGGACATCAATGTCACTAAGCTTGCAATCCTTCCTCACAAATTCTATCCAACTCAGCAGGACCTACTTCTGGAGTAAATATGCACAAAATCAGGTGGTAGGTCAGTTACCTAAAATGCAGCTCCACAGCAGGAAGCAATTAGACTGACACCGCTTTGCGTGTTTATATTCTTGACACCACACCACTGCAACTTTCCTTGTACCATATTGTATATCTTTGTGGAGACAAGGTGGCTTACAGAACAAGCCTCACCAGCCACATATGAAAGGGCAGCTGGAGCTGTTCAGCCCATGGAAGTTTTAACCCCCATTTGCAAGCATTCTCTTTTTTTGCCTTTAAAAATATCTGGGAAAATTTCCACCTCTCCTTAGGAGCTTTGAGTGGAAGGGGGTGGAGAGAGAGAATCAAAACACTCCCATTTTAGTCATTTAGCTAATTAGCAGTTTGCCAATACCCTTATTTGATATTGCTCGAGGGGTTATTTAGGAAAAATGATGCTTTCTTGGAGAGAGGGTGTATAACCTGTAAACCAGCCAAGCAGACGGGGGAATGCTAAATGTATGCATTTAACTTGAAAAGTTTTAGGGGTGATGTTATCCGAAGCACGCATCCTCCATCATAACCCCCCTACATTCCTCAGATCTTATTCCAGAAAGGATTAGGCACAGCATCATTTAGAGAATCTCTCACCTGTAAAGGTTGAGGGCACTGCAAAACTCCCCCCCCCCACACACCCATGGGAGAGAATAACCTCTCGCAATTCTTACATTCCAACAAGGGATACAAGTTATTGCCTATGCGTATTTATTTATTTTAAGGCTAAACATTGTTATTTGGTCACAGATTAACACAAACAAGCAAAACAAAACCGGATGCCTCGGAATATATAAGAGAGCCAATCATATTTAACCAAATCTAACCAACAAATTACACATTCTACTTAAGTTGGCAAGTAACTTGCGCCATAGGAGCCTGGAGAGCAGTTACAGGTCCCGATCCTCCATTTACCAAGGAAATATCATTGAGTTCAATGGGTTTACTCCCAAAGCAAGGGGCATAACATTGCGCTTTAAAGCCGGGAATCCTTCTAAGCAGCAATCCCCACATGTGGGGGTAGGAGGCATGTTGGCGAAATCAGCTTCGAGGGGTAGCCCTGAAAGTCGTCACATTAAACGCAGATTAAGGACCATTTATTAGCCCAAGTCTCTGCATCTTGTTCCTTCCCTGCAGATTTGTTTAAAAAAGAAAAAAGAAAAGCCCCTTTCAATTTAATTAACACTTCGGAGAGCCTGTTTAGAATCTATAAATAAATACAGCTAGACTTTAATGATCCGTTATGGTGATGCTACTTAGTTTTCAGCGAGTCGTAAAACTTTCACAAACAGACCTGCAAATGAATTACATCCATCTGCTCCGCGCAGCTGCGAGGGCAGCTTCTCATCTCCACAGTGCTGGGCTGTTGCTCTCAGCTTGCTGCTGCTGCTACTCGCTCTCCTCCCCACATCACCACCCTGGAAATCCAGGAGGCAGCTTTGCCAAGTCATCGACATACCCCAACCCAGCCCAGCCCAGCCCTGCATTTGCCAAAAAGGAGCCCGTCCCGGGAAAAACAAACCAAACAAAAAACCAACTACACCGGAGACCTCTCCAGAAGAAGAACCTGACTTGCCTCTCTGAACCGGCCAACGCACAAATTCCGCCCCGCTGCCTTTCTTGGCACCCGGTTCCCGAAGATAGCAGAGTTGCGTGCGGGCGCTTTCCAAGGAGAACACGGCCAAACTTTTTTTGTTTCGTTTTTTTTTTTGGTACTTGAATGATCTACTACTATTGGCAGTGGTGGTGGAGAGAGATGTAAGACCATGGCATCGCTCTAGGGCGCAACTAAAGCTTCTTTAGCATCAGAAATCGAGGGAGGGGGGATCGAAAGCGTGCACGTGGGTGTGTAAAAGACACTCCCCCGCCGCAGTCCATCCCGTCCCCCCACCCCACCTTCCCTGCCGACCAGAGGCTGCTGCTGCTGCTGCTGCTACACCTTCTCGAGCGTGACCTCAAAGTGCATCCAGAGTGTCAGGTCTGCGAGGGAAGGCAGGCATCAAGCTCTGCCCACTGTTATCTGTCAGCTATACAATAGGAGCATTGATAAGACGGCCGCGACCGGCTTGGACCAAGTGCGCCGGGCTAGCATTCCATTCAAAATCAGAGGAGAGAGAGAGAAAGAGAGAGAGAGAGAAGGGTGGCTGCGAAGAGAAAGGGGCAGCACGGAGGGAATCCTCCGGTGACTTTTGTCCCTTTTACCTGGACGATCTGCCGCTTTCTGCGTAAAAAGAGGGGACCCTCTTCCGCGCTCCCCCCCCCGGCCGATTCCCGAGGAAAGAGCGCGCCCGCGCGCAAAGGCTCTTTGGCTGCTTCCTTTGGGCAGCCGAGGAGACCACCCCGCCCCGCCTGGGCCGCCCTCGGCTCGCCTAATCCCCACTCGAACGCGATGACACAAACTAACCCCAACCATCTGTTGAAACACGTCCTCAAGCCCTCGGCGCGCCGCTGTGTCAAGACCGCGGGGCTGCCCGAGCCAATCGCCGGCGCGGGGTGACTCCGGAGGAAGCGCCGGCGAGGCAGCGACGAAGAAGAAGACGGCGACGACGCGAGGCTCCAGGTCGGAGCGCGCACTTAAGCCCGGTAACCTGAGAGTTGCCGACAGAAAAAGGGCGGCTATTAAGAAATCAAGCAGCCGCAGGAGCAGGAGGCGAGGGGCGGGGTCAGCGGGGAAGGTAGAGGGGAGGGGAGGCCTCTTCGCCTCCGCCCCCTATTCTGGCTGGGGGGGGGGAGATGGTGGTTTTGCAGGCGGGGGGCGGCGGTCTTTAGCGCGCCTCCCAACTCCTTGCATTCCCAAAGGACCCTCAGCTGTGAGTGAGACGCACGGGAGATAAATGCTAGGGGGGCGGGCACCAAAGAAAAGCACATGGCAAGGCTGTTGGGAATCTCAAAGAAAAAAAAAAAGCCTTTCTACTCAGCTAGAGGAAGAGATCAAAAGCTCCCGCTGGAGAACCTGAGCAAGTGCTAATGTGCGGGTCGTTTGCGCCGAAACGGAGCAATTCGCGTCTTGAAATCCTAACGCCACCTTCTCGGGATGGTCTGGAGAGGGGGGAGAGAAGGAAGAGACTGCGCGAAGAGCCGGGCTCTTACTCATGCTAAGGGAGGCTTTGTCCTCTTTACGCGGGTGTAGATCCGCTGAGCTGCAGGCATTTCTCCAGCGCGGATCTCTGCATGTCTGGGTCCGCTGCCTGTGCAAACAAGTGGATTGTCTTTCAAGCCAAGGCGTAGCAGTGACCGAGGGGCAAAGCAGGGCGCCGGCTGAAGGGTTCCTATCAGAGCCACGCATCTGTGTAGATGCCCACATTCCCAGGGGGCATCTTATGCCCAGGAAGCCACAGCCCACTGAGCTCAGTGGAACTGAGAGTGCAGTCCAATGTAGAACCAGCCTATTCGGAAGCCCCATTGAATTCAATAGGATTTAATACTCCCGTAAAAGTGTGCAAAGTTATTCACAAGTAAACATGCAAGAGTTCATGGTTCACTTAAGCAAGTTATCTCATTTAAACAACAACAGCACAGCACAACTGGCCAAATAAGGTTTAGATTATCTTGTATGATTCTCCTGGCTCTTGATCAGGTCAGAAAATCTCTCTGAATTAGAGAGATGATTTAGCAGAGGTAATTTTCCATTTAGGAGTGGCTTCTGTCAACACAGATTTTACATTGTCTGAGCTTTCCTACCTCTGTGACATCTGTCCTGTTTGTAAAGTGGACCTAATCATTAGGAGGGTGATACAAAGGCAAAGGAAATACATTCTGTAACTAATAAAAAACAAAATCCTTATTTGCATGTTCTGTCAAATAAGCAAGTGTGGAAAGAAGGGAGAGAAGTCTTTTGAGTCTTTAAAGATTCATTCTAAAGTGTCTGACTTGACACTTTGTTAAATCTGCATTTCACATGAGGACAGATGTTGGATTTCTTTGAACTGGGAAAGGAAATTCTAAAAAGAGAACTGTCATTAAAAGTGCAAAGCTCTAAACTGCAGAAAGACTTGCAAATATGATCTGTTTTAAGCGATGAGTTAAAAGAAAATGATCTGAAAGCCCAGAAACACTTATTTGGTTTGCTTCGTTTTTTGAAATCAATACATGTTAATGGAAGGTATGTTAGACCCACATTTCATAATAAAACATCAATTAAGAGAGGTATCTTTTTGTGCCCAGTTGGTAAATGGGGAAAATAAATAGTTCCTCATTTCATTTGCTTCAAGTTCTTCCTAGAAGTGATTATATGGTGTCTGTTTCAGCCTATTAAACTGCAACCGCTTTCACAGATGCTGGTATTCACCACAATACAATTCCCTAATCTTCTCAATCCAGGTAAACAAGGAGCAGGACAATATTTTCAATGATGGTAAGTGGCAAGGCCAGCTAAACCTATTATCCCTTGGGTATCATAAGAATTTAAATAGTGCCAATTAATGTTACAGGGCAAACTTTGTTTTCTCTCTCTCGCCCCGCCCCCCCCCCCGCCCCCCCTTTATTTCTTTCCCTACCAGACTGTGGTCTTGAAAGTCTCTGGATAACCTTGTCCATTTGGAAAACCCTGGAGGCATTCTGAGAGCTAGTTTGTTTTACATTCTCTTTGACTGTTCTCTGGGTACGAAGTAAAACCTAAGAAGCTGCAAAAGGACAGACGTAACAGTTTCACCCCTACCGTTTCAGTAACACCACATCAGAAGTGCATACTATTTGGAGACATGAGAAATCCAAAATATTGCAAACAGCTGTTAGAAAAGATAGCCAGTACTGAATTAAGCAACAGAGACAGAACAGGTGAAAAAAGTTTACTGTTGCTTTGCATACTGAAGCACTTCAAATATGTTTTTTTATGAACAGATGGTCAGTAGTTTGAGGACAGAGAAATGAAATTGTTGTGAGTTGTCCGCAGCCAAGGTATAGGGTGTAATATAAACAGTGATGATGTAAATACAATTAAATGGTAATATTAGTAAAGTGGAAATATTGTTTCTAAATTTGCTATGGCATGTACCGTAAAGGTAAAGGTAAAGGGACCCCTGACCATTAGGTCCAGTCGTGACCGACTCTGGGGTTACGGCGTTCATCTCGCTTTATTGGCCAAGGGAGCCGATGTACAGCTTCCAGGTCATGTGGCCAGCATGACTAAGCCGCTTCTGGAGAACCAGAGCAGCGCATGGAAATGCCGTTTACCTTCCCGCTGCAGCGGTACCTATTTATCTACTTGCACTTTGACGAGCTTTCGGAATGCTAGGTTGGCAGGAGCAGGGACCAAGCAACGGGAGCTCACCCCGTCACAGGGATTTGAACCGCCGACCTTCTGATCGGCAAGCCCTAGGCTCTGTGGTTTAACCCACAGCGCCACCCGCGTCCCTTTGCTATGGCACATACACGCTGACTATGTTTAAGTCCCCCCCCCCCATGATGCTGATTTTCCCTTGCTAGACCTAAGGAGTCCCTAATTTTGTTAGTTTTTAATGGCAATATAAATTCAAACGTGTCCATGCAAGCGTTAATGAAATACTGTACTAGCAAGCTGACCGTCGAAGGGTAGCCGTGTATATGGGTATGTGCTTTAGGAATGAATGAGACCATGCATAATAAGTGGTCTTATTCTTCACCGCCATGTTTGCTGCCTGTGGCCCTTAATATTGTTCAAGGTGATTATTTTACGCTGCACTGCATTGGATACAGCATTTTTCTTCATACACTGCCCTCTTCCTCCACGCTAGTCCCACAACGTCCTCCCAAGTCTCCCCAATATTTTCAGCAGAATCTATTCATATATTCAGATGCAAGTCCTAACTAGGAAAGGGAAGAGAAAACACATTTCCAGGAAGTTCAAGGATCTTTCATGAAGGTCGGAGCAGCAGGAACTCATCTACCTGGCACAATGGAACTTCTCTTTGTACATGAGAAATTTTAGAAGATATGGGTGCATATTACTAGATCATTGATAGATAATCCTCAAGTCCCAGTGATCTAAATCACAAAATAAAAAATTCCTTCCAGTAGCACCTTAGAGACCAACTAGGTTTGTTATTGGTATGAGCTTTCATGTATCTGAAGTATCTTCAGATACTTCAACACAGCTACCTATCTGTAACTAAATCAATTACGTCTTCTACGTTCAGCATTCTCTTATATTCTCTATTTATTCAATTATCTTATTTATAACACCCCCCTGAAGGCACTTCAGTAAACAAAGTCCTATATATTATGGAAGGGAAAGCTGATATACACACAATTTTGTAAATCTGTTTGGGTTTTTTTTAAAGAAAGAATGCTATTTTCTTAAGAATTAAATTAGAAACATTCATTTCCACAAAGGAAAGGCTTCCTGTAACATTTAACCTGTTCTAATGAATGCCATTTTGGGAGAATTTAGGAGAATTTCAATTTCCCAGATGCTGTTGTACATTTTTTTTAATCTACTCATCTTTTATAATCTGTAATAACCCCACCCCACTCCCTATTTGCCCATTCCTATCATGCTTTAGTTGATTACTAAACTCCAACTTGAGTTCAGTAATCAACTAAAGCATGAGAGAAAGTGTCAGTTCCCCTTAAATTTAGGAAGAGTCATGGATCCATTTAAATCAATTTAAATGGAGTCCTTCCATTGTCGATTGTGTGTGAATACTGCATCTTTGCATGCTCTTGCATTTACTATGGAACCAGGATTGCCCCTACCATTAGACAGAGTAAAGCAGTTGCCTCAGGTGGGAAAGGCTGCAAGGTGATGAGTGGCGGTGAGAATTTAGAGCACAGAGTTCACCTAAGGTAGCCCAAAGTCTTAGGACAGTGGTTCTCAAAGGGTGTGACATGCCACACTAGTGTGTCAGGAGATTTCAAGGCCATTCAATGAAATATTAAACATTTCAGTGTAATATAGTATAGTGTTAATATTTCTTTTTTTATTATTTGCAGAATGTGGATACTGTATATATCTTTTCCAAAAAAATTCTGTTTTCCAATGCATTTCTTATCAATAAAAAGTTGGGTGTGGTGTAAGCAAATTTTTATTCTGAAAATATGGCCGAGAGAAAAAAAGTTTGAGAACCATTGTCTTAGGGCGACCCTGTATGGAACATGACTCAGCTTTCCTGGCCTGAGAAAGAGAATCTTGAAAGGTGGTTTGATCTCTCAACACATATTTGCACATTGTTGGGTTTTTCTCCTGTGAAGCTCATATGAGGAATTGTTTTAGCAGTCTGCTCTCCTCAAACTACCCACCATAAATGTTAAAAGGAAAATAGAAATCCTAGCTAGGTCAGAATGACCTTGTTGAGATAAGATTTAGAACCAAATAAATAATGTGCTGCTGAAAAGAAAATCAGACATGCAAGATTCATTGTTGGCAAATTCAGTGTTGTAAAATGCTCACTTTTATTCTTGTTCCCACAGTTGACCTCTTACAGTAACCAACAGGTCTTTATAAGGAAGTGTGTTAAGCATCCCTCATCTTGGTTCACTTCCAGATCTGTATTCTGATTAGTTTGCACAAAGTTTGCAGGGAAGCTATACTGAATCCACTGTTTGCTGAGGATTCATTCTGATTTGTTTACTGGGACATTATAGGAGTCACATAAAGTTGGCTTGTTGAAGAAGAGCACCAAGATTGACTTTAATTGTGCAACATGAATTTGCCAGTATACCATCGAATCCTAACCACAAAATACCAACTGTCTGGATGTGCCCTTGATCTAAAAGGAATTTCCTACTTTCCCCTCCTCTTCCTTGCACCAACGTAGGAACAACTATGCAGACGCAGTTTCAAATCTATCTATTTAGCTATTCTTCCTTTAGTTTTCCTTATTAATAAATATGTCCTATGACCCACAGCTGCAAATGGTGCTGAGGTCTACAATGTTGAATCAAGTCTCAGAATGAAAACAAGTGAGGAGGTCAACATGTCATAATAAATGGCATTGACCACAAGCCTTTAGATATCAGTGTTTCCAGCTACATACAGCCTGGCGAGAAGGTTAAAGGGGAACTGCAATGGATGTCAATCCTATTTTTGTCTTTCGCCTTAAGCATCATCTATCAACAACACATGTGTTTTTTAGTCTCTTCAAGCTTTCTGCCTTGCATAGGGAATTGCTTGTAGTGGTTCAGGGCCCAGGGCAAGGTCTGAAGACACAGGACACAACAACTAAGCAGGTGTAAGCCACGGCACTGTCTGGATCAGACACACCATTTGGCAACTCTTTGTACACTGCTTTGAGGTCCTCGAAGTAAACGGTTGGATATGAATATAGCAAATAAGTTGGCTTCTTAGTATGCCCATGCAATCCACTTGACTGTGCTGTTAATACAGTTTCCGTGAAGATGTCCAGAGCACTGTCTAGTCATACTGCTTGGGATAAATTTCAGTGAGGATGTGGGGATATACACTGGAAGGGTTTCAGTCAACCACCTGTATGCTTGACCCTTGACCCTTACATGCCATGAGCCCTAAAGCATTTGAGGCCCAAATACTTGACTGAAGGAGGGTTTTCCCTATATCAAGCTCCACTAGACTTAGGCTGCAATCCTAGGCACACATGCCTTTATATATTTATTACATTTATGTCCCACCTTTCCTCCAAGGAACTCACACAAGTGGACTACAGGCTTTTCTGCATTCTCCATTTTATCCTCACAATGATCTTGTGAGGTAGGTCAGGCTAAGAGATAGCGACTGGCCTAAAGTCACTCTGTGGGCTTCATGGCTAAGTGGGGATTTGACCCTGGTTTGACAGTCCTAGGCCAAACCACTACACCACACTGGAATATGCCCCAATGAATAAAATTATGATTTATTTCTGAGTAAACATTGTGCTCTTATAATATGTATTTTCCCCTTAGTGCACCAAGTTTCAGATTCTCCAGGATCCCCTGCCTGCTCGCTTTCTTGTTTCTAAGTATGACGTTAACTTTATTCAAGCTAAAAATATGGGAGTAAGCCATACAAAACATGGCAAAACATGTGCTCTATAGAACAGTCATTTTAAGAGTGTTAAATGTGAACAAACTAAAAACAACTGATCAGAATTAAATCGCTTCCTTTAGCCAGATCTCGCCATCTTCATTCCTTCCCAGCTCAGCCTGACACAAACCTGGCTCTGAACTGGAACAGAGAGATATGAGAAATCCACAAACCTCCGCATAAATTTCTCTTATCAACATTCAGCTTCAACATTTTTCCCTTGAGCTCGTTTCTATTATTACACGGAGCTGAGGTACCACTTTCCTAAGAAAACAGTAACAAGGGCAACATGTCTCTGGACAGAGAGCGTGGGAATGCATAGAGTTTAATATACCAGCTCATTTCCCTCTTCATCCAATAGCAGCGAGAGGAAATGAACACTATTCATGATGACAACTGATCGCTTAAATCCTGCAACAGTTTTAGGAAGGTGATGCAAGTGATGCAATCCTTTGCATGTTGACTCAGAAGCAAGTCCAGTTTCTGGCCACAGAGCTTTCTCCCAAGTAAGTGTGCTTAGAATCGCAGCCATAGGACCCAACCAGGCATGCATAAAATGTTGTGCATCTTGTTTATCCTTAACTAATTATAAGGGTGGAGCAGCAAAGCTCTCACTGTTAAGGCAACCTGCAAATGAGGCTTATCTCTTTACTCCCCAAGCAAGATTGGAATGGAAATCAGTCTTTTCCACCCACCTATCATAACTAGGCGCCTTAGGGGGATAAGTCCCCGTTGGCACCAGTAAGGGACTTCCCAACCTACCCAAGGATAAGCCAGGTAGGGGTCCGCAATCTCCATTCCAAATCTTGGTGGAGGAATGAAGAGATAAGCCTCTCCTTCCGGCATGCTGCCTTCAGAGTGAAAAATGGGCTCTCCCACCCCTGTAATTAGTTAGGGGAAAACAAGGCACAGCAGCTGCTTGCTACACATTCAAGTGCATGTCTAGCTTAGCTCTCCAAGTGCCATCTGTGATAACCCATCATATGGGGCATAATGGCCAACAGGAAATCTATACCCTGCGCAGAAGTGTCTGGATATCCCAGGTTTGCTTGTTTTAATCAACTGACAGCCCAAGGGGCAGCTGCTTTGCATGCTGGGAAAGTGGTGCTTTGGGAGAAGGCTTTAAATAATGTCCTCCTTTTAAACTATCTGTGTGGCTTCAGGAGGGAGGGAGAAATATGATTCAAACCAGGGAAAGGGAGGGACAGATTAAACATCCTCTCCCAAACTGCTATTTCCCTGGTCTTCAAACAACCCCATAGGACTGCTCCTTTGTTTCTGCTTTAAATGGGAGATTGCAATCATGGTTTTCCTATTATTATTTTTTTTAAAAAGGGGGATGAAAATGTGCATGGTGGGTGGTTGTGTGCTTGTCTTCCTCACTCCACTCCCCCGCCCTGTGCATGGACTTAGCCAGGATTTATTTTGGGAGGGGCAGGCTTTATGTTGGGGGCCCCAGAAATGAGTTATCTGTGACACAATTGGTCAGTTAGTTAAGTATTTCTATTTATTTACATGATTTTTTTTGGGGGGGGATAGCTGTCCCCATCCCCCCTGGCTAAGCCCATGACCTTGTGCAAAATGATATAAAGCAAAGAAAGAGAACCTCACATATAAGCAAAAGATGATGTGGGATTAACAGCATCATTTTATGCATGTCTCCTCCGGAATAAACCTATAAAAGAACTTGCTTCCAGGAAGGAGCTAACCTGGAACCAAGCTTTGCTGAACACAGTAGGACTTACTTCTGACTAACCATTATACAAGGGACCCAGGTGGCGCTGTGGGTTAAACCACAGAGCCTAGGGCTTGCTGTTCGAATCCCCACGACGGGGTGAGCTCCCGTTGCTCTGTCCCAGCTCCTGCCAACCTAGCAGTTCGAAAGCACGTCAAAGTGCAAGTAGATAAATAGGTACCACTCCGGCGGGAAGGTAAACGGCGTTTCTGTGCGCTGCTCTGGTTCGCCAGAAGCGGGTTAGTCATGCTGGCCACATGACCCGGAAGCTGTACGTCGGCTCCCTCGGCCAGTAATGCGAGACGAGCGCCGCAACCCTGGAGTCGGACACGACTGGACCTAATGGTCAGGGGTCCCTTTATCTTTAACCATTATACAGCATTGTGCACTGCAACGTTGTGACCCTTACATGCATTTACCTGGGAAGAAGCCCTACTGGTGCGTAGTAACATGACACAGTAGTGTCGCTTTTCTGATTCTGCCAGTGCACTAACTAAAAACATTAGAGGTATGAACTTTCCAATTTGTCTGTGAAGACAGGGTAAGCGAACATAAGAAAAGTCTGCTGCCTCAGATCAAACTGACAGTGGCCAGTGAGGCAGCTGTGAATAGCTGACAGTCGGGCAGGAAGGCAAGGTCACCCGCTGAGCTTCATGGCTGAGTGAGGACTGAACCCAAGTCTCCCAGCTCATAGTCCAACAATCTAACCACTACACAACACTGGGTTTAGTCTCACTGAGGCCTGATTCTGCTCATGCTAAACCTCTGATATCAATGGAATTTATTACCATATATAGGATTGTAGCCTTGGATAGGGCTGTTTTTCTTCTTTTGGCAAAATATTATTATTATTCTGGTCCTGTTTTTTTGACTGTGTCAAAGGCATTAAGCTTGACATAATTCTGACAGACAATGAGTTCTTGTAATGAATTGTTTCCTGTCCCTCAGATACATATGAAACCTATATTTCATACAGAGATTTTAAATCAGCAATGCCTTCCCACAAGACATGACCACGTATCAGGCTGCTATTCAAGCATTTTTAGTCATTGTTTAAAAGATAGAAGGATGCAGTGGGCTTACACAATGGCTTTTCCATCACTACATAACAGGGTTGCTATCTTTTTCCAGTACCTAGGGCTTGCCAATCAGAAGGTCGGCGGTTCGAATCCCTGCAACGGGGTGAGCTCCTGTTGCTCGGTCTGTGCTCCCGCCAACCTAGCAGTTCGAAAGCATGGCAAAGTGCAGGTAGATAAATATGTACCGCTCCGGCGGGAAGGTAAACGGCATTTCCGTGCACTGCTCTGGTTCGCCAGAAGCAGCTTAGTCATGCTGGCCACATGACCTGGAGGCTGTACGCCGGCTCCCTCGGCCAATAAAGCGAGATGAACACCGCAACCCCAGAGTTGTCCCCGACTGGACCTAATGGTCAGGGGTCCCTTTACCTTTAAGAGCACCTAGGGAGAGAAATTTAGTGGACATTTTAGGCCACTGAAAGCAAAAATCCCATACATGTCTATTCAGAGGTAAACCTAGTTGAATTCAATGCTATACACTCCCAGGTAACTATGGGATTGTAGCCTACATTGCTACACAACCGTCTGCCAATATAAGCAAAAAAGAAACCTTAACTGTGGTTTCTAAATCTACAACAGGGTGGATTTTTAAAGTCACCTAACAGTGAAATCTACACAGAGGGGTTTTGCCCAGAATTCTGGGCCAAATAGAACTATCAAGGTAAGGGGAAAAAACCTATATCAGATATAGAGTAATTTTGTACCTCTTGATTATTTTAGCCTGAGACACAAAACACTGCAAACAGCTTTCCCAAAGCATTTTCTGAAATCTAGGCCCTGCTAGGGGCAAACGTGCTAAGGCTGACCCTTTGAACTGTCCATTCTTTGTGGGCAAAAGTAGCACAATGCCACTACTACACACGGCTCTATTGCAATGCATCTCCAAATGAAAGATCTGCAAGAAGCAGATGGGAAGCAGCCGCATGAATGCACTCACTGATCCAGTAACTCTGTTAAAACAATGTTAAATATGCTTTCTTAATAAAATGATTGGGGGTGGCGGGGTTCTTTTATGTATACAGAAGACTTCTGATGAACGTGGAAACTTTTTTTAATATATTAAAAAAATGTTGGCAAGTGTAACTTCAAGTGAACTGAATAAAGAATTTTGACAAGCCAAAGACTTTTCTTTCAAAAAATGAAAATCAACTCACTGCCAGCATTATTTCTCCAATGGCTGGAGGCTGGGATACCCTCACTTTCCCCACTTAAAGTATAGAAATTCATAGTGATTTTATGCAGGTTCTACAGGCTCCAATGCAGGCTGGATGGATATGGTGGGTGGATATTCTGGTGGTTATAGTCCCAAACATCTGGAAGGAGCCTGATTGGCAAAGGCTAGCTTAGATTCAGTTCCAGAGTGGGGCCTCAAGTGCCTTTGCCAGGTGTGAAAGTCCCCACGGGTCCTAGAAAGAAGTAGCCCCACTCACAAGATCATGCTGGATGATTTTCATGGAAAGAGCCCAAACTTTGGCTTTCCCCATCAAATTGCTGCAGTGATTGGTGACACTGCACCAGGCAGAAGTCTTCTCTGTGCAGGGAGCCCCAAACTATTTTTTAAGGTGAAAGGTGAAAAAGTTAAATTCAGAAGGGTTTCCCCCACTGCATGAAAAAGCACAATTCATGAAGATCTTGAAGCTCACATTTCAGGATTAAGCTTCTTCTTTACTCTCTACCAGGGGTCAGCAACCTTTTTCAGCTGTGGGCCAGTCCACAGTCCCTCAGACCATGTGGTGCGCAGGACTGTATCTTGGGGGGGGGGGGAATGAATGAATTCCTATGCCCCACAAATAACCCAGAGATGCATCTTAAATAAAATGACACATTCTACTCATGTAAAAACACGCTGATTCCTAGACCGTCCTCAGGCCGGATTGAGAAGGCACCTGGGCCGCATCTGGCCCATGGGCCTTAGGTTGCCTACCCCTGCTCTCTACCTTGCCTCAGCTCAGCCCCTCCCTCCACTGCCAAGTTCTGC
This sequence comes from Darevskia mixta, assembly GCA_034641385.1. NCBI lineage: Eukaryota > Metazoa > Chordata > Lepidosauria > Squamata > Lacertidae > Darevskia > Darevskia mixta. The sequence goes on along the minus strand of JAWWNH010000018.1, from coordinate 4,665,323 downwards.
TCCCAGTGCCCAGTATGCAGAAGACACTGTAGTGTCAAGTTGCTGGGTCCTAGAACTGCTCTCCCTCCTCTTTATTCATTTGCCTTGACTATAACAGCAGCCTTTTGCCGCCGCCTCCTCTTCCTCCATTTTATTTCTATAGTCAAGATAACGCTGTTATTTAATGTGAAAATGCACGTGTTCAAACTGAGTATTTATTTATTTTATCAGGATTGACAAATAATCTTGCTCTATTACACAAAGAATGTAGAAGCAACTTTAAAGTATGGAGTGGTGGGGAGAAAGGAAATATGATAAATGTTAATTGTATGCTCCACAACTGAAGTAATACACATGGCCATCTCAAAATCCATTCCTTCCCCAAGACCATTCCTTCCCTAAGACCATTAAGTCCAAGGTCTAACACAACCTGGCTGCATTTGAGGAGCCATCATTTCCTAGGCAGGTGGGTGGAGTGTTATTGTTCTGGGGGTGGTGTATCTTTTTGTCCAGACTTTCCTTGACCCATAAACTTAGATCCTGTTATTATTATTATTTTTAATAATTGGTTTACTCATTTTATTATGCCTCTTTATTCTTATGAGACTGTTTTATGACTTTTGTGGTGCATATGTTTTTTTGTATACTGCTTAGATATTTTCAAATATTAAGCAGCTTAGAAATGTTTTTCAATAAATAAAAACAAATATTTCTGCCTTCCCTCCTCTACTGCACCACATCTCTCATTCAAAATCAAGAAGCCAATTTTATAATGTACCTGTATTGATTCAGGCTGGTAAATTCAAAAAATGTTAGCTATGGGAAACTCTACCAAAGTTTTGTATCTTTTCTTTTCTTTTCTTTTCTTCTCTCTCTCTTTTTTGAAGTTAAATCATCATTTATTAGGCAGACAACACAAATTATCACTTTGATTTCTGACTCTGTGCTTGTGCCTTTAGCACCTTGACAACAATAATCTGTTCCCCAATAAGGAATGTTTGTTTGATTCTGTCATGAACGGATTTAGCCCACATGGAACCGCCATAGGCTCTGCTAACATGTTTCTTTGTTTTTGACAACCTCTTAAGAACTTTAGGGCGAACAGCACGAAGTCTTCCTGAGCACACACCACATGCAGACTTTGGTGGCTTGCCAGCTTTCTTGGTTTACAATCCTGTTACCTGGTGTTTGGGATCGTCTGGTCTTGTTAGAGGCTGTGTTGTAGGACCATCATGTCCCCAAGCCCCACTCCAGCCCCCATTGCTATGGATGGAAACTATCTTTTCCAGAACACAACCTTTCAATTTAATTCATTTAATCCCGGTGACACTTTCTGGTGACAAGTGCTTTGTCACATTGTGTGACAAAAACGCCTTACAAAGTCCCTACCCACAACATGGGAAATTATAATATTCTGTGAACAAGAGTGCTAATAAATACCTTAGCAGCAGTGGCAGTAAGGCTAGTGAGCAAAAGCACCAATAGATTAGCCATCCCCCATCAACCGTTATATCATTGTCTTAACGCAAGGCATTTAGTGGTCCTGTATCAACAGCTCTTCAAACCTTCCACTAGCAATGGGCAGTGCAATCCTATACATGTCTACTCAGAAGTTAGTTCCATTGAATTCCATGAGGTTTACTCCCAAGAAGGTGGGCGTAAGATTGTACAAGTGCTCAATCCTGTCCTTGGCGCAGACTCTGCGGAGAGGGGAGTTATGCCTAAATTGTGTGTGCCATACACTGGGCCCAGGATTAAACTAGGCCTAGGTTCAAATGCCATGCAGCCATCTTGTACCAACCACAGGATTAAACTGTACTTTGAAAAAGGAAGGCAACTGTGCTACTTAGCTATCCCACGTGGCTCATAAAGGAAGACAAAATGGTCATAAAATACATTCCTTATCTGAATTTGGGCCAAACTCTACATTATAAAAGATTTGGAGCTGATGCCATCATTCCATGGGTGATATGCAGTCATAGTCCCTTTTGAGCCCTGAGGGTTGCATTCCCTAATGGGAACCGCATAACAGTGGAGGGTGAGTCCACATGTAAAAATGGACAAAGCAAGTGGGTGTGACTCTTACCTTTCTACAATAGATTACATTCCAGCCATGTAAAAGTCAGAGGTTTCCTCACACACACCTCCAGGCAAGCATTCCTCCCAGGCAAAAGTAATCAAGGAGGTTTGGCCTGAGAAGACTCCCAGGGACTGAAGGCCTGAGGAACCCCATAGTCAGAGAGGAGCCATTGAAATCAATGGACTTACAGTTACAGGTAGATAGTCGTGTTGGTCTGTCATAGTCAAAACAAAATAAAAAAATTCCTTCCAGTAGCACCTTAGAGACAAACTAAGTTTGTTCTTGGTATGAGCTTTCGTGTGCATGCACACTTCTTCAGATACCAATGGACTTACATTAGTCACAATCACCTTATCCATTTATTTCAAGGCACCATTTAGTGGGATGCCACCTCATGTCTCTTTCCTTGTTTCCCTCATAATGTCAAATACAAAAATGTGTAATATGACTCTTGAATTGTCCATCTGTCCCTGGGAAGATGCATCCCACATTATTTGCAGTAGACTGTTGCAGGGTTGATAAAGTAGAGGGCACTGCCTCTTATAATATCCACCCTTATAATTGTGTGTCTCTTACACCATCTACTTTCACCCTTAGGGAAATTTATTAGTACATCCCTAAATTAAAAGTGTGAACCTCTGTTTGAAGCATTAAAAAATCAACAAAATATCCGTCTATTAAATGGTATTAGTTGGTGCTGTTTGCAAAGAAAGGAGGACTGTAGATGCTTCCAGACTCAGACCCTCTTTTGGAAAGCACAGCCTAAAGTGGCTAGAAGAAACTCTTTCTTATGCTAAAGAGTCCTTGTTAGTTTAAGGGAACAAAAGCTTTGATTATAAGAGTAAATACACATGAAAATACAGAGTCAGTGGCTTGTTCTGAATAACTTGCATCAGTGCAGGTTTCCAAATAAAGATTTAATTGCATCCACTTGCAGCAATTATAATATCAAAGCCATGGACTTTAAAACACACACACACATACACCAGAGGGTTCTCATACTCAATGACTGTTTTGCAGTGGGTTTTGAAAACAGCCTAAATGCAGTTATAATGAGCAAGCTCTTCAAAGCAGTTTAAAGAAGAGTAACACAGCAGTCTGTGGTTTGAGAAATCAAACTTGAAACAAAGTCATAGCCTTCTTATCATCTGTATTTTGCTCATGTGAATATCTGGGCGAGGGCGAATGGAATGCCTCAGATAAACATGTGCCTTCAAATGTGGGCAAAAAGAGTTTTTTCACATTGAGATCCAAGCATCGGTGCTTAAAAATGACTGGATAGCAGGAGTAAATGGCGTAAATTTAATCTATCTCTAAAAAAGATTATAAATTAATGAGGAAGGGTAAGATTTGCATCAAAACAAAACAAAGCAATAGTCTTTATTCTCTCACCATTTATTCCCCTCCCCCTCCCACAAATCTTTGTAAGTGAATTGTGGCAGAAAATATTTATCTAAAAATCATAACTCACATTGAGCTTTGCTATTGTTAAAGCAACCTTTTTGGCCAAATATGAGGCAAGGTGCGGCGACTGCCTTGGGTGGCAGGATCCACAGGGGCAGCAACAACTGCGGTGTGCTCCTTGGAAGCTGGATTACACCAATACTACCTCTACATCGGCCTCTTGATGAATAGGAGGCATTGCTGCTCACCTTCCACTCTTGTTCCCAGTGTATTTTCCCCTTATTCCTCAAGAAGATGTCCATTCACCCTTTCTTGACAGCCACCTGTCAGGAATGCTTTGATGGTGTTTCCTGCTTGGCAGGGGGTTGGACTGGATGGCCCTTGTGGTCTCTTCCAACTCTATGATTCTATGATTCTATGATTCTTCCCAGGCAGGGTAGGTGGGATGGTGCCATTTTGTGGTTCTCCTCAGCTGCCAAAATGTCTTGGGCTGGTCCTGGTTGTAAAACCATATAGGAAGACACAGTACTGAATGGCACATGCCTATATGTGTAGCCAAGTGTTTAGAGCTAGTGCTTTTCCTGATTTGCCTTGCAAAAGATTGTTCCTGAGAAGGGGCAGGAAATGTGTCCCAAATACTGTACTGTAGATAACTTTCTGTCAAAATTCAGTTTTATCTTTAAACATCAAAAAGCATCTGTCATTCTCAGCTTTGCTTGTTAATCTCTGCCTCTCATAACTGAACTCTGGGGATAGTGTAAAATTGTTTATTTGAGGAGGATTATATAGTTTAATCATCCTCTTATGATGAGTATTTGGTGATATATATTCATTGTGTAATCAGCGCTCCAATTAAAATCCTCCAGTAATGACAGCTAATTTAATACACACACATGAAGGACTCAATGAAATTGGGGAATTAGAAAATAGAGACCAAAAAGGTAGTAGTCAAGGGGGACACGAAAGCACAAAACACCATGATTCTAAAGCTGAATTTGCTGTTAGTGTTTTGATATGGGTGGTTTTTATTTTATTGGGTATTTTTATATTGAAAGGTGGGATGGAAGCACTTTGAATGAATCCATTTTCCCCATGCTGAGGGGAATGTTGAAAACATATATTCTTATTAATATCAGGTCTGGCCTAGGACATTTTGCTGCATGAGGTAAAGAACAATGTGGCATCCTTGTCTATTCCATGTACGAAAGTCAACTGTATCAGTTGAATCTTATGTTACTACTGATCATGGGTCAGTATCTTCTACTGCACCTGAGGACAGCAGGCTAGTTTAGAGGGGTTAAAGGCAGGCTCTATGGCACACACAGCTTTATTCTCCCTTGCCACTGCTCCCAGCATCTTCCACCAGAGACAGCTGCCTCACTATGCCTAACGGTAGAGATGGCCCTGAACGTCAGAAATCCATATGAGTCTACCATTTAGATATGTCCTTTAAATGCTGTCTTGAATGTAATATATCCACTAAGGGATTCTTCGCTAAGGGAGCCCCAGATCAGTCACAGGTTCACTAGGTGGTGTTAGGTAAATGTCTAACACACTCAGCACTAAACTGCAGTCCTGTGCACACTTAGGAGTCAGTTCAGTTGAACTCATTGGGATGAACTCCATCAATCTCCTAGGCTGCATCTGAAACCTATTCATTTCTTAAAGTAAGGAAATTGGGAACTGGAGGATAAAATAAATCTAACTCACACATCTTTGAGACATTGGATGCAACCGCTGACTTCAAAAGAGCCTGTTTCCAACCACAAGTTGGTTTCCTATCAACTTTACAATGCAATGAAGCAAACAGAATGCTGGGCATTGACTGGGAAAACCTAGCCTCTAATCCTTCTACATTCACCAAGCTGGTGACTTTAGGCAAGTGACTATCTCTCAGCCTATTCTGCTTCACATTATAGTTGTGAGGCTAAAGGGGGAGGGGTTCTTCTTCTTCTTCTACTACTACTAGATGTTTACAGAAAACTTATTTCCTATGATTCAGATATTACAAAGATGTTGATCAGTTTTCCTCTTACACTTAAGATCCAAATAGGAAAACATATTTTTTGGAAGCTGCCCCCAAAACGAACAGGAGCAAATTCAGGAGGGTAAAATGTTAAATTGTCCAATCTACATATTGATTTAATCTCTTCCAGGCTTCTCACCCATATTTAAAAGCTTCTCTTAATTGTTCCCTGCCGTCTGCCTGAACAGATAAGGAAAAGCCTGCACACCTGTCTTTTTCTGATTACTAAATAACTTAATCAAAGAGAAACTATAGTAATCGGACATTTAAATATACTTGCACATAATTAACTGAAGATCCTTATTTAACACATGTAATCACTTTCCACTTATTCTAACAACAAAATTTCTATATCGGGTTTCCAAACCCATGTTTGAGCACCAAATTCAATGTTTTGCATAATTCACCTCTGAAGGCAAAATGTTTAATTTAATGCTCTTGAATAGAAACTAAGGGCCAAACTACATATAATGATTTTAAAAAAAATAAAAATAAAACTAATAGCAGGCTTTATGTGAGAAGGGATTGAATCATACTGGAATGACAGTGCGTAGGAGGCAACCCCCCACAAGCCCCACAAACCACAGAAAGTGACAGATTTAGTGCAGGGGCACCTTAGCCATAGAGGCTAGTGGCCCAAGGCACCACGGCAGCAAGTTGTGGAGGGCGCCTCCGCCATGCTGTGCCGCACCCGGAGCCTCCTCTCTGCCGGAGGAGCCACCCTCCAGCCCCACCGGCAGTGCCGCCCTCGCCCGCCTCTTCTCGGGCTGCGGGTGCCGTTGCAGGGAAGCCGGCGGCGAGCCTCCTGTCAGTGCGGCAGCCAGGGCTCCCTGGATGGCAGCGCCACACAGCCGCTTCGGCTGAGCAGGCGGAGGCAGCGGCGGACAACAGCTGGCAGCGTCCCCGCCCATTGGACCGCCCCCTCCGGCTGCCTGCCGCGCCTGGCCCTGCCCAGCGGAGCACGAGTCTGGCATCGCCAACTAGAGAATAGCCTTGCTTGGAAGAGTCGCTTTTGAAGTACTGCATTTGAGCACGAAAAAGAGGTGTTGCTTTTTTGTCTGTGTTTGTCAAAAAGGTTGACAACTCTGGGAAATGGGGGGGGGCGGCGCTGGAGGGAGCTTTGCACCATGGTGCTGGATATGCGCCGGATATGCTTAAGACGGCCCTGATTTAGTGTCATGTCAAATTTGGCTCTTAAGTATTACTAGTGGATGCAACATTTTCATACAACATATCATTCCCAAAAGGAAAGGTTGCAACATTTGGGACTTCTTAGTTTAGAGAAAAGGTTAGTAAGAAGAGATAAGTTTATAAAACTATGCATGGCATAGAGAAAGTGGTTAGGGTAAAAGTTTTTCTCCTTCTCTTATAACACTAGAAATCTTGGAGTGGATCCTGGGCTCAAAGCATTTCACAAAAATCACAAAAAGCATTTAAAAACAACAAACATCCTCCCTACTCTCTGGAAAATATTTTTTTGTGAAGGGAGCTGCGGGGTGGGGGGAAAGAAACGAAAGATCAGTTGTGCAAGTTGTCTTCCACTAATACAGCCACTGGATAGAACTAGAGATGGGGGAGAAATTCACTTCACTTCACATTTAAAGCTGAATTTATCAAATCTGTACTTTCTGAAACAACATGAGAACCAAAACACAGCCGTCCATCAAAATTCACACTTATCTGAAATTTGCTATATAGTTCTCCAACCAAGGAATGTTTATAAAAAATGTATATATCGGGGGAAATTGCTTGCAAAAATGTGCAGATTAACACTAAAATGCTGGAGAATTTTCAGGGGGATTTAAAAGGGATTTTGCAATTTGCTGTATAAATGTGGAGAACCGAATTAAATATGGGAGAAAGCAGAAATTGAGGCAGCCAAAACAGACAGATCTCTCCATTCCTACATAGAACCCTCACACTATATCACAGTGGCTCTCAGTCTTCTAATTAATGCCCATTGCTAAGCCTCACAAACTTCAGCCAACAGAGCACAGGCCAATATTTGTCTTTTGTATTTGTCTTATATTATGGAACAACTGTAGCAACACTACTTCAAACTATTCAATGAGGATGCCAATTAAGGAAAACCTAGGCACGTCAAAACAGCAAGAATAGCTTCAGTAGCAGAACAGAGAAGCAGCAATTCAGGATTACTATTAGTATCGCTAGCTCTGAAAGTCACAGAGCTAAATACTGATCACACTAAAAAGTCATTCTAATCAGTTTGGATGTCCAAACTGTGAATGTCCAGTTTAATCAATGCAAACAAGACTAAAAATGTCCACTAGTTTCTATAAGAACTTGCCTACCGGTTAAAATTTTCATGAATGAAATAAGACGTTGAATATTGTATTAAAGTCTAATTAAAGCATTCCACACATATGCACCCCCCAAGCATTTGCACATGTGCAAGCCATAACAAAAAAAATTGACTTCACTATATCTGGCTGTAGAACCAAGAACTACCTACAAAGTTTACAGCCACCATTTGCACAGAGAATTTGTTTCCTGCCCCTTTAAAATGACACCTCCTTTCCTCCTTGTCAATTTAACACATCTCCCTGACATTCAAAACTGGTGGCCCACATTTCCCCACCATTGTAAGAGCCCTTCGCTCTTCGAGCTCCCACATCCTTGCATGCTGTGACCTTTGCCCTTTCGGCTGACCAGAGCCAAAATGCTACCTTTAGAAAACTAATGTACCAGAGAGAATGGAAGTATGTGCCGATGGAAGTTTGCGACTGCCGAGATGCCACTCTCCAGTTCATTTTGCTTCTAACTAAAACCTTATTTATCTGGAGTGGGTTTTGTCAGCTTTGAAGGAGTGCAGAAAATTTTGCAACTGAACCCTCTTTGCCTGGTGGAACCAAAAACCACTTAGCGCCACAACTTTTTAAAAACTGGGTATTTCTAGAATGACATCTATGGTGGAAAAATAATATTGCAACAACAACAAAAAAGCACTTTACATCACCAATAGTTTCCGGGTAGCTCCTCGCAGTTCCCTGGGAATGGCTTTTCTCTCAACCTTCTGACACGAGAGCTTCACCTTCTTTTTGATCCCAGAAGTGCAACCATGTGGAAATGATTGAGAGTGACGTCACATATTCAGCATTATGATTTAAATTGAGGATTGAGGAGGAGCAGAAAGGAGGGGGAATTTTGCCTATGGTGGTGGGCATCCCTTGCAGTCAGAGACAACCGTCGATGCTCACTTATAAGAGCAAAGCAAATTCTGAACATTCACAGAGAGATTTGCATGCCTAGTTCATTTGGGCAAAAGCTATAAAAATCAAAGCTCTGTCTGTGTGAGCATAAAAGTAGCACATCGTTCCAGTGAATGGTTCTTCACTGTACCCATGTGTTTCACTGCAGAGCTTCATGAGCCGGGTGGAACAGATCAGTATATTTTTTTTATTGATGTTATTTTTGCATGTTATTCATAAGTCTGCTGCATCCCATTTCAACATGAATCTGAAGTTTAAAAACAAAACATGCACAAAAATACATGCTTAAATATGTATTTAAATACATATTTTATTACATAATATTACTAAACACACATCTTTATGCATTTTGGAACATTTATTTTGAACTGAAAATTGCATTGCAAAATTCAGAGATGTGTGGAATCAAAAGGATAATTAGGTTCCAGTTCACACATTAGTCCAGGATCAAGTCAGATCTCATCAGAAATTGAATCCCCCCACCATCCTTTCATTTGAACAGCAACTCATGAGGCCTTAGCTCCAAAATAGCTGAATAATAAGGAACTTTTTTTCTTTGTTTAAAACATGTTTATCCCACATGTCAATAAAATATTTTCAGGGTGTTTTAAAACACCAATAAAAATAGTCATGCATGCAAAAAACAGCATTTTCCAGTACTACAGCAAAATACTAACTAAAACTCAAGTTAAAAACTTTACCGCTCAATGCATACCTTGCACCTGCAAATCATCAAGTTTGGCACCAGGCAAACTAACAAGGGGAAGAATTCCATAGTCAAGAGGCCACCACTGAAATGGCCCTCTCCCTATGTGTCACCTCCAAGGGTAGTCTGGTGGGTGCTGACAAGGGAATGGGCCTTCTCTGTAGTAGCCCCCCCCCCCCCGGCGCAATCAAGGCATGTTCTCCAATGGAGGCCCACCTGGCACCGACCTTTTCATCATTTCAGCACCAAGCAAATATGGGCAGCACCAATGATATTATATTGTATTGTTAAATCTGCTTTTGGTACATATCTGTAATTTTATTGCATTTTTTGCTTGCTTGTAAATCTCTTTGAGACTCCTTAGCGGGAAGGAATATACAAATTAATGAACCTATAAACCTAAACCTATGTTCTTACATTATTTTCCAAACAGTCCTAATGGTGGTCTGCAGAGTTGATGTGTGTTTATAAGAGAGGCAAAGCGAAGAACAACAACAACAACAACAACAAACAACAACAACAAGGTTCCCGAGCCCTATTTCTATGTAGGCAGGTTTTTCAGAGACTCACCTTCTCCAGAGAACAACCAGAACGTAACAAATGTTCAAAATCAATCACATGTGAAAATCTTGGCTTCAATAATACATATAGCAATATCTTTCATATAGTATATTTTTCAAAGGTAGTATATCTTTGCAGAAAATGCTTTGAAGATTTATATAAATTGTTTTACTTCCAAATTCAACTTACCTTAATGAAAGATTTTTAGAGGAATATGAACAAGGGAGGTTTTTCTTCTTCTTCTTTCAGTTGGTTGCCATATTTAGCCCAAAGGAAATGGAGAAGGATTTTTTTTTTTAAAGAAGCTAGTGTAAGTAGTTACCATCAGGTCCGTGCTGAGCTTCTCTGAGGCCCAGGCAGGAGGTTTTTTTAGAAGAAAGTTATAAACCCAAACAAAAAAAGCAGCCTTTCCTTGTCGGGGTCCCCCTGACCAGTTTAGCTCTCCAAGACCTGGGACAAGGGACGGGGAATCTGTGGTCCTTCAGATTTAGTTGGACTACAGCTCCTATCATTCATGATCATTGGCCATTTTGGTTGGGGCTGATGGGAGTTGGAGAGTTTCTTCTCTTCTATTAACTACTTGTTGGTAAAATAGATCACTTCCTTTTAGGCTTTATTTCCTTCCTGCTTCTTGTCCAAGTATAATCACTATCAGTATAAGAAAGCATGTGATAGTGTTTAACTTCTTGGCTCCATTTTTGGTGACACATGAAACCTGCACTTAGAATGGCTTTGTTTGTTGTGAGTAAAGTACCCATACATTGTCGCCAGCCATGAATCTACACCACATGCTGAATGATCAGTGCAGCGACCCATAAAGGCAGATAATAAGAGAGGGGCTATATAAGACAGGGGTGGAGAACCCATGCCCATCCAGATGTTGCTAGATTACAACTTCCATCATCCCTGACCTTGTTGGCTGGAGTTGATGAGAGCTGGAATTCAACAACATCTGGAGGGCGACATATTCCCTACACCTGACTAAAGAGCAGCCCTCCTGGCTCAGACCAAAAGCCTGTTTAGTTGGGCATCAGTGACCAACCAGATGCCTATGGGAAGCCCACAAGCAGGGCATGTACCGGTACACAATAGCCATCTCCCCAGTTCTTCCCCAGTGACTGGCATCTGTTTAAAGACATGTTGCATCATATCCTGGAGAAGTGTACAGCCATTGTAAGTAGTAGTTATGGATAGCCTTACCCTCCACAAATTTGTGGAATCCTCTTTTAAAGCCATCTTGTTTTGTATCTTCTCATCTTAGTGGTGAATACCACAGTTTAAATATGTGATGTGGGAAGAAGCACTTCCTATGGTCTGACACAAATTTCTACCACTCAGCTTCAGTGAATGACCCCAGGTTCTGATATTATGCATAATTTTCTCTATCATGTCCTCCCTTATTTAAAAAAAATAAAAAACCCAAAGCCTAAAACTCTGTAACCTTTCTAAGTAAAGGAGTTGTTCCAGCCCTCTGATCATTTTGGTTACCTCTTCTGCCCCTTTTTGAGCTTGGAAATATCCTTTGTGAGATGTAGAAACCAGAACTGTACACTGTATTCTAACTGAAGTCACGCCATAGATTTGTATCAAGCCATTACAATACTGGCAGATTTCCCCCTCATTCCTTCCTAATGATTCATAACACGGAATTCACCTTTTTCACAGCTGCTATATGCCGGGTCAACATTTTCACTGAGCTATCCACCATGATCCAAATATCCCTTTTCTAGACAGTCACCACCAGTTCAGACCCCGTCAGTGTCTACATTTTTATCTACTATAGACCATTTTCAAACATTCCTAATTTTGGTGCAGTAATTATCTACCCATAAGCCAAAAACCACTACTGTGCTACCATCTGAGCCCAAAAACTAAAAACCCTTTAGTTTTATCAACACGGTGCAATTTAAACATAAAACACAGATAAGGAACGTAGATCTAGTCACTGGATCTTTTATATACATATAAAATATTTATCAAAGACCATGCCATCGTTTTAATGATTATGTGTCATCAGTTTTATGTATCTGTTAATTGAATTGATTCTACTACTCAATTGCACTACATAAAATGTAATTGGGTGGCAGAAATTCCAGCTATGTTTAATGGCATGGAGAAGCGATATAATAATTGCTAATCCAGCTTTATATGAATTAAAGCAAAGAATAGGTCATAAAAATAATAGGGCAGATCCATTAGCTTTACTAGAGCTAGGATAATATGCACCAGTTAGGGATTTCCCTTGGGCCATAAATTCTGGTAGCTTTTTATTCTGTACTTAAGCATACTTCAAATTTTAATCCGCAAGAATGTTGACTAAAGTAGCAGCAATGAAATGGGTGTTTCTGGGACACTCACACAACCGCGTTTACTATATAATAATTGCCAATAAACTCATTACAGCTCAGTTATAGGATGTAAGTATCACAACTAATCTGTCACAGACATGTCCTGTAAATACAGTGGAGGTAGTATTTGCCAATGGGGGAAGACTAGCTAAAGTAATTTTTAATCTCACAAATTACCACCTTAGTTGGCTTTATCTAAATTGGTGCATTGTGTTCCAATATATTCTTGATGATATTGCATCTCACATTAACCTGAAAATATGTGGATTCACATAGGAACTTAGGTAGTGGAGGATGGAATTCCTGTGCTTATTTAATAACTTCTAATACATAGTACATCTATAGTGTGAATGGAAGCTATTGAACGGAGAACCACTGCCCCTATGGAAACATCCATATGCATGGAAAAATCATGCACTCCAGGATCTTTGGCTTGAAAGTTGATGCAAACTATGAAGGTGACCTAAGACTGAAAGCCTGATACCACTAACAAGAGTCATGAGCAATTAGCAGGCAACAGAAATGTCATGCTCAGTGTGGCAGCTGAATAGCTGTCTTAGAAAGGGAAGCTGCTATGGAGGCCAAGCAATGCATATTTGATCTCCAGTATTTGACTCCCAGGCCCACAGCCCTTTCTTCTCCCCATTAAATGACAGAGGAGTGAAAATATCCATAGTTATGTGGCAGTTTGTTGTTGTTTGCAGGTTCCTGATATCCATATTACAGTAACCCATACGTGGGGTTGGCGCTGTGGTCTAAACCACTCAGCCTCTTGTGCTTGCCGATCAGAAGGTTGGCGGTTCAAATCCCTGTGATGGGGTGAGCTCCCACTGCTCTGTCCCAGCTTCTGCCAACCTAGCAGCTCGAAAGCACTCCAGTGCAAGTAGGTAAATAGGTACCACTGCGGTGGGAAGGTAAATGGTGTTTCCATGCTCTCTAGTTTCCCTCACAGTGTTTCGTTGCACCAGAAGCAGTTTAGACATGCTGGCCACATCACCTAGAAAGCTGTCTGTGGACAAACGCCAACTCCCTTGGTCTGAAAGCGCGATGAGCACCGCAACCCCATAGTCACCTTTGACTGGACTTAACCGTCCAGGGGTCCTTTACCTTTACCTTAGCTAACCCATACGCAGTGTGAACATGACTCTCTTTTAGATGTTGCAGTCATGGTGGGAATGGTTTTTCTGTAGATTTGTTCCATGGTGCTGCTGTTGAGTTTACATTCTTATGACCACATGGGTGGGGCAAATGGCATAGGTCCTCCTTATCAATGGATCACAACCATCTGTACAAGATGTGGATACTGCCCACATTGCCTCCACACACACACACCACAACCAAATTAAAAATAACATACATCTTATGATTGTGGGTCACACATGTTAGAAATACGCAGATATACACTACAATTATGGCTTAAATGCCTGGACAATAGAAATCAGTAGCTCAAATGGTCAAGAGAAATTGATAATTGGAATCATCAGGACATCTCTTTCACTTGCAAAGATATAAATATAGCACACTATAATACTGCAATGCACCTACATGCTGTACCGGTAATGTGATGTGGCATAAACGTTCTAACATTAAGAGTTTCTTTGTCCACATCAGCTTACTATCAAAGCATCTGGAACAATACAAGTAAAACAACGCAAAGATTTATAAACTAATAAATCACAGATTGTAAAGTGCAGGGCATCACAAATGACTGCTAGTAAAAATGTTATATCCCCTCTCTACCCACAGCAGCATATGTTCTGTATTTGTAACTCTCTTTTTAACGAAGGAACCAATATAAAATGTTTTTAGGGATTTTTTAAAAAAGAATTGATGCATTTTTTTGTATTCTGTTCATCTGTAAAGCTTGGTTATCTTAATGACGATGGGCCCCAAGTGCAGAAAAGCAAAGCAAAACCTATGAAATACTGGAAACTTTAAACTATTGTATTTTTAATTGCAGTGTGTTAAACCAATTGGTCTGATGAATCAGGCAGATGGTTCATAAAACTGAGGTACCATATTCGCTGGAAATGATGCTTCCAACTGAAAGTCAACGTGCTTAGTGATGGAGATGAATTTTGTTATTCATCTGTATGTAGCCTGGCTACTCTGATAACAGACTAAATTGTTTCACAGTGCAATCCTAACCATGTTGACTGAGAAATAAGTCCTGCTGAATTCAATGGGGCTTTTTGCCAGGTCAATGGGTTTAGGATTGCAGTTTAGGATTACTTGTCACTTTACTGTGTAAAGTGTGCTAGGTATCTTTATTATCTTTATTATGAAACCTGCTAATATATATGTTTGCAACCAATACATAGATATAGAAGAAAGTTGTTATCCTTCAGCTGAAAGTCACATACCCTGTTTCCCCTTTTTTAATACGTAGTCATAAAGTAAGCCATGGCAGGGTTTTTTAACCTTTGTGAGAAGTAAGACGTACCCCAAAAGTAAGCCGTGGTGCCGCCATTGTTCCCGTCGCCTCCTCAGCCCCTCCTGCGTGCACAGGGAGCCAGCGAACCAGCGAGAGGCACGGGGGGAAACGCGCCTCTTGTGGAGTTCTGCCCCGTCTGCTTAGCGTGCAGGGAGAGGCGCGCGGGGAGGGGGGAAAGATGCCTCTTCCTGCTCCGCCTGTTCCCCGTGCACAGGGAGCCAGCGAACCAGTGAGAGGCGCGGAGGGAAAACGTGCCTCTTGCAGAGTTCTGCCCCGCCTGCTCAGCGCGCAGGGGGAGGCTGTACCGTACAATACTGATGTAATAAAAATAAGACACCCCCCCGAAAATAAGCCACCCTGTGTTTTTTTGAGGAAAAAAATTTATAAGACGGTGTCTTAAAAAGGGGGAAAGACGGTAACTTATTTTTCTGTTGTAATTCCAATGCACTGATTTTTGTCTTAATGTTTGGTAAACCATTATCATCGTTTGGGGGTATCTAAATCATAAGCATAGCAGAACCACTGAAATAGACTTAGGTTAGTCATGACTAACTTAATTTATATTATTAACAACCATGACAACAATAACAGCACGTGTTCTAGAAGCATTACTAAGAAGGAAATGCAACGCTATTTAAACTTATGTAAAGGGTTTACCCTAGCCAAGTGGCATTTTGAACTTCTTTTTCTTTGAAGAGCTGACTGCCCTCTCATGCCATATAACAACTGTTTTTTTAATTTTAATTTTTTTAAAAGAACCCTCCATTGAAAAGCAGTTTGCTATGAGGTCACAAGAAAAACAAAATCCAACCTTAGGCTCATGGAGCGAATTTCCCTGGCTCTTGGCCAGCTTCAGATTTTCTGCAGCTGCTTATTCAAAATTCTATTGACAAGATTTATGAAATTAGGTTGGGCACTAATAAGCTGTGCCACAACTTAATACAAAAACCATTTCTTCCATCCTGGCTATATGCTGTGCACACCATCGCAGAAGACACTCCGGCATTTTTAACATTACTGGGCATGTTAATGCTCAGATAGCAA
This sequence comes from Darevskia mixta, assembly GCA_034641385.1. Lineage (NCBI taxonomy): Eukaryota > Metazoa > Chordata > Lepidosauria > Squamata > Lacertidae > Darevskia > Darevskia mixta. The sequence goes on along the minus strand of JAWWNH010000018.1, from coordinate 4,649,511 downwards.
TGCAGGTATCACCACCTGTCTTCGGCATCTCAAAAAAGCACTCATCACCCTGAATGCCAATAGCCCAACAGCCCAGGCAAAACAAGGGAATATCATCTGTTCAGAATCAACCTTGGGGATGTTGGACCGTCTTCAAACATTGCTGATGGAAAGCAACAACAACCTCATTCATTGTTCCATCCAATGTAAGCATAGCAAATTATTCATCCATACACCTATTCTATGCACGTTTACCCAAAAATAAGCTTCACTGAACTTTGTAAAGCTTACTTCCAACAAACAGCACATATAATTGCAGCCTCGGTCATATTTCTCTCAGAACTATTCAATACAAAACAGAGAATGATGCAGTAGAATCTGAGCTGCACCACTTCAGTCTGCAGAGAGGGTCACTTTTAAAAATGCTCTCCCATGTTTCTTGCAAGAAGCAAACCAGCACATCAAGGTTATAAAGAAGTTCTTTCTCTGGTGTGCAAGTTTACTATAGGGAGCTTTTAATTTGGTGAACCAATAACATATACAACTTTATAAAGTGGTGCACACTCCAGAATGTATCCACTTCAGATAGGGTTCTTTCATTACTTCTTTGTTGTGGAAAAATCTGCAATGAGTAACCTTGTACGTGGTGCTGCTCAGGAATTCGAAGAAACCGGAAAATCATGGCAGTTTTGAAAGCGTCAGTCTGCCATCTTGAATAAAAATGATATCCAAACATAGACAAACACCTGCTCCTTGATCTCAGGAACCACCATGAACGATGTCATAAGAGGTGTTCAAAATGCATAGAGAACTAGCCAGAATATACAGTAGATGCTGCTTCTCTCTGAACCATCACAATATTCTGAGAAGTGAGAGAGAAGATATGGCCAAACCTGTTTCCAGCATCAACCCAGCAGAAACTGGATGAATGGTTGGCAGTGGGAGAAGAGAAACCACAGAGTGATTTCTTCCCACAAGTTCTTGGTCTTCTCATGTTACCCAACAGCACTACAGCAATCCCCGTGCCACCAGAGTAACATAATAACCCACCAAGAGTGTACTAATTTATCTTGAACAATGGGTAGATCAGCAGTGGTTCAGTCATATTTCTGGGTCAGCATAACTTTTCTCATTTTGGTGTTCAAGTCCTGGAGGAGAGCTGCAAGATCTTTGCACAGATTAAGGCATCACGTTTGACAATTCCAGGCACTCAACAGTAACCATAGTGTTGCTGCTGCTGTTGTTGTTCCTGTTGATGGCAGGAACAATCAGGAAAAAATATTGCAGCTTAAAGTTCCATGAAGGCAATATTGTCCCTATCTTTCCATACCAAAGAGAGAAAGAACAAAGGCCATATAATTTTAGCTCTGGAAACTCACTTTTCAGCATCAAATGGCCTCTTCAACTGCTATAAAACCCTGGCTTCTAGTCAAAAAAGTGTGCATTTCCTTATTTCCAAAGGCTAGGAATTTAAATGGAAAATATCCTAAGGGGTTTTAGTGTATTTCTATACTTTCTTTCTTTCCTTTCCTTTCCTTTTTCTTTTTTTTATAAAAAAATTAAAGTTCTCTCTGCACATAAAGTTTACTACCTTATTGTGCATAACTTTGGCATTTTGCTTTTCATTTTGACAGAGAGCCAGAATTGGATTAGGGGATCATTGTTGCAGACCAAAAGATGCAGAGCTTGAAGAGGCTAACCTTCCATTGTTCCATGATGTTAGCCCAATTAGTTGAAATAAAAGCAGGAATTGGGACAAACAGAGATTTGCCAATATGAATATACAGGCAGGGCTATTACATACGGCCAAGTTTCATCTACGGTTTAGCTAGAGACACAGAGAGAGTGCTTATCTGGGGGATAAAAACTCAGAAGATAAAATGAAGAAATTTTCAAAAGCATTCCAAGTGTTCGTATTGAATGGATTCAAGGAAACTTCTCTTTGAATCCTTTATCTTGTTAATTCAAATGGGAGCAACCGCTGGTAGCTGGTTCCATATTTATTTATTTAGACTGACTGCTGATCAGCCGTGCATCACAACACTAAGACGTTTAGTTGCTGTTCATTTGATCAGGATTGGGACCATAATGCCAGGGAGGAGGGAGGATCAACACTTTCCCCATGCTGTTTTCCCAGTGAAAATCACCCACCTGAAGCTGCTATTTACTGAGAGGCTGTGGTGGGTGGGGAGCTGCATATCAAAATGTGTATATTCTTTCTTTTAAAAACCATATAGTAATGTAGAAATGGAATGGAACAGACCTAAGTGAATGTGTACAAAAGTAACACAGACCAGAAATAGGCTGATTCTGCTCTATGGCTAGTTACCACCCAACCTCAGAGCTTCAGGGCTAAATGTTTGGTTGCATGGTCATGCACCTGAATGAGGGCTGAAGCCAGTAAACAGATTGAGCAAGTGATAAAGTTCTGGTCTATTTCCAATATTTTCACAGCATTTTGACTACACTGGATATTACCACCAAAGCTTCAGAAGTATAACCAAGAGTTATCAGAGAAACAGGTGTGGAAGCAATCCAGGAGGTCATCTGATCTAACCTCCCTGTCCAGGATGCAGGGTCCCTGCAGGATTCAATTATGTTTTATAATTTTATGACTACACCCATGATCAGTACGTAATAACTTGTGTTATTAGGCTCTGTTTTTTACAGTGGTTATGTCATGTATTGCTGGGATAACATGGTGTATAAATTGATGATGCTGCCTAGTATGTATTCATTATATATTATGTATTGTATATTATATATTATGCAATTATTATGAATTTAATTTCTATAACTGTTGTAAACTACCTTGTGATCTATTGAAAATGAGTAGTATATTAATTAGAAAATGAATGAATGAATAAACTACAGAACCTCTGACATATGCCTGTTCAGCTTCTGCTTAAAAACCTCCAGCAAAGGAGGTGAGGCAGTCTGTTTCATGGTTGAACAGCTCCTATCATTAGGAAGATTCTCCTAAGGTTCAGCCAAAATCAGTTCAGGAATCATTGCTTACTAAAGAAATGGTTGTTTGAATGCACTTTATGAAAGAACTGTAAGAAACAGAATACGTAGCACCTTAAAAGTGCAACTCCAGGGACAGTCAATATGATGCCCTCCAGATATTGTTGGACTCCAACTCCCACCAGCCCTATAAAAGATAGCCAATGGCTAAGGATGATGGGAGTTGTAGTCCAGCAACATCTGAAGGACATGATGGAGGCTACCCCTATTTTTACTCCTATAATACTGCCATAATACTATGTCATCAAAAGCACTTTATATATTGTTCAATGAAAGGCAAATAATAATAATAAAATGGCAAGAAACACTTGGAAACTATTGTCTCTCTCTTAGCTTCTTCTTTTTTAAAGGAAGCTGTATGTAAGTAGATTTTTACACCAATTACCTAGATTTCTTAAATTTCTTGTTTGGTATTTCCACCAAGAATACTGAACTGGCCAAACACTGGCATTGCTGTTGAAATGTCCCTAGCAACTAAATTCTGAAATCATGTGTTTAAAGTTCCAATTAGGAAACTTAAACAACAACACAAAATGAATCTGAAGAAGTGTGCATGCACACGAAAGTTCATACCAAGAACAAACTTAGTTGGTCTCTAAGGTGCTACTGGAAGGATTTTTTTTATTCTTTATTTTGTTTTAACAAAAAATGAGTTTTTAAAGGTAAAGGTAAAGGTAAAGGGACCCCTGACCGTTAAGTTCAGTCACGGACGACTCTGGGGTTGCAGAGCTCATCTCGCTTTACTGGCTGAGGGAGCCGGCGTTTGTCTGCAGACAGCTTCCGGGTCATGTGGCCAGCATGACCAAGCCACTTCTGGCGAACCAGAGCAATGCACGGAAACACTACCTATTTATCTACTTGCACTCTGACATGCTTTCGAACTGCTAGGTTGGCAGGAGCATCCGTCGTGGGGATTCGAACTGCTGACCTTCTGATCGGCAAGCCCTAGGCTCAGTGGTTTAGACCACAGTGCCACATGCTCAAATGTTACAATTCTGTATCCTTAAGCTTTCTGTATCCAAAAGAACAGAGAACAGGTACCATAGTCTGCAACATCAATTCAAATCACAGAGGTGGTGCTTGATTTCTTTAAACAATGTTATTGAAGGTTTATTCACAAATAAGAGGGTAGCTTCTTTAAAATGTAAATAATAATGTAAATCTTCTGTTGGGGCCAGGGAATTGTTTCTTCAAGCAAATATGTAATTCATATGATAATCTGTCATCATCTGGCAGAGTGCCCTTTCTAACAGATATTTAATGCTGTCTTGATCTCTTCTAGCATAATTGGCCTCTCCAAATCATTCTCTATCCTCCTTTCTGGAAAAAGAGACTCTCAGGTTTTGTTTCCCTTCACCCTTTCATTAAGACATATTGTTTACTCTTTCAGTATCTGTCCAAAATGCCTGAGAGCTTTGAGTAATCCATGCCAAGGGATCTATGTTGGCCAAAATCCAAGAATCTGAATCTATAGAACTTGGAAGCTAAATAAAATATCCACTGGTCTTCCAAACTTCCTGTCAGAAATTAATTTCCCCTCACATGAATAGCCCACAATGTGTGCAAAATATGCATTGTGAGATTCATGTGAGACATTTTCAGAAGCAGTTTAGAATTATCTGAAATAATTTGCTCGATCACTGTTGGAAATGATTAAAAAGAGAAGGGCAATAACTCAGTAGTAAAACATCTGCATTACCGGTACATTGAATCTCACTTGTCTGAGACCCTGAAGAGCCACTGCCAGTCAACATAGACAGTACTGGGCTAGATGGACCAGTGATCTGACTCATCACAAGGAAGCTATTTATTTTGCATACAAATTCCCATTATGATCACATCATATCATTTAGCCAATGCAACCACTTCCACCTCTCTCTTCCCATGCTTCCCATGAAGGTATGAAGGTGGATTCTTTGTGTGTTCAACTGGATATGCTTAGAGAACCTTCTTTGTGATCAGAAACTCTGCAGCATCAGGATTTGTGATCACAGGGAGGTTTCTAAGCATATTCAATTGAACACATGGGAAATCCCTTTTCAGGAATCAATGTGAGGTGATAGAATCCTGGCAAGGCTGGCTTGGGCGACCCCATACCTCTTCCTCCACACATGTTCTTTGAATATCTGGAGAGGACTAAAGCCATTGAACATACTTTGCCAACATGTTCAACTCTGGTTAGACTCTCAAGGAAAGTAGTAAACAAAGTGCAAGCTCGGCATGAGTTCTGTCTGCATTTGGAGACGTATCTTATATTTGTGAAAAAAGCAGACATTGGGCCCTTCAATATGTATCATTTTTTTGTGGGGGGAGGGACTCCTGTGTCATATAGTTTGGCTCTGAAAGAAGCCCTGTTTATCCCCCCATGCTATAAAGCTGCTAAATTCCACATACATTCTGAAGTGTCTGCAAATTTATGATCCCATTCCATTACAGAGGTTTCAAAATAATTTTGATTCCATATTCTAGGGTTTGCTTTGTGTACACCTTGAAATGGGGCCCTATTATTTCCTTACAGTTTTATTTCTCCTACTCTTCAGACACTGCATGATTAATCAGTGACTGTTTTTTTTTGTTTTAGTACCCACTGTACTTTCCTTTCCTTTGTTTAACTGTCACTGTTGTAATAATCCTTTTTTCCAGCAATCTTATTTTTTGTAGCAAAGAAGGCACAATAAATTATATTCATGTTTTCCTTCTTGGGGAAAGAAAATCTTCATTTTTTTTTAATTGAGAAAATCTTACTTAGTTCTCCATAAATCACAACTGATTTAAGAAGATGTAATCCATCAGAATTATATGCCCTTGACTTTTTGTTTATTATCATGGCAACAGCAAGTATTATCGCAAATTGCCTTCTTTGCAGTTTGAAATGAAAAGGTAGGATTTAAGTCTATTGAAATAGTCATGCTAGGTTAGCTGCTGTGACTTCTGTAATAATATTGAGATCCAAACAGCTCTTGAACATGTTTTCAAACCATGCAGACAGGTTCTGCTTATTAAGCAATTTGCAGGGTGGGTGGGTGCTTGTTCCTTAAGTGGTATCACATTCAAACCCTTTCTCAATATGGGATTAAGTGGAGTTAATCGTCAAGTATGGAAATGTTCTGTTCAGCATTGCTTTTGCTCATCACCATCTATCACAGTTTAGTCAGATGAATAACAGGATGCTCTTGTACTTTTAGAAGCCAGGATATCCAACATGGAATGTGCGGCAGTGGCTGGTGCCCATTCCGACTGGTAGGGCAGAAGGTAGGGAGATTAATAGGAGGCCAGAGCCAATGAAAAGCTGGTTGTAAGTAAGAAGGTAGGCAGGTGGGGACTGGCTGAGGGCAGATTGAGGTTGGTGGGGCAGTGCCTATTAGCCCTTATCAACTAGACTCCATGCGGAATGTATAATAATAATAATAATAATAATAATAATAATAATAAATTTTTATTTATACCCCGCCCTTCCCAGTTTAAAAACCGAGCTCAGGGCAGTTAACAGCAAATATAAAACATTGATTAAAATGCGACTTAAAAACAGCATAAAACAGCAACTTGATGCAGCATCAATATCAATAAATTTCAAAAATTCAGAGGTCATTTGGGGGGCGGGGAACCCCAGTCAGTAGACATCAAATGATCACCAGGGCTAACTGACCAAGTTGGTCCTACTAGGGCCAGCAAGGAGGTGTGTGAATAAGAATGTAAATGTGGGGTCCCAGAAAGGGTTTCTTCATAGAAGAGGAAAGGGGAAAGGGAATAGAGGATCAGGCTAATTCAAATTGGAGGCCAGGCGGAATAGCTCTGTCTTACAGGCCCTGCGGAAGGAGATCAAGTCCTACAGGGCCCTAGTCTCATGGGACAGAGCATCCCACCAGGTCGGAGCTGTCACTGAAAAAGCCCTGTCCCTGGTGGAGGATAGTCTGGCTTCCTTAGGGCCCAGGACTTTTAAGCTATTATTATTCATGGACCTTAGGGTCCTCTCCGGGACATACCAGGAGAGGCGGTCCTGTACGTACGAGGTCCTAGGCCGCATAGGGCTTTAAAGGTCAAAACCAGACCCTTAAACCTGACCCTATACTCCACCGGGAGCCAGTGCAGCTGGTAGAGCACTGAGTGAATATGCTCCCATGGCAAGGACCTCGTGAAGAGCCTCGCTGCAGCATTCTGCACCCGCAGAATGGAATTTACTGAGAATTCTGCTATAAACATTGTCAATACTATATCAGATGTGAAATGTTGCAGGTACTCATACTGCAGGTATGTTGCAGGTACTCATACTACAGTTGATATTGATAGGTATAGATCCATCTCCAAATATAAGGAGATATTTGGCAAACTTTCTGTTTTAATTGACTTTCATATTTTAATTACCTAAAACTGGCCAAAGTGTTTCTTTGTTGCCTGACTGAAGAAATAGGGTACCTGCTGATAGTTTCTGGAAATCTGAATTGCATACAACCTTTTCCTGCAAAAGAGATAGATGATTTCATCACATTTGGGGGAAACCTGTATCAGTGGCCAGAGAACACTTTCTAAGTCATTGATGCTTCCTTTTTGTATCTCTTTTTGCTTCATCACTGTTGGGTGTTGAAAGATACTAGATTATATTCAATCGTTGTGCGAATAGAAGGCCGACAGACAACCAAACTTTCCCTTCTCCCTGCATTCCCCTCCCAAAAAAACATTCCAAATGGTTGAACATTGTGGGCTGCATTGAAGGAGGCTACTGAGAGATGGCTGAATTGTCCAAAATTGGGTGGAGGAACCTTGTGTGAGAGGAAGGAAAAGATCAGTTGCACAGGTTGCTTTCCTCTCTTGCAACCATTGGATTCAATTCATCAGGTGTTATCTACTTAAGCATACACAAAATGTTGTTGTTGTTTAGTCGTTTATTCCTGTCCGACTCTTCGTGACCCCATGGACCAGAGCACGCCAGGCACTCCTGTCTTCCACTGCCTCCCGCAGTTTGGTCAGACTCATGTTGGTAGCTTTGAGAACCCTGTCCAACCATCTCGTCCTCTGTCATCCCCTTCTCCTTGTGCCCTCCATCTTTCCCAACATCAGGGTCTCTGTTTCAGTGTATCTGAAGAAGTGTGCATGCACACGAAAGCTCATACCAAGAACAAACTTAGTTGGTCTCTAAGGTGCTACTGGAAGGAATTTTTTTATTTTTTATTTTGTTTTGACTATGACAGACCAACACGGCTACCTACCTGTATCATTCAAACAGTTTGCTATCACCCTTTACCCAATCCCAATGAGGTGTAATTTATTAATGTATGTTACATAGGTTTAGTCTTATTAAGATTGCATTTCAAGAATTATCACTGGGCTGTATCTGATACAACCCATTGTCTTTCATTTAAAATGAACATTAAGTAAACATAAATTAAAGGTTCCATTAGCATATGTGCAGGAAGCCTGACTACTGTATGAGATCTGTAATGTAAATCACATTCAACTATAATCTTGAATTAATGTACATTGCTATTTCATTATAATTGTCTGGCTCAGATGTAATGCTAAATTTTAAGTCAGTGTTATGACAGTCACAACTAGCCTTAGCTTCACTTACCTTGCCTTCACTTTCTCCTTAGCATAAACAGAGAGGAGATTGGAAGCTTCCACTGTCTCTCTTGAACAAACAACTTACTACACGTAAAGTTGGAAAACAATAGTTTATTCTACTTGCAGTTCAAATTAACCAAAATCAGACCATGGTTTCTGAAGAAACCTTTTCCCAACTTCCCTTGTAATGGGAACTGCAGCTTATTCAAAACTGGAAGTGGAAACTACCAATTTGCTCCCCACTCAACCACAAAAGAGAAGTTTCACCATGGCTTGTTCTCATGACATTAAACCACAGTTTAGTGTTACACCTGAGCTGGGCCATGGTTAGACACCATCTTCTAGTTTTACTGCAAAATGTGCACAATCAATGCCCCTTGTAATGTACTGAATATAGTGCCTGAAAACATTTCAAAATATAGGTGGGCCTGAAAAGTATTTCAACAAATGCAGGTTGCAAGGACTTATAAATCCATTATCTGAATCCATACATTCCCCCTGTATATTTTTAATGGTTTTGTTTCCAGTGTGTTCACATGCAGGGCAACTGCTTTACTAATAGAAGAAGTTATACTATTTGACCCTACACAAAAACAGCAGCAACATTAACTGCATCAACAGGCTCTGCCAACTATACCACCCCAGTTTCTCCCTGTAAATTCAAAAGTAGAAATCAAAGCCACAGTGGTTACCAGAATGAGCCAAAATTCAATCTCTCCCTTCCCCAAATAAGGACATGAAGAAATCCAGGAAGCTCATAAAAAGAATGTGAACGTCTCCAACAACTACAGTTAATATATGGAGAGTGATAGTTTCCATAGCTCAGACGGTTACTTGCTTTTAATCACACACACACTAGAAATAAATTGCATGCTGCAAGGCCAGGGTTTGGAGAAAGGGTTCAAAGGTATAAAGCAGAAAAGCATTTCCCCCACCCCCAACTTTGGCCACAGTCACTTGAAGCAATAAAGAACCAGAAAAGCATTCTTGAAACAGCCAGTTGCTTCTAATGAGGAAACGCATAGTGAGCAATTACCAGTTTGCAATCACTGTGAGCTTTACTCTCTTCGCTTTAGTCTCCTTTAAAAGGCATCTCCCTCCCCCTTCTCCTTTTTTTTTTTTTTTTGCACCTGGCACTTCAGTGAAATGGCAGCTGAGAGGACACTGCAACATGCTGATAATAGGGTTGCTCCCCTGCCTCCAGGACCAAGTAGCCATTTCAATGGCTGCAGATGTTAAAGGAAGAATTGTCACTGCTAGGTACCATTCTTCCTTTGGTAATTCTAGAGTCCTTGTGGTAGTCAACAGCCTGAGCTCTTTTAAATGCACACCACACAGCCTCCATTTTAAAAGGTCTCGAGGAAGCTTTGATAGCTTCTGCTTCAGGTTTCCTCCAAAGAGTGTGAAAATAATGCTAGAACAGAAGCTTCATATATTAGTATATTTGTTTACATTAAAGGCATTCTTCAAATGGAGAGTTTTCCTCAAGGCTTTATGTATGAAGAGATCTACCTCGTCAGATGTGTAGCTTGCTGAATTCCAAAACAGGAAAAAAAACCTGCTAAAACTGGTTCTCATTAAATGTGTTAAATGGGAGCACTGAAAGGTAGCTGAAAATCAGGTGCATTTAATAAAACTATTTCCATTGGCACACATCTGGTCCCATGTGATTTCAAGTTAGCCAGTGCTGCAAGTTTATCATCTATATTACTGATGGTTAAATGTTACTTCAGTCCAATAAAAATAGGCATTTTTATCAAATGTTGTTTCAGTATATCCATGGCTAGATTCATTAGCTAAGCTAAACGTGAGAGGCAAACACAATGCACTTATTACATTTATGGTACCATGAAGAACGATTTAATGCCAGTTGATCAGATAAGGCTCCAGAGAGGCAGAGAGCTGTTTGAAAGGAAACTTGTAGTGCAATATTTACTTAAGGCTGTTCATTCACATTGTGGAACAGAGGCATCCTTTTTTCAAGAATTTGACAAGTTTTTGTAAGTGTGATTAGCTTACGTGTTACATGTTCAGAATCACCACATTTCAGTTCCTGAGACTGATTGTTATCTAAGAATCTTTTTACAAGCTTCCAGGGCAGAATAACTCCCCCCCGCCCCCCATCTGAACCCAGGCTATTCAAACCCACTAAAGTTAGTGGTTTAGCATTTGCAATGCATGCTTAGAATCACAGCTTCAATCCTGACATCTCCATTTAAAGCCTCTCAGGTAGCAGGACTGGGGAAGACCCCCTGTCTGAGCCCCTGGAGAACTGCTGCCTGTCAAAGGTGCCAAGTTAGATAGACTAGCTGTCTGACTCAGTAAATGACAGCTTTATATTCTTCCATTTTTAATATACTGTTTTACTTACAATATGGTGACTGTGTGAACATCATACACCTTTTTCTGTCTGGGATAAAAGTTTAGTTATACATGCGAGAGAGGATTTTGCATTCTTCTTTCTTTTTTTTTGTTTTTTGTTTTGCTTTGTTTAGATTAGTTTCTTTTTTTATTGTGTTATGAAAAGTCTTAATAAAATTCCATTTGAAAAAGGATTCAGACTGGGATTCAGTGGATTCTTGGCCAGTTCAGCTCAGCCCTGAACCACCCCACTTCTTCCTGGAAAGCTCTACTGACTATTGAATCTGGGGAATCTTGCCAGTGACACTTTTGCCTGTTCACTTCTTCACCAGGTGGAAGGGGAGCTCTGTGTCAGTAGAGTGACACTGGCATCACTCTGCACAGTGGCAAGCTGGAGGTTAATGGAAGCTGTCAGGCAGGGTGGAGGGACACCTCTGCCCAGTCAACATCCAACCTTCCAGAGCAGTGTCCTGAGACCAGATAACACTGTCCTTCAGTTCTGTGGTTGGAGCTGTATCTTCTCTTTGCTTCTATGGGCATGTATAATAAAGGAGTCCTCATAATAAAGGAGTCTAAAATTTGGTTCAGTTTTGTTTGTTTGTAATAGTAGCGGGCAACAAAATTCAAGTAGGGGAAAAGTAGCACCACACAGCCCCTCCTCCTAGCTCGAATGAGTCCTGAGCAATGCAACCCATCCTATATAATAAAGAGCCTGTGTCCGTACGTACTACTTTCCGTGTGTCACAGGAATTCGCAAGTGCGCGTGTGTTCCAGTGACACAGGGATTGGACAACTCTACTTACCCCCCCAACAGGGACGCAGGCATTGGAGCGGCCGGAGAGGGGGTGTGCCCGGGAGGCAGCGGCGGCGGCGCACGCGCGTTCTCAGTTGGGGCAGCGCCGCCGCCTTGCTCGGAGCCTCCTCCACCTCCTCCTCCGGCCTCCCTGAGGTTTCTGCTGGGCGGGGGGCGGCGTCGGGGCCGGAGAGCGGGGGGGAAGCAGCGCAAAGCGCTGCTCCCGCCGCCGCCACCGCCGGCCGCCTCCGCGCATCGCAATGGAAGGCTCGGGGTCTGACTTGCCGGGAGCAGCTACAGCAGCACGTCCGGGGTTGGGGGGCTCCCCGGTTTCCCCGCGCTCAGCCTCCTCCCTCCGCGGCGGCAGGAGCGCAGCCACCTCTTCCTGCTCGGCTCCAAAATGGCCGGGCCGGCGTCGGAGCCCTGCGCGGTCCGAGCGGGGGGGGGAGTGAGGAGCTGCGGCTGTGCCCCCCGCCCCACAAGGCGCGCGTGTGTGCTGCCGGGCTAGCGCCCGTTATCTCAACGGGCTTCAATTCACTAGTCAAGAAATAAAAGACATCTTAAACCATCAAATTAATAAAACTGGATGCTCTTTTGACATGAGGTCCCTCAATAAGGAAAGAAACCTTCTTGGCACGGCAGAGGTGTGGTAAGAAATGCTTTGGAATACTTTAAAAATATCCAAACCAAAAGGGGAAACATCAAACAAAGCACATGAATCATAATCAAGCCACGAAAATGTCAAGTTGCATAGCTCTCCACCTGCCAAAGAGAGGAATCTACCCAGAGGAAATCAATCCCATTAACATTCCCATGAACAAAGTTTGTAAGTTTTGTCCAATATTTTTTTTAACTAATAATGCTGAAAATGAAAAAGGATTTTGTTACACATAAATTATTTTGCAGGGTAATGCTGCATTTGGATTCTTCCTCAGATTCTCTCTCTGCATCACTGTATAGCAGATCACTATATCAGAACCAAGCCCCCTTACCTTTTCAGATCCATATGAAGATCGTTCCATTTCCCTGATGCTTTAAATTTTTGATTTCTTCTAGGTCAGCCAGGGCTTATGCTGGGCAAAGCGAACTGCATCTGATTATGATCTTTGTTCTGTACTTGGAATTGGTAGGGTGCTAATGGCCATGTGTTGGCTGCAGTCAACTGGGGAGAGAAGAGAACAGGGAAATCACAGAACCATAAAGAAAATGCTTTGAGAGACCTGTCTTTGGGGGAGTGCTTTTTTGCCAAGGGTGAAAGGGAGAAGTGCTGGCTGCTAAAGCACATGGCTTGTGGGAAGACAGCTGGTTTAAATTGTCCCCGTGCAAAGGACTGCTGACTACTGGTGGAGGTCACGGGAAGAGGTGTATGTCAAGGAGGAGTCAGAAAACTGTATGGCAGTTCCTACAGTTGCCAAGGGTCGAGCTACTGAAAGTGTAAATGAGGCAGCTACAAAACAGGGATATCTGCTGTGGGGAATGCAGGAAATGCAACAGGGAAGATGGTGCAATGGGAAAGCAGTCGCCACGGTGCTTGATGTATATGAGAACAAAGGAATTAGCAAAGAAATAAAGGAAGAAAGTGTACAAGTGAGACCGCATGAAGCTCTCACACACAGAAAGCATGTACATGGGTGTCAAGTACTGTATGGACATTATCTTTCTCAGTGAAGATTTTGTTACACCCAGGGCCATACTAGATAAGCCAGTGGTAGTTCCAGGTGTATAGATGTGGAATTTCCCCAATCATGTAGAAAGAGGTGGCCATTTCAGTGGTAGTTTGCTGCCCAACTGAAATGGAATACAATGCTAAGAAATTCAAGAGCGACACTTTTCTGTCCACTAGCACAAGCCTCTTTGTACAACTTTTAAAGACATGATTGACTGTTCTCCAAACTGTGGACTGTAATTGTATTCAAAGTATATTTAAATTGAATGCTGGGATGGCTGAAAAGCAGCTTCATGCTGAAAGTTGTAACAGTGATTGCAGCTGATGCATTACATATAAAGTTTATACACCTGTTGGATATACTTATTATCCAAACATGATGGATGATTCATCTATTTACATTTTCAGAAATATGTTTTTGTTTTGTTTTTTAAAAGCCAGAACACAATGTAAAAGAGTTTGGCTCTATTACAAACTCTTTTCTCCCTTGCATTACCATAGAAAATTTCAAAGTAAACTATTTAAAATTGGTAACTCCCTTGGGTTTATGAAATTACAGGCTGACTTTCCAAAGGGCATTTTAAATGAAACAAATACACACTATAGTACTTTTGTGTTGCCAATCTAAACACTGGTTGCCAAGTGTTATAGATACTTCCTGTTGCAACTGGAACAAATTAATCATAGAGAATGAAATGACAACAAACGCTTCCCCTTTTGACACAACCTCCCTGGACTTGGCTTTACTCCCCCATAGATGGGTGATTCATACTGCATTTTTTTTAAAATAGAGCAGGGTGGCCAAACTGGAGGTGAAAACTTCAATGGAAAAAGTTACGTCTACATTGGACTTTGTTTGCCACGTTAAAGCGTTTCCATCTGAATAAGCGTTGGAGGTTTTCAAAAATTGTTACAGATATTGCTGTTTCGTGGTGTAAAATGGATTAGGAACAAAATTGCATGATTTTCTCCCAACCTATAAAATGTATCATTGTATCTCTTAGGAGTAGGCACTTGTTTGGACCCCAGTTCAGTCCACATTGATCTGAGGTGATTTGCAGGCTGGCTCAGGTCCACCCAAGTCTGCATTATTTCCCCTCCCTATCCACTTTTGGGAATTAAACAAAACAAAACCATTGTTCCACCAGCACAAGGATTTTTGCTTGCCAGGCTGAATAATATCCTCTCCCTCCGCATGCTGTTCTGGGGGAGGGGCTCTCCCAGTTCCCTAGAGCCTATTTGAGGAGAGAGAGGAAAGCTCTGTTGCACTAGCGCAGCCATCCCCAAACTTGGCCCTCCAGCTGTTTTAGGACTACAATTCCCATCATCCCTGACCACTGGTCCTGTTAGCTAGGGATGTTGGGAGTTGTAGTCCCAAAACAGCTGGAGGGCCGAGTTTGGGGGTGCCTGCACTAGCGGGACTCATCACACTGGCTCACACTAATGCAACCATTTAGGTGAATCCAGCTCAAAACAACCTTTTCTTTTTGATAGAAGTGAATGATATTTGCAGGCATTGTAGCCCCCTTGGAGTGGATAAGTTACAGGCAAATGGGTCCAGAGAATTTTATGCTGGGCATCTTTAAAAGTCACTTAAAATAAAAAAAGGAAATGTCTTTAACATTTGTGGTTGGGGAAAAAGGTAGTAAAACAAGTGCTGTAAGAAATGCATTCAACCAGTGTTAAATCTGCTTAGCATTTTATTCATTGCACCTTCTTGAGGCAAAGTATTTCACTATCCACCATGCATTCTTGTACATTTTCATATATTTTTTTTGCAAATGGGAACAACTGTTCTAGAAAAGACATAACTTAAACTATTTTTCTTCCTGCATTAGTGGCATAGGCAGCTGAAAGGCATGAATACAAAAATAAACATTTGCTTCTTGCTTAGCATTTCTTAGCCTTCTTCATGTGACTATCCATCTTCTTAAAATGACACTAATTGTAAAACTGGCAGTGTGCATTGGTCCTTGAATGTTACTGCACCAGCGAACAAAAAGCATCTTCAGAAAGTTGTGAGCACTCTAGCTGCCAAAACTGTATTGCTTCATATGAGCATTTAACTCGGAAGAGCAGTAGCAAAAATCTGAAAAATAGTAGCAGTCCTAAAATACCAGCATTCACTAACATTTTATAAAAAGAATTTCACTATTAAGGGACAATGTGAGCTTCAAGCTTAAGTATCTATTATCAAACAAACTGAGTTACCTAATCTGTATAGACAGTAGACCAAACAAAGCTGAGAAGTTTCTATGGAGATAGGAATTGACAAGGAAGTATTATTTCTTTTGACTCATCTTGTCTTCTAGATCTTATATGAGGTCGTGACAATTATTTGTTTTTATTTGCAGCATGGCTTAGACAAATTGCAAAACGGAGATATTCTTGAACGGTACAAATCAAATATTCCAAAGGAAAATCCACTATTTTAGTTCTCAAATTCCAAATGGGGCTGTTATTTACTGTATTAGATGTGCATTTTCTCCCTTCACTGTCCAATGAACAAGAATTCTAAACACATATATGTAGCAGAATCTTAGAACTACATTTCTTAAATATGAGAGCTGTGTTTTGTGTGGTTCAAAACACTACAGACAGGCAACCAAGTAATCTAAGTCACACACATTATAAACTCCTTATAATATTAGAATCTCTCTTGGTGAAAAAGAGGGATTAATAGGCGGATAAAGTTTCTGACTGCTATTTTTTTACTAATTGGTAAAAGGAAAGAAAAATGAAATTAAATTCTGCTTTTTAAAAGTTCTCATGTATTTCTGATAAAAATTATGCCATTTGTGCATCTGATTCTACATGGCTCTTCCTTTTGTCAGAAAATTTATATTCTATGTGAAGTAAAATTAAGTTCAGTCTCCTAAAAACAGTCCTAAGAATAAAAGACATAAAATAGGTTGTCTCATGTTCTTTTATATATGTTTACAAGCTGCGCTGCACCATCTCATTTAAACACATTGTTTGCTTATCCTTCACTGCATTTCCGCCTCAGCAACATCGTGACAATTACCCAAGGCTGGTGAGTGATCTATCTCTCAACACCACCTTCCATCATTTCCCAACATTCCAATAGATTGGCTTCACAAGCATGTTTAGATCCTGTGGACTCTAACCTTCCCTTAAGGTTTGTTAGTGGTAAGCCTTTCAGCAGAACACAAATGTGAAATAATGAGGAGCTGCAGAGGTGCAAATACTAAACCAGGCTGTAAAATATTTATTTAGTTTGCATTGTGCACAGACTCCATAGCAGGGAGGTGGAATCTGTATGGCCCTTGACATGTTGTTTTTGGACTACAAGTCCCTTCATCCTGGTTCGCCCCTGATCAACTGAGGCTTATGGGAGTTGGAGTTCAACAACATATGGAGAGCCACATTCTTTCCATCCCTGTTCTGTATACTAGAGCCCATTCTTAATTCTTCGGGTCAACCTATACGGAACATTGTGTGAATATGATTAATGTGCACATTTTTGTTATGTACGGTAAATTAGTAGTGGGTGTGCTTTGTGCTGGGACCAAATAACGAGGGGAGATTTTATCTCCTCCTGAACTGAACCACAATATCAGCAAAGTGTTCTAAAATGGGTTAGTGTCCCCGCGTAGTCTTATGTCACTCTGTTTTTCTGTCCCCTCTACTTTCCTGTACACTTTATAGCAGGGGTCAGCAACCTTTTTCAGCCGTGGGCCGGTCCACCGTCCCTAAGACCATGTGGTAGGCCGGACTATTTTTTTGGGGGGGGGGAATGAACAAATTTCTGTTCCCCACAAATAACCCAGAGATGCATTTTAAACAAAAGGACACATTCTACTCATGTAAAAACACCAGGCAGGCCCCACAAATAACCCAGAGATGCATTTTAAATAAAAGGACACATTCTACTCATGTAAAAACACCAGGCAGGCCCCACAAATAACCTAGAGAAGCATTTTAAATAAAAGGACACATTCTACTCATGTAAAAACACACTGATTCCCGGACCGTCCACGGGCTGGATTGAGAAGGCGATTGGGCCGCATCCGGCCCACGGGCCTTATGTTGCCTACCCCTGCTTTATAGCTATGATATGGTATGCTTCTCTATGCTTCTTTCCTCTTGGTCCATGGACTTTCAAAGAAGTGAGGCTGTCTCAATTACGCCTGTGAGCACTAAAGAGCTCTGCGTGATCTTTTTCTTGTTAAAGCGAAGTAGTGGCAGATAATTTTTTTAAGCGAAAAGCTTCACTTAACTTTTTTTTTTTTAAGCACCCGCTACTCTGCTTAGAAATCAAATCCTA
Organism: Darevskia mixta; assembly: GCA_034641385.1. Classification (NCBI taxonomy): domain Eukaryota; kingdom Metazoa; phylum Chordata; class Lepidosauria; order Squamata; family Lacertidae; genus Darevskia; species Darevskia mixta. The sequence continues at coordinate 4,631,838 of JAWWNH010000018.1, read as the reverse complement.
CCGGTATAGTGGTTACAAATTTCATCTGCCAAAAGGGGGGTTGGACTGGATGGCCCTTGTGGTCTCTTCCAACTCTATGATTCTATGAAAGGGGGAGGGCTATAGCCATTTTTAGTTTCCCCATAAGAGTGAATGGAGAAAAGTAGCTTTGTTTCACACAGAACAGTACTGAACCACCTGAATCACAAAGCAAAGGAGGAAGAATGCAAAGCAACTCATGAACAGACTGGAATGTTTTAAAAACACATATACAAATCAAAGGTGAATCTTGCATCCCACACATGCCACTAGTAAATTGCAGGTATGCAGAAGCCTGAACAGCCTCAGGACCGTGGGAGGGAGAATTGAACTCTCTTTCTCTGCTATGGCCCTCTTGACAAAAACCATATATTCAAAACTTTTGTTTTAAGGGAAGCCTCCATTGGTATCAATATACATTTATCAATAATTTTTTTTATCTTGGATTTATATTCTGGTTTGTAGGGAGAGCTTAAGCCACAGTTTCCACAGCCATAGGAAGCTGTGAATCAGAAAGGATTGAATTTGGGGATGAAATAGAAGTGAGAGAGAAGGGACAGGGAAGAAGGAGCATATTCGGACATAGCTTCTTTCTGGTGCTACAAACCATAGTTCATTGGTCCACAACTGTTATATCTGAAGTAGACCTGTAAATGAGTGCATGATCTCTCTCTCTCTCTCTCTCTCTCTCTCTCTCTCTCTCTCTCTCTCTCTCTCTCTCACACACACACACACACACTTTAATATAAGCAGACAAGCTCCCAGAAGGCCCAGTGCATTTTGTGCTACATATAATTCTTTATAAGGGAATCCAGAATTACCAAACAAACAAGGTTTACGATTGTAAGGCTACAATCCCATACAGATTTAACTAGGAGTAAGCTACATTTAATTCAGTGGGGCTTATTTCTGGATAACACAGAAAACTGATTTATAGCTATAAAATTCAAACCATGCCATACTTTGCTACAGTTGTAATAAAAAGCATATTTATCTTACATTGAAACACCAGCAATAAAACCAATAAACACAAAATTCAAGTATACTAAGCCCACAACTTACAGGGGGCTTATGTTTGGGGGGATCTCTCCTAAAGCCAAAATCGCATCAAACACATTGGGTACAATGGCAAGTGGGATTGCCAAAGTCTTTTTTCCCAGGTGCCTGCCCTCTTTTAATTTTCTTGAATTAATTTGCCAAAGGCATAAGTCTGAATGTGCACAAGTTAAATGTGTGTATTCACAAATCTATAAAGCAAGGAAACATTAACTCCCATCTGGAAATGTCATAAATTTTTATTGGTTGCAACATCTCATTTAAGACAGGCAAGTTTAGAGAGAAACAGAGTATTTATCTAACAGAAAGGAAACCTTGAAATGTGTACATTGACTATTTCTATAAGTTTCGACCTACATAATCTCTTAAAGTTAGGAATAGATAAGACACGATCTAACAAAAATTGTGCAGTTTGAAGCCCAGCTGATTTCAAAGGAAGAGACTTAGACACATATTTAACTCTCGGTTGAGATCAACTGCGTTTAAGATTGCTTAACGATGGATCATGTCCTTGGTGGTTCTAATTTTTCCAACATATATGCCAAGGTTTAAAGGCAAATATAACTAAAAACATTAGAAAAAACTGGCCAACAAACTAGATATCACACTTGGATATTACACTAGGGGGATGACTTACTGTGCATTAAGCTTTGAATAAACAGGAGCTTTTATTTTGTCAAGGTCTATTCTTTTAAAGCTGTAAATCAAATATGAAAATACAAGAAAAGCTACCTAGAAAAAAGTAAATGTTATCAGCACAGACTTGCGAAACTCTTGAGGTTTGTGAGAGGTGCCCACACAAATTCCCATCTCAGTGTGAATGGTCTATCTGTGCAGCATTGCTGGGCAAAAAGGGCCTCTCAAAATTCTCTGCGCTATGGCTTTGAAATTGGTGATTTTGCCAAATATTCTGGGACTACTACCAAGGTGTCACTATTTTGCAGGTATCTCCTCCACCTGTGTACTATTATGGGGCTCCACCTGACCCTTTAGAGTAGTTCTGGGGAGACACAGGGGGCACACAAGAGGGGAGGAGAGAGAGGAAAGTCCTGTTGTGCTAGCAGGAATCCTTCTGTTAACTTCTGCTAGTGCACTGGGCTAATTGAAACAGGTCCTAGGAGTCTTACTGCTATGTGTAAAAAAAACCAAGGTTTCAAGTTTTCCATGCTTTCCATTTATTCTGATTTCAAACAGAACAAACTACTGGGTACTGAGACTTGACAACAGTAAAAGATCTGCCACTTTTGCACTCAGTAGGAAACAAACCTCTTAATAACAAATGAAATGTTTATGAGTTGTAGTTAGGACTGTAAAAAATGAAAATGAACAATTTAATTGAAAAAATCTAGACACCATGGAGTCAGTATGTTAAGAAGTTCACATTTATGGCAATTGTGGTGATATACATGCATTTTAAGTTACAAATTCCCACCAGGGCTGACATTATTTCAGCCAGTTAAGAGGAAAACAGTCATTAGAGGGAAGGAATCCCAGCCTTTTGTTGCACTGAGATCATTACCAACACTTTCAATACATAATTAACATCCTTTCCCATATTTACATAAAAATATTTCCCCTTTCCCTGTCTTTTACTTTATGCTATTGATGTGGCAGGCAGAAGGCTGCAAGTTAAGCTCAAAAGTTAAGGGCTGTTATTTTAGTTTACAATAGCGACAGCAATTCAAAATAGTCGTTGCCTTACTTCAAACACACTTCTCAAAGTCAGCATGATGAGTTGCACTGAGAAAAGAGTCTGCATAATGTGAAAGGATTCAGAACACAAAGAGAGAAGCAGTCAGGAAAACAGGAAGCAGGATCTAATGTCAAAGGGAATAAATGGGAAACGAGTAGATTCTGGGCTATAGAGAAACAAGCACCCTAAACAGCAGACAGGTAACGGCATTTACCTTACCTCAGTGGCATTTACCTTACCTCAGCCAAAGCTGAGAATCCCGCCGAGCCAATCAGTGTTAAGAATACCAAATGGTTTTATTTGAAATAGCAGCAGCAGTGCATCTAGTGGAGGTGGAGCTGAGGAGACATCTTCCCAACATAGTGTTGCAGCTGCTGGACATAGTTGGGCTATGGCAACCGTGAAGTTGTGAGTACACAGTCTCACAGGCAGGACTGCCACAGTCAATCTGGCACTCCCATCAGGGCACTTGGAGAGCCCTGACCTCACCCTCTGCCCCAACCCCATCTAGGTAAGCAGCGACATCAGTGTTGGGAGGGTGAATTCACACCACTGCAGTCCCTACGTTCCTATGCGGGGAGCCTAAGGCACAAGTGTCAGACATACATCTTTCCTAGGCAAGGCGCTGGAGCAAAGGTGGGGAGGCCTTTTCAGTCTCATGGCCACATTCCCTTGTGGGCAAACCTCCGAGGGCCACCTACCAGTGGTAGGGGTGGACAGGGCCAATGGCCACGATAAACACAGCAGCAGATGCCTCAGACTTTTGTATAGCAGCCTATGCAAAGGTCAAAGGTCTGGATTCCACAGATACATCCCACTCATGGAAGACAGAGCAAGGACTTCCATTGGCACAATGTGCCTTTCCTCCTCTGTTCCCCCAATGTGCCCTCACACCTCCCCCAAATCCAGTCTTGAGGGTCCAAATCCATTCCCAAAACAGTGCACAGGGAGAGGAGAGGGGAGATCATTCTGCTGGGCAAGCAGAAATACTTTCACTGATGGAACGATCTTATTAGTAGCGCTACATTAAATTCTTAGCGCTACATTAAATTCCACTCACCAACTTACAGTCACCCAGCCACACCCACCCACCCGCCCACCTTATCTCTCCATCACCCAGGTAAGCAAGAGGCATTATCACAGCTCAGGGACGCACTTCAGTCAGGCAGATGCTACCAAGGTGTAGAGCAGGGATGGTCAAGAGCAGGCATCCCCAAACTTCGGCCCTCCAGATGTTTTGGACTACAATTCCCATCATCCCTGACCACTGGTCCTGTTAGCTAGGGATCATGGGAGTTGTAGGCCAAAACATCTGGAGGGCCGCAGTTTGGGGATGCCTGGTCAAGAGTGTGACTTGGGAGAGGAGTTGTAGTTTTTAGAGGTGACCTTGCCTAGGGAGAGTCTTAACCCCATTGCCTGAGGTTGCCCATCCTTGCCCTAGAGTAGTGGTGTCCAAACTTTTTTCAAAGAGGGCCAGATTTGATAAAGTGAAGGGCCATGACAGCCGACCGAAGGGCCAACCAAAGTTGTTGACTTTTTTTAGGGTTTCCCCCCAGGAAATAAACTATCACATGACCCAGATTAAACCGACCAGCAAGCCAAATTATGCCCCCAAAACAGACTTTGGACATGGTAAGCAGAGAACTTGAACAAGGAATCCAGCCAAGAGAGACATTAAAGTCATGCTCAGCAAACCACCACCTCATGCATGTTGGCTTCAAAGATCAGTGACTGCAAGCTTTCAGATATCCAGGCAAACTCTGGACCAGTGCTTGAGGTAGAAGCATCTAGGTTTATCATTCATATACTTTCAGATGACTGGTGTCCATTATCTCAAGAAACATGATCCAGCAGTGGAAAGGAACTGCAAGGTATCAGTGTTTTAAAGATAGGCTCAGCTTCTTCTCCTACGTTAATTTACATAAGTTATAAGAAACGAGATCAAAATTAAGCACATTACCCTGCTGCAAACATTGCAGAAGAGGAGACAGACAGACAGCGGCAGTTCTTTGGGAAAGCCAGTCCATTTGCAAAATGAATGCTTTGGAGTTAGTCACAAGGAGAGAGGCTTAAGAATTCAAAGCAATTCTAGAGGCTTGTAACCCTAATGGCCACAATGGAATCTCTCCCTCAAACCACATGTTGCTACCTAGCATTTCCACTTAGTCTTAGCTGCAAGATCAAGAAGTGATCTCTACCATTTCCCCACCGCTACACATGCCCTAACTCTTTGTTTGTATATGCACTGAACAAAAATGAGCTGCATTTTCTAACCTGCCCTTCCCTGCCTCTCTGGTATCCACCCCAAATAATTTACTCTCTTAAACCAAGAAAACAAGCTTCTTTATCTGGCTTTCAATTTTCATTTTATAGGATTCTACATCTCAGGAGATCAAAAGAATCTTAAGAACCATATAATTTAAGGGTGCACATTTTGCCAAAAATCTGTTCATGTAAGACAACCAGCTCTCTGCCATTGCTCTGAGTGCCTTACCTTCTTAAGACACCTATAATTTCCACCTTAACTTCTGATATGGAAGTTTGAAACTACAATTTATGCTGATAATTACTCACAGCTTCCTACTAGCATTGACTTGTTCTAGATTACAGGTATTAAAATGCAATATGTGGGTGTAGAAAATGACTGACAAAGCATTTGCTCCCCTCTTTCTCTGTACACCAGCTTCCCAATATTGACAGATCATTGAACTGCTTCTTCCTAAATGTCTGATTTATAAGAAGCTTTTGGTTTGCATCTTGTGACATCCTTGCTCCCAACACATTTAGCTTCACTCAAACTAACAACAGTTCCTCTGAAGGCACAGCTCACTTTTACAGCCAGTCACTCCCTGGTATGAAATAATCTCTGACCATATGGAAAATTGGTAGAAAGCCATGAGGTTTACATGCCAAGGAGGGGCCCCAGGGCAAGGCAAGGGACTTGGCACAGCAAGAATCACAACTTACTCCTGGGATCTCAACACAGTGGCCATGGGCACCACAGCACCATCAGAAACTCCTTTGTTGCTCTCCAAGGCCATCTGCCCCTCTCAGGGTTTTTGGAGGGAGTTGTGTATTTTTTTAGAGTTGTTGCCTCCATTTCTGTCTGCATTATCTGCTATGGGGTGTGTTTGTAGGCAATTTGCCTGTCTTTGTTTTTTGGAAGGAATTCTAAGCTTTGCCAGTTTTTCTTCTTTGAAAGTATTTTGTGGTGCACAAAACAGTTTCTCAGCTTTCCAAATGTGCCTCCAGGCCCCCAAAGGTGGAAGGCACTGGACTTACTCCAATGAGGGCTGAAGGCAAATGGAGGGCTTTTAGGCCTTTGCCTCCAGTCCACCTCCCTGCCTCCTTTGTTGGAGCAGTAAAGGTAAAGGTAAAGGGACCCCTGACAGTTGAGTCCAGTCGCGAACAACTCTGGGGTTGTGGCGCTCATCTCGCTTTACTGGCCGAGGGTGCCGGCATACAGCTTCCGGGTCATGTGGCCAGCATGACCAAGCCACTTCTGGTGAACTAGAGCAGCGCACGGAAACAGCGTTTACCTTCCCGCTGGAGTGGTACCTATTTATCTTTGACGTGCTTTCGAACTGCTAGGTGGGCAGGAGCAGGGACCAAGCAACAGGAGCTCACCCCGTCGCAGGGATTCAAACTGCCGACCTTCCGATCGGCAAGCCTTAGGCACAGTGGTTTAGACCACAGCGCCACCCGCGTCCCGCTTGTTGGAGCAGTAGAGAGTCCTAAAGGGCCAACACTATAGGTTGAGGAGGGGCACTTGTCCTTTGCTCATTGGCATCCTGCCTAGTGTCACTGGACTGGCAAGACAATGTTGGAAGTACTCACCTCCTTGGAACCATGAGGGCTTCTGCTAGCTCAACAGGGCTTGCCCTCCCTAATCCCCCCACAGAAATGCTTGCACTGATGGTACAATCTGCTTAACACTATATTGAATTTCTCCAACAGGCTAGAGACCTTGACTTCTTGTCAAATGTTAATTCTCACTTGGAGTCGAGTTGTGTCATTTGGGATCTTACTGAAAGGGCACAAAGAAATAAAAAAAAACCAGACAGGTACACACACACACACACACACACACACACACACACCTAATGCAATTTCCCTGCTACCAGAAACAATGCTGAGTTTTAATTTATTAGTACTAAGGAAGCATTGGGTTTCTGCCAGTAGTAGGCTTGCTTCCTATAAATCTCTTAATGCCATATTTTCAATGCCAGCATGATTGTCTTTTCACCGTGTTCTAGCAGAAAATATCATATGCTGCCAAATCATCCTATACAATTAGGGGATTTATGAGGTGCTAAGGCAGCCCATAGGCAGCCCATTCAAACAAAAGAAAACCAACTTGACTACTTTCTAGCTTCTCTTCAGAGGAAATTGTCAACATGGTATGCATTTGTTATTCAAAGTTAAAGAAGTTCCATACTTTCTAAGAGAAACTAGCTGGATATTCTGGGGTAAATATTAACACAGGGTTTATGAACCATGGATACCTCACAGACAACATGATCCACAATTCATTTTAACTGTATCAGCTGGGATTAAGCCAGGTTAGTCCCGTTAAGATCAGAGGAATGAAGTCTGTAATTCTAAATGAACGTATCATGAAATTCCATTGAAAACAGTGTTACTTTTAAGTAATGGTTAGGATTGCTATGAGTAGAGTATTTAATTCATAGCATTTAGCACAACAGACCCCAACAGAGAGACTGCAGGGAGATATTTGTCAAGCAAGACAATGGCATGTCTAAACTGCCAAAACTACGGTAATCTGCAAGATAATGAGTGGGAAAGCACTGTTGGACATTATGAACCTACAAAGAAGGAAGTGATGCAACACTGCCAACAGTAAGTGGTTCATCTATCTCTGTAGCAGATACAGTTTCAGTAGGTATTTTTTGTAGGGGATCCTTCTGTATTAAAGAGTGGAACAGAAATTGGAAACTAAGCAAATTTGGATTTAGATTCCAAATCCTTTGTATAAGATGATGCCCAAGAGACATATGAGTTCTCCTGTGACACAACACTTCACCTTAACTGAGTAGCATAACAAGTTGCCTGTTCCTAATTAATATGTCGTACAAACATGGGTAAAAGGTAAAGGTAAATGACCCCAGGATGGTAAAGTCCAGTCAAAGGCAACTATGCGTTGTGGCACTTATCTCACTTCAGGCTGAGGAGCCGGCGTTTGTCCGCTGACAGCTTTCTGGGACATGTGGCCAGCATGACTAAACCGCTTCTGGCACAACAGGACACCGTGATGGAAGCAAGAGCCCACGGAAATGCCATTTACCTTCTCACCACAGTGGTACCTATTTATCAACTTGCATTGGTATGCTTTCAAACTGCTAGGTTGGCAGAAGCTGGCATAGAGCAGCAGGAGCTCACCCTGTCACACAGATTTGAACCGCCAACCTTCCAATTGGAAAGCCCAAGAGGCTCAGTGGCTTAGGCCACAGCACCACCCACTCCATACAAACATAAGGAACATCTAAGGGGTCACTAAACTATGACCCTCCAGATGCTGTTGCATTTCAACTCCAATCAGCCCCTTAGCAGGCCAATAGTCAGGGATGATGGGAGTTGTTCTCCAATAGATTCTAGAAGGCCACGGGCTGGCCAGCCTTAATCTAAATGAAGAGTTTCAATGGGTATTCCTAAATTCTGCAGTACACAGTGAGAAATGCCATAGTACACAGAAACTAATCACCGCATTGTCTTTGCACTCTATATCACAAAAGGGGATCAGCCCAGTATCTGCATCAGTGATGGCAATACCAGTTTTCCATGATGAAAGGATTGTGTGTGAGGAAACGTGCTTCTTTCAGAGATATTTCCACTCACTTCTTAAATTTCTAGTCTGGCACTAAAGCTTGAAACTAATAATCCAGTAATAATCCAGTACTCTTTAAGCACACAATACGTAGCACTCCAAAATATAGTATGTGTTCCAAATTAGAACCTTTGTTCATATGGAGACCATATTGGGTTCCTGCTTAAAGAAGGCAGTTTTTCACTCTTTGCGTGTTCTACCTGCTATAAAATGGATAAAAGGCCCTTAATAATTGCTAGCCGTAATTAGAGAGCAGTAGGCTTGGAAAGACTCCAGTGGAATTACTGACTTTACTTTTTCCATGAGGTTTTGGAACAAATGGGCATAAAAATGTAGATAACTAGACACTTCCTAGTAAGAGAAGTTTTCTTGTTGAGTGAGTTTGTGATGGGTAAGAGGATCTGTTGCACCATACTAAGCCAATTTCTGCTGAAGTACAAATATGACAGAGCAGAATTTATAAATAAGAGCAGCCAGTTTTATAGCTTTGCCACAACATTTTTCCTAAAGAAATATCTCTAGGAGAAATGAACTACAGATGTCTTACTTTATAGTCTTTCTAAGAGAAGGATAGGGGCAATGTGTTTCAATATTTGTGCAATAATGTGGCAATCAAATGAAACCACGGATGATTGCAATAATACTGTACAAAAGTGTTATGCTATTCCAAATCATAAAAGGGCTGCGTATGCACCCTACAAATTCCTCTGAGCCTTACACCTCCCCACCCCCCCAGCAAAAAATAATGATATATGTGTTTAAAGTTAAAAGGTACAGAGATATGTAGAGCAGCAACGATGAGGTCTAGACACAGTATATTCCTATAGATGTTTACTCAGAAGTTAAAGGGGTTTACTCCCTGGTAGGTATGTAAAGGTAAAGGTAAAGGGACCCCTGACCATTAGCTGCCAGGCATACTTGTACCCTGACATTGAATTTGCAATCTGCACTGCAATCCGCAAGCCATCTACTTCTGCATCTTAATTTACACACACACACACACACACACACACACACACACACACACAATATGAATCAGAGAGAGTGAAAGTAAAGGAACAAAAAGGGAGTACAGTATAACAATGGAAACTTGTAGTATACACAGGAATGCATACCCAATAAAATATGTGAAATTACATTTTCCTGCACTTTATTATACCAGTATGTTATAAACACACTCCACTTTCTATAAAATGGTCATACAGTTGTCTGCCTGCTCTGGCTTTAATTAAATCAGTCATATTTGCCTTAACCCACACTCTTAATTATCTAGTCTTTGAACGAATAGGCCCTTATTCCCCACCCACCCAAATTATGACATATGGTTTCTTGAGCAGTGGTTAATAAATGCTATCTGCAATATCCTAATTTCAGTTATTTGATTAACATGGCTGCAAAAAATTACAAGATTTTTAAAGTATTTAGAGTGGCCTTATGTCCTACTGCACAGAGGACATAATAGAGGACAGCACTCTATTTGAAGGGCTGTCAAACCCTAATCCAATTTGAAGGCAAAGAAGTATAAGAAGAGGCAGCAGAGGTCTTCAAGTTGCCCACCAACATGTAGCACCTAAGAAGACAGCAGGCTGGGCAGGCGCGCAGGTCACTTGCCCACTGTCTTCCTCCCCATGACGGTGAGATGTGTAATATGTATATTTATGTTTTAAGTATAACAATTATGCCTGTTGTCTTTGTCCATGAGGTTTTCATTGACTACGCAAAAGCTTTTGACTGTGTTGACCACAGCAAACTATGGCAAGTTCTTAAAGAAATGGGAGTGCCTGATCACCTCATCCATCTCCTGAGAAACCTCTATGTGGGACAAGAAGCTACAGTTAGAACTGGATATGGAATAACTGATTGGTTCAAAATTGGGAAAGGAGTACGACAAGGCTGTATATTGTCTCCCTGCTTATTTAACTTATATGCAGAATTCATCATGCGAAAGGCTGGACTGGATGAAGCCCAAACCGGAATTAAGATTGCCGGAAGAAATATCAACAACCTCAGATATGCTGATGATACAACCTTGATGGCAGAAAGTGAGGAGGAATTAAAGAACCTTTTAATGAGGGTGAAAGAGGAGAGCGCAAAATATGGTCTGAAGCTCAACATCAAAAAAACTAAGATCTTGGCCACTGGTCCCATCACCTCCTGGCAAATAGAAGGGGAAGAAATGGAGGCAGTGAGAGATTTCACTTTCTTGGGTTCCATGATCACTGCAGATGGTGACAGCAGTCACGAAATTAAAAGACGCCTGCTTCTTGGGAGAAAAGCAATGACAAACCTAGACAGCATCTTAAAAAGCAAAGACATCACCTTGCCAACAAAGGTCCGTATAGTTAAAGCTATGGTTTTCCCAGTAGTAATGTACGGAAGTGAGAGCTGGACCATAAAGAAGGCTGATCGCCGAAGAATTGATGCTTTTGAATTATGGTGCTGGAGGAGACTCTTGAGAGTCCCATGGACTGCAAGAAGATCAAACCTATCCATTCTTAAAGAAATCAGCCCTGAGTGCTCACTAGAAGGACAGATCCTGAAGTTGAGGCTCCAGTACTTTGGCCACCTCATGAGAAGAGAAGACTCCCTAGAAAAGACCCTGATGCTGGGAAAGATTGAGGGCACAAGGAGAAGGGGACGACAGAAGATGAGATGGTTGGACAGTGTTCTCGAAGCTACTAACATGAGTTTGGCCAAACTGCGAGAGGCAGTGAAGGATAGGCGTGCCTGGCGTGCTCTGGTCCATGGGGTCACGAAGAGTCGGACACGACTGAACGACTGAACAACAACAACAACAACATAACAATTATGTCTAATTTTGCAACTATGTTAGGATTTACAAATTGTATACGGACCTGTATCATCTTTCTGGTAATAAGTAGCCTCCCCAGTGGTGGACCTTGGGGCCTCAAATTTCAGTGGCACTCTGTGCAGCGCCAAAATTCAGCACCCCCTGCCTCTCGCACTCATTCTAATAGTTATGGCATCCCCAAGGCTCTGCCCCGTGCAAATGAACCAGTCACGCTCCCCTAAATCCACCTCTGGCCTCCCTATCCAATATACACATGGATACAACATCTGCACCTTCTCTGTGTACATGGAAACAGCCAGAGAAGAAGATGAAACATCTCAGGGCCGCATTTGTTGAAGACTTCATTGAGTATGAAAGGGTTCCAGTTTGCTAAAATGCTTTGCAGACATTTCAAACAGCTGCTGAGGTCCACAGCAACTCCATTAGCTTAGGATTAACATGTACATTCTTTGAACATTACAAAGCTCTTAAATGCTGATGTGCTTTCTGTGATAGCAAGAGTAGAGAAATATAACTGGAAATATGGGTACATTTATTTAAATAAATTACAGTAAGCGTGAGGTCTTCCTCTGGCACTTTTGAAGATATGGCTTGCTTGGGGGTGAGCAGGGGGGGGGAGAGAGGGAGAATATCATTTTAGATTAATCATACAATAATAACCTGTACTTGAAATATGCTATTTACTGTTTTGCTTGTGATGAAAATGGGAGCATTTCTTTCCAGAAGTAGTAACTGGAAATAGAAGACTATTCAAGTGTTGTTGGTAACAATGCATTTTATTAGGGCACAGAACAGAATTATCTGTGCACAGTATTTGAATGGATCAGATCATTGCTGATATGATATGTGAGGGTGGGACTTAAGTGTATACAGACAAAGTTGGGGGGAAGAGACTAATGCAAAATGGTCAATCCCCAAAGCAATCCTGTCCCTACCAGCCCCAGGAACACCTATATTGTAGGGGTGGGGCCCACAGGACATCTTGCAATACAATACCCACTTCAAGCTAATGCAGTGATTAAGATAAGCAGGTATTAACCATTCAGTATTGTTACATTTTAATTTAATTTAATCACCTTCTGGTGACTTTGAATTTAAGGGAAAAGCAATTTAAGATAGCAATGGTCTTTCAATAATTAACACTGAGTTATTAAAGGGCCTAGAGATATTATCCCTCCATAGCTGCACTATTGCCCACCCCAGTTTGGAAAGTGCCAAGTGACCAAGTGCCAATTTTTTTAAAAGCCAAAAAATGTCGACCCCGGCCAGAAAAAATAACGCCATGTGCTCATGCAGCAGTGCTTTCAATGACCATCCTGCCAGCTAGGCAAACAAACAGAGCCAAAGCCAACAGAAATAAAACAATAATATAATCAGTCATGGAGGGAAATGTAGAAACTTTTCAAGCTCCTTCTGAGTTGGTAAGTACATGCAGTGAAGGGGACTGAAACAGGACATCACTGCTTTCTTTACTTTTTCAGTTCTTGACTTAAGCAGATAAGAGGCCGCTTTGAGACAACCTGTCCATTGAAAATTTGTTTGCACAAAGTTTGTGGGGAGGTTATATACAACAGCATCTATTTAATGAGCATTCATTTCAATTTGTTCGCATTGAGCTTATGTGACACTGTGTCATCCAACACTTTCTAGTGCATTTTTGTATCACTTTTCTTATTGCAGAAAGTATGAGTAGGGATTTGTCTGATGATTTTATGGTTTGATTATGTATGTATCTTTTGATTATGTATATATGTTTGATTTATTTCTCAATAAAGTCTTTTTAATAAAAAAAAAAAAAAAAAGGGGAAAAAAGAAAGTATGATCAGGTGGCAAAGAGCACCAAATTAACTTTAATGGTGCAACCAGTGGCAGAGGAAGGGGGCGGGGGGCAGTCGCCCCGGGGGTGCCATCTCTGAGGGGGGTGACAAGAAGGCACACTGCGGGAGGCTCGCCCTGCTCCCCCAGCACGGCGGCGTGAGCTGCCGCCATTGTGCCACCGCAGCTGTGTGTGGAGGATCCCTCCGCTGCCACTGCAGCCGTGAGCAGAGGATCCCACCAACATCTGTATGGTGCTCGAGCGGCGGCGGGAAACCGCCAGCAGCGCATGTGCAGCAGCGCTACATACAGCACATGCACATGCATCGTATGTTGCGGCGCCACACATGTGCCATACTTGCAGTGCACGCACATGCGCTGCTGGGCAGTTTGTCCCGCCCCCAACACCCTGCACTGGGGGCTGGTTAGCCTTCCTTCGCCCCTGGGTGCAACGTCAATTTGCTAATTTTTGCTTGAGTCCCAGCCACAAAATGACAACAGTCTGGAAGCGCCCAAAGAGTACAAATAGGTGAAGTGGGAGAATTCATGGACATGGGATGTGGATCATGTAAGAGGGAGATTTTGGATTCTGCTTACTGGTCTGAATTCCACATCTTTAAGGCGTCATTTGCACATATATATGGGCAACTCTTGTAGGTTCCCCTATACATGATCTGTAACCTTCACGGATCCCCCTGACCTGGAATGTAACAGTTATGAGGTCGGCATGAATGATCCAATGCCTCCTCCACATATTCATTTGCTGTTTAAACTAGCAGCTTGCAGAGTTAGTTGCCATCATCTTTCACTCTCAATCACAAGAAAACCAGAAAGGCAGAAGAATAAAAAATTAACAATTTACGGTAAAACCCGAAAAGTTAAAAACAAGCTGCTCAATGGTGGAGTGACCTAGCCGATCCTTATATTCTTGCGCGTTAAAAATGCATAGAAACATACCCCATCAGTGCCGAACAGTTTGTATGAAAAAGCAATAGAATCGCTGAAATTATTGGCAAACATTCCTGTAAAAAGGGGAAATAACTCTTTCTCCTTGATCTGCTGGCCACAAACCCTTCACACCATAATAAACAAAAGCAACCATCTCATTTCTTTTAACACCCTTGCTGGCAATGGCAAACACGAAGCCTTTTCACATAAGGACAACCGTATGATTTCTGCATTCCATTTCACACATTCAGTCCTGCAGCACTGTGATGCAATACTGTACAGCTACACTGGGAAAGTAGCACTATGCAGAGAGCCTCCTAGGCCCTGTATTTATTTATAACATGCACATACAATCATACCCTGAATCCCGAATGCCCTGGAACCTGGACGTTTTGGCTCCCGAACGCCGCAAACCCAGAAGTTATTGTTCCGGTTTGCGAAGTTCTTTTGGAACCCGAACATCCGACAGGGCTTCGGCAGCTTCTGATTGGCTGCAGGAGCTCCCTGAAGCCAATCAGAAGCCACACTTTGGTTTTTGAACATTTTGGAAGTCAAACAGCCCAGTTGCAATAGGGAGTAAGGGCTCCAGCCACTGCATCACACTACTTAACACAGCAGGGTATCTTGAGGTGGTGGAGAGGAGAGAGAAAATCCTCTCAGCACTAGAGGGGTGAGGCAGCAGTGAAAGTTGGGGGAGCTGTGGGTTGGTGGCAGCAGCCCCACAGGTGTACGTGCTCCTTCAGGGCCACCACTGTGCTAACCTGGAGACCCCCCAACCTTGCCCCTGCTATACCACATCCCTAGTCTAATGAGGACAGTGCTGTCTCTCAGAGGATGTTACTGCCCCCTCGTGAGCAACCATTGCCTCAATAAATGAAATGGGACTTAAAAAGGTAAAAGTTAAAGGACCCCTGACAGTTAAGTCATGTCGCGAACGACTCTGGGGTTGCGGCGCTCATCTCGCTTTACTGGCCGAGGGAGCCGACGTTTGTCCACAGGCAGTTTTTCTGGGTCATGTGGCCAGCATGACTAAGCCGCTTCTGGTGAAACCAGAGCAGCGCACAGAAATGCTGTTTACCTTCCCGCTGGAACGGTACCTATTTATCTACTTGCACTTTGATGTGCTTTCGAACTGCAGGTGGGCAGGAGCTGGGATCGAGCAACGGGAGCTCACCCCGTCGCGGGGATTCGAACCGCCAACCTTCCAATTGGCAAGCCTAGGCTCAGTGGTTTAGACCACAGCACCACCCGTGTCCCACTTCAATAAATGAAATGGGACTTACATGGAGTTAAATATCCTACTTGGACGTGATTATGAGGACAGAACATTCACTATAGATGAGTTCATTATCTAGATAAAACGAAACTACACCCATAGAACTTCAGTGTGCGGCACAAAACCCAAAATTACATATTGACATTTACAATCTGCATTACTATAATTTTTTTTTAAGCTCATCCCTGCCTCGAAAATAATGTTAATTTACACAAAACTTTGCACAGCTAAGTAGCCCAAAAGGCTAGTCTTGAGGTTAAAACAGCATAGCTATTTGCTCACTTCAAAGTAAGGTTGTTTAGTTTTATTAATCAGTGGAAGAAAAATAAAAATGGAGATGAGCCCCCCAAAAATGGAGAGGAGAGGGACCTCAGGAAACAGTTTAATTAAATTAGTGAAAAGACATTTTGTGTATAAAACTATTGGGGGAAACACAAGCAGCTCTTTTATAATTATTTCACAAAGTGCTGCCTCTGGTGCTGTCCGTTAGATCCTCCTCAAATAGTATTGTTTGATTCCAGCTACAGTGGTACCTCGGGTTAATAACTTTATTCGTTCTGGAGGTCCGTTCTTAACCTGAAACTGTTCTTAACCTGAAGCACCACTTTAGCTAATGGGGCCTCCTGCTGCCGCCGCGCTTCCACTGCGCGATTTCTGTTCTCATCCTGAAGCAAAGTTCTTAACCCAAGGTACTTTTTCTGGGTTAGCGGGGTCTGTAACTTGAAGCATCTGTAACCTGAAGTGTCTGTAACCCGAGGTACCACTGTATAAATATTTTGCTTACATTTAACCTAAGAACATAATAAGAACCTGGTGGATCAGGTCAATGGCCTATCTAGTCCAGCATCCTGTTCTCACAGTAGCCACCTGAAAGCCCACCTTGGCCCCCAATGTGTAGTTGGCAGCAGCATTTTTTTAAAGGAACAATACATTTGAGAACAGCAGGACTTTCAAAATGGAATAAACAGGCTTGGGAGCTAGGAAAGAAACCTAAGACCAATTTGTTGGCGAACAGATGCTCATGGCATTAGCCCAGCCATCTTTCTACACCGAAGGACACTGTGCAGTCCCATCTGCTGGAAGTCAGAATAACTTCATTACCAGCAACTCAGGATGTGCTTTGGCAAGGGGAAGGCTGACTTTATTAACACGTTTCAAAATTTGCTGCTATGTTTTTCCTTTTTTAGAACTGTGGTGCTTTGTTGCGTAGCATTACACTGTAGCTTCGTTTAATCTTGGCAGTTTCTCAATATCATCATCTTATATATATTGTATTTTTTTTTACTTTGCAATCTTCTCAAGGACTGTCATATTAAGTGGTATATAAATTGGTATATAAAGTGGTATATAAAGTGGTAAAAGTTTGTAGGGGTGGGGAGTAGTTTAATTTCACCAAATTGTTTCTTGTTTTGTTTTGTTTTTATTCTTTTGTGAAGTTATTGTATATTTTGTATTCTGCCTTTTAAGGGGATAGGGTCAGGGCTGCCTGGGAGTGGGTCCCAGCCAAAAGAATGGCTGGGGCAGGTTCCACAGGGGGGGATGATTTGGGACACCCGATCTCAGTGATCACGGGCAGGAGGAGGAGTTACGCTAAGACCAGACCATGTCATTACCGAGGAGGCAGGCTTAGTCGCTGTTTGAGGACTATCCCTGCCTCCGGGTCTGGCCCTGACCGGACGGATACTGGAATCAACAAGGGATACCCACATGGCCTGAAAGTGCTGCTGTGTAATGCCAGGTCAATGATGAATAAAACCACTGCCATCCACGACCTGATTGTGGATGGAGGATTTGACCTGGCATGTGTGACAGAGACCTGGTTGGATGAAGCAGATGGGCCTATTCTTGCCGCTGCTTGCCCACCAGGTTTCTCTTACGCACAGCAACCCAGGCCATCTGGGCGGGGAGGGGGGGTTGCAGTGATCTTTAGGAAGTCATTAGTTTGCACCAGGCGTCCTATTGGAAAGACCGAGTTTTCTGAGTGCATGTTCTGGAAGTTGGGCAATAGGGGCAGTACAGGATTCCTTTTGGTGTACCGACCTCCCCGCTGCACCAAGGATTCCCTGCCCGAGCTGCTTCAGGTCGTGGCGGATGTTCTCCTGGAGACACCTAGTTTGGTTGTCCTAGGGGATTTTAACATCCACGCCGACACGACCTTACAGGGGGCTGCTCGGGACTTCGTGGAAAGCATGGCCTCCATGGGGCTGTCCCTGAATAAGTCTGGCCCAACTCATAGCCGCGGACATGCCTTAGACTTGGTGTTTACCTCTATGGACGTTGGTGATCTGACACTAAGTAAAAGCGAAACAAAAGAAGTGCCATGGTCAGATCACTTCCTGGTGCAGCTAGACTTCTCCGTGACCCTTCCCCTCTGCCGGGAGGTGGGACCGATTCGGATGGTCCGCTCCCACCACTTAATGGATCCAAATGGCTTCCAGAGAGTGGTAGGGGATGTTTTATCCCATGTTGATGGCCTTTCAGCTGATTCCCTGGTGACCCGCTGGAATGTGGAGTTAACCAGGGCTATTGACTGTCTGGCTCCGAAGCGCCCTCTCCGATTGCATGGAGCCCGGACAGCCCCGTGGTTTTCCCCGGAGCTGAGGGCGATGAAATAGTCGTTGAGATGGCTAGAGCGCCGGTGGAGGAAAACTCATTCTGAATCAGACCGGACACGGGCTAGAGCTCAACTTCGAGCCTACCAAGTGGCAATGGCAACGGCGAAGAGGACCTTCTTCGCCGTTTCTATTGCATCTGCAGAAAACAGCAGCAGGAGACTCTTCCAGGTGGTTCGCAATCTAGCAGAACCACCTTCGTCACCGGGGTCTGGTAGGGACCCCAAGATCTCCTGCAATGCTTTTGCAAAGTTTTTTGCAGATAAAGTCGCTCAGATTCAGAAGGAGGTAGACTCCACCGTGGGAGCAGGGCCGGGGCGGGAGAGTGCTAGAGCCCTGTCTGGTCATGTTTCATGGGATCAATTCCAATCTGTTGCTTCCGAGGATGTGGACAGGCTGCTTGGACGAGTGAAACCGACCACCTGTCTCCTTGATCCTTGCCCATCCTGGCTAATAAAAGCGAGTCGGGAAGGGCTGGGCGATGGGCTCTGCGGGCTGGTGAATGCTTCCCTCCGCGAGGGAGTCTTCCCAGACCCGCTGAAAGAGGCGGTCATTAAACCGCTTCTTAAAAAACCATCTTTAGACCCGGCCAATATGGCCAACTATCGCCCAGTCTCAAATCTTCCATTCTTGGGCAAGGTGATTGAGCGGGTGGTTGCTGAACAACTCCAAGCACGCCTGGAGGATGCGGACCATTTGGATCCCTTCCAATCGGGATTCAGGCCTCATCATGGGACTGAAACTGCCTTGGTCGCGCTGGTCGATGATCTCCGGCGGGCTAGGGACAAAGGTGAGAGCTGTTTCCTAGTTCTGCTGGATCTCTCAGCGGCCTTTGACACCATCGACCATAACATCCTTCTGGACCGTCTAGAGGGGTTGGGAGCTGGGGGCACTGTTATACAGTGGTTCCGCTCCTTCCTCTTGGGCCGTGTTCAGAAAGTGGTGGTGGGGGATGAGTGTTCAGACCCCTGGGCTCTCACGTGTGGGGTGCCTCAGGGTTCCGTCCTCTCCCCCATGCTTTTTAATATCTATATGAAGCCGCTGGGAGAGATCATCAGGGGGTTTGGGCTGGGTGTTCATCAGTATGCGGATGATACCCAGCTCTACCTCTCTTTCAAATCAGAACCAGTGAAGGCGGTGAAGGTCCTGTGTGAGTGTCTGGAGGCCGTTGGAGGATGGATGGCAGCTAACAGATTGAGGTTGAATCCTGACAAGACAGAAGTACTGTTCTTGGGGGACAGGGGGCGGGCAGGTGTGGGGGACTCCCTGGTCCTGAATGGGGTAACGGTGCCCCTGAAGGACCAGGTACGCAGCCTGGGAGTCATTTTGGACTCACAGCTGTCCATGGAGGCACAGGTTAATTCTGTGTCCAGGGTGGCTGTCTACCAGCTCCATCTGGTACGCAGGCTGAGACCCTACCTGCCCGCGGACTGTCTCGCCAGAGTGGTGCATGCTCTGGTTATCTCCCGCTTGGACTACTGCAATGCGCTCTACGTGGGGCTACCTTTGAAGGTGACCCGGAAGCTGCAATTAATCCAGAATGCGGCAGCTAGACTGGTGACTGGGAGTGGCCGCTGGGACAACATAACACCGGTCCTGAGAGATCTACATTGGCTCCCAGTACGTTTCCGAGCACAATTCAAAGTGTTGGTACTGACCTTTAAAGCCCTAAATGGCCTCGGTCCTGTATACCTGAAGGAGCGTCTCCACCCCCATCGTTCAGCCCGGACACTGAGATCCAGCGCCGAGGGCCTTCTGGCGGTTCCCTCATTGCGAGAAGCGAGGTTACAGGGAACCAGACAGAGGGCCTTCTCGGTAGTGGCGCCTGCCCTGTGGAACGCCCTTCCAGCAGATGTCAAAGAAATAAGCAGCTATCCTATTTTTAAAAGACATCTGAAGGCAGCCCTGTTTAGGGAAGTTTTTAATATTTAATGCTGTATCGTTTTAATATTTGATTGGAAGCCGCCCAGAGTGGCTGAGGAAACTCGGCCAGATGGGCGGGGTATAAATAATAAATTATTATTATTATTATTATAAATATATTTAATCAATGAATACACACTAGGTAGAGGCATATGATGTTGGTGAAGTGGGATTCTCCAAGAGTGAAAGTAATGGATGGGGCAGTGTCATTCCTGGGGTCATTAAAAAAAAAAAGTAGCCTAAGTCTGGAGAATGTTCTTCACCAAACCTTTCTTGATTGGGCAGGAAATGAGCCAATAGTTCTGGGAAATGCTATTAGATGAAACTTTTTATGCAAGAAAAACTATTTGTAACCCCTTTAGGGAAAAGAAAATTAAAGTTAATTGCCAAATGATGGTGTGCTCTTAATTTTGCTATTACCATATAAGCAGTGGCTGGCTGAAGAGGTAATTTCTACTGATGAGCATGTCCCTGAGTGATTTCAGATGTTGCATACTTTTGTTTATTAATAGAGCATTCCAGTTAACTCCCATCAACAAAACAGAAGGCAACAAAACAACTGTAGAAATGAACACAAGCACAGGAACTCTGAAGACACTCCTACAGTTTTGGCAATGTCACTTCCACCCATCAATCACACCCTGTGTTTAAAAAAAAAAGCACTGGGTACACCAGGTAAAAGAATCCATTCACAGAGATTAGTTCCTTATTAATGATGTGCTGCAATAGCTAACTCCCCCAACTCCCCCAAACAGGGGGCTCAGGCAGTCTTAACTTCTACTACTACTACTACTACTACTACTACTACTACTACTACTGGTTCTCTGTAATCTCGCTTTGTTGTTCAGTCGTTCAGTTGTGTCCGACTCTTCGTGACCCCATGGACCAGAGCACGCCAGGCACGCCTATCCTTCACTGCCTCTCGCAGTTTGGCCAAACTCATGTTAGTAGCTTCGAGAACACTGTCCAACCATCTCATCCTCTGTCGTCCCCTTCTTGTGCCCTCCATCTTTCCCAACATCAGGGTCTTTTCTAGGGAGTCTTCTCTTCTCATGAGGTGGCCAAAGTACTGGAGCCTCAACTTCAGGATCTCGCTAACAAATGCTAATTAATGGGTTCTAAACAAGGCCACCCAAAGGAAAAGGATCTAGCCATCCAAAAGGTATCAAAGAAAACCATAACTGCCATCCTGTACCATTTCCTTGGCAAGTTTTATTTCTTGCATACTTTTACAGATCCTTCTTCCAGATCTTTCTTGCAGGACCTCAGAGGGAACCTCACAACCTTGAAACACATTGCAGGTGTCATGAAGGCAGAGCAAGCAAATAACAAACCTATCACTCCGTGCTAATCTTGACTTAACTAAGAAAGATGGATTCCCGTTTTTTGTAGATCTTTATGACTACAAATCAGATCTGTGAGCTGAACGATGTGCCACATTACTTGTATGCTTGTGTGATCATAAAATGGGATGATCCTTTCTCCATTCATCCATATTATTTTATCACTTTGCAGCTTTTGCATGCCTTGCAAAAATAAGCACTACTAAAGGAATATCAAAGTAACACGTGAGTCATTGTCTCATTTTATTATGAAGTACTTCTTAAACAATTCTACTGGGAAGTAGCTTATACACGTGTTATTATTAGGTCTGAGAGTGGCCTAAAATTTCTGTTGATAATTTTCTATGAAATTGAAGAGGAGGGAATACTGTTATCTCCTTTTTGTCCTTTCCCTACAAAGTGCACTAAGCAAGCAAATGCCTCTGCTCTCAAAGAGAAATTATCATTAGTCACTTGAAAATATTTTGAAATAGCTTTACAATATATGTACACATTATGTCTCCATTAATGTGAGAGCACTAATGTGTGCGCCAAGCTTCTATTTTTACTGCTTTATTCAGAACTGGAAATGCACCTAGTGCTGGAACGTTCCCACATGTCCAGTTACAAATGAGTGCTAAAATATGCTAATTTGTGTTAGAAGATGTGGGAGCCTTTTCTACCTACGCACTGCTGCTGCGCTTTCATCAGTCAACACAGAACATCCGTGTCTAATGCTTTCTATGAAATATGCAGAGGGAGAGAATTTCTCTACTAAATGAAAATCTCGTTTCTTTCACCAAAAAATTACCAGGAAACATGACTTTGAGGGACTAGGCTAATCAGCCCCCTGCACTGATAATATCCTGCTTGGTTATTTTCATCCCATAAAACAAATTGCTCCTGCGCAGGCCAATTTGCACTGGTGAGGTTTTGACTGTGACTCAGCATTCATTAAAATAAATATAATTAGCTACAGTTGCTGGAGTTTAGTGTGCAGACATCTGTAGGTTACAGACATTAACTAAGAGATTATTAGCCAATTACGATGTCAGGAAAAATATGTTGCAGCTAATTTAGTCAGTTATTTTAAAACGTGGTTCTGAATAGGTGTATTTTGAAGTATCAAAAAGGCTTAAAATAGGTACGGTGTCCTGCATTCACTTTAAGAAGTAAACGAGAAGCCGTTTGTTATCCCTGGATTTGAGGGTTGGTGCCTATTTCATTTGCTCAATTCATTCAGACAACCAATGTCACCACCTTGTGATGACTTGTAAACAGCCACACAGTGATGCTGGTGTGTAACTGGGTCATCTGAATGTGTGCAAGGAAACAGGGATGATTCTAGAGGGAAGCAAGGAATAGTGATGGTTCCTTTCAGAAAACCCATGTGTCTGATATGAAAAGTAGCAAAAGCATGAGACACTTAATCTTAGGGTTGTGGGTTTGAGCCCCATGTTGGGCAAAAGATTCCTGCAATGCAGAGGGCTGGACTAGATGACCCTCGTGCTCTCTTCCAATTCTACAGTTCTATGGTTCTAGGATTCTAAGATCATAGGTCCTTCTAGCTCAGTGCTGTCTACAGCACAGCATATCTCCAGGATTTCAGATAGGAGCTTTCCCCAAGCCTACCTGAAGATGCCAATGATTGAACCTGGGATCTTCTCTCTGCAAAACATGTGCTTTTTACCAATGAGCTACAGCCCTTTCCCAACTGTCAAACAAATAAACAAACAAACAAACAAACAAACAAACAAACAAACAAACAAATAAATAAATAATATATATATATATATATATATATATATATATATATATATATATATATATATATATAAAATGTCTGGGTTTGCTTGCAGTTGGTTTTAATGTTGTTGGTTTTTAAAACAAACAAACAAACAAACAATAATTTGGAGAGAACCATAGCTCAGTTCAGTCCTTGGCATATTTACCTAAGCTATTAGGAAAGCAGGCGATTGGGGGGTGGGGAACTCTGCTAGAGATTCTGGAGAGCTGCTCCCAATCAGACTAGACCAGGTGTTGTTGGACTACAGTTCCCATCATCCTTGAGCATTGGCCATGCTGGCTAGGCCTGATTACATTTGTAGTCCAACATCATCTAGAGGGCACCAAGCCTGGAGTAGGCAGCATTGTACACCTGCCAGGGGATCCCCTTGCATTTAATGGTAGAACAAGCTTTGTACATAGGGAACCTATGTTCCCCAGATGTTGCTGGATTACAGCTCCCAATAACAATAACACCCACAATTATTGTTAGTTGGATTTACGTAACTATAGGTTTGATAGTGCTGTGGATTACAGCTCCCAGCATCCCTGACCACTGGGCATGTGGATGGGGGGCGGGTTGGGATTTGGAGTCTGACAATATCTGGAGGGTACCACATTGGCTGTACCTAGAGTAGACACTCACACCTAGCTTAAAGGAATGTGTACAAGGAATGAAAAGACCCAGTTCCTGCCAAGTCAGAGGGGAGGTTCCTGGGAATGAATCAAGGCTGGGTGTGGTGAGATAAAGCCAAGGCAAAACGGCAGAGGGAGAGGGTGGAGAGAGAAAAGGCTGTTGCTTAGGTTCTCTATGTCTGCATCTGGTAAAAGTCTTAAGATGGAGCATGGAGATTGAGGAAACCCACACATTGCTTGCATGCTATTTTGTGGTGTTTTGGTCGGCCTAATAAAGCTATTGCCCCAATATGTATGTTGGTTTTTTTCTTATGGGCCAACGTGACTAAGTTGACTTTTTATGGCAATCCTGCTTATTTTACCCCCATTACAGTTATAGGATTGCTAAATAATGTTTATCTAACATTATATTAATAGTGAGATATAGTTATATCAATTACAGCATATATAAAAATGGAAGCCGCACATTGACGCTTGTTAAAAGAGACTGACACTTTCCAAAACAAAGCTAAAGAGGATTAAAATGCTATATTCATGCACTGGAATGTCTTTTTCCCATGGTAAAGAAAAACACTTTACTCTGTCACTAAAAGGACAAATTATAATCAGTCTGTCACATATAATTGACAATTTTCAATGCTTGAACAGCAGGAGGGCAAGGCGTTTATTTCAAACATTGCTACTAATGGAAGTACACAGCTCCCAATTACCATGCTGGATCAATGTCCTGCTTGAAGCTGGTAGCAGGACAGATCACCATTAAAGCATGGCGCACTGGAACCAAAACATTGCCCGATTGGTTTTGGTCTTGAAACTGCTAATTACTTAAACATGCATGGAAAGTCAATCCGTGTAGCACAGAAGGCTCAGACCCGAGCTAACAGATGTACAATATGGCAACTGCAAATGAGTGCATAAAAAAACAACAACCCTTAAGACCTGACTTGCCCTCTGAGCATCAAAGTGCTGGTACATCATTATTCTACACACAAAAGACGGAAAAATGTATAGAACCAGGGTTGGCACCAGGAGATGACTTAGTTGAGCATTTGCCATGGCCTGGTTCCCAGCAAAGAGCCCACTACTGATCCCTGGAGCCTACTATAACAGAGGGGGAAACAAAAGGTTTTATACAAGTCTATTTTTCATTAAATAGCAAATAAATACAATTGCAAAGGGCATGTAATGGATGAATAATGCTTCTCATATATAATGGCTCTCTGCAATGGATCGCTGGAACAGTGTAATTGAAGGTGCTTTTATGATGCCCAAAGAAAGGCATCTAAAAAGAACCAAAGTCATTATTACATATTACTTGAGGAGGCCAGAAAGAAAATGCAGAGGACAGTCAAAGCTACCAGTAATTCTTACTAGCAATACTACAAAGAGAACTGGCTTTGTTATGAAGATTGTATTATGTGCTTGGCAGTAAAGGTTTTAGTAGTATGGACGTAAAGGCAGAAATAAGGACCTTAATAGATCATCAATTAATTGTGGTTCTGTTATTATTATTCTTAATTAAATTTGTAAAATACCCTTCATCCAAACATCCCAGGGCAGTTCACAACAGAAAAAAATACAGAATGAGAATATAAAATTATGGAAAGGAACTGAAAAATAGTATTTAACACAATGTCAAATAATAGAGCATATTCTGTTTTCAATAACATCACTTCCAGCCTGTAAATATGCCTTGACTCTCAGAGATAAGGTAAAATCTTCACACCGAGTTCTTTCTGGAAGATTGCCCCATTTGATATTTTCCCCATAAACAGACAAGTAAGGATGAAGAAGTGACCTCCAGAAAGGACTACTGTTACCATATAGGATGCTGCGCCCAAGGAGCTAACAGCGATTTGGTTCCATCACACCAGTCTTGTGTGATTTGGACAGACTGTCAAGTAGATTCTTGGTTTAGTTTAAGCTGTTGGTATAAGCTTTTAAATAGCCTGGTTGGAACCTCAGGATTTAGGAACCTAACCTGTAAAACTCTTAATAGCTTGTGATCTAGGTACATCAAGGACCACTGTCTTCCATATGTTTCTCTCCACATGCCTCAATTATAGTCTGAGGTCCTGCTCCAGCTCTCATGACACCACCACCACCATTAAAAAATTAAATTTCTTTACTGTCCTTCACCTGACAATCACAGGTAGGTTTACAGTATAACCTCTTGAGGGTGAAGCTGGTGTCAACCAGGGTTAGGGAGTTTTTCTGTCAGGGTGTCCACATTATGGAATGTCCTACCAAGTGAGGTGTGCCAGATTCCTTCATTATATTGGGCCTGAAGTATCACCTGAAGGCACATAAGGCCACCACCTTGCTGAAGTTAAGCAGGTCTGCTCAGTGCCTGAATGGATGATGGCCTAGGACAGTGATGGCTAACCTTGACACTCCAGATGTTTTGGGACTACAACTCCCATCATCCCTGACCACCGATCGTGTTAGCTAGGGATGATGGGAGTTGTAGTTCCAAAACATCTGGGGTGTCAAGGTTAGCCATCACTGGCCTAGAAAGAAGAATAAGTTTTACCCTCTCCTTCTCAATGCCTGTTTACTTGGCCCATGGTTAGCTAACATGGTGCCCTCCAGATGCTCTTCATTTCCCAACTCCTATCAGTCCAAGGCATCATGGCCAATGGCCAGGGATGAGAGTTGTACCTCTGAGCTAGATGGACCAATAGTCTGACTCTGGTATGAGGCAGTTTCCTAAGTTCCCCCTATAGTTAGGGAGTCATCAATACATGTAGAATCCCACTCCAGGTCTGATTCTTCTTCCATTTTGGCCACCTCAGGGTGCTCACAAGCAATACTTGCAGCCGTCTCTGTGGTTTCTATAGAATCTGTTGCTGCCTAAAAATTAGGAGCCAAACAGAAAAGTCATATTTAACACCAGTTTTGAAAAAGAAAAAGAACAGCAATAACTACTCATTATCCCAGTGCCTCCATCCTGAAGTCTTACCGCTCCTCCTTAGCCTACATATTTTGACAACTACACTTCATTAATCACAGACAGCTATGAAAATTTCAGCCTCCTCAATTCTCAGTGGGATCATGTAGATTCATTAGCTAGTGTCTAAAAACAGATTGAAAGACGCAAATTAATATAAATAGCAAACAGAGCTAGGTTAAAATAGGTCATTTTAAAAGAAATAAATAAACCTTCCTTTGCACGAATGATTTAGTTGCTTGTTCTCCAAAAGGGGGGGAAAGATTTTCACCTCACTTCTCAAAACCTTTGCTTGTAAGTAACTTGATTGTCTCGATGGTTTTTAAAATTCTAAACCAGTGCTCCAAGATCTCAACCGTTCTTTTCATTTTGGAACTATATGGTGAACGAACACAAACGGATCCATACATGCATTGCATTATGTCAAGAAGTAAATGACATCATACATTTTTTATTGCCAAAGGACAATGTGCAGAATATTTACATTTCTCTCTTATGGCCCAAGCTGGTTATGGAATGTGTGGTCAAATTGCTATGACAGCACAACACTGCAAAACATGAAATTGCACTACAATGGAAAGCAATTATACCAGTGCAAACGATTAAGCAACTTGCCATCTGACTGCATGGAAGAAAACCCTGGGACAATGGTTCAACCTTACATAAAAGAGATTCCAAATAAACAAAGTATTTTAAAAACTCGTTTAAACATAAATATAGAGTTTACCTCATTGGACTGCATTATTCTGGGAATAAATTTGTGTTAAGGGTAGGGAGCTAATGGTTCTCCAGATGTTGTTGAACTCCAACCCTCATCAGCCCCAGCCAGCATGGCTAGTGGCCAATGATGTTGGGAGTTGCAATTCAACAGCATTTGGAGAGCCACAAATTCTTCACGCTTCATTTCTATTCTCGTAATTTCTTCCAATGGTAACAATGGGTAGTACTAAACTGATGTATGCTTTTTGGACTAAAGTATATTGCTTAAATTTGTCTTAGTAGTAAGTTACCCCATAAATATGGTTGGATTGCGGTGTGTTGTTAAAGATCTAGAGGCCAACGTGATGAGACTGAAGTATTATTATTATTACTATTAACAAAAAGTATATACTAGACTGTAAAAACACAACCCTCTAAGCAGTTTACCAAAAATATAACCATTAGAATTTTGTGTGTGTGTGTGTGTGTGTGTGTGTGTGTGTGTAAGAGCTGCCCTACACAATCAACAGAACCACGCAGTAGAGAATATCTGAGGCTGTAACCCATCAGACTGTAGTTGAAGGATTGCTACTGCATCAGGAAGAGGACTTAGAACCCTTTGCCCCTCAGTGCTCTAGTTTGCTATTTGCAGGAAGTGAAGGGGAATCAGAACACTTGTCTCCACCCTTAAGTGAAGTCATATAGTTCAGGAAAGATTCTACCATGTGAATTTGCTAAATATGTAGCTTTTCTTAAAATCCTATAAATTCAGACAACAGGTAAGGTGACAAATCCACCATGGGTTGTTATTTCAGAGAAATGACCTTTCATTTGAACACAATGATGAACAAATTAGTGAGACTGCAGCTCTCTACATCTTAGAATACTGTTACAATGTGGGTGTTGGTGGAACTCTGTTCTGGTTACCGGTACTTCGTGTGTGACATGTCCCAACATCTGGATAAATCACCACTCACACACAATAAAATGGCTTCACAGTAACTTCAGCATCTATTCTCTAACTCAGCAAGCAAATATACTTTTCTGGTGAGTGAGATGCTAGAACTATTTTTGAATGACTGTACATTGGTGCTACCTAGTGATTTCTTTCCATCCCAGACTCGTTTTATTGGTAAAATTGTTTATACAGTATATCAAAATGCAGTCTTCAACATTGATGTTTTTCTTCTCATATAATTCTCCTTCATTTCAAAATATGCTAACTAAAGAAAAAGCCTTTCCAACTCTTCTTAACCTTTTTATAAGGTTAGACCAGGCATAGGCAAACTCTGGCCCTCCAGATGTTTGGGACTACAATTCCCATCATCCCTAGCTAACAGGACCAGTGGTCAGGGATGATGGGAATTGTAGTCCCAAACACATGGAGGGCCGGAGTTTGCCTATGCCTGGGTTAGACTGACCAACAAAAATAGCTCTGCTATCTCCATTACCTTCTTCAAAGTTTTCATTCCCTGAACCAGACTTGCTTGAATGAAAGCTACAACACAAATCAGGAAGATACTTGACCCAATTGTATTAGGTAGTCAAAATGAAGGTTCTCCCCAAGCTCCTCTATTTGTTTCAAACCATACCAATTATTGGTAAGCTTAAAAAGGTGGAGGATTGGCAAAAAGAGATTTCAAAGTTCCTTTGGTCGGGTAAAAGACCCAGAATTAGACACAAAATATTGATAGACTCGGCAGAGAGAGGGGGATATGGGCTCCCAGATTTGAAAATATATTATGAGGCTACCTGCCTCCTCTGGTTAAAAGAATGGTGCCTATTAAAGGACAGCGAAACGTTAGATCTTGAGGGCCATGACAACCGTTTCGGTTGGCATGGTTATTTAATTTATGAAAAAGCAAAGGTGCATAGAGGTTTCTCAAACCATATAGTGAGGAACACACTATACAAAGTATGGACGAAATACAAACGTTATCTAGAACCCAAAACTCCTAGATGGACTTCACCCACAGAAGTATTAGCGGTTAAAAAAAGGAATATGAGAGAAAAGTGGATTACATATAACACAATATTAATAGAAGAGGGGGGTTGTTTAAAATTAAAAAGTTATGAGAACTCCAAGGAACAATTCACAAGCTGGCTGCAGTATTTTCAAGTAAATGAGTTATTTCAAAAGGATAAAAAGATAGGATTCGAGAAGGAAATATCAAGATTTGAAAGGGAACTTTTAAACAATAACATCAAAGTAATATCAAGAATGTATAGATTACTGTTGGAGTATGAAGTTATGGATGAAGAGATAAAGGTTCCAATGATTAGGTGGGCCCAAGACGTTGGGCACACAATTATGCTAAAAGAATGGGAAATATTGTTAAAAGTTAATATGAAATTTACAGCCTGCTACAACATAAGGGAGAACATGATGAAATTGTTCCACAGGTGGTATTACACCCCATCCAGACTGGCGAAAATGTATAAAGATCTTGCGAATGCTTGCTGGAGGTGTGGAGCAAATAAAGGAGATATGATGCACATGTGGTGGACATGCTGCAAAGTTAAGATTTTTTGGGGACAGATATATGACGAATTAAAAAAAATGTTTGGAATAACGTTCATTAAAAAGCCTGAGGCCTTTCTCCTAAGTATTCTGGATAAGGATATACCAAAAAGAATAAGAGAACCTTTTTTATACGCTACAGCCGCGGCCCGAATTCTGATCGCTAAGAAATGGAAAGATCAGGAGGTTCCAAGTGTTATTGATTGGCAAATGAAAATGCAAGAACTCGCAGAATCAGCACAACTAACAAATTCAATTAGAGGCAATTCGAAACAAAAATTTGCAGAAAAATGGGACAGCTATCGAAGATATATACAAAAACTTACCAAAAAGCAGATACCTTTGCCAGCATTCGAGGGTTAAGGTATGATCAAATAATGTGATGAATAGGAAAAAATGATTTTTGTGAATGTTGAAGGAAACAACTGAGAAATAAGAAACAGATGTGTACATTCAATTTAAGAAAATATATGCAAGGGGAGATGACAGGAAGTGATTGTGGTTATCATATATATATATATATTGGTTTTTGTTTGTTTGTTTGTTTGTTTGTTTGTTTTTTGTTTTTTCTTTTCTTCCCCCTCAAATTTTTATTTTACCTTTTTTTTTTTTTTTGAGGGGGAGGGAGGGAGGGGGAGGGGGAAAAGGGAATTGTTAGGAGAATAAAATACTTAACTTCGATAAAATAAACAGAGGGACCACAAATTATATTAAGAACAATGTTAACAGAAGCAATAACATCAGATGAACAACCAAAGTGGTATATATAAGCTTTTATTCAAATTAAGATATAGTGCTGGAACTTACTCTATGTAAATGTTCCTTTTTGATTGTTTTGATGTAGATCTTTGTATATTGTTATGTTGTCGTTGTTGTTTTTTTTTTCCTTGCATGTTATTAAAAAACTCAATAAAAACTATTTAAAAAAAAAAAAGTTAGTTTCACAGTGGGGTATATAAGAGTTCTCTGTCAGACAGGATTAGAGGTGTCTGCTAGTGTAATTTTAAACCTTTAAAAATGAAGCAATCATCTCTTTCAATTATCAAGCTTTTAATTTTGGAAGGAAGGATGTGGATACGATATGGAATTTAGATGTTTTAACATTACTTAAGTAATGATATTGAATATTTGTCATGAGAAAAGAAAATCAATAAAAATTGTACAAAAAAGGGGGGTAGATGTTTTAACATTTGTCCCATCTGTTCAGGGAAATACTGGCTCACTTTAAGAGGAATTGTTGAATTCACAGAGGCTGCCACAGTTTCTTCTGGGTGTATACTAAAGTTGTTTTTCACATAATTTTCACAGAAGACTCCAGAAGTCACCAGCAGCATACTGCTATGCACATGACACGCTTGCCAGATCAAAGCATGATTCCTGATTTGACAGCAGTGTAAATACCTTCCATGGACAGCTCAGACAAGGGCACAACCCGTAATTTCACTCCTTTCCCATTCCTGATGATCATCTGAGTGATTTCCCCCACTCTTTGCAGGTGACCTGATGTCACCATAATTTGCATTTGGTTCGCCACCAGAGCTATTTGCACATGTTTGCATAGTGATTTGGGAATATTCAAACCAGCTAGCATACGCGCAGGACACACACACACACGCCCAAGGAACAGCTAGTGCTGAGTTTATCTATTTTTTGGCACCCGCTGAAGAGCATTGTCTTCTGGTAGGCATTTAAGGTGTAATATAGGGCGTGTGCAGCGACAGTCAAGAGCTGTTCAAATAGCTAACTGTTTTAACAGTGTGTTGTGTTTTATCTCTCCCCCCCCCCCATAAAATATACACACCACTTGATTGGAAAACCCCCCTCAAAGCAGTTTAGAAAAAAAATAAAACAATACAATAAAATAAAAAATCACAACCATAACATACAAGAGCTAAAATACTAAAACAGACTAAAAAGACCTCAACTTTCTAAACTTCTGTCTTAGAATTTATGTATTTTTAAAGATCAGTCTTGATGAAAGTTGGAATATAAATTATGAAAATAAGAAAAATAGTAATTTTAAAAAATTGTTTAATTGTATAAATTGACCCTAAGGATGCATCTCAAACTGAGGATTGGATATTGATTGGTCTGCTTGTAGGTAGCATGTTAATTCCTATACAGAAATGCCTTGTGGGTAGAAATTCTGTAAGATGTGAAAGATCCCTATGATATCACAACTCTGCTTCTGAACAGGGAGGGACAAATTCTGTATCAAATTGATACCCAAACAGGAGTGGTTATTCTTTGAATTATAGACATATGTTCAATCAAATATCAAGCTCAGCATATCAATAAAATTATTTTAAAAATATATAAAATATGGTGGTTTCATGATTCTATGTCATGGGAATTCATAATGCAAAACTTTCCTCCCGTGTTAAACATCAAATGTTTAATGAGCATTTCACAAGTATCTTCTCATTGTAGATGACTGAGAAAGAATTTTATGGGAAGAGAATCCATTTGATCTTCTTATATGTATTCTGTATATGCTATTATGAATAACATATTATCTTTTGATGTAAATATCCAGATGTGATCCTTATGGAGCCCTACACAATTATTTAAATATGCCACAAAATTATTTCCATTGAACTAATGGGGTGAATGTGGGCTGTAATTAACTATATATTTAATATGAAATTCATTTAGGCATTTTAGAACCCAAATGCAAACAGAAACAAAAACAAGGGAAACAGTTTTTAACCTTACAGTTTTGGGCAAGGAGCTGGAATGTGGTAGATTCTGAATTCTAGGTCATTTGGATGATGCTCTTTATTTCAATCTGGCTTCAAGTTGGGTTTTGGAAAAGAAACAGTCTCATTCACACTGGTGGATGCACTCATTAGGCAAAATTCGCTAAGAGCTCCTGGACCATATCTGCAACCCCTTCCCCTGAAGCAATACCAGCTGGCCACCAATGTGCCAAGCTATAGAGCCCAAATAGGAAACTGGATGGAATCGTGCTTATGACCAAAGGCAACAGTGGCTGGTGCCCAGTGGGACCAGTAGAGCAGAAGGCAGGGAACCAGATCCAAAGGAAGGCAGAGACAGCTAACTCAAGTTCTATCCCCATCCTCCTCCCTGCTAAATTGCAAGGGCAACCATGAGACGAAGGAGGAGAAAGCTGAAAGAGGCAGTGCCATTGCCTGGACTGGTTGCAAGACAGGCAGGTGGGGACATACTGAAGTTGCTTGGGGCAGTGCCCCATTCAACCTAATGGACCAACCTCCATTGACAAATGGTAGGGCTTTAAGAGATATGGCTTCAAGTCTTGCCCCTCCACCCTGTCTACATTTTCACTGTGGCCCTCAAAAAATAAGTGTTGAGCAGGGGTCTACAAACAGCCAAGCACACATAATTTAAGAATGTACCCTGCTAAATATTCCAACAATATCCCAACTAGCCAGTACTAGAGGGATAAGACCAATGGGATTGATCTGAGGACAGGATTGTTTATCACATCGTCCACATTTTTTCAGGCAACGAAAGAGACAAAGGGATGTATTTTAGCACATTTTAATACACTGTACACATTTTTATGTTTTTTTTTTTAAATAAAAAAACTGGCAATGCTATTAGCAATCTCTGCAGCTTTTTCACTGCGTTGCAAGTGCACCTAACTTGACTTAGGGCTATGGTGAAAGGGCAGGAAAAAAAATGCTGTTCTAATTGCAGTAAAAACAAACAAGACCCTGCCTAAGTTCATATGAAGTGCTGCTATGTGCAACTTTGCACATCTTCACAGCTAACTGGAGAAACTTTCATGCAAATATAAAGTAAGTATTATCATGTGGATTTGAGTCACTCTGCAGGGAAGACAAAGTCTACACACTCATTAGCTAGCACATTCCTTTCCCCTGGTCTATTTTTAAAATAGTATTTAATGGTTTAAAATACTGACTTTTCCCATTTGCAAAAATATGCTAAAAACTATCTTAAGACTTGAAATATTCCCAATTTTAGCTATTTCAAGCCACACCTCATGAACACAGCAAAATTAAGTTTCAGCAATTTATGACTTGAGTCTGAGCATTTCACTTTTGCCATGGTATTTTTGCAGCAACTGCAAGACTGTCAACTTAAATGTTCTCTCTCCTTCTCTCTCTGGGTGCTTCCCCGCAACAATTTATTGTAGACTTGATGCTGTTTGCACATGGAAGATTTTTGCAGCATTCACACAGTGTCATCATCAAAATGCTATTCCACATTTCTGGAATTTAGAGGCACCTGTTTCTTAAAGGAAGCTGCTGGTGGCTATGCAGATGTCATACCAATACATGGACAAGCTGAAGTCAGCCAAGTCAGCTCATAAGGCCATACATTTGGCCTTAAAAAACACATTACTTCTCCCAAAGAATCTCGGGAATGTAATTCGCTCAGGGTGCTAGGAATTGCAGTTTTGTAAAGGGTAAACGACTGTTCTCTGGGTGCTTTGGGAGAAGTCTTGTACTTTAAATGTATGATGCGTAGATGGCCTAACTAAGTGCTTCTACACTCTCCCACATGTGTGAATGAAACAAATGAATGCCTGGCATAAAAGCCTTATTGTGCACTTTGACTCATTTGCCATTTGCTTCCCTCCACGGTTGACTAAACAGTAAACTATTCCGTGTTCTTCATAATGTTCAATATTGTCTCCAATAAATCCCATATAGCAATATTACGGTTACAAACCTAAACACACTCACTAGATTGACATTTCCGTGGAACACAAACCCATCATTCACAAGTGATTGCAACAACTACAACAGACACAGCGTAATATTTAAACAAAAGCAAAAACAAAACAGACACAGCATAGCAATCCTAGGGATTTTGTTTCTTGATAATTTAGTACTGCTTAGAACTGCTAGACTTGATAAAATTCTCATGCATGTATAAGAATCAACAGCTTCTGGTATGAGAGGTTTGAAAGATCGTATACAAACCTACAAGAATGAAGGCTTGCTCAATAAAGCACTAACTTGAGAGCCAACTGTTGTTGGCAGCAGAGCTTCTGTGGCCGGCACGTCCGAGCCAAGAATATAAGACGACTACTGGATTGGAGGCTTGGGAAGGAAGCAGGTTGTAGTAGCTCTATTCAGGTGTTAGTCTTCTGAATTAAATCAACATGCAAGGGCGAAAAGTGAGGGTTCTAACTCCAACACCTCTTGCCCCCCCATCCACTACCCACATGTTGGAGACTTACCATATGCAGCTGGAAGCCTACTTGTGGAGGCTACCTGTGAAACACAGAATCTTGAATTTTCAGGGTTCTCCTGTAGCACACAGGGAGACAACAGGCAGGTTCTCCTCCAGACTGTCACCCTCCAGACCATGGAGATTAATAGGAATTGCAGCAGAGGAGCAGAATTAGAGGGCTTGTCCGCACTCGTCTGCCACACATGTGTTGATTTAACACAGAACATGAACATTTGAATAGGGTTTGTGTCTGTGCTAGATTACTTGCCAATCTAGTCATGATGCTAAATTAATAGTCTGGTCCTGGATTATTATTGTTTAATTGTAAATAGTAGTCATTATATTGACCGCAGTTGTTGATGGTGGTGGTTCTTTCTTAAACACTTCATTCCCACGTTGCAGCCCCACTGCCCACCTCTTCAAGCTGCTTTTTGCTTTGAGAGGGAGGCTACATTGCACTGACCCCAATGGCAGATTTCCATTCAATGCAGTTAGTGACTAGGAAGGGACCTTTCATCAGGACCACAGCGTTGGAGGAGAAAAGAAAACAAACAAACAAACCTACCCTGTCACCCCAATCCTGATAGTATTTAAAGTTTTAAAGTCAAATATATAGTTTGACCTTAAGTTTACAGAACAGTAAATACATTAGGGCCAGTTTCTACTGGAAACTGCATGAGATATATTTTCTGTGCTCTCCGCTCACAGCAGGCATAGAGATTCATTTTCAGCCCAAGGGCTGCACTCCCTTGTGCAGAAAATTCCAGAAGCCATATAACATTTGTAGGTGGGGCTGGAGACAAAACCAAGTAGAGCAATGGGTGCCGCTATTCCCTTTGTATGGTTTATACCAGGGGTTGTCAACCTGGTCCCTACTGCCCACTAGTGGGTGTTTCAGGATTCTAGGTGGGTGGTAGGGGGTTCTACGGCACAAGCTGAATCCTCCTTCCATCAAGCACTGGTGGGCAGTAAGGAAATTTTACCATCAAGAAAGATGCATTAGAGGGCAGTAGGTATAAAAAGGTTGACTACCTCTGGTTTATACGCACAGATCTCTACCTCAAGGCAAGCAAGAGGCACCATCATACTTCCAGCAAGGGGAAATAACTTGAGGATGGTGTGAGGAATGTCACTCAAAAAGGAGCATGACCTAAAGAGAGTTCTGAGGACTGGATGGAGGGGCCCACCCCTCTGCAGAGGCATAAAAAAGAGCCCTTTCATATGGAGACCAGATCTTGCTTGCAGCAGATCCTGGCTCAAACTGGGATATCGGAGAGAGAGAATCTTACTAAACACTTGCGGTTTTCATACTCTAAACTGCAACAGCAAGCTAGAAACAAGCAACACTGTAATGTCCTGCTACTGCTCCTCTGTGCATTTATATTCTATTAAGGTAGCAGACATTTTGGATCAAGTAGAGAGCAGTTTTTGTTTCACCAAGCATGAATTTATAGTTTCATGTTTTCAGTCTTGGTTAATAATGTTCCAGGCCAATTAGCAACCATATGTCTGCCATGACTTTTGGAGTGATAACTCTCCGATAGCTTGCAGTGTTATGTACACAGAGTGCAAAACAGCAAACAGTCATCCAGACTGTCCTGCTTCATGAGCTAAACCAAACCATTGGCTTCATGTCTAAGACTTAACTCAAAACAAAAACAAAGCTTAAGTACCGTAGTTTTCCATGTATTAGACGATGCTTTTTATTATAAAATAATGCTAAAAAATGGGGGTCGTCTTATACACTGATAGTGCAGAGAAGGGATGGGCGATTGGTGGCAGCCGTGAGCAGGAGATTGTCATCAGTGATTGGGTGGGTGATTGGTGGCTGTGGCAAGGCCCACTGGCGATAGGCTGCTGCAGCGACGGCAATTTGTCGTGTGATTGGTGGCTGCTGCAGCAATTGGGCAGGTGATTTGTTGCTGCAGAAAGGCCCACTGGCGATAGGTGGCGGCGGCAATTTGTCATGTGATTGGCAGCGGCGGTCCTGCGGGTAAGCGATTTTCGGCAACCCCCCCTAAAAACTCAACATCTCTGGGCAATCTCCCCCCCCCCATTTCCTTAAATAAAGGTCGTCTTATACATGGGGGCGTGTTATATACGAAAAAATACGGTATATGACTACATTTGCACACATCTGTCCTTGGTCTCCCTCTGCTCCTGTATGGGGCAGAGACCTGTCTTTTGCTTGGCTTACTCTGTAAATCCCACGTGACACCAATGTGTTGTTTAAATAATGCATTTGGCATTTGCAGCAGCAACAGCACCATAAATATGTGTGTGTTGGATGCAGCCCTGATTTTATTCATTTCAAGATCACCCTGAGCATTTTGGATGCAGGAAGGCAATAAAATGTTCCCAGTACTTAATTAATCATGGACCCTTTCCAGTTTTGAGGATCAATGACTCATGGCCAATTTCTAAAACAGAAAGGTGCCGGGTCTGGAAACCACTCACTCTGATCCAAAACTCTAACCAAGGGAAAATGCCTAAAGCTATTTGTCAAAAGCCCCATGGCTATGGCCTGGTAACTAAAACAGGTAATGGAGCCAACTCCAGCTCAGTTGTGGCTCAGTTTAAGCTGCCCAAGCAATGTACAGGGACATGCATATCTATAGCACTAGAGATCAACCATTTCTACGACTGTAATCCTATGCACATTTACTTGGGAGTATCACATGTCAGGGGGTCAACATGACTTACTTACAAATACATAATTGCTTCAGAATTGGAGCCAAACCATATTAAATGCAAGAAACGAAACTGAACTGGTTTGTGAATCTTACAAAAAGAACACGTGTGCCCTTTCTGCAAGTTACCCTAAAGATGTTAGACTCGTAATTTCCCCTCAGACGAAATTTAATGTAGCTATAGAGATCATGACAATT
The DNA here is from genome assembly GCA_034641385.1 of Darevskia mixta. Taxonomy (NCBI): domain Eukaryota; kingdom Metazoa; phylum Chordata; class Lepidosauria; order Squamata; family Lacertidae; genus Darevskia; species Darevskia mixta. The sequence continues at coordinate 4,593,852 of JAWWNH010000018.1, read as the reverse complement.
TACGCAAGACTCCTGTTCTAGAAGCAGCATTAGAAAACATGCACAGCTTTATACGCAAACACTGGTGCTTTGTGCTAGTAGGAGGCTGGTGGCATAGGAGGAGGGTGCATAAAAAGGGTTTATCCATGAAAGTGGATTGCTGCCCACAAAATTCAATCCATCCGGGATGCATAGCTTTAAAAAGCCCACAAAAATGGTTGCATGATTCAACCACCATCAAAAATAAATAATTTGATGGCACGATTGTGCCTCCAAACCCACCATTAGGAATAGTGAGTCTTTGAAGCTATATCTATGATGCTTTTAAAATGCTTGTCTTTATCCTTTGTAGGCATTTCTTGTGAGCAGGGTTTGCTATTTTTCTTCTTAACAAAAGGAATGTAAACCCAACCCCACTGATAAACTCATGAGGAATCTGCAAAAGGCCACCATCTGTTAAATCCTCTTCAGTCATCAAAGAAAAAGGCCTTGCTGAATAATTCTGCCACATAGGATTGGACTGGCTTAAAGAACAACCTGAAAAAGGCAGTCAGTACCATGATTCATTTTAAAGTGTAACAGACACATAATTAACACTTCCTCTGTTTTTCTTTCTTCCTTTTTCTAAATGTGAATTAATATTGGAAGTTGTGGATCCAGAAATCTCATGGGGGAGATATATCTACTGGGCATCACCATATCAGACATATTCAATTTAGAACATCTGTTCTGTTCCCCACAATGCTATGCATTCAAAACTGTTTTCCTGTGTGTGTGTGTGTGTGTGTGTGTGTGTGTGTGTGTGTGAAAGAGAGAGAGGGGTGGTGGTGTTTAAATAAAAAGCTTAGATCAAACTATGAAATCCATGGAGAGGAATGAGTTTGCAATGGACGATGCAGCAAGGTCACAAGCTCCAGGACCACAGATAGCTCCAAGTGAGCAACATGCTCCAATAAAGGTTGGGAGTGGAGAGAAGCATTTAAAGCCTTCCAAGATCCACCACCTTATGGAGAACTTCAAAGCTTTAAAGGGTCATCCAACTAGTCTGAAGACAGGTACTCTTCCTCCATTCCTTAGTCTCCCTCCTGGCATGTTCCCTGCACCACTGGACCAGATATGTGTGGTGGAAGGCATCAGGTATCTCAGGCCTGGGCTCTGGTCCTGGTGGTCCAGAAAGTTATTCTGGTGTCTCATGCCCCACAACCCGAGGTGCAGTGGTCTCTTGCTCTCCTCTTGTCAAGCTCAGAGCCTTGAACTTGATCTGGCTCCTTAGCTGGTGCCTCTGCAGCACCTGACTCTGTGTCTGGATTAAAGGGTAATGACATTTGGTCAGCCTTTCCTCTCCTTGCAAACACTGCTGTTTGGTAAGCAGCAGACTATGGAGGGAGGGTGGCAGGTATTAGAAATTTGCCCCTCCTTGCTTCATTTTTCTCACTACCTTCAGTCTCTCCAGTTAACAACCAAAGTTCACACAAATTTCTATCACTTAATGGTATATGTTGAATTAATCATGGCAGGTAAATGTCCAAACCAAGCATCCTGTTAAGCACATCTGACATTTATGAGTAAACCTCACAAACCACCCACCACCTTTAGCCACTGACCCAATTTCATTGTCATTCCTTTTAACAGCAAATGCTGGCTATTACCAGAGCAGGCTGGAAGTTATCCAAAATGGTAAAGATATCAACCTTAGCTCCAAAAGCTTCATCAACATGATGGTCAGCTTGCCAAGACCTTTTAATTTTCCCAGGCTTTTCAACAGCCTCAGTCCTTCTCCTCCCCACCCCACCCCAATCATGGCCTTTTCACATCTGGCAATATTGATTTATTTTGCAAGCATTATTTATTTATTTATTTGTTGGTTGGTTGGTTGGTTGGTTGGAGGCATTTATATACCACCCATCACAAACATTTATCCCAGAGTCAAAACAAAATAAAAAAATTCCTTCCAGTAGCACCTTAGAGACCAACTAAGTTTGTTCTTGGTATGAGCTTTCGTGTGCATGCACACTTCTTCAGATATCCCAGAGCACTTTGCAATACAGTTTAAAATCCAAAGCACAACAATAAAAGATATAACACCAACATTAAAGCAATTCCCAAATAATTAAGACAACTAAACCTGCTTTAAAACACCCACCCACACAGAAAATTGTGCCAACAATAGATACAAAATCTACACAAAATTAACTATTGAAAAAATATGTATCTGTTGGTTTATTTATAGACTATTATTTAGTTGCTGGAGAGAAAGAATCCAATGTATTATGAAGAAATCTGTGTAGACGTGCATAATATTTTTTTATTTATGTATTTATGTATACATTTATGTATTTTTGTGTTTGTTAGTTTTTGCCCTTTTTTTCCTTTTGTGATCTCTTTTCTTTCTCTTTGTAAAATGAAAAATGAATAAACAGAAATTGGAAAAAAAATAAGAAAGAAAATTGTGCCAACAAGTGGTTAAAACAGTGGTGGATATTTTCTCCCCCCCCCCCAGCCCCAAACCAGCATCCCCTCATGGACAATGTTCCAGGGGCTGTGTGCCAGGGGTGGGCAGAGCCACAGGGAGGAGCAAGGGATATGAGTCTTACCTTCTAGCCACACAAAGGTCAGGCAGCCCTACACACACACCTTCATCCAGGCAAGCAAGAGGCACAAAGACAGTTCAAGCACACCTTCTAGTTAGGGAAAAACACTCAAGGAGGACACTGAACAGGGCTAATGAAGGCTGTGCCCTGGGAGAAGGGAATGGTAGCCTGACGAGAGCCTGAGAGCTGGATAGAGTGGCCTGGCATACCACATTGCTCCCCACCCCTTAGTCCCCATCTCTTGAAAGAAACATTCTCCTATTTTCCTTGTAGAAGATGACCCTTACTATCTGCAGTGTTTGTATTTGTATTAAAAATAACTTTAAATGTGTTGATAGGTTTAAGTCTTTTAAGTAGTTTTTAAGTTAGTCAATAAACATAATGTAACTGCTACCTGACTAAACAATAGAGGCCTGATGAGAACATTAGTCATTTTACTTGCACATTTAACCAATAAATTAGTTAGATGTTAACATAAATATGAAGCTTAATCAGATATCTTCTGAAATTATCCACTGTGATATGAGGGGTCTAGTGCTGAGCCATTGCTTTTAATGTACATATGCACATCTCTACATTCCCACATTATTTCTACGATTTCCCAAACAGAATTGTAACAGGATCTAACTAATCTAGTCTATTTAATTTAGAAACAAAGTAAGTTTTCATTAACTTTCCTCAAAATGTCACCTCCATGTGCATATGGTGACGTCCATTTCCATTAGACAGTAAATGTATTAATCACTCACGAGCTGGATGATTAATCAACTCTAAATCCTTAATAGGTTGACAGACCTAATTAATATTGTAGTCAGAAAGTGAGAATGCTCCAAGGTTCCCAGACTGAAGTCTTCCTCAAGTACAGACATAACTGCCATTAAATTAAATTGAAGCCAGGCAAAGTCACAGCCACTGTTATGACAGCTTTTGAATAAAGTGCTTTAATAGCAGCTTCTATTATACTCAAGACAAAAAACAACAACAACATATGTACTCAGATGAATATTGGGCTATGGAGAAATAAGAATGTACGTGAACCCCAATGTTCCTTATAAAGATGTGTGCAGCATCATTAAAGCCATCATTAAGGATAGATAATGCCTTTGTCCAGGCTGCTTCAGATTTTAACCTGAAATAGCTCACTGGGTGTTTAAAAGAAGGTCTAGTCAGGAAATGGAATTAGTGATTGTTTGCAAATTTCAATAGCTGGTATATAGCTTTTCCTCTAGCCTGGTGCAAGTGATGTCTAGGAAGTTTTCTTATCTATAATCCTTTGCGCATGAATTATGTAAGAAATTGCATTTGATACTCATCAAAGGGAAAATCTCAGTCAAATCATTATGGGGGAAAGGCACTCAGGAGGGCAGTGTTTTCAAAATGAGGGTCATCTTCTTAAGTTCTCAAATTACACAAAGGATATTTGTGGGTGTCTTCTCTTTCATTCTACAAATCATCCCATCAGTTGTCTGAACTCTGCAGCCTCCCTGGGAACCCTTAGTTGAATTAAAGCACAAGGGAAGTCATCATGAAGTGCCTGCTCCCATGGGCCTTCAGGTCAGGAAGCGTGGGCAGCCAGGGAGGCTGCAACATGCTGGAAAATGTTTAGTGGAAAGGAACATACATGCACACTTCTGTCACTTTTCAGCAACAAGGTAAGCTCAAAACCCTAGAATCACCAAAACCCTTAAGAGATTCTACAGTGTCCTGAAAACTCCCCTCCCTGAACTTCTTTCTAAAGAGTAGAATTTTTTTGAGAAAGACATATTTCTGCAAAGCACTAGTATAGACGGCCTTCCCGAGGACCAAATATTGAAGAGCTCTCTTCACTCATGAGAGTTCAGTGCAACCATGAGCCAAGGACCCTGATTCCTGTTTACTTTCTGTTGCCATTTGAACACAAAACACAACCTCCCCTATGGTTGCTAATCTAGTCTCATTTGTTCCAATCTCATTCATTTCTATGACACTTGCTTTTTCTTTCTTGGTTTAGCACTTTTATTACTTGGAATCTGACCCTTCTTTTAACCTGTGGAATCCAAGGATACATTATATACCCATATGGAAGTCAGAACATTACAAAGCCAGCTGTAGACAAAATATAATATGCTGAAACATAGGTCCACGCAAGAGGCTCCAGCTTGTCAGAACACTGCTTTTTCTATATGGTTGAAAAGTTTCCTGGAACAATAAGGAGTTACACATGACTCCTGGGGGATCATAATACAAGACAGACAGATGCTTTTCTTGCCAGCTCCACCCATTCCCAGTTTAGCTATCACGTTCTGCCTATTTGAGTCCTTTTAGGAAGTCAATGGTGATAATGACAGAATAAACATGGCACACCCATTGGCTTATTATGTGCATTCATTTCCTGAAGCAAATGAAGACAAAAAGGCACATGGTGACAAATAAAGGCACAGTGACAAATAAAGGGAAGTCTTCCAGGAGAAGAATCAGAGGGACATGTGGAAAAGAGAGAAGTTCTCTCTTGTACAATCTCTCCCCTCCTCCCCTAGGTTCAATATAACTTTCGGAACAAAAATGAATAGTGACAGGAAAATAACACAGCATCTTTGGGGATCAGGAACATATATGAGAAGCAGGTTTTATTGAGCCACAGATGTGGAAAGTGCAAGGGTCTCACAAGCCCATTTAGAGTGGAACACATTTATGAGGCAAGGCCTGGGTGGGTTTGAGTCTTTATTGTTTCTATTTGCTTCAGGCAAAAAATAATGAACATTCACTTATTTGTCCAGTCATCATAGCACCAATGCCAGGGATAGCCCACGAGGTGCCCTCTGGGTGCTGATGGACTAGGTTCAGTGTTCTTGTGCTAGTCTACAAAGCTCTGAGCAACTCAGGATGCCTTAAGGACTGCTTTAGCCTGTATGCGGCCCCATTTTAAACATATATGTAGACATTCCTGCTGGTTCAGGCTTTCCCTAAAACAGATATGGGGAGGAAGAGGATACCTCTTAGGAAGAAGGGAGGGAGAGGCATGACACTGTAGCAACAGTCCGGGAACAGATCAGCAATCCTTGATCTTTCTCATGAATGGGCTGATCTTTAAATACTTGTTACGATTTGAAGGATGATTTTCATGACTTAAAACTGAAGTGGGAACCAGCCCCAGTTGATATTGTAGCTTGCCAAACTCTCAAAGCCCACTATAGTCTCTCAGAGATAGCATTAGAAGTAACAAAGGCTTGTGTAGCCATGACTTCTGTACACAAAACCACACTGAAAAAATCTTTCTACCTACAAGCTTTGTCAAGCTTTGAGGTTCAGTTCCACACCTCAAGACATGCTCTTATATTCACAAGAGTGTCTTCCCGTCTCTATAATTAAAACATTAAATGTGGCATGGGAATTATTAATAACTAAGATACTTATAACAACAGTATAAAATAAATTTTGGCTTTCATTGAAGCCAATGGGAGGCTTGCCATTGACTTCAAAGAGGGTATGGTTGGGTTCTGTTGTCTGGAGACTGAAGGAAATGAATCCTTTGATTTTCCAAAAACCACAGAAGACAGACATATTTGGTAACAGTTCAGTATATGGAACCAAGCTCTGTCCATGGTTTAACCTGCACAGTCCACACAAGTCATAGGAGTAGAGGCTGAGTCACGTAATGGTAAGAAGAATTTAAACTAACTGCCACTCTTTTAGATTCAGTGCAGATAATCACTCATTGGCAAGTCAAGTAGACAACAGTTCCAATGGAATAAATTGTAAATACAGCAAAGCTAAACTTCAATGGAAGTTTATAATAAATGGAACAAATGTTAGGCTTATTTCAGAGAGATGACTCATAAATTTAAGCAGTCCTCAAATGGGAACATCAGGAAGAGCCCATGGTGATACATCCAAAGGCTAAAGAGAACAGTTCAGAGGATAGGAATAGTTGGGTTTTAGGGTGAAACTAGCATCAATGGATATCAAATTCATTTATTACCATAGCTAGTGTTCTGTAAATATATGTACTAGAGACATGCTTGTATTTACCTTGTGACAGATTAGAGCATTGTCTACCGTCCTACACCTATTCTGACTTCCCCCCAAATTGAGAAATTCGCTGCATTTACAAAGGCAACCTAGACCCAGGAATTAACTCATGACCTGGTGGAACTGAATTAAGATAGATATTGGATCATGGCATGGATCATCCCTTAATTTTCCAGAGGAGCTTGCAGCAGGTTCAGTGCAGTCACATCCACACTCACTATCAGACTCATATATACACTGCCTTTTTAATATATGGGAGAAGGACAAGGCTACAAACATCAAATAGTCAAGATAGAAACATATAGGCATTTTTACTCTTATGGGGAACTCCACTGCTTTTACTGAATTCCTGTGTGTTCAAATACTACCCCACTCACTTAAAACAGGCATGAGGAATCTGTGGCCCTCAAAATGACTCTCTTAACCCTAGACAGACTGTTTGGTCTGAAGATGATGGGAGCTGGAGTCCAACAACACCTGGAGCCCCAGATAAAAGATAAGGGCAGTCCATATTTACAACAGGAATCTGTGAATTATCACTGATTTATAGCCTAAATCATGACAAGAGCTGATCCAGATATTAGAGTGTGTGCCTGCATTAAGTGGCTATGTGTATGTGTCTGGCAGAAATTGTGTGACGGGTCCTACCTCCACTCCACCAGATTAAAGGGGTGCCCAGCACTACTGAGGCCTATTGCGCAATGATGCTGTGGGTGACCAGGAGTGGTTGGTGGCGCTAATATAAAAGCCTCAGGCTTCATCACATTGTTGCCTGCATATTCTTCATCTCTGGATTCATTCTCTTGTCTTTACGCCCTTTTTTCAAAACCAGCTCATTGTATGGTAGAGCATCGGTCTGAGGCCATAATTTAAAATTCCTCTTCTTTGCCACAGACTCATTTTATGGTGTTGATATTGGGTACACTACTCTCAGTACTTATCCCTAAAATGGTATACACTTTCAAAGGGGGCAGGCCAACTAGCCATTACAGCAGAAATGAAAAAAAGACAGAAAGTCTAGCAGCACAATTATTGTATTATTTTGTATTATTGCATAAGCTTCATGCATTACCAAGACAGATGCATCTGATGAGATGGACTCTAGCCCAGAAAGCTTATGTCACAATACTTTTTTTTTTTTAGTCTTTAAGGTGATAGTACTTTTCCTTTTGTTGCTTTGCTAAAATTGTACTGTGACCTACTTTATAGGGTTGAAGTGAGGATAACAGACTATAAAGCACTTGGGCAAATTTAAAATGCTATTACAAAAAGTCGGAAGCTGCCAAGGATGGTCCGGATGAGAATGCAGCATGCAGAGTGTGTATGTAGTATGGCAGGATGGATCACATTGACAACCGCTGCCCCCCACCCCACCCACAGGCAAGCCTGTCCCAGCAGGCAGCCCCACATTGGATTTGCTGTGGACGTACAATGTAGGTCTGAATATCTTGGTTGTGTATCAAATCACTTAGTTTCCTAGGATTGGGTTTTCCATAATTCCAATCTGGCTCCCCAATCCAAAATCAGGGATAGACAGGCCGAATATCCTTATTCATCAGTATAACATTTATAGCCACCCCACCTTTCGTACAAGGAACTGAAGGTAGCATTCATGGGTCTCCTTTGCCCCATGTTAGGCACTATCTGTAAAACAGCAGTGCTTACATGTCCACAATATATTTGCGAGGGAGAATTGGGAGAAAACCAAAATGACTTGGCCACACCATCATGACCTCTCACTGACTACCCCACAATCAGCTCTCATGGGTCATGGCCCCTTGCCATCTTAGTAGCCCACCAGGTCTAATGGACAGCACCTATTACAGTGATACCTCGGGTTACAGATGCTTCAGGATACAAACTCCGCTAACCTAAGGATACCAGATTTTTTTCAAGGAATCAGGGGACACTTTTCAACTTCCTACTAAATAGATGGATTTTGTCAGGGGACTGATTAGTAAATCCGGGGGCTGTCCCCGGAAAATGGGGACGTCTGGTAACCTTACGCTAACCAGGAAGTGGTTGCTCCAGGTTAAAAACTTTGCCCCAGGATAAGAACGGAAATTGTGCACCAGCGGCACAGCGGCAGCAGGAGGCCCCATTAGCGAAAGCATGCCTCAGGTTAAGAACCATTTCAGGTTAAGAATGGACCTCTGGAACAAATTAAGTTCTTAATCCAAGGTACCACTGTACTGCATTATTCATTTCTCCCCTTATTTGCCTTCACTGGATATGCTCCCACCATTCTCACCTGGCAGTTCTTGAAGTCCCAGAAGATGGGAGTGAAAGGATGGGTCCAGGCTATGCTACAGCCCTCCCCGCTTTCTTATCTCCTTATCCAGCAATTTGTCAGAGTGGTAGTCAGACTGAAAAACAAGATGAAGGGAACTACTTTGCTCAATGCATGTTTCCCTTTCTATCATTTACTGCTAGCATCACTACCTGCTTTCCTCTCTCCTTCTCATTCCACTCCCCCCTGCCCCAGGGTTCAGCCTAATGGTTCTCAGCTACCTTGGCAATCACATGGGCTGCCTGGGAACAGTGCAAACAATGCATGAACTGAACCTGTTAAAGAATAGCTGGAGGTTTTATAAAGAAAAATAGCACAAAATAACTTGTGTGTCCAACTTCTCCATTTGCAAAGAAGAAATGCAGGAGATATATATGAGTAAAACTAACAACATGAGATGGGAAATAATTCCACTAGATCTTGTTCTGTTGGTTCCCATTATTAAGGCAGAGTTTATACAAAGTTTAGAGTATTAAATGCTATTTTCCTTAGAACAGTGGGATTTTGACACCTAACATCTATACGCTTAAGTGAAATCTAGCTTTGCCAGTACTGGCAAGCTAATGTTTTTAGATTTAGGCATGTAATCCATATATGTGCTTTCAACACATTTTTGTGCTGGTTATTTGGCTCTGAAACATAGTTCTGGACTGTGTGTCTTACTGGTTTCAGCACTGTAGAAATCTATATCCTACAAAAGGTCAGCATACAGTTGAGAGAAATTTTAAAGCCCTATTAAAATGAATATGATTCAAGCTATGGCTTCCTAAAGTCCCATTGATTTCAATAGGTACTACTTGCTTATTCTGAATCTGGAATCAGAAAAATTAGGGAGGTGATGATATCTTTTAAGTTACAAAAGGAAATCCTGCTGATGTTATGCTCTTTCTTGGAACAGAAAGAGAACAGCATTTTATTTTTATTTTTTTACAGTTTTACAAACTGCTTTAGATAATAATATTGCTAATGTTTGCATATGGTTTGTACATAGGCATAGAATTGGGGAATGTCTATGATCCACTGAGATATTTCAGCCTTTTGAGGAGCAAGAAAACCTCAAGCATCTGTTTCCCAAATGCATGTAGCCATGCAGTAGTAGAATTTTTGCATGCTGCTTTCTGTATCTGATTTTCTTCTCAAATAGAAGCCTTTCATCAAGAAATGCCACTTCATTGGGGGCATTGGAAACAGATGAGAAATCAAATGGTTGATCCACTCCTCCCATGCTGTGACTTCTTCCTTACTGAAAGCCTATCATTCCAGCAGCTCTGAAGCAGCGTGCTGAGGACATCTCTACTCCCACATCTCAAATCATTCATGGTTCCTGTTGAATGACATATGCCAAGGGAAGGTCCTTCATGCTGACAAGCATGCAGCTGCCACGTATTCTGTAAGGCATTTAGGATTACTGCTTTCTCATCTGTGCATTAATTGCTTACCTGCTATCAATTAGGTGCACATATATGTTAATTATGCTTATCATTTGCCAAATTTCAAACTGTCTCAGAATTTCTTTTGCTTCCAACTTCAAAGCCTTCTCTCTCTTTTAAAGACTTGCAGCAACAGCTAATTACATCAAACTCTTGCTTCTAGTTTCTTTCAACATTAGTGAGACGTGATTTGATTATCATTCATATCAATGGAAAGCAACCAAGATGTTAACCTGAAGCCTCCGTCCATGTAGCTTGCAAAGCCCTTGAACTTTCAGCACCTTTTGATTAAATCTGCTGCCAAATGTATTTATTGCTATCATCTGCTAAAGTTGGATCTCCCTGAAGTTTTCAGGCACCACCTATTGTATGTATGAACATTTGGTTTAGCAAATCATTAATTTGTTGTAGACTGTTTTGTTCCAGTCTGGTTTAACCTTTGTACTTTCAGCCTGCAAGCCCAAACATAAATACTTGGAAATGTGTTCCATAATAAGACAAAGAAGAACTAGGTGCCAGATATCCAATTCTTCATCTATACGTATGAACATACCTTCAGGAACTTTTCCCTCTGTCCCTTTACCCCAGTGTTCTAATCTCTGAACTTTTCCCCACTAAATAACAAAACTGAGGCTATCTCAATTACTTCTGATAATTCTAAATCACCTTCAGATTAATCCTAAACAAAGTAACATGGTAAATCTGAACCTCTATTGAGATTTTACATGTGCTAAATATGAATATGGTCAACAGACTGAGCCATTTCATTTGTGATAAAGCAGTATTTTGAAGAACACAATATCTGAGAATACTTTATTACTAACTGAAATAGTGTAACCATTTTAGTTGGTGTCTGATACACAGTTGTCAAATAAACAACCTGAATACAAGAGGATAATGAAGCAGTTTCTAAAGCAGAACACATCCCCTTTACTGTTCTGAGTTTCTAACTAGCATGAAAACTATCAAGGAAGACTCAGAAGCAAGAAGACTCAGAAGCAAGCACAGCACACATTATCCCCATCAGAGGTCTGTTTCCATTCAGTTATCAATTTTGTGTGGGCATGTAGCTACATTTGCTGATATAAACCTCAATTGGTTTAAAGGTTCAAGCATCACATGTACTTATCTAAACTTCTAAGGTCTGGAAATCTCACATTATCAGTTTCTCTCATGATTTCCAGTACTTCCTGTAAAGGTTTGGCTGAAACAATGTCACCATGATGATTAAGTGGGTTCAGAGTGAGATACAGATGTAGGTTCTTAATAGACTTCAAGAGGATCAGGAGCAGAATGGACTGTAGAAACATCAAAAAAGTAGATAAAGCACTCTTTAATTCTGGATGGTGAAAGCATCAGTTGTAGAAAAGCTCAGCACTGACGAAGATGCTGTATCACTCTCAAGAGTTTGCAAATGTTTGCTTCTCAACTAATCAGCTAATAATGAAATCTGTTGCCATAAGATCAAAGTGAAGTTTAACAGGAGTATGTAGATTGTTTATAAGAATTGGGGGGGGGGGGGATCCAAAAACATTTTTCTGTTCATCAAATAGGTATGTCAGTTCATTATACAACAATATTTTAAAGTAGTTCCTTGTGGCTTTTCATACAACGGATGCACTTTACCGTAATTACACTCAGTGTCAGTTATTGAACAAATAAAAGGTAAAGGGACCCCTGACCATTAGGTCCAGTCACGGATGACTCTGGGGTTGCGGCGCTCATCTTGCTTTATTGGCCGAGAGCCGGCGTACAGCTTCCGGGTCATGTGGCCAGCATGACTAAGCTGCTTCTGGCGAACCAGAGCAGTGCACGGAAATGCCGTTTACCTCCCACCAGAGCAGTACCTATTTATCTACTTGCACTTTGACGTGCTTTCGAACTGCTAGGTTGGCAGGAGCTGGGACCGAACAATGGGAGCTCACCCCGTCACGGGGATTCGAACTGCCGACCTTCTGATCGGCAAGCCCTAGGCTCTTTAATATGAACAGAATGCTAAAGAAAACATTGTGTTCATACTGAATTCCTATTGCACCCATAAAGTTGACCAATTACAATGGAAGCTCACAATAGACTAAGAAGATACGATGACAACATTCATCAGTTTATCTCTTTGTTTCTACACAATGTGGGCCTGGCTGGGCACATATCCATTCTGCTTATGGTCTCCTAGACCTAGCCTTCCCTCTGCTTTGCTTGTTCTCGGGGTTTGATATGGAATGTTTGGTATGGAAGAACATTCAAACATGCAGCAACCCCGACGCAATCTGAAGTAGTGTGATCTAGGAGAGATTTGGGCTATGTGATAGTTTAGCTATTCAAAGCCAGGCAAGTGACAGCTCATAATGAACGTGGCTTGGCTGTCAATCTAGTTCAAAGCGAACTACTTTCCTAGGCGGAACTTCCCAAAAGTAATGGAATGCCCAAGAGGAGCCCAAGATGAAACCTTAAAGGCTGCTTACTTAGAAAAATATCTTTGAGTGGGTGGGTGGAATTTGGGTGCCAAGAGTCAGTGAACTTTCAGGAATTATGTTTACGTTTTGGAAAGGGCCTAGGGCTAGCCTACCTGGAAGGACCGCCTTCCTCTAAAGGGACTTAGTAGAATAGAAAGCAAGCTGTCAGAAAGGTTTAAAGGTACTCTTCTTCATATGAGAGAAGTGAGGCATGGTGGGGTATTTTACCTATCAGTCAGAGGATGACACAGTGCAGGCCACACAGATTATATGGTTCTCAGTAGATGAGACCTAAACACATGGCATTTCACAGAGCCTGCTGATGGAGGACCCAAAAGAGTGCTGTGTAATAATGAGTCAAAGTGAAGGCAAGCAGCTGCATTTTACTCACAATGAAATTTGAATGACTGGGGACAGTGGGAACACATTTTATTTTTGGCCAGTTTCATCAGCCTCCTAAGTAAAGCCACATGAAGGAAATCTACTCTCTTTCTGTCTGTTTTCTGGCTGGGAGCCTTTCAAAGGAAGCTGGTATCTTATTTTCCAACCCCCACCTCTACAGGCAATATTCCACAGCTTAAATTAGATAGCGTCACGGGAGCAAGAACTGATATTGTGCATTTTCCAAAAAGTGTACAGAAAGTATTAACTGTATTTTGTATACAGAAGTATTCTGTATACAAAAGTATTCTGTATTTTGAGTTGTTTCTAAACCCCATGATTTACTGGGAAATTAACCAAAACAAAATAAAAAAATTCCTTCCAGTAGCACCTTAGAGACCAACTAAGTTTTTTCTTGGTATGAGCTTTCGTGTGCATGCACACTTCTTCTGAAGGTGCTACTGGAAGGAATTTTTTCATGCCCGATAGATTGATTGATCAATCAATCGATCAATCAAAAACATAGATAGACAGACAGATAGGGTTCTTATGCTGGCTGAGCTTTTACTGTTACTATATTTAAGTTTGTTTTTGTGCTGGTTGTTAAAATTTGAGCATAGTTTTATATTGTATAGTATTTGGAGTTGGGTTGTATTTTATGTAAGTTGTAAGCCACTTTGCAGACCATAGTTCTCAAAAAGAGAATTAGAAATCCTTCAAACCCAGGATAGATCAGATGGATTCACGAACCAGAGAAATTCAGATCAGAATGCCACAGGTCTGGGGTGGCTAACACATGGCTCTCTAGCTCAGTGTTCGCCAACCTGGTACCCTCCAGATGTTTGGGGCTTCAACTTCCACCAGCCCCAGCTATGTGGGTGAAGTCTGCTCCAGATGTCGTTGGACCTAAAGCTCCCACCATCTCTGACCATTAGCCATGCTGACTCGAGGCTGATGGCAGCTGGAACTCAACATCAGGAGTCACAGATTAGTCACACATGTCATAGGAGATAGGCATGAGAAAGTGCAAGTGGGATCTACTGTGTATCCTGAAGTAAACTATTCCAGGTGTCATGTGTTGTTGCTTTTTCTCCTGAACATGAGCAATAGAAGCCCTTGTTGTTCTCTGAACCAAAATGGCGAGGAAAAGGCAGGAGAGATGGAACGGAGTTTCAGGAAAGTGATGCTTGGGAGAAAAAGAGATTACATTGAGAATTGAGGAAAGGGGCAGGGACCACAGCTAGGTGCTGTAACTACAGAAGGACCCATCTGTAGAGCTCACACAATAAAAAAATAATGTCTGTGTGCATTATTTCCCTTCAAACATTTGTCTGTAAACCTAGGACAGCATCTCCCCACCACCACCACCACCACTTATTTGCTGCGGGGTGTTACTGATATAGAATTTGATAATGATTTCTTTGAAGTTTGCACATATACAAAAAGCAGGAAACTGTTATGCCACATGTAGGCAGGAACTGTGGTGCCAAGTCTCTCTCCCAATATATCATGCTGTGACTGGGGAAAGGGTGGGGAGTATTCATTTCCTTTCTCTGCTCATGGGAAAAGAAAACAGTCAAAGCCACAAGTAAGTGAACGGAGGCATATTTCAATCTTTAATGTCTCTTTTAATGGCTTGTTGCCTCAGTCCTAGGGCTTGGCTGGTAAGACTGAGTGGTTAACAAGCTGAAGCCACGAGTTTACACCTTGGTTTGTTCTACTGGGTGCATGTGGAAGAGGAGCCGCTCATCTTCCAAGACAATCTGGGCTACAACCAAGCTGATGGTCTTGGTTGTTTAACATTTTTCAGTGAGTGTGGCAGGTGACAAACTGGGATTGTGGTGACACATATGATTATCGTTTTCCCTTTGTGTGGTTGAAAGTGTATGGCTTCTTGTTGTCTGTTGTCTTAGAACTTGCTTGCTTGAGCTGCCAGGTTATTTTCCTAAAGAAATTTATTCCCCTAAATTCATTGCTCTCCTCACTCTCTCTTGGACCTTAAAATGGGTCAATGTCTTAAGCAGGAGTAGGCAATGTGATGCTCTCCAGATGTTGGGGACAACAGCTCTCACCATCTCCTACCATTGGCCATGCTGGCTGAGGCTGATGGGAGTTGTAGTCCACAACATCTTGAATACACCACATCACCAACCTTGGACTCTTTAGGATATTTGGTATGGAGGAGCCTGACCTTGTCTTGCAGTTCCTGCTACATCAGCCAATGTTGTACAATGGAAAAGGGCTCAGAGGTCTGGGCATGCATGGCTTATAGTAGCTCAGCAGGCCTGGCCTCTGCATCAGCCCACAAAGTTCCTGGTTCAAGTTCTAGAGTCCCTGACAGTCACTGAATTTTGCCAAGTATTTGTATTTTACATGGAAAACAAAACGATTAAATAAGTGACAGTTAAATAACCTTTACGTTTTCACAGTGCTGTACAAACGTTAACTGCAGCAATTAAAGATGATGAACAAATGCAATTTGGAAAATATTAACTGCCATAGGAAACAACATTTCATCAGTCCCATGATAAAACACTCTGCTTTGCAATATCACCATCCTTTGGAGCCAAGATACCAAAGTGTTATGAAGACACCGTTTTAATGAAGGTTGCTGTAATAGAGATTAATGCAGTGTGGGTTTATGAGTCACATCAAAAAGGATGTTATACAAGAGAGCTATAAAAGGATGAAAAAGATCAATTTTTCTTCTTAAGCTGTCCTGAGCACACTAACCTGTGGTTAATCTCAGCGCTAGGCCATTAAAATTTACTTCATCTACAACACTAATTTTCAAACACGTCTGGCAAACTGCAGTTTCTTCGAAGGACTGAGGTGGTTTTCAGAATTAAAAATCTCAGCAGCATTCTACTCCTAAGGCAGATATGAATGGGTTACTGAGAGGATGTTTAGGCTTTCCCTATGCAGGCACCTTTGCCAATAATAATAATAATAATAATAATAATAATAATAATAATAATAATTTTTTATTTATTATTATTTTATTTATTTAAGTGGATGGTCCAGTGGAATTTCCAATATCAAACTTGACAGCAGAGTCCCATTGCCATCAACAAATGGGGAATGATGGGTAGCACCTATAGACATATGCGGCCTCTCCTTGGGGTTGCTATTTACTGATAGATTGTGTGTAGCCCCATCTTCAGATCTTCTCCATGCAATGGGTGGGTGGGTTTGCTATTAAGTTATGTATTCTGTGTTTTTATGTTGTGTTTTTATGTTCTACGCTGCCCTGTGATCTTCAGATGAAGGGCAGTATATAAATTTAATAAATGAGGAGGAGGAGGAGTGGAAGAACATTTCTGGCAGTGCCCTGGTGCTGCACGCACTCCTGGTCTTGCCACTTGGAAGTTTGTGAATTTAGCATGATGACATCTACCAGGGCTGTACATTGGATTCAGATAAATCCTGGGGGCAAAGTGCAGTGCCTCTGAGGGATTTTTGGTTTGTCGGGTGGACTGGGATGTGTACGAGGTGGCAAGCGTCAAACTTGGGACTTCTGAAGATTGTTGTGGTGCCTTGGGAATCCAGACATTTAAAAAAAAGCTGTGGACAAGCATCTGATGTGTGGAGGAAGAAGAGAAAGCAAACACTAGAATGGAGAGAGAGCTGAGGGACAGTATCAAGCTTGTAACTGGAGGAAATGATTTTATTAGGAAACAAAAGCACTTTTAGTTCTTCCCTGCCCCACAATCAATGTTAAAAGTCTTAACACAAAAGCCTCTAGATTTTTTGTCTGCAGTTTGGGAGATTTATTACCCAGGTAAACCTCTCTCATGTCTGCTGCCTTCAGACCACTTGTCCTCAAACACTTTTCTTTCTTTGGAGATCACTTGTAGCCGAGTAAGATTGTCTTCCATAAACACGGTTTTAACAATGAGTCCGTAAGTGACTGTGGAGGCCGATTCTGGATTCCACAGTGGGGACATTGGTTTCTGGGTGGGAGTTGATCAAGGTGTGGATTTGCCAAGTGTGCTTTCCTCTTAGCATGTTTCTCCCTTGCATCCTGAGTTCGAGTGTCTTCAAAGCCCATGACACCTTTGGTAAAGGCTGTTCTCCAACTGGGGCGCTCGCAGGCCAGTGTTTCCCAGTTGTCAGTGTCTGCCTCAAACACTAGCACTGGCGGATGAAGGTGGGGGGGGCAGTCCGCCCCAGGTGCCATGCCTAGGGGGGTGACAAATCCCCCTCTTGGTGGATCGGCGTGGTGATGCTTGCACCCCTGGCGGGCAGATTTTCGCGGTCATCGCTGTGAAAAACTACCCGCTGATTGGCGTGCAGCGCTGGCCGCCGGGGATCCACCCCCCAGCGGGTGATGTTCACCCCCCAGAGGGCGGCACTCGCATCTCCGGCACGTTGATCTTCCCAGGAGTGACAGCGCTGCCCGCTGATCACGCAAATACGCCCGGCGAGTGGCGTTGGCCGCCGGGGATGCACCCCGTGGCTGGCGGCATTCGGTCCCCCTGGCAGGCGGCGCTCGCATCCCCTGTGGCCAGCGCCACACGCCGGGTGTATTTACACGAGCGGCGAGTGGTGCTGGCACCCCCGGAAGGGTTGGTGCACCCCTGTGGGTGGATTGCCCCTTCTCCCTGGGCGGATCGCCCTGCCCCCGGGTGCACACCATATTTGCCGCTCCGGGTGCCCCAGCGATTCCCTTTATACCCACCCTAAAAAGTGTAATGGCTGCCACTACCGGAAAACCACTGCACCTATACTTCTGAAATCTGACAAACTTACCTGTAAATTCAACCTAAAATAGATATTTCCCATTTTTTAAAAGTCAAATTTTTAAAAATGCCCGGGACAAAAGCCCCAGGACCTATTTGTCTATAGTTTGGCAGGTTTTATACCATGGGTAGGCAAACTAAGGCCCGGGGGCCGGATCCGGCCCAATTGCCTTTTAAATCCGGCCTGTGGACGATCCGGGAATCAGCGTGTTTTTACATGAGTAGAATGTGTCCTTTTATTTAAAATGCATCTCTGGGTTATTTGTGGGGCATAGTAATTTGTTCATTCCCCCCCTTCAAAATATAATCCGCTGCCCCCCAAACTCCAAGGGACAGTGGACCGGCCCCCTACTGAAAAAGTTTGCTGACCCCTATATACTCTCTGGAGGGGCTTTGCAGCTTACTATCTCATAGAACCATAGAGTTGGAAGGGACACTGAGGATCAACTAGTCACCCTAAACTTTATCCAATTCTAAGAATGGAGTGAAATTATATCCTTTAAAAAAAAAATCCCAACAGAGCAGGCCAACTGAAATCAATGTACCTAACGTAGTCATTTTCCTCCATTTCAATGGGTCTACTGAGCAAAGCTTAGCTGAATACAACCCTCTGTTTTCAGACTCGGAGCAGAATTACTCAGCCTAAGGCCCAGACAAACTGTTTTCCAAAGCACCAAATCAGGGCCTGAACTATATATTGTGGTCAGTGCAAATCTCTAGCACCTAAACGTATACAGAGCTGTACATGAGCAGGAACTCCACACAATCAGGATCCTCCATCGTGCCATCTCACTTCTCCTTCTCCAGCTGTTTGGTGTATACACAGATAAGGTTTGAAAAGGGTAACTATCTGATATGAATTCACACTAGATCTAATAAATAACTTTTCTTGCCACATGAGGCGAAGAAGGTGTTGAGGTATGACTGTGGCCTATTTTTGCAACTGCAACAATCAGATCTGAACAACATTACCAGAATGGGGCTAATGGTTACTCACTGTTCAGACACAAATACGTACATATGCATGCAGTTCTCCTAATTTGTTTACTTGGAATAAGATTGATTTATTACAATGGAATTGGCTTTTCAGTGTGGCTAAAATCATTTAGCTCAAGAAACAAAAAACTTTCAGCAGCAATATCAAAAGCTTTAAAGTTGTAGCAGATCAAGGCAACTTGAGGGGAATATATGACATGCTTTTGTGTTACATGTGATAGTTACTTGAATTTTTACTATGTTAGAAATCAGTCAGCAAAAGCAACACCAGCTGCAGGGGGTACATTTTAGTCATGACATTTCTCTGGCATGATTGTGTAATTACACAGAATGCTAACCCCATGGGGGCTAATCAATGTTTCAACATTATCTCAGAAATCTCAGAGTGCAGAAATTGACTACTTTCACGAGTGACAGAGCTATTTTGAACTTAGGCTTTATTATAATGTAGAATACTCCATTCTCAGCATTTCAATTTTATCTGCCTCTAATTTAACAATGTCTGCCATTGTTTATGAATTGTGCATTTGTCCTCACTACTATCTGCTTTGATGTTGTGTCAAGTCTACCAGATGAATTTCACTGCTCAGAATCCATTACAAATGTTCAGAAGGATAGTGGATTGCCTCAATACTGCAACAAAAAACACCACTTTGATATATCACTCTTACTTAGTTTTGAAGTAGCTTTGAAGCCCTTGGCCATTTCCTGAATCGACTCAGGAGACCTTAGTACAGTCACCAGCATGGTCAATAGAGAACGCAAACCCAAGAATACTTTATCAGCTATTATTGGCTGGAAACACAAGGTTTATTATTAGAAAGAATGACACAGTAGGCTTATTATACCAGCATACCTCACATTCTCATCTATTTTAAAGGGGTTTTTTATGTTCTAGACTCCAGCAAAATTTCAATCAATTATGCAAGTCTAACACTTGTATTGGTACAGAGCCTGGTGATAAGAACTAAGAAATTTATTTGTCTGTGTATAGGAATAACTCCTTAACCATGACTCAGAGGGCTGAATGCAAAAGAAAGGATACTATTAGTCCAGTTCTGTGCATAGATAGGCAAATAATTGGCAAAAGTTATATGTAATTGTTTTGTTACTAAAACTTCCCTATGCAGAGTATGTTCTCAGGATATAGAATTACATTTTCCACACACAATATTCTCATACAAGCTCTGTAGGCAGAAGGGCTCTCAGTCATTGCCAGTGGGTGCTCAGATAGCATGGCAATGTAATTTTCTCAAAGGACTACAATGCTTTGATTACGCTCTTGATTTCACAAGTTGATCAGCAACCATGGGCCATCTCATCAACACTATCGATTGTCCTGCTAAGTCTACCTCATAGGTGCCAACTCCCTGGGGTTCTGGGTGCCTGAGCACCCACAAAATTCCCCATGAAGGGGCCAGGCACCGACAAATTTCAGTGCCAGGGCCATGTACACTACATGGCACCCACGACCCCATGCACCCACGGTTGCAGGGCCAAGTTGGCACTCCTGGTCTGTCACATTCATTATCACAACAATGCATCTCTGATCACCCTGTACTTGAGTAAACTCAGAAATTTATTAAGTCTGTATTAATTTATTCCAGTTGCTAAACTGCATTTCCATTCTTACCATGGGGTTGTATCCAATGCTGCTCTTCTGCCTGCGCAACAGACTTCCGCTTTACAATTCTCTTCCCTCCTCTCCCCATCTTGCAGCCCCAGAAGGATGGGGGGCCCCCAGGAGCTGATTTTGGGGGGTGCATGGCAGGAGGTAAGGAAGCTAACGCCGCACCGCACAAGCACAACTTCACTCATACAGCATTGGATGCAACCCCATAGCCCCTTTCATAAATCTATCTCCATGTGTTCAGTGAGTACATGATATGGGAGCAGGATAATATTTGCTAGCCACACACCGCATAGCAATAAGGGTAGCTGGAAAGGGACCAGCGTACATTCAAATGCCTCTGTATGTAGAGCTGGTGCACATGAACAGAACCAGAGGAGGCTGGTTCGTTAGGGCAAATTGAGGAAGAGAGAGGAAAATAGGAGAAGTGAACAACTGGCTTCGCAAATGGTGCCGGCAGGAACGGTTTGGTTTCTTAGATCACGGTCTGCAGTTTCTTGAAGATGGACTTCTGGCAAGTGATGGGCTGCACCTCACAAGGGTTGGGAGGAATGTTTTTGCCAACAATCTCAAAAACCTCATCAGGAGGGCTTTAAACTGACTTATGTGGGGGAGGGAGACAGTGGTCCTGAAGGTAGGAGTCTATCAAATGCTGAAGATGATCATCCAAATGTCAAGGACCAAATGGAGCAAACAGCGCACAGACCTAGTGGTGGGAGGAAAAAATCCTTAAGTAGGAGACTAGGGGGAATGATCAATGGTTTTCAATGTCTGTATACAAATGCACAGAGCATGGGAAATAAACAAGATGAACTTGAGCTCTTGGTACAGCAAACTAAATACGACATAATAGGCATCACTGAAACCTGGTGGGATGAGTCTCATGATTGGAATGTAGTAATAGAGGGATACAATCTATTTAAGAGAAATAGACCAAACAGGAAAGGAGGAGGAGTGGCGTTATATGTCAGGGATGTGTATACCTGTGAAGAGATCCATGATTTAAAACTTCAAAGCCAAATTGAGAGTATCTGGGTCAAAATTAAGGGAGAGAAAAATAACAGTGATCTCATGGTGGGAGTTTACTATAGATCCCCAAGCCAAACTGAGGACATAGATGATGCCTTCCTGGAACAGATGACCAAGCATTCAAAAGGAAATGAGATAGTAGTAATGGGGGATTTCAACTATCCTGATATTTGTTGGATGTCAAACTCAGCCAAGAGCATAAGGTCGAACAGATTCCTCACTGGCCTTGCAGACAATTTCATTGTCCAGAAAGTGGGAGAAGCAACAAGAGGATCAGCCATTTTAGATCTGGTCCTAACCAATAGTGATGACCTGGTTAGTGGGATAGAAGTGGTAGGATCATTAGGTGGGAGTGATCATGCTCTTCTGGAGTTTATTATACATCAGAAAGGAGCAACCAAGCATACTAAGACTCAAATTCTAGACTTTAAGAAAGCCGACTTCAGAAAACTTAGGGAAATGCTGGGTGTGATCCCATGGTCAGTAATACTAAAAGGGAAGGGAGTTCATGATGGATGGGAGTTTGTTAAAGGGGAGATATTAAAAGCACAACTTCAAGCAGTACCAATGAGACGAAAACATGGAAGGTGCCTAAAGAAGCCAGGGTGGCTATCTAATGAACTTTTAACTGAGTTAAGATTTAAAAGGGATATGTACAAGAAATGGAAAAAGGGGGAAACCACCAGAGAGGAATTCAAACAAATAGCCAGCACATGTAGAGACAAAGTCAGAAAAGCTAAAGCACAGAATGAACTCAGGCTTGCTAGAGAGGTTAAAAGCAATAAAAAGAGTTTTTATGGGTATGTCCGTAGCAAAAGGAAGAACAAGGAAACAGTGGGGTCACTTAGAGGAGAAGAAGGTGAAATGCGAACAGGGGACGCAGAAAGGGCAGAACTCCTCAATACCTTCTTTGCCTCAGTCTTCTCCAAAAAAGAAAACAATGCCCGACCTGAAGAATATGGAGCAGATGATTCAGCAGGGGAAACACAGCCCAGAATAAGTAAGGAGGTAGTACAAGCACACTTGGCTAGTTTAGATGTATTCAAGTCTCCAGGGCCAGATGAACTACATCCCAGAGTATTAAAAGAACTGGCAGAGGTGATTTCAGAACCACTGGCAGTAATCTTTGAGAATTCTTGGAAAACAGGTGAAGTCCCAGCAGACTGGAGGAGGGCAAATGTTGTCCCTATTTTCAAAAAGGGGAAAAGAGAGGACCCAAACAATTACCGCCCAGTCAGCCTGACATCAATACCAGGAAAGATTCTAGAGCAGATGTAAGGAGGATAGTGTGTCCTCCTCAAGAGTAAACCACTCCACAGTCCGTTTGACTAAACTAAGCGTTTATTTCACTGACAAGCTTCACAGTTCCTCATCCTCCTCCGATGAACCAGCTCCCTCGAGTAAGGGCTTCCGCTTTTCCCCCCAGCATAAAAGCTTAGCGAAATTCCAGCGCCTCCTTTCACTCCTCCTTTTCCGCTTCTTGACCCTACTGGTCCCAGCGCTGGCCCCTTCCCTTTCACTTTCATCTTCCCTAGATGTTGCCGTCGAGGCTCTCACCAGCTCCTCAAACCCTTGTTCCACCTCTGACTCCATCCTCTCCTCCCCTCCTATTGGTTCCCTCGCCACCTGCTTCTCCGCCGTCAGCACAGGCGGCGACCCCCCTTCACTGCCACCTCTCCAAACCTCCTTCCCTGTTTCTGGTGACAACCTCGGCATTCTCTCCTCCTCTTCCCATGCCCGCAACACCTCCTCCGCCGTGCATGGGTGGCCCATTGCTCCCACTGGCCCCTCCGCCTCCCCTCCTGGCTCGGGCCAGTCCCTGACATCCATCCCCCCTCCCAAGCCCCCCTTCCCCTCCTGAGGCGGCTCGGTGGGTGCCTCCCAAGAATAACCTAGATCCCCTGCTGGGTCCCATTCCCCCACTTCGCTCTCTCCTGCCGTTCCAGGTGAGGACTGGAATCCCAGAAAAACCGTGGTGTCTGCGCTTGATGACGACGATGAGGATGGGAACGCCTCCTCCCAATCCTTTCTGCACCAGGGAGGAGAGGGATAACCCGACCACAATTCATCTGTTGCTGCTTCGACGTCCCCTTCCTCCTCCGACATTCCCCTTGGTGAATGCAGGCTTTCCTGCAACTCGTTTTCAACCCCACTGTTCCCTGCACTCGAGGGTGGGAAACCCCAAAAGTCCCCTTCTTCTGAATCTGTGGGTTGAAAAACCTCTCTCAGTTGCCATCTGTACGGCTTCGGTTTGTGGGGGTACAGCTCGTGGAATTCCCACACTAAGTACTCTTTGGTGACGCTTTCCGCCGGAATCCAAGCGTTCTCCGACGCTGGCTCCCCCTCCCATGCTACTAAATACTGCAACTCTTCCCCTCTCCACCTGGAGTCTAAGATGGCCGTAGCCTCATTGAAGAGCTCCATGTCTACCAGCTGTACTTCCTGCGACCCCTGCTGGTGCCCCTGTTGATACCTGTGTGGTTCTCTGAACTTGGAGAGGAGCGACCTGTGAAACACAGGATGAATTCTCATGGAATCCGGCAATTGCAGCCGAAACGCCACGGGGTTAATCTGCTCCACTACTTCAAAGGGCCCAATGTTGCGTTGCCTCAGCTTCTTGCACCTTCCTTGCATGGGCAACCCCTCCGTGGACAACCACACTCTGTCTCCCACTTGGATGCATTCCCCCTCCCTGCGGTGTTGGTCAGCTGCCCTCTTGTAAGCACTTTTAGCCCTTTCTAGATTGTCTCTGAGCAATTGGTGCAGTGCGAGCAACTCCTCTGCAAATAGCTCCGCAGCTGGCACGTCCCCCTCATTCCGCTTGCCCTCCCCTGCTGGAAAGGCTCTTGGATGATTGCCGTAGATTGCCTGAAAAGGAGACATACCTGCAGATACCTGTAGAGCATTATTGTACGCAAACTCGGCCAGAGCCAGCCTATCGCTCCAGTCGCTGTGTTGCTGAGAGGCATAACACCGCAAGTACTGTTGCAGAATCGAATTCACACGTTCTGACTGCCCGTTAGATTGAGGATGTCTAGCAGAGGACAAGTTGACCTGTACCTGCAAGATTTGCATGAGCTTGCGCCAGAAGCGTGAGGTAAATTGAACTCCACGATCCGAAATTAGCCTTTCTGGCAAGCCATGGTGCTTAAAAACATGCTGTACAAACAGCTTGGCTGTTTCCTCAGCCGACACCACCTTAGGGCAGGCAATGAAATGGGCCATCTTGGTTAGAAGGTCAACTACTATCAGCACGGCAGTTTTTCCTTTGGATGGGGGTAGGTCTGTGACAAAGTCCAGGGAGACCGCTTCCCACGGCTTACTGGGAGTGGGAAGAGGTTCCAGCAACCCAGCAGGCTTTTCTCTCTCCCCTTTGGCTCTTTGACACACCTCACACCCCCTGACGTATTCCCTGACCTCCTGCCTGACTCTGGGCCACCAGAACTCCCTTGTGACCAACACCATGGTTTTGAATTGCCCAAAGTGCCCCGCCGTGGGGTTGTCATGGAGCTGTCTGAGAACTCTAGCACGCATCTCCTCCCCAGGAACATACAGTGCCCCTTTGAACAACAGCAGCCCCTCCTTTTCCTCAAACCCTTTCGCCTTGGGATCCCCCTCCCTCAGTTCCTTCAGTTTGCGCAGGGCAAAGTCATCGGCTTGCGTGAGGCGCACAAGCTCTTCCCGACCCCCTAAAGTTGCCCCACACCTCCATTGTTCAGGTTTGAAGATCGCTCTTGCCACCGGAGGCCCCTGTTCCTCCAGGTATTCAGGCTTTCTGGATAGGGCATCTGCTCTGATGTTCTGATCACCTGGAACATACTGGATGTGAAAGTTGAAGTTCGCAAAGAACTCTGCCCATCGCATTTGTCTCTGGTTGAGGATTCTGGCCGTGCGCCAGTACTCCAGGTTCTTATGGTCCGTGTAAACCTGGATCTGGTGCTGTGCGCCCACTAAAAAGTGACGCCAGTGCTTGAATGCCGCCACCACAGCCAATAGCTCTTTATCCCAAATCGCGTAGTTGGCCTCCGACTTGTTCAGCTGTCTGGAATAGAACGCACACGGCCTCCATTCCTGCGCAGGATCTTGCTGGAGCAGAACCGCTGCTATGGCTCGGTCCGAGGCATCTGTCTCTATCCTGATGGGCTTGGCAGAATTCACATGTAGCAACTGCCCCTCTGAGGCAAAAGCCTCTTTGAGAGTTTCGAAGGCGCGCTGAGCCTCCTCCGTCCACCGGAATTTCTTTTTACCTTTCAAGCAGTCGGTGATTGGAGCAGTCATGTCGGCGAATGCCGGTAGGAACTTGCGATAGAAGTTTGCGAAACCGACGAAACGCTGGACGTCCTTCTTGGTTTTGGGGCTTTTCCATTGCAGGATTGCCTCTACCTTGTCGGTGTCCATGGCAATGCCCTTGTCCGAAAGACGATAGCCCAAAAAGTCCACCTCTGTTGCATGAAACTGGCACTTTTCCAGCTTTACACACAACTGGTTCTCCTGGAGCCTTCGCAGTACTTCCTTGACGTGTGTCACGTGTTCTTCCGGGTTTTGGGAGTACACCAAGATATCATCAAGGTACACGACTGCGTGTTTGAATAACACGGGCCCCAACACGTGATGCATGAATGCCTGAAAGCACTGGCTGCCTGCCTGTAAACCGAAGGGCATAACTAAATACTCATAAGCTCCAAGGGGTGTATACATGGTGGTTTTCCACTCATCACCCTCCCTGATCCTGATGAGATTGTATGCCCCCCTTAGGTCCAGCTTGGTGAAAATCTTACCCTTGCGTACCGCCGCCAGCAGGTCATCAATCCTGGGCATGGGGTAAGAAATTGGTATTGTGAGCGAATTCAAAATTCTGAAATCACAAATTAAGCGTTTCTCTTGCGTGTTCTTCTTGTCCACCCAGAACACGGGACTGCCCCCTACTGCCTTGCTTTCCCGAATGAAACCTCTGGCCAGGTTCTTATCAATGAAGTCCTTCAAATTCGCCAACTCCTGCTCTGACATAGTGTAGAGCTTACCTGGTGGCAGCTGCGCTCCTGGCAGCAGGTCAATCTGGCAGTCATAGGGACGGTGGGGGGGCAGCTTGTCGGCCTCTCTTTTGCTAAACACCTGTTGGAAATCTGCATACTCCTTAGGAAGTGATACGTCCCCTGCCTGCAGTGCTGCTGCTGCCGCTGGGCTGTGGGGGTGCATTTGTTGCAAACAGTTCTCCATGCAATATGCTGATCCAAACGTTACAGATCGCTGGCTCCAGCTTATGACAGGATCGTGCTGAGTGAGCCATCCCATGCCTAAAATGATGGGCGGACCTGCCAAAGCAGTGACGTGGAATGCGACTACTTCAGAGTGTCTCCCGATTTGCATTCTCATGGGAGGTGTGCTGTGCGTGACGGCCCCTCCCTTTAGCTCTCTTCCATCTATTGTGGTGACTTGGAGTGGGAAATCCACCTCCAGAAGATGGATTTGGTGCTGCAGAGCAAAGTCCTTATCAAAAAAATCCGTGCTCGCCCCACTGTCAATTAAAGCTGGGATTTGCAAAGCGCAGCCATTGGGCAGCTCCAGAGCGATCTCTAGCACTATTCCTGGCTTCGGTGTGTTGGGGGGGGGGTGAGGGTTGGGGGGGGCGGGACCTTTGGGGATTCGCTGCTCTGAGGACGGTTTACTGTGATTGCGCCTGGCTGCACGTCCCCTTGCCCTGCCGCCAGGCACTTTCGTTTCCCGCCACCGCAGCTTCTTCCCCCCCTTCTCTCTGGAGCGTCCCCGCCATTCCCTGCCAGATTTTCCTTTGTTCACACTGCTTGGCCAGGTGATCGCTCCTCCCACATACGTAACACTTCTTTACAACTCTCCCGCCCTTTGTGTCACTCCCCTTCCCAACCGTTGAACTTGAAAAAGGGCGCGCGTGGGCTCCCCCCAACTCCATGGGCGTTTCCTGTTGGGCTTGTGGCTGAGCGCTCACCGGCCTTTCCGCCGGGGGAGGGGACCGAAAGCTGAACCACCTCCCCTGCTTTCCTTCCCGCCTTGCCTTGTCTCTGCATTCCAGACGCACCCCAATTGCCAAAGCAGCTTGCGTCAGACTATTTAAGTCCTCCAGGGGCCCTGCTTTCGCGAGCGCATCCTGGACTTCGTCCGACAGTCCCACTTTGAACATCGCTAGCAGCGGCGGCGAATTCAGATCCCAATTTAAACGATGGGCAAGAAGCGAAAACTTAGCTTGATACTCTCTGACAGACATGTTCCCTTGCCTCAGCGACAAAAGCTCCCTTGCCTCCAGATCCATAGCGCTTCTCGAGGTGTAAACAATATCCATGCCTTCAAAAAACGCCTTTAAGTCCTGCAAGGCGGGATTCTTGGCCAAAATCAAGGGGCGAATCCAATCCCTAGCGGGTCCCTCAAAATGCGCAATCACAAACCCCACCCGCTCAGCGTCAGTTCTGAATTCTTCTTTGTGTAATTCCAGGGTGTACATCATGTCCGTTTTAAACCCCAAATAGTCCTCTGGTTTGCCATAAAACCTGCTGCCGTGGGAGGGCATTCTCCTTCCTCCCATTGCCCCTCTCCCTGCACCGGCAAGCAGCCTCGCCTCCTCGAGCCGAGCTTGAGCCACTTCGTACCTTTGCGCCAGATCTCTAGCTCGCTCTTCCCAGTCGACGTACTGCGCTGCTCCGGCTCCGTCTTCTTGGGGGTTAGACATCTCGGCAGCCTCTCACCCCTTGAGGAGGTTGCGATGACTCGAGGGATGCTGTAAGGAGGATAGTGTGTCCTCCTCAAGAGTAAACCACTCCACAGTCCGTTTGACTAAACTAAGCGTTTATTTCACTGACAAGCTTCACAGTTCCTCATCCTCCTCCGATGAACCAGCTCCCTCGAGTAAGGGCTTCCGCTTTTCCCCCCAGCATAAAAGCTTAGCGAAATTCCAGCGCCTCCTTTCACTCCTCCTTTTCCGCTTCTTGACCCTACTGGTCCCAGCGCTGGCCCCTTCCCTTTCACTTTCATCTTCCCTAGATGTTGCCGTCGAGGCTCTCACCAGCTCCTCAAACCCTTGTTCCACCTCTGACTCCATCCTCTCCTCCCCTCCTATTGGTTCCCTCGCCACCTGCTTCTCCGCCGTCAGCACAGGCGGCGACCCCCCTTCACTGCCACCTCTCCAAACCTCCTTCCCTGTTTCTGGTGACAACCTCGGCATTCTCTCCTCCTCTTCCCATGCCCGCAACACCTCCTCCGCCGTGCATGGGTGGCCCATTGCTCCCACTGGCCCCTCCGCCTCCCCTCCTGGCTCGGGCCAGTCCCTGACAGCAGATCATTAAGCAAACGGTCTGTGAGCACCTAGAAAGGAACGCTGTGATCACTAAAAGTCAGCATGGGTTTCTGAAAAATAAGTCATGTCAGACTAATCTGATCTCATTTTTTGACAGAATTACAAGCCTGGTAGACGAAGGGAACACTGTGGATGTAGCCTATCTTGATTTCAGCAAGGCCTTTGACAAGGTGCCCCATGATATTCTTGTAAAGAAGCTGGTAAAATGCGGGCTAGACAATGCTACCACTCATTGGATTTGTAACTGGCTGACTGACCGAACCCAAAGGGTGCTCATCAATGGCTCCTCTTCATCCTGGAGAGAAGTGACTAGTGGGGTGCCACAGGGTTCTGTCTTGGGCCCAGTCTTATTCAACATCTTTATCAATGACTTGGATGATGGGCTTGAGGGCATCCTGATCAAGTTTGCAGATGACACCAAATTGGGAGGGGTGGCTAATACCCCAGAGGACAGGATCACACTTCAAAATGACCTTAACAGATTAGAGAACTGGGCCAAGGCAAACAGGATGAATTTTAACAGGGAGAAATGTAAAGTACTACACTTGGGCAAAAAAAATGAAAGGCACAAATACAGGATGGGTGATACCTGGCTTGAGAGCAGTACAAGTGAAAAGGATCTAGGAGTCTTGGTAGACCACAAACTTGACATGAGTCAACAGTGTGATGCAGCAGCTAAAAAAGCCAATGCAATTCTGGGCTGCATCAATAGGAGTATAGCATCTAGATCAAGGGAAGTAATAGTACCACTGTATTCCGCTCTGGTCAGACCTCACCTGGAATACTGTGTCCAGTTCTGGGCACCACAGTTCAAGAAGGATATTGACAAGCTGGAACGTGTCCAGAGGAGGGCAACCAAAATGGTCAAAGGCCTGGAAACGATGCCTTATGAGGAACGGCTTAGGGAGCTGGGTATGTTTAGCCTGGAGAAGAGAAGGTTAAGGGGTGATATGATAGCCATGTTCAAATATATAAAAGGATGCCATATAGAGGAGGGAGAAAGGTTGTTTTCTGCTGCTCCAGAGAAGCGGACACGGAGCAATGGATTCAAACTACAAGAAAGAAGATTCCACCTAAACATTAGGAAGAATTTCTTGACAGTAAGAGCTGTTCGACAGTGGAATTTGCTGCCAAGGAGTGTGGTGGAGTCTCCTTCTTTGGAGGTCTTTAAGCAGAGGCTTGACAGCCACCTGTCAGGAATGCTTTGATGGTGTTTCCTGCTTGGCAGGGGGTTGGACTGGATGGCCCTTGTGGTCTCTTCCAACTCTATGATTCTATGATTCTATGATTCTATGAGGCACTGCCCTTAACCAGCCCCACCTGCCTGCCATCTTACTTACATCCAACCCGATGACAGGCATAGGCTGTCACCTTCCTCCTCCTCATTCTTAGTGCTGCTTTTTTTTTGGAACCCGGCAGGGAAGATGATAGGGACAATACTACAGGTATATTCAGTTGGCTCTACCTGTCATTGGCTGTGTCTCCAGCTGTGATTAGGTTTGATTCCACCTGTTGTTAGCACCTCTGCCTTCCACCTTACCAGTCCCAATTGGCACCAGCCACCACTGAGTTGAACCCTAGTTAACTGGGGTTCTTTTCCACTTATGTGGAGACGCCCTATGGGCACACATCTTATATCTGCTTATGTGTGGGCTGCTTTCACATTAGCAATGAGGGAAGTTTTTAATGTTTGATGTTTGATTCCATTTTTAATCTGTTGGGAGCCACCCAGAGTGGCTGGGGAAATCCAGCCGGATGGGCCGAGAATGAATGAATGAATGAATGAATGAATGAAATAATCATCATCATCATCATTATTATAAACCTGCTCTAATTTCTCTTTTTCTTTAGGTTCTTCTTTGTACAACTGTTTGTAGAACTTTTCGAAATTTTTCCTTATATCCGATGGGTTCACCACTTTATTTCCATTGATGCTAATGCTTGTGATGGTATTCTGTTTCTGCCTCTTTCGCAGTTGCCACGCTAGCAATTTTCCACACTTATTTGCTGATTCAAAAGTCTTTTGCTTCAGCATTTTAATTTTCCATTCAATTTCACAGTTAATCATCTTAGAGAATTCAACTTGTAAATGCTTTATTTCTTTCTGTAATTTAATATCTTTTGGTTTTGTCCTTAATTGTTTTTCTTTCTCTTTCAATTGTTGCAAGATTAAATCCTTTTTTTCTCTTTGCAACTTCGCTTTGATTGCCTTTTGTTGTATTAAGAATCCTCTCATCACCGCTTTGCTAGCGTCCCAGATTATTCTTTTTTCTATTGTCGTATTTAAATTTATTTCAAAATAGTCCTTTATTACTTTTTGGGCCTTTTCGCAGATAATTTGGTTTCTAAACAATGAATCGTCCATTCTCCATCTAAAGGAACCCTTCGGGGTTAGTCTTAAGTCCAGTTGTACCGGATTATGATCTGAGCATGTCCTTGGGTGTATTTCCGACTGGAGCATCCTGGGTGTTAGTTCCCTGGATGTCCATATTTGATCGATCCTACTCCAGGCTTTGGCTGACTCACTGTAGAAAGTTGCTTCTAAGTCCGTTGGATTCAATGTTCTCCATGCATCTATCAAATCTAGGTTGTCGGTCATATCAAAAAAGGTTTTCGGTAGTCTTCCCTCATTTGTAAATTTTACTCTTTGCGATCTGTCCATAAGCGTGGAGGCTACCGCATTGAAGTCTCCTAGAATTATTATTTTGTAATCCATATATTCTAACAGCCTTTCGTGGATCTTCTTGTAAAATTCCGATTTTGCGTCATTTGGCGCATACAGTCCCAGTATCAATAATTTTTCGCCTTCTACTGTTATCTCTATGGCAACAAATCTTCCATCCTCGTCTTTAAATTCCAATTTAGGATTATATTTCTCTTTGGCATAAATTACTACTCCTCTCTTTTTCACTTTTGCTGAAGAAATAAATTCCAGGCCTATTCTTTTATTTTCCAGAACTCTTCTATGTAATCTTATTACATGGGTTTCTTGAAGGCAAATAATGTCCAGATTTTGTTTCTTCAATGTATGAAAGACCTGGTTTCTCTGAGATCGAATGTTCAAACCATTAACATTCCATGTTAGGATCTTTAATGCCATCTTCTATTGTGCAATTCCTCCTGCTGCTCCTTCAGCGTCTTCCTCTGGTGTGGGAGCAGGGCTTCCAGCTAAAATTCCAGGGAATTCGTCCAAGTTATTCTGTATGAACTTGATTTTGTCTTCTTTTGATTTGATTTTGATGAATTTTCCTTTATATCCAAAAGATAAGCCTTGTGGGAATTCCCACCTATAATTGATCTTCTTCTTGCTTAAAGCCTGTGTCAGATCGGTATAGTTGGGTCTTAAATCCAGGAAGAATTTGGGGATATCTTTGTATAGTATGACCTTCTTTGTTCCAACCTCAAGGTTTTTTTCGTAATGGAGTTTCAGAATCTCGTCTCTTTGAGCTTTTGTTTGAAATTCAATTAGGCAGTCATTAACTGTCTTTGTATTCTTCTTGTCCTTTGGTCCAAAACGATATACTCTCACGATAGTGCTTTCCAGTTTTTGTTGGTCCAGTCCCCAGTGCTCTCCGAGGACCTTGACTACGTAGGCTTTTAGATTGTCTCCTTCCCGTTCTGGCAGATGTCTCACTCTTAGATTGGTAGCCCGCTGCTTCATTTGCATAAAGGCAAGAGATACCTGAGTGTTATAGTGGTCTCTAATGTGTGTCTGCTCCAACGTCTGTACCTGGGCCTCAACTTGGCTGACCTTTTCCTTGGTTGTTTCTAATTCTTGTTGGAATTGTCCGATTTGGTCCAATTGAGTTTTAATTCCTGCGATATCCTGTTTAAGATCTTCGTTGTTATCTTTAATCTCTTTCCTCAGTGCCTCAAAATGTTCAAGTAATTGGTTCATGCCTGCAGGGTCCACTTGTTGTGACAATCTTCTTTTTTCCTTGGTGGCTCCTTCTGCTGCTTTGGTAGTGCTTCTTGTTGATATGCCCCTTCCTGCTCCTGCAGACATTTATTTCCAATTTTACAGCCGATTTTTAATTCAAAATCTGCTCAATTGAATATTCCAGGCCTCTGTTGCTATGGTAGTTGTGTAATCCAGGCCTCTGTTGCTATGGTAGTAAACTTTCTGTTATTTCTCTGCAATTCACACAGCTCCCACTGCAGCTGTTACCTTTATCACTGCTGTAGTCAAAACAATTGCTGCTCAAGGTCAGTTCACAGCAGGCACTTCCTGTAGCTACTTGCTTGCCAAAGGAACAAAGGATTTTACATTCCACTCTGATCCTCAAGTTAGTTTCACTTTTAAGGGGAATAGCAATCCTGCCTATTCACCAGAATGCAAGATAGTTGCGAAGTTCAACAAATTATAAATTGTAATCCACAGGGTTGTAGCTGGTACAAAGTATCCAAATGTCAAAAGTTAGAAACAGTAACCACAGAGTGTAGCAGAGTTATTAAATTTCTTCAACCCCTGTACTGCCCGGCTCATCTACAATCCAGAGGTGACAGTGGGTCTAATCCACACGTAAATACCTTTTAATTCTCTGTACAGTCAATTTATCCTTCCCCCTATCAAAGGGGGTTGTTTGACAGCTGTCAAATGTCAACGTTCTAAAGCAAAAAAGAGAAACCTCTTAACGTTTATATTGGCGACTTGCTTATTCAGTCACACAGCAGGGAAAGGTGGACCTCCTTTTTTCAGCCTTTCCCGTGGCCAAATTGACGAAGCCTAATTAGCCTAATTAGCACCTTTAATTGTCCCAATTACTCACGGTTCCGTTGAAAATTGAGTCAGTCTTTTGAAAGGAGGTGTTCTGCGCTCGTCGCAGCCCGCTACGCTGCTTCGCTGAAGCGGCCGTTCTCGGAGCCGCAGCGCCCAGACCTCGATCCGCTCTTCCTTCCCAGACCCCTTACGAGGTCCTCCGAAGGTGGGGAGAGGTCCCAATGGGCGCCGCCGGCTCTCCAAGCCTTCAGCCCGTCCTGGCTGAAGTTTAAACGGGAGTTCGTCGCGCGGTGACAGAACCCCCAGCCGATCTTCAGCTGATCCCCGCGCTACGCGACGGAGACCCAGCTAGCTGCGCCGGCACGAGAACCGGAAGTTTTTCTGTGGATGCACAAATTCACTAGATGTGTGAGTAACATTTTCTGAAGGACACATTCATTCTTTCTGAAAGGTTCTGCAACCTGGCCGTTTACAAAACTATATCAGATCAAATATATTGAAAAGAGACTGTGTGTACCTTTAGGAACATTAGACACTGCCTTAGTTCAGAACTGCCTGCAGCAACAGGCAGTGGTCCTCTTTCAGACAGGAGTCTTTTCTAGTCCTACCTGGAGATGTTGAGGATTGAACCTGGGGACCTTCTATAGGAAAACCATATATGCTTCCCCACTTTGCACAGAATAATATAATTTGGGGGATAAAATCTGATTCTTCCTTATTCGTCTCACAATTTGTTGAAGCCTAGGAAAATAAGGTTTACTATGTGATGACATTTCTCCCCAACACTCACCTAAGGTTTTTGTGAAAGGCCACCATGTACTACTAAACCACAAGTTACTTTGACCTGAAATCTGCTAGACTAAGAGGTGCTTTTCCTACATCACATATGGGCATGTGAACTAGCCTGTGTGCCTCCTTACTGGAAACCTTCTTCTGGCTAAACCAAAATGCTAACATCTGGCCTATATTCTGAGTCTATTTTTGATGGATGGGTGGGTGGATGGAGAAAACTTTTCTTGCCCAATGGAATTATTCTTTCAGAAGTACATTTTGCTACTTCCGATAATTAAATTAAGTGTTCTGTTGACTCTCACTTTAGGAATGTTGCTAGTCACAAAATGTTTGATCTATGTTATCATCTGTTGACCTTTCTGGAATTTTATGATGTAAACTAGTTTCCTGAAACAAATAGAAGAAAAGCATTTTTTGACTATTACTTTTTTTCTTCTTCAAACAATTAATATAACCAACCAAATCTAAAACAGTTGTTTGACATGCATATTAAACCAATTTTAAGTAAAACCCTATGTCTGGCTAATCCTCCATCATGTTATGTATTTAGAGTGGGGTAGTCAATGTGGTGCCTTCCACTTATTTATGGGTGCCTTCCACTTATTTATGGGCACAAACTCCCATAATCCCTGGTGTTGGTCATGCTGGCTGAAGATGATGAGAGTTGCAGCCTAACATCATCTGGAGGGCACCATGTTGGCTGCCCCTTATTCTTAGGAGGGGCTCACTGATCAGTGGATGGATTCATGTATTGCATGCATAAAATCCAACATAAAATCCATTTCTAATTAAAAGATCTCAGGCAGGAGGGATGGAAAAGGTCCTGGAGAGGTGCTGTAGTGAAAGTACAGATGGAATAGTGTACTCCATATAAGACAGCTTCACATGCACACATTTCTTTCAAAAGTGAGCAATGGTTACTGAGAATTAAGACATTTGTTCATTTTATTGCCAAAGCTGAATGGCTACCGGTAATTTACCCATCACTATGAGTTTAGGATGAAATCCACAACACACTTATTTAATAACAAAGTCAGTGGGACCACATATAAGTAAATAGGTTGCAGGTTTAGATATTTTGGCTGCAATCCTAATAGTTTTTTTAATGTAATGCAAACCATTTTAGGATGGGGAAATTAATGTTTTGGCCAATGTGTTGGTGTCTTTCTTTGGAGAGTCTTAAGAAATTGATTTATTTCAGACAATGTGTTCAAATGATGGTCATGTAACAGGAAGAATTCTGTGCAGGTATATGTGAGAAAACCTATGTTCAAAAGTAGTAAAATTTTCAGAAAGAATGGAGATTCTACAGCAGTTATGAAGCAAGGGGGAAAAGAACAGAAGTGTCTTGAATAAAAGCCATGCACAGAGCCAAGCATTAATAGCACTGAATGCAGTTCCTTTATGGATTGTCATATGAAATACCTCAACAATTAGAGGGGACTGTTGATCATTCTTACACATCGGAGGAGCCAATCTTGGGTACATCATGATCCTTACATGCTTCAGTTGTTGTTAATACTTGTTACTTACGATCCGTGCTACCTAACAGGAGCTAGCTGTACCCAAATAATGAGCATATTGTTGCCTTGCTTACACTATTCTAATAGCCATTGACCTTTTGAGAAATACTCAAAACCCATTATTACTAATACACCTTGCCAAAAAAATTATTTCTATAAGAGCCCAAAGTATAGAAATTGGGGCAACATACGTATGCACACATGGGATAACTGCCATGTCAAAAGGAATAGCTAATTGGCATAACATTGCACTCTGTGAGGCTCTTTAAATGGAATAAATTACAATGTGTTTTCTGAAGATATGCCCAGTTTTGACCAAACAAAAAGAACAGCAGCCTTAAAACCCTTACCTGCCAAACAGAGTTTGATGAAAAACAGGCCTGGAGGAATCCTCCAAAATATCTGAGCCAAAATATTGAAGCACAGAGATAAAAGATGTCCCATTTTACTGTAAAATGTCAGCCAGTTCTTGGTTTAGTCCATGGAATACTGAAGATTAGTTATAAACAGAGGCCCTGATCCAGCAACAGTAATTCTCTCTCTCTCTCTCTCTCTCTCTCTCTCTCACACACACACACACACACACACACACACCCCTCCCAAAAGAAGTTCCGACTCAATTCTCAGTGTTGCAAATTTGAAAATAATCTGCTGGGTCAGGAAGGATACATTCCTTGTCTTCCTGCCATTTTTGTCCCGTCCCCCCCGTTCTTCTTAAATGATGTGTGTTCCTTTATCCTCCTGCTTTTATTAACACTCATCTAAAAGGTGGTCTGCAGTATTGACTGCTTGGCCTCTCCGACAGCTCTCAGTGCTTCCAAGGCAGAGTCAGTAATTCCATGAGCGCAGCAGTTACCATGCAGGCACAGCTTGCTGCAGCCCTTGGGATTTCCTCAAGCAGCAGAAGTTCGTTCTGCAGAGATTGTAGCCACCATACATTCAGGTCCACCCTGTAAACCTAAGAATAGTATTCTTATGTTTTAAGAGCAGGCATAGGAATACACTACGGACCGCACAGCACCAATTCCAGATCTTTCAATTAAAGGAATAACTTTTTAAAAATTCAAGTAAACATTGTAAATTGGTGTGTAGGATTTTATAATATTTATATGCACTGGTGGTGGTGTTTTTTTAATCCCAATTCTTTATCTTATTTAGGAATATTAGTGAGCCGGATTTTTTCCCAGCAAGATGACTGCATTGTTAGTGCAAGAGCTTTTCCATCATGCAATAATGCAGTTGAAACAGATCACGATACCTTTGTAAAAAGCATGGCTGTAGGGCAAGGGGTATAGTGGTTAGAGTATCAGACTGGGATTGGGCATCCAGGTTCAAATACTGTCAGGGACTGGCTAGATGGGGAGGAGTGGTGGAAGCCGCCTGACAAAGAGCCCCCCAGGGAAAGGATTTGGATCCTGGATCCTGGTGGTGGGAAACTGGCCACACCCCAGAGGAGAGGATGAGCTGGGAGGCAGGGAGCTTGAAGGATGATGAAGAGGAGGAAACAGGCAGGTGCCCCAGCACAGGGCAGGGACAGGAATCAGACTTGGCAGTTCTACCACAAAGCCCCTCTGACAGCTTCTCTGCTGAAAGCATGTAAGCCCCCCCCCCCGAACGAGGCGACTATTGCATATTGCTGAGCAAAGAGCCAGGCGGACACAGAGAGGGTCCCTTGGAACTCACTGACACAGAGGGATAGGAAGTGAAGGGGGAGTTACAAGCCAGTCTGGACAACTCCTTCATCTAGACAGGAGCAAGCCTTAGAAGTCTCCTTGTGTTCTTTGTTCTGCTTCCTTAATAAAACCAAGTGCTTCACGCTGTTTCTCTGCTCTGCAAATGACCAGCTCTCCTTGTCAGCTCCCTGACAAATACCCAGTGGTGGAGGAAGTGGGATGCAGGGGGTGTGGCCTGCCTCGGGTGTCATTACTGAGGGGGGACTGGCAAAATGAGTTTAAAAAAAAAAATGGGCTCACGAAACTTTTTAGGAGTTAGGTGGTGGCTTAGGTGCCTGCAGGTTCCATGCTGCCTGAAATGGCAGCGTGGGACTTGCATCTGCCTACTGCCTCTCCCTCAGCTGAGGGGGAGGCGGCAGAGAGGCTCCAAGTGTCAGAGAGGCTTGCCCTGCCCCCATGGGTGACTCGTCCTGCCCCTGGCCCCCGGTGGCAGGACACGCCCCTGCACCAGGCACCCGAGCGGCTAGCCATGCCGCTGCAAATATTCACTCAGCCATGAAGCACAATGTTTGAGCTTGAGCCAGTCACTATATCTCAGCCTAAACTACCTCACTGGAGTGTTGTGAAGGTAACAAGTGACTTAAACTCTTGGGAGAAATGAAATAAATAAAAGTTACAGAAGTGGTTGAAATGCAATTTAGCACAAGTGGGCTCAATGTCTGTTCCCGCAATGGGGCCTCTGCCCACTCTCTTCCCCCCTAGCAGTCCCCTGCACTCTGCCAAAAGCTGCTCTGGAAGATTGAGAGACCTGAAATTCAACAAGAAAATGACTGAAATCCAAAAAGAACCATCCTACTGGAAAGCTGGAGAGGATTTAATAAAAGAAACCCTATGGTGAAGCACAAGTACTAATGAACAGATTAATATATGTAATCCAGGTTATGATGAGTTTAGAATCAGAGCATAACAAAGAGGTGTCAGTAAGACAAGTGAACAAGTTTGCTCAGATACGGCTTAAGCTGCAACATAAATCTTACTAATATAAAGAAGTTCTTATGATTTATGCATAGGCACAGAAGGGTTTGTTCTTATATAGTTTTCTGAGCACCCCAAGTATATTAAATGCAGTTTGCATTTTTAAAAAACGAATCACTGTCTAATGCAGTGGTGAGAAACCTTTGACCCTTCAGATAGTGTCGGGCTACAATTGTCATGACTCCCATAGTGCCTTTGGGCTCAGGCCCGGGATGCCAAACTCTGGAAGGAGATGATGTGGAATGGGAGGAGGAGACTGGAACAGATGGAAGTGCTTCCCTTGCCCCAAACACAACTGGCTCCAATGCTGAGACAGGAGTCCCAGCTCTCTCTCTCCTCTGGAGGAGCAAGTCCAAGCAGCTGCCTGGGGTTGTTAGCATCTGTCTGCCTCGGGAGACAATGGAGGAGTGCACCTTTGGAAGTGAAGTCAAACTGCTGCAGAGTTAAAGTTACTGTGGCTATAGAGACCTACGGGAGAGACATGTTTTGTTCCAGCTGGAGCAGATGAAGGCATCCGGTTGTGCTGCTACAGCTGCACTATGGCATTTCTTCTTTCTGCTCTCCTTCCAGCAGTCATTTCTCTTCTGGTTACTGCTGTGGATACACAACCTGACTGTCTCCAGGCACTGCAGTCGTCTGCAAAGGATTCCCACAGGGCAGGGTTCATGTTGCCAGCCTTTGTGTCACTTTTGCAATGCAAAGTTGGTCTGTCAATGAGCCTGGTGCCTGAAGCCAGCTCCCCATAGATGGTGATCCTGCCATCTTCCATTCTGTACACATGACCAAGCCAGCGTAGACGTCAGTAAGACAGGAGTGCGAACTTACTGGGAATGTGAGCGTGGAAGAGCACATATTTGTTTCAGACTCTGTCCTGCCATGTGATGCCACAAATCTCCCTGACACAGCACATATGGAAGGTATGGAAGCATCACTCCTGGTGGTTTTAAGTTGCCATGACTCACTTCCATAAAGCAGCATGCTCAACACACAAGCCTGGTAGACCTTCATCTTGGTTGGTTAGTATTGCAGCGAGCTGAATTGCTCTGACACAGCTTTAGCAAGCAGTCATTGGCACATTGTTTGGCAATCCACTGGGGATCACTCCTTGCCTTTCTCAGTGCAGTGTCTTTTCAAAAGGTGCACACTTGTAGTTCACAAGAGCCTTGTGCTTCGCTGCGATAACATGCTCCACATCCTCAAATCAATTTGGAATCTGTTGCTCTCTTTTTGTCAAAGGAGGACATAGCTGTGTTGTAAGTTGCCTCTTCGATATAGTTCCACAAGCTTCAACACTGCTCCTGGGGCAGTTCAGTGGAGCTTGTTTGATAGAATTGGAGAAGCATTCACAAAAGCTCAGATATGACTGTTCTGGCAGTGATGAATCAATGTCACATTTTCTGCTTTGTTCTATGGGCCCTCTTTGGCTGGAAATGAATCTTGCTCGCTATCAAGGAGTGATCCGTGTCACAACCAGCACTGTGGTAGATCCATGCAACATACACACATTACAGTGCCAATTGCCTGGTGATTTCCCCTCAGTTCAAATTGGGATCATGGAATAGGGAAGAGAGTCTTTAACCATCTGCCACCACATGGGTGCTGCATCTTACCCAACCTCATCCACCACTAGCTCATGGGACAGTTTCCAAAGACCAGTGTGAGCACAGAATAGCACATCAGAATCAGCCCTCCAAGAAGTTTCTTCCTTGGGTACTGAAACAAAGAAAAAACCCTGATACATACATATATCTTTCTTCAGTGAATGCCAAGTGAGTACAGAAAAAACAACAAACTAGAATTTATTTTTGTGTCTAAATATATTGCTCTAACTCAGGAATGGGGAACCTGTGGTGCATCAGATGTTGTTTCACTACAACTCCCATCATCCTTTACCGTTGATCTTGTTGGCTGAGGCTAATGGAAATGTGAAGGATACAGTGGCTGGGGAAACTCAGCCAGATGGGCGGGGTAAAAATAATAAATAATTATTATAATTATTATTCATTATTGTAATGAGGACTTATAAGACCTAGTTATTTTGCATATAGTACCAAATTGCAGTATACACCAGACCCCCTCATTATTGCCAAGTACTAGAAACAACTCTGTAAAACCCTTGACTAGAAGAGAGTCATAAAGATTTCTGAAGCCATTCCTCTAGGTTTTCACCTTCTGAGGAGTGACATCATCCAGTTTGGCTGATCTGGCTTAAACATAATCACAAATTTCACAGGTCAGGCAAGTAAAGCAAGGTGATGGCATTTTTAATGTGTGTGCTTTTTCAGTTTATGACTGAAGGTAGGTGGGCAGCTGCTATTTCAGGGGCTCATCTGTCCGTCTGGAGTTCTTTGTACTACTATGAAACTAAATGAGAACATTGTAAACTCCCCCCTCCACTTGAAATATAAATATTTTCTTCTCTGGGAAAGACTGCTGCCTAGTGTAACAGGAAGTGATCTAATATTTCATTTATTGGTCTAATATTGCTGAAAGGTTTGATTTTAAATTGGATTGTCAGCAAATTCACTAGGCATGGGGTGTTAGGAATGAGGAGGAAGGGCACAGTCTTTCTTTCCCATATTGTTCACACATAAAAAGTTCATAAGTAGGACAGAATTATTGTTCAGTGAGGTTCTTTGATATAGGTTGGGGTAGCCAACATGGTGCGCTCCAGAGGTAGTTGAATTACAACTTCCATTAGTCCCAGCCAGCTTGCAGGGGGCACGAAGAAGCAGAGTCAGTTGTCAATGAAGTTCACTCTTTATTCAAGGAAATGGCATGCAACTCAGCAACACTTTCCAGCAGGTAATGCCCCGTAGAGCAGTAGCCAGGACTGAGGGTCCCTGCCTTCCACCCC
Source organism: Darevskia mixta (assembly GCA_034641385.1). NCBI lineage: Eukaryota > Metazoa > Chordata > Lepidosauria > Squamata > Lacertidae > Darevskia > Darevskia mixta. Next base: position 4,552,402 of record JAWWNH010000018.1, on the reverse strand, counting down.
TTCTAAGGCTCCTCCTCTCCTGGATGTTTCCCAAGTAGCCTCAAACTGTGTCTGCACACCTCTGGCCTCCGTTTGGCTCTCCTCACTATCGTGCATGTTGTGGGAGACCAGGGGTGAGGGGAGCTCTTCTTCCAGGGATTCTTCAGCAGTCTCTTGGCCCCTCTCCTCTGCTTCAGCCTCGGAGTCTGAACTGCTATCTGTCACACGTTCTTCCTGCTCACTAAACCCTGTTGTTCCTTCAGTATCTAGCACCTTCTCCCAATCTTCCCCCCATGACCTCTCCTTTGTGCCCCACCACTAATCCCTGGACTATGAGACTTCCTCCTTTGGGATTTCCCTTGGGGGTTCCCCGGCTGGCACCTCCCACCACTCATCGTCCAGCCAGTCCCTGACAGCTGTAGTCCAAAATATATGAAGGGCGACCCCATTGGCTATCCTGGCAATAGATGTTGAGGACATTTTAAGACTTGGAGCGCCTGAAGAAAAATGAATTTTTGGTTCAGTCAAGACTTTGTGTCACCAAATCTGTAATCATAGGACATTTTCCACAAACGAATCTCTGCTAAAAAGTTCATAGAAAATATAGTCTACATTTAATAGGACGGTTACCATAATGCCATAACATATACTGTAATAATAATTGTAATTATATAACACTGACAGTTCAACAATAAGCAGGTAATTTAAAATATATCCAAAATTCCAAGAGAACATAAAAAGGATAAATGGACAACTCTTAATATGTTCAATATCCAATCCCAACCCCCATGCAAACACGCTTTAAAAACCTGGACTGTATGTCCTTTATGTCTGGAGACAGGTCATGTATTCACAGCAGTGACCAAGGAGGAATGACCACTGGGAAGAGTGCAGAGAGAAGAAACACCGTCGTGTACCTATAGCAGCAAAACCAGATGCCTTCATCAGCCTGAACTGCAACTAAACATGTCTATCCTGTATCAGTCTCTACAGCCACAACAGGTGCTGTAACTCTCCAATGGTTTGACTTTACCGCCAAAGGCACACTCTTCCATTGTCTCCCGAGAAAGACGGATGCCAAGAATCCAACAATGTCCTTCATGTAAGATCTACACTGCTTCTTTGGGGAAGGCCCTCCTCTCATTCCCACCATCTTCACAGTCATGTCTGGTGGGGACACAGGAGAGAACTGATTTTTAGGAACCGGCTCTTTTGAAGGAAAGGACTCTTAGCAGTGTGCTGTACTGGTTTTTTTTCTCCTTCTGAATTTTAGTAAATACTATATGTTTTTTTAAAAACTGTTTTAATTCCATAGGTAATTTAATTAATTTTTAACAACATTCTCTATGTTTTAGTTACGTGTGTTTCATCTGTATTTGCTTTAACTTTTGCGAGCTTCCTTGATTTCTGGAGGAAAGGTGGGATATAAATAAAAAACAAAATAGAATAGAATAAAAGCTCTTGATTAAAAGTGGGTTCAGCTTAGGAAATCAAGTAGCATCAAAAAAGGTTTCCACTTCTGGTCTCGCCGCCCTGCCCCCCCCCCCAAATGTATTAACCTGACAGCTATTTCAACAACCACTAAATTTAACTTGCTAATTTTCTAATTTACAAAATATGTTCAAAATAAAATCAGGCATTTCCCCCGATAGGCAGGATATTAATGCTTCCTCTTGCATTGGGAGGAAGCAGCTATTTTTCCATCTTTGAATGTTCTTAGAATGTTTACTTCAAAACCTCTGGGGACTCGGCTCATCTTCTAATTGCCTCTCCACGCCCAAGCATCTGGATGTACAAAGTGCTATTTACCAGCTCTCCCAAGCCTTCTCTTCCCCTGACCCCCCAAACACATGTTAAATGTTTTGCTATCTCTAAAGATTCAATGGAAACAAAAACAAAAAACTTCATATTTGAGAGGCAAACTGTGCATCCTAGGAAGACAGTTTATACAGAAAGGCAGTGCTGTGAAAAAGTATGGAAAGTGTCCTAAATATGCTTTTCTTACTAGGCTTGTACAAGCTGGATGAAGAGCCAAACACACAAACTGGGGCTGCACACATATGACCACAGGGTGGTATTCAACTAAGCTTTACTCAGAGTAGACCCATTGAAATTAATGACCATGACTAAGTTGGGCCTATTACTTTCAATAGGTCTAGTCTCTTAGCCTAACCTACCTCACAGGGCTGTTGTGAGGATGAAATGGGGAGGAGGAGAACCATGTATCCCACCTCGAGATCTTTGGGAGATAAAGGTGGCCTATGAACAAATAAATGTACTTTCCCCATGAAATACATTTGGATTTACTGGGAACTATCTTGTGACGATGGCACATTCCCTAGGATTTGCAACAATATTCAGGCATGAAGTTGCAAACTGACATATCCTTAATATTATTGCCTTGGCCATTTTGCTTCAGTGATTCAGTTCTGTGCATGCTATGAAGCCCACAATTCACTATAATTCACGTAACTTGACCAAGTATATTTTAAAGTTAATATTACATAGGAAGAGTATTATGACAGAGACAGTAGATGAAGTTGCTTCTCTCTGGTCTGCTTTCCACATTGCTTTTGGATGAAGAAAAGACACATTCAGGTAACTTTTCCTTCATATTTTTTGTATTGTAGACCTCTGCCCTGAAAGAATTGTCACAAGGTAAGACTGTCAGGACAAACAATTTCATTGGGCTCCTCAGGATGTGGTCAATAAAAAGAACCTGATTCATACATTGCCTGAGTTCCATGGAAGGTTCCCTACGATCAGGTTCCACAGCGGTATCGTAATATCTATAGAATGGAACTATTTGAAGTTGCCAAATTATGCAGCATCTTAAATTATGCCAGCATCATTTGTTCCTGGGAGCTGAACAAATAACATAAGCCACCTGCCCTGAACTACATCAAAATTAAAGTGAGAATCAAATGCCATTGGGGTGATGAATTAGTAGCACCAAAAGTTCATTTAAATGATAATTCCTAATAGAAAATAAAGCACTTGAAGCTTACTCAAATCTGAGAAGAGAATCAATTTTATGAGCATCCTCCCATGCACCAACAATTATAAAATAGGTTTTCTCAAATATCACATGGAAAATAAAATTTTCATGGTGAGAGTGGAGGGGGGACCACAGAAAAATAAAGAGGCTATGATACTCCCACTTCTAATGGCAAGCCTCGTCCCTAAGTAATAGATAATATCTCCTCTCTGGAGCAATTTGGTGAACTGGTTCCCCAGTCCCCCCATTTCTCTGCTGACAGATAGGCTGAGGAATTTTGAGATGCCATTTACACACAGCTCTAACTAGAACATCGAGCTGTTCCATATTTATATCCTTGAATAACTCACGCATCTGTGCCAATGATTTGCTAACTTGTTATTTGGCATTGTATACTCTGCTTTCCATCATCTTTCAAACAAACTTGTGGTATATTATGCTTAAAATCCTAAAACAAACTTTTGATTTTCTTCACGGAGCTTGTTTCTTCTTACAAAACCTGTGATTTCATTCTTTGCTAATATCGGTTAAACCCATGCTTCATTCAGGTATTTATTTAGGATCCCTTACCAGATGTGCTTCTTTGGGCACATGGGACAAATTTATATTCATGTGCTTCTCTGATATGATTCATGCCAAGTTCCAGTCCAATCCAACTTTCTTTAAAAATAATAATAAACCTTTCCCTAGGTGCCTTGGGTCATGTAGTTACAATGTAACTATATAATGTGCAATAAACCCTATGCTAAAATAAATAACCCAATTTTAAATAGTAAAACGGCCACAAAACTGAAGTCTATCTGAAAACTATAGCCCACAAAGTAAACATTGCTGAGGTCTGATCACTGAAAAATAGCCATAAAATTTTTTACACACATTTCGAACAACCTGCACGTGCAGTGAAAGGGCTATTACTGTATTGCTGGATCCCCAAGAGGCAATTTAGTGTAAAGGCAACATTATTACATCAGTACAAGAAAGCTTAACCTTGAACTACCCTCACGACATTTTCCATCCCCACCCTTTAATAAGGTCTTGCAGCCAAAACCCCATCTCAGATCTTTGTCCATTTCTGATCTTATAGAAAGCAAAACACATTTCTTGCGATTTCACAGTGGCCTCATTCACAGTCTGGCTTACCATGAGATGCAAACCAGGCCAGTGTGAGTCCACGTTCATAGAAAAGGCCTTCTTTCTGTGAATTCAATTCCAGATTGAGGCATATACGTGAGCCACCCACTGACTTGTCTTCTGATGCAGCTAAATCACTCACACCACGAGAATTGATTCCATTTATGCTGACTATGGCCTTATGTCTCAGTATGGGATATTGCTATGAAGTAGTGCTATTTTCTACAGATGTATGCCCATTATAAATATGCTGCTGTCCCTCAGTGGGAGGCATAGGGTTCTGGTTCATATTTCCTCTAGTAGTGGTATTAGGGTATGGTTGGTAGGTAGGTACATGATACTACCACCTTGCTGAAGCTAAGCAGTTGTATGTCTGGGTCATTGCCTGAATAAGGAACCGTGTGTGTGTGTGAGAGAGAGAGAGAGGGAGAGAGAGAGAGAGAGAAACTGACTTAATGAGTGAACTTGGATATGTGTCTATAAAGTATATGCTCTTCTCATTTGATGTTCCTGAGGCCCATGAGATCACCCTTAATCTTTTTAATAACCAGAAACTAACTTGAGCAGTTTGTCCCATGTTGGGCAAAGATTCCTGCATAGCAGAGGGCAGAACCAGATGACCGTCAGAGTCCTTTTCAACTCTGTGATTCTATGGTTCTATGGTCTTTGTAAAAATGGACAAACAGACATATGTTCTGTCTTGACTCCTCAAGATACACAATGACAGTCGTTTCAGAACCCTGTAAAATGCTTTCCTGCACTTTCTGAATGTATTATATATTTTGATGCTAGCTGTCCTGAGCCCAGTTTTGGCAGGGGAGGGTAGGATATAAATAAAAATTGTTGTTGTTGTTGTTGTTACTGGTCGTCATGACTACTCATGCCATCGGAACAGAGCCTTACTGCAAAGACTATGCGTTGTTCAGCGTGCACTGATCTACACACATAAAACAAATTCACACACAGGTGTCTTCCAAAAACCCATCCCAAACCCAAACCCTCAAAATCTCATGGCGATCGGCAAATGGTAACGGGGGCAGGATCGTGAAATCTGGAAGCCCCTAGTCATGAACTGGCACATGGGCGGTGGATGCAGATTCAGTCATTCTGAAGGGGTAGGTAACCCAAACCTGGGTTACCTGAAGTTACCCAAAGGCCAACACCTAACTATTTAGCTTCTGTACTAGATTTCCAGTTCTCTACCAAATTCCCCTCTAGCCCAGTAGCACGAATCCATTAGCTTAAGACACAACCCAGAGACAAGAGCATAGGATGACCTCTTCATTAGTACATGACGGCTGCAGTCCAAGGGCAAAGCTTACGTACATAGCTAGACATGGCTAGATTAGTGTCTAGGTCTCGGGATGTGTCAGCAGCCAAAGTTCACAGGAAGGAACCCCTTATAAGGTTTGCAGAACATCATAAGGCTCTTCCTTATATGGGTAGAGGAAGGATCTCCTAATAAGGTCAGAGCTCCTGGGTAGGAATGTATAAAAGCTGGATGCGAACTCCATTTGGGGGGCTTGCTGAAGAATGATCCCGCAAGTGCCCTTCTACAGTTCTAGGATGTAGAATAAAAGCTTTTTCTCTGATTCAAACCTTGGTGCCATTTTTGTCTCCTTTTGTCCCTCTCCCTCTGGAGCAATGTTGAACCCTGCTTTGCTAAGGCTACAATTCTGACTCAAGGAATGAGGCAGTTGAGCAGCTTGGCAGCTGTATCCATGACTGAGCAACCCTTTTTAGGATCCACTCTGCTCACCCCAAAAAGGGGGAGGGGCTAGAAAAGGTGCCCCAAACATAGTCTGCCTCCCTTTTCCCCTGACTGGATTACCACGCCCAGTGGAGTCACCACCTAGCGGTCGTAAAAGACAATTGAACTTTGGAACATGGAATAGGAAGGCACGCTTGGCAAATCTACACCGTGATCAACTCCTGCCCGGAAACCAATGTCCCCACTGTGGAAGGACGTGTGGATCCAGAATTGGCCTCCACAGTCACTTACAGACTCATTGTTAAAACCGTGTTTATGGAAGACGATCTTACTTGGCTACGATTGATCACCAAAGAAGAAGGTGGTAAAGGAGCTGCTTAGGTCCCAGCCCATTACAACATCACCAAGTAACCCCTCTCACAAGCAAAGGGAAGGCTGACAGCTGAAGGAGTGATGTTTGGGGTAGGGTCAGTGTAAGGGAGCCTGCCCAGGGCCACCCAAAATCTGGAATCAGACCCAATTCATTTTCTGCTGAAAAAGGTGATACCTTTGCAACAGAAGTGCAAAAACCTGAGAGTAACCGCCAGCACTCTGTGTAACAACTGGGTAATAACTGCACTTTTATTGAATTAAAACAAAACCTGAATGACCCATATGCCAATAAAGTAATCACAGACTGTGCCAAAACACTTTAACTTTGTGTCAAGTCTGATATAAGCATTTCAAAGCATGATATAGCCCATTTTCCCCGCCAGGTTACAGAACCAGCCCTTGAGCCTATAGGGACCAGATGTGAATAGGGGCATTTGTTTAAACTCTTAAAATGTGACAGACAGCATTGAGTGAAAGAGAGAGAGAGAGAAAACCAGCCCCTAAAATACGTGTTCTTTTTCACCTTGTAAATATCCCATTTAACATTCATTGCTCTCTTTTTTAAAAAAACCCACACATTTATATTTAGCTTTCTGCTATTGCCATGAAATGAATAGATAAATCATATCTAGACATCCATTCCAGAATCCAACATCAACATGAATGGTCCTGTGCAAACCAGCACTAAAATGTGCAGCAGGACAGGCTAGAGAGCACCCAAGGTGTCAGACATTGACGACAAAGCCAAATTAAATAAAATGTAAATGTAAAAATAAAATAAAATAAAGTGCATGCTGGTGGAGGGTAGTAACACCAAAAAAGCAAATCACAGAAAAAGAGAGATGAAGGCCCCCAACAGCTGGTGCATATACTGACTGGGCATAACAACTTAAAGTCTTCAAGTAAATACCAAGTGGAAGCTTTTGACAACATTTGTTTTCTTAAATGGCAATTCCGTTTATTTATTTAAACATAAATAGCAATGACTCAACATCTGCAATTTGTTTCATTAGCACTTGGCTTGAGCAGACTGTCATCATTTGAATACAAAATCCAAACATGTGCATAACTTTCCCCCGTCAAAACCTTACCCAAGCTTCATATATTTTGCCTGCCTGTATATTATTTTTCATGGCAAAAAGCCCCCAAAGTGACAGAGTGTTGCTGATATAGGATCTCCCATTAAAGAGCAGGAAATCAGAGGCACAGAAAGGCAATTTGGCAGCTGTGGCACAGCGAATGTGGCACTCTCCTAGATACCAGATGTGTGACAAAAACATTCACAGCATTCTGAGCCTTTCTGAAGAAAACGTTGTATCCACAATTACTTAATCTTAAGAACTCCCCTCCATAATTCTTCCAGTCTCCCCACAAAATTTCTCTTTGCGTTCCTTCAAAATGCATTTCACATCCAGGGATGGGAGAGTAAATGGATTTAGTTAGGATTTAAGGGCAAATTTACCTAATTCTCCCTTTTCAAAACCATGCGTGAACCAAAATATGGGCAGCCTTCAACATTTGCAGTTCTCCAGATTTTGCAAAGCAGGTCTCCAGCCAAATAATGTGTACACAAATTCACATACTGAGATGAAGTGTGCATAAAAATGCACATATTACTGAAAATAACATACAACAATGCATTAGGGAAATTATGAATATTAGGGGAAATGTGCTTTGCAAAAATGTGTATGGTAGATTATAATGCACAGTATGCAGCTAATTTCTGGTCTCTGAATGTTCTCTTATAGGTGTAATTTATTTACTGTATTGCCAAGTCATCTTATAACTGTGTTATGCCTTCAGGGTCACACAGGGTCAGTAAGGCAGATCATTCACACTCACGTTTTCCTGATTGAAATGGTTAGAAATAGCAGAACATGACAAATTCCACAAATACAACACTTAGAGGCAGTCCTTTTTTCAATGGTACAATAGATTAATAAAGGTTAGGTTTTAAATGCGTAAAAACGAAGAGTGCAAGCCAATTCTCAATATATGGCTGGTGGCAGAAAGGCCCCTCCAGTGCAGATGCTCTGAAGTCCAGAGTCAGTTGTCAGGTTTGTCTGCATATTTATTTATGGCCTTATTAAAAAGGTAAAGGTAAAGTACCCCTGACAGTTAAGTCCAGTCGCGGACGACTCTGGGGTTGGGACGTTCATCTCGCTTTACTGGCCGAGGGAGCCGACGTTTGTCCACAGACAGTTTTCCCGGGTCATGTGGCCAGCATGACTAAGCTGCTTCTGGAGAAACCAGAGCACCGCACAGAAACGCCGTTTACCTTCCCGCTGCAGCGGTACCTATTTATCTACTTGCACTTTGACGTGCTTTTAAACTGCTAGGTTGGCAGGAGCTGGGACTGAACAACAGGAGTTCACCCTGTCATGGGGATTTGAACTGCCGACCTTCTGATTGGCAAGCCCAAGGCTCAGTGGTTTAGACCACAGTGCCATATTTATTTATATTTATTTATGGCCTTATTACAGATTACAATAACAAAGTATTAAAATGCAAAATGCATATATACGTTTACTAGTAAAGTAATAAAAGGTCTGTTTCTTTCACCAGGAGTAGGCTACAAAGCTTTCTCCCTACTGCACTCTCTTTACTCTGGCATGTGTCCAGAGGGGCAGCAAACTCCAGCTTCCATAAAGAGGAATGAACATAATGCACATTTCACCATAAGCTCACTTTTCACATCGTTCCTTTGGTGAAAGCACAGCTTAACTCACACCTATGGCAGGTGGCAGCCCCTTTCTATGGTTTTCCTGAACACCAGCTGTTTGCAGAAACAATGCTGTGCAAAGCTTCAAGATACTGACCAAAAAAACATTTATAGTACAGAACTCCTACAATATTCTCATAATACGGGACACACCTCACATTTAAAGCCCACGACTCCCCCCCCCCAAAAAAAATCCTGGGAACTGCAATTTGTTAAGAGTGCTAGGAATTGTAGTACCATGTAGGGTAAACTTCAGTTCCCAGGATTCATTGGGGGAAGTCATGTGCTTTAAGTGTGTAAGGTGCATGCTGCCTGGGTCCCATTGAGCTCAGTGGGGCTTATTTCTGAGTAGAACGCCACTGTTAAAGAATTAATCTGCTGGAACTCATCTAGGCACCACCACCAAGAAGGCACTGTTCTCTGCACTTCAGCCCAATGAAACCCAGCAGGCTCATATGAAAGTTAACAGCTCTCAAGCTACCCAGATTCTTACCTAAACCATTCAAATTTATCAGCCATTGGTGCCTGTCATGGCCATTCAATCCTCTTGTCACTCTCTGAAATGGAATGTGATGAAAACATCTGTAGTGTGACATTTTATTTATTTTTCCATTTCTCCCCACATCTTTTCAACGGCTATGCTGATTATGCACAGATATCAGAATCTCAGTTAAACATTTCAAGTCTTGAACACAAGCTGTTTGCTTTAAGACATACATTGAAGTTGATATATTTTTAAAGCAGAACAAAAACATTTAGCTGTTGCAATGCTGATGCCTGGAAACAATACTGCTTAAAGGAAATCAGTTTCTTGTTTTTGTTTCTTTCTTTCTTTAAAAAAAATTAATGTTTTAAATTTTTCATTAAAATTCACATTTGTTGTACAAATTCCAAAACCAAACGGAATCTATTCCAAATAAATATTAGCCACCTTGTTATTTTAACCTTAAATTATCCACAAGACTTGACATGACACCAGACATAAAGCATTTGCTTGCTTTCAATTTTAATTAATCCAGTGGTTCAGCCAGTTTGAACCTGCATGTGGTAGAGAAGCCTTCCCACACCTGATCTCCTTCTGATGTCCTGGACTACAACTCCTATCAGCACCAACCAGCATGACCAATGGTCAGGGGTGATGGAAGTTGTAGTCCAAAACATCTGGATATTAGGGAAGCCTTTCTATGTTCTATTGCCATTCAAAGGTCAACACAGCACCAGTTCAATACTACCATCTCTGAAGGCACACAGAGAGTATCCCTTGTGGCATCTTCGGATGATGAAAAAATGCCAAAGCCTCAAGCTAACCATTTTCCAAAAGTAACATCAACATCAGAGTGCCTTCAGACACCTAATCTCTAGGTTAGATTACTGCAATGTGTTGTACATGGGGCTGCCTCTGAAGACAGTTCAGAAACTTCAGCTAGTCCAGAATTCAGAGTCCAGGTTTCTCACAGTCAGAGCCGTAGCTAGGTGATCTTGCACCCCTGGCAGAAACGTCCAGATTGTGCCCCTTAAAGGTAAAGGTAAAGGAACCCCTGACTGTTAGGTCCACTCACGGACGACTCTGGGGTTGCGGCGCTCATCTCGCTTTACTGGCCGAGGGAGCCGGCGTTTGTCCACAGACAGCTTCCGGGTCATGTGGCCAGCATGACTAAGCCACTTCTGGCGAAGCCAGAGCAGCGCATGGAAACGCTGTGCCCCCTAGCCACAGACAAATTAGCTCTTCTTTCTGCCTCTCCTCCCACCCCCTCCCCCCATTCAATTCACCCTCTATTTAAAACAATTTAATATGAGGCAATAATTGATATTTATATTTATGGACATATTTTTTAGCTGATTTTGCACCCCCACCTCGCCTGCTCCCCTGGCAGGGGCCCACCTCGCCACCCGCTAGCTACGTCCCTGCTCACCATGGCAAGATGGTTTGAGCATACAACACTGATCCTGCCCTGACTGCACTGGCTGCCAAATTAGTTTACAGACTCAATCCAAATTGCTAGTTTTGACACATAAAGCCTTAAATGGCTCATGACTGACTGCAGTATGTCAAGGACCGCCTCTCCCCATATGAACTGAACCAGACCCTGCAATCATGATCTGAGGTCTTTCTTCCTCAAATCTTCCATTCTTGGGTAAGGTGATTGAGCGAGTGGTTGCTGAACAACTCCAGGCACACCTGGATTGGGGTTAGGCAACCAGATTATTTTTCCTCAATATATATATTATGTTAAATTATCTTAAGGAAGTATTGATAACCCCTCAAGCATTTCATGAATATGGACTGTCACCTAATTGTCAATGGCAGCATGCACTGAAATAACTCAGCAATTCTAAGGAACCACCAGATTACTCACAGGATTATCAACATCCCCTCATTGTTGTTGACTACCTCCATACTTCAAGCATCAACTATTAACAAAGCATTTAATATTTGCATTTTAAAACATACCGTCTGCCCTGAGGGCTTGGGGTTATTAAAATAAACAAAATGGTTTGTTTGGAGGCTGCCAGCCACAGCTTCATAACGTGCCCCTTGTAGCTGCAATGCTGTCAGTGCCACAGAGCTAGTAGAAGGCATTGAGGTAGCTATGCTCCTTAATGCTTAATTCTACAAGCACATGCTTCCAGGGCAGTGCTCCTGTATCTCTGGCGCACATATGCATTTTCTTCTGAAAGTGGGGAGCTCTAGGGATGGCACATGTGAAAAATGAAAGCACTTTTCCTGTCCTCAGCATGAGTAATGCTGACACTTAGACCAGCTGCAATAGGTTACTTCATCACTTAACTTCATCTAAAAAAAGAAGCTCCTGAAAATCAGTGCACAAGCAATACATATGGCACTGAGCCAACATTTATTCAGGAAGCCAATTCAGGTTATTACTATGTCACCATCACACAATGTCGCTCAGTCAAGTGTGATGTGCCCCTGCAGAAAAAAAAATCCAAGTTGCCTCTGAGATACGGAGCAGTGCAAGAAAACTATGGAGAAGCTGAGGAGGGATTGATGTGATTATGTTTCATCTCTTCCCTCCTACAGAGGTTCAGATTTCCAAAGGTTACAAGTTCAAGTAAACAAACTCTGAAGGGGAAGCTTTCGCCTGTTTCTTTCTTTAAACACAACCAGCATAGATGTAACTCACTTATTTTGCATTATTTCAAGGGTTTATCTCAGTTTGCAAACCTTACAGAAATGGAAACACACCAATTCTGTGGAACTAAAAATGGAAAGAAGTGGAAAAAAATCTTAAAATATAAAAATTAATTTAGAAGGATTATAGGACTGGCTGGATACAGTAAGTTAACAACTTTGTACCTGACTTACTCATAAGGGCATGTTTAGGTCTGTCTAATGGTGCACCAATGCAAAGATTAATGGATGGGAGATTACAGTCAAAATTGTTTTGCTAGTTGTGTTGACCCAAATTTTGAGAGAGTCGACTAATTCAATTGCATTCTTATCTTTTCCAACATTTGACAAACAGAGAATGTCATTTTTGAATGCCTCTTTTTCTGACAGTGTGACAAGGCCTCCCCAGTACAAGACTGCTATGTTACATTCCTTCTCTCTGTTGACCTGACAGAGGTATCTTTGCAGCTCACTGTCAACATCACAATCAGAATTGTCCTTCGCTCATTTACAGATGTTCAACAACCTTGGGAAAAAGGACTTTGGGGTTTTAAAATGTACCTTATGATTAAGCACTGCTGTATACTTCAGCGTCAAAAGGGTGATCAGTCCATACAAGGAATCATACACAACGTCTATGCTAACTTTTTAAACTGTTCTATTAAGTCTTATTAAAATGTCAAAAACATGAATTATAACTTTATGGCTAAGCTTGTTAACCTCAAGGGGTAATGTGATCCTACTGTAAATCAGTTCTCAAGAATAACAAATTCTAGAAATGGCAAGGGCAGAAGAGAGAGATGGAGAGAGAAGGCAGGATGCTTCTGCTCTCTGTGAATTTTACCTGTTAGCTGCAGGCTCGATTTTCCTGTCCCTGACATAGATAGGAAGTTGCATTAATGACTAAAGAATGCATCTTAAATGCAGGAGCCCACGCTGGCCTTGATGCTGAATCTTAAACTTGAGTTTGGCATATTTTGATTACCCACATGAGATACTATAAAGTCCCTGGTTCTTAGGAGGCAATACACATATTTCCAAATTTTACAGGGCTCAAGAAAGAACAAATATTTAAACAAGAGGAACATTTGGGAGCAGCCTGACTATTAGCTACATGGACAGTTTTGCCTCAGACAACGTAGTGTTCCTGCTACAGCAATACAGTCAGCAGGTTTCCTGCAGGGCTTTCTAGCGGCAGCTATGCCGGAATGCCTCTCTGCAGGGATTCTAGCTGAGGCGCCCTCAATGCTTGCATGCCCTGCTGTCTGCAAGGTGCTTAGTGCCTATTCTAGAAGCCTCTTGCTGAGGACCGTTTCCTCAGCGTGAGGAATTCTGGGTGAGGTAGCTTCATAGATCGCCACAGCAAATACTGTTTGAAGTTTAGCAAAGCAGCAAGAGCACTTCAGATACTCTTTCAACAGCATCTCACACCCAGCACCTCACTCTGGAAGGGCCTTACATTTCTCAGGGCCCTTCATCAGGGTGAGGCATTGTTGGGCAAGGGGCCTTGGAGAGTCTCAGCACGCCCGCAATTCCACTGCTGATACACCAGCATAAACAGAAGTGGGAGGAGGGAGATTAGGTGCACTGGTGGCAGAAAGTGGCGCCTCTGATGGGCAGCAGAAATACTTGCGCAGGTCCTGGGGCCACCCTATTCTAAAACACCTTGTTAACAATTTGGTCCCACCTCTGGAGTTTTCCTAGCTCTTTTAGCTTTGGAACTGCACACATTAGAGCATCTACCAGTCCTATCAGATGCTGCAACATCATCTGTCTGTTAGTACAACTCCACTTGGTCACTGTCTCCAGAAACCATGCCCAGTTCAGATGATGAAGTGCAGGCTTACAGGGATGGGCCTTTGGAAGGCTTCAAGGAAACCAGATATAATTAACTAAATAAAACATGTTTGCAACAACTTAGTTGAAAATTTATTCAGCTAGGGAGATCTGGGTCATTCAAAAACATCTCAGCAATTTTTTATTTACAAATGAACCCTATTGTCAAAGTACCATTTATAACCTCCTGTTCAGGGAGTATGAGCTGCTGTCCCTGATGTGACAACACAGGCAGAATGCACTAAAACACAGGGGAGCATTCAGTTCATTTCCTACAGCCTGATGTTGCACCCTGATTTGGCTCAAAAAAATCCACCTCACATTTTATGGTTCAGTTATATTTGCTGGAGCTACAACACAACTGTTACTCGAGTGATCCCTACAGTACAGAGAGCCAGTGTGGTGTAGTGATTAAGAGTGGTAGACTCGTAATCTGGTGAACCAGGTTCACGTCTCTGCTCCTCCACATGCAGCTGCTGGGTGACCTTGGGCCAGTCACACTTCTTTGAAGTCTCTCAGCCCCACTCACCTCACAGAGTGTTTGTTGTGATGGAGGAAGGGAAAGGAGAATGTTAGCCGCTTTGAGACTCCTTAGGGCAGTGATAAAGCAGGATATCAAATCCAAACTCTTCTTCTTCTTCTTCTACAGTAAATTTATAAAGAGCAGACACACGTCACCAAATCTGCAGTGCATATCCACTGACAAATCACAGCCAAGGAAGATTTCTTGGTGTGAACCCTTTAGTATATTTGGACATGTCTGTATTCTTCACACTTTATAACTTGACAGCAAGAACCACCAGCAAACACAATTGCTACAGAAATAACTTAAATGGGTCTAAGTTGTACCCTTCATTCAGTCTTGGCTGGGTTTAACTTTATATAATGACAAGTGTTTTTTCAGTAAAAAGGAAATAAATATATCTGCTCTATTTTTTTTATTAAGAAAGGGCTGGTATTATTTTTGCACACTCTATTCTAGACAGCTCCTCTCTCTTGGATCCTATGACCCTTAATCCCAGTTCCATATGTGATATACCCTACTTACAGAATGGGGGAGAAAAATGTGGTGTGGCTACAGATGGTGAAACGTGTTAGTCTGTATATTGAGAAGGGCACTTCATGCTTCTGATGAAGTGGAATCTAATCCAGGGCTCTCCCCAAACCTTTTGGACCTACAGGCATTTTTTCAAAATTTGAAAAACGATCATAGTCACCACCAGAAATGACTGTTATAGGGGGTCTGACTAGTTTCAAAAGACAAGTTGACCAAGAAACTGAGTAAGAGGCACAGATTGGGTCCAAGTCCTAAATACCAAACCGCATGGCACAACAAAGTGCCCATGTCCCAGAAGGAAGATTGGCGGCTGAGGTGGGTGGTTGAGTATCACCAAACACACCCACCCTTCCAAAAAATCAAAGCTCCCACACACAAATACCTCCATGCAACCCTACCCACAAACTCAGCCAGGCAACAGCCACACAGTCTGAACACACACAATTACAACAGGCAACCAGTGCTCCCACCATCCCCCCAAGAATGTTTCTTTTTCTTCCCACCTCACAATCTGTTTGTGATACAGCAAACTATACTGGGGGAGGGTGTTGCTTCCCCAAGAGGAAAAGATCCCACGGGGCATGCCTCAACATGTGTGTGTGTTTAAGTAACTTTTGGACCTTGATCATATATTTTGAAGAATTAGGTATATAATTGATTTTATTGTTTGTTAATAAAATGTCTATGTGTTTTATTTTGGTCAACAGTGCCCTTTTTGATTGGAAATAGAAGGTAGATAATTACTGATTAATTGATCCATCTGCCATATGCTCATATAAAAATCAATGAAAATGTGTGTGTTTTAAAGTGAATGTATCACCATCTGGAACAACTGTCCGCCTATTTGATGTAACGTTTTTCAAAGGGAAAACTGGATGGAATAAAATTATTATTCAATCAATTTAAACTGGATTTTATTACAACCAGCTGACTATATAGTATGCTGCCTTGAAGTTAGCATTTGTTACTTAAATAGTTTATTGCTAGGGCTGATCCAAGTCTTCTAGGGAACATTTTTGGCACAAAAAAGGGTGTTCAGGAAAGCTGAGAAGTGTTCTGAAAGACCCTCCAACCTTACCTTTTCAACACTGGTTCACTGCAGCTCACTCGCCTGATCAGTAACTGCATGCATGTGTGTGCTTACATGTGCATGTGTATATGTGAGCAAGCTCTCTTTCTTCCCAGTAACAGTGATGTCATCAAGCAGCCAGTGAGATTTTGTTATGTGATGACATCACTGAGGGCAAACAATGCTAGTGAAGCACAGCTCCTTTACAGGGAATTAGCTTCCTTTACAATCTCACCACATAGCCAAATTGAATTGTGTGTGTAACCATGTCAGCGTAGTGCAAAGGAGAGGAAAGACCGCTCCTTGGCACTGGAGGTAGAGTGGAGGAGGGGTTCAGCATTGGATTTAGGGTGGTGGGGGCAATTTCCACACACAGGACACCAAGCTGAGGGGGAGCAAAATTGAGACAATCCATAACTGAGAAGATCCATGTGAGGGCATCAAATTTTGGGCTTGCTCAGGACACCATATTACCAAAGATTACCCTATTTATTACATAGTCCATTGGAACAGTAGTCTAACTACACAAACACTATGGAATCTTTTGAACAATTGCCTTTCTGGGATCCCTGATCTGACTTGCCTTAGCTGACACTATGGTTTAACTTTGGGGGAGAGGTAATATCACCTCAGTTCAGCTCATTATTACAACGCAACTGCACACCCCTATCATTTTTATACAGTTCAATTTTGTATGTATCAGTTTAAAGGTAAAAGTAAAGGGACTCCTGACCATTAGGTCTAGTCGCGGATGATTCTGGGGTTGCGGCGCTCATCTTGCTTTATTGGCCAAGGGAGCCGGCGTACAGCTTCCAGGTCATGTGGCCAGCATGACTAAGCCGCTTCTGGCGAACCAGAGCAGCGCACGGAAATGCCGTTTACCTTCTCGCTGCAGCGGTACCTATTTATCTACTTGCACTTTGACGTGCTTTCAAACTGCTAGGTTGCCAGGAGCAGGGACCAAGCAATGGGAGCTCACTCCGTCACGGGGATTCGAACTGCCGACCTTCTGATCAGCAAGCCCTAGGCTCTGTGGTTTAACCCACAGCGCCACCCGCGTCCCTTATGTATCAGTTTATGTGATGTTTATTTTAAGAAACTTGCAGTGCAAATGCATGTAATATGCCTATGAGCATTTGTATGAGCATAATATGTGAGAATTGTTCATACCTGTCAGGGACGTGCCCTCCCCTGCCAGTCCGGCACTGAGTGGGTACTGGCAGCCTCAGCCTCTGTTGTTGACAGACACGTCTCCCAGTGAGTCTGCCAGCTCCTCCCTGGGGGAGGAGGAGTTACCAGGGAGGAGCCAAGTGGGAAGGGGTCTCCAGGATGATGCAGAGAGACCCAGCACCGCTCAGCAGACCCACTCTGAGGGGGAGACACCGTTTCCGGCGCCTGCTTTACGCAGAAGGGTCAGGGGAGTAAGGAGGCGGCACTTTAGGGTGCTGAGACTCTGGTGTTGGCGCCACAACAGGAGGGGGGCACTTCCGTATTCTGCTAGCGACTAGGTGGTCATGTTTTAGGATAGCTCTGCACTGTACATACTTTGCACAATAAAATAGTTGAAAGACAAGACGGACTTGGTCTTTACTCATGAGCAACTGTTAAGCGAATCTGACAATACCTATTTAAAAAATAGCCTGTTTCTTGTCAGGATCAAGGTGTAAGATGGAAATTAGAGGGTGGTTGAGATTGGGCTTGACTTTTTTTAAAAAAAGAAAATTCCATTCCTCTTTTATGAAACTTGAACCAGGCTTAGGAAACTGGCAAATTGGTACAGCCCGGATTCAGCTCAGTGCCATCAAATCATGGCAGTTGGGTCAATTCAGGATCCCAGGTCACTCCATCCCCTCTCTGCTCTGCACTTTCAGCAGGTAGAATGGAGAGTTGTGTGCAAGAGGTATGATACTGGCTTCGCTGCACAAGCAGAGACCAATGGAGCAGTTTAGGGTCTGGTGCAAGGAGACCTCAGCTCCATGCTACCTTGTCCCACCCCAGCGTGGTGGGTTTGGATTGCAGCCTAAGCTACCTTTCACTGCACTGATGTTTACTGTTTTTCAAAAGCATAGATGTAAAATTAATTTTTTTTAAAGCTGGTAGATAAATTCATCAACACCGACTTAGCCAAACTTGTCCAATAAGCAAGAGGCAACTGACTTTTTGTATCTTTGAAATGAGGAGACTTTGCCAATGTTATTTAGATAATCAAACAAACATTTACTCTTTGCAAAGGCAATGTTATAACAGGGTGGGGGTGGGGGGGAGTGCAAAGTATGACACCTTCTAGAGTTTTAACGTTTTCATGCCTTCTACGAAACGTGCAAGAACAACAAATGTGAAAGGTGTCTATGGTTTGGTAGTAAACCAAATCAAACATCTTCATGGATGATTTGCCATCTGATATGCAGAGTCAGATGTATATATACATATTGGCATGATTTTGTTTATGGGGCATGCTGTATGCCAGCTGTTAAACTGAGGAGTAGGCAAAAATGGGGAAAGCCAGTATTATTAACCCAGTTCTTCACCTCTCTGCTGCTTCATTTATTAACTTTCAGCCAGGAAAGATGCTGGCCTAGAAGGCTTAATCAAAATATTTATCCAACAGAGTACACATAGCACAGCCAGGGCTTTAAAATGCAGTCCGCATTTGCATTCATTTGACTCTTTTCTTTCAGCTTTGCCTTTCTGCTTTTAAGCCTACTGTACCCACACTCCGTTAAAAGGGAGATGTGACAACAAATTTGTGGGATTGAAACTGCAACAAACTTTTATTAAATATACTTAAAAGATCTGCAAACAGGCAACATCTACAATGGGAACAAAATTCAACTTTCGGATCTGGGAGTGGGATCCAAATTGGGGATGGGATCCAAATTAGGAGCAGTTTTGGTAGGATCATCATTTTTACCATTGCTAATCTTTCTGGGATGGTAAAATGGGTTTTGCTCCGTTTTTTCAAATTTAGAAGAATTATCTGCCATACAAAGGGATAGTTTTGTGAACAGAGTCAGGCCTGAGGGAAGGATTGACCACAGCAAACCCAAGCTTGAGTCTGGTATCTGCCTGGTTGGAATCTGCACCCTGGTCCCCCAGTGAGACCCAGTGAGATACACCATGGCAAGGCTCCACACTGGCTGACTCCCATCATACCAAACCCAGCGGATCCATTCCATCAACATGGGGCTTGTGGAATGATGAACTGATCCCGGGACCCAATGCCATTCGAAGTCTTGTCCTGCCTGCTGCTGTCAATTAAGATGTGGCCTGATTTTATCCCATGACCATTGTACAGTCTGTTTATTTTGCTGCTTTCATGAGTCACATAATGCACCTGCCTGGGTAATAGAGTCTGTTATTTTTCCCATCTTGAATTCAGCTCTTGACATTTCTGCAATTTATATATCCGCATAAGAGCATAAGATGAACCTGCTGGATCAGGGTACACTGGGACAATAAGATTACACAGCAACATTTTGCAGGGCACCAGCAATTTACTTATCTGTGCTTTAATGAAACATGCAAGCATGATAAATAAGCGAACATCCAGAGTGTTATATTGACCAACACTTCTGTACTGAGCACATTTACCTTCAAGACATTCCCACTGTTTTGAATTAATCAAACTTCGTAGAATGCTAATAAGCACTGTATCAGAAACTATGTACTGTACAAGTGAATCTCTTCTTGTAAATAGCCTCTTTTGAATACTGGACTGCAAGTGTGTTTGCAGTTATATAGAGAGTCAAAGCCAGTATTATGCTATGTTGACCATGCCTTGAAAAGTATGCCACTCCACTCCCAGACTCTAATACCACTTAATTTACAGTTTGCTTCAATTATTTCCTAGTTATTTAAATTATTATCTTTAACATGTTGGAGCATTATTTCTGGCTTCCAACGTCTGGTTGAAGAATTAAACTTCAGTCAAAATAAATGATATTTTCCATATAGCTATGTCAATGAAGGGGTTTAACAAGGCGGACTTAAAATATGATTGTGGGTTCTGACGATTTCTTTCTTGATGGGGAGTTATGAATGTTGTGTTATCATTTCAAAATGTTACTTGTGGGAAGGGAATGCGAAAGCTTGCCAAGAACTACATTATGTCAGCTGCCATACTCTATAAACTTATTACACACACCTTACACAAACAAACTCTGGCGAGCTAATTGTCCAGAACAAAAACACTTGAAGAAGGGGAGGGGGAGATTCAAAATGATTAATTGCATATTTTATAACACTCCACCAATCTATTTCCAATATCGCAATGCCTAGCTGGCTCTTCATAAGGTTCTCTGAACGATTAACATATTTTTGTTAGCTCCAAAGAGACTAATTCTTCTATAAAGTCATGCCATAATGTATGCTTTTTACTAACCACATTGTAAACTATGAGGCAACTTGGCAGAAGAGAGGTATATGTTGTATACAGAGATTATGACAGGTGCAACAGCCAATAAAAGCAAACAAGGATATTTTATGAATTTCTCAATTAAAACAGAAAAGAAAGATTATGCAGTTGCACTAAGCCTAAGCAAGTGCAACTGTAGTGCTCACTTCTTGCTATTCTGATTACTCCTGCCCATTCTTCCCTCCTGTCCCCTGCCGTGACTTTTAGATATATGCACACTGCTGGTGCCATATATAATATATAAATTGTGGTGAGTCTCCAACAATTTTAGGGTTGGATCAGCATCAGGCCTCCTCGCAGTAGAGCCGTTGAAATTGACAGACATGACTAAGTTAGGTCAATTTTAGTGGCTCTAATCTGAGTCAGAGGCATAGGAAGGTCAGGTGGTACCCGGTGCAGAAAATTTCTTGTCAACCCCCCCTACATTGATGCTTTTTTTTTTTGCCTGCAAAAATGGTCAGTTAATATCTTGACCCTGCTCCACTGAATTGAAATTTCAGCCTTCACGACACAGGAAAGCCAAGTAAACAGTTATTTTCGTGGCGGAGGGTCAAGATATTAACTGATATGCATGAAATTTCATATATAGCTATATAATCCCTAGTGTAGTAAGATAAGACCTTTGGAGCAGGCATTTAAAAAAAAAGTTTTAATGAACCGCCCTAGTAGGGCAGTAATTGTTCCTTGATAATTTGTCACCCCCCTCCATGATGGCACCCGGGGTGGACCGCCCCCCGCCCCCTTCCTACACCCCTGCTCTGAGTGTAAGTGGAACACAACTCTTAGTACAGGCATACCTTGTCTTATTGAGCTTTGCTGTATTGTGCATTGCAGATCCTGTGTGTCCCCCCCCCAAAAAAAAACTGAATGATCAGAGGAGCTGCTGCTGCTGAATTGGAGACAAGGCTGCAGGAGCCTGTCCCAGCCATACTCAGATGATGGTTAGCATTTTTTTTAGCAATTAAGTATTTTTTAATTAAAGTATGTACATTGGTTTTTAAAGCAATGTACGTTTACATGCACTGGGAAACAAAAAATATTGTGTGACTTGCTTTCTTGCACTATTCACTTAATTTCAGTGGGCTGGAACCGAACCCACAATATCTCTGAGGTATGCCTGTGTAACTTAGTTGAATACAGCTCTTAGTTCTTTCAATGGCAACCCCACACAGAGCACACTCCATCAATGCAGTGCAGATGTTTACTTTTAAGGCATGTATTACTGTACTCCACCAAAGACCTTCCTCTTTGAACAAGGCTTTCAAGTAGAGATCTCTCCTAGTCTGGATCTGCATTGGGAATTGTCTTTTTTTAGATGTTTGACTCATTCTATTGCTTGTGTGTTTGCTACTCTGGACATTTAATGAAAAGGAATAGCCACAGCTGGTGCACCAGTCTCAGATGGGCTAAGGTAGTCTTGGCTACTGTCACCACCTGAGCATCCAAGTGCAGGGCCAAAGCCAGGAGCATGCACACAGACACACAACTGCAAATACGATTTTAAAATGTGTGTGTTGATTGAGTTTTCAAAAACAACTGCATATAAACAAGACAAGCAATAAAGGAAAAAATAACAACAAATCTATGGAGCACATTATTGCAGTTGGCTCAGCCTATCCTTGGCTCTGGCTCCCCCTACTGTTGGACTCCCTGGCTTCTGCCCTACCAGCCCCAATGGACACCATCTGCTGCCTGGCTGGAATGTATCCTTGATAATGTTTCTTGTCATGGGAGCCAACTCCCAGGGGCCATGGGAACTCCAGCCCCCATAGTAAAATATTTGAGGGAGCTGGGACCCCCACAAAGTTGATGGGCATTCCCATTCAAATGGTGTGTGCGTGTGCACTGCACCATGTGATCAATTATGCAGGGTGGGGCTTACCTGGACTCCCACAATATTTTATTCAAGTTGGCACCAGTGCCTCTTGCTTACCAGGATAGAGAAGAGAGAGAGAGTATGTAAAAACTAGCCTATTATACAAAGGTGAATTTTACATTTGTCGCTCTGTCCACATTTGCCTCTAGTCCTTCCCACCAATGACCTGTGGCCCCTAGGGGGTTGCCAAAAAGGGAATGTGCCCCTCAGGGTGATTGTTGTTGTTGTTGTTGTTGTTGTTGTTGTTGTTGTTCCTAATGTATCTGTGTTTTATGTATTTTGTTTTCTTTCCGCCTTCTCTGGGCAGCTTCCAACAGAATATAAAAATCCAACTAAACATCTGCACCCCTGCCATAGAACCAGGAAAGTCATTGCTAGGCAGAGTGGACAGTTGTTCCATTTGTTGGACTGTAAAGCACTTTCTTATAGCCTTTTATTATGAATTATTGCACAGTCAAATTGCACAGTAGTAGCAGTGCATGTGCAGAGCAGCTGTTTCCTTTTTACAAACCCACAATGGGTTGTGCCTGCACATGTATCCACTGGGTATCTTGTTAGTGCATTTTGCCAGTCGTTTGGGGTTCCTTTTTTCAGTCAGCAGAGTCACCCAGAAAACTCTTCCAGAATCTCCTTTCTCAGTTCAGTTCATCTGTTGGTGAACTCCCATGTGGGAATAAACAGCTCACCCATTTCAGTTCTTCTAAAAGTATTTATTGTAGACTTAATACTGCAGTTTATATAACTTATTACTGGTCTAAGGAAAATAGAACTATATACAGAGAATCATTCTATCTCATGGCTCTTCAACCATCTGGCCGGAATAACAGCCTCCATACCACACAACCAGTCTCTTTCCTCCAGAACCTGCCTTATAAAGAAGCCTGTTGCTAAGGTCAACCCTGTGGCTGGGGAAGACCTGTTGCTAGGGACAAACTTGTTGCTATGGGTAAAACTTTCCAAGGTTCAGTTTAAGTGTCTGTTTTGAGTACACTAACATATCTGTGTGATCAGTTGCAGGTTAATTATTTCTACAGCATCCGCTGCATTTTTCTACAGGTACTAATGCAGCTTGCATGCTCAGTTTAGGATTTGGGGTTGCTTTCTCTAAAACCTAAAATGATATAATTTGAGAAGAATTGAAAATGGGAAGAAACAAAGTAGACCTCTTTAAAACGTTAATGGTAGGAATATTTTTTCAGTATGTTCATAAGAACCTGTATTCCTGCCTGGACCCTAAGATCATATTCAGAAGTCCTTGCCAAATGAGGTGCGGTGGGTGGCTACTGGAGACAGGGCCTTTTCAGTGGTGGTGCCTGCCTGTGGAAAGGTCCTCCCTGAGTGTCCTGCCTGGTGCTTACATGGTAATCTTTTCTGCACCTGATGAAGAGCTTTTGATTTCCCCAGGCTTTATAATTTTAAAAATATATCTGTGTCTTTTAAGGCTTTGGGCACTACTGGGTTTATTCTGATAAATTTAATTTATGTTTATATTGCACTTTTATTTTTATGAGGGGTTTTTTAATATAAAAAATCAATGAAAAATTGTACAGCTTCCAGAGCACTTACTGTTAAATGGGCAGTATAAAATGCTGCAAGTAAATAAATAAAGAGTTCTACTGGATCACACAGGGACGCGGGTGGCGCTGTGGGTTAAACCACAGAGCCTAGGGCTTGCCGATCAGAAGGTCGGCGGTTCGAATCTCCGCGACAGGGTGCGCTCCCGTTGCTCGGTCCCTGTTCCTGCCAACCTAGCAGTTCGAAAGCACGTCAAAGTGCAAGTAGATAAATACTGTAGGTACTGCTGCAGCGGGAAAGTAAACAGTGTTTCTGTGCACTGCTCTGGTTTGCCAGAAGTGGCTTAGTCATGCCTGGCCACATGACCTGGAAGCTGTACGCCGGCTCCCTCGGCCAATAAAGCGAGATGAGCGCCACAACTCCAGAGTCGGTCACGACTGGACCTAATGGTCAGGGGTCCCTTTACCTTTACTGGATCACACCACAGAGACACCTAATCTAGCCTACCATCTTGTTTGACACCGTAATCAACCAGATGCCTCCTATATAGATTCAGGTAGGGCAGGAAGGAAGATACCCTCTTGTTTTGCTCCCCAGCAGCCGGGATGCAGCACACTGTATTCACAAGTGATGATGCCAGTCTTCCTGCTAGAATGAACCTGTTTTTGTAAATGTTCAAAAACCATGCATATAGCTTTGTGGAGCTCTGTACTAAGTTTTTCCATCAGGAGTGGGGAACTTGTGGTCCTTCAGCTGTTGTTCGAGATCAGTTCCCATCAGCCCCAACCAGCACAGCCAATGGTCAGGAATGATGGGAGTTGTAGTCCAACAAATATATGACCACAGTTCCTCATTCATCCCTGTTTTACATGGTGTCAAGGAGTCCTGTCCTTGCTGCTCTCTTCTAGTCAGAGGCTCCACTCTGCTGCTTCCCAAGCTAGCGTGTTTCCCCTGCACATATTGCAATGTTTCTTAAAGGGATATCACCACAGTTAAGTGGTGAGTCTAGATGAAGACCTTCCTGTAGACATCGAGTAAAGAAGGGGGAGGAATACATTAGGCAATGGACGGTCAGAGCCACGTAATGATTCTTGGATTGTAAGTAGCAACATGCTCAGAAGGAAGTAAGATATTGATTTACATTTTTAATAGGCACTTTTTCCAGGTTGAACACACATCCTTAGAAAAACACATCTCAAACAGCTTAGCTGCAGCTGATGCTGCCTATGAATGGTCCTCTCATGTGGTTTCTGAGTAAGTGTATCCTTGGTAGTATATTTGTTCCAGTGGTAAATAAAATCTCAATTCAGCAACCAAGTGGTTTACCAATAGAATAAGTGTGGATATCCAACTTTAAAGTAAAACATTCTTGGTGTTAAAGCATAGCCACATTACAAACCTCGGAAGACTGAAAACCCCAATGATTTTTCCAATTGGAATTCCATCTTAATGTGAAACTCATGGAGTATAAAATAGACTTGATTCTGTGACATCTGAGTCTGAGCGCTGGATGTGAGATGCTTGTGTTTCTGCAAACTAGCGTAAGTTCAAACATCATGAATCTACTCACATCTTCAGTATATCTGTGATTTGTTAACTGTGAATATTAGGTGGAGTCGTGCACATTTTGCGAAGCATAACATATTAAATGGAACCATGCAGTGGAAAAAATAGAATGGCACTTTGATATCCCATTTTGTTCCACCTAGCATTGCAGGCCAACATTCCTCTTCTCTTTCTGTTTATTTCCCATGGAGAAGTACAAGTGGGAGATCTGAAGGAACTGGACTTAGAAGCAACTTGAAGTATGTGCATCTGCAAAAGGGGGCCGGTATATTATATTATGGAGGATCACACTAGTAAATATAGAATAGCTCAGCTATGAGGACAGTAGAAATAGAAGTGGACAAAAACTTATAAAAAGGGGACAAATGCTAGGGATGTGTGACCAGGGTGGTCTTTGAAGTAACCAAATTGCACCATTAACAGGACATGTCAAGGTAAATCAGGGAGGGTCCAACCTTCCAAGTAGCTCTGCCTCCTTGTTTTTCCCATAAAACCAAAAGCACTTCCTCTCCCTGCCCTTTTCTTTTCTGAGAAGCTAAAGCAATATGACTGGAAAAACACCCAGA
Organism: Darevskia mixta; assembly: GCA_034641385.1. Classification (NCBI taxonomy): domain Eukaryota; kingdom Metazoa; phylum Chordata; class Lepidosauria; order Squamata; family Lacertidae; genus Darevskia; species Darevskia mixta. The sequence continues at coordinate 4,526,460 of JAWWNH010000018.1, read as the reverse complement.
GACAGAAGGAGGTATGAAGTAGAAAGTAGTTTGGGAGAGGCGAGATCTTTCTATTTTCCTACTCCAATGGTTTTGAGATAATTTGTAGGAGAACAACAGTGCCTATCTGTCAGGGGGATGCCTCCTCCTTCTAGCCTGGCTTTGAGTGGCTACAGGGAACAGCCCACGATCTTGAAGACCGATTCCTCCTCCCCCTCTGGCAAAAGCAGTGCAGAGGGGGAAGCGGGGGGAGGGCTTCAGTCAGGCTGGCAGAGCCCTCGCAACGTGCAAGGGGAAAGGAAAAAGAGAAGGACACGGTGCTTCCGTTTCCCCCGATGGGCTTCCTGGCGGGAAAATCGCCGTGGCGCACTTCCGGAAACTGAGAGTGATTGACGAGATGTGTTTACGATGTACTCCGCATTGTAAAGTAATTAGCCTAGATTAAAGCTTTATAGCTTGATGGCTCAGAGTCTTCCTTTGAACGGCCAGCCAGAGGGGGCACCCCTCACAGCGTGACACTATCTTTCTTAAATTTGTCAGGCTTCACTCCCTTACAAGGGGTGGGCCCCCTGTCATTTGCACCCAGTTTTGGCAGAAAGAAAAAAGAAGAAGCTCAGGACATTTTCTTTTTAAAAACAGATTAAAAATTCCCTACATGAAAAAAACAACCCTGTACAGTTCTGCCTTAAATTTGGTAGGTCGAAGTCCACTCTGGAGGGACTCCTTTGCCTGCAAATTTCATACACATGTGAAACAAGAAAGCCCACAAACAGAACCAAAGCACAGCACTCTCCACTCCTGCAGTTTCCAGCAACTGGTATTCAGAAGCATACAGCCTCCAACCATGAAGGCAGAGCATAGTCATCATGACTGGTAGTCACTGATAACCGTTACCTCCATGAATTTGCCCAATCCCATTTTAAATGCAAAAATAAATTTATTTTTTTGAAAAGAAAAGGCCATCCATATTGGTGGCAATCACTGCCTCCTGTGAGACAAATCCCATAGTTTAACTGTGTGAAGAAGTACAGCAGGGTTGAGGTGCATTCTCTAATAGGAACCAGCTTGCCAGCACCTGTTTGCTTCAATAGTGGCTTGTTGGGCAGCCAGAGACAAGGAAAATGGGCTAGCATTCCAACACAAGGTTGGACTGAGGACAGTTCCTGCCAATTTAGTTAGCTGTAAAAGCCAGGCAGCTATTTTAATCAAGAGAACAATCCATGAGGTTTCTGCAGGTTTGATATATCAATTACCAATGAATCCCAAGGCTAGCCATAAAGCCTCTTTGCAATTGAATTGTACATTTAAATGGTACTAATGGCAAAGCAGGTCAGTGTGTGTGTGTGTGTGTGTGTGTGTGTGTTGGCAATTCAAGCTACTGAAGCAAAGATTCCAAATGTCCAATCTTCCCAATTAAAAGCATTAGTTTATGCTCGCACTGCACCAATTTTAAGAACCTATGGCTGCTCAGAACAAACTCTTGCACTATACCAGTGATGGCTAACCTTGACACTCCAGATGTTTTGGAACTGCAACTCCCATCATCCCTAGCTAACAGGACCAGTGGTCAGGGATGATGGGAGTTGTAGTCCCAAAACATCTGGAGTGTCAAGGTTAGCCATCACTGCACTATACTATCTAACCAGAAAAGAGCCACTTCATACATTGCTCACTCCATGACATCTGGAGATATTTGGTTGGAAGCCTGCTTTTATGCTTACATGCGCTCTACAAAAATGTGCCTGCTCCAATGGACATCTTTTCTCTGAGACGGATCCATTTCTTATAGTTCTGAATACAAAGAGGCAAATTTGGATGCATGTGTATGATTCCCAAGAAAGTAACTTGAGAAGAAGCCCTCATACGAACTTAAAAAAGGAAAGTAAATGGTGTGTCAGAAAGCAAACCTTTTAACATAAATATAATATCAGTGTGCTTATTTAGAGATGGCAAGAAGGTGGACTTCACATGCCAGAGTGCAAAGCCAGCAAAAGGCAGCTGCAGCTGCTGTTCCTTGGTGAAGACACATGTTATGTAAAATTGCAGATGTGGTTTACCCTTTGCAATGTAAGCAGGATAGGAGCTCATTTCAGAACAAAAGAAACCCAACATTGCATGTGTGAATTAGAAAAAAGGGGATGAGAAGATAATTTGAGTATCTTCTGTAACAAATCAACATATTTTACCTGGGAGTAACCCCGGCTTGACCACAACTGGAGTTACCTCCAGGTAAACATGTATAGGTGTTGCACTGTAAAACCATCATTCCTCCTTCTCTAACACCAACAAATCATGTAGTTGTCTGAAATCAGGCCTTCATAACCTAATGGAAAATTAACACCTAACTACAAATTTGAACACCATATTTGTATGCATTTTTATGCAATGAAGCATTTGACAGGGGTTGCATTCTGGGTCAACACACATGACAGCAGTGGAGTGTACACAGGCCCGCTGCGCCCCATTAAGCCCTGTTCTATCCCCTTTTCCAGGCATTTTCGGGTCACCACAATGTGCATGGTCACAAGCACGGGTCAATTGGACATGCGTAAATTGGCCTGTATACAATATTTTCCTGAATATTATTTCCCCAAAACATTACAACAATAGAAATTCACTCAGTCAACAAACCAAACTGTGGAAGAGCCAGAAGCAATTAATAAGAAAGAACATAGAAACACAATATCCTGTTCACTGTTGTTTTACACTTAATGCATTGTCTGTATTTTTGGTTTGTTGTGAACATGTTTACACAGAGCTATAAAAGTCGGAATTAACAATTTAGTGAAACACAGAGATGAATGTCCTATTGGTTGCAGGTGGGTTAGAGGCAAGCCTTTTGTTTATAATACTATGATTCATCCCGTTCAAAGACACTAAAACCACAAACCCTTGTGTGCAACATTTTAGCATCCTGTATATAATCCCTACAGGAAGAATGGCGACATAGTTTATAAAACCTTTTCTTATTCATCCCTTCTAAACTTCCTGAGTTCTACTTTATTAAAGATTATCAACTTCAAATGAACTATTTTAAGTGACCCTAGACACATTATTCCCTCAAAATGTAAAAGGATGAGGCAAATAATGTTGTCCTCTGACATTTCATAGGGACACTCCTGTGTATAATGACTCTGGTGAAGACTGGAGTGAGTCATGGCCTAATGGACAATGGTAGGTCAGAGGTAGGATGGCCACTGTTACATCATCAAAAAAGAGATGTCTTCAATAGACTGTGTTCATCTGATATGTAATGGGAAGGATTTCCAGAAGCACAAGCAGAGGTGGGGGATTTTCTCAGGACTCTTGAAGGATAAGAAAGAAATAACCATTGGCAATTAGTGGTGAGGGAGAAATGTGATTCAGCACACTTTTAAAGACGAACTTTCCTCATTCACAATTTCCAAAACAACAGTTGAACTGAAACACAGCCAACCTACAAAATTCTCTGAATTTTACAGTGCAGTTCTCCATGCATATACTGGAGTAAAGCGTTGAAAATTTTTTATATATGTATGAAACTAACACGCATCACTTTAGGGGAAATTGTTCCGTAAAAATATGCCTATTGGACAAAATTGCATACAAATGTGTATATTAGGAGAACTTTGCACTAAAATGCTGGCAATTTTTCAAGAGGACTTTTAAAGAAAAAAAAATCACAAAATGATGTGAAAATTGAATTTAAGACTGGAAAAATGAGAACTAGAGACAACCTGAAATTAACAGATTTGCCCATTCCTATGATAGCCCTAGATTCTGAGGCCACCAAGCTGGTATGCAGAGCAACTTTATGTTGCAGGAAGGAGCTGTCTACGTTTCCTGCAGTATTTTTAAATATGGTTCCATGGACAACTGCACTTAAACTGTGTTACTTTTTTGTGTGTGCTTATGACAGCTATTTGTGTGGTATTTTGTTCCCACTTAGTGCTGGAGGCATGCCAAAATTACTGACTTCATTGGTGTGGCATTCAGGAAATGGGAAATGTGAATAATGTGACATAACAAGTGCCGATAAAAAGCTGTTTTCTGTCAGCAATTTCTTATTGCATTAATAAATGAATATGTGATATTAAAGCATTATGCAGAATTTCAGTGTGCTATTATTTTAATCTTTCCTCACCAAAGAAACACACCTTGCAGAGTGATATAGAAGCCACACATTTTGAGTTGTTTTCAACTAACTTTTACTCAGAGAAGACCCACTGAAATGAATGATCATGACTAACTTAAGTCTATTAATTTTAAGGTGTCTATTCTGAGTAAACATTGAAAGTTTTATTCTGTGAACCGCCCTGAGACCTTCAGGTACATGGTGGTATGGTATATAAATTCAAGATAAAATAATAAAATAATAATATAACCTCGTTTCTAACTAATAAGGCAGCTTTGTAAGACCATACAGAAACAATACACATTTGCCACTTTGAACAAATTGACTTCTAGTATGGGGAAACATAGAGCAGTCCAAGTGAATAGGGTTAGGAACAATTCCCTTTGCTGGTGGTTGTTTTTAGACAGGAATGAATGGCACAAATGGACTCATCAGACTCAATGGCAGCTACCTGAGTTTACTGCATGCAAGTGGTATTCCTTTAAAAATCATTGCATGTGTAGCCCTCAGATTTCATCATGCAACTTTGTCTCTAAGAAATATAAACTCTGCATTATGATTGTAATTAGTACGTCATGCTGGGGGGGGGGACACAATTTGTAAAAACCTAAAGAACAAATTTCTAATTAATTGTCATCAGCACAGAGCAGCTTCCTATATTACAGTCTCACTAACTTTAATCTGTGTTGAAAAAGTTGGTATCAACAGTGGAATGCCTTTTAAATGCTAATGATCATGAGTTCCTCTATGACACAAGCACAAATATCAGTCAGATGAGTAGTTTGCTATAGCTTAAGATGCTTGGCTTGCAACATTTGGATAAACAGAAGAAAGGCCTTTTTTTTACTGAGTCTGTATTTTCTATAGATCAAAGCTCATTTGGCCTTTAATAAGGTCCAGTCGAGGAATTAAAGGAAGGCTCAGACTTTATGTGTCAGACTTCCAGAACACAATTAGGAATGAAACAAAAGGAGCTTATATTGCTGCTTGTAGGCTAGAATGTTCTGTTTTACAAGCCAAGATGAAACACATGTCCGATGGTAAAGGCCTTTCGATCAGGATAATCACGAAAAAATGTAAGAGAACCTGACAGAACAAAGTGTTTAATAGTCATGGCTGCAGAAAATGACTAAACATTGATTTTAAATTACAGTAGACCTGACATTTTAACAAGAAAGAAATTAAATTACCTTCACCTCATAGTTTTAAAGAGTTTCCACACTGTAAAGCTACAAATTGTACTAGCCTATGGAAGACTAAGGGGACGCGGGTGGCGCTGTGGGTGAAACCACAGAGCCTTGGGCTTGCCGGTCAGAAGGTTGGCGGTTCGAATCCCTGAGACGGGTGAGCTCCTGTTACTCGGTCCCTGCTCCTGCCAACCTAGCAGTTTGAAAGTACGTCAAAGTTACAAGTAGATAAATAGGTACCGTTCCGGCGGGAAGGTAAACAGCGTTTCCGTGCACTACTCTGGTTCACCAGAAGCAGCTCAGTCATGCTGGCCACATGACCCGGAAGCTGTACGCCGGCTCCCTTGGCCAGTAAAGCAAGATGAGCACCACAACCCCAGAGTCATCCGCGACTGGACCTAATGGTCAGGGGTCCCTTTACCTTTATGGAATAATAGGGTGGAAATAGACCTTGCTAACATTTCAAAGAATTTGTATATTCCAGCTGTGTCTTTGCCGCAGAAGAGCAGCATATATTGTGTATGGTTTACATTCATAGCATTAACAACACATTTGCTTTGAATTCTCAGTTTGCTCAGGTATTAAATATATTTTTTGTACTCTGTCCTTTGGTTTATTTCTGTATTACTGAATTTTGCTTTGGAAATGCAAATATAAATTACTTACAAGTTACAGAGGCTGAAGTTATGAAAACCTGCCCTATTGTGCATTCTATATGATATTGTGATAATATGCTCATGCAGTTTTTCAGGTTACTTTTCAGATTTCCCCCATCTTCTTACACTTCTTACATCTTCAATCTCTACACATAGATAGATAGTTCTCCACTGCCAAGACCATGTACACACTATATTTAAAACACACATATCCCAACAATGCTGGGAGGTACAGTTTATTAAGACTTCTGTGTGTTCTAGCTCTGTGATCTGTAAACTACAGTTCCCAGAATTCTTTGGGTGGCGTGCAAATGTGCTTTAAATGTAGTTTGGCAGCAGCAGTCATAGATAGGCAAATATTTTAAAGTCGGCTCATTCTTTCACAAAGTTCTTTTTCCAAGTATGCTTCAATGTTTAAAATTAACCCTGTCTTATTTAAAATTATGCTGCAGAAGTCAATAAATTGATCATTTTAAACCAAGCCCCAACCAAATATCCAGTAAGCCTTTTCTTTGCATCTATTAAAACGCTATTAAAATATACTGCCAACTAAAATTTATATTAGGCAGAGTTTCCCTGTAACATTTTAAAAATGTTTTTCCTATATATCTGAGACTTTTCTGAACCCATATTGGTAATTTACTTACTACTTTAAATCACTTTAGCCCACACTTTGAGACGATTGGAAATATTTATTAGTATTTTAAGGTTAAGGTGCTTAGTTACATCATTGCAGAGTCAGATTTATAACAGTCAATGAAGTCATCCTTACTGCTTCTCATAACTTTTTTCTTCACTTAATGTGCTAATATCCCATTATTTCTGTTTTCCAATTACACATATAGCTTATGGACCAGTAACCTTTATCTGAAGTACCATATATTTAATTTATAATAACCACAAAAAAATCTTCTGTAATGATCTTGTGATTAATAGGGCAGAATTTAAGATGTATAGACATGAAATGAATTTCAGCTATAGCAGGCTAAGAAATAGCATTAAAAGGGCCAACATTTTGCTAATTGCTCCATAATATTTTTGTAGAAGATAACACTAAATCCAGTGTCTGGCTTTCACATTCATACTAAATGTCATTTTGTAAAAATGCACTTATCTGTAGCAACATCATATTGTTGCAGGATGGTTTTTCTAATGCACATAACTTTGCATTGTCTGGCTACTCTCACAATATGTTATTATTTAAAGGTATCTGTAAAGTAAAGAGGAACCGTGTGAAGTGTGGAATTCATTCATTTTGTCTACTATGATTGAGTATATGTATGACAGCCATATATGTGTATCAACATTTATGAAATGGACTACGGTTAAGTTTTTCCCCAGAGGGGTGGCCATGCCAGTCTGTTGTATCTAAACCAACAAAGAGCCATATGGCACCTTGAAGATTAACAAATGTATTATTGCACAAGCTTCTGTGAACTATAGTCCACTACATCAGATGCATGCAGTGGTATCCTGAGTCACAAATAGAATCCTAGAGCAGGTTAGGAACCCAGTATTAGAACCCAGGACTCCCCATCAGATATCCATGTATCATCTGGCTCGAGCTCCCAACCTTGTGGATTGCATCAAAGGGGTAGTTGCAGCACAGCACCTGACCCTCTTATATTATCCAACTCAACCAGGCATAGGCAAATTCGGCCCTCCAGATGTTTTAGGACTACAATTCCCACCATCCCTGACCACTGGTCCTATTAGCTAGGGATGATGGGGGTTGTAGTCCCAAAACATCTGGAGGGCCGAGTTTGCCTATGCCTGAACTCAACAGTCAACCAATTGCCCCTGTTAGTCTTCTAGCATGTCCCCTGGGTCAGAAGATTCAGTGGGTGGGCCATGGAATGCTTCTTCTGTTTATGCAGTGAAAGATCCCCTTCTAAGCTCCATCCAACTCATTGATAAATCAGGGGACAGGTGGAAAGGTGATTGTGGGCTCCAACAAATTAAAACACAAATATGAACCCCCTGTAAGTTTCTTCGCTTCCAGAACTGTTGCAGTAAACCTTATAGAATCAAATCTCAACTTTCCTACAGCAATACAGGAGCAACCTCTTGCTGCTCTAGTCTTTGGAGTGTTTTAATTGAGAGGTAGACTTGAAATCTTGGACTAAGAAAGTGACATATCCACATTGGAACAGGAAGTGTTTAGAAATTTCAGGATCTCATTAGCATCAGAATCTCATCAAGCATTAACTATCTATTTAAGGCAGTGTACAGTCATAGCAACGAGGCTGGTCTGTGTGAATCTGTGATTTGGGTTTCCTGCACAACACAGATATTTATCAGGCAGGCGCTTTCCGCCCATAGATCATTCTAGAGTTAATAGAATCTGAAGGGTTCCCTCCCAACCCCACACACTGTGTTCTCTCTTTAGTGGATTTTAAAAGACCAAAAGACAAAAGATTATTTATCCTACTCCTTAATTGCATTTATTATACAAATTGCAAGGGATGTCTTAAAGTGAATAGATAATTCATGGCTTAATATCCTGAAAACATAAAAGGGAAAGGATTCAGCCTTAATAATGGGGGGAATGCAGACAAAAGTGAATGTGAAACACATAGCCTCATTACTGAGTGAGAAGCAGAGGCTAATTAGCAACTAATAGCAATTAGCCATATGACCAATGTTTTCGCCCCCTTCAGAGGTATCGCTGAATCATCATATTGTGTGAGCAGGGAACATGTGAACTAGCCCCACCCCTGCCATCACACAAACTGGCTTGCTCCACCCCTGACAAAAATGTCATACCCTCCAACATTCCTCAGATGAAAATAGGGACATTTTCTGACCCCCCTCGACCCTCCATTCCCCTCCCCTCCCCCAGCATTTCCTAACAGAAGGAGAGTGAATTCCTCCACCACTTCACCAATGGGACACAGCACACACCCTCTCCATCCACCATCCTGGAAAAACCCTTAATCCTGATTTGATTTCATTCTATTCTTTGGTAGATTTACAAAAAGAAAAGCACACACCAATAAATAAATATTAGAAAGGGGCAAGAGTAGATGTTGACACACAAATTAAAGACAGCAAAGTTCCTTGCGATGCCCTCTGCTAGCCCTTTCTTCCTGCCCAGAGCAGCTCTGCCCTCTGCCTACCCCTTTAAGCTGGCATGTCATGCAGGGCTGGGTCGCAGTGGTGGCAGCATCTCCTCCTCCTCAATTACTCTCCAGCAGCTTCTACAAGCTGCCCAAGGGAGGAGTCCAGCAGCAGCGGCCATGGAGAGGCAACAGGATGCTCCCTTGCCACCCCCGCTGTCGCTTGGAACAGGCACCGGTTCATCCTCCTCCCTAAGCTTGGCGGCAGCAGCACTGGCAGGGGAAATAGGGACATTCCAGGATCAAATCAGAAGCCGGGATGGCTTTTTGTAAATCTGGGACTGTCCCTGGAAAAGTGGGACACTTGGAGGGTATGTAATGTTCACAAAAGTTATACGGTAGATGCAAGTGCTGGAGGTGGGGCAAGGCAGAGCATGTGATATTGGAAAGGGGACCAGACATTATGGTCCCTATAATTCATCAGTAAGATTTCTGAAGAGGGCTTTAGATGCCAACCAGCATCATAGAATAGATTGGAACCTAGCTGCATGAGATCTTATCCTAGATTTTATTTCAGCACTTCAATGATCTACCAGGTATTTGGGGGAAGACCTCTTAAGAAAAAAGGGAAGAACAATGTGGTATGTGGCACGATAATATCACATGCTGAATTCGGCTCAAGAGCTGCTGTTATTTACATAGAGGTATGGAGGTTCAGTAGAGGCTGAAAAGTAATAAGGGGTTGCTGTATTTTATTAGGAGCCTGCTCAGTCCCTGAAGAAACACCAGTCTCTTCTTTTTTTATATATGCACAGCCCTTTTGAGAATAGCTCAGTTCCTTAGCCTATCGCACACCTTTCACAGTTCCTAAGACTACCATTGCTTCTTGGTATAGTTATACAAACTGCCAACCATACAGAACAAAAAGGAAATATCCCCAAGTATTACTGCAGTCTTTCTCAGAGAAAGACAGGGAGAATAGCAAAGGTCAAGGATGGGTTGGGAAAAATATGACATGGTATGATCAGACTACTGCGGAAAAATGTTGTGCAATGTTTTTAGAGTCATGTTTGCATTACTTTCGGACGTTCCACTGGTTTTCTTTAGTCACTTTATTTTCAATGCTGATTAAGTCTTCCCAGAAGTGACAGTGGTTGGGTGGGTTTTTTTACCCTTCAAATGTATCCGGTTATAACCATTCTTGCCAGTGACCACACTTTCCATTTTGTTTTGGAGGAAAATGAGATTTACGATTAAATTTGGTTTTTCCAAATGCTCATTGTCTGACAGACTGTAAACTGAACAAAATGTGTACTTAAAAGAAGGTGGAAGGAAGAACGTTTTGACGTATTTTTCACTGAAGACCACAGCTTGTTTAGAAGCCCGGTCACATTTCTCCTTTTGGTTGACATTTTTATTTGGATTTATAGTCTATCTTAATGAAAGGGCTTAGCTTGGGTTAACAAAAAATTCCTTCGACCATTTCTGCTCAGAACAACATTGTAAAGTAGTTTGTGGTTATTTCATTATGAGACATACCGGTAGCAACCTGGTTTTCACAATCAAATCTTAGCCTAAGCACAATCCCTGTGCACCAGCACATGTCCTGTCACACCAGCAGGCTGAAGGCCATAAAGTAGGAGGAGATGGTGGAAGAAACCTGTGAACATCAAAATGAGGGTGTAGAATAACCATTCCACAGTTTTTGTGCAGTGTCATAAAACTTGACCCTGATTCCTGTCACATCATTACAGTTCTTCATAAGAATTTGGCTAGTTTAGAAACCAGTGACCAGTAGTTTAAAATGGAATAATGAGCATTCTCATTAAATTACTTGGATACAGGACTTCTACCCCTTTGGTTCCTAAGTTTGCTTTCTGATCTGTCTAAGCGCTAAGACAGCTCACTATGCGCCATTCTGCTAAACCAATAGAGGGGCAGAGCCAATTCTAGTTACTGTGGAGCAGCAGGGCCTCAGTGTCCTCTTTTTAGGCTTCTGGCTGGCCACAATGGGGAACAGGATGGCGAGGATAGACCTTTAGTCTGATTCAGCAAGGCTATTCACAGAAGCTATGTTCACACACTTGGCCAAAGCATTGGACAGAGAAGTCTTCCAAGGAGGTTCACTCACAGGTTCACACACAAATCTGTCAATTCCAGGTTCTCCCCGTTTTCCATTTTTTCCAGTGTTAGGTTCAGTTCTTCACATTTCCACATCTGCATTTTTAAAAAGAAATTCGCCTGGAAATTCATCAGCATTTAGTGTGAATTTCTCTCATATGCCCACTCAGGGACATTTCAGTCCTCAACAAATTGATTGTCTTAACATTTAGGATTGCAGTGCAGATTTTGAAAAGATTATGGACAGGGGAATGTAGTGCTATAATCGAAACATTCGAATAACTACACACACAGCAGTGCAACACAGAAACTAAATACGGTAACACTCTCCAAAAAAGGTGTCTGTTGTGAAATGTTTCAGCTGAGCTGAGCTGAGCTTCTAAGCAAAATTCCAGATATTTCTCAATTGCCTCATTGTGTTTACAGTATTAGAGACCACATCATTCCAGCACCCTTCTGTTGTGGAAGGTAATATAGTAGCATATTTAGTGTATGACAAACTGCAGTTGAGATAAACATCAACTCCTTCCAATGAGAGGAAGGAAATAGGTTTATATGTTTAACTTAGATTGCTTTTAGACAACCTGTTTATTGAGTATTCATCCTGATTTGTTTGCAAAGAGATTAGATGATGTCGGCTGTTTAATGAGCATTCATTCATATTTCTTTGCGGAGAAGTTAGACAATGGGCTTGTCAACATTTGAGCATTATTTAGCTATTAAGCCACTTTACCCCCCCCCCAATTCGAATTAGATCAGAGTAGTCCACACCCACAGGTACTTGAATCTGTATAAGAGGAGAAACTTCAATCTCCCCCATTTATATCAGTTGGCATTCTCTTTTGTGCTTGTCCCCACCTTCTAATTTGTTTATTTTATTATGCCAATTTACCACCAACAGGGCATGCAGAAAGATTGCTGCACACACACTGTTGGGCCATATTAAATTTGCTTGTGCAGATTCCTGGTTTTGTGCAAATCTGAGGGATCAAAAGAAAGACAGGAAACATTACAAGCATAGCCAGAAAAGAAAAGAAAAGAAAAGAAAAGAAAAGAAAAGAAAAGAAAGCACTGGATAAGTTGTGGGCATGGAAGGGGGAATAGCAGAAAGTGACAATTGATCCATGTACCCCAAATCACCAACAAAATTATCTGAAACTCAAGTGGAGAAATTTGGAGCCTGGTTTTCCCCAAATTGCCACCAAATTGGATAAATCTGACTTGTCAGGCAAAGCACTGAGATTTATGTTGTTTGAGGGCAACATTGTGTGGACTACACAAATTAAATGGGGACTCAAAACAGCTGCAAGCACACAGTAAACTCTGGTGTGGACAACCCCATTGTTGCATCAAGCCAGTGTTAACCCACACTTTCCAGTGCATTTTCTTATCACTCTCCTTATCACAAAAAGTACATTCTTTGGGGGAAGAGGGTTTGTTAAAATCAATTTTAATTACACAACCTGAATTTGCTGGTATGTGATTGAATCCCATACAGCAACAGTCTGGAAATGTCCACAGCCTTAAGAATAATAATTGATTTCAGGATACACATTCCTCTGTCAGAAATCATTATTTAGAAATAAGAAGTCTTCTCTCTTCTGGGTTATACATAATAACCAAAAGGAAATGGCCTTTCTTGTTTTCTTGTGGGGAAAGGACATCTTTTTATGATGCTTCAGGTACAACTTGTTCCCTTTTAGAGTGGGAGAGCTTAGCCCCTCTTAGCTTTATGATTTTTTCCCATTTTCATCAATTGGAAGTCTTAAAAAACAAAAACCAGTATCTTCCATTGCATAGCTAGGTTTGCAAAGCAAGCATAATAAGCATAAAACACCCCCACCCCATTCATGCCACTGATTTCCAAGCAGCATAAGGGGAAAACAAACACACGCTCATGGCATGGTAGGATTCTGCTACGTAAAATTGGGTTTAAATTGCTAGCTAAACACCATTGCAAGGATCAAAAGCGGCCTCAACAGTAACAGCAGCTCTGTTATTTTGAAATTTCCTTGCTTGTAAACTTCAGACAAAACCTCTTTTTGTTTATTGATCTGAACATTTTAACAGGAAACAGGAGTTCAGGCACTAAAAAGCAACTTTTTCCTCCCCCAACATAAATTTTGCCATTGTGCGGTGATTGACAGCCATCCCACTGTCTATAAACAATCCACAAACCTCCCAAATTGACCATTCAGACCCTGTGCCCAACATTTAAACACTGAGCAGTTTTGCGCTCAATAAAATTCCTTCTCATTTCACCCTGGGTTGCCATGTCTCTTCAAACACAGACAGAAAAGCAGTGCTCTGTGTCCGACAGATTTTAATTTTCAGTCCTCATCCGTTCGTACAATGTAGACACAGTCAAACAAACCCTACCCACAGCCTAGCAACGTGTGGTTTAAACAGTCTATGTGTATGAGCTGCGGGGATGAAGGCCTGGACCTGTTCACACATGAATAAAGAAGATTAAGATTTCCTTTCAAAGACGTGAAGCTTTTTGACAGCCAGTGTCAACAGTGCTGTCTGCCTCTCAATGTGAAACAGTCTTCTATCACAGGTTCCCACAGGGAGGTCCTGCTTATTAGCATGCTTTACACTTCCATTCCTTGTCAGTGTTTAATTTAAGAATAAGGGTGCAAAGTTTTGCAAACTCTTACTTACCCACAAAGAAAGGATAACTTACTAGAAACACTGAAAGGAAATATCAGCTAATACGAACACCTACCGAGTGTATTCTTAGTAGAGGATAATATGAGGGTAGAGAAAGAGGCAGGAGAATGATGGATACAGCAGTGGTTTCTATTACCTAAACTACACCCGCAACTTTAATGATTAAAGCAAATGTTTTCCTGCAGGGCTGGCTCTGTGAAGCACCAGTGATACAGGCAACCAGACCCTAAACGCAATTGTCTGTGTTTATTAAATGTGGTCAGCACTGCAGACAAGACTGTATATCTTAGTGCATATACTGCTGTGGCACAGCTAGTCCATGACATATACTAACAAAGAAACGGACAGGATCCAACCCCCCTGCCCTCCTCCTTCTCCCATGTAGAGGCACAAGACGCTGCCATGTATACTTAGGAAAATATTCCTTAGTGGTATCAGCCCCTTGTACCACATGGGGTGCTGTTCTGAAGTTTTCTGGACTGGGCGACTTTCAGAGGTCACAAATGACTGCCACTTGAATGGAAGGAGGACCCAAGGAAAGCCCCAAGAATGAGCAGAATATATGACTTATTACAAAACAGGAAAGAAAAACAGATAGGGAAGTTGCTGTGCAAGTAAAAGGTTGACTAGACTGTTCAAACTAGACTGGCAACCTACAGGTTAACATCAGAAGGTGGTAGGGAAAGAAGGATCCTAATACCAAATATGGGGAGGGGAATGCAATAGACGCTGAACAGGCATGTGTGGGGCTAAGTTAGGTTACAGAGATTAGAAAAATAAGCAGCGCTGGCAATGAGCAGCGTGGCCAACTTGCCTGAGGATTAGGGAAACTGAAAGCTTGAAGCAGAGCAGAGAAGAAAAGAAAAGAAGCAGAGCACAGATGTTCCTTCTCCTAGATCTGAGGCGGGAAATGAAACTTCTTTTTCAAGGGAAGAGGCTTGTAGGTTGTCTTTAGGTAGCAGGCCTCCAGGGTGGTGGTCTGTAATGGGAACTGGGGTGTGGAGGTAGTGGAGCCCTACAGGTCCTCTGAACCCTTAAGTCAGGGATGGGCAACCTGTAGACCTCCACATGTTGTTGGACTCCAGCTTTCATCATCTGCAGCCACCCCTGCCTTAAGCAGCAGGAGAGTTCCTGAGATAAGAGACTTGAAGGGGAGGTTGATGAGCCTTTGTCATCCTTTAGGTCACTTAATAAGCCATGTACAAAATTGCATAAACTGAAAGGAGGAGGGGGACACTGGGGGTGATAAGATAGGAAGGGGGAGCCAACCTGACTAGAGCTGGGGCAGTTTGGAGTGGACCAGTTTAGGCATGTAGGGAATCCACAAGAATTTAACACTGATGTTTTGGAAATATAATCATTGAATTTGGTCACCTAGGCAAGTTGTTTAGCTACAACGAAGGGGGAGAAAGGTCCTGTATTGAGGGGGAGGAGTCTACACTTGTGTGCCAAAAAATTGAGGTTTCTTGCCATACATTATGAGATAAGTGCAAAGGGATGTGGTGTGCAGATATCTATTGGAGGTTTCTAACAGAGGCGTAGCCAGCCCAGGTGGTACCCAGGGCGGAATTTTTTTTGTCACCCCCCCCACTTTGCCAGGGCACTGGCAGAGCTGCACCCAGTGGCATAGCAAGTCACCCCCACCCCCAAAAAATGATGGTGCCACTTTGCGAGGTGTGGGGTTTTTGTGTGTGTGTGTCTATTATCTCTTTTTTTTCAATAAAGTTAAAATTTAATTTAAAAATAATAATAAAAAATAAAAAATAAAAAAATAAAGAAGTGTCACCCCCCTCTGATGGTGCCACTTTGTGAGGTGTGGGGGGTTGTGTGTGTGTGTGTGTGTGTGTGTGTGTGTGTCTATTATCTCTTTTTTCCAATAAAGTTAAAAAAAATGTAAAACAAAATTTTTTTTTATTTTTTTTAAAGTGTCACCCCCCTCTGGGGTGGAATCCGGGGCGGCCCGCCCCCATTGCCTCCCCTTGCTACGCCCCTGGTTTCTAAGCTTGTTATGCTCAGGAGTGTTAATATATCTGCTGGTCATTAAAGTTCTCCAGGAATGCCCTTTCTTTCCTTAGGGCTCTATGTGGATCAAACAAGGACGTGCCAGGGATGACTTAATTATGTTAGATGTCAGGTAGAAAGATAAGGGTAGAGGCACATTATGGACCTCTCACACTGGCTTCTATAGCCAATGAGAATCCCTCAGTGATCAATTTAGGTCAGCAAATACAAAACCAGATCTTGGTCCTACGCACCCGAACTTTTGCTTTGCACCCTTTCCCAGGGAACGCGGACATTTATAGAGTCAAGATTCTAACGGTTGTACAGAAACCGTTTCCTTTGCTACCAAGAATTCAGAACCAACCCATTTGCATCTGGAATTCAGGTTTAGGTCTTAGAGGCTAGGTTGAAGATATGATGCCTTGGCAGGGTTGAGCACCGCCATCACCCTTTTAAGGAATGAAGGATAGAATTCATCTTATCGTGAGGATGGGGCAATCTTCCATTGGTATCCCTCATGCATCATCAATAAATATATTTATTTCCAATTTTCAGGAAAGCTTCAATAGCTCAGCTTGAAGTTGTTTTTGTTCCCTTGTGGCGAAAGTGGCCTGCTAACTAACAGAATATTCACTAAACAGGACAAAGGAAAAATTTGAATTATCTATGCTTGGTAGAAGCAAACAAGATAAGGGTGGCTAATTAGGATTACATGGCTCAAAACTGAGAGCTTCAAAGAACTTTAAGTGGAGCTAAATGCTATTGTCTTAGAAATAAAATACCTCAGGGATATGTAATAGATAACTGCCTAATTGAACATACTGAATTGTACAATAGGTGATTTCATAATCTGAGTAGGATCACTGACTGAAATCAATAAAGTAACATTGAAATTTAAAGCTGAAATCCTAAAAGTAAGTTTCACAGGTCTCAACAGACATTTCTTCTGACTAAAGGCGTATATAGGATTGCACTGTAAATTGTAGTGATTAAATTCATGAAAGAAGAAGATTCTGGTTTGTTTTCTGTTCTTCAAATTAAAAGATTAGATTTTTGCAAAATTAGGGGACGATGAGCCATTATTTTTTTCTGTCCAACAAATATGTGATTGTGCAAACTAGAGTTATAATTTATAACATATTTGGTTAAGGTCACAAAGATTCATATTTGCTTAGCAGAAATAAATGTCATCTCGAGTTTTAATCTCCTAATGTTAAGTTTGTCTAGACATCCAGAGAGAAAAAAGTGAGTAAGTCAGAGCAAATAGAGAAATAAACAGAAAGGATGTACAAATACAACAGACATATCTGGATTCTATTCTCTCCAGTGTTATTTATAGGTGTTAATTTCAGGCAGAACATTACATTCTAGCTGTGTTGGTGGCAGGCCTATAAATAAAGTGACATTTAAATCATCAAAGCAAAGTGCAAAGAAAACTGCTACTTTATTATTATTACTATGAGGGGGTAAATGATTGTGTAAATAGCAAAACATTGTCTAGAGGGAAGTACATTCTTAAAAATATATGTGATTTTTATTACTTTCCTTTTAATTGTGTTTTTCAAATCTGGAATTAAATCTGTAGCACACCCTTTTAAAGAAAAATATGACCACACTTGTATCTTCCTGCAGTTTTGGTTTTACATGGCTACATTTGCTAAGTCCAAATCAGAGGAAAAAACCAAAGTACCGGTAATGTTTGGAAATGTTTGACCAAACTGTGAGAGGAGTGCCTGGCGTGCTATGGTCCATGGGGTCACGAAGAGTTGGACACGACTAAACAACAACGTTTGGAAGGCTAGAAATGTTTAACAACAAGAAACAGGTAGAAAGTATATTTTAGGATGACTAGCACATGGTAATTGCAATGTGCTCTACATGGGGCTACCTTTGAAGGTGACACGGAAACTACAATTAATCCAGAATGTGGCTGCTAGACTGGTGACTAAGAGCAACTGCTAGGACCATTCCTAAAAGACCTACATTGGCTTCCAGTACATTTCTGAGCACAATTCAAAGTGTTGGTGCTGGCCTTTAAAGCCCTAAACAGCTTCAGCCCTGTATACCTGAAAAAGCATCTCCACTCCCATTGTTCAGCCTGGACACTGAGGTCCAACTCTGAGGGCATTCTGGTGGTTCCTTCACTGTGAAAAATGAAGTTACATGGAACAAGGCAGAGGGCCTTCTTGGTAGTGGCACCCATCCACCCTCCCATCAGATGTCAAAGAGATAACCAATTATACATCCTTCCATAGACATCTGAAGGCAGCCCTGTATTGGAAATCTTTTAGTGTCAGATGTATTGTATGTTCCTTTATATTCTGTTGGCAGCCGCCCAGAGTGGCTGGGACAACTCAGATGGGTGGGGTACAAGTAATAAATAAATACTATTATGATTATGATCTAGGATCACTACAATTAAAATAACCCCAAATGGTGGCCATTTCATACAATTGCCTACTCAAAAAAGTGTATGTGTGGCAGAACACATACAAGGTGTGGGCATATTATATAATTGCCTGGGAGTCATTTTGGACTCACAGCTGTCCATGGAGGCGCAGGTTAATTCTGTATCCAGGGCAGCTGTCTACCAGCTCCATCTGGTATGCAGGCTGAGACCCTACCTGCCCACGGACTGTCTCGCCAGAGTGGTGCATGCTCTAGTTATCTCCCGCTTGGACTACTGCAATGCGCTCTACGTGGGGCTACCTTTGAAGGTGACCCGGAAACTACAACTAATCCAGAATGCGGCAGCTAGACTGGTGACTGGGAGCGGCCGCCGAGACCACATAACACCGGTCTTGAAAGACCTACACTGACTCCCAGTACGTTTCCGAGCACAATTCAAAGTGTTGGTGCTGACCTTTAAAGCCCTAAATGGCTTCGGTCCAGTATACCTGAAGGAGCGTCTCCACCCCCATCGGTCAGCCCGGACACTGAGGTCCAGTGCCAAGGGCCTTCTGGCGGTTCCCTCGCTGCGTGAAGCCAAGTTACAGGGAACCAGGCAGAGGGCCTTCTCAGTAGTGGCACCCGCCCTGTGGAACGCCCTCCCTTCAGATGTCAAAGAGAACAACAATTACCAGACCTTTAGAAGACATCTGAAGGCAGCCCTGTTTAGGGAGGCTTTTAATGTTTTATAGATCATTGTATTTTAATGCTCTGTTGAAAGCCGCCCAGAGTGGCTGGGGAAACCCAGCCAGATGGGCGGGGTATAAATAATAAATTATTTATTATTATTATTATTGTTATTGTTATTGTTATTACTCCAATTCAACAAAGTGCTCTGTGCCCTATCAAACAGCTAAAAGCCCACTGACAAGCTGTCCCTCCACTTCCATGCACTGGCCTGTGTACGCTGAATAGACTTTGTGGACAGGCTCTACATACACGTAAAGCTTATCTTGCCTGTGTGCTCCATATACTCATTCCTGTGCCATGGAACATACAGTTCCCCAGACAGGCAAATATACAGCCTGCTGTGTACCTCCATGGTGGCTGGGCACAAGGTCTATTCTATGTGCATAGGTCAGAATAAGAGAAGCAGGTGCAAATTGCTCAACATGCATTCTGTAAGCATGACATGTTGCATGAACAGGAGAGAAAACACCACTTTTTCCAGCTAAGGCCTTGTTAAATGTTAAGGTTTTCTTGAGAGAAAAACATTTTGCCAAAGAAAATACTTTTAATGAAGCACTCAGCGTGGAAAGGTAGCGAGGCTTTAAAGGCTGAATCTTCAGAGACCTACAAGTTAGCAAAATGACTCCCATATGTAATCTCTCTGAATTAAAAAGAAAACTGTTCTGACCGCACGAATAACTCTACTTAAATGTGAGCATCACTCAGTTCTGATGGCATAGGCAAAGCTGATCTACTTTTATCTCCCTTCAGACTGTTTCAAGACTGAGATTAGGGATGGGTGGACCCTGTAGTTTCCAATCCCCAAATAATCTGGATCTGCTGCTTTTGCCAGAAACGCACTGCATCTCTGGAAATAGGTGTTTTCATTCTGTATTTTGAGGTCAACAAGTTTTTAGAGGACAGAGAAATTCTTGAGCTTCCCTGCTCACTTTTTCAATACCTGTTCACTACTTGTCTACCTAATAACTTGTTGATTCAGTGCCTTCGTGAGAATGTGATCCTTAAACATCAGCTATCTGGTACTGAATATAACATAAAAGCACTGCTTAGCAAATTGGGTCTGGAACATGTCAATGTCATAAAGCAAATTCAGAATGAGGACATGCTACAGTGATCAACCTTGCCCTCCCTTGTAGAAGTGGACACTCCCAGTACCTTTCAAGATGCCTGTCTGAATAATCGCAGAACAAAATTTGTGCTTTTATTGGATGCTGAAAGTTTTTGCTAAATGTGCCCCGATTTGGCTCAATTCTGGAAATAATCCAGTTGTTCTTTATCATTTCCAAACCGGGAGCCCCTCACTAGGCTCAGGCTACAGCTTCCACTACCAAATCAGAGGTGGTTGGTGGTTGCAGCAATGGTGCGCTGGATTTCCCAATGTCACTACTCTATTATGTCATTTAGCGATGTCTGGCACACCATGAAGTTTCCATCCAAACAGAGAGAGAAGGGCTTATCCATCGTCCATCTGATCAGGAGTGACAACGATGTTGGCAGATTGCATAGGCCTAGGCTGTCAATGTCAGTCATCAATACTCCTTCTCCCACCATGTTGGCACTGGTCCCAGACATGGCAAGCCAAGATAGGCCTATGATGCCATCAGCCTACATCAGTAAACTAGGTCTGAACCAAGGAAACATAAGGAGACATTCTGGACCTTTTCCAGACCATTTCTGTACTTCAAGCACACTCCCTATGAGTTCTTCCAGAGTCTTTATGGGTGGTCTTCAGAATCCCTTGCCAAAATCCTCTCCCCTTTTTTTCTTCCCTTTTTACAAAATCCCTAAGTATGAGTATTTAAACCTACATCCTTAGTAATACAGTGAGAAATCTACATCCAAATTTGAGTATTCATGAGTCTGCCTAGTGTTATAAATGCCACATTCATATGACAAGATTAGGTGGGCACAAATGTTGCAGTTCTTCCAAACGGAAACTTCATTATCATTATTAAATAATCTGATTAACATGCTATGGAAAACAATAGAATATGCACAGGAAAGGATGTACTGGTACTTACAAGTAGCTTTCTAGTTGTGGTTTTGGCTATAAATAGGAATGGGTCAAAATTCAAGATTGATTGGTGGCATGATTTCAAATAATGAAGAATGTCATATAGTGGGGGACTATTGAAACTGGTCTTAAAGTGTTGAGTTTAATTGTAAATGAGTAGGATCTGTTATTTGGTAGCAAACATTTACATTATTATTGTAATTTTATATTGGATATTGGGGTGTATGGGGTGTTAGGGGAGGGGTAGTACCTCTGGTGGTAGACATGTTGTGCTTCTTCTGGGGTAGTTTGTTCACCTTTGGTCCCCATCCTGCACTCAGCTCTCCCCTGCGGCTCCAAGAAGCTGTCAGCATGTGACAGCAGCCAGACCCCTGTAATGGCTTTGACTAGCTGGATAAACCAGGTGAGAGTAGCCAATGGGTCTCAACTCTTGGTGAGTTAGGGACTTCCCCTGCATGCGAAGACAGGCTCCAGTGGATTGAGCAGTGGAATGAGTGGGTCCAAGGAGAAAGAAGGCGGTCTCTGCATGTGCTGTAGAAGAACTTGAGGGACAGATGGGGCCATCAACCTAGGAAGGTAGCCCATCTACAAGAAGGAAAACTCTGCACAGTTCAGAGGTAGGGGGTGCCTGATACAGCAGATCTTTCAGCAAAGCTGATGGAATGAGCCCTGCTTCTGATAGAATGACTGCCCCCAGGTGACACTTGAGGGACAGGAAGCCTGGCTTCCAACCAGAGAATGACTTACCAGGGGACCTGCTTTTACTTTCCATCAAAGCTTTTAGAGAGGGATAGGGAAAATATAAATCAGAACCCGATCTATGCTTTTTTTGTCTTGCAGCAGCAACTTTCAGGGCTTCTGGTTCCAAGAATAGCTTGAGAACCATGACTAGCTGGAGATGGTTCCTGTCCACATCTTGAATCAAGCTCTGCCCTCAGCAGCTCTTCCCTGACTCGCTTGGAATGCTGGTTGGTGGACAAACACAGGAACTGGCAGGCAACCATCACCAGGTGCTACAACACCTGGCTGTGGACTATCCAGTGATGGTTATTGGCTGAGCAATAAGGACTGGAGATTAGAGATTAGCATGCCATGACTCAATGATAAATCAAGACAGAACTTGTGGCTGCTTCTACAGGGTGTGATGACGTTCTTGAAAAGCGGACTGGGTTTTTGTGACCATTACTGTAATTGTTAAATGCTCAGAGTCCTCCATCACTGAGCCCCTGAAAGTTGTTGTAACTCATTCTGAAACCATTCTGTAAGCCTTGATTCATCTTCCAAACCCAGTGTCAAACAGGAAAGCAGAGAGAAATTGTGGGCACATGAACAGGGAGCTTAATTTCTGAACATGATATGTAAGGCTGTACAAAGCCTTTACTGCTTAGATGGTGGGGAAATTGAGGTCTGTGTCTTCTATGCTCTCTAGAGCATGAGTGAAATTGTAAGTGCCTGAACCCCTCTCTTAAATTAAAGGGGTTTTGATCCTAGTATATATACTGTTAGTTCTCCATAACTACATCATGGTTAAGGAATTACCTTCCTTGGAGTCATGCCAAAGCTCAATCATCTTCTACTGGAAACTGTACAAGAACTTTGTGGTATTGAATAGTTTTAGCTATTTATATTTTGGCATTATTATATTCTACCTAAATTAACTGTTCTGTACCCTCTAGGTAGGCTGACCTATATTAAGAAATTTTTCAGATTCCAAATATTCTGACTCCATACCAGAAAACTCCAGAATGTTTAAGATGTGCCTGAGTTATTTTTAAGGCAACTGAGCTGCAATGGAGGAAAGTATGGGCCGGTTTTTAAAACAACTTCCTGACCATTAATGTATGCCGTGTGCTCAAAAGATTGTCCTGCCCCATAAACATGGTGAATTTTGAGCTACAATCCAATACACATTTAAATGTGCAGTTGTATAAACTGAGAATTATACACGCTTATCGGGAAGTAAGTGTGACTGAACTCGGGGTGTTGTTTTTTTAGTAGACTTATGTCCTTGCTCTGTTAGGCCACTTTCTAGTTAAACTGATGAGCCAACAATGTCTCATTTTACAACACTTTACCACTAAGGGGTCTGGAGCTAAACTTGCAGTGTAGTACTATGTGAGACTGAAAGTGACCATGGATGCAGGCAAGAGCTCCAGCAATGTTGATTTCATCATGCTATGAATGCAGTATTCCTTGTACAAGCAAGCATAGTTCCACAAAATTTACATTGCCTAATTTCCTGTAGCAACACTATGATTTCATCAACGCTCTTTTCAAAGTTCCTAAAATGAAAGAGGATTCATAGGCTGGTGACAGAACTTTCACATGAGATGATCCAACACCTGAATCAATGCGTCTGCAAATAGTTAACAACATTCAGTCTGAAGCCTTGTTCCCAGTTTTTAATGTCATGTGTAGCCATTCCAAGGTTCCCTTCGCCTTAATGTGCCTGACTTCAAACATAGCTTACTTTGGCAGCTCTAAAACATCTGCTCAGAATAGTGTGGGAATGCTTTAAACTAAGGTTCCAAAAATTATGTTTAGTTCAGATTTAATAAGGAAATCATTTATGTTGGTGAAATAATACTCAGACATTGGAAACACATTTCATGAAGATCAACAATTACATTATGGAAATTATTTACTTACTGCATTGTCCCCATGTCTGCACAAATATGTTTTATAATAAAGTATAGATTTAGTGCATAATAAATATGCCTAACACAACTGGTTCTGCAATGAACCACTTATTGGCATTTTATAGTAATACACTTGAGAAGTATTAACGAATGGAAATATAAACAACTGTGAATGCTTTGAATTTATTCATGATTTCGAAAGCTTACTGCAGAACTGTAGTGGCATTCTCTACCATTCATTCCATCATTTGGCAACTGGACCCAAACATCTGGATAGTGCCTAGCACTGTGTATGTCCCATGCCAAACCACCAGAGGGCTCAGATCTCTGCTCCATTGAATAAACAAGTTCTCACACCCATAACATGGTAAAGAATTGCTAGACTTAAGATATGCCAGCTTTGGAAGAGTCCCGATTCCATTCCAAAGCTGCTCATAAAACATGTTTGTGCTGTTTTGTTAATATTCCCAAAATAGAATGTGAATGTAACAATTAGAAATGCTGAACTGCAATGTCTTTTTTACTTGTTGAAATAACCCGTTGAGTAAGTTAGCATATGCTGACAGCGCTAAATTAACTAAAATGAGAGATGTTAAACCTGAATTATCTAAAAGCCATTCCCTGACCTCCATGCTATTATCAAAGCTAATCACTGGGGGAAGACAGGAAGATGGTGGTGTGACCTCCTGTTTCATTTTCAATACATCAACAGCTTTAGACACTCTCAAACTCCTGTCATGGCTCTGGAGTCGGATTACTCATCTTCAGGGGCAAAGGGCAAGGACACTGATGCAGAAGTGGAAGGGCATGCAGGGCCACCCAATAAGCACTCTCAGATGAGCCTCTGGGGCCAATGCACACACTGCCATCTTCTGACTCAGAGAGCTCCGCTGCAGAAGACCCAGGAAGACATGAGGCTCGCCTGCTCCATCACAGTCCAGAAGATTATTGGGCCCTTGCCTCTTGCAGCACAGGTGGTTCTAACAATTAGGTGGCTCCTGTTACTACTGCTCAGCTCCTACTTGTTCTTTACTGGAATAACTTCAGTGCTCTGTGTTCCACAGAGAGCAGTTTGAGCCTTTGTCTTAACTCCTGTGTGAACCCTGCCTAAATCTTCTTTGTATCCTGTCTGAGGCTCATCCTGCCTTGTCTTGCTGCACAACTGCCACATTAGGACCTAGTGCTGCAGGGCCTGTAGAAAGAGTTTGCACGGTTTTCGACCGTTCAGGAGCCGGAATGTTCGACTCCCAAGGCGTATGGGAGACAAGGTACAGCTGTATATTGTTCTGTAGAGTTTTCCGTGAGGACCATGACAATTTTCTGCCCCAAGTTTTGTTTGTGAAAGTTATTTTGATGATGCATAGTGACTGGAGAAGTTAATTCACCCACTTCCATTATTTCTTTACTGTAAAACCTGTAGTTAAAAGGACCATGTGATGTACCATGCTCACACCTGCACTGCTGCCACTCAACAACTGCTACATGAAGTGATGACTTGTACATGTGAAACAGTCACCTCACATAAAACACCACCCAGAGAGGTTTTCATATCAGCTGTCCTTTCCTTAGGCACAGAACTTGGTTGTAATCGGTCCCAAGATGCTTTTCTAAAAGACATGTACGCTGTGAAAAGTGATGTTTGCAAGCAACAAGTAGGTGGTACACTCACAATGGACGTCTGAAGCAGATGTTTCTGTTTAAAAGGTCAGCAGGTCTAGAGTCCAATAGTAGAAGTGAATATTTCAACTGTTCTGCACTTGGTTTCCCCACACACCAGCAGGCAGACATCATGTCACACGCTGATTTTTATCACCTCTGTGTGCCTATTCGGTATACTTTAATCATTCACAAGCTTTCTGAGTTTCACCCAGAAAGCTGATGTCATTTTTCCACAGTTTATGGGAGAAAGGCCTGAAATTTCAGACAGCAAAATTATAATGGGTTTATACTTCCCCTGTATCAAGATACAGCAACCCCTTTGAAAAGCTAACACTGTCCCAGTCATTCCTAAATGACCTGCTGCAGCAAACCGTAAAGTGCTTATAATGGGGAGGGCTGGAAGGCTACAGCTGCATGACAATAATGTAACTGCTCAAAATGAAAAAAATGAAAATTGGTGTTACAGTAACAGAATCAGGCCTTTCTCTGGGTGTCCCAGCAGGTGAAGTGACGCCGATAGCTAGTAGAAAAGCTTTTCCATGGTGGCCTTCAGAGAGGCTCAAATGGTATCTACTTGGTTATCATTTTGATACTGAACAAAAAACTTTTTTTTTTTTTTTGCTTTCTCAGCCGTATTACTTCCGTTTTACTATCTCTTAAATTTGTTTTAGTCTGATTTTTTGTTTCTTTTGAGTTTTATGCTGCATCATATCTGTATCATTCTAGTGTCAAATTCCAAAATATACACTAACCCACCTCAGAATGTTTTGTAAGAGTGTAGCCTACAAAAGCTGTACATAAATAACTTTAAAAAAAACACACAAGCAGTAGAGATAGGATTTTTTAAAAAGTACCTTAGAAATTGTCCATGTTCAACAAGTTTGTGTAAATAATTTTGACATTTGAATTGGCACTTCTGAATAGCATCTGGTGATGTGTTTTCCTTTGTGCTGCTGATCAGCTGGCCTGCAACCTTTGGGCTCAACTGTGTCTTTAGCTGATCACACATGTTGTCAGGTGTAGGATACTTGTGGCTTGGATAAAATGGTCCAGCACAGAGCTTTCCAAACTGTCGTGACGTTAGTGTGTCGGCTGCAGTGTGGAGGTGTGTCACACAAGCGCTCGCCGCGCTCCTGCAAAGGGGTTAGTTTAACCTCTGGTTTGCTAGTAAAACTGAATGTCACGAAATGATGCTTGTCCAAAAAGTGTGCCACCAACATTAAAAGTTTGGAAAGCTCTGGCCTAGCAGGACAAATGGCGAAGCCTGGCAGACCTGTGGGTCAGAGGTTCCCCACTTATTGGTGTACTAGGCTACCAAAAATACAAATGCTTTAAATGCAACAGAGCGACGTATAGCAAAAATGTTGCTTACAGTATAGAAATATGCAGTGTCTTGGTTTATTTGTGCTCTTTTGCCTTGTAGTTGGCAATTAGAGTTTTGGTTCCCACATGGTGTTCCCAGCAAAAATCTGGGTAGTTGACGCTAAAGTTTTCTGTTCATGATATATGATATTGAAGAACAAATCAGAAAGAAAAACTACAATGTAGTTTCTACAGTCATTACAGACACAGGAAATATAAATTAATAGCATTTGGCTTCTGTCCTAACAAAACATTTGGCTAAGACAGATAATAACGTTATGAAAGTCAGCGATTTTATTGTAACCAGATCTCCCAACTGCAGAAGAAAGACTCTGTTAAGCTCCAAGACCACAATCCTAAATATATGGCAAATCTTACGATCCCATGGGAGCAAATGAGACTTCACTGGAGTCAGTATTCAAATGAAACTGGATGTGGAAAACAAATACATTGGCTAACCTATGGATTCACTACATGAATCACCTTACTTTGGGTGGCCTTCATTGTCCGTTTCACATGACAATTATGCATATAGTGAACATCTTCGGGCTTAAATTTTGATCTCACCCACTGTCCCTACCCCATCAAAAGTTCAATAGAGCCTGTGAATGCAGATTAGCTCTGTGTAATCAGGAAACCTGCACAAATTTTCATAGGTTCTTTTCAGACCCTCAACTCAACATGCAGAGAGGATAGCAAATGCTTCTCTTTCCACACTTTCAGGGAAAGGGCTATTAAGACTGCCCATGGAAAAGCAGTTTACAGCATCATTGAATCACATAAAATATGATAAAAGCACTCTGAGCAAAACAACAACAAAAGAGTGGAGTAAGCTATTCAAAACAAGCCATCCAGAAACCAGCCTCTCCATTAGAACACAGGTCTGTTATCTATGCAAACCTTTCCTCAATCTGCAGGCCATGGTAAATTTGGGAAGCTTGCTTCAGAGATGCCCAAAAGTCACTATGGATGGCCATAAACACCTTTCCTAGGTACAGAAGAACATTTGAGCTCTTCCCCAAATCTACAGGAGATTTCTTCTTTGGATAACATCTAACTTGGTTACAGCAAATAACAGGTGGGACTCTGCAATAAGGAATTAACTAGTTATCTGTTTAATCTTCCATGCATTTAAGAGAAAATGGTTTATTTTGGCAGACAAAGGAAAATAAAATACTGACACGTAAGTCCACCGCATTAAGGCCACCCAAGATTAGTAATTTTATGCTGGTACTGCATTTTCTATTAATTTAATACTATCTAAGATACAAA
The DNA here is from genome assembly GCA_034641385.1 of Darevskia mixta. Lineage (NCBI taxonomy): Eukaryota > Metazoa > Chordata > Lepidosauria > Squamata > Lacertidae > Darevskia > Darevskia mixta. The sequence continues at coordinate 4,498,586 of JAWWNH010000018.1, read as the reverse complement.
GATGAGTTAAGAAGTGTACAAAATCCTGCAGCAATCCTATTTCAGCATTCTAGATGGTTTAAAGTTAATCATTAAAATCCAATAAAACACATCTGAGACAGAAAATAATCATGATAAGTAATGCTGGCAACATTTCAGAATCTTTTTCTTACAGTCTATTAATAAATAAATTCTAGAGTTTAAAGCTAATGAGTCCTGAATTTCAATAAAACTGTGTGGTCCTATATTGGAAAATCCACGTCTGGCATCCTGACCACGAAGTTTACATAAGCTTTCTGGCAACATCAGTGTAACATCCCTACAATGCTAGTGTGGTTCAACAACTGCTGTATTTGAGATGTTCCATCCCTGCAAATTATTTGCCAATCCAGTAAATCTTAGGACTGAGTTACATATTTCTTGCAGTCCATTACTATTGAATCTGTAAGCAGGAAGGCTCACACAGGTTATAAAACTTAATCCCCTGTTATGGACAAGTGTATTTGACATATGGGGTGCTGCAAAGTTCCATCTTGTCTGTAATGCCCTTCAAACATCTATATCAAACTGATGGGGAAGAGCATGCAGAAATTGGCGCTGCTCCTTCATGACCACCTCCCCTACAGGGAAGCACCTGGTGAAAGAGTAGGAGTCTGCACCTGCAGGACCAAATGCTCTGCTTATCAGTGAATCATGTGCCACCTTCCCTACAGAGAAGAACCCTCACAAAGAAGCAGCAACCTGCACCCCGTAGGATGGAACTGCCTGCTTACCAAGCTGGTAAGCAGAGGGTTCCATCCTGTGTGGTGCTGATCTTCGGTAAGCACCTTCCTTGCAGAGAAGGCCCTTGTGAAGGAACACCACCATGCATGGTGCTGCTCCAGGGGGCAGAGCATTGGGTGGGTGGGCAGGAAATCCCATGCACACCCCACACCCAAGCTCTTATCCCTGCATCCAAAGGCATTCATCCATGCCTTCTCCTTGGAAGGCACAGCTAGTCAAGTAGGTCTCCCTTTCACAGTTTCTCCTTCTTCCCACTGAGAGCCTGTGTTGTGTAGTGGTTAAGAGCGGTAGACTAGTAATCTGGTGAACTGGGTTCGTGTCTCCGCTCCTCCACATGCAGCTGCTATGGGCTAGTCACACTTCTTTTAAGGCTTTCAGCCCCACTCACCTCACAGAGTGTTTGTTGTGGGGGAGGAAGGGAAAGGAGAATGTTACCCGCTTTGAGACTCCTTCGGGTAGTGATAAAGCAGGATATCAAATCCAAACTCTTCTTCTTCTTCTTCCCACCCAAGACCCACCTCTCCTTCCTGCCTGGCACCTCATCCCCTTACCTGACCTCCTGTCAGGTGAGTCACTGCTGCTTCCCAGGAGGAAGAGGGGCACCCCTGAGACAGTTAGCAAGTCAGTGCAGTGCTAACCCCTTTGCCTTCAACCTTGAGTTAATCTAATCTACTCCAACCAAAAGTTTGCTTTAAAAAGTTATCATTTATGGATAGTCCACCACATCATACGGGAATCTATTTCAGTGCTCTGCCAGTGCCCCCCCCCATTCTTTCAGGAGTCACTGTTTGAGACCCTTCTTTCATGCATTGTACAATGAAAACAGTAACGACCCTACTGCTGTTCACGAGCAGTAGACACGTTTGTATACTAAGTGCTGAAAAGAGAAAACACCTCTCCCATCTGCAGCTTCAAGAAGTTAAGTGTCTTGGCAGCTGTCTAGTAAGTCTGGCCCAGTTATAATAACCTGCTGCAAACATGTACTAAGTGGCATGAAAATGACCATTATAGGCCCCGGGGAGCTTGTAAGTTTGCTGATATTCACAGAATTTCCAGTGCATATATTAAATTTCTCCTCCTTGCCTGCTCTCAATATTATAGCCAACCTAAATAAAATAAAATAAAATTCTCAAAACCCTAAAGGGAATTCCCAGCAAGATGAACAATTCCATACACTTCTGTACATATATAACCACTAAGAACTGAAGGTCATCAGATAATGTTGGGCTGCGATGACATGCAACTCAATTACTCTTAAAGCACTGCAAAACTTTGAGAGCAAACTTCTTTATCTCAACTATCATTCAAAGACTTTCCCACAGTTTTCTGCACCGAAAACGAACCATCAGAGAGTTCACAGATGTTTCACAGACATTTAAGTTTATTGCCAAGGTCAGCATTTCTGTTTCACATCACATTGAGGAAGGTGGTGCATATATTGTGTTTCTACATGCTCAAGTGATGCAAGGGACTTATATCAGGAATGGCAGAGTTTGTGAAACTGGTAAGTGTCAAGTCAAAGTTGATCAAAACGGCCTTGCCTGTCTCATAAGAGCAGTGAAGGGAGTGTCAGTTTTTCCCCTGTGACAGAGTCACATTCAGATGTGTCACATTTATGTTGAAAAAATATACTTTTGTGCGATAAGTTTGTAAGATCTGCCAAACTATCTAATTTCTTTCTTATGAATGTCACATGGTGACAACTAAGGATTTGAGCATGCTTGTTACTTAGCTATGCTGGAGGAAAGATAAGATGTTAAAAACCTTCCTAAACCCTCCATGGGCAATTACGAAAGGGGTAGTGAAAAAGATGGGAAGGGAAATTTTATCCAGAGCTTACATCAGGCTTCCTCAAACTTGGCCCTCCAGATGTTTTTGGCCTATAACTCCCATGATCCCTAGCTAGCAGGACCAGTGGTCAGGGATGATGGAAATTGTAGTCTCAAAACATCTGGAGGGCCAAGTTTGAGGAAGCCTACTCCTGCAGAAATAAATTTCTCCTTCAGTGATTTCTGTATTATGCATATAAAACAGGCAGATAGCTATCCTGATGTTAGAATATCAAACAAGAATTCTCTTACCTCCTGCCTCCATTAGTGTTCCTGGGAAAAGTTCTTGTTTCCATCCAATCTTCACAAGGGGAAGATGCTCAAGATGCCAGATCATCTGACAGCATGATTTGGAAGACAGTAATCAAAGCTCTTCTTTATCTAGAAGCTGTTGCAAACTGCAAGTTGGAGTCCATGTAACACCCATCTACTGGGTTCTTTTGGATCCACAGGCTTTCCCAGATTCTCATAATCCAAGTTAGTTGAAATCAGACTGGAGTTAATGGTTCCTCCCATCCCTGCAAATAATTAATTAAGCTGCATTATTGTATTATGTAACACACACACACGAACATGGAGGACAACATACAGGTTGTATTGTCAAGCAGGGAATGGCTAATCTGACAGAATACATTGGAAAGTTTGATATATTGCTAGGAAGCACCAAAAGAGAGTAATGAGACAGTTCATTGCAGCATTGTTATTTTTATTATTCATCAAATTTCTATACCTCCATTTATTCAAGGATCACAGGGTGGTTTACAGTAATAAAAACACAAAAATACACACCATAGTAACAAAAACAATAACCCTGCCACACAAAATTTAAAATGCCATAGGTGTTTTAATTATCCAAATACCTGGGAGAAGAGGAATGTTTTTGTTGGCGCCTAAAGATATGCCCCTTTCCACAGGCGTATAAAGGAGAAAATGATAAGGCAGGTGTTGAATGGCAATGAGATAGCAAAATACAGTCAGTGAAAATTTCAGCTTAGATGTATGTTCAATAAGCATTTTACACAGTAGCAGGTTGGTGGTGATTAAGCACAAAGGAATTTCTTTTGGGTGCAAGTCACCCATATAATTCTTGGGTTTGGCAAAAGTTAGAAATAATGAAGGTTTGACTAAACTGTGCCAAACACGGTAACCTCTGGATTCAGTTTAGGCTAATGAGCCAGGCCAGTTTGGCAGAACTAGCTGAGCGTGGCTGATGATGGCCAGGCATTAGCCCATCAAGGAACCCATTAACAGGGCAGAGAACACAAAGGTTTAGGATTTCAGTCTGGATGATGTAGGCTGGAAGAAATAGTTTTGTAGCAAAATAAACATCTGGGCTGAAAGGAAAAACTCCAGCAGTGGTGAGAAAACAAAGGCTGTTTACTGCTAGCAAAGGGATGCGGGTGGCGCTGTGGGTTAAGCCACAGAGCCTAGGGCTTGCCGATCAGAAGGTCGGTGGTTCGAATCCCCGCGATGGGGTGAGCTCCCGTTGCTCGGTCCCTGCTCCTGCCAACCTAGCAGTTCGAAAGCACGTCAAGTGCAAGTAGATAAATAGGTACCGCTCCGGCGGGAAGGTAAACGGCGTTTCCGTGCGCTGCTCTGGTTTCGCCAGAAACGGCTTAGTCATGCTGGCCACATGACCCGGAAGCTGTACGGCGGCTCCCTCGGCCAATAAAGCGAGATGAGTGCCGCAACCCCAGAGTCGTCCGCGACTGGACCTAATGGTCAGGGCATCTAATGATATACTAAAGTTTGTGTTGTGGTTCTTCGGCAGTAGGGGACTACCACCTTAGCCAGTGTTTGTTGTAGTTTAAAAGGGTGTAGTTTGAGAAGGAAAAGGACAAGGGCTTTCCTGATATCCTGTGTTCAAGGAACCCTGAAAGCCAACTCTGATTGTTATCATGGCTACTAGTAGCTGCTCATAGCCTTATCCTTCATGCCTACTAAAAAAGATGTTGAAGGATTCTGCTTTGGAGCCGAAAATCCCTGAGACAGCCCCAATTCCCCTCACCTCCAAGGTAGAGTATTTGGGTCTTTAATTAGATTTCCTCCAGCCATGATGATGTAATGCAAGCCACAGAATTGTCAGCAATGAAGTGTGCACAGACTGAAAGGCAACAGTGTACATGACATCATTATAATAAATTAACAGCAACATAAACCAAACCATGCCAGTTTCTGAAATGAATGAATGACAGGGCTCTTATTTTTGTAGCTCCCGGACTCATTTCTAATTTACAGCTAATTTTTAAAGATGGTTATTAAACTTCAGCAACATGTCTAGCCATACTTCTAAGCACGTTAGTGCAGACATTTCAAGCAAATTAACTGAACAATTCCAATAACAATTTTAGTGAAGGGATTAAACGTTGCTTTCAGTAATGGAACAGTGCACTGTTTTGTAGCTGCCTGGTGTAACAGGTTTAACAAACAAGAACCCTCAATACTGTGGTACATTTTCAAGGCCGGTCCAACCATTGGGCAGAGACAGAGAGAGGGGGGGGAGGGAGGCCGCCATCTCAGGCAGCTGAATCCGAGTGTCATGAAAGGGCAGTACCATCTATCTTATCTCTCTTGGCCCGCTTTTCAGCAGGCAGTAACAACATTTATTATAGTCAGGGTTTGCAATGCTTCGATAACTTTATATAAGGGCATACTGAAGAAGACTTTCAACTTTTGTGGCTTGCGATGTTTTAGATGGTTCTGCATTTTCAAGATGTCCAGCTTTTGCTTTTTAATGAGTTATATTGTGTGATTTTCGTAAGCCACTTACTTAATACTTTGATATGTAGCTTGCCCACTTCTGAGTATCTGGTTTTTAAAAAACTTTTTAACTTTGAATTTTATTGACACTTTAAATGCATATTTTATGTTCTTTGTACACCACTTAGACTGAGGTTTTATTTACAATTGAGCGGTAAACAAATCCTGCCAAATAAATTCAAAGTGCTGTTAAAGTGCTACCTGCTTTTAGTATCTTACTTATTTATTCATTTTGCAGATTTCTTTTTAAACAAATCACCTTCCATTTTGTTATATGTTTTAATGAAGCTGTGTCTTATAATTCTTAAGTATATAAATATTAATAAATAAACTGACCTGGCATCATTTTAGCTGTTCAGCCCGGACACTGAGATCCAGCTGAGGGCCTTCTGGCGGTTCCCTCACTGCGAGAAGCAAAGCTACAGGGAACCCCAGAGCTACAGGGAACCCCAGAGTGGCTGGGGAGACCCGGCCAGATGGGCGGGGTACAAATAATAAATTATTATTATTATTATTATTATTATTATTATTATTATTATTATTAGGATTGGGTATAGTGAAGTGTAGGTGGGTTCAAGCGCGACCTGAGGCCTAGATTCAGCTCAAAATGACATTGCAGCAACAGGAACAAAACTGGCAAACGGGCACTTGGCCCAGTATATATAACGTAAGCTGGTCCAGGCAAAACACACACCCCGCCTGTGAAAGGTCACCTTAATGCTGCAGTCAAAACAAAATAAAAAAATTCCTTCCAGTAGTACTTTAGAGACCAACTAAGTTTGTTCTTGGTATGAGCTTTCGTGTGCATGCACACTTCTTCAGATACACAAAAAGCTCACACCAAGAACAAACTTAGTTGGTCTCTAAGGTGCTACTGGAATGATTTTTTTAAATTTTGTTTCGACTATGGCAGGCCAACACGGCTACCTACCTGTAACTTAATGCTGCAATTAGTGAATCACAGCACTGGCACTGGGATTGGTTACCTGCCACCTACTAACAAATGTCATTGGAGGGTTTTAGAATGCACTCTGTCCTTTATTATGCAGATGCAGCTCCTGAGCTCCAGGCCTCGACCTGCGTTGAATGCATGCAGCCTAGTTTCAGCCTACCATTGCCTGCATACGTAACATGCAGAAATGCTTTAAACATGACTAAATAAATTATATTGTTGAAATATACAAGTGGGATAAAGGAGTCTAGAAAGTCTACATAGCCTTCAGAAAATCAGAAAATGCTGACAAAATTTGATTTTTGTCATTGTAATAAGGGCATAGGTTTTCTGGCGGACATGATTTAAAAGCCCCCCCCCCCAATGGAATTAATGGTTCTCCGGATTTCATGAACACTGTAACCATCCAGAAGGGAGATCCATGTTCAAATGCAGGCATCTACCTGTAGATTCCCATGTCAGACCAAGTCACAGTACAGAATATTAGAATCACAGAACTGTAGAGTTGGAAGGGACCACGAGGATCGTCTAGTCCAACCCCTGCAATGCAGGAATCTTTTTGCCCAAGACGGGGCTCGAACACACAACTCTGTGATTAAGAGTCCCTTGCTTTTCCAACTGAGCTATCCCCCTGCACATTCCCCATATATTGCATGTATATCCATCTCTAGGTGACGGGCTGAACGTGGAACGATATATGTGGATCAAGTTCTGCACTTGCTGTTGGAACTGAATCCACGTTAGCATTGTATGCTGTGGAAAGAGCTAGTGTTGTGTAGTGGTTAGAGAGTCTGTCTAGAGTTCAAATCCCCATTCAGACATGAAGCTCGCTTGTGTGATCTTGGGCATAATAATAATAATAATTATTAATATTAACATTAATAATAATAATAATAATAATAATAATAATAATAATAATTTATTTATATCCCGCCCATGTGGCTGGGTTTCCCCAGCCACTCTGGGCGGCTTTCAACAGTACATTAAAATACAACAATCTATTAAACATTAAAAGCCTCCCTAAACAGGGCTGCCTTCAGATGTCTTCTAAAGGTCTGGTAGTTGTTGTTCTCTTTGGTATGTTGTTCTCTTTGGCCTCTCCTGGTATGCCCCGCGGAGGACCCTAAGGTCCACAAATAATAACACGCTGGAGGTCCCAACCCATAAGGTGGCTAGACTGGCCTCAACCAGGGCCAGAGCCTTTTCAATTTCAGCCCCAATTTGGTGGAACGCACTGTCTCCAGAGACCAGAGCCCTGCGGGATTTGACAGCTTTCCGCAGGGCCTGCAAGACGGAGCTGTTCCGCCTAGCTTTTGAGCCCGATTCAGCATTCTGACCCTGTGTTATAATATAACATTGTATCATAAGATTCTCCCCTATGTGATATAAATTCATGGGCTGTTGCATTAAGGCGGTTTTTTAAATCTTTTAAATCTTTTAATCTGTATTCTAATTAATTGTTTTTTTCTTTTGTGTTTCATGTTTTGTTGTGATTGGTGGTGTGAGCCGCCCTGAGCCCGGCTTTGCCGGGGAGGGCGGGGTACAAATAAAAATTATTATTATTATTATTATTATTATTATTATTATTATTATTATTGACATCTGAAGGGAGGGCGTTCCACAGGGCGGGTGCCACTACCGAGAAGGCCCTCTGCCTGGTTCCCTGTAACTTGGCTTCTTGTAGTGAGGGAACAACCAGAAGGCCCTCGGCACTGGACCTCAGTGTCCGGGCTAAACGATGGGGGTGGAGACGCTCCTTCAGGTATACTGGACCGAAGCCATTTAGGGTTTTAAAGGTCAGCACCAACACTTTGAATTGTGCTCGGAAACGTACTGGGAGCCAGTGTAGGTCTTTCAAGGCCGGGGTTATGTGGTCTCGGCGGCCGCTCCCAGTCACCAGTCTAGCTGCCGCATTCTGGATTAGTTGTAGTTTCCGGGTCACCTTCAAAGGTAGCCCCACGTAGAGCGGATTGCAGTAATCCAAGCGAGAGATAACTAGAGCATGCACCACTCTGGCGAGACAGTCCGCGGGCAGGTAGGGTCTCAGCCTGCGTACCAGATGGAGCTGGTAGACCGCTGCCCTGGATACAGAATTAATCTGCGCCTCCATGGACAGCTGTGAGTCCAGAAGAGTCTGTTGCATAAGGTCCATGGCCCATCTAGTCCAGCATCCTGTTCTCACAATGGTCCATCAGAAGCCTATGGGAAACTCACAAGCAGAACCCAAGCACAAACTCACTCTTCCATCCTGTGGTTTCCCTTAAGTGGCATTCAGAAGCATTGGAGCTTCTGAATGTGAAGGCACAGCATAGCCATCCTGGCTGGCATTATGCTGCATGAATTTGTCTACCCCTTTTTTTGAAGCCATCCAAGTTGGTGACCCTCACTGCCTCCTTTTATTCCTTTTCTCAGTCTAACCCACCTCAAGAGGTTTGTTGTGAAGATAAAATGGTTGGAGGGAGAACCGTGTTAATATTTCACAGGTAGAAAATTATATGTTAGACGTTGCAGAAGCAAAATAGTAAAGTTATTAGTTAAGCCTGTTGATTACAGCTCCCCTTCTCTCCAGGCCAAGCCTAGTCAACCAAGAGGAATAACATTTTGTTTTAAGATGCCAAGTGCCAACAAGTTTCTCTACTTACTTCTTTATAACTTTATGAATATCACAGTTTAATTACTTAGTGCTCTTGCCAAGTTTTCCCTCCCTGTGTCAGTTTGCAAAACAACAAAACGGGGGGGGGGGAAATGGGATGGTTTGCGAAATGCAGCTACTGTCTGTTCTATATTTTTAAGTAAACTTGTGCCAAAAAAAGAAACTCAAGCAGAGCCAGAAAGTCTGTATGAAATCATTTATTACCCTGCAAAATATGTACTGAAGAGAAATTAAGTCCTGAACTTTCACTAATCTGTAATGTGGCTCCCTACATGAACAAATTTATTGTTCATGGGCCAGCACTCAAAATGTAATTAATTCCAATTTATAAAATATGCTTTGATCATAATTATTACATATATTAATGCATCATAATAATTTCTTTAGGGAAGTAAGTCATCCACCCCTTCTTTTTCTTCCTAAGTGAGGTTTTAGGTGGGCAGGTTGTTGGAGGGGGGTGGGCGTTGGAGGGAATCAGGTAGCGTCCAAGTTAGGATGGTGTGACTTTGCAAGTGTGAACATGGAAGGCCATAAATCTTCAGCAGCTCAGATCAGGCATTCCCTGCCTTTACCACTGATGAAATTCAGATCTCCAAGAGGTTAAAGCCAGAAAGCCTGGTTTCAATCCACCATTATAAGGCAGGAAAAACGTGGATCACACTAAAGATGATGAGATCAGCCTTCTAAATGCTTTCATGTACTGCACAACATTAAGTATTCTAACTATTGTGGTTTTTAAAGATATAAATTCAATGTGTCTGCCTTGGCTTTGAAAGTAACATAGGAGCTTGTTGCAGTTCTGGCGGGTGGAGACAAAATGCTAACACAGCAGCAGAAGAGGGAAAAAACCACACACACACACACACACACACACACACACTACAGCCTGATCCTAGCCATACTTGGTCAGAGAGAAATCCAACTGAGTTCAATAGAGCTTACTTCTTTGGGGTGCAATGCTCTACTGATATGCTTTGGTGGAAGACCCACTGTATTGGTGGAATGTCAGGTATGCTGCTGCCATGACAGATAGACTGGTAAAATATTCTGGCAGCACAGCTGTTCTGCCAGTGAAGGCATGCCAGGGGATTGGCTGCCACAGGGCAGAATCAAGGATGGGACATGAGCAACACACCAATGCTATATCATATGATCCCCTTAAATCCACAGCTGTGCCCACATTAGAGGCACAACTTTACATCAATGGAACAATTTTACCTCCCACTGGCTTCCATGAGTAGAGGGGAAATCAAAAAATAACCACCCTCACATTAACGGTCAACCCTATGTCACCAGGGCAGAGCATGGGATATGGTGTAACTCAGCACCCAATCACAGCACACCACTGCTAGTATGTAAACCACATAGAGAGAGACCAGACATTTGATGAGAGAGCCCGCAGCATGAGGCTGTAACTTCCTTGACTCTTGACATTCAGCCTTAGATCTCACAAGGACTGAAATGGAGAAAGTGTACTTTGCACACAACAGCCTGTTCTGAGAATGCACACGGGGACTTGAGCCTTGCTAACTGTTCTCTGCCTAGAACAGGCATGGCCAAACTTGGCCTTCCAGCTGTTTTGGGACGACATCATCCCTAGCTAACAGGACCAGTGGTCAGGGATGATGGGAATTGTAGTCCCAAAACAGCTGGAGGGCCAAGTTTGGCCATGCCTGGCCTAGAACATCACTGCGGAACTCCAAACACAAATCTGTAGCTCCAAACTCTTCCTCGTCCTCCTGGAAGAGCTCCCAGCTCCATTCCTTCCCCATTGCAGGCACCCAGAAAGGTTCCCAGTAGAAATGGGAACCTGGGCTTGTCTGAGCTGTATATCACTGCCCCATCCTTGCCTGCAACAGCTGGGAGCAAGGTTCTGCACACTGAGAGTGCACTCATCTTCACATGCAGGTAAGCTGTGTAGTAAGGGGGTATAAGATTGCAGCCCATTTAACATAAAAATTAAAAATTAGTAATATATGACACATTTAAAAAGTTCATATAAAAGTAGTTTATATTACCATAAAGGCAGTTCAAATTGCCATCAAGTTGCAAGTATGACTGATGGCAAACTTTTCAGCACCCGCTAAAAAAAATAATGGCTTCTTCACTTGGGTCTTTGGTAGAAACAATTCATTAAGTATTGTTGTTTGGTCACTCGCTGTACTGTAGTTTGTGTGATACTTCCATTAATGTTTACATTTGCTGTTTTAAATTTTACTGTTTTGATGCCTGTAAACCACTCTGGGACGATACCAAATGAAAAGTAGGTTAGAAATTGGATTAATGAATACATAAATAAATACAGGAAATAATGCATTCCAAATTCCCAGTTCCATGCTGTCGATTCCTCCTTGGCATTTCACACAACTAAGGTGAATTCCTACAACCTTGGCTTTAACTCACTTATTTCAATGCTGGTCTCAAAAAGTAGGTGGTGCTCTCTAAAATTCATTTAAAATAGGCAGTGTTCACTTTTGAAAAAAGAGACAGGGAACAACCACAGACCTGTTGAGCTAATCTTTCCTTTAACTATGAGACTTTGAATCTAACAAAGAAATTTTGCATCTAATTGGGTGGGAAATCAAATGGGAATATACGGTATGCCTTTGCTTCTGTCTTGACAAGAGAAGAATCAATTTTGAGGGTGTGCATAAGTTGTATAGAATAGTTTGGAACAATTAACACTGCCTGACTTCACATGTTCCATTGACAGTGCTTAAAACCAAGGAGCCAGACTTTATAATCTGTTTGCTGAACAGATGAGAGTATAATGTCGGTATCATTTTAATTACTATAAAGACAAGAATTAACTGGAAAGTGTTAAAAAGCCATGTCTGACTGTGACGATAGCATATGTTAATGCCTTTTCATTTTGGAAGGTGGGGGGTCTCTACAATATTTTCTGTATTCAGATAGAATGTGTCCTTTTTTCAAGCTATCTGAAGGGTATTTCAAATTCTGGATTCTGCTTGAAATCTATTCCTGCTCCAGCCACCTGTGGTTCTGTCATTTGTTCTACCGAGAAAAAGCAGGAGGCCCTAAGTGACCTGATCAAGGTATAAACTGACGGATATATTTAATTCTGACATGTTGGGGACTATTGGAATTTATCTCAAACTTTACCTGGGCCATGTTTAAGCCTTTGGGGCCAATAAACATTAAAGCTATCCTCAAAAGCAATGGCTTATCTGCTTGGCTTTGAGATTTATGTAGGCAGTGGCTTGGTACTTGAATCATGAGATATAAAAATTTGGTTTTCTATTTTTATTGGATAAGATTACTTTCTTGAAGAAAGACAAAATAGAGGGTGACCTCAGAAACGTCTACTAAAGTTGAAGAAAAACATACAGCATACAGAAATCCCTTGATTTTTTAAGTGCCTGAAAAATATTTTACTTGCATATCTTCAAGTACTGTTCACACACACACACAATGTTTGCTATATAGAGTTCTGTACATAGACAAGTATTAATATGAACCTGCGGACATGTACAGCAGAGGGGTAGGAACTACAACTCTCATCAACCCTGACCAAGACCTGTAGTTTCTGTGCCACTTCCAAAGGCAGCTTTATGTACAGGAACTTACCAGCGCACAAACAAATGAAGCCAAGTTATCCCCATCCAGATGTCAAAGTGGCAGGACACCAAGGGAAGGGAAGAGGATTCTGGTGAGGGGTATACTGGGACAAGCTGAAAATGAAGGAGAGGTTGGGGACTCAGGAGGTACTCACATCAGAGAACGTCAATGGGGCAGCTGATGTTTCACAGGAGCCAGAAGTGGACCCATCGCCAGAACCAGAGGTGCCCCAGTCTCCACAAACACAGCAAGCTCCAAGGCATCAGCAACAGCCTGAAGAGGCTGAGGCAGGCAAAAGAACACAGCCCAGCTTACTAGTTGACCAGGTGGAGATCATGGGACTCGTTAGGAGGAGGTTTGTGGCCACTCAGCTTGATTAAACTCAGGGCAGGTGAGGGTCACATGATTTGTTAAGTGGAGAGACACAGCTACTCAGCTGAAGCAAGCTCAGGTGTGTTAAACAAGATTGGGAGGGGGGAAAGGGAAGCAAGGCAGAGACTCTGTGTCTGCTCAGCTTTCACTATTGATTGACCACAGTTTGGCTATTTCAGGAACTCCACTGGACTACAATTTTGGAACTGACCCTAGAATTCCAACCTTCTGCAGAGGTTGGAATCTGGCCTTACAGTTTGACTTCAACCCTTTCTCATTGCATTGGACTTGACCTGTAATTGACCATTAGACTGTGTGAGTTTTCTCTAGTGTTGCCCTTGGGGCTGTGTGCACAATGAGAACTTACCTCAGAGTCTGCTGGGGTTGAGGACACCTGATGAGCTACCAGATGAAAGTAACAGAAGGCACCTCATGCCATGGATGTAATTTGTGACTCCACTGACCATTAGGAATTCAAGAGTACCCCCAAGATTCGTACCTGTCCCTTCATGGAATGTGTAAATTCATCCAGAACAAGGTGCTTTCCTTTCACCTGCACAGAGGAACCACCCACTACAATTGTCCAAGTCTTACCTACATTGAGCTATGGTTTGCTGGCTCTAATCAAGTCCATTGATGAGGCCAGTCGTATGAAATTCAATAGCACATGTTTTGGTAAAGAAGAGGCAAAGCTGAGGCTTATGTGTGCCTTTATTTTATTTCAAGCTGAAAAAGGATCCCTACCCCAATCCACAGGATCCCTCGTTCACCTAATGTAGTCCCTGGTGGGTCCATTGACCACAATGAGAGGTGAAAATCTCTACCCCACAGGAAAAACCTTGCCTCCATTTCTCATCCTGACTGCAGTATGCCAGCAGAGCTTTGATGTCAGGAATGGAGTCAGATGCAGATCAGTACTAAAGTAGTAAGTCACCGATGCCAGTGAAGTTAACTCTTTATTCAAATAAACCAAAATACGGTTCAGGCATAGTGGTCTCAGCAAGCCTTTCTGGTAGGTTGATGACATAGTTGTGAGGACTAAAGATCCCTGCCTTCTCATCCCTAAGGATCCTCCTCTCCTGGCTTTCTCCCATGCAGTCTCAAAACTACATCTGAGCACAACCAACCTCTGTTCTGCTCTTTCCATTCCTCTGTGTGTTCTTAGAGACTGGGGAGGAGGAGAGTTGGTTGCAGCAGGAGGGGGGTTCTTCAGCAGCCTGTCTCCACTCTGGTCTTGGTCACCCTCCCCTCCAGCCTCTGCTTCAGCCTCAGAGTCAATCTAAACTGCTCTCTGCCACAGCCTCTTCCTGTTCACTAAACCTTGTCACCTCCTGCTGCTCACACCACCTCTTCCCAGTCTGCTGCTTCTCCCTCTGACCACTCATCACCATCCCACCACCAGTCCCTCAGCTGGTGCCTTCCACCACTCCTCTGCATCCAGCCAGGCCATTTGGATGAGGTGGTTGCTCTGTTATGGAATCTCCCTACCATCACCACAGAGTTGCTCTCTAACAGAGCCAGCACAGTGCAAGTTATACTGGATGTTGGCCTGCTTTAGCCCTATAATAAAATTAAACAATTAAAATGCTTTAGTAATATTTTACGAAGAGGCTTTTAAACAAGATTTTCTTCATGCTACCAGCCAAAGCATGTTTCAAGCAACACGGGGGTCAAAAGAAGGCTCCATCTCTTATAAGTCAATATCACGCAATGAGGTTTGAGAACGCAGAGCTCTGTCCTAAAGGACTCCAGAATGATTTAATTATCAGTCCTTTTCATGATCCATCAATATGCCATGCTGCAGCATCGTCGGTCTTAGTGAAGCCCCCTGGGAACAAGGTTTACCACTCCGTGTGTGACTGCCATGGATTTTGAACAAAGTAGGGGGTGAGAAGTGCCATATGGTGAATATTAAATGGAGGTTTCTGGGCCATAAATCAAATACAGTGTTTGTTGTCATCGCTAGAGTTATGCAATGGCTTTTTGCAAGGGTCAGAGGCTGCTGCTTGTGTTGTTTCTCCACTGGCCTGAATCACTAGCTCATTTCTCAGCCTCTCATACAAAAATGCAAAGGGGGGAAAAATCAATGGTAGAGAATGCCAGATGAATGATTTTATCATGCTACTTGTCTGCAAAATCCAATGTCATCCCATATGGACCCTTTCAAGATTTCTTTCAAAAGCCTTAGGATTGGCCAAAAATTCCAGATAAAGTATTTACTCGGCAGAGAAATCTGTTTATTTCAATTAAAGTTCTTGCATGAACACTACTGAATTGCATAAGGCCATCCTCATCAGAAATGCATGGTTCGTCCCTCAGATCTGCTGCTTGCCCCCAACTCCATGTATGTCCATGATGGGGGGCATTTGGGCTCTGTGGGCAAGATCCTTATCAGGCCACAAATGAAACTGCACCAGTGGACAGGCCTTGCTCCAGGAAATTCAAAATGAATAATCTACATATATTTATCCGCCTATTAAATATATACACATGCACGTACACACACTAAACATTTGCCATCATCTGTGAACCACTTACTTGGAAGTCAATTGTATTCTTTCAGAATAAACAGCCTGTGAACTGCAAGTCAGTATAATCTTATAAACTGAGCATACATATTATTGTCTCTTAGCAGGGTGAAGTATTTGCAGTGTCCATCTTTTCTTGATTATTATTTTTTTAATGATGATGTGATGGGAATTCTTTTTCTCTCTTTTCTACAGTTATCCCTCAATTATTTCTCCCACACAGAGCAGCTAATGGCTGAATCCTTCCGGTATAGATTTTATGGCATCACCTTTGAGATCCTTTGGGGGCTTAAAAGTCTTGGTACACAATGGATTTAGAGGAACTGTTTGCAACAGGAACTCATCAGGTCTACCACAAAAACCTCATTACTTGAAAGCTTTCAAAAGGGTGACACATCTTGTAATAAAATGTGGAAATGAGCTACCTTTGCATGAACCTGCCAAAAAGCAATTACATGCTTGCATTACCACAATTAAGCATTTATCTTATCCTCTAATTGCAGATAAATGCTCCAAACCAAACCCATGACCAAAAAATGGGAAGGAAATGTTCTAAAATATGAGGTGTGCTAGTGGTTCCGATCTTCTGTGATTTGCTTGGATATTTGGTATTAGTTATGTACATGAATAATTTAGTGGTTCAAGAATAGATCAGATATTTAAGCAAAGACATATTTTTGGATCTGGGGGTCAACTCATCCAGCTCAACCATTAGGAAATAGTGAAGATCTGCCCACCCACTAAAAGGCATATTGCCTCAAACACACAAAAAAGTATTTGGAACAGCACTCAGTAATTAACTAAGTTAATTACTTTATTAACTTACTCTCCACTATATTGAGTGCTTCCCCCCAATTAATATTTGTTATCACTTTGTGTTACAATGCACACGGAGGGTAGTCATGTGTGTTTACCCAATGTACGTTGAGCTGCCTTCCATGAGATACCCTGAGAAAACTTGGTTTTTATTTGTGATGTATGTGGCAGTGAAGGAATGCACCACATATGGAGTTGTCTTCTTTGCCCTGTGATGGGAGTCCACACTTTTAAAGTTTCACATGTGATTCCACAAAAAGCACTTGTTTACACAAGCTGCTTCTGTGCTTGACTTTAACACATTGACTAATCAGGGGAATAGGGTTGCCACATGTCTCATGGATCATAATTCAGTCATTAGCATCCCTACTGAGGGGTCTGTGGAGCTTTATGACAGGATATAAAGCCCTCCCCAAAATAGAGGAACACTAGTATCTATCTATCCATCCATCCATCCATCCATCATCTATTATTATTATTATTATTATTATTATTATTATTATTATTATTATTATTATTATTATTATTAAAATTTGTATTCCACCCTATACCCGTAGATCTTAGGGCAGTTCACAACAATTAGATCCCTGCTGGATCAGACAAAACAACCATCTAGTCTATCATCCTGTTCTTACCATGGCCAACCAACTGCATTTCCCACTTATGGTCCACAGAAACTGGTATCCAGAAGCATATTACAGGTAGATTGCAACTACATTACAATGCTTACGTTTGCTTTAACTGTCTTTGAATAAACAAAATAATAATAATTTATTATTTATACCCCACCCATCTGGCTGGGTTTCCTCAGCCACTCTGGACGGCTCCCAACAGAATATTAAAAACACAATAAAACATCAAACATTAAAAACTTCCCTAAACAGGGCTGCCTTCAGATGTCTTCTAAAAGTCGTGTAGTTGTTTATTTCCTTGACATCTGATGGGAGGGCGTTCCACAAGGCGGGCGCCACTACCGAGAAGGCGCTCTGCCTGGTTTCCTGTACCCTCACTTTAGGGAACCGCAGTGAGAGAACCGCCAGAAGGCCCTCAGAGCTGGACCTCAGATCACCGGGGGTGGAGACGCTCCTTCAGGTATACTGGAAGAGGAATACCGGTATATTTGGAGTTTTAAATTGTTGTAACCCGCCCTAGGACCCGATGAAAGGCAGGAATTTAATTAATTAATTAGTTGTTGTTGTTGTGCTGGAAACTGATAGACAGGGTGAACTTATTTTTCTATCATTTAACACACCCGTCCCTTTAACCTGGGCTGTATAACAGAAGGAAAGAACGTGGCCTTAAAGGAGCTGTGTGAAATGGCCCAAGGTATGCAAAGCTTTCCCCAAATGGATAGTAATTGTTCCTTCAACCTCTCAAGGCCGGAAAGATATAGGGTGGTATCCAATTAATATACCTACCATAGTTATGTTTGTGAATTTTAATGGGTCTACCGTAATAGAATATACTGTTCTATTATTAAGTATAGCTCCACATGTATTTTTTTAAAAAGCAGGACAAGAGACAATGCCTCGCTGCTTTACCACTTAATGAAAAAAACACATGATATATGGACCTTAGTTCTTGCTATAATCTGCTTTGGGAAGGAAAATTACATCACCCTCCGAATAACCCTAAACCGTGAATAGGAAATTATGGCTGAGACTGATGCTAATATATTTCCCAAAGTACTTATATGTTCAGATGCTCCAGGCAATTCCCTCAGCTGTTTTCAACAACAAGACAAGGGTAAGGGAAGGGGATTTAAATTAGATGAGCTGTTTGTCCAGCTGCACTCCTATCGCAGATAACCATGCTCTGGACACTATAAAGCGGCGTCACTAAAGGGAATAGCAACAAGGAAGGGCTCTGGAATTTGAGCAAAGGGCCTATACCTGTTAAAACTGAAATTGTGAGCACTTAGGTGTTGGATTACACACATCAACAGGAAGAGAATGATGACTGCAGGCACTTTGGAAGAGATCTGGCGTGTGTATACCAGGCCCCGAGGAGCATTCTTTGGCAACGTTTTGAAATTAACTCATGAATTCCTCATGTACTCTAGATGCAGTTGTGATGACTGAAGGGAAGAGACATGATAAGACATTTACCTTATCCATCATTCCTTCTAATATGTGATAGGTACACATTTTAAAATAAGCATCCTAGAAACTAGAGGAAATTATCACCGGCTGTCATTCAGGGTGATTAGGAATGTCATCCTTTTCCATTATAACCTGCAAGGGTGACTTGACATACACAATGTCTTCCTTTTCCTTAATGGTAAGGCTGAGTGACATATGGGCCGTATGTGGTTTCAGAAGTATTTTGTGTAGTCATTGACCTTCTCTTAGGATCATTGTTTTCGTGTTTCTAGCCCCTGTGGTTGCAGAAATCCATTTACCTGAGAATCAAAAACAAACAAGCAAATAGAAAGGTGGCCAAATTCAAAGTGTCCTTGAAAGAAGCATTACTATGAGACAGGAATCCAGCTCTCAGTGGAAAAGCTGTAAGAAAGATCAAAAGAAGATGTGAATGAACAGCACAGAGGGTATATTGTTTTCAAACTTATGAGGTTGTTGGGTTTTAACAACATGTGATTCCACTGCTCTGAAAGCAGAAATCCATAATTCAGAAAACCGTTTCTATTTTTACCAGAAGGAGGGTTTGCACTTCTGTCACAGACTGAAGAACTAAATGAAGTCACTAAATGAAGGCATGGCTGGCTGTTTCAATAGATGTTTCCTTCCAGAAACACTGGTTGATACTGTGCTTGTTCACATTACCCACCTTTGGACCTGAGGGTGAAGGGCAGGAAATAAATTGTAACAATTAACCCCCCCCTTGTAATCCATTAATACTAAGGATAAAAATTGATAGCACTGCATCTCTTGCCTAACAGAAATGTTGAAATTTTATCCTCCTTAACATACTGTATTGGCCCGAATATAAGCTGCACCCACAAATAAGACGCACCTTTAAAAGTGAAGGGGGGGGGAGAGAAAAAACGACAATCCCCTGGCTGTTTCCTTGGGGGGGGGAACCGTGCCCCATTGCTGGCAGCCTCCCCTCCTTCCTTAGGCGGCTCAGGGGAGGCTTGGGAGTGCCGGGTGGGTGGTGCGCCATTGCCCCGCACTCCCGGGCTGCTCTCTGGGGGGCAGGAGCCACGCTGCCACGCTGCTTTGCTGGCGGCCTCCCCTCCCCTCCCCCCTGATGGCTTAGGAGCTGTGGGAAGACGGAGCGCCATTGATCCGCGCTCCCGGGCTGCTTCCTGGGGCGGGGGGAGCCATAAGGTCGCGAATATAAGCCGTACTTTAACTTTTCACAGTCAGAATTTGGAAAAAAGTGAGGCTTATATTTGGGCCAATACGGTGCATCCATTGGCATCAGTAAAAATGTGGAAAGGTCAGGAGTGTAGCAGGAAGCATCTTAATGATCTGGAAAGGTGTTACTGTCTCCACCAGTATACAGTATTGTATTTTTTTAAAGCCATAAAGCCCATTATAAAATGCAATCCCCAAGGAAACTCACCCGGTGCCCATACTGCTATTCTTTTTTCATCCTCAACAACATTTTTTAATTCACTCAGGCATTTTAAATTTAGTTGCCTGCTATCAATGTATCTCAATGTTTTATCTGCTGCTGGTAGTTCGGTTGCATTATGTTGCATTGTGTGCTTGTCCTAGGCCAGGGCGTAGTTAATGTGCCTTCAGATGTTGTGGACTACAATTCACATAAGCCTCAGCCGGCATGGCCAACAACCAGGAATTATGGGAGTTGCAGTCCAATGACATCTGGGGGGCACCATGTTGGCTGCCCCTAATTTATGCTGTTGTAAACCACCTTGGAATCTAGATAAAATAAATATGTTTTATTTGAATGCCCTCTCCATGATTACTAGCTTTCAGAATGAAAACAGAAACGAAACAAAAAGCTCATATTCTCAGTATATTTGTAGAATTTCATTTTATTTCTTCAATAATCTGACAATGTATATCTATTGTAACAGCAGGCAACTTTATTATGTGGTTATGGCTGAGAAACAGAAGGCACTAAACCAAACCCATGCTTAACAGAATAAATAGCTTAAATTAATGCACCAAATGCAGTCATTCTGACAGCTCTTTCATTTGAAATCTTCGCAGAAATGTCATACCCAGATCCAGAATAGTCAACTTGTTTCACATACAAACACATATAGTAAACTGTCAAATGCTTAAGCCATTTAGGATATGAGTAAAGAATATCATTTAAAAAACTAGTATATTTAATTTGTGCATGCTGCATTCCACATTATTTCACTTAGTAGTCTGTTTATTTTGTAAATGATTTAATTAGAACTCAGTAAAAGCAATGTGAAACTGCTGATTCTTAATAGTTAGGCTTGTGTGAGCAAACATGCACACAAACACATGTAAAAAAACACACACGTGCCCCATTCATTCCTTTCTATTGTCTCTGCAAATTTCTACTGTGGTTATGAGTGAAAAGCCAACCATCCGTGACATTTGAATGTTATATATACATATCGGCAGATGTGGCTAAATACTTTAAAAGTTTATTGATTTAAAAATGAGGAAAGTTTAGAAAAATATAAGGAGTAGAAAACCTTAGTCAAGTTATATGCATAAAATCTTTTAAGGAAAACTTTCTTTTCATCAGGCAAAGTTTTATATATCAAATTAAGAGGGGTATAAATAAAATACATTATATTACGGACTATGTATTAAAAAGTGACTGTTAACCATCTTTACCTAAGGCCATTGTACAATAAGATAGATATGAGGTTAGTGCATTTTAGCATACACACATTAAAATAATTCCACTTACGTTCTGTTGAATTTATAAAAATAAGCTTTTATTATACACAATCAGTGAAAAGAACTTTTCACTTGCAGGTTATATAATTATGAGAAGCCATTCTTTATTACTTCCACCGATTTTGTTCACAAACCTGGAAAACAATGAAAGAAAGAATAGTTAGAAACAACATACTTGAAAAGAAACATGAGAAAATTAGTGTGAGCATCTTTTGTAAAGGTATTCTTACTGGTAATGAGTAGTGAGAACATGAAATACATAAATGTAGCTTAAATGAAATTACACACAGTGATAAGGGATTATTGCCACTTTAAGAAATGTATTGCACAGGAATATGTTCCAACCCTGATCAATAACTCTCATGATGAAGCAAGGATCTTCATGGCCGGAACCTAGACAGTATGGAAGTCAGGTCAAATTTGCATGGGGGGGGGGGAGAGAAGCTATCCTTATGTGCTTGTGTAAATCTAAAGTAAGCAGGAGTTTCTGTTTTAAGGATCAGAATAGGAATAGGGAAATTGTGACTCTTCAGATGATAATGAATTTCAACTCCCATCAGCCCTAGCCAGCACAGCCAGTCATGAGGGATGATGGGAGTTGGAGCCCATTATTATTATTATTATTATTATTATTATTATTATTATTATTATTATTAAAATTTCTATACTGACCTTCATCTGAGGATCATAGGGAAGTTTACAATATAAAAACAAATACAATACAAAAACAGTAACTCTTCTCTCACACACTTAAACAGGCCATAAAGGTAAAGGTAAAGAGACCCCTGACCATTAGGTCCAGTCGCGGACGACTCTGGGGTTGCGGTGCTCATCTCGCTTTACTGGCCGAGGGAGCCGGCATACAGCCTCCAGGTCATGTGGCTAGCATGACTAAGCCGCTTCTGGTTAACCAGAAATTTATCTACTTGCACTTGACATGCTTTCAAACTGCTAGGTTGGCAGGAGCTGGGACTGAGTAACGGGAGCTCACCCCATCGTGGGGATTTGAACCGCCGACCTTCTGATCGGGAAGCCCTAGGCTCTGTGGTTTAGACCACAGCTCCACCCGCGTCCCATAAACAGGTCATAGTTTGTTTAATTAGCCAAAGACCTGGGAGTAGAGGGCAAGATGTTTTCCATCCTGGGCTTAAAGACTGAGTGGGCATATGTGGCAGTGAGGGTGGTTTTAGTATGTTACGGAAAGAGTGACTACAAACCCAATGATGGATAGAAGGAAGATGGGCATGATTTGTCGTTCAATATTCACTTGTTGACTGCCACGCTATTTCAGTGCCAAAGATAACAAAACAGTTTTTAAACTAAGAACGTATGAACAGTGCAGGTTTACTGAAAAATTTGCATCTTGTTTGGCTTTGTATTTCTGACACAATCACTTTTATTAAGACTAAGTAAAGACTTCAAAAATGTGTGATGCAATAATTACTATGTTTTAGACTTATCTCTGCATATTCCTTTTCTGCTAAGTTTATAAATGAGGTCCACAAAAGATTTGAAATTTCACAGTATACAGGAAAGTGTAATCTCTCCTGAATGCTCGGAATACCATTGTGAATGTTTATTTGAATGTAAGAGTCCTTTTAAGTCTAAACGACAAGTTAAACATTTATATCCAGTATGGTTTATCTTGGCATTTCCTATGAAGGATATTCAGTGTTGGAATCAGGATAAATTAGGAATCCCCCTATCATAGCTCTAAAATGGAAAGTCTTGTTTGCATTCACAATTTCACTGCACATTTAGATAAAATAGTTCAGCTAATTTGCTTTTAGCTATATTTGTTTAAATTGAAAAGCACTTATCACCTAACTTTTTATTTCATAGGTTACCAAAACTGAATGATTACACTGCTTATTTGGAGAGTTACAATACCAATGTTAAATGGCCACAAACCTGAAAACATACCTTTAACAACTTCTTTGTTCAGGTTATGCTGACAGTTTGTACAGTCCTGCTAAGAAAACCATCCTGTACTTGAAAAGTCTGCAGCTGTGATTTCTCCCTTTCACAAATGCCATTTATTTCACAGCTGAGCTAAAACTTACAGTTCCACTCCCTCCCCAAATAAATACAAATAAAATAATTGCAACTCAGAATACTTTTTAGGCAATTTTGTGAACTTTTGCAACAATGTCTATTTATTTACTTTGTCTTCCACGCTTCCCTCAATGATACAACTGCATAGCCAATCTGATTTGTTATGTCACATTGCTATGCAATCTCATTCACATATTTTCCCTCACTGCATAGTATCAGCCAATTGACAAATGCAGGAAGGAGGAAGCAGGGGAAAGGGAATGACACCAAAGAAGCGACAGCAATTGCATAATATTTGAGGCATCTCTAATTCCACCTCACTTGTTTTCATAAGTAACGCAAAAAAGTTTTATCACAACAAATCATGACAATTACATGATGGAAATAATTTGTAGTTTATGGCTGTATTTCAAGCATTAAAATCTTAAGGACCAATTAACATGATACTTTGTATATACCAAGATTCATGTTATTGTTTTCACTGCAATAAGTTTGTGGTGAAACAATATTCCGATGGCTTCAAAATGAGTAGGTCAGTCATTGGCCCTTAATGAGTTGAATCAAGGGACATTTGCGTGCATGTGTCAGAAATGAGAAGAGGTCAGTTTTTCAGGCGGAGATGTAGTGTAGCTATCCATCATTTTATCACATGCCCATTCCAATGG
Organism: Darevskia mixta; assembly: GCA_034641385.1. Lineage (NCBI taxonomy): Eukaryota > Metazoa > Chordata > Lepidosauria > Squamata > Lacertidae > Darevskia > Darevskia mixta. The sequence continues at coordinate 4,474,798 of JAWWNH010000018.1, read as the reverse complement.
GCCAACCCATATCTCAATATGCACAAAGGTCCTTAATCAAAACACACCTGAAGTCCATATGTATCTGTCTACTGACAAGGACAAGAGATGATGTCATCAATGAATGGGGGGGGAACCAACCCTAAATTTGGTATACCCACACTAATTCAGTTTAAGTTTCATGACTTAAATTTGTAGTTCACAAAAGGGTCTACAGCCCTGAATTTCATACTAAAATAAAAATAAAATTTTGAAATTCAGATTTTGCCAGCCTGGTTCATGCTATATGACCTGTGGTCCTCATTCTGTCAGGAATCCCAGAATTAGGTATGCAAAAATACACCACTGCTAATCATAACAAATAAATGAATCTGATTCTGAAAACTCCGAATTCTTTTGAGCAAAAGCTTTCTGGTTTACATATCAGCCTCATTTGATAAACCTTTCTCTTTTGTTTTCCCAATGATGCAGATGGTGTTTAAGGCTTCTCTGTGAAACACTGAACAAAACTGCTATTGAATTGTTTAATTTGGTAAAAAAAAAGTAGGATTTTCAGTTCCACTTGTTCTATTCAAAGTTTCCTATCACTGGACCATACACACTGACCTGGAAGCAGTGCTTTTTTTTTCAGGGGGTACTCAAGGATACGCAGTACCAGCACCTCTTTTTTGTTGTAAGTTCCATCAAACTCAATAGGGTATAATTCTAACAAGATATGCATCAGATTGCACTGTAAATTTCCCAGTACAATGTTCATTAAATAATTTTGTGATAAATGAAGTTCTTTCATCTCAGCTGGTCAGATGATTAAAAACTATCTATAAAAAGGATTAGACTACTGTGATACACTCTTTCCAAATACCTGTGCAGCTGGTGTAATTTTCTTTCACCGTCCAAAATTAGCTTTACACCTGGGCAGTTATTATCTTGAAGAAGTTGAAGAATGTAGTAAATATTAGCTGCATGTAATTTATTAAAAGCTGCGTCAAAGGACACCTGTTGTTGTTGTGGAGATTAATTCTACAGCTCTTCTGCTCATAGTCATAAATTATGAAGTTTCATTCCTCTTGGCACTAAATCACACACAGAGTGTCCATGAAGATTTCTAATGCATTAACTTTCCTCTCACACACCCAAATTAAATTAGGCTGGTCTTTACATGGTTGGGCCTTTTACCTGCACAGCACACTGGGAATTGGCACTGTAAACGATGCCAGGCCTTTTACTGGCTCTCCGCTTCACAGACATTTCAACACCTGGGTGTTGGGCAGCCTGTTGGCAGCCTGCATTTTCCAGGAGTTGCCCTTCGCTTGTGAGATTGGCTACAGAAACTACATTCCAAAACCAGATGGTTGCCATTACCCCATATAATTATTTTTTAAAGACTTATTCCTTTAACCAATTTACCAGTCTCAGATGTCACATACAGTACAATATTGCTTAGATCAAACATTTTTGTTCTCCTCCAATGGTTAAAATAGTACAAAGAACAACCTACTTCATGCAGCAAAAGATAGGTAACTATGAAAGTTGATATATGGGTTTAAATCAAGATGCTAGTCTGTTGCGCCCTTAGAATATCTGCAAGAAGGTAGCCATTATTTTAATTACAGGGTTTTGACCCCTCTCTGCCTTGCATGTTACAGGTTTAAGCTAAAGTAAACAGTTTTTACTCATGAAAGCAAAAGGCAGATTTTTAAGTTACAATTCAATGGGCTGATTTAGTAACATGGTGTTGGTAGTTGCGTTAGTAACATGAATGCTAGTTCTCTCTCAAAAGCCCAAATTAATTTGTTGCCTTATTATTGTCTCTATTTGTCTTTAACATCTGTTAATTTAACGTGTAGATTTATTCAAAGAATTCACAATGAAACAAATAAGAATTTTAGATACATACTGAGCAACAAAATGAGCTGACACAAAGTTGTAATTCCTAGTTGTCAAAATTAAAAGGTTCAGATTTTCCTTTATTTTAAACTAAATCTAAATTAAAATCTAGACCAGTTTCACATGGCTTTTCTTCCAGACATGTCCAGTGACTACAGGAATATCATATGGTGATACCTGGGGATGGGTGTTAGCTTCACAAAACTCTAGGAATTCATTCTTCTCAGGTGGTGGTTGACAGTGTCTGTCTGCCAGTGATGTGGTTATGAAGTAATTTTAATCTGTTCTAGTAATTTAACTTTTGTATGTTCTAAAGTAAGGTTGTAGTTTTTGTGATTTTATTATCTTATCTTTTTGTAAACCACTTAAGCTACAATTATTGATGAAATAAATTGATTTGTGGAATTGGTTTCCACTCCCCCTGCAGCCCTGCACACTCCACAAATCTGCTCTGAATTTTGGGGATTGTGCTAGGCTACAGAGAGGAGAAAAAAGGGAAGTCCTGCTGGGTAAACTGATGGTTGATAAATAGATAGATAAATAGATAGATAGATAGTCCGACAAACAAACATTTTGTACCCCGTCTATCTGACTGGGTTGCTCCATCCACTCTCAGCAGCTAACTTACCTAGTGATGATCCAAATGGTGTGAAATCAACCCTGGAAAGAAAATGTTCATCTGTGGCATGTACTCTAATGTAAAGATTATTCTAACTGCAGGGCTGGATTGAAAGGTTCCTTTGATTTCAGAGGAAAACTTTCTCCATCAGGAAGTATTTTGACCTAGCTTAATGTCTGAAATGTACAGCATGACAGTCTGAAATGATGTGAACATGCAGGTCCTAACAGATCACGCATTTATATGTTCTGTGGATAGTTCTGTGAGCTGAATAGGACTCTATCTAATGTAGTAAACCATTGCACATCTCAGAAAAGTGACAATGGCAACTCATTTCCAGGTAACTTCCTTGTGTATGCACTCAAATAGCACTTTGTGAGCATCAGATTTTGTGTCTGACCTGGCCTCTTGGGCAACATGTACAGGAAGGGCAAAAGAACTCCAATTCACCATCAGAAATAAGTTAAATATTATTTAGAGCTTGATGTTCTAAATCAGGGGTGGCCAACTCTCAAGAGACTGCGATCTACTCACAAAGTTAAAAACTGGCAGTGATCTACCCCCTTTTGGGGGGGGTTGGGTCGAAGTTGTTGAGTTTTTTCAGGGAGGAGGTGAGATGTTGAGCTTTTTTTAGGGGAGCCACAGTTGTTCGGCTTCTTTGGGAGGAGCCAATGATCTACCAGTGATCTACCACAGACGTCCAGTGATCATTGTCCCCAAAGGGGACAATGTCCCCAAAGGGGACAATGACAATAAAATATATTCTATTCTATTCTATATATTCTATTCTATTCTATCAGTAGGTCACGATCTACCTGTTGGACATGCCTGTTCTAAATTTACAAGTTATGATAAATATATATATAGTGGTTGTCATATTGATGTAAACAAGTAACAGCTCAATGGTTTTCTTCCCTCTCAATTTCTCCACAAGTCTGATTTTTCTGACTTCAATATGTCTTGTTTAAATGGTTTCAGTTCTACGCACAAGGTGCTGCAGAGCACCTGGTTAAACAGCCTGCTCCAGTGTAGCCATAAAATCTAAAATAGTTTAGGAAATGACACACATTTTCACCCTGGAAGATTACAAACTACTGTGATTTTTTTTAAAAAGCAACTGTCAGAGCAATTCACATTTCCAGCAAGATTATTTATGTTTATTTGCCACCATATATAATTTGTTGTAGCCTCAGCACGTGGAGGGAAACTAGCAGACACTACTTGTCTTAACTTCCATTATTTAGGGTCCTTAACCCAGTAAGATGTCTATCTCACACCCTTGAGCTGGGGCTGTGAAATATGTTTATGGCACAACAAGAATTATTCAAGCAAGCAAAGTTTTTAAAGCTGGGACTATAGTCTCCCCCCCCCCTTTGTTTAGGACAGCACTCCAGGATGCTTGGTATCTGGTTGTGTTACTACACTCGTTCAACAGAGATTTTGGCTTGGCACAAATTGGCATTCAACAGAGATTTTGGCTTGGCACAACTTTTTATCCCTGGTCTCTGCATGTAGCACACATTGATAAGAGATGAGTAAACATGTTAAGGGTTGTAGTATGGTAAGCAGGGAGGATAACCTACATGCACTTTCAGCCCTACAGTAATATAGCTGAGATCCCATCAATAAAATCCATCGTTCTTCACTCCTGTAGGCAAATCATAACTAAACCTGTTAGAAATAAAAAGTAGTTTGCAGAGCACATATTTTGTGAAAATATGGTGCCTACTCCAAGCTGCCAACAATTTATATCAAACAAGGAGCAACCTCTTACGTTTATCTAGATCTGCTTCCACTCCTTCGCTTTCGTTATCGCTTGGTAAAATCCAAGGCTGGTGGGCAAGTTGAAGTTGTAAGAATTCATCCTGTAACAAATATAACGGATGGAGCAGGTATAAGAATTAGGGCTGCAATGTTTCTTTCAATTACACACAGATAAAAAAAAAATTAAAGACCTTCAAGAAAATTCAAAATGTCCTCCTGATTAATTGGGCATCATTTTGGAAGGGGCCTCTTTCTGCCCTTCCTGTGTTGTACTTGTCAATCCCAGGAGCTATGTGCTAGAATGGAGGCTCAAAGCTGAGTGTGCTGTAGGCACTGTGGGTTCTAGGCTCCTTGGAAGAGTCAACTTCACAAGGAAAAAAGCTGATGGCTTCAGCCCCAAAACCAAGGCCGAGACATCATACCACTTCTTCCAAGGAAGCTGGAAAGTTGCAATTCTGTGGATTTTTCTTGGGAAGAGGTTCTATTGAAGCCAGCAAAGTTAACAAATAGCCAGAAAACAATGATTTTATGCACATGCAAATTTAACCAATCCAAAACTCAGTTGATTGATCTATGATTTCTTTAATCGTGTGACAATTCTAGCAAAACTGACACATAGGATTGTCTCCGTGTAGAAAAGTAGCAAATAAATGAATCTTGATATACAATGAACAGATGTAAGCTGTAATAAAATCCAGACTTCTCGCAGCAAAATAACCCCCAATTTTTAAATTGCTTGCAGATCAGGGAGGACATGATTTCACACAGAGAAGCACTGATGTAATTTTAACACAGAATTCATAGGAGGATGGCTTCCTGGACACTTTTGTTTGGAAGTATGTTGTTTGGGCTGCTGTTGCTGTGCTGGGAATTAGCCAACAAGTGAAACCCAGTACATAAGAAAGTTTATTGTGCTGAATAAATATTTGGTCAATAAAAAAGGGTAGTGTTGTTTTGAGACTCACAAATAAGGTCACTGGAAAGTTGTTTCCCACTGCAGCTGAAGTTGTTTCCCATTGAGTTGAATAGGATCTATTAGTCACGACGTAAGTCATGACTGATACATTGTAGTTCCCAAACTACAATGGGAACTAAGTTCAACTTACTTAATTAAGATATAACCCACTGCAGAAAAGCTGTTTATAAAGCATCTTGCTGGGAAGGGCCATTCAGTCTGACAGTCTCCCTGTGCCTCCCAAACATCAAGATAAGAGCTATCGCAGACTCCAAGAAATACTGTCCCAAAGAGATCCGGCATTCAGTTGACACACTTCATAAAAGGCTGAGGGAAACACTAAGAGTTTGATCCTCAAACCTATTTGTCTCAATTGGGAATCCACTTGTAGAAAGGTCTGAAGATCTAAAAGACTAAACGTGTATATAAGTGAATGTAGGAAAGGATTTAAAAACTTGATTTATTCATTCTGTAGTAATAATAAAAACATTTATCTACGTTACATTGCTTGGTTTGATTTTGAAATGAGCTGGTAATGCAACACACCTGCACATTTGCTACAGCATATTCCCTGCCAACAGAAATGCAGGCATGTGTACAAGAACTGAGATCATCAAGCAACTTATAATTCTTTCAGACAGAACTCCGAAACTAAAATTTTGCACTTTTTACAAAAAGAGCTTCACAGATGACATGTTAACCGTGGCCAAATTCTTTAAGCATCGCTCTTTGCCTGTTTAGAAAAAAAAATGCCTGCTTATAACATGGTCTCTCCCGTAAGGATAGGAAGAGCTTTAAAGAATATCACTTATTAGAAATGGGACAGAAAATGTTCTAGCAGTCATTCTTCAAACACTGCACATTTTAATAATTTGGCAAAAATGTTTTTTTTTTAATACGGATCTGACACTGAATTACTAAGCAAATTGTGACAGATACATGGACTGCTGAGGATAAAACTCCTTTACTGAAGCTTCACACCTACCTGAATCAATAAAATAAAGTGCGTCCCAGCCATATTCAATCTTTTGTGGGTTATTGGTGCAATAGCGCAATATCCCAGTCTCATACAATGGATGGGAAGGGACAGCTTTGTTTCCTTACTACACAAATGGTACATGAGATCCACAGACACGCTGGATCTCACAAAACTAAATTCTCTGTGGAATTCTACTTGTGAGCAAAAAGGAGGTATGTGAATATCCTCCTTGCAATTTGCTTTCCAAGTATGAAATATAAATCTCATCTTTTTCTTTCAGGAGTGTTAACACCACTCTGAACATGCAACATTTGCCATTAACTCTTGTCATAACATGAAAAGAGCCTGCTCAACTAGGATAAGGTCCATCGGGTTCAGCATCTTGTTCTCACAGCGGCTAACCTGAAGCCTATGGAAGCTTCAGAAAAATTGAAATTTTGCTATCTTCCCTTTCCACCCCTTACCCCAGCTCCTAGTGCCACCTCCCACAGTTATTTCAAAAAAATACCCCAACCCACTGGAGCAGATTTTCAGGGAGTAAGAGGGCTAAAGAAAGAAATCTGCAAAAATTGCCTTCCTCCAATAGAAACCTCTGACAAGAGATAAATAAATACATGCATGCTTATGTGCATGTGTGCACAGACTAGATATATAATTAAAGCAACTTGGACACCACTGTGAACAAGTAGGTGTTGGATCTATTGTCAAACATTATGATAATATATGGGCAATATACGAATAGTCAACTGATTTCAATAGGTCAGCTCTGAGTATGACTTACCTGGATATATACAGGATTCTGATTTACTGACGATTTTTGCTTTCAAATATATATATAAACTTACTTCGGACAAACTGCTTCTTTGAGTGACGTTTCCTAGAGTGTCTCCGCTTGTTTCCAGAAGCCCTGAGGGAGTGGTGATGGTCCTCCCAAGTTGGTTCTTTGATATTAAAGACCGGCTTCTCTGCATATTAATGACTCCTTCCTTGTTTCCTTGGTTGCTAGGGGAAAGAGGTCGTTGCAACAAAGCATTTGGGGCTGCAGGCCTGTTGGCTGGAGCTGGGAGCACAGAAGACCTGTTGGTCTGTGTACTGGGAGATTGAGGCCTACTGTTTGTGACACTTGAGACCTGCAGTCTATTGTTGCTGGATAATGGTGGTGATTTGTTTCTTTGAAGCTGGAGCTGAATATCTTTCCCAGTCAGACTTGGCACTTGAGGTCCTGAATCCTGGCTTGGTGGAACTTTAAAATTTCCTTGGTGATCTAGTGCAAGTAAATTCGTTTGTTGGCTACTGGTATTCCGCAATAGTCTTCCTTCTTCCCACAGCGCAAGGTCCTTTGCGATGTCTACACAGGCACAAAAGTAACGCAATATAACAAGAATTGAAATCCCTGTATCTTATTGATCATCTTGTTTATATGAACTTGAGGATATAGTTTATTTCTTTCTCTAATACTAGGAAACTTGGATTCATATCAGCAAGGGACTTACTAAGTGGTTTCTGGCAAGCCACTTTCTTGGACCCATTCCTCAATCATTTCTGATACAGAGAAACCTCTACAAGTGGATGTCATATTCTGCCAGGGAAAAAGGTGGATATAACTAAAACAACAACAACAAAAACAACAACACAGTGGTACCTCGGGTTACAAACACTTCGGTTACAGACTCCGCTAACTGGGAAGTAGTACCTCAGGTTAAGAACTTTACCTCAGGATGAGAACAGAAATTGCGCGGCGGCAACAACAGGAGGCCCCATTAGCTAAAGTGGTACCTCAGGTTAAGAACGGTTTCAGGTTAAGAATGGACCTCCAGAACGAATTAAGTCCGTAACCAGAGGTACCACTGTAATAGCAATAGTAATATTCTGATAGTAATCTAAGCAATCTAGTATGGAATAGGATTCTACTGCAGTACATGCTGCCACAACCCACATGATGGGTTGCAATATCACTACGCAAGAGAGCATTCATAAAAATTACCATCTTGAAATTTTACAGACCTTAGCACATCCCTAAAGAATCTTTTTTGTGTGTCATGATTTGGTGAGTGCCAGACTTCTCTAAATTCCTAGGTCCAGTAGGTGTTAGAATTTAATCAAGGCTTGGGGAGTTAAACTGGATGCTAGACCCCTAATCCCTGGATTTAGCTTCCTGTGTTCAGGAGATCACCTGGGAGATAGCCCTTTATGAGAACAAAGGAAAGCCAGACTGAAAATGGGTGAGACCCCTCCTCCAGCTCTGAGATAGTTAGAAGAATTAAAGCCAGAGTTTGGTGTAGAGTTGACTGTGATGTGACCTGGAGAAAAAAAGGTTGCAGGCTGGTATAAGCAGCAACCTGGAGGGAGGGTCAGAGCACAATGATTGATTTCTGTTTGAATTCAAGGCTGCGGCTATGGCAATCACTGGTTTAATGGACATCTTTGCTTAATTTAATAAAAAGGACAGGTATTGCTATTGTTGCTATAATATTAAAATAATTGAGTGGAGAAAATGATGCCATCAATGGTTTTTTAACAAAACGATTTTGCTTGCATTAAGCTTTTTTAAAAAATAAATTAATACATCTCACTTCACTTCACAATTTGGAGACTACCTGTTTAAATTGTCTGGGTCAATAGATGACAATGCGAATGCCATAACTTAAACCAAATGTGGAATGAGCTCTCTCACAATTAAATTAACCTGTGTTTTTGCAAATGACTGGGTTCATTGACTTATCTACGGTGAATAAGAAGGTATGTTGGAAAACTGATATATGCTGTTTATGTTTCAGTGAGAGTTCAATGAACATCATAACTTTGGCCCAAGATGCTATCTAAAAAAACTGATCAGTTCTGCTGATAAGCAAAGCATTTCAATCATTTATCCACAGCTAATTTAAAGATTTCCACTACAAAATGGTTTTCATTTATTTAGCATAGAATATATACTGTATGTTGATTTTGAACATCAGCTTTTCCCAATGGCAGAAAGGAAATATTTCAAAAGAGAATATAGTGCCACCAAATATTTTGATGTATTTGGCATATTAATTTATTTAAGAAAGTTCTTATTAGTGGCATATAAATTGAAATAGAATATTAAATGGGACTATGAAACGTCTGTGCAGGTAATAAGTTGGGGAAGTTGATGGATGCCTCACAATCAACCAGAGCCTAGCACTTGGTGATCTGAAGGATATCTACTTATTTACCTTTCTGGACTTGATTGCTAGCGGCAGCAGTTGGTGGGATGACACTGCTCTCAATAGATATCCATATCTTTCTCCATATTTCCATAGATAACATGATTCTTACGCTTACTGGGAGAAGATTGGAAAGGCGCAGGGAGCTTGGCATTGCACAGACATGTGATGGCAAGAGCGACGGATCAGCTCCACCACACTGCACAGCTCAGAGCTCCCCATGCCTCCCCATACAGTGTGGGCCAGTAGCATACTGTGTTTGGAAGCCAGGAGAGCAGCAGCAGCACCTCCAGTGGCCACTACTAGTTACTAAGGTAATGTCTAAACAGCAGAGCTTTCCATCCCAAATATCTTGATGGGCGGAAGCAGGAGGCAAATGGTAGTGGTAGGTGACATAGACAAAGCAAGGAGGAGCATCACTAATTAAACCTCATCCTTATATGGTGAACACTGGGGTGAAGTGATGATGAGCAATGAAATTGAATGGGCCAACAAAGACATGTTCAAATAACCCAGTAAACCTTCTTGGGTGCTTCTAGCCACTAGGCAGCTATCCCTCAGATCTGTGCCCTGCGGAGCACTTGAAGTAATAGTGGGACCCCAACCCTCTGCCAGCTTAGATACCGTCCCCTGATGGGCTGCACGCCTGCAACCTGAGACTTCTCCTGCACGGAGGTGTGCCTCCTGCCCACACTCTTGGGAGCCCCACCAGTCCCAGACATCATGCTATTAATGGATTATTTCCACGCGTGTTTTCGCCCCATGCAAAAAGCATCCATAGCTCAGTGGCAGAGCTTTGCAAGCAGAATGTCACAGGTTCAATCCCCAGCATCTCCAGGTAGGGCTGACAAGGACTCCTGCATGAAACCCTGAAGAGCAGCTGCTAGTCAAAACTGAGCTGGATGAGCCACTGGGCTGACCTGGTATAAGGCAGCTTCTGGTGTTCCTGTCCAAAGCTTCATGTTTAGAACTGGGATAAAGTTTGACTGTGGAAACTAAGGATGAGGAACCAGGATCAGTTCTCTTCTGGACCTTGGTGGTACAGGATAATGGAAGACCATCTTTGAACAAGAAGATTCCACTTGGCCTGCTTCCTTGACAATCAGAGTTTCTTTCCTTTATGGACCTAATCTTGTGACCCTTTCACTGTGACTATTCTCCATAAGTAATTACTGCAAGACCAGGCACCTAAGGATTATTCTTCAGATTGCAGGTACCATGTGATGGATTTAGAGGATAATATTTCCTTCAAACTTTGAGTTTTCTGGAGCCATTTGGGAAGATTTATACAGTGCTGTTTTTAGCAGTAATAACAATAATTCACTAGCACTGAATGTTACTGAGCTATGGAAACAAATGTGTAAGGAAGCTGTCCAGATATATTTTGATTATGATCTACAGGCAAGCCTCAATGTCTGTCTTAAAATGAGTATTTGTCGACTCAAAATACAGTAATGAAGATTGGGGAAAGAAAAACCACCCCTGTTAACACCTTATTGCTCAATCCACTAAAATCTGTCCTGAAATTTCTTCCCCAAGCAAATGCTAGGGTTTTATGCCACTATACCTACCAGCAAGGTGTTTTTCCATGGTTTGAAGTTCTTTTGCAGCCAATGAATCTTTCAATAGCTTCTGGCTTTGGGAGTCTCCACTGCTGGAACTCATAATGTCTAGATCCCAAACTGGTTGATTCTGGCATGATAAAAAAAAAACCAGGGAGAATGCTAAAATGTTTTTGTACACTTATTAAAAAAGGCATCAAAACGGCACATTCTTTTAATTACATAATTGAGACAGTCTGGTACTGCTTACCTGTATAGAGACTGGCACAAACTATGGCAGCATACTGGGCCAAAATTTGAAATGGTTTATACTCTCTGTGATCCCACTGACTTCAGTGAGAGTGCATTTAGTTTAAGTCAACATCAACTTGGCCTCAATATCTATATAATTCATCACCTCTGGGGACAAAACAGCATTTCTAGTGCTGTTGTATCATTGCAACAAAATATAAAAATAAAATATTCCTTTCAGATGGAACTAGTCGTGATGCCCTTACTGTACTTTGGAAGGACTGCTGGCAACGAAAGCATTTGTGCTGTCATTTGGTTATTGAACACTGCAGTGTTCAGAATTACTTATATTTTTTGGAAGATTGTCAGCTAACTTTTAAAAGTTGTTTCATGAACTTGGTAGTTTCTTTTTACATTCAGAGAAGATAACAACAAACATATGGCCATATGTGGAATACCGTTAAAACAACAAGCCTGTAGGTTAATTAAAGTAGAAATTAGTTATCCATTAGAGCACAATTTATTTTATTTATTACATTCATATTTTTCACTCTCTCCAAAGATCTTGAGGAAGTGTACATGGTTGCCCATCCATTTTATTCTCAAAACAATCTTATATGGCTGAAAAGTGTCTGACTAGCCCACATGGTCACACGGCCAAGTAGAATTTGAACCTTGGTCTCCCCAGTCTTAGTCAGACACTTTTATCACTGCATCATGCGGAAAGTAATAAAAAGAATCTTTAAAAAAACCTTAGCATGAAAGAAGTAAATACAATTCACAGATCTGTTAATATATTTTCTGGGTTTCTAAGAAATGTGTTCATAACAAATGAACACGATACCATGAAATTATATGCCTATACATAAACCACGTTTTTTTTTCTTAAAGAGCCCCAAAGCCTTTTGTTTAGCCATAAACACATAAGCTGCTGTGTTTATGCAAAAACATTTAAACTGTGAAGCTCCACGTTAGCACAGGAAAGAAAATCTGGCTGCATTTAAATATCACATCAATCAACTTTATAAAAGCGGGTGAAGATTATATCTGGCGTATTTCCTTACTAATGCAGAATTTGGGACTAGAGTGTTCCAACTGACTTTGCAAAATGTATTCCTACAGCAGAATAGGTTTAATTTCAAAAAGCTCTATTTTTGTCCCCACATTCAGCATTTAGTCCTCAAATCATTTAATCATGTAAACAGAAAAGCTAAAAACATACCCACACATGCACAACCCTGTGTATTTCACATACTTTGTTAGACTCTTGTATCTGCAAACACATGTTGTCATTATAATTTCAGATGTGTAACTAGGTCCAATGACATCTGGTGATGGAAAGTGTTCCCCAAGAGGAAGTGGGGCATATATGTGGGTCCATCTACATGTCTGAAAAAGGGGACATGGGTGGCACTGTGGTCTAAACCACTGAGCCTCTTGGGCTTGCCAATCAGAAGGTTGGTGGTTCAAATCCCCGCGAGCTCCCGTTGCTTGGTCCCAGCTACTGCCAACCTAGCAGTTCGAAAGCACGCCCAAAAGTGCAAGTAGATAAATAGGTACCGCTCCAGCAGGAAACTAACAGTGTTTCCGTGCGCTGCTCTGGTTTCCGTGTTCCATTGCGCCAGAAGCGGCTTAGTCATGCTGGCCACGTGACCTGGAAAAACTGTCTGCGGACAAGTGCCAGTCTGTAAAGCGAGATGAGCGTCACAACCCCAGAGTCGTCTGCAACTGGACTTAACTGTCAGGGGTCCTTTACCTTTACAGGTCTGAAAGCGGTGCCACCTTTACTCCCAACCAAATGGCTTTGTACAGGAAACAAGTAAGACAATGGTTTCTGTCCGATAATTTTGTGTGTCAGCATCCAAACCTACAGCCAAGACGTACATTATCCCTTTCAAGTGTTTTGCTAGCGGCAGCGGCTCACAAGGGGGGCAGTGGCATTATCCTGGCAGCACTGCACTCATTTGCCTAGCAGCAGTGGTTCATGAGGGAGCAGCAGCAGTGGCATCTTCACCCAGCAGCCACCCCTGGATCAATTGTGCTGTAAGGCAATATCCTGACCAGGCAGGCATCTCACAGGTACAGCCTGTTTCTTTGTTGCTACACTCCTCTGGAAGCTGTGTTCCCATGGGGACCAGAGAATACGAAGTGGCCCTAGTGTTCCTTCTTACTGTTCCCCAGCATGAATAAAAGGGCCCCTTCCTGCAAAGGCTACACTCTGCCCAAACAGTGAGCAAATGTCTATCTCCCCTCTTTTAAGATGGGGCACTGCAGGTTAGGAACTGGCTTTGGGCAGAGAGGTAAGAAGCAGATGCAGAAGTGGCATGTGTGCATCTGCTTTTCACACCTGCTGTGTAATATCCAAGGTGGGACTCACATGCAACCCCAGCAGTAAGATATGGAAATCGTAAGTGCATCTGCTACTGATGCACATCCGCATTGCATCAGAAATGCAACAGGCAGATACACAAGTCACTCATGGATCTGCTTCTTGGAACTGACAGTAGTCTCTCTAAAGACTGGTTTAGAAAGCTATGCAGTAACCTAGGACTTTGTGAAGTTCTGTCACCTATCTGCTCACCCTCTGCGTTGTCAGTGCACCTAGAAACACTGGTTGTGAGCCTAAAAGGCTTCTTTTAACTTTCCTTCCCTGCATTATAGCAGTTTCCCCCACAGATCAGGTGGACTGGGCAGAGCACAATCATTAGTAGGTGCCAAACCACTTAAAAACTGACTCCACAGTGACATCTGGCGGTCAAACTGAGGTTCTCCAGCCTCTGCTGATAATAACGTTGAAGCCAATGAATAAATAATACACTAAATGACTTGGAGAAACTCTTCGGTACTGATGGCAGTCAGTTAGGTTTCCTTCCTCTGAAATATTGTCCCGTCTGCAAATGGTGAAATTCCAGATGGTAACATGTCAAACAAACTTCTTGGGGAACTGATCAACGAAGAGATACTAGTTCTTGAAAGATTTCAACGAATATGTCATACACTTAAGACACACATGATAGCTCTATGTTACTGCCTTATGTATATATATATGTGTGTGTGTACTCTGTGCAACAAACTCATGTTTCTGCTTCCTACCTCATAAATATGGCCTGTAATATCATAGCTGATAAGATTATTCAAGCTTGTCATTAGTTTTCCGAATGCTTGGGCATGACTGATGACATTTAGCACAACACGCAGTTACAGAAAAACTGTAGCAGTTAATTGTCTGCTTTCTCAATAAAGTTTTGATGTTTGAAAAAACAAAATCTTTAATGGCGGACAAGGCCATCAATGGCTACTAACTATAATGTCTATGTAAGCCTTAACCCTACAGTCTTCCTACCTGAGCTTTACCTAGTGCCCTTAATCCACAAATCTTCCCCAGTAGGGGAGACAACAAATATGCCAACAGACTTCCCAGCTGCCATATAAATATTAACTTGATCATGCAGCCATGAATACACATTGAACAGAAACTCTTATAAGTTCTGTTTGGGTAGCCAGTTATGGTTACCGCACTCTTCCCTGACAAGTCAAGTATACAGGGCAAAGTCAAAATGGCACTTCTTCTCATATTATGTATGGTTTTTCTTAGTGCAAAGATTATTATTTTCTTGAATTAAAGGCCATAGCCCCACATAGCTCCAATTGATCATTATAGCCCTGCTGCTTTCCAGAGGCTCTGACACTAAAACCAACAATAGGTATTCTGGAAATGCGTTGGAAGTTTAATATGTTGGGAAGCTTTGGGCGGGGTATAAGTAATATCATCATCATCATCATCATTATCTGTGGACTCTGCCAGGCTGCTCGGGCCCTGGGCATTTCTGACCTTGTTTATATTGTGTTTTCAAAGCGCCCTTTCTCACTTGTTCATAATACTCTTTGATATTATTGCTATTATTAGCTTTAGTTAGTGAAGCAACATATAGACCAACCTATATGCAGCACCATAGCAACCAAATACCCCAAGATGTGGTGGAGGAATTTTATACTACTTACCTAGAAATTCTGTTTGCTGTGGTGTTTTTGTTTTGTTTTAAAATGTTAATAATTCCAATATATGAATCTAGGGCACTTTCTTTCTTAATATTTGGACTATAGCAGCATGGCCCTACAGCTTTAAGGTGGTTTTTGTATCTCATACAATGACTTAGTCAAACACAGTTAATATTAAAATCAAGTACACATTGGCAGTTCTTTTTTAATTGTGACTTGATGTTACTGGCATTTTTATTTCATTGTAATGACCTTTGGCTATACACAACAAAACTGTGACTGGCTGAGTCATGACAATTTTCAGACAAAGGAAATTATTAAAGCGTTCTTGTCCATGTTACTTTTGGAACTGGATTTCCGCCACTCTTACCCAAGATTGAACTGAGACAAGGCCCCAGCTATCGCAGCAGTGGAAAACTGTTCTCAAGCAATATATCTAAGATGTATCTGCCAGCAGCTAAGGTCAGCCACATGTCAGTTAAAAAGTTTCCCCCATGTCTTCATTATTTTTTCACTTACATTATATTTATTTTTGTCTTTACTCAAGTTACTACAGATAAATTCTTCCTGGCATGAACATTAACAGAAAAAAAGACCCAAATTCAATCATTACTTATCTGGTTCTTTACATTTTTGGAAAATACTGTAAGAGGGTAGGAAAAAGGAAACATGCCTGAACACCAGCATATTAAGAAACAAGATCAACCATCACTTGTGTCTAGTTTCAGCATTGCATCTGACCAGAAACAAGTGATTTTTTGCTCTTCCACTTAGGAAATATACAAAACTGAAACACATTAAAACACAGTAAAACTATGACAAATCTCAGGGCCAAAATTTGCATGACTGATGAGGTTTCTTCAAAGGTGTGCTCAATTAAACAGCATAAGAGATTTCAGTTTTAGTATACCCAAAGGCATATTGAATGATACTGGCTTTGTTCACTAAAGTAGGTTGTTCCTCAATCAATACATTTCCTTTTATTTTAATGGCTCTTTATTGTAACAAATGCTAGCTATAGCTGAGGTGACTAGTCCTTATTCCCCCAGGGCTATAACATAAACTTGGATCTGCCAAGTTGGGGAATCTGATGGAGTTGTTCTGGCTTACAAAATTGTGTTCCCACTAATCTATGCCCCATTGGTTTTACCTGGTTTTCCAGAACTGGGATTTTGTCACTCAGTATTTCTACACCAGAAAGCAACTTCTAGTTCAAGAATAGTCAACTAGGTTCTTTTAACAGTTACTATATCCCAAGGAAAAACCTGATCACTGGGCTAGTCACTCTTTTAAATAGTGATGTGGCACTCATCTTTTATGGGTGATTGTTAATCTTGAAGGCTTAACCTGCTTTCTGGAAACAGAGGTGTTCTAAAGCAAGAGGCTGCAGAAAATTCGTGGAAGGGCCTAAGCTCTGTTTCTTCATTTTTCTTGTACCGGTAGTTATATTTTATGCAATTTAACTACTGTATATAAAAGCTAATGCAAAGCATTGATGGTGCACAGACTGGCATTAACACAGTAGAATCCTGTGAGATTATGGAGGAGCTAGTCTGCTTGCTCTAGCTCACACTGAAACAATAAACTATGGTTTATTGCTGTAGGAATGAGATTCACATGCCTAGCCAGCTAACATAAGGTTAGCAATGCCAGATGGGACAATTGGGAAGGTTGACTAGACACATGGAACTAGATTCAGCACTAATCCTTTGGGGGCAGGACCATCAAAAGTATTAGCAACAGCCATCTGTTAGGTGTTGCACACATGGTTCCAAATCACGTACCACAAGTCACTGCATAGATACTGAGATCTAGCATGTGAAAACAGCACCATTTGGGGACAGGTATTCAAACCTTTTTGCAGCATAGTGCTTTTTATAATTCTTATACGAGAACAAATAACACATTCTGCGCTTTCTGGGGATGATTTTATCCTTAGAACTTCTCTCCCAATGACATTTCAGAGGTGCATAGGCATGCTTTTCATTTCTCAGACAAGGCTAATGTGAAGCTTGCAATGACCAATGTCAGACTGAAAATAACAATTCAGGAAAACAACTAAAAAAGGTGCCAAGATGAAATGTATTTCAGTGATGCTGATGCCCGTAAAATCTGGAGATTGCTATTTAATAATCAGCTCCTGTCAAAATTACATACAAATTAATTTGGCTGAACTTTTCATTTTTCCAGTTTCAGTTTCAACTTTATGAATGATTCCGTGTCAAAAAAGAATGGATTTCATAGGTCCCTAGTAAGCAGTTGAACAATCCTCATCTACTCAAGATGAAATGGAAATATTTGTCACAGACATCAGAACATGGTTAAACATTTCTGTGTTCCTGTGAATCTGTCTCTCTCATTAATCCTGCCTGAGGAGGATATAAGACTGATAACTTTCCAAGCAACTAATGAAATACTCTGTATGCAGGGTTATTCACGTCATTCATTTTCCTCTTAGAGTTCACCAACTGTTCAATCTTTTTGCTCCATGAGCTTTTTTCAGGCACATGTTGCAAACGAGTCAACTTTTTTCATGTAATCTAAAAATAATAATCCTCCTCAGAGCTTTGTTGCAATATTGACAGCTATTTTTAATCCCTATGTCCAACATTAAGGTCCGTTCTACTTGAAATGCCATGTAATTGAAATTACAAGCTTTCTGCTCTGTATAGCAGGCAGCATGCCAGCACATTTTTACGCCAAAATCATACTGAGCTAGTCCTTCCCAAACCATGATTCATGCTGATGCAGACAGGGAAAACCTACACAAATGGCTGCATGTAATAAGACAGACAGAAGTAATGCTTTTGTTTTTAAGAACTGGTAATTCTGAGATTGAAAATCTTACGTTATTGCCGAAGATAGCATAGGTTCAAATACAGTGCTGACTTTCACAAAGAGTGGCCCTTTTACTAATAGTGTTATATACATTTAAGATAGAAAGATACATATATAGTCCCTATTTGGTATAGAAAGGAAGGCCAGGAATCTAAATTAGAAGTCTTCAGGTCAGTAGTTTTTTTGGGTTGCCTTAGAGGCATCAGCAAAGCCAATGAACACTTGTCATAGCTTCCTTTACAAATCCTCATGACACAAAGGGAAATTATATGGTAGAATCATCTAAAAAGATGTATGTGGTAAATGGTCTGCTTTGGTGAAAGACATTTTGGTGAAACATAATATTTGCTCTTTATTTCCCAGTGCAAATAGTCACTACATTTCCAATTAGCACCACTTCTCTGATTGTCCCATCCTCTGCCCTTTCCAAAGCCACAAAAAACACAACCAGTTTCCATCTCCCCTCATCCTAAATCCTCATTTTTCCTCAGCTGTGTTTCAAGCAGGCATGGTATTCAAAACAATGGAAACTTTAGGAAAAAGAGATAAATTGATATTGAATTGCTTTGTAGCGACAGGAAGACAAATTATATGTTGTCTTGTAGATGCCACTAGCCTATTTGAAAACCCAGGATGACCCCTTCAACTCTTGACTTCCAGAATTTACAGGATCATTGCACTGCTGAAATCAGCACTTGGCTGAGACTGTACTCTGTGTTCTTTCCAGATGTGAATGTCTGCGGCTGAAGAAATATGAAAGGCTAGAACATAAAAAAATTTATCCCAAGATGCTGAAAAAGAAAAGACTTGGTTTGATGTTCCGGAGAAGGTTTTAAAGTAGGTTACTTCACAGATAACCTCCTTATTCATACATTAGCCACCTAATGTATATAGAAAACAAAAGCACATGCACCAAAATTACAATAAAACATAAAACATAAAAAGTACAGCTGGTAAACCTAAGGACAATGAGCTATTTATGTGCCAAAAAGACAGTGAAGATAAAACTTTTTGTTTGTATAAAGGAAGGAACAGTGCCATCCGGAAAAAGAAATAATAATGGAACTTTGAAACTGTGGGCCGAAACAGACGAATCATGGGAGTTTCATAAATTGGATATCCCAACACTTACATTTCATTTCAGAGGTGCCTAGGAGCACCCCTTAACTAGACTGGAGATGCAGCACTGGAAGAAGAGAGAGTATAATCTTTCTACCTACGTCAATTATCTGCTCTGAATTGCCATCCAACAGCAGAAGATACAGAGATTTCCACAGTGTGACTAATAGTAATGGGGTGGGTGATTTAGATCAGGGAAATGACATATGGCAGGGAAAGGGTTTCTGTTTGCCGCTTCCATTTAATTTGAGAATTCTCCCATGGCTGCTTGTTGAACCGAAAACAGTGGGAATCTGATAATAGTTCTCCTGCATCTCATCTATTTTGGTCTGGTAACGAAAAACTGAAAATATAAACTTAGGTAACAATGTGAGTTGGGCAGAAGAATAGGAGTTAGAAGTAAATTAAGAGTTATAAACAAAAAACCATGAAGATTATTTATTTAATTAGAGCATTTTTACCCTGCTCTTCATCCAAAATGGCTCTCAGCACAGCTTATTAAAATCAGGAGTGAGGCATATAGTATACAGTGGTACCTCGGGTTACATACGCTTCAGGTTACATACGCTTCAGGTTACAGACTCTGCTAACCTAGAAATATTACCTCGGGTTAAGAACTTTGCTTCAGGATGAGAACAGAAACTGGGCAGCGGCGGCACAGCGGCCGGGGGAGGCCCCATTAGCTAAAGTGGTGCTTCAGGTTAAGAACATTTTCAGGTTAAGAACGGACCTCCGGAACGAATTAAGTACGTAACCAGAGGTACCACTGTATATTCCACAAGTGACGAATGCCCCATTTTCTTTTTATCCGATGCGGAACAATATGCTTTGGACTTAAATTTTGCACTACATTGCAAAATAACCTTGACTGAAGTTGCATTGTTCATGGATAAAAGTTCGCAAGCGCTTAAGCTTTTCCGTGATGTTAACAAGTGTGAGGAGGTTATGCTGTTATATAAACTCATTTTAAGAAATGAATGTCAGTACATTTATTTGATTTAGTTTCTGAAAAGCTAGGGAGGCTGAAATGAGTACAAGATGTGCCATTAAAACTTGCTTTCTTGGTTGTAATAAAACACCTTATGAAAAACAGTACCTATTTTTGTGGAGAACAAGCCACTGCACACTCTTGCACAAGCCAACAAAAATAGATTATACAATTTAGTTTGACAGAGGTTAACACTATCATAGCTAAACTTACATCACAATATAGTATTAAAAATATAGCGTATGATCCAGCCAGTTCAGTATTTTTAAGGTGGATTCATTTCAGTTGCAGAGTAAAGCAGATACCTAACACGCCTCCTATTACAGGATTTTAAAGTGCTTACCTTTGTCTTGATTCTGCCAATATATCTTTAAAATTACATATTAAAAATTAACTTTAAAAATCCTGAGCTCTTGCAAAACTGAAAGTACATGTTTATACATAAACACTGACGTTTATACATGCTGAATATTCTGGTTGACTCTGAAAACTTGAACCAACTAATTGGTTAAATGTGATTCATATTCTAGTCCAGCACTCAGGGAATGTGATATGCAAACCTCCAGTATTCCCTTCAGTTTCATGCCAAATGTATTCAAGTTAATCTAGAAAAACTGAGGGTTTGTTTGTATTTATTTACAGAATTTGTGTCCATAAAACTGAAGACAGCATATAGGGTCCTTATTCTTACCTGCTCTGCTGCTTGGAGTACATTTTCCAATTCATCACTGCTTTCCATTGAAATTTCTGCTCCAGGCACTGATGCTGTTTTAAAAGATGGGGGGGGGGGGAACCAATAAAGAATAATGAACAACATTTTTTATTATTGTGCACTCCCTGCACTCCAACTGCAGCTGTGGAGAAGAGATCAGAAGCATCTGCTTCTGGGTTTAAACTAATCATAGCTCCCCATTACGTTTGAACTCAGGGAAGTGTGGCTAGTTTATGTTTAGTGAAAGGACCAGTATCGTACATTATGGTTTGAAGCTGGCTTGTTTCAATCAACTGAAGCTAGGCCAACCACATTGATTCCAAGTGCAGATATCACAGGGAACTCTGGTTTGTTTAATACTGGAAATCAAAGGTCCGATCTCCCTTTTGCAGCCATGCCAGGAGAGGGGAGGAAAGAGTACACAAAAGAAAGAGTATCCTGTTGTAATAAACCTCAGCTTCAGCTGATCTAGGCTTGGCATGACTTAGTTAAAACTGGGTTGCCAAAGAAGTCTCCTCTGATAATGAAAGCTTCATTAAATAACTTCATAGCTGTGTAAGTGATTTCTTGACTTCTCATCTAAGAAACAATTTACAGTAGCATTGGAGGTGGCAGCAGGACACCAGCAGTGCCATTCCAATGGCTACAATGCATTGACCCAGACAGAGAAGGGATGGGGAGGGAGCTCTGAGTTGTTGGTAGCATCATCCTCATTCTGGCAAATGTAGCTCTGCTGTTGAATATTTGTGCAAATACCATTGATTTGTGTCAGCTGACCCAAAATCTGCATTTGCTAACCTTTGCATATATTTGTAACTTGCATGAACCAACCATTCATTGCTCAACGTGGAAAAGTGGCAAATTTCCAATAAAATATCAGACGGCAGAACAGCATTGTGAATGCAAGATTTACTACAATATGGAAGACATTAGGGCTTCAAACCTTTTTAAAAGATCTGATAAACACTTATCCCACCACATCACGGTGCACACAGTGTTCATTGATAATGAAAAAACGTTGTGGGAAAGTCATTTTACAGACCTTTCTGTTTTACGCATAGTTATTTTAACACAGCCTATATATTGCCATCCATGCATTGCCTTATTAACTGGGGCCAGTTTGCTTTGTTTTGCCACATGATGAGCAAATAGCTTTGCTCAGGAGTGGTAACACTGTTAATCCAGAAATAATTGCTATTTTCAGAAAATACTGTTGTACTGACTTATGTTCTGATGAAGCAATTATTATCTATGAATAGCAGACTGAAACCATGTAATCCAGAACTAATGATTATGCAAGTATATATCTACATATAATTTTAATTAAAAAAAACTGACCCACTGGCTATGTGTTACATTACACACATGGACCAACAAATGTTTGCATAACTAGCAATAACTATTGACATAATATATTATGTAGATATATACCGTTTCCCCCTTTTTAATACGTAGTCATAAAGTAAGCCATGGCAGGGTTTTTTTTACCTTTGTGAGAAGTAAGCCGTACCCCAAAAGTAAGCCATGGTGCCGCCATTGTTCCCGTCGCCTCCTCAGCCCCTCCTGTGCACGCAGGGAGCCAGCGAACCAGCGAGAGGCGCGGGGGGAAACGCGCCTCTTGCGGAGTTCTGCCCCGCCTGCTCAGCGCGCAGGGGGAGGCTGTACCGTACCATACTGACGTAATAAAAATAAGACATCCCCCCGAAAATAAGCCACCCTGTGTTTTTTTGAGGGGAAAAAATTATAAGACGGTGTCTTAAAAAGGGGGAAAGACGGAATTACAAGTCATAGTTCACATGGTAATAATTTATTGGACCCCAAAATCATGGCCATTACATCTTAGTCCAGTGTTACTCCAAGGTGGACTCTGATTTAATTACCATAAAGTCACTTAACTCTTTGTACCCCTTTCTATACCATCCAGGCCTGAGGAAGTGTTTCCCCATCATCCGAAGACTCCCCTGTAACTTCTCCTGTTCCATAGCTATCTAGGAAAATGTGACATCAGAATAAATTACAGGCTCTTTAAGGATTGTGTGACAGCTCTCCTAGGGGAGAGGAGGCACTGGAAGGGAAAGCCTCATGAGCCTCCTTAAGTCTTCAGATGACCCTGATCCTTTGCTGAGGAAACATCACCATAATGGTTTTTATTTTTGTTAATAATAATAATAATAATAATAATAATAATAATAATAATAATAATACCCTGCCATTCACCAGCAGGTCCCAGGGCAGGTTACAACAATTTAAAATTCAGTATGAAGAACATTTAAAACAATTAAAGTAACAGGAATATTGTGAATCCTGGAAACACACGTCTCAGTGTCAGGGTAACACGCATCTCAGGGTAAAGAGATGCATCCTCGGTGTTTACTAAAAGCTGCTTAGTGAGTAGCGCCTTTGTGGGGAGAGTATTCCATAGTTGATGGAAGTTTATGAGTTATGGTACAGTGCATTACAACAATCCAATCTGGGATTACCAGAGGATGGAGTACTGTGGTCAAGTCATCTCTGCCCAAAAGGAGACGTATCTGAACAGCTCCAGTTGGAACTGGAAATAGGCAGGCCTATTCTTCCAAACCTTAGCCAGCAAGGTTCACTGGGAGCTGCCCAGGGTCCCATCTTGCCTTTGCCCAGGCCAGCACAAGCCCCCAGCAGACCAGTTTAGATAGTCTGAACTTCATGAAACTCCCCTCCCCCATAACACTCATTTAGTTGTGAGCTCTATAGGAATATTCCTTACACTGAATCAGATCAGTAGCTATCAGGATTTCAGACAGGGTTCTTTTCCAATCCTACCGGGAGAGGCTAGAGACTGAACCTGGACCTTTTGCATGCAAAGCAGATGGTCTGCTCCTACTGAGCTTCAGCACTTCCCAGTTCTGGATTTTTAGCTAATTCATAAAGAACAAACTGCCACAGGAGAGGTATTTTGAGTGTAATCACATTGTGCCTGCTAACCAAGTTATACATCATTATCCAAACAGCAGAGATAAGCACTTTAATTCTGCAAAGGCTCAGCATTGTGCTGTTGTCTTCAAAAAGCAGAGTTGCATCAGCGTTTTCCACACAGTGTTAAGTCTAATCTCAACAGGGAGTGGAGTGTGAACAGAAGTGAGAGCAAAGAAAACAAACTTAAATAGTAAGGAACAGGGTCTGATGAGCTAAATTTCTTTCCACACATTACTATAATTTGGTAACTGAAAAAGGAATTTGCCTCCCACCAAAATTGGTCTCAAAAAGTTCCCCAGCAGATATTCTTGAATGTGTTTTTATCAGTATGTATTGAGTTGTTCAGATTATTCCATGCGAGGTAGCATAGCTCTTTCAAGAACTTACCAACAGATTGTGGTACTTCTTGCTCAAGAGTCTGAGACGCAACAGATACATCCTCTGTTCTTTCTGCCAAGTTATCTCCTTGCAGTCTAGGATGATTGAAATGGAAACAATTTTGAAGTTATATGGAACATTCCACTGATTAATGCACAAGACAACTGGACAGCTGCCAGCTTGCACTGCTAAGCACCACTAGGAGGCTGATGCCCTTACAAAAGTGTTGAAAGATCCTGGGGCTGGAGGCTGCTGGCTGATAATTTAGTGCCTTACAGGTATGCAGCTGCTAATGGTGCCTAACATGGGCTGTTGATACTCTGGTTTGTATCTGCAGTGGGTACTATTATTTCATTTATTAAATTTATATACCGCCCTTCATCCAAGGATCCGAGGTACGAACTGGACCTGCATGCAGCTGGGGCAGCACTCTCCATACAGTACCTCCAGTAAGGGCTCCTCCTCTCACACAGGTGCTCTGTGGTGGAAGCTAGTAGCCACCCAGTGAAACCTCTCAAAAGCCACCATTGAGTCTGTACCTTACTATGTAATTCATTGAAAACATTAGTTGCACGAAGTATATCTTTTAAAACATTAATTATTAATATTCCTATCAAAAATACATATTTGAGACTAGCTAGCAATTTCTTTCTAAGGACTTTGGGAGGGTTTTGTTTTGTTTTTTTATAAGTGATAACTTATCAAAGCTGCTCCATCTACAGCTGCTATGGAAATAGCTGGTGTGACCGAGCTACATTCACAGCCCACCAGGGGTTAGCAGTGGGATGGCAGCTTTGTTTGGGAGCTGGGCGAGAGGCTCTGACTCTTACCAAAGCTGGCCCCAGCATACCAACCACTGTTAGTCTCCTGAGCCTCCTGCCTGGAGCTGATTCAAGTTCTAGGCAAGCATTGCAGATAATGGTTAGGACCTCTTTGGTTCTCTTTAACCTCTCCAAGGTAAGCGCTGACTAAGCTCTGTTCATTTCTATCTTCATGACTGCTGCACTGAGCAAGTCTGGTACAATGGGTTGGTTAACGTATTTGTTCAGTCTCAATGATTTTGCTAAACCATTTCTGAGACTAAACTAACATTCCCCAAGTCCTCATGGCTTACTGGCTGGGATGTTCCAAGCTGATTTTTAGGTAGCAAACACTTGGTGTATGGATGCAGATTCATGCTCATGGAAGATTGGGTTAAAGGACTGAGAGCTGGACTAGATGAGCTTCTGATTTGCAAAGTACTAAAATATCACACATTTAGACCACATAGGAAAGACAACTTGAGTAGAAAAGATTTCTTATCCACAGTTTTGAAAAGCTTTATTCACAGTCACAGTATTTTCTAAGACTCAGTAATTATTGAAGTTAGCTGAGCAATAGCAAGCCTGTAGCTTCTTCTTGTTTTGCTTTCTTTTTAAATAGATATAGATACATTCTTGGCTTTCTATAAATATAGCTGTTAATTACAAATGAAATTCATAGCCTTTAAAAAAATGTATAATGTATTTCAGGAACGCCGGAAATACCCAACCTCATAGGTGGGCTTCTCTCTACAGTGCCAAATTACTTGGCAGTAATTTCAGTAATATAGAATAAGCAAGATTGATCAAAGAAAAATACGCCTTGTTTCTCCCCCTACATTAAATGGAGAAGAGGACATAGAAGACACATATCTACACTGGATGGGTGCAGATACTAACTAAAATCAGGCCCGGTGACACACAGAAACCTGGGTTCGGCAGCTGCTGAGGGCCCACAGTCACCTCCTTCCAGTCTCCTCTTCCCCAGATGTGAGTTTTTGTTTCCTCAGTACATGCCACAACTGGCACTGGCACATCCTTGAATGTCCAAAACTGAACTTCCTATCTTTCCTCCTAAGCCTGATCCCCTTGTACACTTTCTTTATCCACAGGCAATGTTATTATCCACCCTCTTGAACATGCACAGAGCCTTGGCTTTATCTTTGCCTCCTCTCTGCAAATGTCTGTTCTCTGGACTAGATTGTCTCACCTTGGCTTCTTCTAGGGAAGGGCAAGACTGTCAGTTAAGGTTTCTCTGAGTTGCTTTCTCTCAGTAAAGCAACCAAGTTGGATGGCTTTAAAAGAAGATCAGACAAATTCATGAGATTTACCACATTATTTTCATTTTTGTATGCATTACTTGGCTGGAGAACTGTATTGCAAAATTCAGAGAAGTGTGAATTTCAAAAGCTAGCTGTGTTTTGGTTCTTGTATTGCTTTGGAAAGTGCAAATTAGACAGGTTTGCCTTTCAATGCCAGGTGAACAGAATTTCTCCCCTAGTCTCTTCACACCTATCCAGCACTCAGCTGCTAAAATAATTTGCTGCTTGACCCTCATTGTTCCACCATGCAAGCATGGAACTAGTGGGAAATGAGCATTTTAAATCCCAGTGTGATGCTCCACCTTAAATCCCCACTGGCTTCCTAAATCCAACACAAGCCCTTACCTTCAAAACCATTCATACATCCTGATACATCCACACATATATCCTGATATATCCCTGCCTGTGATCTTCATTATTCCAGCTCTAAGCACCTGCTTCTAGCTCCCACCATTTCACCCTTGCTGCACTGTATGCTTGGAACTACCTTCTCATGATAATAGATTTCACCTCTCCTACCGTATTCTTTCTCAAAACCCACTTTTTAGTGAAGCCTATGGCTACTTCCCATGCCCTACTGTATCTGAGCACATGTCTCTTAAACAGTTGCATATTGCTCCTCTTCTTACTCCTTCCTCCATTTTTCTCATCAGCAATTAGTGCTATACCAGCTTCTTCTAAGGCTTCTTCAAAGGTAGACCCACATATTATGCACTGCAAAAATCTAACCCAGAGATTACCAGAACACAGACAACAATAGGTAGGCTACTATCTGGGCCATCAATTGAAGCTGATAGAAGGCACTCAATGCCACTGAGGCCACTTATGTCTCAAGTGACAGTAATGGATCCAGAAGTACCCACAAGTGACGTACATGCTCCTGGCAAGACAAAAATGTAAAATGAATAACTGAATCCTTATCTATGTCACACAGGTGGTATCAAGGGCACATTTTCATTTCAATTTTAAACATAGTTTTATGTGTACAACAAGTATATAAAAGTGTATCATGTTACTTGTTTTACTTTCTGTAGCCACTCCTAAAAATGTTCATAAAATGACATCAGAGTTGGAAACAGACAATTGTTTTGTGTAATTAACTATAGGCTTTCTTTTTTGTGTGCTTTCTGATAAAACCTCATCACTTTCACTCTTCCGATAACTTTTAATATAGAAGACTATCTGGGAACTGTAAGTAATTACTCATTACAGCCTGAAGCTCTAGGGAAGTCAGTTGCTAATTCTACAGCAGATTATCACAATATGAAAGAATGTTCATTTAAAGTTTGGCAATCGTTTCCACATCTTGCAGAGTTTTAGAAATGTGAGACACAATCCATCTGGAACATCTACATAACTTCTTTTTCCCAGTGCCCATAATCATAAAACATAAATATGTTAACATAGCCTAAATTTCATTTTGTATTTCCTGAAATGGTTTTTAATGAGTTGAGCTCATTCCTGTACACATTCAATGAAGAAGCACAACACATGAGTCTAGTGATGCCCCAATGTGTGTAGTCCTTTGAGTTGAAATACAAATTTCTGTGATTTAAAATTCCCATCTTCAGGTACTTCCAAGTCTAGCTCAGGTTTTAATCTGAGCCAGAGAAGAATGTCTCCTTTCACCACCTCTCTGCTCCTCTCCCCTTCCCTATAGCAATGTCTCAGGCATTAGGATCTCAGGAACACGTAATTTTCCTAATGCACCAGTTACTGCTCCCTTCCTCCTCCTCCTCCTCCTCTTTAGTTACCCTATTCCATCTATTCATCTTTACTTTCTCATCCCATCCCCATTGTCGCCTCTAATTCCCTGCTGTCACTTACATCTCCAGGGAACAAGCAAAAAACAACAACTAAGTGGCTTCCTTGATTTTGCTGCAGACCAGGGTAGGCATGGGAAAGGTTTGGCCATGGCAGGACCATCACAAAACGCTTTTGTCAGCAGCCATACTATCCTTTCCAAGACTCCACTTTCTTTACTTTACTGGAAGACTGGGTTTAGGAGCCATATGAGGAGAAAGCATCGAAGCAACCAACCTATAGGATGCTCCCATGGAAGGGAAGCTCCATTGGTGATGTATCCATCCACTCTGCATGAGGAGGTAATCTTTCTTCCCTCCTGTGACTCAAAAGACTCATCCCCTTCCTGCGGGACTATTTGAGGCCATAGTTGATTCTAGACTATTGGTGGGGCAACATTTCAAGCACTGTTTCCTTAAATTGCATCCAGTTTAACCTTGAAACCAGCTGCCACAATGTGCTGTCCATGGTCCTGACTACCACAGTCTATCCTGGACTCTTGCTGCAAACTTCTGTAGGCTCCAGCCTATAATAGGACGCTTAGATTAACCTTATACAAAAGTACCTGAGAGTAAGTCTCACTACAGACATATATGGGATTGTGCTAAGCACATATTTAGGGAATGCTCAGCCATGCAAGAACTGTATTGGGCAAATGAGCCATGAGTCACCTAGATTTTGAAGGATATATATATGTGTTGGTTTAGTTTTGGAAGTCTGATTTTTCACATTATACTGGGTTTTAAAATATACATTCCCCACTAGTTTATTTAGAAAAAGGATAATCTATTATTTACAGACCACTTACTATAGTAAATGGTGCTATAGGGCCACATATTATAGCAATAGCCACAAATAAAATTTTAAGGCCTATCAATATTATCTTAATATGAAATACTGTGGTACCTTGGTTCTTGAATTTAATCCATTCTGGGAGTCCATTCGACTCCCGAAATGGTTCGAAAACCAAAGTGCAGCTTCCGATTGGCTGCAGGAGCTTCCTGCACTCAATCGGAAGCTGTGGAAGCCACGTTGGATATTTGGCTTCCAAAAAACATTTGCAAACCAGAACACTCACTTCCAGGTTTGTGGCGTTCGGGAGCTAATTTGTTTGGGAGCCAAGCAGTTCGACTACCAAGGTACCACTGTACTAACCTTTCTAGGTTTCAGATGTTGGTACAAAATTTCCACTGAAGACTAAAGATTCTCTTTCATTTGATAGGTTATTCAGCCTAACAAATGTCACTGTTACAAAATACTGTGTCAGCAATCCTGTAAACATTTACCTTTGAATTAAATGAAAATACTTATAAGTAGACATGCATAGGGTTTTACAGCACATTACACTTTTTTCTGTGATTAGTAAAGATAGATAAACATGGAATTACCCTTCTAGAAACAAAACAAAACAAAACAAACCACATGTGGCATAAAATGACTGAATTTTGGCATGGGTGTATTTTCTACCCCAGCTAATGTTAGCAGACTGGGTTAGTAAAAACAACAAACAAACAACAAACTATCGCTTTTTCACAGAAAAACAGTCAGAGAAGGCCACCAAAGAGCACTGGAGTCAAATAATACAAATGATCATGCTTCTCTTAAGAAGCATGCTTACTTGCTACAGGCAAATATATAGCCTGGTTAAGGAATTAAGGGGTTTTTTGTTGTTGTTTGAAAATAAGTTTCATTTTCTATTTTAGATACAAAAGAAAAATCTCAGCCTCCTCTGAAACATACCACTAGTGAAAAGTAAACAGAATCTTACTGGAAGTCCTTTATAAATTACTTCTGATACAAACCAGTGACAGTTGTAATCTGCTATTAAAACAAGCCAATAATAGTAGACTGCTTCTTAGCATTCCAAGCCAGAAAAATGGGGGGAGATAGAAAACAGCATTTGTATGAGACACATCTCTTCTTTCCCACTGCATCTTTATAAAACCATGCGGAGGAAGTATCCATACATTCTTCTCTTGTTTTTCCCTCCATTCAATAGCTAGCATTAGTATTAGAATTAACGTCCTGTGTAATGGAACTATTCAACCTTTAGCCGGTGTCTGACCTGTCATGCCTGATGAAAAAATATATCAACATTGCCTTAAAATTCCAAAAGGAACATTTTTTTCTTTCTAAACTGCTGTTTAGCATCCTTCTAAATTACTGCACACACATGAAGCAGATTCATTTTCTGTTGCTTCAGCAGGTAAGACCTGTACCAAGAGGTTCAAATTACAAAAGAGGGGATTTCAGCTCAACATTAGGAACAGCTTCCTGTCAGTAGAATGTTCAATAGTGGAAAGGACTGCTGCAGAAGGTGTTGAACTCACCTTCATTAGAGATTTTTAAGCCACAGGAATGATTGTCACCTATTAGGTATGATGCTTTAGCAGTTGAATTGGACTTTCGAGTCCCTTCCAACTCAATGATTCTACAATTAAGTAGCCTTTTGCTTGGTAAGCAATTTCTCTTTAATTGAGACAATAAAGAAGTTTATTGGAAACTTCTTATATGATGATGATTTATTAATTTATATACCATTTAATACCAAAATAGTCTTCTAAGTAGTTTACAAAAAAACTGAAATAAACAATTGCACAAGCATTAAAATATAAACATCCATAATTAAGATTGCTGTACCATGTACAGATCTAAAACATGGGAATGGGTTAAATTTCTGAGCAGCTCACAGTCATGACTAGTGATGGGAACTACAATTCCCAGGGTGCAATATAAGGCACAATAAGCTTGCATATGCTAACGTAAGCCAGAAGAGAACTTTTGAAAGCAGACGACTGGTTTTCTCTAAATAGTCAATGAAGTAAATAATGTAAACAACAAGCCAATTCCATACCGAGCCAAATTACAGCAAAGAAACCTATGTAACCGCAGTGGAACAAATTCCTGTTTGTGCCACTACAGTAACCAAATCAATAGAGCCAAACTGTAAAGACGCACTGCTAAAAACTGATGCAACACCTGTGTAAACATGCCTCACCTCAAAACTTGTCTTGCTTCCTGTGTTCTACATCCTTTGTTAATAAAAACATAAATCATTCAAAAATTTATCATCTTCAGTTTCATTATATGAATGAGCTGGAGATTTTTCTATGTTAGTATATTTACCAATACACCTGCTTGTCCATATTTGTTTGTAATTTGTTTTAAACCGTTTTTAATGTTGGATGTCATGTTGTTGGGAACTTATGACAAAGGGTGGCTATACTGATGATTTTTAGTCACTTAAAACATTATTTAAGGGCACCTATGCTATCAATTTTGTTTCCAAATCCCTACAACATTTCAATGTATCAGACTACAATGCTTTAATACCTGAGGAAATGTCATACATTGAAATTTTCAGAAGGAAACCTTTTCTGCGAGGGTTTTTCCTTGCATTTTCAAAAGCTATGAAATGCTTGTGTATCTAAATTAATGTCTATTTCTCCTAAGCACCAAGTGATAATACATTTTCCCAGAGCACAGACTCTGTAAAGAATCATAATTATCAAATGTTTTCCGAAGGTCAGGAATCATTCTATTCTAGGGCAATCTTTTATCTGATGCTTGCTTAAAGCCATTATCTCACATTAGAAAAACAATTTCCTGCAATTGGCTACAATTTCCAACTTTTAACAAGACAGGAAAATCAACTGACCTTGTATCTACTACCACAGGTAACAAAATAATTTTGTGTAAATTCATCCTGCTCAGCTGTTATGTTAAGTATACTTTCTACTGAATTAAATATTAATATTTGGGACTGAAGGATCCATCTGCTAAATTTAAAAGGCCAGCAATTATTTGGGAAAAGGGAAAAGGAAAAGAACTTATTTAAGATATACATCTATAAAATATGGCCAGGTACCTACTTCAGCATCACAAACATATTAACATGTAAAGAAAGGAATTCAAACTAATTACTTTTCAACATGTACTTTAAAATAAATTTTTAAAAGTTTTCTGTCCTACAATTAACTTATCTTCACTGAAGAGTTGTAACCCACCCTGGGACCTTAGGGTGAAGGTGATAAATAAAATTACTACTACTACTACAATATATTAGATTCTTCTTCAGAAACAGATGCTTTGCTTATAAATGGAAGAGAGGGGAAATACGCCCCATTTTATCTATGAAACTTCATTTTATCTATGAACTTCCCCATTTTATCTATGAAGTTCTAATGTTATAGATTGTACATTTGTACAATACTATTTGTACAATACACAGTGCATTAAGTCACAGTCCCATACATAGCTGGTCAATATTAAAAGTGTGGTTGTGGTTTAAAAGCACGAAACCAAAAAATACCAAATAGTCAACGGAACAAACATTTTGATACTTTCTTTACAAAGTTAGCCAAATAGGATTCTTGGATTGTCCTCTTAGCAATAATTGCATGTGTCAAAGCAAACAGAAAACACTTGCAGACATTTGTTTTTTGAAGGACTAGAACAACTTTAAGACAGACTCAGTAGGACTATATAATCTCTTAATAGATTATGCAACAGAAGGACAATTAAGACTGCAGTTATTCCTCCTTTTCCTTCACATAGAGAGCAATTCCTTTTGACAGACTCTATAACTCTTTAACAGAGAATGTTTTGATTATCACATCAACTTTTTTCAATGTTGTTTCTGGATTTACTCAGTGGGAAAATGTGGTCAACTAGGGAAATTCTATGCCCCATGAGATTTTGGTTAAGCTGGAACATAAATCTCCTGTCTTATGTTGTTTGTTTCCCATGACAAAGCTAGGGTTTTGGAAATAATGAGACTTAGCCATTTCTTTCAAAAGGGGAAATTCACAGGGAGTTCACCATGAAATTGATTTAGCAGCATGGGATTCAAAACGATAGTAGTTCTTGGTTTATTGCACACATTTTTCATTTAGGCACAATTCAGTAAATAGTTAGCACTACTGAAACCAAACGGGATATAAGTGTACGTAACTGTGTGCTTATAGCTTTACAGTCTACCCTACATTTGATTGAAAATGTTCACTAAATTTGATGTACATTTAGGATTAAGACCATACAGGCGAATATCCTCTATTTGTTTTTTCAGAAGTATGCTCCATAGAAGTCAACAGGACATATTTCTTTTCAGAGAAGGAGGTATTAACAAACCTTTTATTCACTTCATAATCCACTGAACTCATGAATTCCTCCACATTTTCATGTCACCAGGAGGCTTCCAATAAAGATTTATGTGACATTTAGCCATCTATTATGAAGCCAAGGTGCAAGTGATGGTAATTACACATGCATCACAGAGTGTTGCTACAAAGATTGCATGGGAAATTATACAGCATGCTAGCTATCTCAAGAATTTTGTTGTGATTGGATACATCTCATTTCCCTAACATGTTTAGTGTTGTTGACATTTTACGTGTGATTTATCTAGTTCCAGGTCCAAGTATTTTCAAAGCTTACCAACAAACTTGGCATACATATAGTAGTCTTCTTATAATTTCATTCAGATCATATTTCTTATCAATTTCATTCAGAGTGGCTGGGGAGACCCAGCCAGATGGGCAGGGTACAAATAATAAATTATTATTATTATATAATTTGTGGCAGTGTGTGATCTAAGGAATTCTATTTATTTTGAAATTACACATAACTCATTCTTTTGTATAAAGTTGCAAGCAGAAATTGTAATTTTTTGTGGGTTCAACAAAAAAGTGTTTCATTCCCAGGTATCTATTGGCAAGAGCTGCAATAAAGAGATTTGCCATAGTGAGAATGCAAGTCAAATTCATAAAAAAATTCCCCTAACATCTTGTAACCCACCTTGAGAATGTTGGATGCGATACTCAACCAGACCCATCAAAATTAATAAAACTAACATAGTCTTCATTAATTTCAGTGGTTCTTCTCTGAGTTAAACCAACTGACAACCTCACTTAGCACTTTATAAATACTCCAAAAATGTAAAACAAAGAATCTGCTCCATGTATTTTTTATAGTTATAGGTAATCCATGATCATGATATATGGAAATCCTCCCACCTAGGTTGCAGAACTTATGTTAAGATTTATCTGTGAATTGTTATTTATAACCTGCCCTTCATCTATACAGATACAAGAATGGGATACAGCATATAAAAATACACAATAGAATCACAGAATTGAAAGGGACCCTGGGGGTCATCTAGTCCAACCCCCTGCAATGCAGAAATATGCAGCTGTCCCATACGGGGATCGAACCTGTATCCTTGGTGTTATCAGCACCATGCTCTAACCAACCGAGGTATCACACAATATATAAAACCATAAAATTCATTTTAACCAATAGGAGCAGCTGAAAACACAGGATAGGCTAACCCAAATGCCAATTAACTAAACACTGAGAATGCCTGGGCAAAACAAGTATGTCTTAACTTGATTAAAGTATCAACATCATCCACAGTTTTGAGGCGGGGACAGTCCACTAGTAGGGTGCCAGTGTAGAGAAAGCTTTCTCTTGTGACACCGCAAAGCGCAGCTCACCCAATGGTGGATCATGGAGAAGAAACTCATTCAACAAACTTAAGGCACAGGCAGGATGATAGAGGGAATCCTTTGGATATTTGAATCCCATGGCATTGTGTCATGTTCTTTTACACTGTAGCCTGCATTCAACAGATATCCCTCATCTGTTAAGGTCATCTGGTGATCTAAACAGGCCATATGGATCTCAGGGCACCACATTACTCAAAGAGTCAGTGATTACAGAACAGAAGGTACTTCAAGCCATATCAGATAATTACACCTAGCAACTGCTGCCTAACAGTAGCATCATACACATACCGCCACTGTGCAATGGGATGGAGAGCATATATCATATGATCCAAAAAAAAGGTTTATAAACAGAGCAAGTTCTCGTTCAGTTATAAATTCTGCTTCTTCTGCAGTCAAGTCCCTCACCCACACTGTAAAAAGGACAAATCCTCACCTCATTTAATCAGGGCAAATTCTGGGGCAGCAGTCAAGGCTAGACAAAGCTCAGAGTTTAACATATAGATAATTCTGTCATCTGAGGGCAGTCAGGTTTTGTCATGTTATTTGGTTGTTTGGGCAGATAAGGCTTAGCATTTTGTTCCATTTGATTTAGCAAAAGACTGACAGAATAGTCTTTTGGTGTAATCAAGAGAGGACTAAGCATCAGCGGTGACAGCTATGGGTCAGGGATGTAAAACCGCATCTTGATTTATATTGCAGGGTTTAAATCTTAAATGGTGGGGAAGATTTCTCTAACAATGACAGCACTACATTATGATTCTACACGCAAGGGCATGGGGGTATTTCTGGAAGTGTTATTCAATCAAGCATCTCCAAGCAGGCAGCCGTCAAAAAGTGGCAGCCTCAAATCAAAGAGGATGAAGTTTAAAAACAGGACTGGAACATGCTCAAACTTCATCCTGATGCCATCACAGGTTCCCTTTATTTAAAGGTATTTAACTTTATCTGGAGTACCACAATAGAATAGCCAGCAGCAGAAGTCACAAAGTTAGAACTGCCCCACACACACACCACAAATAATGTTCTTGCTAATCACTTAAGTGATTGAGTTGGCTAGTTTTGTCACATGAAATTCCTTTCCAAAAACGAGTCTTCATTTAAAAAAAATATCAAAGGGCTCGCAGTTATTATTGCCTTCTTAGTTGATTTGACTGCTTTGCTTTTTTTGCTCTCATACTGTAGATTGGGGGGGGGGGACTTCCAAAGCCAGAAAGATTCCATATTGATTAGGTTCCTTCCAGAAGGATAGGATTATGAAGTATTAAAAGGCTGTATGAAATCCCCCCCCAACACACATGCAACTGAATCTTAATTTACACAGGTGCATTTTGAAGCCATAAATACCCTGGATCATCTTTGAAAAGCCACAGAAATTCAGGTAACTAATCAAATTCAGAGAAAGAAAACTGAAAATAGTTCCAAGCTGCGACATATAGCTGATAAGTACGTGAAACAATTTGGTACATTGTTACTGTGAATGGTGTCATGTGCAAAAGTAACTTGAGCAATCTTGTTCCAATCCACAAATCAAGTCAAATGGTAGACAGAAAAATGTGTTAATAGTCCAGGCTAAGAGGGAAAGATCTCTGGCTTGCCAAAGGCTCTATTCCAGCCCAACTCCTCCTTATGAACTTGCCAAGTCCTAAGACCTGATAAAATTCCACTCAATATTTAATTTTAATTAAGAAAGCCTCCTCTTTCAACAAAACACCAGACACCACTGTTTCTCAAAGCTGAAGCCAGCAGCTGTGGCTTCTCTGTGTCTAGAATTTAGGATTATTAAATTAATTTCTAATGTCACTGAGAGTCAGGGATAAAAAGAACAGTTCCTCTATCCAAATTTAAGATTAAAAAATGTGTCCTGTCCTTTCTTTTAGATAGCTGGGCGAAATTGTTGCAAATTCCAATCTGCAAGAACCATTTGCCCCTGGGGAAGCACAAAGAAACAAACAAAAATCTCATTATTTACCTGGCACACCTAGCACAGATGTTCAGTGTGACCTTGGCTTGTGGTTCAGCTGTATGTGTACTTCGGGATTGGTTAAATTTGCTCCCACAAGAAATGACACTGGTTACCCCTTCCATTCTTAAATCATCAAGATCCTCTGCAAATTCAAAAAAGAAGCAAGTATATCACTAAGTAAATATTTGCAACAACATATTTGTTTTAGAAACATATAAATTGCAGCTTCAGCCGTGAAGCTTACTGGGTGACCTTGGGCCAGACACTTTCTCTCTGTACCAAAAACCTCACAGGGATGTTGCAAGGATAATACTGGAGGAGTAACCATGCACACTGCCTTGAGCTCTTTCCAGGGAAGGTGAGAGGAAAAGGTAATAAAATAAAAATAAATTTAAAATTCCCATTCGCCATTAGTTTGTCAGCCTGTTGTGAAAGACAATTACTGGCAGGGTGGATAAAAATCAATGATTTTAAAAAAAAATAAATCAAAAAAATCAGATTTTTTTGATTTAAATCGGATTTTTAAAATAAAATGCTTTTGGAGGAAAAATCTTTCTAAATATAGTCTTCTATTTAAGTTACATTGTAGTCCAAAGGCTATTCATCAGGAAATAAGGATTTGTTTTAAGTTTATCAAGTGTGCTAAAACTCAGTCTAAGGTTTTTTTTATGTTTAACCACATCAGTTAACAAACATGGATACATATGCTATCATGTTATTGTTTTAGTTAAATAAATTGTTTAAATAGTTATTAAGGAAATGATTATTTTTCTCCTTCCAATAAAGTACAGCAGAAAAGTTGTCCAAATATAAACAGTTAACTTATTAAACCTCACCATAATTTCATAATTATCTGTCTATGTATTTCTAGTAGTATAACCAAATCAGTAATTTTGGATATAACTGTAAAAACTACTCTGAAAATTTATTATTCCAAAAATGAAACCTTCATATGGTTGTAAATATTAAGATTATACCAGCAAGAATGAGTCTTTCTGTAAAAAAAAAATATTTAAATCAAGTCTTACTGACTAGTCATTTAAATCAAGCCTTACTGACTAGTGATTTAAATCATGATTTAAAATCCACCCTGATTACCGGTATTTAACGTGAGGCAAGGACCAGGTTGGTAGGGAATCTTTAAAACCACAAGCATGGAATGCCATCCACCCACCCACCCACCCACCCACCCACCAGTCAACGCCAGGGTATGCAATAATGCAGATATATGTGGGTGAAGGACATAACGCAATGTATGGACAATAATGAAAATATGTATGTGGGGGTTGTCACAAAGGCACTCAACTCCTACATGCATACATGCTGGTAGATGATTCTTAGGGGTACAGGGCATCTGAAGGGCTCTCTGCCAGGTTAAAGGTTGAAGATTCTCCAAGTATTCTTCTGTCTTTCCCTCCTTTGTACTGTATTTATCTTCCCGTCCAGGCAACATTGCAGAGGACAGGTGGCAGTAGAGGGCAAGGCCAGAAGCAAAAGTGGATGGAACAGCAAATGCTAATTTACCCCCACATCCTTCTCTATTCTTCACCAAGGCAAGCAAGAAGCTTTAACAGAGTTAAAGGATGCATTCAAAACAAGCAAGAACACTTAAGGAGGCAGCAAAGCAGGGCAGGGGTGAGGTGTGGCCAGGGGACAACCCAGGTGGAGAAGCCAGGTCTCCATTTGGTTGCTGGGGGGCTGAGGTTCCCTATCCCTGATCTAGCACATCATAACAAAGCATTATAGGAGTAAAAGGTACACACTCAGAAGGGTATGCAGATCTGTGCGATGTTATTTTTAGAGGCATCATTTTGGGGTTGGCAAAACGCATGCCTGTTTTGTAAATTATACTGCTTTCTGAAAAAACCAGCCAAAGTTCACAGGAGATTGTTTGTCATATGTTTCTTCAATAAGACTCCACTGTAAACACATTTGTGCTTGCTTTGTGTGTAGGAGGGAAAGGGGGAATCTGTGTGTCATATTCAACTACCATATTTTAAGAAATTGTTGCCGATAAACAAACACTGAATTCATTACCGCTGGCATATTGTTGAGGTAGCCGATTTTTTTTCAGACACATGGCTATATAGTGTAGCTGTTTATATAGCGTTAAATCAAATTTTGGCCTAGCCTTGAATGCCTCGCTCGTATTTCTTTATGTCTTCATAGTTTACTCAACTAGTTTCTTGTTGAGTCAACTTTTGCTAGTTTGCCAAAAGTCTGCTGATGCATGCCATTTCCACTCTAAAAATAGTAAGGTAGGGCAAAGCATGAAATTAATCAAACAGTAACCATCTGTAAGATCAACAGTAATTTATACTGAACAATACTGAGGATTGTTTTAAATGATTTCATGCTATTAAATTAGGAGTTATATAGAGGTGCACTTGATAAATCTTAAACTGTAATATTTTAAGGTAGTCCAAGCCTAGGAGCCAAAGGATTACCTTAGGTAAGCTCAATAACGTAAATATGCATCAAGGGATATTTTTTTTGGGGTGGGGGGGAGTGAGGACATAACTGAACAGTAGATTCCTATGCCTCATCACAAATGACTTTTAAAAATGTTTTCAATTTTGAAAGTGGTTTGTTATATTGCATGGGGTGATTGTGCTCAAGAAAGGTAAGTTAATAACCTCCTTGGGCACACAGAATTACTTTTGTGGTTCTCTAGATCTCAGCCACTATGTTGCTGGTGGTTTTAAATATCACAGAACCTTTCAGAAGGACCAAATTGAAAATAAGAAAATGCCTCTATGAAGAAAATAGAAATGGATATACAGTGGAACCTCGGTTGTCGAACGCTTCGGAAGCCAAACAATTCGGAACCTGAATGCCGACAACCTGGAAGTGAATGCTTTTGTTTTTCATTTCCGCCCCCCCCCCAATTGAATTTGCAGCCAGCCCACTGATCCTCGGTTTTGGAACTTTTCGGAAGCTGAATGGTCTTCCGGAATGGATGAAGTTCGAAAACCGAGGTTCCGCTATACAACACCCCATGTTTTTCAGTACGAAGGTTTAAAATCTTAGTGAATGCTAGTGATAAGAATAAACTGCTTCTATGAACATTTACTGATCAGTGAGTCTAAACAAGCATGGTAAAGTCACAGAACACGTCTAGCTGAGCTTTTCATACATGTTAATATTAATTCAAGAAGGCAATAAAGTGCGCCTTGCATCCCAAGAACCATTACATCTGTGTATGTTTTGGTCTAGCCATTGGCCTGCTTTGCACTAAGCCAGATTCCTCAGTCTTTTCCTACTGTTGTAAAAAAACACTGGCTTAGTATGTCATCCAAACCCAAACTCGTGGTTAAACTTTCTCAATGCTAACCACAAGCAGTAACTGGGAACAAACTTTGGTTGCAGCTCATGGTTAGCCTGTAGGGAAGTTAACCACGAGTCTGGATTCACAGAACACACTAAACCAAACTTGGACTTAGCTCAACACATTGCAGAAACAAATAGGACCAGGGAGGAGCAAAGTAGCTACAAGACATGGTTTGGCTTATCATGACATACAAACAAAGCCAGTGAATTAATTCTGTCTCTTCATTTTTTAAAGCAAAAGCTAACTTGGGTAATTTACAAGCTTACGTCAAGGTTATCCTAGCAAATTCAAAGGATGAATAAACCATTTATGTATTGGAAAGATGCATAGATTTGCTTCATGACTGTGAGGGGCAAATGTCAAGGAAATGAGCCAAGAACACAGGTGCAGATATTTCCATGTAGTTAGTAAGACTTAATTTATGAATTAGGATGAGCTCTGTTTATTTTTGGATCTGCCTGCTTTGAACTGACTAAATAAAATGTTAAACTTAAAAGGAATGAGGACAAGAATATTAAAATGAAACTTTACAATTATCAGTATGTAGTAGCATCAAGGAAACAGATACTTAAAGGGAGCTTATTTGTCCATTTTTACAGAACTAACAATAACATTAACAGCTGCAATTCTACTGTGATTAATAACCATATAAACACATACAGCTCCACATGACAAAATCGTGATTTAAACTATTTCTGTTAACATAGACAAGCTAGTTTTACGAAGTAAATTTGAATCTGAATATTTAATTGCATTGTATATTTATTCTTTGTTTTTGCAATGCACTTTTACATGTTTGAATATACTTTTTGTTATGATGCACTCCAATTTTTGAGAAAAGTTAAATAAAGTTAATAAACTGGAAAATCATATAAAAAAAGAAAAGAAAAGAAATTGCATTGAAAGATACACATTCTGGTTATTCTTCCAAGGCTTGGAAGTGTGTTTTTTTGTTTTTGTTTTTGTTTAATAACCCAACACAGCTTTTTGTTCAGGGAGCTATATATTTCTTGCACGGACCAAATTTTAGTAAGATCCTTTTCACACATTTAAGTTTGGTTAAGATTACTGGATCCATAAAGAAAACACATTAGTGCCCTCAAGTGGCAACAACCTAACGCTGGAAAATAATGCTTCTATAACAAAATGTTAGCCTATAATAGTATTAAGACATTTGATTCAGTATAAAATATTTCAAAATAAGAATAGTGAACAACAGCCAACAGAAATAAACAAGGATGCAAGAATGCACATTTACCTGGAAGCAAGTCACACTGAACCAGCTTACTTTGCTGTAGACATGTATAGGATTGCAGCCTATTTCCCCAGGACATTTAAAGGAACAAAAGTTGCTACTGATCTTAACATTTCTAAAGGACACAGTGTCTTTACATGTTGACATATAGGTCACTTGCTATACAGAAAAGACAAATATTGCAAGGTATGAACAACCTACAACCATCAAAATTATTTTAATCCTCATTCTCTGAAAAATATTACAATAGAAGAAACCTTTTGAAAAGCTGATAAATTCCAGTAATTATTCTGAAAGCATAACCATAGGGGAGACTAAAGTCACCACCAGTGGACTGACTAGAGACAAGCACAGCTGTTGCATTTCTTTAGAGAAACTATAATGTTTCTTTGTCACTCGGGGCACCATTTTAGTATTATTGTGATGTTTCCATTCAGCCTTCCATGCATTGAAAACTAAGAGAAAGGGGCACAATAGTGGACTTAGATGTCATGGGAGAAAAGACCTTTTTAGCCCATGCTACAGAAGAAAATAAGGGAACCAGGTGGCGCTGTGGGTTAAACCACAGAGCCTAGGGCTTGCTGATCAGAAGGTCGGCGGTTCGAATCCCTGCAATGGGGTGAGCTCCCGT
This sequence comes from Darevskia mixta, assembly GCA_034641385.1. Classification (NCBI taxonomy): domain Eukaryota; kingdom Metazoa; phylum Chordata; class Lepidosauria; order Squamata; family Lacertidae; genus Darevskia; species Darevskia mixta. The sequence goes on along the minus strand of JAWWNH010000018.1, from coordinate 4,433,037 downwards.
TGCTCGGTCCCAGCTCCTGCCCACCTAGCAGTTCGAAAGCACGTCAAAGTGCAAGTAGATAAATAGGAACCGCTCTGGCGGGAAGGTAAACGGCGTTTCCGTGCGCTGCTCTGGTTCGCCAGAAGCGGCTTTGTCATGCTGGCCACATGACCTGGAAGCTGTACGCCGGCTCTCGGCCAATAAAGCGAGATGAGCGCCGCAACCCCAGAGTCGGACACGACTGGACCTAATGGTCAGGGGTCCCTTTACCTTTACAGAAGAAAATAACAGTAACTTCTGTGGGGTGGCTTCCTCATAAGAATAATTTAAAAAAACTTGGGTTAATTTGTGATCTTTTTGTAGTTCCTCCCACAGCAATTGCTCCTTCTACCCACTAATCTGGGAAACAGTATGCTCAGAGTGAGAGAACCCCCACCTAATTCACTGTAGAATGACCTGCTACACTCAACTTCCCTGTTTGCTGGACAGAGACAGTGACCAGGTCAGCTGCTGGAAGCCCTTTGCCTGCCTCAGTGGACTACTATTGAGCAGGAGGTGGATGGGAAACCACAGGCAATTGTATTAGAACAGTTGTTGGAGGCACAGGTCCCCCCCCCCAGACTCTTTGCAGGAGGCTCCCTGGAGAAGGAGGAGAGGAGGAGGAGGAGGAGGAGGAGGAGGAGGAGGAGGAGGAGGAGGAGAAAGAATTATCACAGAACTGTCAGATCAGGAGGATCTGTGAGATCGCCTCCTAGATCTCTGAAGATGTGCAGGTGCACACCTAGGGAAAGAACCTGGGAGATTCACCTTCTAAAACTGTAGCCCTGAACATTGAGCAAAGGAGAAACTGCAAGACAGTGCCACAGTGAAAGGAACCACTGTGGTCAAACATGCCTCATTCCTGTGCACAATTGCACTGGCAAACTGGAGAGTCCCCCTGGGCAAGCCACAGAAAAAGCCAGACTAAATATCAGAAGAGGACAAAAACTACCAAAGCAACATTCCTCTCTGACCTGTGTCAATTCCACTGGCCTAATCAGGGAAAATGCCTCCTAGTTTAAGGATCAAGGAATTTGGGATTAGCAGAGTAATCCCTCATGATTCCAAAGGGTTGTGAGACAAGCTGAACAACAAAAGGAGTTTGGGGGCTAAATGTGGCAGCGTCTGCTGAGGGACAAAATGGCAGTCCCACCCACTTTTGTGCAGCTGTGGAACCCGCCAAGTCTCAGCTGTGGCCCAAGGAAGCAGAGGATGAACTCTGCAAATCCACCCCACAAAGGCTGCTTGCCAAACACTTCCCACAAAATGACGGAAGCACTGACTGAGACAAATTTCAGAAGCAAGGACAAGTAGACAGAGGAAAAGATAAGCTGAGGAGAACGGAGGAAATGACATTCCAAAATGTACACACTCCCTAGTGCCACATGGGGTTGAAAAGTTGTTGAAACACACAGGCTAACTGAGCACACAAGTGTCTTTGACTGCAGACAGGGTTGGACTGGAGGGCAGGATGACTCCTCCCCCTGGAGAAGAGGTGAAAGGTCTTATGGAAACTTCCTGTCAGGTCCAGTGGGAGGAGTCATCCCTGTGACCAACTGTACTCCACTGGCAACAGGCATGCAGCCAATGTGAATTATCTCAGTAAAACTTCACTGTAACAGAACTGGACTACTCGGAATTCAATCTAATTCAAGAATGTGAAGGGCATTTTTAATCCAATTTGTATTCTGGAAAATGGGCTCCATTTGTTTTCAGAGATTATTCCCAAATGCAGCCTTCATAAGCATTTTGAAACAGGACTTACTTTGGAAATGTAAATATATCAGAACCAACTACAGCCAAAACTCCCATTAAGGTAACTGAAAACTCTGTTTCCAGCATTATTATAGAGTCTGCCTTACTAAAATAGTGATCCTCAAAGTGCTACACTGGCACAAGCCCCATTCATTTCTATAAAGCTTCTGCTTCAGTGAGAATTTTCAGAAGTGACAGCAGATTGTCTGCTGTGATTTATAGCTGCCAGGTCTTAACCATTCACTGTGGAATTAGAGAAACATCTGTGGTGTGTTGAGCTTGAAGGAAATGAGGATATTTTCTGTTCTGTTCAGTGGAAATTTACTCTTTGTTGCCACACTCCCAATAGAGAGGACAGCATCTGGATTTCAAACCACCTGGGCAAAAACCATGTTACCTCTGGGCTCCATATTATGCACAGCACCTAGCATTGTTGGTACATGATAAATCAATGTGGTGATACTTGTGGAGCAATTAAGAGCAGGCTTCTTGCGACAATCATAACATGAAAGCTGGCCTTACGTTCAGATGCGAATGGCAACACTAAAAGACAGGGCATGATAGAAGAGATGCAAGGAGTGGGTTAGTGGGTAGGAATAACAGGTAGCAAAATGCCCAGAATAGACAAGGTGGTGATGGTTTGGCAAAGGATTTATGGGCAAATTGGGTTTTGATTAGGAATTTTAAGAGGCTTATTGCAGACATATGGACGAGAATGGCAGAAAACACATGTGAAAGTCAGAAATAAAGGTGGCCAACAGCAGATGAGTATAAACAAAGAACAGATACCGGTAGCTTTTTGGTATAGGACTTGCTGCTGCCTTTTGTGGAGGGTGGGATGGGGGAGGGGAGGGTTATAGAGCCCACAGCTGTCCTGGGGGGGCCAGTGGGGTCAGGTTGCGATAGCTGCTGCTTCTCTGGTCAGATACTGTTCTATCTCCAGCTTCCCCTTTTGGAGGTGGAGGTGGAGATGTGGGACAAGTAATGCATTACTACTTGACAGACATAACTAAAAATTATTAGAGTTACACACAGTGCCATTCTGACTTGAGGTTGGCAGTATTCCTGTGCTTTTAACAGGTGCCTATAGCAGAAATCCAGAAGGGGAAACCTTTTCATTAGATTTGGAATTTTATTCTGTTTGGAGCTAGGTGCACCCCCCTCTCCTCCGCCGCCTTTTATGTATGTTGTGATGGAAATAGTCTGATCCTAGGTACACAACAAGTCAGCTTATAGTAATTCATGAATACTAATAATAAGCAGAGTCTTGTTACCTTTAACCATATTTTGCTTATCAGGGCTAAAAATACAGATCTTCAGAAGTGAATGCCAGTTCTAATAATCTAATTTAAATACTGAGTTTGCTAGTTCAACATTCATATTCACGTGAACTCCTGAATATCTGATTATGTTGCAGCTTTACAACTCCCTCTTCCCTCGGGCCACTTGCTCTTGAATATAATAGGCTGTTTTTTCTAATTAGGCTTATCCGTGAATTTTGTGCCAGAATAAGCCAAGTTGCTAATGTGTGGCAAAATCCTATACAATTTCACTTAGAAGTACCATAAGTCCTTCTGTTCTGAGATCAGTGGGATTTACTTCTAGAGATGAGTGCTCGCAGGACCACAACCTTACAGCACAACTCTGTACACATTTGCCAAAGTAAAGCCCAGTGTGTTCAAGAAGCTTACCTTTTAAAAAAAGCGTATGTAGGATAACAGCCTTAATCTCTTTTTATGTATCCTTTCTACACAAGAGTACAGAACACTGGACATGGAGGAATCAATGAAGTGATAAATCTCTCAAAAGGGCAGTGATTCTGATTACAGCTTACTTGGTTAACCTTTGTGAGGTAGGGATAGGCTGAGAGAGACTGACTAACCCAACGTCACCCAGTGGGTTTAAACGGCTGAATGATAATTTGAATCCAGGTCTCCTCTATTCTAGTCTAACACTCGAACCACTGTGGCACACTGGCTCCAACAACAGTATATAAGAAGGGGCAAAGGCCTTTTTAAAAAAAGACTTCAGTTTGTGGTCTAAACTAGCAGCTTCCACATTACACAGAAAAAAGGGCTTAACAGATGTCTCACATTAAATCTGGCATCAATGTGCCACAAATACAGCAATTACTAAAACTCATTATAATGTGCTAATTAAAACCATGGCATAAATAACCTTGAATATATCTTCTGAACATATTTAAAATGCACACTTCCAACAACTAAAATAAAATAAAAGAGGGGATAGTGAGAAACTATTGTTTTAAAGGAATATTACCAATACTTAAAAAAAAAGAACAGCATTAAAGAAATGGGAAGGTACCATAGCTCAGTGACAAAGCACGTGTGTTTGCATGCAGATGGACCAGATTCAATTGTCTTCCATCTCTAGATAAAAAGGATAAGGTAGGAGGTGATGCAACAGACATCTAACAAAACCTTGGAAAGTTGCTGGAAATCAGAGTTGATTGGCAGTCTTCAACGTTTTCATGTTCAGGACCCACTTTTAATTCAAACATGCATTTGGGGATCTATTTCTTAATCTTTTACCATATATCTGCATGGTGCTAGTGCTCCTGTTGTGACCCATCTTGGATCAGGCCATGACTCACTAGTGGTCTCAACTAGTGGAGCAGACAATACTGGGATAGAAGAACAATAAGTCTTAGTATAATGCAATTTCCTGCGCTTCTAAGAGATTCTTCAGCTATGGCTACATACGTTGTTAACTAACTTGCATAATCTAATGTTATTAAAAAATTGTGCAAGACATTCCAGTTAAACTGTATAAATGAAACCACAGGGGGAGGAATGTACATTAATTTAACCAAATACATATTGTTATAATATTGCCTTTAGGAAGACTAACAGAGCACCATATTCTTTTAGCAGCAGCCAAGGCTAGGCAAGCAGCTGACAGCGTGGAAACAAATCATTTGAACGAGGAAGGGAAGGGCTAAAATTAGTGCGACATTGTAGGAAAATGGGTGACTTCCTAATGATGGAAGGCAACACAGTTAGTAATGACAGAGGTGAAAGAAGGAAAATAAAGTCCAGCTCTAGGTTCTTTTTGGGGTTACTTTGCTTAAGTCTATCCTTTCGGCCCATATATTTATTTGAAATAGCCCCAACATCTAAAAAATGAATGTTATGACATCATCTAAAGAGCCTGAGGGCAATAATTCCCTGTCTTGTTTTCCCTTTGGGATGTTTCCAAGAACACAAAGCATGTAGTCATGTCCCCATGTGTGATACAGCCTTATGAAGAAAGTCAGCTTTCAGTGACACTGGATTTTACGCAATAGGTATCAATCATTATACTACAGGAGGGGCAGAGTAAATGCAGCAATGACAAAACGACATTTGAACTAGCTCCGTGAGTGAATTAAGCTTTTAAATTACCCAGCAGTTCCATAGCATCATCTTCATTGTCAATATCTTCTTCTGTTACTGATGGAGCTGTGCTTTGTACAGAATCAAACGAATCCTGGGAGAGCATGGCAGCGAGTAGCTTCTTATGTTGCTGTTGCTGATGTTTCAATCCTTTAGTCTTTGGTTCCATCTTTAAACTAGAAGAAAAAGAATTGCCTCTTTGATTTGTCAGTCTCTCCATTTGTCAGCACCTAGGGTGTCCATTAACCTCTCGGAAGAATTCATAATTTATCTTACTTAAACTATTTACCGTGGCCAACATAAGATAATACATATGAAGGAGCTGACTTGCAGGCAGGCTGCTGTGTCCACATAGCTGGGAACCACAAGCATAATTTCAACCCATACTTTCATATTTATTCCATGATTTCATATTTAATTAATAATAATAATATGATTGAACATTCTATAGCTTTTGAAATGTGTTTGTGGCAGGAAGGGTTATTGGTTTGTTTCTGTTCTTGTTTTTTTATGTATTTTGTGTTGTCATTTTGTATTTTTATGTTGTGGACCGGCCAGTGATCTTCAGATAAAGGGCGGTATACAAATTTAATAAATAATATAATAATAATAATCCAGAATGTAGACAATGTCAATGTGAGAACTGTGTGGATTTTAGTCCGGTCTTCCCCAACTCAGTGCCCTCCAAACGTTGATACTCCAAATCCTATCAGCTCCAGCTAGTATGGTCGATGGTCAAAGATGATGGGAGACATCAGTCTGGGAAAGGCTACTTAAGCCAGTAGATGGCACTAGACTTAGTTGGATCTGAGATGAGTCAGACTTTTACTTTCCTTGTTGGGGGAGAGACCATAAAGTTCTTCTCTAGTTTCCTAACCAGCATGCCCTCCAAGTCTTACATGGCAGTAAACTCGGATCACTTTTGGGGGGTGGCCTTTTGGGGTGCGGGGGTTAGGAATGATAGGCGTTGTAGTCCAATAACATCTGGGGACTCAAGGTTGAGAAAGGATGATTTAAACTGTTTCAGGAATGCAAACCCATGTTAGCAGATAAAATAGAAAAAAGTAAAACACTGCTAGGAATAATAGCTTCAGTCTATTTCATTCTTGCATCATCAGACAACTCTTCTTGAAGAAACTATATAGTAAAATTTGTGGGCATATTGCCCTAAATATAGTCTTAGGAGGCCAGCTATTTAACTACTCTTCCCCAGAACCCAATCTTTGCACCTTCAGCAGATACCACTATGCTAATACCAAGTTTCAGCCACATTCAAACCATAGCAAATGAAAACCCATTGAGGCAGAGAAGGTTCAGCACATCCAAATTGTTGTACACGGTATTCCTAAGGAGTTAATAAAATGAACATTCACATTTTTCACTACAGCTGTGTCTTCAACAGCCCTTCAGCTCCCACTCCTGACAAACCACCAAATTGCCTTTTAAGCTCCCAATAATGTACTGTTAAAATTGATGCAAAAACATTCTCCATCACACTTAACATTCAAAATGATCTGACAATGTTAATAAATTAGCACTTTATTAGTACTTGAAAGAAAGATTATTTGCAAGTAGTAGTTACTAAACTCAAGGCTAAATAATTAAGTTGAATTAAATAACCATCTAATCAGATGGCATTATATGTTGAAATCATGTAAACACTGTAATTAATTAATTAATACTTTAATAATTAATTAATTGAATTGAATTAACTCCTGGAAACAGATCTGTTATTCTGAGATGACATGCATTTAATCAGTTGCTATACAAAGACACCTGTGCAGGTCTAAATAGGTACCTGATCTGAACTATATGTAGGGTTGAAAATATTGCTATCTTGGTTCTTCTACAGAATTCCAAACAAAATACACAAAGTGAAATATTTTACTGACCTAATTTTAGTGCATGTGGCAAATTGCCTTACATAGAGTTCATTATAAAATCTAAGTTTTATTGACCCTCATGCAACCCGCCATTTCATGCAGATGCTAATCTAATTTATGTAGCTAGAGAGGCTAAACTCAGGTTGCTCTATTAAGATAACCAATAAGGGGACAATTTTAAATGTTTGAGTTTTCGATAAGAGCAGCAAAGTTTACCTTCCTCCTGGACTGCTGCTATCTTCGCTATCCCATTGCTCCATTTTGCTTCTTGGTATTGGAGGCTGCAGCATTTCGGCAGCCAATGGGTCTGCATCATTCTCTTCACGGCCAACCCATTCTCCAACAACACGGGGGCGTAAAAGGGGAGCATTAAAGGCTGCTGTGTCCTAGATAGGGAAAATGATACTTTGGCTGCTTTTTTATTTTCATTCTCTTCCTGGAACATTTATATAATGCTTAATGGCAATCGTCTCTTAATGATACACATCTAGCTCAACAAATACAATGGAGGAAAAATAGTTTTAAACTAACTATAAAAAATCATCAATAGCCACTGAAAGTTTAACAGCAAGGGAGCCTGTCTGATCTTAGCTGAAATATTAAATGCAAGCTTAGAATAATAGAGTTACACTGGAAGGATCAATAGGCTTCTTCTAATGCCCCTGGAAGAAAGAAAAGACTGTCTATGATGTAATTTATATATATATAAAAGCATCACTAGATATCTGCTTTCATACCAAAGCATTTTATGTTTATAGAACTGATTTTGTTTGAATATATTTAAGATGAAATTTCAAAATATGTGCAAATGTTTTCCCACTAATGCAGTGTTCAAAACTCCCATTGTTCTAGGCACATTTTGCAACAGGGAATTTCATTAGCGTGAGCAGTTTCTGAGCACTGGGCGCAGTACTGCACGTAAGATTTCAGATTAAAACTGCAGAGTGGAGGGAAAGGAGGACCTTTTTCTGCCTCCCCACTTCCAGTTACTCCCTGAAGACTGGAGAAGAGCCCTTCTTAAGAAAATTAGGGGGGATGGGCAGGGGAAGGACTAGAGCAGGGGTCGGCAACCCGCGGCTCCGGAGCCGCATGTGGCTCTTTGGCACCTTTGCCGCGGCTCCGGGCGCTGTACTGGCTGCACTAGGCGCACGATAACTGGCGGGTCTGCGCAGCTTCACGACCGCCAAGATCTTAGCGGTGCTCTTAAAACTCTACCGCACGCGCAGCCCCGCCGCTCTATACTCCGAACGCCCGCGTCTCAGTGGTGCTCCGAGCGCTCGCACAGCGGCTGCTCTAGGCTTCAGGGAAGGCGGCGGCTCTATCGTCAAAGGCGGCAGCCCTCTCTAGCTGTGGCCTCCGGCGCACTCTATCGTCGCAACCCGCCCACCCCGAGCTCTAGAGCGAGAGTGTGCGTGTCTGAGGGAGTGCACGCTTCTTCTCAATCAGGGCGCGAGGCGAGGCGGACGCGGCCGAATCAACGAGCGCGAGGGAAGGGAAGGAGGGCGGGCAAGAGAGCGAGTGAGCAGGTTGGGAAACGCCTCGGGAGGAGGGAAAGGCGGCTTGCGGAAGCCGGGCGTTCGCGAGCGGTTCCCGTTCAAAAAGGCGCGAGCGAGGCGGTTGGGATTTGGCGAGAGGGAGGGCGAAGCGCCCTCACCCGTCTCCCGACGCCCAGGCGGGAGGCAGACCTTCGCCCGCCACAGCTGTTGCACAAGCGCCGGGTCTCACCCACGGACGCCTCGCTCGCTATGTGCGAGGGCTCGGCTTCCCCTCGGGCTCGCCTGCCCGCCCGCCTGCCGGCTGCTGCCTCCTCCTCCTCCTCTGGCCTCCCTCTCTCTACAGTTGGCGAGAGGGGGCTACGAAAGCAAAGATATTATTATTATTATTAATCGGAAGTTGGGAAGCAACCAAAACCTTCGCAAAAGTCGCGAGCAAGCTTTCGAGTTGCAGGCGCTTGGGTTGCACTTTGATAAAAGATGCGTTTGCCGCCTTATTTCCCACCAGGTTTGCCCACTTGAATAAAATAAAATATTAATAAAAATTAATAAAAATAAAATATAGAATAAAATATTTGGGGTGTGTGCGCGTGTGTTTGTGCAGGTAAGCCCCTTAACAATATATGCAGTGTTATATTTGTTTTAAATGTCGCAATGGTTTTGCGGCTCCCAGTTTTTTTTCTCTTTGGAAACAGGTCCAAGTGGCTCTTTTTGTCTTAAAGGTTGCAGACCCCTGGACTAGAGCATGTGGGAAATGAACATAATATTTTAGCTGCAGTTCATTCATTTTCAGCTTTGTATTCTTGTTAATAAAAAAGTGTGCCTAGACATTCCATTGTTGCACCCATAACCTAGGTTTAAGGTGCCATTTAGCTCCTAGCTTTCATATCTCAGTTTCTAACACTGCACTAATGGTATGCTATGCATGCCTTATCATATCTGTTCCAGATAGTTGTTATTTGTGTGCTTTCATTGCTTCAATGTAAAGACACTCAGAGGCACACACAGAAATTGTATCATTTAACGAGACAGAGCCCTTACCTTATCAATCTCATCAGAAATGGCAATGCCTACAAATAAAAGAAGAACAGTTGTAATGTTTTTTAAAAGCAAATTAATAAACCAGTCTACTATTTTCTTGCATATCTCATGCCCTCTGTGTAAAACTAAGGAGCTGTGGGAAGGATTTTTTTTTTGGGGGGGGGGAGATATTTTAAGAAGATAAACAATCATGCAAAAGTGTTTCCCCACTTTATTTTGCTGCTGTTTTATTTCAGGAAGATAATGGGCTGCAAGTTAAAGCTGCCGGCTCCCTTGAATGTTCCTCAGAGAGAGAAAAAGAGAGAGATAATGCAGGAAGATATGGGCTGCAAGTTAATGAAAGCAAGACTCTCTGGAGCTCCCCTGAACTTTCTTCAAGTCGCCCCAGAGTGCAATGGCACACTGGTTGAAAACCAATGGTTTAACATTACATGTGTGAGCCTTAGGGCTTACATGCCCTCCCTTCCCTTTGTTCATGATGATCACAAGACTGAGATTGGAAGCTTTTGCTTATGTTTTCTAACCTCATTTACTCATTATGTCTGAACCTGAACAATCTATCTAGTCTCAGCTATGGTTTATGGGAACGAGGTTACAATCCTGTCTTGTTTCTCTAAACCAGGGGTTGTCAGCCTGGTTCCTACCGCCCACTAGTGGGCGTTTCAGGATTCTAGGTGGGCGGTAGGGGGTTCTACGGCACAAGCTGAATCTTCCTTCCATCGAACACTGGTGGGCGGTAAGGAAATTTTACCACCAAGAAAGATGCATTAGTGGGCGGTAGGTATAAAAAGGTTGACCACCCCTGCTCTAAACCATGGTTAACCACTAGCCACAGTTCTCAGCTTGGACCAAAACAGCAACTGCAGTTAGTTGAAAATGGAAGCAAGAGCTTCTAATCTTCTCCACATGGTGCCACCAGAGGAGAGGGGAAGGGGGTGGGTATAAACTCAAGGTTTATCCAGGTACATTCTTGTAGTGCAAACCCCACAGCAGTTACCTTCCTTCCCTTCCCTTCATGGAAACTTCAGCTACATAAAAAGTCCTTATGGGATCAAAATAACACAGTTGAATCCAGCCTAACATCTTTCCTCTAAACACTAAAATGCATGCATAGTATCAATATGGTATAAGTTTGTTAAACACACTAGACAAATGTTGGGTTCCTATTTTCTTAAAAGTTTTTCAAAACTGCCAATACATTGACCATTTTTTCAGTCTATATGACTTCCTTTTATTGACTTTTGTGTGGAAAAAAGCATAACGTACTGCAGAGTACAGTAATTAACATTTTATGAACACATCAATGTGTGTGTGGAAATACTAGCCATTAATGGATTTTTTTCCACTCTGCATTTACAAAGTACATACATATCGAACAAAATACACTTTGCTTCCAGCAGATAATCTGTTTTTAATCCTGTAGAGATTAATTTAAGAATGAAAGTACATCCCGGCATCTCTAGTTGTGTGGGTGTTTGCAGGAGCTAGAAAACAGAGGCAAGCTCCAAAGACTTAATTTAGCGCACTCTTCACTCAGACAGCTGCTCGCTACAGCTACGAAGAGAGACAAAACCACCCTACTCAATCTTGGTTTGGTACATCTACAAATATGATGTACCCATTGCATTTTAAACTTTGCATTTTACCCACTCCTTGAAAATACAATTATATTCATCGTACTATCTAAACCATCAGTATTGATGGTGAATAGCAACGGACCCAAGACATATCCATTTCCTCTTTTTCTAATACTGAAACCCTGAGTTTTTACGCATGCATGAGAGAGGTATCAGCAGGCTCAGCAAAGCCTCAAGGTTTGCAGAAATACAAAACATTATGGTGAAAAATATCTGAGTGATAATTTTTTTAAAAAACACAGAACAGTTCAATGGCCATAAAATGCTTGGTGGTCTGCATGGCAGCTGGTTTAACATGCTTGGCGATCATGAAATGCTGACTGTGTGATAGGAGAAAATTTATTTAAGGAATTTATATACCCCGCTTTTCACCATATGTCTCAAAGTGGCTTACAAAAACAATACTCAAAACATAAGGACAGCATTCAGACCTGTTAAGACCTGTTAAAACAAAACTGCTTTAACCTGATGTCTGAAACTTAGCAGGGACACAGTGCCTGCCATGAGTTCTAATGCGAGGGAATTCCATAAAGTTGGGCCCATTACACCGAAGGCTTATCTCCTCATTGAATAATGCTTCTGGTATACAGGGTCCAGAGCGCTCCTCCATCTGATCTCATGGAATGGAGTGTCGGCTGAAACTACACTAAAAGGTTTTGTTGCAGGTCCTACTTGTGCCAATTATTATATTTATCCCTTTTTAATTTGACATGGAATCAGGACTTACAACTTGTTTACTCCTGTGTGGCACCCCTCCTGACAAAATGAAAATCTTATTCCTTCATATCAATTGGATGCATGGGATGTCATCACTGAAAGGACCTCAAGTGGCAATTTTAGCTCTTGCGGATCATAAACTGAATCTCTGGAATTCAAGACTATTCAACAGAGAATAGTTCCCTATTCTTTTTTATAGGCTTATTTGACAGTTCCCATCCACTCATATAAAAGCTTGTAGGTCAGATCCACATCATTGTCTGACCAAGAAAGTAGAAATAACCACAGACCCTTTACTTCTTAGTCCTTGATCTTTTACTTGACTCCCAGACAGCTATTTCTTTCAAATAAGTGCAGGAAGAGCGTGTTAACACAATTTTAATGTAACCCAGGTGATTTCTAATCACAGTGGTGGAAAAGAAGGCACTGTTGCCTTTACTGGTTTCCTTTCAGATATCTCAATTAAACAAATTCTGTTGGTGTTTATTGCACTTTAAACAAGAAGTCTATGGCAATGCATTTTTCTGAATTGCCAGCAGATGGCCTTACTAAAGATCCCATGCTTTTAACAGCTGAATTAAATGCCTTTAACTGTTGAATTAAACATGTTGGTTTTGATACACCACAGCTGGTGCATCTTTCAGAGCGAGTTTAGCTTATGTGAGTAAAACAGAACCATGCTCATTCTGTACAGTACAGTTGCATTGACTTTAGAATCGGTTTACTCTACAGCCAAATAACAGCAGCATTTACCCAGTTTCTAGAACAGGACAGTTGGTCATGTCCTTAGAACATATCTGGACAATATAGTGCAATCTACCTTTAATGGAAATGCAGGAAGATATAGTGAAGCAGCTCTTTAAGAATGGAGCACAGTCTTCATTACCTCTACTGAGATATCTCAGTATCTCCACACTACTGTGTAAAAGGAAACAGCTTTATAAGTAGAAACCCAAAGCAGTATTTGGCAAAAGGACAAATTTGGACACAGTTCACCTTCTAACAATGTAATTCTTCCTCCTAGTACAGTATTTGAAAGGGACAATAGTGAAGCAAATCAATACAAATTTAGGAATTCATATGGATTTAGGAATTCATATTCAAATGGAATTCATATTTAGGAATTCATATTCAAATGGAATTTAGGGCTCATTGTGTATGTGCATGTTGCATAAGCACATATATAAATGCCATCAATAAATAAATAAATAAATAAATGTGTGCATAGCTGTCACTAGTTATTATTATTATAAACTTTATGGTAATGACAGCTGCAAGGAGGACTAATGGGTATTACAGGAAGACACCGAAGAGCAGTAAAATGATATGGCAAATTATCTCTAAATATCTCTAAAATATACTCTAAATATTGACATTGATCTTATGTTTGTTACATGACCTTTCTTTGCCAGGGTAATAGAACACTGGCATAGGGGCTGGGAGTGGGGTCTTAGAAAGATTTGGCTTACGTACCAATTCACACCCACCATCCATTTCCATCCCTCCAATGGACTATTCTGTCACCATATGTCTGCTGATATGTTGGAATATACTCCACAGCGGTGGCAAATATCCAAGATCCACTGGCACAGGCACTTGGTTTGTGTCCCAGCCAGTGGGAATGGGGCAAAGGAATGAACAAAAGAAAACAGATCTCAGGTATGCATGTTTTTTCATTCCAAATAAATGTGCTTAGGATCAGGGTGTCAATCTCAGGCAGCACTTTGATTTTGTTCATTATGTAATGGACAAAACAAATTGCATTATCTGATCAAAAATGGTATCACTTAGCAAACGCAACACAGATTAGAATTTTTTTATAGGTTGCCTTAAAATGTATTGAAATTGTATATTAAAATGTCAGTCACACAAATTTACACTGAAGGCATACACTTGTGCAATTCACAGAGCGATGAACATAAAGAAGGGAAATTCTAAAGAATCTGTTGGCTTACTATATTTCAATTACAGTGTACTATAGGGCCACTCAAGGGTGGGTAACCAACCATTCAGTAAGTCATATTAACTATTTCTGAAAAATATGCAAACATGGAAAACTGAATTACATTTTTCTGAGATATGTTCAGCAAGTGATTGCCAAGAATTCAGTTGGGTACTATAATCATAAAAATGTGCATTTTATTATCAAATGAAAAGGCATGTCATTGTTTCCTGAAACTGAAATACAAAGCTCTTAGTGCGCTGCATTTTCTGGCATCTGTTCAGGTTTTCAATTTTTAAAAATGAATAAAAAGCAAGCAGTATAGCTTTGAACATTTTCAACTGTGCTTCAAATAGTGCACAAGCAACACTTATTCAAACTTAATCCTGCCCTACAGGCACCATAAACTATATTTTAAATGAGTTTTTGAAGATTTGGTTTGAAGAACCTGGGATCATAGGCAAATTGCCTTTAGTAGTTATTCCTAATCTGTGCTCTTGCAACTAAGACCAGCCACGTGCCTTTTCAGCACATGGCTGACACGCACAAAGCATCAGCATTAATCAACTTACTTCGAGAAAGATTCTCCAGGGCTTTACCCAGCTTCTTACTTTCTTGAAGAATATGGTTTAGTTCATCAAAATCATGATGCTCTGATTTTGTCCTCCAGTCCCATTTGGGATGTTCTGCTGATCTTGGCACTAAAGTAAAATAAAGTATATTTTTCTTATTTCATATTAGAAAAATTGGTAATAATGGGCCTGCATGGAAGACACAACTTTCCCAATGCTACCAAAGTCTTCCCCAAACATGCTTCATCAGTATTTTAATTATCACGCAGCTTTATTTCTATCAAAACTGATTTTGCAGTTATCGCTTTTACCTACAGTGCCCTGGTAACAACAGAATGTGATCATCAAGGGACCCACTCTCAGGAAACTGAGTCAATGTTAGCACAGGGAAGAGTCGTGGCAGGCCTGCTGCCAGAGATGGGCAGGCTGGGCACTGTCCCTTTCACTGCCTCTCTGGACCTTCAGACGCTTTTGGAAGTGGGCAGCAGTATCACTTTTGAAAATAAGCAATACTAAATTCAGTTACAGGTAGGTAGTCGTGTTGGTCTGTCATAGTCAAAACAAAATAAAAAAGTCCTTCCAGTAGCACCTTAGAGACCAACTAAGTTTGTTCTTGGTATGAGCTTTCATATGAACAGTCGTCAACAGGTTTATCACAGCTATCAGCCTATCACCCATTCCCACCACCCTTCTGAGTAATACCCCTCCCACCCTCTCACTATATATAAGGGTCTGGTGACTTCTGTTTCAGTGTATCTGAAGAAGTTTGCATGCACACGAAAGCTCATACCAAGAACAAACTTAGTTGGTCTCTAAGGTGCTACTGGAAGGAATTTATTTATTTTTTATTTTGTTAATACTAAATTCCTATCTGCCATACCTTGCCATGGATGGTGGCCATCACTGGCACTGTGCCAAGGACTTCTGCAAGTCTTGCAGTGGCTCCAAGTGGTGGCTCCTTTCAAAAGATTTGGGACTTCTTAAATGACTCCAATGGTGCAAAAAGGAAAAGCGTTTCTGCAGCTCCCTTTCCACCCCAGTGGTAGGGGAGAGGGAGAATCAGCCTTCATACAACATTTTAATTATATATTTCCCCCTCCTTCTGCAAAGTTCCCCATACATACAAAAAATAAAATAAAATAAATCCACCAGTAAGAAAGGAATAACCTTTTACCACCATTCCTACATACAGTAAATCCTGTACTACTTTTACAAACAATTACAAATTTATCTAGTGGCTATAGAGTAATATTTCTTCCTACACATTTTTTAAAAAAACTGAATATTTTATCATGCTCATTATTTTCCCTTCTCAAATATACTTATTTGTTCAACCATAAATTGTTTCTACACGAGACACCATCATGTAGGAAACAAATGAAATAAAACAGAATATGACACATATGTTTTAAAACAAAATCTGTACATATGAAATCATAATATTATGACAAGCAACCCACATTTTAAATATGAGTTTTTCATATTGACACATTTAAACTTAAAAGTGCAATCCCTGGTTTGGGTCATATTTCTTAATTTCTTGGGTCTTAAGAATCACAAGGTAAAAGTTTGAAGAAATCATTCATTATTAAATATGCTATACATTTCCTTACAAGATTTGGACTCTGGTGATGGGGGTGAAATGTTAGATACTGCAAGGTCACTCTTTGATTTTTTAGGCTTCTTTGCATTTGTCTGCCAAGGTTTATCATAGCTTCTGAAATCTCTTCTTGTTCCTTTATTTTCTGTTGGGGGAAGAAATAAGATTGCATTTGCTTAGTAGGGTTGTTTTTTTTAGGCAGATATGTAAAATATACTTTGATAAAAACAAACTCATTCAAAATAAGGTATACTGTAAAATATGCATGTAGATTGTGGCTCGGTTCACATGTGACAAAATGTGTGCACTTCCAGAAAGGAGATTGTGGCGACTTTGCTCCTCCTCTGGTCAGCCATGTACTCCACTGCAAAGGAAACGCATGAACATTTTGATATTTTTTTTAATTGAAAAATAGCTACAGGAGGCTGTCTGACCGGTCAGAGCAACAACAAAGGAGGGTGCTTCTTAACCTCTTCCCTCTTTTCCAAAATCACCATTCCAAAGGTGTATTTCCTTTTACAGGGGAAAAGACAAGGGTCCCATATATTTTCACCCAACACACACATACGCCACTTAGGAGGAGGCAGACAAAGGCTTCAACATCATACACCCATTCCACCACTTAAACTAGCAGCTTCCTGTAAAAGAAGATGAAATATACTTGGAGTCGAGTGTGGATTTCATGCTCTTTATTGCGGCCTGGGGTGTTCCCTGGTCAGGGGTTCGGGCTGCATTCTGGATCCTATTGTTCTAGGACCAATCAGACTGCTGCATTTTGGATCCTATTCAACTCAGTACATAACAGAAGACTAGGTGAGAGAAGCAGGAGACTGAGGGTGCTTCCAAACAACTTGCTCATTGACCATTCATCCTAATTTGTTTACAGGGAGGTTAGATGATGTTGCATCAAACAAGGGTTAGCCCATAATTTCCAGGGCATTTCCCCATCTTTCTTTATTGGAAGAAGTCCAATGTTTTGGGGAAGCAGGTTTGTTGCACAGGACCTGCTGATCAACAATAATTGTGCGGCCTGAATTTGCCAGTGTGTGACTGAATCCCACCTAAAAATAGTGAGTCTGGAAGCACTCTGGAGTTGGAATGGTGGGAAGTGTCATAGTGAGTGGCAGGTGGGAGGAGTTAGTAGAGAAGGACAGGAAGAGGTAAAGGCCGTTGGTTAAGACAGTTGGTGGTGAAAAGGAGAGTATGATGTGTCAAGTGAATTTATTAGGTAGCAATAAAATTCCCTACTCTTTATTGACTATATGTTCCTGGTTGTTATGATCCCTAAATAAATACAATACCTAGCTGTTCAAATATTTGATATGTTCTGATCCAGGTATATTCCAAAGTAAAATGTCTCACTCCACATTCTTGCCTTCGTTTGCACAGTCAAGCAAATTTAAGAAGAGCCCTACCACTCAGTAAGTGGTAGCAGTGTTTACCTGTGAGACGTTTATGATGAGTCTGTATCCAAGGCACAAGCTGGGCTACCAGACAGCTAGTTACCCTGGCTTACCCAGTGATTTCTAGGGGCCAGAGCTCCAGGGATGTCACACTCACACAGCCGCTTTTCAGTAAAAAGCAAAGCATCAGGCACTGCTCATGAAACTACTGCATACCTAATTTGGTTCTGAACGAAGATTAGGAATTTCTGACATATCCTAGAATCTCGTCAACAATGCACTATATAAATAAAATATCATTACAGAATAATAATAAATAATAACATGTACTGTATAAATGTTCAGCAAAACATGGATACAAAGCCTAACTCAACAAAAAGCTTACAATGTGACCTGGGCACAATCAGTCATGCACAACAAAATCTACATCCAAAGATTATTGTGTCGAGAATATGGGATAACCCCATGCACAAGCCTGAGTTCCCCATGCATAAAATAAAATAAAATAAAAATATGAGCATTGTTGTACAACCAGCCTGGTGCTGCTGGATTACCATTTCCATCGCTGACCGGGACTAATGAGAATTGCAGTCTGAAACATCCGGAGGGCACCAGGTTGGGTGGGGAATGACTGTTGGTTGGTACTTACTGAGAATTCCCTAATAATTTTATTTTTCTACATACCTGAAGTTTCACTTTCTGCCCAGAGAGCAGCAGATCCAGACAGTGTCCTCTGAAGCTGACTACGACTTCCCTGTTTGGACTGGAGGTGGTCAATAAGAAATGGGATTGGATGGTCAGGAGTCTCTGTTATCAGCTTGGTCATCAGTTCCTTAAAATCATAAAATCAAAGAAGTATTTAAAAAATCACCTTGTAATGGTAGGAGATTGAAATATAATTAATAGCGCACATTAATCAAAGCCTATTTTAGAGGAGATTGTCGGTGATATCCAACATAGTTGGTTCTATTTGTGAAAGGAGCAGAACTTGCTTGTGTAACAGAACTTCCTCTCCATGCAAGACTGTTCTGTGAGTTCCCCCAACCTTCTAGAGCAAATTGTGGGCGGGGGCCTGTGGTGATATTGCCCCTTTAAGACTGGTTTATGGGAATGGGTTAGAACCTCAGAAATCATGAGCTCGCATACAGCTGTCTCCTGTTAAGGCTTCAAGTCTGGTGTCACAAGGTGGAACAGGTGAACGTCGATGGTCTAAGTTCCCATAAAACCTGGATTGGTGGGAGCTCTCGCCAGCCAGAGAGCAGTCAGCGTTTATTTGGGCTTTTGGCAGCATCTTGTTCCATTGCTCAGCCTACTGAGATTTAAGTGTAAGCTTTTACGTTAATTAGCTGGATAAGTTAGTGTTTGTTGTTTTCTTATCTTCTGAGCTGTTTTAATCTGTGTAATTATTTGGAGTTTTGCACTCTTGTAGGGTTTTGTTTTAGTAAAGTCTGTGTATGGTTTTAAGAAATTTGGTCTGGTCTGAGTTCCTGAATCCTTTAATTTTGACCATGCTTTTTGGAGCAAGGGTCATCCATCACAGGGCCCAAGCGGCTAGGAGAGGTGGGTGGGGAGTTCTGTGGCTTAAGTGTAAGTTCTTGCACAAACAGGATGATTTAGTTGGAGACAACCCATTGGTTTTTTAATATGCTATTTTGCTCATAAAAAGCTTTGATGAATTGCATGTGTATAATATGATCTTTACTTTGGACCAAACTACAGCGGGTGGCTCTGTGGTTT
The DNA here is from genome assembly GCA_034641385.1 of Darevskia mixta. Lineage (NCBI taxonomy): Eukaryota > Metazoa > Chordata > Lepidosauria > Squamata > Lacertidae > Darevskia > Darevskia mixta. The sequence continues at coordinate 4,413,844 of JAWWNH010000018.1, read as the reverse complement.
AACTAGGGCTTGCCGATCAGAGAAGGTCGGCGGTTCGAATCCCCGCGACGGGGTGAGCTCCCGTTGCTTGGTCCCTGCTCCTGCCAACCTAGCAGTTCGAAAGCATGTCAAAGTGCAAATAGATAGGTACCGCTGCAGCGGGAAGGTAAATGGCGTTTCCGTGCGCTGCTCTGGTTCGCCAGAAGCGGCTTTGTCATGCTGGCCACATGACCTGGAAGCTGTACGCCGGCTCCCTCGGCCAATAATGCAAGATGAGCGCCGCAACCCCAGAGTCGGTCATGACTGGACCTAATGGTCAGGGGTCCCTTTACCTTTACCTTTACATATTACAAACAGCATCTTTGTGGGTAAAAGGCAGTTGTGAGGATACTTGGTCCTGATCTGGACCCAAAGTGTGATACAAGACTGCACAGTTCTTTCAAAAGCTGAGCAGACTTTAAAAAAAAAAAAAAAAGATTAATGTAATGCATGGTTTGGACCTTAGCCTGCTATCCTTAGGCAATTACGTCAGAGTAAGCCCCATTGAACTCAGATGAATTTAGAAATAACTTAACATAGGATTGCACCTAGGCAATATATCCCCTGGATCTTGCAGAATGTTGTGATTATAAACATATGAACATGAAGTTTAAAGTAAAGTTTAAAGTATTCCTTTTTCTTTCCACAAGGCAAATACTACTTCGGTGACCCATTCTTATAAATAATCTCTGAACTACAGATCCTGCACGTACAGATTTTTGTGTGCACAGAGTTAAAGAAAAATTTGGACTACAGCCAATAAATTAAGCATACAATTTTGATCATCTGGAAACTGCTGCACTGGATTCAGCAGCTCAGGTGGTGGGACTGATGATAATTTACAAGACAGTTTCATATACAGCAATATGAGCCCAAGTAATCAGGGGATGGCGTGGGCTGATTTTGTGGGCTTTAGATGACAGGCATGTGCGGGTGCAAGATAAATGGCAACAGGAGTGTGTTCATTAATCTTTGCCACCATCATTGTGCGCAAACGAGCAAATAAGAACCAGTGTGATTGCCGTATTGATCTGTAGGCTAACTAGTAACTCATTTACTATTCCTCTCAAGTTTTTATTTTCTATTGCAAGTTGGAAATAAAGCCAGTGCTTACAATCTTTTCTTTAAAAGCGTGCCATATATTTCCAGTCACTTTCTAAAGTTACAAAATGTATTTTTTCTCTCACTTCCCACAACCCACAGTTATGTTGTCTTCTTTCCCACCCACCTCCAAAATTCTGAGTCCTTTTCCTTATGCAAATGTGCGCTGATAGCACGTGATAAAGAATAATAAAGTGGATTACAAATATAAAAAGTACACATTGAAATGTTGGTATTCCACTAAAATAAAATAAAAATAACCATTTCACCTAGTTGCAGTAAACAGAGATGTGGAGGGAGTTACCAATTGTCATCTGGTTCCTTTTCTCTTCCTGAGCTGTCATCCATCTATTAGGAGCCATTCTGCCTGACTGCAGCAGAGGGAGAAGTGGTCCCACATCGGCTCAGATGACCAGCTGCCTTTGAGCTCTTTTACTCCATCACAACTAGTCATCATAATAATATACAAGAGGTGGGGCCATGCCCCACTTATGTCTATTAGAATGTAAGCCTATGGGCAGTAACTGCCTTGTTTTTTAGCCTCTGTTCGGCAACTAGAAAATTCTATGTACTACGATGTAACTAAAATAATATATATTTCAACCATGAAATAGACATATTCTCCCCACCCCCAAAAATCAGTATTTAAATGCATGAAGACAAATTAACCTACTAGATTTTTTATAGCATAATTCCACCATAGTGTACAGAAACACTTGATGTGGTTTTACACTGGAAAGTGGGATATAGAATGTGTAAGATAAATCTAATACAGTATACACAATAAAAAAATTCCAGTAGCACCTTAGAGACCAACTAAGTTAGTTCTTGGTACAGTATGAGCTTTCGTGTGCATGCACACTTCTTCATAATTTTGTTTCGACCATGGCAGACCAACACGGCTACCTACCTGTAACTGGAACTAATATACACACACACACTTTATAGGCAACTGGTGATGTACATACATTGTCTATAAATATGCTGCACCTTGCCCCGTCCCCCAAAATCTGGGAATTTAGGGAAATGTTTATTTACTAGGGGTTGCCCCCTGCTCACTTTGCTCACCAACCCTATCTCGCCAAAACCACTCACTCTTTCCTATTCATCTCACCCAAGCCACCCCTCTGCACTCCCCTCTGACCTCACCAACCATCCTCTCACTACCCCGGGCCATTGTTGGCTTCAGCCCTGCTGCCTTGCCCCTCTCCCTCTCAGTAACCAGCAGCGGCTCAGCTGCCAGGTGAGCACCACTGCCTCATCACGCTGTCATTGTTTATTTTGAGAGCTAAGCTTTACCTTGGGGAGGGGGGGTAGACAAATCCCATGTCTCTAACAACTTTATGAACTTTCACAATGTTGTGGGATATACAGAAGGGGGCAATGACTGTCATATTATCAATCAATACTACCATGTAACATCTCTTTGGAACGGATCCCCCAAGCGTCCAGTGTTGGGGCTTCTCTGTGATGCTACGCTCTCCCAACAACCACCTTAACATAGCAGTTCAATGTTCCATTACCATTCAGTTGGTTAATGTACCCTTGAAGTTGCATTAAATTTTTACAAAGGTAGTTATATAACTTCCTTCATCTGAGACAGGGGAAAAAATCTACAAATGAAATAACTAACTGGTTATCTTTCAGACTCAATGTACAAAATGTTCAGGGTAATCTTTTTGCCCTCTATCAGTAACAACCCAGCAGCTTCGTTGTACCTGCCCTCATTAAAGCAGGAAGGATTCGCTTCTGAATTCTTTACTTGCCAATTTATTACTCTGAATAGCAACGTAATCTTCATCAACACTCCTTCTCCCTTGATTTTCCTCATTGGTGTCATTCACATATTTGATTTTTCTTTTCTCAAAACCACCACCCACATGCTTTTTAAAGGTACTGCATTATTCTGCAAATTGGTTTCTGAGTTACCTCCTTTTACTTCTTTCATAAATGTGACATTTTTCAGTACTCTAATTTTGCCTCTTTTGAATGTTTTTCTTTTCCAACATCCATACCTAACTGTGGCACTGTTAAGAAACCTACTAAATTCATACTTGCTCACAAAGGCTTTACCTTTGCAAAGGACCTCTTTGCTTGCAGGCTATTGAAATAGAGTTCAACATTTCATTTACAGTAGGTCTTTTTTAAAAGCTATAAAACGGTCTACCTCCAGCCCATTTACCATTCCTTTTATTGTTGTCCAGGTAAGCAGATGCAATGATAGAGTGCAGTCTCAGCATTCACTGCATTTCCCCAGCCTAGGAAGCAGAGTAGTGTGTTGTGGATGCTTAGTTTGTGTGCTCTCTTCTATATATATCTCTCTCACACACAGCAGGAAAAGAGAGGAAATTATCTCAGACTGGGGCAGCCACAGCACACCAGTATGTTTCTCTGATGAAGAACATAGCAATGTGTTATGGTTGCTGCCTCTCAGTCTAGTCTGACCTTCTTTCTCTTATAAAAGAGAAACAGAAACAGACAAAGAGCACTTGGGCTGGGGTTAATCAAATGCTTCTTTCCTTCTTGCTTTAAGAGAAGGGCATTTGTAAAGGTCTCTGCCAGTTCTGATTTCCAGAAGGCAGTGAGCTAGCGCAGCTACAGCAGAAGTACAGCAGAGCATATCATGCCACTAGTGGCAGTTACCAGTTCCATTTCAGAAGTTGTAAACATGTGATCAAGCTTTATTCCCCACTCGCATCTAAGATTTCAGGGTTTTCTCTCCTCCATAATTAAATCTGTAGGACAATCGTTTGGCAGGTTCTTGAAATGAATCCATGAAAATATGGGTTCCAGATAGCTGCTGTTTCCAGATCATCTTCAAGGCTAGCCCTACATAGGTAGCCAAGGTAGGAAGTGACTAAAGTGTGCAAAACTGTGGCCAACCTATCTCGTTTCAGGAATGGACATAGCTGGCAAACCAACCACAGCTGGAAATAGGCACTCCTAGTGACCAAGGTCACATGTACCTCAAGTGACGAAGTTGAGTCCAGGAGCACCACTACACTACTATGTACCTGTTATTTCAAGTGAAGTACAACTTGCTCTAGAACAGGCCAATTGCCCCAATTCCCAGACATGAGAACTGTCCATCAAGAGAGCTTCATTCAGTCTACTGGCTTCCATCCAACCCATTACCACTTCAAGGCACTGGTTCAACAAGAGCACAGCTTCATCAGGTTCAGATGGTATACAGTATAGAGTGGTAAAGCTGAGCTTCACCAGCAAAATGGTTCTGAGCTCCAAATCTCCTGATGACTGCATACAGCTTCATAGATTGCTTCATATACGATAGATGTTGAGCAGCATTGGGAACAACATGGGACAAGACCCCATAGGAAAACTGTAATGTGGCCAAGCAGAAGTCTCCCAGTGGTGTTCTCTGGAGGTAACCATACAGTTAGAAGCAGAACCAATGTATCACTGAGCTCCAACCCCCAACACTCTAACAGGTGTGCTTATCAAAAGCATGGTATCCTTATCAGTATCAAAAGGCAGTGAAATATCAAGAAGAATCAAAAGGATTGCACACCCCATGTCTCTCTCCCAATACAACTCATCAATCAACATGTCTCAATACTAAAATCAGGTCAGAAGCCAGACTGTAATGATTCAAGACCATCTGTTTCATCTACCTGTAAGTACTTCTGCAATTGCATAGCTATCACACACTTTATAATAGCATTGCACCAAAAGGGGGCATTAGCAATTGTAAGTCTTTAAATTAGTAATTAGTAAGTCTTTAAATAAAGACGTATCTACCTTCTCCTGCACTGAGGCATTTGCCATCTCCAGCCCCCTATATCTTTACAAGTCTGGAATGACAAGAGATTGAGAGCACGTAGAGCAGTTGACCAACTCCCTACAAGTGTCTTCACTTTACCCTCAAGCCACAGTAAGTGAAACTGATCCCAGAGAACATGACCAGATGGCTCTCTAGACATGTCATCAGAGACTATATTAATAGTAGTGTCAAGGTCAGAGCAAAGCCAAGCAACGTTATTCTTGAAATGCCTTGCAGATGTGTTGCAGTAGGCTCCAGAGGGTTCTGCTGTTACTGGCTGTGATCCAGAACTCACTAGCTTCTTTACCACTCTGAAAACCTCTGCCAGATGCAAGTACAGCCGCCACTGCCACATAGTAGGTACAATTATGTGCTCTTTTTTGTGTTTTATCACCCTCACTGTGAGACTTCTGCCACTTGAGCTTGAGCCATCACCCAACTTGTTTCATTGTTCGAAGGTCACTGGAAAACCAAGGCATACCTTGGGCTGTGCAGTGCAAGAAAGAGCACATAGGGGCAATGGTGGTCCTGGGCCTGCCCATGTCACCATTTTATAGTGGGATCAGAGCTTCAGTGGGAATATCAGACATACCAACCAGTAAGTATTCAGGGATGAACCATCCCTACAGTCACCATCAAATCAAACCTCATCCGGAAGTGATCTATCCATGCTGACAGTGTTACAATTGCACACACACTCAACTACGGAACCATACCCAATCCACTCTGGAAAAGAATCAGAACAGGAATGTAACCTGCAGCATGTGCTGAGCCAGTGATGTATGAAAACAGCCACATGATTCTCACTGCAGGCATGAAGTCCCAATTTGATCCTATCAAGACAGCCTTGGAATACATGTCCTACAATAAAATCACTTAACTTGGGGAGTTCTCCTATACCATCCCTAAGACTGTCTCTCTCAATTCTGACAGGAAGGCAGTTAGGCAGTGGGGTGGGTGATACACCAACAAGTTATCTGTTCAGTTTCCCCAGCTAAACACCAGGTACTAACCCCCAGGTGCACTGGCTTCCTGACTAGAATTTCTGTAAATGGCAGCAACTCCACCACAGCTCTTCAGCCTATGTTAGTGCTCCACTAACTGGACTTCTTCATCCAGAGTCACTGATTTCCATCAGTATTTTTTTCTGCCTCACAGAAATATTTACTGCTTGATCTTATAACCCATGACACCAGTATAGTAATCTTTATATCTAGTTTTATACTGATAGCGGGGCCATATCACATAATCAATTGTTATGTTTGCAAGTGGTTTGTCTCCCTTATAGATCAACAATGCAATGTAAAGGCCACCATAATCCATTGATGTTTTTTAAAAAGAAGCATTGTGGGTTGTAGAGGATTTATGTAGCTTCTTCTCAGATGTTCTTCAAAAACCAGTAACCTACTTTACTTGGAAGTAAGTCCCACTGAGTTCAATGACGTTGACTTCATTAGTGAAGTGGATTGAGTCTAAGTGGATATAGGATTGAGCCATTTCATGAACAAAAAAGAAATATTAAGCTTATGGCTTCCATATACTAATTAAAAAATTACCACAAACATAGTCCCCTCTCTCTGTCTCTCTCACACATTTTGTTTCCAAAAAATAATCTCAGATGCAAGTGATAAATCAAGAAATAACTTAAAATGTAAATTGTTTCAGAACTGAATTGCACATTAGAACTAAAACCTCATTAATCCTACAATAAGAAAACCAATAGCAATTCAGGTGAATATTGCAGACTTCTCCTCCTCTTTAAGTGTTTCATTGATTTCCATTTTCATGAGGTTAAAAAAAGCCAACTATCCTTTTAAAAATTCAGGTCCTACTCATTCAGTGAATAGGAGGTTAGGAAGACAGAGAGGCATGGTAAAAATAAGATGTCCTGGATTCTGCCTGCCATCTTCTTGTATCTCAGCCTTAAATACATTTGTTCAAATCCAAAGCTATTATACAATATATGCACAGGACCTACTGCAGCAATAGAACTGCTAGCACATTTGCAAAGCTAAGCAGGGTCCGATATGGTTTCAAATTGGATGGGAGATTGCATGTTGAGATTCCTGTATTGCAGGGAGATGGACTTAGAGGACCCTTGGGTTCCTTTCCAACTCTACAATTATATTCTATGATTCTATGACCTCTGTGTGAACAGGGCTGCTTCAATTATGGGAACTAAATCCCAGGAAGCTGCCTTATATTGAGTCATACCATTGCTCTATCTAACTCAGTATATTGCGCACACCTAACAGTCTCACACCTAATGCTAAACCATGGTTTTGTGGTATGTACATGATTCTCTGCGACAGTGAGTGAGTGCTGCACCCTCCTCTTACCCCTGGCTGGGAGAAATTTTGCTTTACATGGTTCCTGGCTTCTTGTTATACACAAAGCAATACTAGTTTAAAACTAATTTCAGCATCATAACCTAGGGTATGGAATTGCCTTAGTTTGCAATTGGTTAGAGAGTGTTTTAAAGCAAGATTCCTGGTTAAAATCCAGGAACTGGTTGAAGTGAAACTGAATTGTGGCTTATTCGCCTTCTCAGCAGACTGGGAAGACTAGAAAGGAGAGAGGAGCGTTCAGATATGTTCCTGCACAGAATGCTAAATCAAGGTTTAGTGGCAGAGGCATTCCAGTGGTTTAGACAGATATCTTTCCTAGCCCTTCTAGGAAATGCCAAGGACTGAACCTAGAACTCATGCAAAGCATAAGCTCTATACTTTCTACAGCTCCTTCCTTTGCTGTGAGTACACAGTACAGCCTTGATACAGAATATTCCTCAATGCTGAAGCGAACACAGCAGCTCTCACCTAAGTGGGAGTTTATGCACCAACACCAAAGGTACTTGATCAAAGCTACTGCTTGCAAGAAAGTCCTGATTATTTCTAATGATTGCTTCCACAGGTGGAAACTTCAGCCTAAGTTGATACTGTTTAATTTATACATTGGAATGCTTAAGTAATTATTTTAATTTAAAACACACAAATCCCATTATGACCAAAAGCTTGTTCAGATATTCTTGGTTTATTGTCAGGATTCTTGGTTTATTGCAAACTTCATGCAAACTGTATGAAGTTGCAGGGAGCTAAGTTGCAAAGGCAGGAAAGCTTAGCACCCTCACCTTGTGATTTATGTATTATTGGACAAAACAGACACACACACACACACACACACACAGAGAGAGAGAGAGAGAGAGAGAGAGAGAGAGAGAGAGAGAGAGCAATCAATATGGGTGGTCTTAAGCATCTATCTGCTGGCCTAGCAATGCAAATTCTATTGTTGGCAAAAAGGTGGATGGCCTGATTTCTATATAGGTGCTGAGTGAGCAGCTCCCTTCAATAATACCCCTAGGTTCATCTTGATTCTAAGTATACTTCAGAAATATCAAATGCACTATACTGGTATTAAAAAAGAGGATTTAGAAGCCTTGCTTTACCCCAATCCATAGTATATATGAAATAGAAAACAGCAACATCAAATCTCTTCAGCACTAAAAACTGCTGCAGTAGAAAATTTAGCTGTGTGCACAGTTTTCTCCTGTGATTGCACAAAGCCTTTTTAGATTCTGTCTCGTTTTTTAAAAAAGCAACAACTAAAAGCTCTGTTTTTAAGAATGTATACCTTAACACAAAACATGGTACAAGTCAACACTGTAAAATGTCTTAGTGGTTTTAAATATATATATATTATTGATTTTGAACTATAGCAATGATTCCCCTTTATGCTGGCTCTGATCAGTTATTTATGTGCCATACAGCCAGTTTTTGTTGTTTTAAGTTATTCCAATTCCTTTAATTGTTATGATTGTTTCATTTTGTTCTTCGAATGTTTTTAGCTGCTTTGAACACTTATATTGGAAAGGCAGCATATAAGTAATTTTCATTAATAAATAGAATGCTACCTTTCTTAACAAGTCCAAGTAAGCTGCCAGTACAGCCTATTGCCAAGGAAAAAATACTGTTATACATGCTTACCATACATATTTCTTAACTGTAAAATAAGCCCCCAACTTACACACATTTAACTTGGGAATCTGTAGTCAAAACTAATTATATTGGTTTAGCAATCAGGAAAGATCATTGCAGACAAAATTACTGATCTCAGTCATAATTCCCTTTTCCCACAGGTGAGGAAATCTGCTTTTTCACAGGACATAATCACAGACACAAATCTGTCAGGTTAACTATTTGACAGCTGTATAGCTTTGTGAAATACTATCCTAAGAACTACTGGAACCAAGGTACCGGTATGTATTTGCATTGCTTCATGTCATTTTGATACACTGTGTTTTGTTATTCCAGCCTATGACTGAGGGCATCTTACCTTCAAACTAGTAGTTCTAGTCACCATCACCTATAAGCAAAAGCAACATGTGAACCAAATCAGTGACCACAGATATAATTGGGGGGGGGGAGTATTTGATACTGTTTTAAGCATTCTGCCTCCATGTCAGTTTTTCCAGCTTCCAGCTGGAGGAAAATGTACAATATGGTTACCCTGATCAGAATGAACAACAGGATATTCTTTGTACTACAGGCAATTTTGGAAACAGGACAAAAAAGAATGAAGTGAATCAGATTGTGGAGATTATGCAAATACAGATAGGCTTGGACTATGTTCACTTTCTTTGTAGAAATGATGACACATGAGAAACTGTGGAGCATGGATTTCGAATTGGGATAGAAACCACAGAGTATGTCTCTGTCTGTTCCACACTTTGGGTATCAAGGATGCCTGTGCATTTAAAAAGGCGTTTCACATAGCAGGGCCCCCAGATATATCTTCATGAGTACATATGTAGTCAATATGTTACATGTTTGCTATGAGAAACAGTGGTGTGTACACACATGGAACACATTTGCTGTGTAAAATAAGGACTGCCACCAGAACCCCATGTCTCTGAAACAAGCTGTGCCCATATTGCCCAACTTCTAGTCATCATTATAATGAATGTGCCAAGCGATTAATGCTTCATGCTTACTCTGTAAGTGTCCCCACAAATGGTTTTATCCATTCTCCATGGCATACAACATTTCCCCCTGGTAATGGGAACAGGTTCTGATTCTGTAGTTTCCTTGTAGCATGCATGCATCACTTTCATGTTAACTCAAGGAGGAATATGCCCCCCATAAGGGTGGCGCTGTGGTCTAAACCACAGAGCCTAGGGCTTGCCAATCGAAAGGTCGGCGGTTCGAATCTCCGCGACGGGGTGAGCTCCCGTTGCTCGGTCCCAGCTCCTGCTAACCTAGCAGTTCGAAAGCACATCAAAGTGCAAGTAGATAAATAGGTACCTCTCCGGCAGGAAAGTAAACGACGTTTCCATGCGCTGCTCTGGTTTCGCCAGAAGCGGCTTAGTCATGCTGGCCACATGACCTGGAAGCTGTACGCCGGCTCCCTCGGCCAATAAAGCAAGATGAGCGCCGCAACCCCAGAGTCGTCCGCGACTGGACCTAATGGTCAGGGGTCCCTTTACCTTTACCTTTAAGGTTTTAAAAGACTATGTATATGCATGACTATGAGAACCAAAGCATTGTGAGGAGACACCCCAGATTCAAGAGAAAATAGACAAATAGTGAGCCAGAACCATAACAGGACAAAGTACTATACTGACCAGACCTCAAAAAAGGGCAAGAAATCAAGGTGTAACACGCATCATTAAGAATGGAGCATTTTACACAGGAGACAAAACTGATATAATACAAAACGTTGTGGAAAGAACATGTACAATCCAGAGACTTCTATTTATGCTCCCCCCCCAAATGTAGCTCAAAATGCTCACCAGGTTACAGCCATAAGAAAGCCCTCCAAATAACACTTTTGAGCTCACAAACCTTGGTTTAACACTTGAAAAACAAATTCTTCAACCACTATAAAAGATTAGGGAAACAGTCTTCATAACATTTTTTTAAAGTTTGCACAGATTTGAAAGTCCCTTCGAGTAAGGAAAATGAACCCTGTCACTTTTGTTTAGTTATTCCCGAAATGGTGATCCTAAATGCACTTGCAGCAAAAGACACAGTCCAAGAAAGAACTTGGTGTCTGAAAGAGCTCATTGTGTGATTATATAATACATAACTAGTAAAAGTGAAGTAAAAAAAGAAAAAAAGTCTAATTCTAAACATCAATCAAGCCTCTAATTAGGGAATCCAGGTTAGGATGTAACCAAAATGCCTAAATCTAAAAGGCACATGTAAAAACCGACAGACACATATGCCAGGGCACAGCTTTGCTACCGTTTACCTCTCAAAATAAACATTCATTCTGAATTTTTCCTTCCTTAAAAGCCCCTTGTCGTCTTCTACTCCATTTCCCTCTGCTTTTCTTAGTTACAGGTCCTCTATACTGCCATTAAATCAGATTTCTGACTCCTTTTTTTCTTTGATTTTTGGAGGGTTAAGGAAGGCAAAACTTACCAGAGTTCTCCATCAGGTTGGAAACCACGCATGTAGATTTCCCAGAATCCCCACCCCCAGAATAATAATAGGGCCATCTACCATCAACTGTGTGAGAAAGATTTCAGGAGAGAGGGAGGCAGGCAAAGACCACTTCAGAGCATGATCCTGCTGGACTTCCCAGCTTACCCAGAGTCCGTGTTTCCTTTTAGAAATGAGGCACACTGGAGAATGTGGTGCCTTCAGGATATATGGTTTATTTACACATAGGTATATACTTATATCCTTAATGCCCTAAGAGAGTCTTGCTTCTCCCATAGCCACGGATACAAACACAAATCAGATGGGCGGGGTATAAATAATAAATAATAAATAATTATTATTCCTATTCTCTTTCTTCTTCTTCTTCTTCCTATTATTATTATTATTATCATTATTATTATTAAATTAGGCATGCCTCTGACTCCCTGGCTTCCCAGCCTGCTACTTGCTTCCAGCTTCTAGCTCACGTAACTCTCAACTCTGCCCTTTGTCTTTCTACCAGCAAGCTGAAGGAAGGGCACTCATCCATTTGTCCTCTGGCACAGGGCTACTTCCTTTGTTACCCTAAGGGCCCATACTTAGAGGACCATTACCAAGATACTTATCTGGCTATTTCCACAATTAGAATCTTTGCTTAGCTTTTACCACTTGCTGGATCCAGGAATTAGAAGGGGCTCAGGCATACAGCCTATCCCCCCCTCATAACAGTACCCAATGTCAGCCTAATGTCAGTAGTGATGGGGTGGAGCTGCTCTCCCAGCACTGGTGTTGCTTCCACTATTAAATCCATGCAACCCCCAACCTTGCCGCCACCCAAACTCCTTTCAGCTAAGCAGCAGTGACACCCAGTGTTTGGAGGTGGCTCCCGTAGGAATAGCACCCACACCCACTAATGCCTAATGCAACCTTTAAAATGCATAAAAAGATACATTGATCACAAACATTACATAGCATTTTCTGACAAAACTAAGGCCAGTCAGTTAGAATAAGACATTAGCCTTGAGGACAAAAATTCAGAATTGTGCTTGGAACAAACTTTACCACTGCTTCGCAGGTTAAAGGTAAAGGTAAAGGGACCCCTGACCGTTAGGTCCAGTCGCGGACGACTCTGGGGTTGCAGCGCTCACTTCTCTTTATTGGCCGAGGGAGCCAGCGTACAGCTTCCGGGTCATGTGCACCATGACTAAGCCGCTTCTGGTGAACCAGAGCAGCACACGGAAACGCCGTTTGCCTTCCCACTGCAGCGGTACCTATTTATCTACTTGCACTTTGACGTGCTTTTGAACTGCTAGGTGGGCAGGAGCAGGGACCAAGCAATGGGAGCTCACCCCGTCGCAGGGATTCGAACCGCCGACCTTCTGATCGGCAAGCCCTAAGCTCTGTGGTTTAACCCACAGCGTCACCCGCGTCCCTTTGCTTTGCAGGTTATGATATTTCAAAAGAAAAATACCACCCCCATGAAAAATCAATTTCAGCCAATTCACTAGTAAAATTAAGAATGTGTTTTGCCAGCTCTCCAGCTATTTCTTGGACATATTGTGGAAAGAAATTATCCTTAAATATTATATTTTTCATCTTTACTAAAGTGCATTTGTATTGCCCTGATGGCCGAGTTCATTTGGGGTAGCTTAGCGCAGATTTCCTTTCTAGACCATGCAATTAAATATATATTGTTTGCAGTTTAGAATGTACTTTGTACTTTAATTAGATGCAGGAAAAGCATTGTTAATATAAGCTCACCACCATGAACATTTTGAATAAACTGACACTCATTAATGAGTCAGCTGGCAAACAAGCTTGCACACTACAGTATCCTTGTTCTAGTACATATTAAAAGTAAGAAAAGGCGTATGATTTCCCGTGGAACAAGCACGAAGGGTAGGTGGCGAGCCAGAATTAAAAATATGATAATCAAAAATGTATTTTTTCTTACCAATGTATTGGGTTTCCTTTCTACAATAACAGCTAATGTTAACTTCTATTTTTTATTATTATTTCTTAAAATGCTGTCACCTTATCAAATTTGGGGTATTATTTTTTTAAAAAAAAAACATGCTGCATTATATTATGCTTAGCCATTTTTAAATATTTCTCTAGAACAGACTACTGCATTCTGAGTGTCTCAGAGAAAAATAAGCATTCAAAAGCTTGAATCTCAGTTCCATTTCAGTAGGAATATATATATTTTTGTCATCTGCAAAAAGAATCTGATCTTTGCCATTTTCTAAACTTGCAATATTTTTAGAACATGTATCTTCAAACACTTTGGGGTATTTGTTCTACATCACAATCCTAGACATACCTACTCAGAAGTAAAACAAATAAAAAAAATTAAAAAATGGTCCAGTAGCATCTTAGAGACCAACTAAGTTTGTTCTGGGTATAAGCTTTCATGTATCTGAAGAAGTGTGCATGCACATGAAAGCTTATACCCAGAACAAACCTAGTTGGTCTCTAAGGTGCTACTGGACCATTTTTAAATTTTTTAATTTATTTCGACTGTGTCAGACCAACACGGCTACCTACCTGAATCTACTCAGAAGTAAGTTACTTTGAATTAAATGGGATTCACTCCTGTATAAAGGAGAACTGCCTTAAAGTATAGTCCACTTTCCCTGAAGAAATACATGAGACCCTTGCATCATTTTAACCATCTCTATATACATAAAACTACAATGAATGGTCTTCTTATTCTACTTGATGTCTGCACCACTTGAACTTTTCATTCACTAACAGAAGTCAATAACCATATCTGCTCTTTTACAGAAATCAATGGCATTTCCCCTAAACATAACTATATTTCTCATGAAGCATTTTTGGCTTAGTCTTCTCCTCAGGAAGATGATAGTTTGGTGAGCCACAGAAACCAACTACCGGTAAGTAAAAATGTTGTTATGAAGCCAAAGTTGGCAGATTTGAAACCGAAATAAATATGAATCTTAGGGTGGGGAGGTAATAGCTGTACTTTCTAGAGAAGTAGGTGCTGAAGAGGACATGTTTGAGAGTTCCCACCATACAGCCATCTTATGAGCCCCTTCCTAAATCAGTAGCCCCACCCCAGCAGACTTACCTACTGCTGGATTGGAGGTGACAGTGGCAATGTTTCAGGCAATAGTGGGTAGCTGTGAACTGCCTACCATTTTAGTTATCCACAATACCCATGAACTAGCATCACTCTGGGGCATTTGCAAAATCAAAATCACCACCACCACCATGTACAATTAAAATGGCTCACAAACCCAGCTGCCTGGTTCAGAGGGCCATATTAAAAGTGGTGACATGTTTGGAGTCTATAAATGAATATTTAGAAGACTGTTCATGATTCTATGAAACATTTCATAGAGCTGGAATAGTGCACTGGTTACAGATCTGGGCCAGCAACAACCTGGTTAAATCTCAAATCACAGCACAATCCTAGCCTTGTCTACTCAGCATTAAGCCCTATTGAATTCGATAGGGCTTTCCCAGGTAAGTGGAGTTAGGATTGCTGCCTTAACACTGAACTTGAAGACACTTTAGTAGCTACAGCTAGTGAAGAATGTCTCCGGTTGGACACATATTACGCTGGCCTTGAAAGATCTGAACTGATCTGCTACTGAGTTCAATTTAAGGTGTTTACGTTGACACAGTAAGTCCTAAACAACTAGGGGCCCAGATTTCTGAAGGAGTTCCTCTTGCCACATTGACCTACCCAGTTGTTAAGTTCAGCTGTGGAGTCCCTGCTGGTGCTGCTGCCACCCAGGACCGGTGCTGCCAATTTTTGCGCCCTAGGCGAGGGGGCGGGCCACATGACATCATTGCGCATGACGTACGGTGCCCCGCCCCCTGCCGGCCGGGCGCCCCGCACCGCTGCGGTTTTCGCCGCTGGTTGGGGCGGCACCGGGCGGCGGGGGGCAAGGGGCAGGCTGGCCAGCACCCCCTCCATTTTGGCGCCCTCGCCGCCGTGGTTTTCGCCCCAACCTGCTTGCTCCGCCGCTGGTTGGGGCGGCACCGGGCGGCGGCGGGGGGGCAGGCTGGCCAGCGCCCCCTCCATTTTGGCACTCTAGGCAGTTGCCTAGTTCGCCTAAATGGATGCGCCAGCCCTGCTGCCACCCTCAGTTGTGATGGCACATCACGAGAGGCCTTTATCTGAGGTAGCCTCCAGGTTGTGGAATGATCTCCCCTCTGAGGCGCCATCTTGCACCATCAATGTATGCTTTTCAATCCTTTGTTCAATCAATTCACCTCTTTACCCACGATTTTGATGGAGTGGATGTCTTCCCTCTTCGTGCACTGCTGCTCTGTGGTGCTATTTTGTTCTTCTGATTTTGTTTTTGTTCTTTTATTTTATTATATTAATGTAGATTGCTCTCATTTTAATTGTGATATTTTTGCAACCTGCCCTGGTTTAAATTCTCATTACAGAACAAATAATAAACAAATGCATAGGCTCCTCTTACTAAGAAAATGGCAGACTGGTCAAAATCCAGCAGGCTACAAATATTCAGTTATGCTGAATTAGTGTGCTCAAGACCCAGAAGCCATACAGAGTTCACTCCAACTATTAAGTCCTCTATATAAGTGGCTCATGAATGTGGCAAAGATATATAATGTACTGTATAAATTGAGTATATTTATTTGTTAATGTTGTGCTCATATTTTTCACAAGTTACATAATGCTTTGTTCTGTTGTTCCAGAGCAGCCTTTCTCAACCACAAGTCCTCAGATGTTGGACTACAACTCCCATCATTCCTAGCAAGCAGGGCTAGTGGACAGGGATGATGGAGGTTGTAGTTCAGGAACATGGGGGGGGGGGAGGTTGAAAAAGGATGCTCCAGAGAGTGGGACCCAAATCAACAAATTACAAGGGGACTTCAACTAAACATTAGGAAGAACTTCTGGTTGGTAGGAGCTATTTGACAAATGGAACAGGCTGCCTCGGAAGGTAGTGGAATCCCTTCATTAGATGTTTTTAAGCAAAGGCTGGGTGATAAGCTATCAGAGATGCTGTAACAGTGAATTTCCTGCAATAAATAGCAGGGTGCTTGGACTAAGTGACCTTTTATGTCCCTTCCTGCTCAATTATTCTTTGCCCACATTCACAAAGACAAAGTAGACTTAAGTAGGTATGATTTCCCTGACATAAAAACAATAGAGATTATTCTAGAATCTGATTCCCTAACGGTCCACTAGAAGTATGGCAACATAACATTTTGAGGGGGAAATGTGAATAAAATTTAAATATTAAAACTATTTGATACCTCTTGTAAAGGCTAAACAATAAAATTGAAGTTGAAGTTGGGAACTGGACACTTCATTGATCCTTAGCCACTATATGCTTTAGCAGTAGTATCACTTCATTTCAGAACATGTTCTGTATTACAATGACTACGTTTTTCATTACGGCTTGGCAGTAGTTTCCTGGCAGTTTGGTAGAATGGTTTCGGGATAAGTAGATCTATGTTAGGTTTTTTAATTCTTCATACATAAGTTACATTAAGACCAAGGCTTGTGTCACACAAAAAATTAATGGTAAAAAAATGAATACAGTACTAAAAACATAATTGCTTTAAAATGTTACAGGAAAATTTGGCCAGCCCTTTATTTATAGATGTTTATATCAAAGCAAAACCTATACAGAGAAATGCTTCAACCTGTGGAGAACAAACAGAATAATTGCAAATGCAGAAGGACATAAAGAAATAAAGCCTTAAAACGCTCCAATGGGACGGGTCACTTTTATAACTATCTTCTCTCTTTTTAAAAATCTGCTTTGTGCTTCCAGTAAATCCTGAATTAATCTCTCGTGTGGTATTTTTGTTTCAGATCAGTCAAAAGAAGATAATAGCTCTGGTGTTATCTATGCTGGCGTGCGCAGCATGCTTAAGTCCTCAGCTATCCTCTGGTTTGCTCTTAGAGCACAGCAGTGCTGCTTTTGCATTATATCCTGAAGCAAACACTCCCATGTGCTGAGTCTGCATGTGGAGCCCTCACCAGTCCCCCTGTCCAGTGAGACTCTAGAACACTCTCCATCCCTCACATTGACATGACAGGGAGGGTGAAGCACAGCAGCCTCGGGCTGCCTTCCGTGGCTGGGCAGGGCAAAGTCACTCTCTGACCCTGTGCCCTGCCAACTAACAGGACACTTTCTGCCCTGGATTTGCCCGCACAGAGCCAGGCAGTAATCCACAAAAGGCTGGACTATGCACAGCCTAAAGGTGACAGATGATTCCAACTCAGTCCAGTTTTGCTGACTCTCAGCAAGCGTAGTGACAGGAAAAAATAATCAAAGAATGCCTTCAATGGAACCGACTGTCTCTCTCTACACACGTGCCTGCTCAGTTTTAGTGTTTGAAATGTTAGACCTATGCAAAGAGAAGAGGAATGAAGGTTGCAAAGAGACATGTGCAAGTGGCAATACAAAGCACATGCAACAGAGAACATGTATGCAGGCAAAGGAGCTCAGTAAAAAAAAAAAAAAACTATGTAGGATGAAAGAATGTGTATCAGTGGGAAAGATAAAAAAAAGAGAACAGGTCAAATACAGAACACGTGGATTAATAGCAAGAGAACAGTAAAAGGCAGGAGAAAGGGCGCACATATATATGGATGCAGTTAAGCAAAGAGATAGCATTAACATCCGAGAAAGACTTGTGCGCCTGCCAGAAAGAGAAAACGTGCAAGAAGGTTGCCTGAGTCACTGGGGAGCAGGGCTTCCTCTTATCCTTAACAGGTGCACACCAGAAAGAATACTAAGTGCAGCAACACAGTAGGGAGGAGAGAAGTTGCTCTTGGTATGATATGCTCCTTCTGTGCAATTCTCAAGAGAACAGGAGCAGGACCCTAAACTGAAAACGGGTGGGGGCGAAGGGAGAGTTTGGAACAGAGGAAAAAGAAGAGGTATGTGAGAGAGGGAAACAGGAGGCACAGGTGAATTCTCTGAGGTGAAGCATACCTACATGCAACCTGCAGCGAGGTACACACACACAGAGAGAGGGGGGTAAGCAGGTAGTCCCGCTCGCGGGCGCTCGGCCCTCAGACCGGGTCACTCACTCGTTCCTGGTGTGCCTTGCAATTTCAATTGAAGGCGAGGCTGAAAGTTAACTCGGCGTGACCCGCGCGCGCATTTGCCCAGGCGGATGGCGCGCGCGCAGGGCGGCTACTACCGAAAGGAGCCGAGCGCCCCGGGCTCGGTGCAAGCCAAGGGAGCCCAGCCGGTGGCCCGAAGCCGCCTTACCTCGAATAGGGGCCCGATCTTGTTCTTCTCCAGATAGGCTTGAATCCTGTTCTGCTGGTGAGACGCCATCAGATTCAGCTGCCGCCCGGGGCGAGGGGCTGGCGTGGCCGTGTTCTTGTTGTTGCTGCTTCTGCTGCTGCTTCAGCGACTCCCGAGGTCCCCTCTTGCTCTGAAGCAAAAAGAGGAGAGAGGGAGGGAGGGAGGGAGGAGCCGGCGGGACAGAGACGGAGAGACCGGCGTGGAGAGGTCCGGCGGACGGCGCAAACTCGGCTCCCTAGAAGCCAGCCCGCGCGTTAGAGCCGAGCCGAGCCCAGGCTGCGAGGCGGGAAAAGGCTGGGGTCTCTTCCTCCATGGAGCGCCGGGTGCTTGGAGGGAGGCGGCGGGAGCAGCCCTTGTGCTGCTGGCGCTGCCTTGCTGCTCGACAGACACTCGCTCCTTGGTTACAGGGAGCGGAGCCGCGGCTCCAGCTGAAGCCGCCTCGCCAAGCTTCGCCTCCCTAGCGACAGCGCCTCTCGCAAAGCCAATGGCAACGGCGCTGCTCTTTCCCAAGCGCGGCCAGACGGGGGAGCCGCTTCCCTCGCAAAGGAGGAAAAACCGTCTCCCGCCCCCGGTGGGAAAATGTGGGGAAGCCACAGAGGGGCTGCGGGAAGAGGGCGCGCGGTGGGGCGGCATGCACGGAGGAGGGCGCTTCCGAGTCTAAAACGCGTGCTCGGTGTCACTTGTGAAAACGCTTTCGGACGCCAGAAACACAAACCATGATACCCTTAAGTTCCAGGAGGCTCTTTCACGCGTGTTGTTTTTTATTCTCTACAGCCCTTTTGGCCGTTGCAGACAACCCCGGGAAAGCTACAAAACATGGAGGGACGAACATTCCCATTCATATTCAACCTGAATCTCATTTTTTACATTTTGCCTATTTTGGAGGTTCTCAGATACTGAGGAGGGGTAGAAATTTTGGAGAACTATGCAAGTTTCGTAACAGTCCGTGAAGATGCATCTTCGTTAAATATTAATAATAGTCTTTAACAGATCCATGTTACTTTATTTCCCATAAATAATCACCTGTCCTCAACCATTTGCGCCACAGGGTCTTTTCAGGAGTGCATGACATTTCCCCCCACAACTGAAGCACACAACCCCAATAGGAATGTTTAATAGCCCTTCTGGAACACGCTGACATGAGTCCCCTGTCACACCTGAAGGGGCTGCCATCAATCACTTTACGGTTACAACATTAAAAAGTCACTCCCAAGGACTATTCAAGTGTGTGGGTCTAAAACCTTTAGGGCACAGGTGGGCAAGGTACACACTCGCTCCTGAAGAATATGATGGGAGCCACATGCCAGTTATGGGGTGGGGTCAAAAGGAAAAGGGGACGGAACAATGAATGCAACTCTTTGTAAAGCCAATTCCAGCTACGCAATTGTCAGAGGTTTCTACACTCATCCAGGTGAGCAAGAGGCAGTTTCACAGTTTCAGCACAGAAAAAATACTCAAGGAGGGTGCAGAGGAAGGGCATTCAGGAGTGTGGCCTGGAGAGCGGATGCGTGGCCCACATAGTACTGGATAGAGAGGTAAGCAGGTACTCCCCACCCTAGCTTTTAAGGCTTTGGCAGAGGCGGCCAGTAATATTTTGACGTTGTAGGGCTGCAGTTTTTAACCTTGCCACTTTCCTCACAATAGGACTTGCACAGCACTTATTTAGGAAAGTGCCATTACACAGGTGCAGAGTGCAATTATCTCCTGCTCTTCCTCTAAAAAAGAGAATCAGTTACTGTATTAATATTTTTGGCACATCCATGGATAGGAAAAGAGCTTCCATGTAAGAGGGCCTAAATATGGTTTTCAGGCAAGATTGACTCTATCTCTCTTACTTAGAAATTAAGCCATACCGTATCAGTTTTTGAATTCATGTATTGTTTACACCTACACATCTGTTGCCAAAAAACTAAGCACATAAAATATGAGGAACACTTGCTTCTAGTTGTATGCAGTTTTCCTCGCACCCATAATTTACTTAACTATTCAATATCCAGAATACTTTCCCCCTTTGAATTAAAATAACAAAGTATTCCAATCAGTAAACCACAAAAAGGAAATAAATGTTGTTTCATTTGAGTCAGGACACATCAGAGCGCATCAGAAAATATTTGCAATGCATAGCTACCCTGCAAATGTGCAGTAATAATCTCAGCTCATGAGTAGAGTTCATTACACCAGACTAATCATAATCAACCTTTTTTTGTCTGAGATTTGGAATAATATCTTCCAAATACTAAACCAAATCATTAAAAAGCTCTTCAAAGTAGGGAACTTCCTTATGCTTTTCTGGCTTTCAGAGAAACAACTCTGAATATTCTCAGAGTCAATGTATGAATCTTACGCTAATGCCATCACATAGAGCTGTTTTTGAAGCAGTCGGGACTCATCCCACGGCTTACTATAGTGGCTGTGCTGGACAGGCCTCATAACAACAGACAGAGTGAGAGCTTTTCTAATAGGACAGACTTTCCAGCAGCCCACTTTCTCACATCCCTTTTCTGCTTAGAGACACATGAGGGAGATCTCTTTGCATTGATATACAGTGGTACCTCGGGTTAAGTACTTAATTCGTTCCGGAGGTCCGTTCTTAACCTGAAGCGTACTTAACCTGAAGCACCACTTTAGCTAATGGGACCTCCTGCTGCCACTGCGCTGCCAGAGCACGATTTCTGTTCTTAGCGGAGTTCTTAACCTGAAGTGTACTTAACCTGAAGCGTACTTAACCCGAGGTACCACTGTGCTTTTGATTAGGATTGGCTGAGTGGTACAGAGAGCTGATTAGTCAAGGGAACCGGAGGTTGGCGGAAATGCCTCTATAGTCCAAGGAAGTATGTAATGTGTGTGGAACAGGAAAGAGTGTGTGGCTTTGAGATTTTGAGGAACATCTTTAATTGCTTGACATTTTTGGGAGGAGGTCTGTGCCCCAGTAGTTCTAGTGGACCAGCACTGGGCAATTGGTATAGGTTGTTTTTTTATAATAATAATAACAACAACAACACAACCATGTGGGCCCCCTCAGAAATAAATCTCATTGAGTTCAGTGGGGCTTACTTTCAGGTACATGTCTTTGGGATTGCAGCCTTAAGGTACTATCCAAACCCACATCCTCTTCCCAACTGGCAGAGCCACCTCCACAGCTCAGCCATTCATGGTGATGAAAACAGGAGAAGGGACAGAACAATTTGGCCAGAACCATGTGCCAGTTCAATACTGGCACACTGATTGGATCTGGATTGGGCCTGATGCCATCAGGCAACAGCAGCAAGATTGGAATGAGATTCAGTGGATCACAGGCTGACTCATCTCCACCCTTGGAACATGAGTGGAAGCGAGGGATTGGTTCCAATGAAGTGATGCTTGCATCACTCAGTTGGTGGGATTCTGGCTCAGCCAGCAAAGCTGAATGGGGCAGCACCTCTGTTCAATCCAAAGCCCCCATAGCCAGGTCTAAGAGGTGTATGGATTGCTCTGTTAGGGTTGGAACCAGACTTCCAGTGCAGTCCTAACCATATCTACTCACAAGTGAGTCCTGTTGAATTCAGTGGGGCTCACATCAAGGTAAGTGGGGTTAGGATTTCATGCTTAGAGTTAGTCCCATTGATTTCGGTTAATAAGCTATAAGCATAAAGTCTGGATCCAACTCTTAGTGTATTAAGTGGATTTTAGTTCTTGCAACCTTTGAAGCTTCTAAGTTGATTGAGAGTAGAGTCTTGAGAGTAATCTTGTAAACCCAATATTCTGTCTACTGAATTCCATGAGCTCTTAAACCCATTTTGTTGTGTTTCCATAAGTTGTGGCTATTCTGATAATGTTTACAGAGTTTCAGAAGTGTCTCGTGCATCTTTGAACTGTGTGGTACATTAAAAAATACTGAGGACTCCCCATTTCCATTTATGGGGCTATAATGAACCCTCAGTCATCACAGGAAAATCAGAACTAGATTTAAAGACTTGAGTGCCTAATAAAATACATGTTCTGCAGAAAGGATTGATTGTGTAAGCACTAGAAGAAAAAGAAATTGAAGTGATAATTTGGCTTTCTGCAAAGGACACAAATGCCAAGTCATTCTATTCTGATTACAAGTTGATCCATATGCTATGTATGGAACTTCTTTTTCCAGATTCATTTGGGTGTCTGAAACATTTCATTGTATCAAGTTCAATTGCTGTAAGTAATGTAAGAAGACAATAAGGAATTCTAAAAAGAATTTGAGGAGAATGTTGCTAAAAACATAAAGACAAACAATGAAAAAGTTTTTAAATACAATGGATATGTGGGACACATTATTTGTCTTTTATTGAAAACAAATTAAATTCCCTGCGTTCTTACAGAACTCTCCAACTTTGCTGTATCTTTAAAGATCAATGTTCCAAAAGGCATTTGTTAATACCTCCTAAAATTACTTCAAATTATAGATTGGAGTAAACTTGCAATACAAAAAAGGTCCTCAAGCATAATTCTGAAATGACCATAAATTTCTGTTCCTTTGTCAAGGTTGATGTCATGGAGAATTGCCCAGATTAAACCTTAATCAAAGCCCATTCTATCTCATAGTACTATACATCCGATCAAGTGTGTTCATAAATGGAACATATTGAAGCCTTCCAAACATAACTAAGACAAATGGCTTGACTCCAGCCTCTTATTCTTTTCCAAATACAGAGTTGGAAGGATCAGAAAAACATGGTGGAAGTTTTTAGATATGAAACAAAAAACCCAGTACATTCCATGGCTGATCCATTGGGTCAGATCATTATGAATCAATAAAATGGATGCACATAGCACATTGCATTCAAAGCTATTGGTTGTGGGCACAGCAAGCCTGCTCCATATTAAAAAATATATAGTAGTTTGAGAGAGATTAAAGAAGATATTATGACTTTTTCCAAATTATATAGTTCTTCATAAATTAGTGAGCCTTATTTCCATATTTTTAAGGACCATGATCTTTAGCTTTCATTTCTAGTCTCTCTTGATACCCTTCCAGCAATAAATGCCAGAAATATCAAAGCACAAGAAGATGGGGGCAAGATGGTCCCTTTATTGAAGGTGGGGTGAAATATTGGCTCAAAGGTACATTTCCCATTCAGTTTACTGAATTCCTAACAGAATTGAGGATTGGAATAGCTCTGATAAACTTTATAGGGAGTATTTGCTCTAGCCATTTGGAGATGTTACTAAGTAGCCTACTGTAAGGACTAGAGTTCCAGGTTGCAGCCCCCATTCTCCACGTAAAACCACAAAAGTTCATTTTTCATGGTTCTACATGAAGATGTAGGCTGAAAATTGGACCTTTGGTTTTTACTTAGTACTGTAGTAACCCAGCCAACTGGAGGGAGCAAATTCACACCACCTATATTAAGCCACTAGAGGGGGCATGTGTACAGTTACACATTCCTTTCTACAAAATATTAGAAACTTACCATAATCAAGCATTCTGCCTTGACCAGCTTTAGCTCTTGTGTTTCTCCTGATAGCAGGCCACAATTCAGAATTGCATTGCATAATTGAAACCTGTGATGTGAGGGACTTCTTTTGTTTAGTAAGGGAATGCTCTATTTATGCAGAATATATATAGACCTTGATATTTTTGGGTACAGAAGAAAATGAAAATTTCCTGTGCATACATTACCTATGATCATGCTCTAGGTCTACAGAAATAATAACTGACCCATTTTAGAAATGCTTAATTGTGTACTTAATTGTGCTAGTAGTACACAGCTTTGAGAAATGAATAGTGGGTATTCAAGGCTCAGCTTGCAGATAATTCAGAAATATATTATTTCAGAGTATGCTGTTTTTTCCACATCAGATCACATTACAATTCTACGTGCTAGCAAATAAGTGTTTATAATGAAATACTTAATTTGGACACTAGTGTATCATTATAACACAAAAGCAATCTGCCAGGATTTTTAAACTGGTCTTTGTTCTTTTCACTGATGGATAACTCGTTCTATCCCAAAGGTTCAAGAAGACCCCCCCTGCCCCACTTCACATGCCAATGCAGATCAGAAGTTCCTGCAGGTACTATTTCATTTTTGTTAATGCTACAGTTACTAATTGCATGAATATTCTATACCTGTTTTTCCCCTTAAGTGTGTAAGAATTATTGCCAATGGCTTTCTTGCTGTTTTCATTTTATTTGTACCAATAAAGCAGAATGTGAATTAATTACTGTTTTAACAAGGTTTGAGAATTGGAATTCATTATTAGTACTTTGCAGGCAGCTTTCATAGCAACATGATACACAGTTTCTAATAAATTTAGAATGAAATCAGCTTTTTTTTTTTTTACTGAGGCACTCTATTTAGTCAGCCCATCTGTCAGAGTTCAGAGTTATATGTCAGTCTCCCTAATAAAGTATGAAAAGTTGAATTTCTCCTCAATTCTTTTTTCCCTGCTGAACTCGGGCATGCATGTTTTATTGCTTTGGGAAGGTCTCTTGCTCAGTTTTTAAGTACTTCATTTAAATCATGAATGGGGAACTATCAGGACCAGGAGTCAAATGCTGTCCTCAGAGCCTCTTTCCATGGTCCTCAGAATCCTACTCTGGCATTCCCTTGACTGGTTTTGCCTAGCTGGAATGCATTTTTGAACTGTGATCATGTCTGTTGCTTGCCTGAGTGTGGGGGTGTGTAGAAACCTGTGATGTTTTTGTGGCTGTCATATAGCCTGTTGTGCACAGATAAAACTCTGGACATGTCCACCCTGCATGCAACCCTGGAAGGTTGCCCATGACAGAATGTGGACCTCAGGCTAAAAAACTTTCCACACTCCTGATTTCTCGCTTAAAGTCTGTATCAGTTAACCCATCTATGGAGATGGGTTAACTGATACAGGTACTTAAGGAAACAACAACTGTATGGCATTATAAGAGGGATACTGTAGGTGTATTTTTGGATTTGATTATTGATGCTAAATTCAGAGAAAGCTAGAAAAATGAATAGGTATGCCTGTTAATATTTTTTATAGTGAAAGGGACAAAATGCACCAGCTGAGATAGCATTTCAAAAAGAAAATGGACAAAAATTAATGGAAGCAGAAGCAGCATATGAATTACTAGTTTAACTATAAAATGAAAAATGGGAGTAATGATGTGTAGGAATTATGCAGGGCAGAACAGATTTGTCTACTTCAAGGGTGGGGAAAATATAATGGAATAGGAAAAAGAAAATAGTGGGCTTGGTTATATGATTATTGTCAAGAGCTCTGCATGATGCAGGGCTGTCAGTCAAAATAGAAGGGGATAGGGATAAAAGATTTGGTAACTGAGCTATGCTTACAAAGAAAGAGGGGGGGGGGAATGGATGAGGTGACTGCCTGACACTAAAATCACCCCTAGTTCGGATAGTTGCACCAGAAGGATACCATGGTTGGTGGTATTGAAAGCCACTGATAAAGTAATTGCTTGGTCATTTCTCAGAAGTTCACTAAAAATTGGGGCTGGCCGGCATGTCTGGGATGCCTGATTCAGCCTGAGAATTGCATCTTTAAAGTGTAGGGAATATAAAGAAGGTGGTCCTTAAAATATCTTTATCCCAAACTTTGTAGAGCTTTAAAAGTTAATATAAGCACAGTGAAATTCACTCATAAATGAACTGCTTGCGTAGTTTTTTAAAAAGAACATTTGACATACATTTTCTGTGATAAGATCCAGTAGCAGCATCCTGGCCTCTGTATTCTTGGCTTTTAAAAGAACCGGTACCTCCTTCCCTCCCTTTCTTTCTCTCCCCTGCTTTCAACATAGCAAACAGGAGCCAGTGAAGACAGCTCATTCCAGTCAGCTGGCCTAAGGCCAAAATACATTCCTCAATGGATTGGCCAAAGATAGCAGGGAGAAAAAACCAAGACCTTTACTCTCACAGTAATGAGACTTTGTTGCTGTCCCAGATATATTATTCTAGTCACCTCTGTTTTGTACTAATTTAACATTAAATCTCTTCTGCTATGCTGCTACCCTTTCTTCCACTCTGGATTGAAGAGACCCTTTTGGAGCTTTCAGTCTACTTGGGATTTCTCCTAGTTTGCCCTTATCTGCAAAGTTGGCTTCCTCGTCATCTACTTTTATTCCATATAATTCATGGAAAAAAATCACTGGGGTGCCAACAGATATTCTTCAGGACCCATAATGTTTATCATGGACTCTTAGAATTGTACAGTTGGAAGGGACCCCAAAGGTCATCTTGTCTAACCCCCTGCAAGGCAGAAATCTCAACACATGGTCTCCCATCCAATTTGAAACCATTCTGGATGATGCTTAGCTTTGCAAATGTGCTAGTAGTTTTATTGCAGCACCACACTTTTCTCCATAGGAAAACCATTAACTTGTCCTTTCTCCTCCTTATTTTTTTTAACCCATTAAGGATCCTTAATGAAATCTGCCATCTTATGCAGCTACTGAATATTTTGGGAGTAACAGACTTACCAAAAGCTTTTTGACAAAGTCACACAAATGTAAGAATAGGCTAAATCATGTACAGCGTTCGTTTTCCATCCCCCAAATCGTAGTACAGTGAGGACATGTGGTACAACTAAACATTTCCCACCATTTGATATCAGTGCTACTCCACTGTCATATGAAAAGGGAAACATTTCCTGCACACATTTCCATTTCTGTAGAGTATCTTCAGAATGCAGAGTGTATTGTCTATGTGTGCCCATGAAAAACCTCTTGTTAATCAGGAGGTCAAGAAGTTATATTTGAAGATGGTAAAGACTTCAGTACTTTCATCTTCAATAATTTCAATTGTTGCATATGTAAATATTTGACCTGGGGAACAGGTATAATAAAATTGGAATACTAGATTTTTCTGATGGAAATATAGTTGTGCCAGGCATAGTGAAACACATTGCTGTCACTAGCTGCTTTGGGCACAAGTATGTAAGGATTCCATTTGAGAGATCTGGTAGCAAGTCTTTTCATTTCTATAGACAATTCTCCCATGCACAGATATTTGTAGGGCTTGTAAGACAGGCCCAGAATTTTGTCAAATCTCCTGACATTCTTGCATTTCCCTTAGTTTTTCCTCTGTCCCTCTGTTTCACTCTTTTGCTATCCTTAGCTAAGCTGCAGAGTGAGTCTATGTTGGCAAAGAGTCATATATACATGCAGATGATTTGGGTCTCGCTGTAAAGCTGACTGCTCACAGTGGCAGTTTTATACCTTAGAACCTGAGAATTCCCTTACGAGAACTACAAAATGAAAACCCCTCATTTGACAGAGCACTATATGCTTTAGAAAAATGCTTCGTAGGTATAGATTGCTTGGGCTCTTTGTGATGCCTTGTTCAAATGCTACTTTGCCAAGCTCTTAATCATAGCTACGAGATAGAGAAGGACACTTAAACCATCTCACCACCACCACCCTGCTTTCCATTTTTCTTTGTGAGTGTGAACAATTGTTTAGTGCTACATTTACACTAATATATTTACAATAATGAGTGTGTTTCTTGTGAACAAAGATTTGCAAACTCATTTAATATCCTGGTTAAGATGAGAACTCTGGTTAATCATGGTAAGCTTCAGTGTAAATGTCATGATACCAATTCACAGTTAAAGCTGACAACAGAAGGGAAGGAAGGAACTCATGCCAGAGAGGAGAGAAAGAACAGTTAAGAAATCAACACAATTATATCCATTTTTTATTATTTTGATGTGTGTTGGAAGCCGCCCAGAGTGGCTGGGGCAACCCAGTCAAATGGGTAGGATATAAATAAACTTATTATTAATAATTATTAATATTATTAATCTGTACTTACTATATAAAAAGCAAGGTATGTGGAAAGAAGTTTATTTAAAATGTTATGGGCTTCGAATGATGAAGGAATAATCTGGTGTGTTTTCAGAAACACCTTTGCTGCAGAGTGTGTAAATCCAGTGGTTATTTTGTGTAGAGAAGACTGGAACAAGTAATACATATACTAAGGATAGCCATAAAATAAATTTAAGACTACTATAAATATCTTTTGAAAATCATAGTATGTCCCCAGAAATATATGCACAGGTATTTTAGAGATGAAAGTATTATATCAAGAATTACAATCAATGGAAGCAGATGAGACAGCTCAGTGATAAAAACCACAATCCCAGAAACAATTCTGAAATCCAGCCAGTTGTACTAATACAAGTGTGGCCTACAAAAAATGTGGCAATGTGGAGTGCTCCCAGTCAGAGTTCCAATTAGTTAGCCCTGCTTTCCCCCATGATATGCCATTCCATTCCCACTCCCATCTTGTTTTTGAGGGGGGTTTTCTTTCAGCATTCCATGCTTACTGAGCATGTTTGATAATAATGATAATGATGGTGGTGGTGATGATGATAATAAATATTTATTTATTTATTTATTTATTTATGCATGCCCCGCCCATCTGGCTGGGTTTCCCCAGCCATTTTGGGCGGCTCCCAAAAGAATATTAAAAGCACAATAAAACGTCAAACATTTAAAACTTCCCTGAACAGGGCTGCCTTCAGATGTCTTCTAAAAGTCAATAATTGTTTATTTCCTCGACATCTGATGGGAGGGTGCTCCACAAGGTGGGCGCCACTACCGAGAAGGCCCTCTGCCAGGTTCCCTGTAACTTCATTAGGCTTTTAGGGTGGTTCTCCCTTTAAGGCCACCACCACCACCACAAAAGGGTTTTTATACTTATGCACACCTTGGAATTCTCCCATGCCTGCTTATATTTCACTCCTGTGCATCGATGGTGCCATTTTGTACCACCTCTGAACTTTACGTATTTCCAAAGGAGGAGGAAGTGATGATCAGAAGTTTAACCGTGTTCCCTCGTTAATACTGGGAGAGTAGGTAATGAAAGTGCAGGTGAAATTCAGTTTTGGTAACTATGGCTATACTTGCACACTAGCATCTTAATCCTATGCTTTAGCTCTGGTATATGCTTGCATGATTGGTGTGATCACACCAAGACTCTGTTAATTTCAGAGGATGTTAGCATAACAGCCACAATCAAGAAAAGTTGTTTGTGCAGTTCTCACCTCCACATAGCATCGCATCAGGCTCCTTATGTATTGAAGAAAGCAGCTTGAAAATTCATAATGAGAGGCATTAGGGAAGAGAGAGAAAAAACACCTCCTGTGGCATATATACAGTCTCTTGCATAAATGGACTCTCTGGATCATAGCCAATGTGATTTTGACTGAAGGGCAAGCATTCTTGATGAACTATGTAAATGTGCTTTATATGTAGCATAAAGGCTCTTAAGAACCCTGATTGTAGAACAGCACTACTACTTCATCATCATTTAACATGTATAAAAACCTAAATTGCACTAGGCTCTGTACAGGAATAAAAGTAAACAAGTTCCTGCCCACAGGATCATAATCATAACATTTCAATATATTTCATTATAGAAGATGATGCTTTGATAACTCCTTGGGTTCGTTATTCTCATTCCACCCACCAAATCGGATTAAAAACCCAGTGGTGCAAAAGCAGTATAGATAAGTTATAGAACAATCCTATACTTGCATTATGCTGGGCCAGGGGTGATGGTGATAAGAGATACACCACCATTATGCCAGTGGAACAGCTGCTGCATTCAGTGTGTGCTTAGCCCAGCAGGGGAAGAGGAAAATGTATTACCAGGAAATACAAAAACAATGTAGACAAAGGGACGCACATCCTGGAATCTGCACCCGTCAGGGCAAACAAACAATAAGGCTCGCACACCATCAACACACAGAGGAAGCCAATGAACTTACTTCAAGACCCATACTGTTTATCATAGAACTGTAGAGTTGGAAGGGATCCCATGGGTCATCTAGTCCAAGCCCCTGCAAAGCAGAAATCTCAACTAAATCATACATGACAGATGGCCAGCCAAACTCTGCTTAAACACCTCAGTGGAAGGACACCTGAGGGAGTCCATTCCACTGTTGAACAGCTCTTACTATCAGAAAGTTCTTCTTGATGTTTAGTCAGAATCTCCTTTCTTGTAACTGGAATCCATTGGTTCGGGTCCTGGCCTCCATGTGACAGCCCTTTAGATACTTGAAGATAGCTGTCCTATCTCCTCTTTCCCAGGCTAAACATACCTAATTCCCTCAACTGTTCCTCATAAAACTGGGTTTCCAGACCCTTGGTCATCTTGGTCACCCTCCTCTGCACATGTTCCAGCTTGTCAATGTCATGAAGTAGTGATCCTGTGAGCAAGTATCTCTAGGTGGGGCCCCTCAGGCAGGTGGTAACAATTAGTCCCCAAAGCGGGAGTATGTGATGGGGCTGGCTGGTTGCCAGCATTCCCCAGCCCCTGTAAATCTATGAGTTAACCTGCCAGGGATAAGAGAGAATATGCTGTGTATTATACTTGCTGTTTGGTGTTCTGTAGCTGGGGCCAGAGAAGAAGCCAATAAAGCCTGATAACCGATTCGGTGCCTGCATGTGATTGATTAGTAGCTTGGAGGGAGGACTCGAGAAAGCGACCCCCTCCTTGACAGTCAATACAACTTCTTAAATTTTGGCACCCAGAACTGGCATGTGTGGTCTGACCATGGCAGATTTGACTGACCTGACTTGGTATAAAATCTTTACTTGTTACAGTGAATTGACAAAAGGTCTCTGATTAACACATTTGTGAGGTATAAATTGTTGCTTTGTTTCAATGGGCCCAATGTTCACACTTGCCTTAAGTGCTAATAATTCTCTTCTTTAAAATGTTCATTGATCTGCAAAGATACTGTTCTAAAGAAAATATATCCTCTTATATCATATAATCTGTGAATGTTTAATAAAACATGTCACTTTATCACAGTGATGGACAAGATTTCAGAATATTGGGTTGGCATAATGACGTCCTCTGAGCTTTCAATTACACAGAAGGCAAATAGCAATAATATGAACAAGTGATTAGGATTCTATGAGCACTTTTCTTTCAAACCTAATTAAATGCCATACAGATTTGATACCAGAATGCTGGGTTAGGAGATGCTTCCAGCTACAAGCTTTGAATGCTGCCTGGTCATTTATCTTCTAATCTAAGCAATATGTGGAATTGCAATGGACTCCCCATACTTCAGGGGATATAGCACACTTTTTTTTAAAAAAAAAAAAAGCAGGTACAAGTCAGCCATTTTTATTTTGAAGGAAAAGCAGCCACACTGGGCCCCTGTTTTGATCGTGCCCCTGATGCAGCTTAGAGCCCTGTGCAAGTTGTGCACCAAATATTGCCCTTCCCAACTGCTAGTTGTCTTCAGAGTTGCTAAAAAGCGTGAAAAGCAAAAGTAAATAAAGTGTTATATGCATTGGTGCTATATAAATATGTAATAATGAAAAGAACAGCTCAGGTTATACATATGAAAAGTTTATTATTGTTTGGTGCTATTCCATACTTTTTATATAGACTTAAAACATTCAGATATCTAATAAAAAAGAGAATGATACTCAGAGTAGGCCCATTGAAATCAGTGGACTTTCTCCAAGTATGAATAACATTGGCTATCACCTGGAATGTATTACACTGTAAGTGATGATATGATGGACACAAAGATATACATAGAAAAATAATTTGATTCAAATCCCTACTAAGAGGAGATTTCATTTTTATTTACCAATGTTACAATCAGAAAAGTTGAAAGTATATGGCTACAAGTATGGGAGATTTAAAAGAAACTAGTGATAATACTTTGTAGTTTTCTTTACATATGTATACTTTTAAAAAAAGCAGCAATGTTCTAGATTTCTTACTGAGTAATTAAAAAAATATATTCTCCCTTTGCAAAATCTAGTACTGCAAGAATGAGCAAAAAATTGAAAACAACTAACTCCTTCTCCCCCCACCCCACCCCACCCCAAAGGACACATAAGTTTACTGGATTTCTTACACTATATACATGATGCTACAGACTAATAGTGCTGCTATAATCTTTAAAAATTGGTAGGTATATATGATAGTAATGATATGATGAGTCACCAATATGAGTTCAGTAGAAATATGTTCCAGACACTATTAGAATATACTAAATTGTGCTTTTGAACTGTAGTAGCAATCATCCTGTCTAAAAGGCAGGATTTCGGTTCTAAGCCAAGATTCCTACGATGAAGTGAAATTTATAGCCAAGTCTGATAAATGATGAATAATATGATTTTGCAGTGGACAATTTGAAATTACTCTTACATTTTAGAAGCTAAATGCTCCAAATATATACCCTAGATACATTTAAACATAAAGGTCAGTATTTTAGAAGGTATAACTGTTCAGAAAGTGAATTATGCATGTTACATATCCTTGAAGTAAACAATTTGTTGCTTACTATATACATCTTACTACCCTATTATGGCTGCCGCTTCAGTGACTAAATTCCTGGGTTATTTCTGAGTAGACATATAGTCTAGCCTCTCCCTGATAGTGGTCAGCCAGATCAATTTTGCCTTGGGGTGGGGCTATTTTTAACATTAATTTTATGATCAGGCAAGCTGTTAATCCTCTGCATTTCTAGGTGATATTTACATATTTTATTTTGAAATTTGTCTATTTTGCTATATCTTCTCTGTTTTTCTTTTCACTGTCACTCTGCCCCATGGTTGATTGCAACATACATTTGATGTCATTTCTGACATAAATTTAAGTATGCTGTCAGTAAACTTTAGTTTTCAAAATGTTTGCTTTTCCTTTAGGATACTAATACTACATAATTTGCCAGGTAGTTTAAAGAAAGATTAGAGACCTCTAATAGTTGATTAAAAAATGTATTCTTATGTAAATGTAATTCACACCCTTATCTTTTGCCCGGAAGTACAAAAATATAAACGTTTGCATGTTCTCGGATTCAGCATTTTCAAAAATCCCTTATGCCATGGAGTTCACTATCACAGGAAACACTCTTGTCAGTGGTTCCTGAATAATTATTAAGGAGTCTAATTAATGGAATCTTGGGACTCTTCAGAATCCACCTGTCGCTTCTAGCATGTGATCTCAATGTGAAATAAATTGAGCATCCCATGCTGAATATCACTTATTGTCAAGTCATGGAAAGTAAACACAACATTCCTGTATCTAACACCCATGCATTAGGAATAATGCTTTTCACATAATCCATTTGCAATCATCTACCATCACCATCCCTTTTTCCAAATCTATTTCAATTATTACATAGAAAATGCAGGCCAGAAGTGTATAAGAGGCATGTTCCTCCTTTAACTGTGAAGTGGAACTCCAGAAATCTTGCCCCCAGTGCAGTCTTTGTGCTTCAGATAAAACCCATTATAAGGTTTACACATTGCAGGTTTAGAAAAACAGGAACACAAATTCACTTGTACTTTTTCTATTCCTATTAGCATTTGAGCCTGCTTTTAGTATGTAACCGTATCCTCAGCAAAATGGTAATTTCAAGTATAGCTCCAACTTACAGTATTAGAATATTGGGGGTGGACGCAATTATCTGTGCAAGAAACTGCAAAAGTATAGCGTAACAACTTGAAACTAGTATTATTTTATCTTCCTCTGAATCAAAACTTTTTGAAAGGATTTTATAGTGGTTTTTCCATTCTCTGTTATAGCTTTGTGTTCATATAGTTACCAGTGCTTAAGTGGGTGATTGGCACTGTTGAAGCAACCACCTAAAATGCAGACTTATTCCAGTGTAAATGTTCTAAATATTACTTCACCAAGCAAGCAGATCAGATCTAGGTATCTGCTTTTTCCAGAAATAGTTGTTCCTCAATAGCTAAGTCATATTTAAGATGAAGCACTGCTGTATCTGGAACTACATATTGTTGTTCATCAAGACACATTCTAGGGAATACTAGTGTCATGGAAGCTGGAATTTTGATCATTCCTCCAATAGGAGTCTTTACTCTTCCCCAACAGGAGGTGGTGGTTGACACAGTTTGTATAGCCTGCCAAAAACAAAGAACAATTATAAAAGTGCCTGAGTTTTGTGAAACTGTCTAAAACATTTAAACTTTCTACTAACTACTGGCTCTCTGGTGGAGAGCAGGGGTGGAAGTAATTTTCAGGCCCCCAACTTGTCCAGTATTTTGCCTGACCAAAGGTGGCAACTCTAGTTCAAATGAGTATCCAGAATAGAATAAAATATATGTTTAGCTCATGAAAATATGCCCCAATCTAGGCAAGTTGCACCCGAGCTTTCAAAAGAGTCCATTAGAAAGATCCATGCCCAGTCAATTGCAAGGGGAAGACCATCAAAGTTTGGAATCTCATGAGTTACCACACTTGGGACAAGACATATATATATGTTAATAATGTTCAGTGTAAAACTAATTATGCACATTCCAACTCTACCTCCAGCAGGGGGGCTGGTATGAATGAAAACATGTATAACAAAAGGGAGAGAACTGACCATTCACTGGCTAAAACTACCGGTATATTACAATGGCTTTGTAATAATCAAGCACTCAACTCTGCCAGAATTGGTATTTGGTACCTAACTGCATAAGCTCCAAAAGTATGGATGTCCCTAAGAAACAAACAAAAAAACACCCTGTATTTCAATATCAATAAAAGTGTAGTCTGAGTCTAGGTAAAATATTTGACAGAAATTGGAGAAATGATAGTCTTGGTCACAGGCCATTGATCGCAATGTTTCGTTACCTTGGAGCAGATGGTGGTGTTCGGTCCCTAACTCCTAAATTCTTGGCAGTGTTCTGCACTCGTGCTCCCTGTAAGACAGAAAAATGATTGTGCTTCTAATAGAGTTATTCCTTAAAAGGGGGGGGGGGGCTCTCCACCAAGACATTTACAGGGTTATTCGTTTAAACAAAATGGTCAAATATAGGATACCTAAACAATCATTTTTCCTTGCTGATTGGGAAATAGAAGATGCCCCGAAGCAGCAGTAAGTAGCTGAAGAGTTGTTTGTGGCTTCAGAAAATATAATAAAATAAAAAAGACTGTTCCCACTGCCCCTTCAGTTTCTAAAGGCAGAATTCTGACCAAACATTCAAAAGCCTGGAGAGGTTCAAAGAATGGTCAGCACCTGTGCTATCCATAATGCTTTATTTCCTCATAAAATGTAACAAATTCAAAAAAGATATACCAAAGTTATCAAAAAAACCACAAGGTAGATGGCAATTAAGATCAAAATAGACGCATCCATCGCTGTGCTGTAAATGTTGTGTTTTATGTTTTATGTTTTGACTATCTCAAGGTCATGCTGAACCAAGAGAGATAAATTCATGCGCTCAGAGAGCTGGGCATTCTTTCATTTTGTACCTCGCACCTTGCAGTTTTTTCTCTGAAGTGGTTTTTTTTTTTTTTGGTAACAAAGCCATGACACGCTGGAGGAGAAGTGGCACTTCTACCATCAGTGCCGATTTTGGGCACAATTGTGCCGATTTTGAGTGAGATCTCGCCCCAAATAGGCATAATCTCGCTTGAAATCAGCACCACTTCTTTGCCGAGGTGATGGGGCAGCAGTGGGCCCCTTTGGATTGATGGCCATGGCTCTAACCACCTGCCTTGGCTGAGAAATCCTGGGTTCCCAGGCCCAGCCCTATTCAACCTGCATATGCTCTAAATATTAATGTTGTACTTTCAAATGGATAGAATTGCTTTCCAAGGCCAATAATCCAACTGGGGGAAAACTGAGCATTGGGTAGCGAAAATGTAACATATCAAAGCAATAAAGAAGCTTACTTGTTTGCGCATCACATCTGTAGCTTGCAGGATATAGCGAGGCGGTAGGCCATGACTCCGAGCAAGAATTATAGCCTGTTCCAGAGTGACACTCAGAGTGCACCTGCAATACAAAATCAGATAAATGCAGGAGAGATCAAGTTTTATTGCGTTCTAGTTCTCTGTGTAAAAATGTGTAGTCATGTTGGTCCATTAGAACAAAAATCCAAGCTGCTGTAGGATAATTAGGTCCAACAACAAAAAAGTCTAAGTAGTGAGTAGCCTTTCTTTCTAGTTCTACAGAACTCTTCTTACCATCTAGAACACACACAAGCGAGGGGCTGATTCCGGAGCATAACACACAAACCCCGCCCACCAGATACCAAGCGCTCTACTATTCAAATTAGGCTCGAGTGTTTTTCTTGCAGTTTTATGACGCAAGCATGTTGAAACTGTGCACCACATGAAAATCAAAAGTCTGTGTGAAACTTGCTATTGAATTTAAAGAGCAATTTTATCATTTTCCCCCTCAAACAGGTAAAACTCAAGTTTATAGAACATATTTTGGATTTTCATTTGAGAAGCCAAATTTGTGCCTAGATGATCCAAGCCTACTGCTCTTATCCGCTGGGCAACACATATACTTCAGTCTGATGAATACAGGTATTTACTTAGTGGTAAGTTAAACTGAGCTGAATTCTATTGTAAATTGTTGTGATCTGCTGCAGGGTGGGGTGGCATTTTGTGCTTGCAAGGCAACCACCAGGGCATCTAGGATTGTAGCTATGGCCTCAAAATCTGAAAACAGAAGATTCTCCCTCTTTAGGATTATGCTAATTTTAATAAATGATTGCGAATTTACATAAATGATTAATTTGTATACATTATAGTAAATATGTTTCATGTAGCACTGTGAAGGTTAATAAGTACATTTATTTTCTTTCTGGTGTGATTCTATTCAGATGATACACTTGATTGCTATACATGTCTGTCTGGAGAGATACAGGATTTGTTGCTTTAATGTAAAATTGGAAAATGCACTGTAATAAAAATCAAAGCAAAAGTAATTGCTAACTTTTCAGAAGCTCAAATATTAGCTTCGATACTGGAATGCAAATAAATCTTTCAAGCATTTTTAGCTTAGTGCTGTTAAGTACAGTTCAATTTGGACTCTGTAGAAGAAATAACAGACAAAAGAGCCAGACTTCATCCACTCTCCATACCAAACTGAGAAATAGCTAGGACATGGATTTGCATTTAACTAAAATGAAAAGCTGATAACATAATTTGTTGCCAATGGTCGTTTTCTGTGAACTCACATTGTTAGTATACATACACATAATCCTTTTAAACTACATTTATGCTCTCTCTTATAGAAAGCATAGGATTGTTAAGTCCATTCAACATTTGATCCTGACTGACCTGGGTCTGTGACTGTCTCCATGTTGGAAACCCTATGCACAAGTAAGGCAGCCCCTTTGAGGTTATCACCAATCACACATTGGGTGGGATGTGTCTGCAGTGGGCATCGAAGAGGTGAGGGTCACTGTGCATGTTTCCACTTTCCCTTTTGTACATTCAGACTGAACATCTGAAGAGGGCTTTAAAGTTCTTAACCTCAGCAGGTCATGTAGATTTCAAAAGATTATAAATTTCTTACTACCTTTGAGAACACTTGCATTACTCTAAAAATAAGGTCTTTTATTTTAACGTTTGGTTTTATTTCCACATATTTTGAAAAAATGCCCTACCATCTGCTACTTACTCCTTCTGTTCTCTTGGTTGGGATTTGCTAATTAGTGACCTTTAAATAAATTAGTTCTTTATTCATGAGAAAAGTCAAAACCATTCAGGGTTTAATACAAAAGGCAGAGAAAGCAGACCAAGTTTAGATTCTTAAAACCAGTGCCTTTCTTTTGGGGGTATGCATACCCCTAAATATTTTGTGAATCTTTGTACTTTTGTCCACTTACTGTATTTATTTTTCCCAATTTGAACTATAAAATGGTGATTTTCTTGAGTCAAAATGAGAGTACCCCTAAACATTTTCTTTTTTTAGGAAAAAAAAGCACTGCTTAAAACTGCCAGTTGGGTCTCACTTCTGAGCTGTCCTCACATGCCAGTCCACAAAATGGCTTATATTCCTCTCAGACCAGTGGAAGGCACGCATCTAGGAAGCATTGTGGTATACCTAGAAGCAGCATCCATTTAATTTTTGTTACGTAATTTCTCTCTTACTCAAGTGAAACCCAGCTTGCAGTGTGGCACCCAAGACAATCTAGGCAATACAAAATAAAAAAATTCCTTCCAGTAGCACCTTAGAGACCAACTAAGTTTGTTCTTGGTATGAGCTTTCGTGTGCATGCACAATTCTTCAGATACACTGAAACAGAAGTCACCAGACCCTTATATATAGTGAGGGTGGGGAGGGGTATTATTCAGAAGGGTGGTGGGAATGGGTGATTAGCTGATAGGTGAGGTAAACAACCTGTTGATGACTGTTAACGACTGCAATTGGTCTTGCAGGAAAAAGCAATGGGTGAGATGGCTAAAAAAAGCTTTGTCATGTATAATGAGATAAGAATCCAATGTCTCTATTCAAACCAGGTCTCTCCATGGTTTTAAGTTTGGTTAAAGGTAAAGGGACCCATGGCCATTTGGTCCAGTCGTGTCCGACTCTGGGGTTGCAGCGCTCATCTCACTTTATTGGCCGAGAGCTGGCGTACAGCTTCCAGATCATGTGGCCAGCATGACAAAGCCACTTCTGGCGAACCAGAGCAGCGCACAGAAACGCCGTTTACCTTCCCGCTGGAGCGGTTCCTATTTATCTACTTGCACTTTGACATGCTTTCGAACTGCTAGGTGGGCAGGAGCTGGGACCGAGCAACGGGAGCTCACCCTGTCACAGGGATTCGAACCGCCAACCTTCTGATCAGCAAGCCCTAGGCTCTGTGGTTTAACCCACAGCACCACCTGGGTCCTTTAAGTTTGGTAATCAGTTGCAATTCAGCAACTTCTCTTTCCAGTCTATTTCTGAACACCAGAGTAGAGCTAGCTCTCAACCACATTTGGGACAGCAACATTTTTAATATATATTTTACATAATGTAAAAAATAGTGTTACATATTCTTATGCTATGCCACTTCAAAGTCAGTTACACGAGCTGTACACACATGTTCCGTTCTGAATAAAAAAGGTTTTAATAAATCATTATTATTGGAACTGGGTGACAATAGCAGCATTCAAGAAAAGTGATAAATTACCATACCGGTGAACTCCACTATTGCACATGATGATATGGCAAGCTCCAAGTCTGCTACAGAGTTCTGAAGAGACTGACAGCAGTCCAACTCCTGAGGCACTGCATGCTGTGTAAGCACAGGATGCTGTGCGCTTGGATCTTATGAATGACACCATCAGTCGGTAAAGTTCATCCAGAGAATTGATGGGCCTCATCAGCTGCAAGTAAGTGACAATGCTGCTGTCATTAACACATACTCACTGCCTCAAGAAGAAAGTAATGAATTCTAAGTTCATCAAAAACCAAACTGTAATTTCTCTTAATGACATGAGAATCAATAAATTCAGAGCATAGGTACCATGGCATCCTGAAGATAGCCTATTTGTCCTTCATGTAGAAGATAAATAACTTTAGGTCCCATTACAGTGGTACCTTGGTTTTTGAACGTAATCTGTTCCGGAAGACCGTGCGACTTCCAAAGCATTTGACAACCGAACCAAGGCGCAAAGGGAGAATTTCAATTTCAATGGTGAAAATTGAAAAACATGCAGTTTGACTTCCAAGAAGCGTTTGAAAACAGAAGCAATTACTTCTGGGTTTTCAGCGTTCAAAAACCGAAACGTTCGGCTTCCAAGACACTTGAAAACTGAGGTACCACTGTACTAGGATAAAGACAGACAAAGTTGTAGCTGATCCCTTAGCAATTATATAACAAAAGGTAACAGCTTTTGTTATTTAATTAGGCAATTAAAGGGAATTAACAGTGGAAACTTTTTAAACAGGCAGATTACACATTCTAGTGAGACAAAGAAAGGAAATGGAACTAATGAATTGTCATACTTACAATAGAGATCCCCCCCCCCTGAAAACTCTCTTATATTCACATTCTCAAGGAAGACAGGGTTGTCAGTGGCGGAGCTTCATGCTACCAAATACATGCTGCATTCTGGGGGCGTGGCACGCCGCCCGTAGGGGCGTGACGCGTGTCCTGGGGGTGTGGCGTCCACTACGGGCGGGGCAACCGTGATGGCACCCCACCAGGATGGCACCCCACTCCTCTTCCTCTGCCAGTGAGGGTTGTAGCTCCAGAGAGCTCTACTGATTTCTGCTGCTAACAGTTCCTTTAGTGGGGTAGGAGAGCTGGGGGGGAAATTCACATCCGACAACCAATGCACCCCTTTGGTTTCAGATAGTACCTGGTAGACAAGTCTAAAAAGCCTGGGACACAAATTTTCATGGTCCTCTAACAACTATGATGGCTCATTTACCAGACATAATGTATTTAGCATGAACTCTGGAAGTGTATACTCAATTCTGGCCAAACTAAGCCTCCTAGAGCCTTTGTGTCTCGGGCTTTTTAGACTTATCTACCATGTACTATCTGAAACCAATGGCGTGCGTTGGTTGCCAGACGTGAAATATACTAGCATTATTTTCAGCTCTTCTACCCCACTACTTCTGCCCTTTCTATTCCATTTCTGATGCTTGTGCCTGCTGTTTTATGCTTTAAGGTTCATACATATGCACCTGCCCAAAATAGCCACTTATAAAGGTGTCATCTTATTAGCTTACATAAGTAAGTTTATGCTCTGCCTCCATGACTGGAAGCTGTGTACTTTTGAATACCAGTTGCTGGAAATTGCAGGAGGGAGAAGTGCTCTTGTGCTTGGATGCTGCTTGCAGGCTTCCTGTAGGCATCTGGTTGGCCACTGTGAGAACAGGTAAAGGTAAAGGGACCCCTGACCATTAGGTCCAGTCGTGTCCGACTCTGGGGTTGCGGCGCTCATCTTGTTTTACTGGCCGAGGGAGCCGGCGTACAGCTTCCGGGTCATGTGGCCAGCATGGCAAAGCCGTTTACCTTCCCACCGGAGCGGTACCTATTTATCTACTTGCACTTTGACGTGTTTTCGAACTGCTAGGTTGGCAGGAGCTGGGACCAAGCAACGGGAGCTCACCCCGTCACAGGGATTCGAACCGCCGACCTTCTGATCAGCAAGCCCTAGGCTCTGTGGTTTAACCCACAGCGCCACCTGGTGTTCCTGTGAGAACAGGATATTGGACTAAATGGGCCATTGGCCTGAACCAGCAGGCTTTTCTTATGTTCTTAAGTCAGCCATTCTATGTATGAACATGGGCACATGTGCCCATCTACAGAGAAAACAACTATGGCAGCAGCAGCACTGAAAGGTATGGTATAGTTGAGTGAGCTCTGCATTGTGAGTAAACCAAATCTCTGAAACATAAGAAACTTCCTTGATAAGGACCCTAAGGAGTAGGTTCCCCTGCTTCATATGATTAATCCAGTTCTTAAGCTTAGTATGTCTTAAGAAATACAATGTTTTCCTTGTGGACAATATGCATTGCACTATTGCTCTTAAGGAATACCTAATTCGGATGATGAAACAGTTTAATTAACACATCCTTTTTTCATTTACCTTATCTATATAAGCAGCTTTTGATGTTGAATTAGGTGGAAGATTTGACTTGTCCAGGTAAAATGCCCTGAAAAAAATAAACATCTACAATGGGTTAATTGTTCAAGAGCTTTTATAATGTACTTTTAAAGCAAAGACCTTTAGCCTCTTTGTGGCATTTTTAAAGCATTCACAACACAAAGAACCATCATGCAAATTAGTGATGGGCAAATGTTAATTTAATGCAACCCTCCCTTGAAACTTAAATTGTGAAAAATATTAATAATTTTGAGGCAAGCTGTCCTGAAAATTAAATGTACCCCACCATATGGTGCAAGCCAAAGCTTTCATTAATATAAAATATGCTAACCCTTGGAAACAGACTTAGTTAAAAGTTGTAGAATGAGAAAACCTTAATTGCATTACATAAGTAATTCTTTAGAATATATGACCTTCACAGGGTCATGTTTACAGCAGCTTGCATACGATCTACTGCATTTAGTAGTAGTCTGGAAAAGTAGATCATGAATAGCTATGGGTAGTTCAGGACCCAAGTTCAAATACTGTACTTTACTTTCAGTTGAACAAATGGAAGAGCACTTTTTTTATTTGATAGGTCTTGATTTCATTTGTCTACAAAATAACCATGAAGAAATCAGTCAACACCAAGCATAGCACCCAGGGAGCTATGCAGATTCTGGGGTGTGCTATCTCCTTCCTTCCATTTGTGTTTGCTGTGCTTATGAGGAGAATAAAAGGATTTGAACCCTGCCTGTATGAATGCCTGGGGACTAGCTCTAGCACAGTAATTGCTAGCATACTTCACTAGCTGGTTGAGTTCGGGTGGGAGGATACTGTGGTGTCATATTGCAATTTCTGTGTGCAGTGATGCCAGGGCTGTGATTATGTTTTTCCCCCTGTGTCACAAGTTTTTAGTTATTTCCATGTGCAGGCAAAATGCATATATTGAGTATATTAGTGGCAGCACAACCCACAAGCTTCCACTGGTGGTGTTCCATTGGACACCACTCGTGTTTGTCATTATTATTATTTTACACTCTTTTGGTATTTTTAAAGAATGTGTTGTTCCCATCTCTTCCTGGGCTGAGCATGCATTGTATTTGGCAGCCATTTTACTAGCAAAGCAGAAACATTTATCTATTTCCTGTGTGATACAAATATAGGGCAATTCAGCCCTCGCACCAGATTGGTTTTCAGAGTGTGACTTATGTGAACATGAAATAATGAATACTACCAAGTATTATTATTATTTATTAAATTTGTATACCACCCTTCATCCAAAGATCTCAGGGTGGTTCAAACCATAAAAATACAAAATATAAGTGAAATGCATAACAAAAACAAAACAAACCCATAACCCGCCCTCCTACAAACACATTTAAAATGTTAATCAGCCCAAGGCCTGGTTGAAGAGGAATGTTTTCCTCTGGCACCTAAAGTAGCTGACACTTGTAGAAAATTTGAAAGTGCTACACTTGTATAGCTTTTTACAATATGATCTGTATTTCTGAGAACACGGTGAGCTGAG
The DNA here is from genome assembly GCA_034641385.1 of Darevskia mixta. NCBI lineage: Eukaryota > Metazoa > Chordata > Lepidosauria > Squamata > Lacertidae > Darevskia > Darevskia mixta. The sequence goes on along the minus strand of JAWWNH010000018.1, from coordinate 4,370,450 downwards.
GACAGCATACAAATTTCCAAAGTACTTCACTTAATTACTAAATGCCTGTTTAGGACCTTAATCAAATGTTACAAGGAAAGCTAATGGAAAACTTGGAGTAATGCCCAAAGCGAGGCAGTATTTTCTAATCTACCTAGAGTGACAAGTGTGAAATCATAATACTTATTCCATGGGTAGGCAAACTAAGGCCCAGGGGCCAGATCTGGCCAGATCGCTTTCTAAATCCGGCCCGCGGACAGACCGGGAATGAGCATGTTTTTACATGAGTAGAATGTGTCCTTTTATTTAAAATGCATTTCTGGGTTATTTGTGGGGCATAGGAATTTGGTCATCCCCCCCCCCCCGAAAAAAAATAGTCTGGCCCCCCACAAGGTCTGAGGGACAGTGGAGCGGACTGGCCCCCTGCTGAAAAAGTTTACTGACCCCTGACTTACTCATTGTGCAGAAAATATTAGCTTTGCCATTCTGAAAATGTGGGAGAATTTTTTTTAAAAAGGTAGAAATCATATTTGATGTTTGGAACAAATTGTAGTTTCCACATTATATTTGAATTTAAGAGATTGGTTTGTTGAAATCACGTATAACTATACAGCAACCAGGATCAAATGGTAATTAGGTCTAAACTGATCTAAATCATGCACCATAGAAAAAACAAGGTCAGGGAAATAAAAAGTCAGGAAGTGCACTATAAGAACATACAAGATCCAGTTGAATTCAAAATATGGTTATGGTTTAAAACACACACACACACACGTTCTGAAATAGAGCATATAAATTCACATACTTGCATATATAAATAATCCCTCCTTTTTATTATAATATACTTTCTAAATTCTACCAACATTTCCTATGTATTCTGCATGCTTTATCTTTTGTAATATAGCTTCATTGACCTATTTGCATGGTCACAGCAAGCAAGTTGAAGGTCTAATGACTACTAATTTCGTTGTGAATAAAAATGTCATTACTAAAATTTTGTTTGCAACTCTAACTCTTTTTTATATTTCACTATGGTACTCCATTGATCATATATGTTAACAGAATTGTAGACTTCTTGAATTATGAAATATTAAATTTGTGGTGTTATTTGGAAGCAACATGTTTATTGTGTATTCTGAATTGTAAAACACAAATTAAAGCTGGCTATTGTTAGAATTATCATTGGTGTAGTTGTCATACTGTACCCCTGCTTAACTCTGAAAAGTGAAGAAAAGGGGAAAAGTACTTATAGAGGACAAAATACTTATTTGTCCTCACAAAGAAGATGGAGTTACTATGTGAGCTTTCTCAGTATCTCTACTGTTCAGATAATAAAGAGGGCTTGGGAAATCCCCAGAACAGGGAGAAGTCCTATTCCCCAGGCAGAAGCCCTTTGCCAACCAGATGACTTTGGTAGATATAGCCCAACCTTTTCACCTGTGTTGTTGCAATCAACATTTCCTTTGCTTCTAAAATTCTATTAAAATATATCAGCTAAAGCCATTTTCAGGCTGCGTTAATAAGAGACAGGAAGAAATTTTCAATAAGAAAAATACATGGCAGACAGATGAACTCCATAATTATTTATTTTGTAGTATGACGTGGGTTGCGCTGTGGTCTAAACCACTGAGACTAGGGTTTGTCGATCAGAAGGTCGGTGGTTCGAATCCCCGCGACGGGGTGAGCTCCTGTTGTTCAGTCCCAGCTCCTGCCACCTAGCAGTTCAAAAGCACGTCAAAGTGCAAGTAGATAAATAGGTACTGCTCTGGTGGGAAGGTAAATGGCGTTTCCGTGCGCTGCTCTGGTTCGCCAGAAGCGGCTTAGTCATGCTGGCCACATGACCCGGAAGCTGTCTGCGGACAAACGCCGGCTCCCTCAGCCTATAGAGCGAGATGAGCGCACAACCCCAGAGTCGTCTGCGACTGAACCTAACGGTCAGGGGGTACCTTTACCTTTACCTATGATTGGGAAATGCTGTTTTAGACTTCTAAACTTTATTTTTCTTACACAAAAAAGACTTCCCTGTAAGAAATAAAAGAGGGCAAAATTCCATTAAAAATATTTATTTGAATAAATGCAAATGACTGTTAAGCAAATCAGGTTTGCTTTCAGCTGAAAGGCATATTTTTCATAAATTTGAAATTGTAATTAACTATTCCTGGTTGAAAGCAATTCATTTATCAATTTTGCTCTAGTGCACAACTGGAGAATTCAAATTGTCAAAAGAGGCATGTGGATAGGGAGCTATTAGCAGAGGATTTGTTTTCTGCAAATGAGTTCACACAAAATATTCTTCAAATGGATTGCATCCTATGCTTGGGAAGGACAGCATTCATTTCCACAGAAGAATGAAGAACAATGGCCACGGGAAAGCATTTTCCATTATTTTTTAAACAGCTTGTATAGTTCTGAATCTACTACCCAAATTACATGGTACTTACCCAGGTGCATTCCATGTTTGGAGGCCCTGGGTAGATAGCAGACAGGTCATCTGCCAGCCTACGATAATATAGCTGCATATGATGTCCCCAAACTTCTTACCTACATTAATTGTGCTGTTCCTGGTGTGTGCATAAGTAAGGCAGTGACACCAGGCAGTTTGGGCATGCAGCCCAGCACTCCAGTCAGTTCTGCTGCTGGGGTCCCCACACAAGTGCCCTTGTAATAGCCAGGCTCTCCTGTGTTGAGTTTTGGAGGAGCTGAAAACAGGGCTGCCACAATTAAAATGGTAGGGCTGGAAAGTATTGGCATGCAGCCTGCAGCTCCAACTAGCATTGCCCTCCAAGTTCTTGCTGGCTGCCATGGCCGTGGTAAAGAGGATGGGCCAATATGGCACATGCTGGAGCTGGGCCCACTTAGATTCCATAAGAGAAAAGAGAAAATCGGATGTAAAGAGTAAGAGGTATTAAAAAAAATAAAATTTCATTTCGTTTAAGAATTGCTTTATGGTAATGCATTACTACTGTATTTGATTTCTTCCTTTCACCTAATTTCCCAAGATTATGAAGAGATTAACTGATCTAATAAAAAGCTCCTGTAATTATACAATCTTGATAGTGCTATGCCTAAATTTTTGCTAATGTATCACTAAGTTCCCCATACTGTAGCTCTTAATAACTGCTGAGCTTTCATATATACCGCAATAAAGGTGTTTAAAAATCTTTGCTGACTTAATTACTTTCTCCCTTTTGAGCAGCATCTTCCCATCAGCAAAACATAAGGTCAGGGTAAATTTACACCATTAACCTCTCCCCCAACTTGAAAACAGAAAATCAGCATACCATTTTTCTTGCAAAAATGCCAAGGAAACAGAACTAGTAAAGTCTAATTATAAAACACAACAGCAATCTGGCTGAAAGTTTGACAAGAATATATAGAGCCATTAAAATGAGACTAGGGCAGATGCTAAAAGATTTATCTGCACCTTTCTAAATTCTCAAGGTAAGTAGTTTCCTGACTATTACCATGCCTTAGCTGATTGTAGCACCCTGGTATTTTACCTAGTACACAGTGTGTTCCTTATAGGCTACCATGTATATGTTGAAATCTGGAGCAAATGGGAAGTGAGGAATTTCACAGCAGACTGGCTTTTATTGTCTCTTCAGAAGTAGCATGGTGTGCATTGGAATGGAATTAGGTCAGTTGGGTTTGGAAGAATGTCCCATCTTGTAGATGCTTAAATCTGCAGCCTAGTTAACTTAGTCTTGTCTCCTGTTTTCCTTCAAAACATTTGGCAAACTACTTGTATTAGTTTATATTAGTAAGTAAGTAAGTAAGTAAACTTTAATACGGTCAAAGACCGGCAATAGTTTATATTAAAATTATAGAGGATCATAATGTTTATGAAGCTTGAAATGAACATCAGGTACGTGTGCTTCTCCCTTCCCTTGCCCCACCCCTCTACTCCTCCTGTGCTGGCTTCAGCGAGGAAATCCTGGTGGTGTTCTAACTCAAGTTCCCTATTATGCCCAAAATGGGGAACCCTGGTTTAATATTTCAGCAATTTCTTACCTGCCCTTCACCACAAGATCCCAGTGGTGGTTGCAACCATATAATCATACAATATTGAAATAAAACAATTTAGAATAAACCAAATAATGTACATCAGACAACAGGCATGGTCTCTTAACAAGGATATTAAGATATGAACTGATTCAGTACAAGAGGGGAATGTACATGTAGGCCTGGAGCTCATTCCCTTTGTAAACTACAGTTTATTTATGAAGTTTGAGCATTAGATCCAAACCATCTTTCTACATATGAGGGTACAAACACTTGTAAGAAACGCTACAGAATGTTAAGTATTATTTTTAATAAACGAATTAGTCAAACTAGTTGCATTTAAGATAACGATGTTGCTGCTGCTATTTATACAGGGCTATCAGTATGCATAGTGCTTTCCAGAGACTAAAGAACAGTTCCCTACTGTGAAATGTTTCCAGTCTAAAATTTGCAAAGCAGAGGAAGGGGTGGCAATATGCATTTATTCAGTTGCACATGCTTAGGCTGAGTTGTAATAGGGCATGGGAGTCATACTGACTTAAATTTGTAGGTCAGGTTGATACCAATGCATATTAATAATAGTTTGCAATCCTAAAAGATGCTTGTGCTTTGAGAGCCACTAAATAGGACTTCACTTGCCCTTTACTTGTTTCAACAGTATGACTCAAATAGGAGTTCTTGGATAAGACACATATAGATAAGCAATTACCTTACCTGAGTTTTTGGTTATACTGTTTCACTTTTTCCAATGAAGCTGCATTAATCTGGGCTTGAAATTCTTCTACTGATACATTGTCCCTGTAATAATAGCCTTCCATGCTTTCTAGGGCTACAACAGAAAATAAATATAAGTATCTATATGATTCTCTATGATTCTTTTATTCCGATTAAAATATGTCTAAGATATGCTGAAGCCCCCTGAATGGATCCCTTTGATCTGGAACCCTGCACAGTCAGGATCTCATATCATGGGAGCTGCCTCTGTGTGTTTGACAGACTCTGCAGACATGCCTCCTATGAGATGGGTGGCAGTGGAATGAATTCTAAGAGTGCAGCAATAGGTTCAGTGCCATAGTCCCACTATCTCTTTCATATGATTTCTAATTTCTGTACTGTTTTTGTCACTAGAATTAGAAGGAACCTTTTCAATTTATTCCTCAAGTATTGGCAATGCTCCTTACACATTCAGCTAGGTATGCATAGGATGGCAGCCTTAATCTTTATTCATTGCTGAGTCTTTACCTACTCAATTTAACAAGAACTTATGCAAATCTAAAGCTGATAAAATTAGAACTTAATAGGTGAGTAATCTCATTATTACATTTAAATTGGAACATGGTAACTGACATTTGAGGGAAGGAGCATATTAATAAAAGATTTTGCAATTAGGAATCGCACCACTTTGATAATATAAAATTTTGAGGATTTGTGCCTCTAGGGAACAACTTGAAAATGTTCCCAATAAACAAAATTTTGTTGAAAACAGCATGTGGGTTCACAGCTTTAACTGTATACTGAATATTAATTCTGCTAAAAGTTCGTTAAATGGCCAGTTAATAAATAATTCATTTATTGCCCAACCCCTTGCGTGCTTTAAAAGTCCTTAGTTTTGTTTCTGTACAAAAGATAGTTAATGATGTTGGTCAAATTATATACCCTTATCCTTGCATTAGATTCATAACTAGTGCATGGGACTGTACAACCTACAAAGACAGAGTTGCTTATTCAATAATCCTGGAACAGGGGTCAGTTTAAAGGCATTTTCTTTTTCCATTTCAGCAAGAGTAGAAAATGACTGCATATAATAACTCCAAATCTAGGTAAATCCAACTCTAGTCATAGTTAAACCCTAGACAGGAATACACTTCTTCACACACATTCATCTAGTTCAATGAGGTCCAGATATTTATTGCAATGTATATCATATAATTATAGAATTGTAAGTCTCTACCAGAGAAGAATGGCAAACCAAACTGATGGACTACGCCGAGATGGGAAAGCTGACTGGAAAACTCAGAAACAAAGAGGATAAAAACTTTATAAAAGAATGGAAACAATCATAGTTTACTTAGGAGACCACTGTAAGCAGATGGAAACAAGAGCAGGACTTTGATTCACTTGTAGTGTAAAAACCACTATGGGCAGTATGGTTTGCTATAAAAATTGGAGTACGGATGAATATGCAGTTGTAGATGTTTAAAATTAGATCCTATGGCGGGGATGGGGGGGAAGTCTTGAGATTCGGAGTATCTCTTTATACTGATATGTTTTTATAGTTTATGTTTATTTGTACTTTGTATTTGTAAAACCAATAAAAATAATTTCATTAATAATAATAATAATAATAATAATAATAATTGTAGAGTTGGATGAGACCACAAGGGTCATCTAGTCCAACCCCTGTGCAATACAGGAATCTGCCATAGGAACATAGGAATGCTTGAGAAGACTGCCAGCATACCTTGTGCAAAGAGGACAGGGTAAATTTTAAATCCTCCACCATTCTTCAGTCTTTGAGGAAGCTGTTCAAAATTGTAACTATTAAGATAAAAGTAAACTTTCAAGGCTTGCCGGCTTCCTTCTGCTTGATATGTGATTGGCATATCTAAAAAAGAAAAGAAAAATGTTACAGTTTTATCAAATGCTAACACCCGTTCAGTATTTTTGCTACGAAAAGCTTCAAGTACTGTAAGAAAACATTAACTGAGCCAACATTTCTCATACTGGAGAAGTGGGAAAGGAGCTGTGTATAAGAGAAGAAAGCCAGGGTTGTATGGTAGCTAAATGTTGGACTAGATCTGGGGAAACCCAGGTTCAAATCCCCTCTTGCCGTGAAGCTCACTAGATGGCCCTGAACCAGTCACTATCTCTTAGCCTAACCTACTTCACAAGATTGGTGCAAGGATGATATGGGGGTGGGGAGTACCATGTACGCTGCCTTGAGCTCATTGCTCACACTTACCTGGCTCCTAGCCCTTTTTCAGTCTGTCAGATTCCCTTCAGGCCCTGGTCCCAGGGACTTGGGCTTCCAGCACACACACACACACCTCATTGGGCTGCCTATAGTTATCATAATTAGCATTAACATTGGTGCACACATGACATTGCACCATTGTTAAGTTAAAGGAAGGAGAAGGGCGGGGGATTGCCCATAATAGGAAAGTTGGGTAATTTAGATAGTTCCATTCACCTAACAATGTTTAGAAAATTGGGACTTGGGCATCTGCACTGGGAATTAAGACTAAAATTATATCCATTCCAGAGCTATATAAAACACCCAACCATTCCATATGCAGGTGATATGATACAAGTTAGAAAATATAAAGCTTCTATGCATTTATACCATACTATATTTTGAAGTAGCAATGGAAGGACGAACATTTATTTTATAATACTCACTTGCAACTAAAGGCTCTTGTTCAGATTGTTTAAAAGAAAATGTAACTTTCTCCAGGTCAAACAATGCAACCAATGTGTCTTCTAGCATAGCTTGTTCATCAGCCTGAAATATATATAGAGTCTACTAAAGATACTAGATTGATGTATATCATTATTAACATTAACTGCAGGTGGTCACATCCTGTTTCAGTAGTTAACCCAATTAACTCATGAGTGCATGAAGATTGATGTATTTCTATTGACTTTGCACTCCATCATCTGCTGTCAAAAGATGACTGTTAGCAAGGATGAAATATAGCAGGTTAATTTACCATTTGCTATGTTGGTTGTGGACTTCAATCTTATCAAATTGTAATTGTGTCTCATGCAAATGAGTAAGCTCAAAAATTCTGCACAACAAGCTACGCTTAAATGCTTAAAATGATTTTTGTGTTACAATATTTAATACTTTTAAAATGCAACTCTGTGTATTACTGTGGCTTATAAAATAAATTGTAATCTTCTCAGTGCACTTTATTGAACAAGGGGAGCCTTCCTCCAGAACTTTGCCAGAAGGTGAAACTTACAGTAGCTATAACAGAAATCAAATAATCTGATTCTGAGTAATTATATTTTCTGATACCTTCCCTAGCTTATCAGCATGTTGATTAGAAAAATATAAATTTGCTTTATATTCAGCTTCTTGTTGAAGCCAGAAGCATTAAATAACATCACCAGAATAACAGAGATATTTTATCCTTGATACATGTAATATACACAGACATTTGTAGCTTCCTCAAATGTACATTTAAAAAATAAACAAACAAAAACCAAACACAAATTGATCACAATGCTTAAATAAGCACATCTATTCCTGAGGCCCCTCAGGATGGTTGCTGTTTGATTGGGTTTGGCTCCAGGATTCCAGTGGAAACCAAATGTTATTAATTCAAATTAGAAAAAACATTTGTAAAGTATGCAAAACCTTTCCTTTGCCTATTGGTTCAATGTTTCAGCTTCCTGGAGAATACAGAGCCATTTGAATTAAATTTAGCACTTATAAGTATATTTTTAGAAATAGTATAGGTTTTAGAAAATACACTATGAGCTTCTGGAGAGTTGTTAATTCCTGATGCCGTTGGTCAAGACAATAAGAACATTACACAGAATGGCGCAGCTGCGCACAGGAACTCTCACCAGATTTGGCGACAACAGTGACTGGAAGTGAAGGAGGACACCGGCACTGGATATCTGTTCCAACCATCTTCTGCTGGCCTCTTGTGTCTCCATTTCACACTCTTTGTTATTGTCAAACATCTGATTTAAGGCAGCCATTAACTGTTCTGAAAAAGCACAAACTGTGGCCACCAGACTTTGGCAAAAGACCATGTCTCGCCTGAGCTGTATCTTACTATCTGTGAAGGGCACAACGAAGGGGAAAAATAAATAAGGAGAAATAAATAGACTATAAAGAAAATACACAATGAATTGTGTCTCTCCTTCAAGAAGCAGTGCCATTATTTTCTCGGGTAAAATGTGACATTATACACAGTAGCGGCTGTCATGTGTGATAGCACAATGTCATATGTGTGCATCCTTTCACGATCTTTGTACATTACAACAAAAGTTTTGACTCAAAACAATAAATAATTTAGTTATCAAATGCCACTGCATCGCTTGGCACTGGCGACTATATTAGGATTCGGAAGCAGAGCAAGGAAGTCAACTATAGTTCACATTGGTGCTTCTTTTCTACCAACTTTCATTAAAAATTGCCAAATAAGTTGGGTGCCATATGTGTTCAGTCTATAGATTGGTCCCTGATAATACATCACTATGTTCTGTCCTGTATAGGCCTGCATATCTCAGCCTCCCCCAACCCCTGCTTTAAAAAAAAGATATGTATTTTAGTGTATCTAGGACTTTGTCTTACTCTTCTTGGTCCTAATTTCTCTTGTTAAATTTTGCAATAGCTCCCCCATTTCTAAGTATCACCCTTTATCAGGCTTGACTGATACTTCTTCATGCTCTTCATCAGTTAGGAAAGGGGGAAATCACATTTAATATATTCACTTCACTTAATATGAACCACTCAATTTGTATGCTCCATTTCTACCCTTTGAGCTCATGAAAATATAACAAATATCAGCCAACTGCTTTGAATAGAAATACTGAAATGGATTCATTAAAATTACCTGTATATTCAAGGAGTGCCAAGAGGGCCCTTGCTTTCACCTCTGGGGAAGAAAAGGACAGACACTTAAGTCAAAATCCTGTTTTGGACTCAGATTTGACCACACTTTGACCATCTTTCTATTGATTTTTTCCAGTCTTCAAATTATACATCTTTTGAATAATCATGCTTATTGTATTCATTTTCCAAATTAAATAATAAAATAGCAATATATGCTGAACAGGTTACCGGACCACTGAATTTCTAGTAAGCTTTGAATATGTGAATTTGTAGCTATATGAACACGGGAATTCATATTCTGCAGTAGAATCCAACCTATGACTACTCAAAAATAAGTCACATTCAGTTCCAGGGCAAGGTTAAGTGTGCATATTATTACAGCCTGGCCTTCCAGTTCAACAGTTTTAGAAGTTGGTATTTGTTTCTTTCAATCATTTCTTAGAAGCTACCACATGAAGAGTAAAAAAAAAAAAGTGTAAATCTTAATCTTAGTTTTTTAATTAACTAACTATATTGATTTCTAGGAATTCTGTTATATACAGCAATTGATGCATTTGCAGTGTTGACTATGTTGTGTTGAACTGATTCCTGTTCTCATCCCAAATTCATGCCTAAAGATTACCACTGAAGCTGGAATTCTGCTAGAATTTGCATTTGGCTCACTAAGTATATCTAATTAAAGGTAAAGGTAAATGGAACCCCTGACCATTAGGTCCAGTCGGGATGACTCTGGGGTTGCGGCGCTCATCTCACTTTATTGGCCAAGGGAGCTGGCGTACAGCTTCTGGGTCATGTGGCCAGCATGACTAAGCCGCTTCTGGTGAACCAGAGCAGCGCACGGAAACACCGTTTACCTTCCCGCCGGAGCAGTACCTATTTATCTACTTGCACTTTGATGTGCTTTCAAACTGCTAGGTTGGCAGGAGCAGGGACCGAGCAACGGGAGCTCACCCCATCGCAGGGATTCGAACCGCCAACCTTCTGATCAGCAAGCCCTAGGCTCTGTGGTTTAACCCACAGTGCCACCCGCGTCCCTATATCTAATTAGGATCCCTTTTAAAAAAGAACTCTCTCATATCCAAGTCAGTTTTCCAAATGTACCCTTTTTCTTTATTCCTCAATCTGTCACTCGCGTACTCTGTGCTGATTTTTGTTTCCTCCCAGGTCTGCACTTACTGGTTCCAGCCTCTCTCACTCCTGGATTCATGAATGTCAACTTACTGGTTCCAGGTTCTATGCTTTTTTATTAGAAAATTATGCTGCTTCATATAATAAAAATTCCTAAGCAGTTTACATAAAAACAAGAAAAACACAAGAATGACCATCAATAACATTCCCTAAAGATAAAAACAAAACAAAAAGTATGCATCACAGATAAAATTGAGCAATGTACAAAACAGAATAGAAAATATATGAGTCAGAGTACACAAAATATATAGTTTAAAGAGGCATTAGAAAGTTATTAATGTATCTGCCTCACAAATTACCCAAGGGAGTACATTCCAGAATGTGGATGCTACCACTGAAAAGGCCTGCTTCTGCATTGCCAGGAAGTGATAAATTGGTTGGAAGATCTTAAAAAGCTCTGCTTGATCTATATAGAGGAAAGCAGGCTGTGGGTTATCCTGGTCCCAAGTCTAGAACTTTACATACCTGTACCAACAAAACCTTAAACTTGCTCTCTAGCAGCTGCAGCTTCCAAATGAGACTCAAGAGTAGCCAGGTTGCCAATGTATGGACAGACAAATTATCCCTGTCAATGAATGGCCATAGTTGGCAGAGCAATTGAAGCTGGTAAGGTGTATTCTGAGCCACGGAGGTCCCCCAGACCTCTAGAGTCAGTGATGGTTCTAGGAGCACCCCAAAACTATGCACCTGCTCCTTAAGAGGAGCTATAACCCCATTGAGAGCAGGTGCGCACCCCAACTGTGACACTTGGGAATTGCCCATCCATTGGGTCTCCCATCAGGATTCAGTTGCAGCTTGTTAGCAGTCCTCCTGCCCATGGCTGCATCAAGACCCTGTTTTGGGACATGCATGGCCTCTCTTGATTCAGATGTTACATAGAAATGCTGGGTGTCATCAGCATATTGGTGACACCTTGCCTCAAATTAACTATGATTCAAAACACTATCCTTCTGCCATCACAATCAGCAGAACTTCTCATTAATATCTAGCTAATTTCAGTGAACCAATGCAACTGCCAAATGCATACTGAAACGCACACCAGGCAGCTTAATTAATCATCCTTATCTGTCCCTGGTCACATTACAAGTCTTTTTAAAATTCATCTGCTGGCCTTGAATATATTTCACATTCAATTAAACATTTTCACCTATTTCCTAAGGAAACTAAGTAGCTCTGGTCCATTTTTGTAGGACAGCTTTTGTTGTGTATTTCTAACAATCTCCTTTCTATCTAAGTGAACAAACCAAGTGAAATCTTAGAAAAATCATGATATGAATAGAATGAATTTTCTATTTTTATCCTCATTATTCACTACTAAAATAAATTGAAGAGCAGTGGATATTTTAATATTACATATATGTTTAATCACCAATCATAATTTAATTTGGTATTCTGCATACACACTAAAAAGAACTATGACCAAAAGCCCAGCAGCCCCTGATTTTCATCATAGATTACTTTAGTTAACTTCCATAGCAAATCAGCAAACTTTCAATCACAGCATACTGGGTTCACCAAAATTAGTTTAGATGCTAGTCAAAGGAGATTTTCTGGTCTCTGTTTGAGTATTTACAAATTCTCAAATTCTCAAAAGACATTAAGTATCTTCAAATTTAAGTTAAAATACTGTTAATGGGTTATGCTTACAATGCGCAGAAAGCTGCAGCTTTTATTAAGTAGGAATTTGGACATGTTAGCCAACTATGCTGAGACTTTTCCTTTATCCACAAAGTGACTGCAGACAGGATGGGCTGAACCAGTAAGAGAAAACCAATAATCAAGAAGACCCTGTGGAGGCTACTGCTACAGCTCAAGCACAAGAAATTACTGACGGCTTCTCCAGAGTAGTCCTACCTACTTGCAGTCACCAGGCAGGATGCCTGGAGAAGCTGATATCATAGCTCATGAATTCTCCACATTGCATCAATGAAGGCAATGATGACTCCAATTTCTGAACACAGGTCTAGGGTCTTCCATAATATAAATTATCATTATATTATTATTATTACTGGTATTGTTTTGGAATATACAATATTCGTCGAAAGATTCTATAAATCTCAAAAGCTCTATCTCAGAAGTATGACAAAACTACCTACAATAAATGAGTTACCTTCAACAAGTTTTCTGATGTTTTGAGAAAGGTTTTGGACACTGCTAGGGAGATTCCAGGGGTCTTGTTTGATGTGAAGTCTCAATCTCTTTGGGCAGCTGAGTTTAGGCCCAATCTCTTGCTGAAACTCTATTCAAAAGCAAAATTACTTCTTTAATTTGTTATAATTTTATTTTGCTCCATAAGTTTAGTGAACTTAAATATTGCAGGCAAGGCTTCAGATTCATTTCCTTGAGTAAAGACCTGTTGTATTTAATTCTCTGAATAAACGTTTCCATTCAACACCACACGAATTTAATTGGGCATAGATAGAATGAAACAACACTTCATAATATTTTTTTTCCAGATAACTAACATAATAACCAACATGTTTTAGAAATACTGTTCAGTAAAAAAATAGGTTAGACTCCTCATAAAAACATAAGGCTTGCAAATAAGTCCAAAAAAGTTAATAGGCCACCTGCTCAGACACTCCTATGTAACTTCCAGACACAGCAATCAAACCATGATATTAACCAACAAGATATGAAATGGGTCGTATGTGCCTTATTTCCCCTTAGGCACTCTAAATCTTACACACTGTTTATCTGCACATGAAAACTGAAAATCATATTTTGAACTCTATTGCTAATTCTGATCAGGGACAAATTAAGGTTTACACAAGCCAGAATTTTATTTATAGGCTTATCTGTTTTACTATTTATATTTATAGCCTGCTCTTGAGTCCTGAGTCTTTCAGGATGGCTTATAATGTAAATGTATAAAACACAATAATAAATAATATCATTAATAATTTTAAAAGATCAGTATGAACACAATCTCAGTAAAACAATTAAAACTCCAGTTCTAAAAGATTACTAATTGACAGTTATTACATTGTTTAAGATGTTGTATAAAAATGGTTGGACAAATAAAAGCATTGCCATGTGAGCGTTCTTGGTGACAGCATTCAAAAACAGGGAAGGTCCTCTCCCTAATTATCACCCTCCTAACTTCAGAAGGTAGCAGAACACAGAGGACAGTCTCAGAGAACTATCTTGTGACAGAATAGGACTCTTTCATATTAAAACAATATTCTGTTTTTTAACTCCAGTGCTATATTAACTGGTGTATCCATCTTCTGTTTCTGTTTGAAACCCCATTGACTGCCATACTTGGGTTTGAATATTACCTTGCAAGCTTCGACCTGGTGTGAAGAACTTTGTCTGCTCAAAAGCTCTTGCCACTGCTGGTCCTTTCAGTAGATTGATAATTGAATCTACCTGTAGAGTTGAAAAGCAATTAAATGGTGAAAACGTAACGAGCTTTTTTTAAAGTTTATGGTGGATCCATCGAGAGAAACACAAAAGGTAGGTGCATGTTTTCCCTTTGAGACAAATAGAAGCTTTGGAATAAGAGCAGGAATATGGATATGGAAAGGGTGAAATGCCTCTGTGCCAGTGCTACAGTTGTAATCTGACTCCATACTCCATGACTGCTTTTAACTGTAAAGAATTGCACAGGGGCCAGGGGCTAATGTTAGGTTTCCTGGGAACATGTACTAAGTCAGACCACATTGCTCCAACTAGCTGGACTGGCAGTGACCCTCTAGGATTTCAGACTAGAGTCTTTTCCCAACCCTACCTAGAGATGCTAGGGATTGAACCAAGGACCTTTTGCATGCAAAGCAGGCTCATGCCTAAGAATACATTCTAGAGAAGAATAAATACCGGTATCTAAGGCACAGCATTTGAAATAACGATGCAAGCCAGAAAGAGAGGGGGAATTGCTTCAGATAATTTTCACAATGCATTCCTTTATAGTCTCATTTTATTAGAAGATAGCACTGTTTTTGCACCGCAAAAAATATCATAGAATCATAGATGGTAATAATTGAATACCTGACCAAAAAGATGCTCCAGACAACCATGGAGTTTGTCCTGCTTGTCATGAGAGATGCGTATGCTTAAAGGAAGTTCATCACCTATTAAAACAATATTTGAAATTCTTATGGGCTTTTGAATTTAACACTGTACAAACCTTACACGTGGATCACAATGTTGCACAGCAAAGCTATATGTTACATTAGGGGTCTAATATTGCTGCCATATGTGATGGCACTGCTTCTGCTTCCAGGACAGGGTATTCCAAAGGTGAAATGACCATCTCATTCCTTTTCTACTACAGCTGCTTTCCTTTTAGCTTTCCTCACAGTTTAATTGATGCTATGGTAACTGCAGCCCATCTAGTCCATTTCATTCCTCATCCCAGTTCCTGAAATGTCAGGGCTTTGTGGGGGAAGGTGGTAAAACTTGCTGTTTCTCAACGTGTTTCACTTTTAACTAGTAATGGCTATTTCAATGGCCTGGCAGAGGAAGAAAAGAGTTGTTTGTTTGATTTAATAAAGAAGAAAAAATCCTGAAATGGCAAAGCATTGTGTCAGGTGTTAAAGCGTTGTATGACTGTTCCATGCTTGAGTGTTGGAAATGTTGAGTTCTCAGCATCTAACTAACTTTGCTCTTTGTTCTCTGTTCCCAAGCCATTGGTGGTAGTGGTGAGGAGATTAAGATGATTCTTGCACCCAGCCTAATTTTCACATACCGGTAAGTATTTTGCAAGATCAAAGGACAACACTTCTTACAGATTCACTTTATTTGCATCAGAAATTGAAGCATCTGTAGAGCTAACTGAAGCAAGCATTAAAGCAAAAGAAAGGCAAACATTCCTTTCATCTACTTCAGAAGGGAAGTAGACAAACCCATCTAGTTAACAAATCTCATACAATTTCCTCTAGCAAAGTACATTTGGTGCGGGTGGGGGTAACAGAATTACCTGAATCCATTTCATCACTGTGAAAGAAGGAACTGCATTGGCTACTGGAAATACTGGTAAAAGATGCACTAGAATTTCTGTTGCTGTTGCAATCACTGAATAGAGAACAGAAAACACACATTATAAATCCTCTTGGAACATTTATATTTAAACAGCAGCTTTTCCATCCTTTTATCTTTTCTTCTTGACCAAGCACCTCTTTACAGTTCCTAACCTACCGGTAAGTTATCCAGGTTGTACATTTTGTGAGCGAGAAAGTTCAACATTTTAAAATTGAACAGAATAATACCAAAGGCCACGATCCAACAGAGTTTAAGCTAAGTGAGCTTCAGTCCATTGAAATAAACAAATCAAATGTCTGTTAATTATAACACTATATCACATCTTTTTTATTAAGTGTTCTTTTAACCATACAAAGTTTTTAAGTAACAGCAAAATGTTTGAACAGCTTTATGCGCACCAACAACTGAAGACATGATTCATTCATTATTCTCTTATCCTTGATGGAGGTAAGAGTTTACCTGTATGAATCCCTGTTGCTAATGGTGTCATGGCCAGAATCTTCCTGTTCATCAGCTGCTACACTGAAACAGACCTTTTTCCCATTTCGTTCTCCTTTTTCGCTATCACTGTCTGTTGGTGTCAATGGCTCGTGGTTTTTTCGTTCTGATTGTGGAGAGTATGTTATTGAAGAAAGGAGGCTGAAATGGGATAAATCCAGCTACTGTAAGTAAGGATTGTTTTTATTTTTGAAAAACAGCAATGCTACAAATACAGTATGAAAAGTGTATGCCAAAGTGGACATGGTACTGTCCTAAAATTCAGCAGAATTATAAGATATAAATAATAATAATCAGTATGGCTTAGCTCACACCGCATCTAATCAAGGACACCTAACTTAAGACAGGAACCACTTTGTCCAAATCATTCTTAGGTTAGCCCATCTCATAGAAGCTTTGGGAGTAATTGTGTACCTGGATGAGCAGGTTAGGCTCCAGCAGATCTGCAGCTGAGTTAGGCGGTTCTTGGTGTAGCTGGGCTAAGCCAGCTAGACTCCCTCATTCTCAGCTCAGTCAGAGAGATGCCGGTGTATCTGTCCCATCCCCACGCAGCTGGCTGAGCTGAGCCCAGCAGATCAAAGGGTGGTGTAAACACTGGAAAAGTGGCCAGGGGCATAGTGTGGGTGGGACCAAGAGCAGGGGTATAGGCTGGTTCCTAAGCCTGTTCAACTCAGTCATATGTCCTGGCAACCTGGCATAAATCAAGCTGACAGAAAGGGTGGTGTAACTCATACACTATTCTTAAGGCTTATTTTTCCTCTGTCAGACAGGCAGCACTAGTCTCACTGCTGAATGGAAGTTGGAACTAGTGTGACTCTATGCCAGCTTAATTTACATCATCTTGCTTTATGCCAGCTTCTTGTGCACAGGATTGTTTCCTTAATGTATCAATATAGAATTAGAGGGCTAAAGTACAATAATCTCTAGGATAAACTAATTTTAGTAAATGCGGTTAGTATGATTATATGGGAACAACAGTGACACAATCCAATGAGTATTCTTACAACCCAATGGGGGGGTGCCTCAACTGCTTAGTGACATATCACAAAAGGAAATTGTACATTCATAATAAATGCAAACAGATGTTACTCTAAATTAAATGAAAGGCATACAATTTTGCCATAATTTAGGGGCTTAGCAATATATACATTAAGGTGCACTGCTACAGTTGAGACACTGGAATCTTTCCATCTAAGGTGATTAAACAGTGCATGAAATCTAGAAACAAACTTATCAAACTCAAAAGGTGGAAGCATGAACAGCAGCACTCAAGCCCTCCAAGCACTCAGCTGCTATATTCAAATTTTACAGTCTTGGCATCAGTAGCAGGAAAGGAATGTTCATCACCATTTCACATAAAGCAGCAATAGGAAATAGCCCAGGGGCAATGTAAGTGCTATTCTTATTAGCACAAATGTAGCTATGCATCTTATTATGCATCAGTACAAATTTTAGTATTTAATCACAAAACTCTTGCATGATGGGCAATAAAATTTATTGGAAAGAATCATTTCTGCCAAGTACTACTCTGGGGCAGGGAGGAATCAAGTACTTCTTACAAATAATGAAAGAAGTATTTACATTATTCTACTTACAGCAGAAACAGAGCACAAATAGGATGTAAAATAGGATGACTAAGTATTGCCTGCTCTGGTTGCTAGTTGCTCTCCTGTGGAGAGGTCCCTGGGACCTTGAGCATCCTGTATATATTGGTCTAATGATACTAGGGTGTGATAGAACTCCAGAAACTAGGCATTGTGTATATTGATACTGACAGCCAGACAATCCTGGCCTCATTTTTCCTATTCTTCCACAGAGATTTAAAAATAGGCTTATGGGTATCCTGTTTCCTGTACAAAACTGCTTTCTTTCAGAACAATTAAATGCTGGCAGCCTATAAGCCCATAAGGAATAGTGATAAGAAGCCAGACAATTCTAAGTATTAAAAAGTTTATACCCTTTGTTCAATCTGTACATCTTAAATAGGATTTTCTACTGGTTCACTTTATACAGAATTCTTTTACAATATAAATACTTTATGTAAAATTCTCTTGTGTATTATTAACATTTGCAACTATGTGACTCACACAATTTATGTTTTCTTAATTATATCATTTTTACTCCAGCATGAAAAAATTGGAAAGTTACTGGTGCTACATCACATAGTCTCGAGAACAGAAAAGAAATGACAGTAAGAGTTACCAAGTAAAAAAGCTGCTGAAATAATAACTGAGACTGAAAATGTAAATATTGATCAAAAGAGATTGATGATTTTAAAGAATTTATAACAACTTTTCCCTGTTTCACTCTGTGGCTATTTCACTCTGTGATATTTCAGCTTTATAATGTATGTATTCAGAAATGAAATGTGAACAGTTCGATCTATCATCTGAAAAAATACAAATTATTTAAAATTGCATTGTAACTCTTTGAAAAAGATGTACATAAATATGTCAGTGAATGTGTTCGTTCAACTTTTTGTTCATCAATTTTGGTTATAAAAGCAATTGCACTGGTCCAGTATTTATGATTAATTGGGAAAGTTGTGTTTATTTAAAACGAAACTTTTCCAGTAGAGGAGCTATCACTGAAGCCTTTCACCTAAGGAAGTCAGTCAGTCAGTCAGTCACCACTGACTTTTAGGAGGTTAGTTTAAACCCTTTTAATCAGGAAGATGTGGAGGTTATGGAGTGTGTGTGAGGGGGAATGATACGGCTACTATTCATGGCTGACCCAAGACATTTTTTGGCTTGAGGCAAAGATCAATATGGCACCCTTCTCCATTCCAGATAAAGAAGCTAACTGGACTGGCAGTTGAATCTTAATTCAACATTGCTGATGAGGTAGTGTGCACCACCACACCCGAGGCAGAAAGCTAGTTTTGGGGGGCAGGACACACCACATCCTCCTGTCCCAACTCAGGGGAATGGCTGAGGTGCTGAAGAGAAACAGCAAGGGGGGGGGGGGAGATTATTGGCTTTTCCTTGTTTCTAATTATTATGTATTTAGTGTTTTTATATTGTGATTTTATGTTGTGGACCACCCTGAGACCTGTGGTTTTATGGAAGCATACAAATGTAATCACCCTATATACTCGAGTATAAGCCTAGTTTTTCAGCACATTTTTTGTGCTGAAAAAACCGCGCTCGGCTTATACTCGAGTGAGGCAGGCAGTGGCTCCTATGAAGCTTTCCCAGTTTTTTTGTGGTAAAATTGGGTGCCTCGGCTTATATTCGGGTCGGCTTATACTCGAGTATATACGGTATAAACTCTTTGCTATCATTTTCTGCCAATTTTATATTGATTTTTTTAATATTGATTTTAGGGAACTGCATTGTTCCAATGGCCTTTATCCTTTTACTCCTTGACTTATATGAATGTGCCAATGAGTCAGATCATCTAACTCACTTCTGTCTATTCTAGCTTAAAGAAGCTCTCCAAGGTTTCAGGCAGAGGTACTTTCCAGCCATGCTTCCAAAATCTTTTTTTTATATATATAGAAATAAGAGATGCCAGGTATTTAACCCAGGATGTGTAGCACACAAATGAAATCTCCTACCACTGAGCTATAGCCCTCACAAAAAAGTTCAATACATAGGCAAAAAAGTCTAATACATAGGAAGGGCCCATTTAAAAGCAAATCTTAATGTCAAAAATCCCTACATTCCATAAGTTTTACTTACTCATCTATTTGAGAAACACAGTTTTCCACCTCTTTTAGTGCAGCTTGCAGTTTGCACAACAGTTTCTGATAGACATCTTGTGTTTCCAGATCCTCTTCTTTTAACAGATACCTCAAACCATGGCCATCTTGTTGACCCAAGGAGTGTCCTGATGGAGCTGCCATAGTGGTAATTGTGTGTTGTACATAAACCATGGGACTCAGTTTACCTGGGCAGGAGGAAATAATATAGAATGCACAAGTAGGTTATCAGGTATGCTGGTCTCTGTAGTTGCAGCTCACTTATTTTGAACCATAGTAGATAATACATTTTTCATGAATCCAGTTAATAATCACATTGAGTTAAAAAAATTGTTTTACACATTCAACACATGAGCAATTTGATATTGAAAATCCAACTATGCATAGCAATAAGTGATTATTATTATTATTTGCAAATTGTCTACTTGCTAGTGAAACATTAGTTCTGTTATTCAAGGGTTATAAAAAGTCTGTTTAAATAGCCCAAGCACTGAAGGATCAAACGTTTTGGCAAAATCTGCCAGTCCCTAACTGGTTATCAGTTTGCTTTATGCTAGGAAAAGAAAAGAAAATGATTAAGAAAATGGCAACTTTTGATACCATAGGCTATGGTATCCTCCTGAATCAGCTGTGTGGGGTGGGTACTGAGGGCACTGTTTTGCAGTGGTTTCACTGCTACCTAGAGGATCATGTCCAGAAAGTAGCATTGGGAGACTGTGTTTCAGCTACATGGTCTTTGCACTATGATGTACCACAATGCTGTGTCTTGTCCTCAATGCTGTTTAACATCTACAGTATATTAAATCACCGAGTGTGATCATTAGGAGTTTTGGGACAAAGTGTCATCAATGTGCTGATGACACACAGCTGTACTTCTCCATAGCATGTGAGTCGGGGGCAGCTGTGCATAATCTGGACTGTGCTTTGTGTGCAGTAGTGGACTGGATGAGGGGCAATAAACTGAGTTTGAACCATGGGAAGATGAAGGTGCCATAGATTAGTAGTTCCTATATCTGGAAGATTGGGCAGTTGCCTGTTCTTGATGGGGTTGCACTCCCTTTGAAAGAACAGGCTCAGAGTTTGGTGGTGCTCCTGGATCCAGTTCTGTCACTGGGAATTTATGAGTGGCTAGGAGTGCCTTTTACCAGCTGAGCCTGATATGTCAACTATGGCCATGCTTGGGACAGGGAGGGTCTGGGCCATGGTGATCCATGCATTGGTAACCTCAAGGCTTGAT
The DNA here is from genome assembly GCA_034641385.1 of Darevskia mixta. Taxonomy (NCBI): domain Eukaryota; kingdom Metazoa; phylum Chordata; class Lepidosauria; order Squamata; family Lacertidae; genus Darevskia; species Darevskia mixta. The sequence goes on along the minus strand of JAWWNH010000018.1, from coordinate 4,349,288 downwards.
TCCTGGAACATGCTCTATGAGGAATTACCTGGCTGCTGCAAAATGCTGCAGTTGATGTTGATGTGGACAGACTATCGCCAGCTTTTCTTGGTCACGCTAGCATGGGCTCAAATGTTGAGGGGTAGTTTTCAGATAGACAGGTAGGTAGAGGAAGGTAGATAGCTAGAGCTCATATTGAAGCTTACCTTGGTCAGTGTGTTTGTTTTCTTTTTCATGGGAAAGATGTTTTCTGCTCTCTAGCTGAACACCAAAAGCACTGCCAACTGACGTTGAAGTTTTAGGATATGAGACTTCCATCACGTTGATATGACAGTTAGTTGGGCAGAAGTCACTGCTGTGCAGTGGTGAGATCTTTGACTTTGCTTGCTTGAAGGTAGGCCAAGCTCGGTTTTTTAACACCCGTGAAAACTGCAGGGGCAGGGTAGAGTATATTAGCAACTACTAAAATGTTTAAATATAGTTAGCTCTATTTATTTTTCAGATATGAGGAAAATTCTCTCTCACGCACTTTAGTATTCTCCAGCCTGATAGTAGAACTGAACTGAAGTTTGACTTCTTGAAATATAACAATGTTCTTTCTCTGTGTCCATGCCTAACCTCATATTGCTTTTTACTGGAGAGGAGAGGAAGAAGATTGCAGGGGAGTCCAAGTGCTACTTCTATTATTCTAATCACTGACTATGGGAACAATAGTTTGAAAAGCAATTAAAAGCAAAATGAATAATCATGTGGCAGCCTAAGACAGAATGAATCCTTATCCGATTTCATTAATTTAGATGTTTTTATTTATTTTATTTTACTTTTTTATTTTTATATTATTTTAAATTCTATTTTAATTTACTTTTTTATTTTACTCTACATCAAGTTGGCGTATCTGGTTCTCCCACTCCTTATTTAATCCCTACAACAATCCTGTGAGGTAAAGACAGTGACTGGCCCATTGTCACTCAGGGAGCTTTTCATGGCTGAGTGGAAATTTGACCCCTGTCCTAGTAGTCCAACACTCTAACTACACCACACTGGCTCCCTGCCTTTCCAGGAAAATCCCCATAAGGCAGTTTATAATCAGTCTTAAAACAATACAATAAAAGAACAGCTATATAAAGTCAGAAGTGATTCGCTGGGTGGGATAGAATTGCTGTGCTAGAGCCAAGCCGGAACATTTGCACTGCAATGACCTTCCACATTGCATCAACCCTCTACCTCCCAGTAAGCAATAGTGAACAGTTCTGCCCCACCCATCAAACCACTTGTAGAAAGATAAGAATTAATCAACAGGCAAACCAAGCAACAAACACACCATTCAGGGAGAACAAATCTTTTGAACAGGGGCTTGATGCGAATCTCATGGAGGCAATTGCTGAAGTAGCCTCAACTGTCTCCCCTAGGGACCAATCAATTGATATTTAGGTACCCACATAGCATAGCCTAGGAATGCAGACTTTTAATTCATAGGAGTCTTAGCAGCAATTCTAACCAAAGTAGGCACTTTTTCTTGCAGATCAATAGGCACAGTGCACTCCTACACCCACAAACAAAAACACACATCTATGTTCCTGTGTGCAGCTTCGGTTTTGAATAAAATCAACAGATTATTGAGTTTGTACAAGAAATTTATTCTATACTGTGTGCAATGTTGATAATATTTCTATCCAAGTAGGTTTGTATGGATATACTTAAACATGTGAAACTGGAACAAGGACACAAGGACACTTAAATAGGAAGGACAGCAGTACAGTCAAACCTTGGTTGTCAAACGTAATCCGTTCCAGAAGACCATTTGACTTCCGAAACGTTTGACAACCGAGGCGTGGCTTCCAATTGGTTCCAAGAGCTTCTTGCACTCAAACGGAAGCTGCGTTGGACGTCCGAGTTCTGAGGAATATTCAAAAAACAGAGCATTTACTTCTGTGTTTTCGGCGTTTGGGAGCCGAAACATTCGAAATCAGAGCCATTTGAGAACCAAGGTTTGACTGTACATTTTTCACATTTAAATCTCCCACACATTGTCTCCCATAGGTGCCAAACGGCTAGTTACAACTTAAGTCAAAAGTAAGTTCCACATTTCTTTTCATGCATGTGTTAGAAAAAGTGGGGACTATTACCCAGGCCTTAAAACTTCTCTGAGAAATAATGAGATAATAATAAGCACTGCAGGAAGCCACTGCATTTCTGTTTATAGATTTCAAACTTTCACAATGAAGCTAACAGCACACTTTTGTTACTATGGTTACATTAACCTCCCTAAAAGAAAGGCATAGCTATTCTTGGAATGAAACAGGTTACTAATAGCCATCAAGAACAGTAAACATTTTTGAAATGGCAAATTTGCAACATGATTATGGATTTTGGAAAGGCCTTATCTGAGAAGTTGATGAATATGTGGGTTTATAATAAGATAATGTATCAGGTATAGTAATTATATACGCCTTCCCCTTGTGGTTGTGCCAATGTACTTCCTCCTGACCTAGTATGATCTTGCTATTCTTATCCTGGAAACTGCACATCACATTAAATTCTTGTAAAGTAGGCAAGAAATATGAAAAGCATAATGTATTTGGTTACATTGAATTTCTGACTGAGCAGTTAAAATGCCCATGTGAGGCAGTCAAGTTGAAATAAGGTGAATAGACAGACAGACAGACAGACAGACAGGGTTTAATGAATGGATTGCTAGCTATATTTATTTAGACCATGAAATGTTTTTGAACCATTTATTCTAAAGTCAAGTGGTAGAGTGTTAAAGTCTCTCTCTCTCTCTCCACTTGAAAATTGCAAACATTTGCTTGCCAGGTTCCAGTTTAGGAATATCATTTTAGTCCATAAAACAAAAGACCCAGTTTCAAAGTACAAATGTAAAATTCTAATGCGTGTATAATTCTTGTGAAATGCAAGCAAAACAAAGGATCACTAGGGCAGGGAAACCCCTTTTGGCCAGAGGGCTGGGTCAAACCTCTACAGGGCGCATTTGAGGGGCATGCTTTCAGTACTGTTTAGTTTTGACGCCAAATGCAAGCTGCACTGATTTTGGACCCAGTCAGCAGGGATCAGCCCACTCAGGAGCTCCAGACAAGAGCTCCCAAATGGATCTGCTTCTGCGTGAAAACAGCAGGACTTGCATTCGGCTAAAAAGCAGCGAATAGAAGCCATGGCTGCAATGGAACTATCATAAGGACATTCTTGGGTTCCTGATTTTTTCTTTGCAGCCACAACTTTACTTGTCCATGCCTTTCATCATACTACATCAGGTGAATGACCTGTCAGTGTGGTCAGCCCAAAACAGTCTATTGAGCAGAACTGGGAGGTCTGGCAAATCTAACTAGGCCTGCAGGTGAGGTTCCTACTGTTGCCTTCCTATCTCCTATCCATTGTTCAAAGGGGGAATGGATAAAATGGACATTTGAAACAGCATTAATTAACAAGATAATAAAATATTATTATAAGCATAGACATTTTTCTGTATTATGGCTGATTATTTCTTTTTCTTTAGCATCATTAATGTGCATGACATCTCACAAAGTGGACAGGTGCCTGACCTTTTATTTAACATAGAATTTGACCTAGGGGAGACAACAGAGGAAGGAGAGGGGAAAATGTAGGTAGGAGTAAACAGTGGGAGAGTTGGTATCTCAGTTACACATATTTAGTTCCAGCTGAATATTTTTTTTTTCTAAACAAAGTCAGTAAATTTCCAAAATATTTTTTTTTGCTCCTTACCTTTTTATAACTAGTGATTCTTCTGCAAATGTGCTCAATTTTCTCACTGCAAGTGGCACTGAATTTACTCTGAAGTTCAGTGGGGATAACTTCATTTAGACTATTTAGACTATTACAGTTTTGCACAAATTGCTCATCACTTTTTGCTAAAGCTTCAAGAATCTGTAAGACAAAAGCAGTGGATTGTGTTGGTGTTAAAAAGACTGCCATTAGATATCAGTGTAAACAAACAAGTAATGCAGGAGAATAAACTTTTTTTTTCTTGCAGAGGATATTTCATTTCAGATTTAAGTATGCTGCTTGTCAGCAATAGCTCCCAAGTATTGAGATGCAATTTTATTTATCTATTTAATTCATTTCTCTACCACTTTCTATATGTTTAAAAATATACCAACAAATATGCCTTACCGGCCTTCCTTAAGTACCAGTCAACTCGGCTATCACTAGTTCCTTCTTCCTCCTCCTCTCAATTCCTTTATCCCTGTGAGCTGGAACCTGATTTTACCTTAACACCCTGCCCTTGTCATATTTGTATTGGTTTTTTTTAAAAAAAAAAACAACAAGCTCATTACAATAAAAGAGAACATGTCAAAGGAAAAGTGAATTTTTAAACCTCCTTCCTCAATGCTGAACAGAGGTTTTAATTGTAGAGTAGAGGCTTACAAAGCCCATTGGCTGTCATTAACCAGTCCTCCCTTCACAATAACTTGGCAATATTGTTTGAAGGAAAACAGATCCAGGATACAGACTCCAGATCCTAGTATATACAACTGCAAAATATGCAAAATCAAAAATCAGAAAGCCTAATAAATTTATGCTATGTGAAATAATAATCTTTTATTGATTTTTTATTGGAATTTGGTAAAAGTCAAAGTAATTGGAAATTTACTAATCACCCAATTTTGCACACATTTGAATTATAGATTATAGTTGCCCTAGAACTGAAGAAGTTAGTTCATGTAATTATAGACAGAAAGCTTTTAAACTCTTACTTTCTGAATCAGCACATTAATTAAAGATTTCTAATTTCTTGTAAGAGTTTAATTTTCTGCAGGTTTAATTAATAATGCAAAACATACCTGCAAACGTAATCCCTTGGTTATAACTACAAAGACTGCGGTTAAATCATTACTAAGACTTCTGCACCCTGTTATAACTACAAAGACTGCGGTTAAATCATTACTAAGACTTCTGCACCCTGTTCTTGATTTTCAAATTATTTTAGCAGCTCTAAAATATTGCATTGCTATATGGTATCCTATTTTTAAAAAAATTAAGCTCCTTATTAATTAGGCTTCATAGCTTTGGAGAAAAGAAATCCACAAGGATTACTATATCCAACACTCAAACATAGCTACCCTTCCATTGTTTCACATTACTTCTATTTGCTACAAGGTGACTTACCAAGCAATCCTCTGGTTCAAGGGATACAGCAGAGGTGCGTATACCTTCCCCCTTCCTATTGATGGCTTTCACTGGGTGGCCTTGGGCCAGTCAGCGTAACCTACCTCTGGATGGTAAAAGACTGAACAAAGTGAAGGTGCCTTATGCACCTAGTTCCAGGAAAAAATTAACTCACTTCTTCACCTAGAATGCAAAAGGCTTTTTTTACAGGTTCTGGCCTGGTATCTTAGTGACATTTCATAACAAAAAAACATGGGCAGAGTGTTCCTGGAACATTATGACTTCAGTTAATTAACTGTCATGCTACAGGGTTTTCTCCCCATCCTTGTATCTTGTATTTCCTCATTTATTACATAGTTTTAATTTATAATTATTAGTTAATATTTCTGTGTGAATGGTTTTGTGGTGTTTGCACAAAAGGCAACATGAATATACAATAATTAAATAAATGGATTCCTGGAAAAACTGTATATCTCCCTTAAAAAAACCAAACTTTTGTGGCGTACGGGGGCAGGGTTGGAAAGATACCAAACATTTCACCTCTTCAGCATTTGTTGTTTTGAGTTTAGAAGCTCAATTTATGACTACACTACGACTTAATTTTCTTTCTGGGTGAATGACCACAATTCATGACCATCAATAGGACACAGGTCACTGGCAAAGAATACACTTGAGATTAAATTACAATAATCATATCCATAAATCATATTCATAAATAGGGTGTGCTGCTTCAGTGATCAAAGGAACAATAAAGAACTAAACAAATAAATATTTTATGTTTCATACCTTTGCAGTCAAGCTGAAAAAGCCCTTTGGTTCAATCATCTTTTCCAAAACATGGCATTTTATTCCCGCCGTGCTGTCATACTCGTAAACTACACCATATTCCAGGTGAACATTATCAACAGTTAGACTGACATGGTCCTTCCGTCCATCAATTATTGCCATAGTATTAAATTTGTCAATAACTTCTAAAAACAAATTTAGAAATCAAATTGATTTGAATCCTATTATGCTTACTAAACTAACTAATATGCCTGTGAGGTGGATATGTGTCCTCCTCAAGAGTAAGCGACTCAGCAGTCCGTTTAACTCATGTACAAATTTATTTCACTGACAAGTTTTACAGTTCATCATCCTCCTCCGATGAATCAGATTCTCCAAGTAAGGGCTTCCGCTTTTCCCCCCAGCATAAAAGCCTCTTAAAACTCCAACGCCTCCTCTCACTCCTCCTTTTCCGCTTCTTGACTCTGCTGGCCCCTGCGTTGCCCTCATCCCTTTCACTTTCATCCTCCCTGGAGGTTGTTGCAGAGGCTCCGGCAACATTCTCGACCCCTTGCTCTCCCTCCGTCTCCATGTTCTCCTCTCCTCCCATAGGCTCCCACGCCACCCTCTCTTCCTCCGTCAGCACAGGTGGCGACACCTCTTCACTCCCACTTCTCCACACCTCCTTCCCTGTCTCTGGCGACAGCCTAGGCGCTGCCTCTTCCTGCTCCCATGCTCGCAATACCTCCTCTGGCGTCCATGGGTGACCTCCGGATGCCTCTGTCCCTTCCGCCACCCCTCCTGGCTCGGGCCAGTCCCTGACAATGCCTAAATTAACAAATTTACTAAATAAACACCTAGGTATTTCATTTTATTAAATTAATGATTGAACAGGGTGAGTCAGGTGAAAGAGCTTGTGGTGCAGATACTGTATCTCTGAAACATGGTTCATTTGTTGTAAAGGGATTTTAAAAATACTATTGGCAAACCAAAGCTGTAATCACAGTAACAGACAACCAAAATATGAGTATGCCTTGCTGTTATTCTATGGGCACAATCCAATATGAAAATTAGCATGCTTAAATCCAGGGTTCGGGAATCTTCATTCTAGATTATCACATCATGAAGAACTTTTTGTGTATTGCGTTCAAAAGATAAAAATATACTATGATAGCAGATATGTAATAGTGAAGAAAACCATGCCATCAAGCGATAACTGCACTTTATCTTGTACAGTGGTACCTTTGGTTAGGTACTTAATTCGTTCCAGAGGTCCGTTCTTAACCTGAAAACGTTCTTAACCTGAAGCACCACTTTAGCTAATGGGGACTCCTGCTGCTGCCGCTGCTACGCCGCTGCCCGATTTCTGTTCTCATCCTGAAGCAAAGTTCTTAACCCGAGGTAATATTTCTGGGTTAGCAGAGTCTGTAACCTGAAGCGTATGTAACCTGAAGTGTATGTAACCCAAGGTACCACTGTACTTTGAATTATATTATACAAACAGGTGAAAATTGTGCTTGCTTTGGTAAGGGTAACTATCCAAAGCTCACCTTTATTTTGCTTAATAACACAGAAACAAATAATCCTACCTTCTACTTTGCAGTCAAAGGCATCTCCTCCATCTTCCCCCAAGGGTTTGGAGTTTGTTCTTTGAAGATCTTCCTGGGCACTCTCAACACTGTTATATACCCACTGAATAGAATCTTGCTATAGGAAAATAATAACAATGATGAAAGTTTACACACACACACATTCATATTAGCTTTGCCAGAGAAACCGTGTTTTTATTATAGCTGAACCAAAAAGGAGATTTGGTATTTTACATTTTTAAGTCCCCTAAGCACACACATCCTTTTTTTCATCCTTTTTTTTTTTTTTAGTGAGAAACTCAAAAGAGGGCAAACGTGCAGAAGAGATTCTTGATATGTAGAACTTTGCTGGACTGGCAATCAAAAAGTGAATCCATCCCCCCAAAAAATGTTAATTAATTTACTTAATATATTTGAAATCAATCTTGGGCTGAGTTACTGAAACATTACATCCCCCATAGAAGCTTATATCACTCGCACTTAAATGCAGCTGGATGAACCACAAAAATAGCTTGTGTTCTGATAGACTTGAAAACATAGCCTCTAAAGGGAAACGTGTGGGATAAAATGAAAGTTAAGCAGGAACAGCAAAAAAATACAGTTTTGGCATATTGCTCCCATAAACTAGAGCTTAAACTTATTTCTCTTTCACAATCATTGCAATTATATTCATGAAGAATTCAAAATACATTTTATTTACCAGATGAGGTTTAAATCGGAATTCCATATATATTTTATAAAAGATGCATCATAACAAATGGTATGTTTAAAATCTTTCTTTTATATTACAACACCCTGTTGCCAAAACTGTCAACACAAATCTCCTGAAGATTTGTATATAATAGTGAAAACAAAGAAGATAATCTATCATAGTATTAAATTTAAATATTGCTTATTTGATTACATCTTGAGCACCTGTAGGTAGGGTACATTCACCAAAGCAAAGCAGGACTGTTTGGATACATATTTATTCGGTTCTTCAGAAAATGCCCTTGTAGGATTCTCAAGATCATCAGTATAACCCTTAGTCATACCAATATAAAGCTGTTCAGAAGTGCAATAAGTTTTGTTTAACTACTGTTAAAACGAAACCTATTGCACTTCACTGGAGCTTTATGACCAGCCTTTGTCTTATCTCTAATAATCCTTCTTTGGAAAGGTTACTTAAAAGGCTGTTGGAGGGCATATTTGGCACGGTCAAATTTCTTTATATCCCTTGCCCTTTTTTAGCTCAGTTTTTTACCCTGCATGAGCAGCATTAGAGGCTCTGCTGGTTTCAGCTGTAGATAATCTTCCCTGAATGCTGGAAATGAGTAAAACATTCACAATAATATCCCAAATCCTGTTCCAAAACTTTTATTTAAAAGTTGGTCCCCTTTGATTTCAGCAGAACTCAGTTCTAATGTGTGGTTCGAATTAGATTAGACAACAGCTTTAGAATAATTGACTGTTATATATTTTTAACATTCATTTGCCAAGGAATGGAAGCGAACTGCATTTTTTGTTTAAGTAGCATTAACAATAAATAAGTAAGCACCATCTTTACATGCATCGGACGTCTGTATTTCCTGCAGGCTGTGACATGGGCAATAACACTTGCATGAGTTTCTTTGCTGACATTAATCCCATTCACTTTAATTATGCATTGTCCAGGGTGGAGGCCAGCAGCTGCTGCTACAGTTCCTTGAAAATAGTTAGAAAAATTGCCAAGTTAGAAATTTCCTTCTTAGGAAAAAAAATGCTTGGTTTTATAGTTGCTTGTTTATTCAAGAATATGTTAACTTAAACCAACACTGTGATTCAACAGAATATGTACAAGGTGCTTTACATGAGAATCCCCCCCCCCCTTATAAGAAGAAGAAGAGTTTGGATTTGATATCCTGCTTTATCACTACCCGAAGGAGTCTCAAAGCGGCTAACATTCTCCTTTCCCTTCCTCCCCCACAACAAACACTCTGTGAGATGAGTGGAGCTGAGAGACTTCAAAGAAGTATGACTAGCCCAAGGTCACCCAGCAGCTGCATGTGGAGGAGCGGAGACGCGAACCCGGTTCACCAGATTACGAGTCCACCTCTCTAAACCACTACATCACACTGGCTCTCTTATAAATGGTTGGTTTGATCTATTTTGATAAGGTTATCAACTTGGTGGGAACTGGACACCTGGAATTAGTAGCCAATAAAGCAGGTCAATAAAGCTGGCGAGCAATGGTGACCATGCATTCAATGATGAATTTACACACAACAGCACCACTTGTACTTAGATGTATACTGGTATTTTGTTGTTGCTTTCCCTTTTGCCCATTTATTTATATCTATCCTAATCCTAAACATGTTAATCTGGAACTTGTTTATTGGAAAACCTAAATTCAGGTATGCAAGTATGTTTATCTGTCCTGAGCTCACGAATGAGCCAGAGACAGTGAAAGTCACAGGGCTAAAAGGCTTCTTAAGACTGCATCTCAATGCAGCAAATCATGGCAGCTCAGCAGAATATAGAGAAATACCATGGTTTGTCTTACCTATGATCTAAAAAAGCTCATCAATGTTGGCTTATTGTTCATAGATCGCTGCTGGGAAACAAACAGTGAGCCTGGGTTCAGATTATATGCTCACAATGTAGCGTTGCCAAGAGCAGAGAGGAGCAAAACAGGGACCCCTGAGAGCATGCACCAGTATGCTGTTCATGCATGTTAAAACCATAGTTAAACATTAGCTATGGTTTAATATGGTGTGTGAAAACCACTATAATCTTCTTTCATCACTGCTATTCACAGCAAAACAACTATCAAAGCAAATACCCATCAAGTATTGATCATATGACTCAGCCATATATATCTAAAGTAATTCCATCTACAGCTTTCTATATTTGTGGGGATGGTTTTATTTGGAAAATATATTCACAACTACAATCCACTTAAATCCCTCTGCCTACCTCTTCCAACAGCATGGACAACAGAAGGACCAAAGCCTCGTATTTGGAATCCAAGGCCATCCACAGAGTCGGGGATCTTCACTGTCCTGAATGCAAGAGAAACGTCAGGGTGGAAGATCCAAAACCAGTGTGCTTATTACATTTATCAATTTTTACACAGAATATAGCAATTTACTAATAAAACTATTGTTATTATTCTTATTTAAAATTCTACTAAATTCTCAAACAATGAATTACACATGAAGCTTAGCTTTTGAGAAGGGGGAATAAGCACTGATGAAAATAAAATAAATAATAATAATAATAATAATAATAATAATAGTAGTAGTAGTAGTAGTATTTATACCCCACCCATCTGGCTGGGTTTCCCCAGCCGCTCTGGGCGGCTCCCAACAGAGGACTAAAAACAGAATAAAACTTCAAACATAAAAAACTTCCCTAATAATCAAGGAACACTGCTTATTCCAGAAAATGCCCTCTTCACATGTTTAACCTATTGAACATTTATTTGGTGTTGACAAAATGTTAAAAAATAACAGAAAGAGACACTTAATCACATTTTCTGATATATTGATACATTATTATTTATTATCAATTCATAGTCTCATCATTATCATTATCAACAACACTAGATATTCCTTACTCTATATACAAATTTAAATTACTTAAATTCTTGTAAGTGCTTTCACCCATTAACCTTTACCCCCTATTCTGATCATTAAAATTTGGCAAAAGAGTGTTTCCTCTTTCCTTTTGTATCTGCACGCCTTTGCAACACACCCTGTTCACAATTTACCAAACCAAAGTAACAACTTACTCCCTGGGTTTTGTGCTCACAAGTACCCTGAGGGGCTTTCTGCTGCTTAAACATGCTTTCAGAAAGTTATCCACTTCACTGAAGGGTCTCAGAAAAACTAGGTCACCATTAATGGCAAATATCTTTTTCCCAACTTCCAGACCTGCCATCTAGGTAAGAAAAGATAAGACATGCACAATTGTTTTAACAGAACTAGTGATGTACTAATTTCCTTTACACAAAGGAAGATGCTGAAATGCTTGCCATGTGAGAGAGTATGCCCACAGCTATGAAATCTACACAATCCACATTATTCTGGAGGTAAAAGAACAATCTCTATTTTGTAAATTTAGAATTATTGGAAGCATCACTTTGTTATTTATAATATTTATGCAGCCTTGACAGTAGTGACCAAAAAGTTTAAATTATTCCATATTATCTATCGACTCACCTTTTTTCCATTTATCGAAAACCACTTTGCTTTATAGAGATATGCATTTGAAAGCACAGAACTTACTGAATATTTAGGTTTGTGGATACAGCTCAGAAACATACAGAAGCCCAACAGTACCTTCAAAATATTAATTCTTTTGACTGAAAACCTGAACTGCTATATTACAGAAGCCATTCACATCCAGTCAGTTTCAATAGCTGCAAGGCTCTGTAATAAACTCAGGGAATATTTCTCAGTTCATTCAAAAGCATTTGAATGAAGGCAGAATAATAATCTTGTATTGACAACCTTATCACCAATAAGCTGTTTCTCTTCCGAGATTGTTCCCTGTCTCATGAGATGGTAAAGAACTTTGTAGAACCAACTTTGTAGTCCTGTACCCACTTATCTGAAAGTAAGACCAACTAGTCAATTGAGCTTACTTCTGAGTAGACATATATAGTTAGTCTCGTCCTGCACAGGTATGTTTCTTGTGCTAAAACAGAGTTGCTCAGACTTTGTAAGAATCTCTCTGTGTAAGAATATATCTTTGTAAGAATATTTCCTGTGACTCCCCAACCAAAAACCCTGACCACCTCTTTGTAGCCGCTCTATACCAGCTCCACTATTTTCTCATACCCAACCCCATACACAGACCACTTTAACATATCCCCATGACAGGTAGATAGCCGTGTTGGTCTGTCATAGTCAAAGCAAAATAAAAAAATTCCTTCCAGTAGCACCTTAGAGACCAACTAAGTTTGTTCTTGGTATGAGCTTTCGTGTATCTGAAGAAGTGTGCATGCACACAAAAGCTCATACCAATAACAAACTTAGTTGGTCTCTAAGGTGCTACTGGAAGGAATTTTTTTATTTTGTTATATCCCCATGAGAAATTCCTCCTACAGAGGCTTGCTCCCTGTGCCAGCTCATCTCCAGCAGCATAATCAACAACTCATGATCCCACTACTTCCTTCCAACGATTCCAGTGTAGCAAAACCCACATTTTGGGAAATTTGAGCCCAAACTTCATACAAATAATTCACAAGTGGGGAACCGCACTGGGAGTTTTCTAAGTTTTAAAAATATATTTGCAGACAGGAATATCTGTGAAGTAAAATAATGATGGTTATAAATTAGCATGTATTACCTCAGCATTTGATCCCTTCTCCACTATTTTAATAATTGGCACTTTGTTTTTGTCTTCCAAGCCGAAACCATAGGTTCCTTCAGTTGATTTAATCTGTAAAAGGGAAATTGACACATATTGGAAAAAATATTTAAAATACATTTAAATTAGAACATGAGGTGCAATCAAGTGAGACTAAATCTTAACAAAATGGAGCTCCTGTTGAAGGAGCAAACACATAACTTTGGTGTTTTCCTTGTTCAAGCATTGTTACTAGAAGCCAAAGTAGTGTCACTGTCATTTAGTGTCTATTCCAGCCACACTGGTTTGCCAACTATGATCATTCCTAGACCAAGGAATGATCACATTAATCCCTGCCACATTAATCCACACTCTGCTAACTTCCATATTAGGTAACTGTAATGCGCTCTACATGGGTAGAGTGTTGAAGCACATTCAGAAACTGTAACTTATGCAGAATGCAGGCTTCATAGTTCTGAGTGGCAGTGCTTCCTGGAATCACTAAGATATGACACAAGTCACTCAAAAAGATTTACCGGTATATGACTCCCCAGTTGCTGGAAAAAATATATCACCCAGGGCACCTAATCAGCTTATAAAAATAGTAGCCAAAAAGTCAATATACAATAACAATCATAGGTTGATATGCAGAAGAGGAAGGACGAAAACAACCCTAGGAATAAAATTCAAATAAAACCCAGTGGAAGTGATACCATATTAATACCAGCTTAGGTGGAAGTCTTGGGTAAAGAAAAAAAGCTTGTTATTTTGTGCACCAAAGAAAACATACTAGTTGACAATTGGGCCCCCCTATCAAGTGTATATTAAATAATATGTGTATACGTACACACATGAATTAATGCATGCACACATACTTTATTTTTTAAAAAAAATCTTACCAGCAGTGATTTGGCTATTACATTTTCCACTACTTTTAGATCATGTTTCATGAGCCTGTGCTTCATGTTTGAGCCTTCCATTTCTTCATCAGCAAAAAAACGAAAGAGAAGTGGTTCATCTTTGAACTCACTTTTTTCCAGCACTGTTTGATATAAAAATAATATAAATTATTTTTCTGTGATGCCACAAACTCATTTTGCTATTGATATTCTGATTTTGCTTAAGCATGTACAAGTGAAACAACCACATATTGTTTCCCTGTGCCCCCTTCCTCTCTTGTTTCCCCTATGACAAATTCTAGATTTTATGCTCCTCACAGCAGAGACCTGTCCTGCGTGTTCTAAAACTCCAAAAATACTTCAATGATGGAAAACGTATTTTTGCACATAAATCAGCAATGGAGGAATTTATGTTTGGGGCATTTAGTACTGTTGACCACATTAGCTATCATGCTTTGGAACATACCCACCCATAAGAAAACACAAGGTATACCATGCAGAAGTTTACATAGGATAAATATTACCTTTATTAAAACATACATTGGTGGCTCAAACATGTGAGCCACATTGTTCCAGGTAGAGAAAAAATATTTTGCTTCACAAGCCTTACATTATTGATGGCCACCAAGCCATGGCATTCTCTTTGGCCATGCAATACTGAGACACAAAAGTATCTCCTAGGTGAGGGTTTTCAGTAGTAAAACACAAGGAGGGGGAATGTGTGGCATTCCTATCATCCATTGGCCATGCTCGCTCGTGCTGATGGGAGCTGGAGTATCTGGTTCAAGAGTTCCAGACTTACAAATTAAGGAGTACTTGAATGAAAATTGCATACCGTGGTGCATAAATCCATTGTCACAAAGTGCTATTCCAAAGATCATTGCTTCTTCTCTTGTCCTACAATCTCCCTATTAATAAATAATATGTACCTCAATGTAAATATCACAGGCACCAATTCTAAATCAGAAAAACAACCATGTATCACTTTTGCAACATGTACAAAAATTGGCTTGCATATAAATCCATTGTTTTAGAAGCCTTGTATCGGTCCTAGAGTGTTACTGATAAAAAGTAGACACCTCCATTGGGGAACAATGACCTTTATTAACATACTTATTTTGGATTGTATCCAATGTTGCACAAGTGGAATAGCCTTCTGTTTCTGTGGTGATTTCACCACGGCCCCTGCAGCCGCCTACATGGCTCCAAAATTTGCATGTGGACAGCTGCAATGTGGGGGAAGAGGGCAGTGAAGTCTCCTGGCAGAACTGGAAGTCCATTCTACTCAGAGCACAAATAGTGTTGGGTACAAAAAAAATAAACTTACAAAAATTGAAGGCAACAAACTCATGACATTTCAAAAAGACTAAAACCCCAACACATTCATGTTCCCACCAAAAGGCAAAGGAGAGAGCAGAAGTTAATCCATTGGAAGCTGCACCTCCTTATAAGGGTCCCACGAAGGGAGGCAGGTCAAAAATCTTGTCCCCCAGTGGTCCAGCACAGAACTCTGCACATGCAGCACTGGAAACAATCCAATAAAAGGGGAACAGGGTGGGCATCAGCATTCTACTGTGGCACTGGTAGTTTCCCAATGATGCCAGGTGCTGATGTTGGCCTTGAGGTGTATATAGAGCTACAAGTTAATTTATACATCATGGGAAAATCTGTATTGATAATAGCAGTTAGTAGACATTCCATTTGCTAATCAAGGCCATGTGCTTCAGAGCATTTTCCTACCTGTGCAATTAGCCAGTCTATCAATTTATTAGCCATGACTATAGATTTGTAGGTTCTTAGATGGTAATCTTTATCTCTAAGGAAATAAAACATACAAAATAATTCAATCCCAAATTGACATATTTGACATTTATTGAATATCACACATAACATATCCCATGATTAAGCCAACAGATTGCCATTGCCACAGTTGTTCCCTGTTGCAACAACTCCACCTCACTCACACATCAATCTTTCGCCCTGCCTATGTGGGGAGCAACTACTATCTAACGTTCTGAAGCAAAAGCTCTGAAAACAAGACCTACCTTACCACAGGAGTAAACAAGCTGTGCAGCCGACAATATAATCTTACACCCTGTTAAGAGATATAAACAGGTTTAATGCTAAACCGATGTTCAAATAAAAAACAACAACCAATAAGCACTTGTTCAAAACCAGTAAATTCAAACTAATTCTGGGTTCAAACATTCTTAGTCATGTTTAGAGAACCTTAGTAGGCATTCTTGTAAATTCAAAACACATTGGTGGACCACAGAAATTTTATTTTTAAAAAGATAGATTGCTTTTAGAATGCTAGACAAATTTAAAATTTCAATCGGCCTACTGAATAGACTCAACTCTGAGCATGACCAAGCCTGAGGCTAATCCACATTCTGAATACTGCTATAAATGGTAGTATTAAAGTGGCAGACTGGTAAAGCAACTATCACAGGCACATGTGAATGCTCCAAAGTTTAGCTAAGTTCCTACTCAGCCACCTCCATTGATTAGTCAATGAGTATTTAAATACAGCCATTTCTCATAATTGTCATTTTGGTATACAACAGCAATATTGCCTTTCAAATGTAGGTGACTACCCCACTCCAATATGCATTCTTATCCCATACTAAGCAACGTATGAAGTATAGGAAAAGGACCTCACTGGGCCCATTGAACTGGAGAACAGGTTTATCATTCTCCTTCTGAGAATACTTATTGTGTTATAATTTCATAAATTCAAGCTTGTGTGTGTGCAGTGATGGATGAATTGTTTTAATATAGGAAAATCTTTTTTTATAAGAGTATCTGGTAAATTTATACTATACTATAACATTATGAGGTTTATACCTTGGAAATTACGTCCTGCATTTCACTTCTCGGATAGTATGTGCCATCATCATAACGGAATCTGTAGAGCATGTGCTCAGGCTTGAACTGATGTTTGTCAGTAACTAAAGGAAAGGCAGAGGAAAGACAGATGAAAAAAATATAGTGCTTTAACACCTGAGATGTGTTTTTTCAGAACCTTCTCTATTTCTGTGACTCTAATTTGCTTAAACTATTTTTAATACTGAATTTTAAATTGTAACCCACCCTAACACCTGCTGTTGAAACCTTATATGGTTGCATTTCAGTTAGCTTTCTGCCATGTTCCCAGATCCCTTTTAGTCAAAATCCATTCGTATATACAGTTGGACCTCTGAAGTTGAAAGCCTTGCGTATTGAACATTTTGGCTCCCAAACGCTGTAAACCTGGAAGTGAGTGTTCCGGTTTGCGAACATTCTTTGGAACCCAAACGTCCAACGCGGTTTCCGTGGCATCTGATTGGCTGGAGGAGCTTCCTGGACCCAATCGGAAGCCACGCCTTGGTTTCCGAAGTTGAACAGACTTCCAGAACGGATTCCGTTCGAATTCCGAGGTACGGCTGTATTTATAGTTAAGAATTTTCTTGTACCACCCTAGGCCCCTTCAGAAGGAAGGGCAGAATGTAAATTCATTAAATAACAAAATAGAGGGACTCGTCAACAGGAAATTCCTGCACTACCTTTGATGCATGACATGCCTTAATTAATCAGAGGCATGTTTTAGTCCATTATCCATCCTGGCTCACAGCAACTACTTGCTGCTCTATGTATGTACATGTGTGTGTGGGAGGGGGGTGCTATTGAAAATGGTGTAAGCTTTAAGCAATATAATGCCGACAAACAACTGAGCTGATTTGCAGAGGCTTCTCAAACTAAGCAACAGTGTGTTAAGAAAGACTGAATGAAAGGCAGGGGCAGTAGCTGCAGAAAAAATAATTACATGCAGCATTTGAAGATGCTTAAGTGAGTAGGCAGCAAAAGAGGAAGCAACGAGCTGCATGTTGCTCAGCCTTGCTCTGTGGTCTATATTGATTGATTCACCTCTAATATTGAAAGAAATTAAGTGGTATGAAGCTCCTCATTGTAGTTATAGGCTGGTATTTATCAACTTGCCTTCCATATCAGCAGAGGAAAATGCTTTTTCTTAAAAGGCAGCTGTGCTTGCTTACTAATTAATGGCTTGAAGCAAGCTTTCCAAGAGGAAATATGGAGGGTTGGGGAGTGTGTGAGTGGATACTTGCATTCATTAGATGTGATTATGACGTATTAAGGAAAACAAGCAAAAAATAATGCCTGCAATTTCTGTAATAGGTCTGAGTTTATTTAGTTTTTAGCAAACAATACTTAATGCAGTGTGCATGTATAATAATGCTAATTATTTTTTCCTTAAAATGTATAATTAAAGTTGGGCGTTTGTAATGTGAACCTCACTCCTTCACAAACACACGTCCTTTCTCAATTGAAGAGCAGATGGTTCATTCAACTTTATTTTAAGAATTCTATTCCTGTGGACAACACAGCTGGGTAATAAAAGTAATATGCCTGGCTCAAACTTCTGTGTTCTGTCTAAAGTAATGACTCCATCAAAACAGCCGATAAAATATTCATTAAATTTCTATTGGGTCAATCTAGGATTGAATTCTGAGTATAATTTAAAAGCAAAGTTATTTCTTCAAACAAAAATTTTATATAGTACATTTAAACATAGTCTGACATAAGAAATTATTATACACTTCCAACAAAGTTCAGTATATGAATTATTATACAAATTCAGAATTTTCTCTATGTTATTGCTTTATTTTATGCACATCCAAACATCATTCCCTCCCTCTTTTGCTTTAATTGTCCACTGAGTACAATAAATTTAAATAGGATGTAATCCTGATAATAGACGTTTTGGGTTATTTGATAAAAAGTCACATTAGGTTTAATTAATGAGGAAGGAAAAACTACAAAGTGAAGCATATTAGTAATTGTGCAATAACTGAACATAAGGAAACTGCTGTTGCAAAATGCAATCAACAACCGATTTACGCACGTCCGACATACGTGATCAAACACGCGTGCACAGCACTGAACCTAGAAATGACCATAAAATGTCACTGAAAGGGCGGAACGGGGGTGGGGCAGGGTGGAATGCTTTACGCAGGTTCCACCAACACGTATGGGGGTCTAGAACATATCCCTCGCCCAAACAAGGATTGCCTGTATGCATTTTTTCATCCTGTCTAGAGAAAACCTCCTCTAGTAAAGTGAGGTATTGATAAACAACGTAGCATATTTGTAGTAGATTACTATCCAGCATTTCCTAACTGTCACCAGGCAATAGAGAACATACCCATTGTTAGCAAACTTTGATTGTCTTGCTAGCAGCAAGCCTCCTGCTATAGCATTTCACCAGCCTTCAAATCTACACTATCTATTATTGAGAGCTGTACTTAAGTCATCTATGAGGAATCCTGGATCTCATATTTGTTATTCCAAATGCGTGGTAGCTGTCTCCATGAGATACACATGGAGACAGCTACCTTCAAATACTTGAGGGGAGGGGGATATAATTACCATGGTGTATAATGCCGTTCTCTAGTAAAGCCTGACCAAGATGAACACCTTCTTCGGGTCTGTGGATCTCCCCAATTTCCAACAACCAGGATACAAACTCACTAGTTAGGAAAAAAACAAAGAATTATTTTAGCATACAATATTTTAAAATTAAATGGCAGAAAAATAATGACTTCAAATGAATCAAGATTGCTATGGAAGCAACAAAACTTGGTTTGGTTTTTAAATTTACTATTCAAGAATTCATACAACTCCTCCACAAATGTAGATCCCTTGTTCCCTTCAGCAACAAGCTATGATATAGATAAGGACATAGGAATATGGCACTATGAACTATGAAAAGAACCCAGCACACAGATTAGTGTGGGTTATCCCATTAAATTGGATAAGTGTAGTTTGCTGTCTTTCAGTTTGTCATTTTATGCTGTTTTTGTTTTGATTGTTCAATTCTTGGTGCAGCAATAAAACTGCTAGCACATTTGCAAAGCTAAGCAGGGTCCAGTAATGGAGCTTCCTAAAAGATACTTATGAAGTAACCAAGACCTGGCTCTTTCACTTTCAGAGCTGCCACTACCTGAAGTATCTAGTGTGTGCATTGCTGCACATAAATAGCCTTCAGTTCCCTGGAGCAATGTATATTGATAACATGCCACAACTCCAGGGGAGATTATACAGAGAGAGAAACATGGCTGCCCTCACGCCCCCACACAATTTCCTTGAGAGTCATGTCATCAGTATATGTCGCTTCAGGGAAAGTGAAGACTATAAGTGCAGCAATGCACATACCAGCTGCTTCAGACCTGCTGTTCTGAATGTAAAAAATAAGAGACCCAGTCTACAGCCACATCATCATAACTATTTTTAAGAGACTCCAGCACACTCAGCCACATAACTGTGGAACTGAGACAGAGTGTAGATTCTGAACTGAACCCACATCCGATCCGCACTTCAGTCAGGGATGCGCAGAGCAGGTAATTGCTTCAAAATTCATGTTTACTGAATTCTTCCTCCGGCCAAATGAAGTTTAGCCACCTCCAAGTAAAGTGCTAAAGCCCAAGAGCCATGTAGTTGGTGACTGTATTTGGTTAATGCCTGTCTCTTATGCATCTTCTAGACTCTAAAATTTAGAGGGTCAACCTTCCAAAGAAATCTCTAGTTGCACGTTTGGGGGTTTCCAAACTATCACTGTTTTCAGATGGGATTCTACCACATACCTGCAAATTCAGATCATGCAATTAAAGCTTATATGGAGTTCTTGGACAACAAACCCACTTCCCCAAAATATTGAACTTTTTGAAACAAGGATAGGGACACAAACTTAAGTGGAAATTGTGGGATAGCACTTTCTTTTACACAGTTAATGTAAAAGTACATTAAACTTATGTTAATTATTAAGAGGGTGCCATCGACCTTGGTTTATGTCTAAAAGAAATTTCTATGTTGCCTAGCTTCCCTGCTCCGAATGAATAGGAGTGAATGCTTATTAAGTAGCCAGTGTCATCTAATCTGCCTGCACACAAATCAGGATTAGTGCTTAATAAATAGGTAATTTCAACTTGAAATGCTCTTTGCTCCTAGCCCTTGAGACCTGCCTAGAGAAACTTCAGCCTGGCACCTTCAGCAAAAATCTGGGAGGCTGAAAGAAGGGCTCCTGTCAGTTTTTGTTATTCTGCCTGCTGCCTTCTGGATTAGACTAAATTTTAGTCTAATCTAAGTTTTATCCTGTTGTCCATTGGCCAACCAGATAGCTATGGGAAGTGCGCAAGCAGGACATAGGCACAGGAGCAAGGGCAATTGTCAGAACTGTAGAGTTGAAGGGACCCTGAGAGACATCTAGTCCACCCCCTGCAATGCAGGAATCTCAACTGAAGAATCCATTATTTTGGGTGTATGAAATAACATGGTGATTTCAACTTCAATATTTGGGAGGTAACAGGTGGACATTTACATACACAAATTGTACTAATTTGTCTCATAAATATTCTATCTTAAAGAACTATCATGACTGCTGACTTACCGGTCATAATCATTTAAGAACAATTTGATTAGCTAACATAGGAATCCATGTTTCATAGATATAGCCCTCTTGATTTGTTCTTAACTAACTATAATGGCAAAGACTAGCTAAAACAAGGTTTCAGTCAAGTGAAATCCAAAATAGAAATAGAAACACATACTTTCCAAGAAAGCATTTTGGGAAAGTGGTTAATTTTCTCTTCCGGTCTTTGATCAAATTTCCTTGTCTGCACATCATTTTGTAAAGTTTTTCTCCTTGTTCAGAGATCATCATCCAAGTATCTTGTTCCACACCTAGTTTTAGTCCTGAAAAACAAAAACAAAGTTTTTTATTTTTATTTGAAATGCTTCCAGGTTTTTGTAACTGTGGATTTATCAGAAACAAACATACATCTCAGCTATAAGATAAATATATAAGTTCTTTGGCTTTTATAACAAAACTGGAATGGTAATGTTATTGAGAGTGGCATTTGAACCATTTCCAACAAAGTAATATATGAAAAGGACCCAGGTGGCACTGTGGGTTAAACCACAGGGCCTAGGGCTTGCTGATCACAAGGTCGGCGGTTCAAATCCCTGCGACGGGGTGAGCTCCCGTTGCCCGGTCCCAGCTCCTGCCAACCTAGCAGTTTGAAATCATGTCAAAGTGCAAGTAGATAAATAGGTACTGCTCCGGCGGGAAGGTAAATGGCATTTCCGTCCGCTGCTCTGGTTCACCAGAAGCGGCTTTGTCATGCTGGCCACATGACCCGGAAGCCGGCTCCCTCGGCCAGTAACGCGAGATGAGCGCCGCAACCCCAGAGTCGGACACGACTGGACCTAATGGTCAGGGATCCCTTTACCTAATATATGGAAGCAAAATAAAATAAAAAATTTTTTCCTTCCAGTAGCACCTTAGAGACCAACTAAGTTTGTTCTTGGTATGGAATCAACATATGATATATGGAATCAATTTTTGTATATATAAACAAGAGATACCGCAATGCCCAAGAGATTCTATAAGCCCTTGCATTTTCAGTTATAAAGACTTTATAACAAAGTAAGAAGAGCCTGCTGGATCAAGCCAATGGCCAATCAAGTCCAGCATCCTATTATCACAGTGGTGAACCAGATTCCTGTGAGAAGCACATAAGCAGGAGCTGAGCTTCTGCCCTCCTGTGGTTTCCAGCCACTGGTATTCAGATCTCAGACAGCTGATCTGGGCAAGATCCCTGCCAAATGCAATAATGGCCACAGTCTTTTCTGTCATCACCATTCAACAGTGAACTCATCTCACAGTGATTCTAAAAGTCCAAAAGAGCTGAGTACCAGTTTACCTGCAGGTTCGCCAGGAAAACCAGAAAATAGCTACAGTACCAGCTTGTCAAAATTAGATAATGAGGGAAGGGTCAGAAGTTCATAATCAAATAAAAGCAGTACAAACAAAACCTGGTATCAGCTTCTGTTATAGAAGAATTGCCTTTGCAAACTACAGCCTAGCTACTATATTTCTTGTCTTTCTGCTACTGCAAGGACTTTTAGCTGTGCAATGGAAATTCTCCACTCTCCTCTCCCTGCATAAGCCCTGAATCTGCCCCAAAACAGATTTAGGGGTCATGTGGGGTCAAGCAGAAGAGAGGGCAGGGAATTTCCATTGCACATCTAAAAGTCCTTGCACTAGTGGAACTGTTTAGTCAGATAGTGCCCTAAAGAAAGGAAAAAGTAAACATACAGAGCCATGGAATTACACCTCCCTCACCACTCCTCAAACTTGAGGTCTAATGTACACACAGAAGTGTTCCAGAGCTGGACCAGATCCTAGAAAGTAACAATATTTTATAAAGAATGCCTTGGCCAACCACTTTGAACCAGTAGCAGTTGGTGAGGCAGCACTGCTTAGCTGACCTCCCAACACTGTGTCACTGTAGCATGGGTGATGGGGAAGAGCAAAGCAGTGAAGAGGTCAGTACAGGGCAAACACTCCAGTGCAGCCAAGCTAGTGCTCCTGCTTGTGTGTTTGCACCATGCCAACTTCCCGGCTGCATCACTTGTCACCCTCCCAGTATGCCAACAGTGACAGGGGATCAGGTAAACGTCACCACACCATCAAAACCTACTGCTCTATGTTGCAGGGTATAAATACAGGGTGATTAATAATGTATACAGTTTCCAGGTGCTGTAAGACAGTAACAGGCAACGACGCGGACCACAACTGCAAACCGTGAGGTAGATGTACTCATAAAGTTTGTGTTCCACTACTGAGGGAAGTGATGTCGGTGATAGTGCACGTGTCACATGACTAGTCAGGCAAAATGGCTGCGTCTGCAGTGAGAAGGCATTTTGTGTTCTTGAATTGAGCAAAACGGAATCTGTAACTGTTGTGCGTAGAAAATGCATCTAAGGTTGGCATAAAAAAATTGAAACTACGGGCTGATTGTGTAAACTTAGAAGTCCTAGATGGCCGTGTGTATCAGAAGAAGTCGCCGATAGTGTTTGCACCGCTATTCAATGAAGCCTGGGAAAATCGAAGCATAGGGTGAGTCGCGTTTGGCCAAAAATGGATTAGCGGTTCGATGTGTGTCGTGTGAACAAAAGGTGCACACACAGAACATCTGTGACTATTTCTAAAAAAAACTTTAAACATTCCACTACAATTCTGTTACAGGTAACATAGTAAGATATATTACATTCTTCTTCTTTTTATAGTGCATTGAAACTGTATACTTCTTTATGAATCACCCTGTATTATTGGTTGAATTTGTCTGTACTTATAAACTGTTTGCATCATGAGTGCCAATTATAAGGATAGGACCCTTCAAAGGTGAGGCTACTCAGTGGCAGCAATGGGTGAACTCTCCTCAGCTCAGTTCAGAATTAGGCTCCAATAATACACTTTTTTCTCGAAAAACAATTACAGTTAAATATAGATTTAATTTTCCACAGTTTTTAAATTCCAAAACTTGGAAATTGTGTCACATGCCCAATGGCATAATTGGGAGCAAAAAGGGCCCAAGCATTTCCCTTGAATGCCTCACCCGTGAGCTCTCACCCCTTCCCTTCATCCCAAATTCATTTGTCAGTGGCAGCAGCACCATGAACAAGCAGATCTCCTTTGTTCCCTATTGCCTAGAATACTGAACAGGCAGAATTCCAGACTGCAGGGACCATGAGACATTTAATTTTCTAGGGCACCTGTGTAATTAGTAGGGATGTGGACAGAGCATGTTCCAGGTTTCTTTGCAGCTGGGATGCTGTTAAATATACTCTTAACAGTGCGAGGAGACCTGGGTCATGTGGTTTCCAGGATGCCTGATAGTTCTACTGACTACTCAGATACCATGGGGAGACAACATGTTCCCTGAGCTCCTTGCTGATTTGAACACGTCAGAAGCTCAGCTTACATTCCAAGTGGAATAACTCTGCAAGGAAGTGGCACTTGGTTCTTAATACAGATGAGTAATACAAGCCAGAGAAATTTTAAACCAGATAGAAGCAGACATTATTTATTTATTTATAAAAGTATTTCTATACTGCCACATCATAAAATATAGGGGTGCTGTACGTGTTAAAACATAAAACACCATTTAATTTTTCAAATGTAATTCTTTAAGGTTACTGGCTAATCAAAAGTAAGTATTAAATATCTGCAAAGGGCTGAAAGTTAAAAGCGAGAAAATTAGGAAAATGACATCCTCATCACTTAAAAATCACAGGGGTAGGGAGATGAGAGATCATATGCCTTCCCCTCTTCTCCCTTTCTTTTTTCAAGTAACAGCATTTAAGATCACAAGATCTCTACTTCAGAAAGTCAGCTGAATTTCCTTTCCAGTTATCCGTGTGCAAACTTTTCAATTCCTTTGCATCCAGGGAAGTGAGAAGAATTTTGGTCAATGCTGTTGTATGAAGCAAACAAAAGAATTAAAATTTCTCTTTATTCACATTGAATGGGATGCTGTTTACTGCTACTTTTAGCAAAAGCGTTTGAATTTTTGCAAACTGTGCTGTTCATGAATCATCGGCAATTCTGCTTGCAATTAAGGCATCCTGCTTTGTAAAAGAGGTGTTTACACAGATGTTTCAGTTATAGCAGGAGATGGCAGGGGAAAAAATAAAGGCTGTAAATATAAGAATTATTTGAGAGATGTTTCAAAAGCTTCTGTCTTGAGAACTGATGTGATAGATCACCCTGCTCTTACTGTCTTGTTTTTGCCAAAGACATTGGCTATACTTTCTCCAGTGTCTTGACTCCTTTCTATACAGTGGCTTCTTTGTGCATTAAAACCACAGTACTCACACAAGCCTCATGGGAGACCCAAAACACATTCCTTCACCTAATGTTGCCATTGATGGATGATCCAAACACCTTTCATTATAGTGGCACCTCAACTGCAGGGAAATCATGGTTCCCCAGGACTTCTTGGGGGAATTTGCTGATAAAATTCAACAACTTCCCATTTAAGCATTTCTGTTGCTCCTATTGTGTGTCCAGGGCCGGCACCTATTGATTACTGCTTAAGAAATCATTGTTATACAGTAGCAAATGCTGATGTATTTGGAAACCATTCAAAAATTTGGAGGACTATATTTTCTTATTTTCTTTTTTTCAGTTTTGAGACAAAATACTCCAAGCTTTACAAGTTGAGAAAGAGCCTTCATGTAGTCTTCTATATCCACCCTCCTCCCATGTTGCATTGGCCCATCATCTCATGAATGTGTATTCCTATTCTATCTCCTATTATTGTCTACATAGGCAGGGGGCAACATGAATGGCGAATGGAAGAAAGGAATCTCCAACACATTTTTTTGGTAAGAATGCCAGCTCAGCTCCCCAAAGGAAGCAGAATAAAGTGTGTCAATTAAGGCATGAAAGAAATAATGGGGGTTGAATTCTTCTTGGCTCAGGCTGAGGAAATCCTCAGATAGGAGGCACAAAGCCAATTTCCTCCAAGTGTGATATTGCCTAGAAATAACCCACAAGTTGACATTTATGCTCTCACCTTTTCTCCTTTCTCTTTCTTTCAGAATAGCTTCCAGCCATTCCTGCTTTTCTTCGGGTGTTTTAGCCATACACACAAACCATTTATTCTTTGCTGTGTTGTGTATCTTCCAACCATTGAGAACTATGTGACCACTGCTGTGATAATCAGCTAGAAAAAAGTAACACAAAGGAAACTTTGGAGGATGTGCATGAATGCTTAGCATGTAAACCCTCTGAGCCACACAAAGTATTTTCTGATCCCACCCTGAGACAGAAAAATTACTATCAACACTACTGGCACACACTCTGCCCTCCTTTAAAATAACCAATAGAGTCCTCAGATTTTATTATCTACCTCAACACCAAACAATCAATGTGGGAGATAAGCTTCTCCCTGAGAGTGAAATGTGAAATGCAAAGTATGGCAAAAAAAAATCTGATTTTGTTGCAATTCATCATCTTGCAGACATAATATTCAACAGCACAGGCAGATCTGGGCTGCTGATGTGGTTTCCCAATGCTAAGAAACACCTATTGATGGACAGTTCAAATAATCAAAAAGACTTTACGGGGTCTGAAACAGCTAAGTGCCCCATTGGATGCTTAATGTTTTCTCCTCAGAGTGTACTACCACTAACTAATTTTGTCACCACAAAGCTATACAGTACTGTCTCAGCACAGCAGCTCATAGAATAGACTATGTGCCTTTGTTTAACTCTTCTTATTCTTATAATCTTTATTTAATTTCTGCTAAC
The DNA here is from genome assembly GCA_034641385.1 of Darevskia mixta. NCBI lineage: Eukaryota > Metazoa > Chordata > Lepidosauria > Squamata > Lacertidae > Darevskia > Darevskia mixta. The sequence continues at coordinate 4,322,446 of JAWWNH010000018.1, read as the reverse complement.
TACTGCCAAATTACTGCATGAATATAAAACCTATATAGATTATTGCAAATATAAAGAAATGCAAAACCAACAGAATAGCTCAAAAAGAAGATGCATTTATATTTAGTTACAACAACCATTTTAGATTATCTCCTTGGTTCAGATGCACATACCGGTGCCATCATCTACATTCTCGACTTCCATCACCTCTGTGTTTATTCGGCCCCGGAAGAGATAACGATGGCCTTCTGTTGATGCTTTGCTGTTCTTCAGTCGTCTTATGGTGAGGGTAGGGGGGAAAGAGCAATGTTCAAACATTGACTTTGCTATTTTTACTCCAGAATCATCACGACTATTAATCATTATTACCAATTAATTATATTACAGATGCAACACATCCTTTTTTGAAGGGCTACTGTCCATCTCCGTATGCTAAGATAAAAAAAAATGTTTTTTAATAAAGTTAAGCTTGAAAAGACAGGCAAGAAGGATACCTTGCAGACCTATTGCCTCCCCCCCGTGTAGTTGCTTTGCATTCTACAGAGTGTATAATTTCAAAAATTAAATGCATATATTAACATTAAAGTAGCTAAATCAAAATATCAGAAATATTTTTAACATTAAAATCTACATCATTTTGTTTTATGGTATCAGTCTTCAGTGCATGTTTCTTACCTGTGTTTTCTTTTGCAGTAGACCAGAAGGTTGTCAAAAAGAAAAAACACGCGTTCCTGAATATTTCCTGCAGATATTTTCAGCAAAACTCCATATATCAGCATTTCTGTGCACGTGTCTGTGATGTTAGATCCCTACCAAGAAACATATTTTTAAAAATTGATTGGATCCTAAAGGCTGGTAGAGATTGGCAAAACCAAGATACAGTGGTACCTCAGGTTACATACGCTTCAGGTTAAGAACTCCGCTAACCCAGAAATAATGCTTCAGGTTAAGAACTTTGCTTCAGGACTTCCGGTCGGCGCGCCGGAGCGGATGGTCGGGGGGACATGTCGGTCCTGACATTCCCCAATCCGACTGGGAAAAGGGGTGTCTGCGCCAGTGCCGTGGCCCCCAAAACCCCCGGGAAGGGCTTCCCGGGGTCCTCAGGACCCGTTTGAGCTCACAACGCCGATCCTGCTCCCCGGGAGACCCCTGTAAGGGTCCCCGAGCGCGAGGCGGAGCTCCAGGGTCTGCAACCCCCATCGGGTGAAGCTGCGAGACCGTCCGTGACCGAGCGCGCTGATTTCTCCAAGATCAACAATTGACATAAGTGAGTAAAAGAACCGATTTGGATATAATTAGAGACTGGCTTGGGATTTCAAAACGGAGGTCCATCCCCTGCCATTGAGACATTGAATCAGGGAATTGTAACCAAGGCATTTGAATTGCAACATAAGACAAACTTTGTAATGGAGATTTAACCCATTCACCACCCCTGGTCCTGGGGGTAGCTGAAGGGAAGAGGAAAAGTGACAGATATAAGGATTGATTTGGATTACTGAATTTATTGATGAGAAATTTTTGAAAAGTGATTATTGTGACTGTGGAAAGCTGTGCCCTGAAACATGGCGGAGGAAAGTGATGCTAACTTGTGGAAAATTTTGGAAGCGCTGGAGGAATACAGAGCGGAAATGAGGAAACGGAACGCTGAAACCCGAGACTCCTTCAATGAGATAAGACAAAGCCTAAACAAAATGCATCCTAACCTGGATGCTCAGCTGCAGGAGGAGGGGCAGTCTTGTGTCAAGGCCAAAAAGAACAAGAAGAAGAAGTCAACAGCACCCAGCTGCAAGAGGAAACTTTCAAAACACAGGAAAAATGGAGCTGTCAACCGCAGCAATAAGAAAGCAGTCATAAGGAAACCCAGCAAAATTAAACCCAACAGGAAGCAGCAGGATGAAGATTTAAAGGGCCTGATTACTCAAGAGGAGGTCAGGCTTGGGACTTTGGAGACTGCCACACAAGAGAGACAATGGTTTTGGACAGCAGAACCGGCGGGGGAGGGGGGAGGGACACTATAGAAGTATTCTTTTTTGGATTTATGGATAAGAAATATGGACACGGCAATGGACTAAGAGACATTATTAAGATTGCATATTATTAAGGATAAGATAAGATAAAGAGTTAATATTAAGGCTACATACCCAGGGAGTGAGGGGAGGTGGAAAGGGAAATGTATTTGAAGTGAAATATAAGTATGCTGAGGAGGACGCAAGTTAATGTAAAAGTTTAATATTTGGAGATGAAATATTTTAAGATGAATTAGAAACCTGTTTAGATTTGGAACTATATGAAATATGGAAACAATGGGGTGGATGAGAGGGAGTCATATGAGAATGTTAGTATAATGGATGTGACCTGGCCTGGAAAAGGGCCAGGCCCCGGCATACTTAAGGAAACAACAATTGAGGTCAGGAAGAAAAACCTGACTGTAAGGAAATGTGAAATGCCTATAAAATTGTAAAAGCAAATAAAAATTATTTTTTTAAAAAAAAGAACTTTGCTTCAGGATAAGAACAGAAATTGTGCTCTGGCGGTGCAGTGGCAGCGGGAGGCCCCATTAGCTAAAGTGGTGCTTCAGGCTTAGAACAATTTCAGGTTAAGAACGGAACTCTGGAACGAATTAAGTTCTTAACCCGAGGTACCACTGTACATAGAATTTGGGACCGGTTTACCTACAAGATTGCCTTGCCCCATATTTGCCCACTTGACTGCTTCAATCGGCGGAATTGGCACTTTTACAGGTGCCACATAACACACTGCATATGTAAGAACTTTGGAATTCCCTGCCTATTGATATTAGGCAGGAGCCTTCACTGTACTCTTTTCAGTGCCTGCTGAAAACATTCTTATTTAGACAAGCCGAAGGGACCAGGTGGCGCTGTGGGTTAAACCACAGGCTTGCTGATCAGAAGGTCAGCGGTTTGAATCCCTGCGACGGGGTGAGCTCCCGTTGCTCGGTCCCAGCTCCTGCCCACCTAGCAGTTCGAAAGCATGTTAAAGTGCAAGTAGATAAATAGGGACCGCTCCGGCGGGAAGGTAAACGGCGTTTCCGTGCGCTCTTCTGGTTCGCCAGAAGCAGCTTTGTCATGCTGGCCACATGACCCGGAGGCTGTCTTCGGACAAAACGCCGGCTCCCTCGGCCTATAGAGCGAGATGAGCACGCAACCCCAGAGTCGGACACGACTGGACCTGATGGTCAGGGGTCCCTTTACCTTTACCTTACCCAGATATTTAGAAAGTTTATATGAGTTTTAATTTGATTTAGTCTATTCTATTGTGGTTTTAACTTTCTGTATGTTTTAAATTATGGTGTAAATTCTTTAGTGATAATGTCATTGTTTTATATTTTTGTAAAGTACTCTGATATTTTTTCTACATATTTCATCAAAAAAAAGGTTTTCAATGCAGTTTGTTCCAAAAAACCCCCCAACTAATTTGCAGATTTTAATCAAGAAAGCAAAATAACACACTTTATTGCAAGTATTAGGGGGGGGCAATTGTTTTTGGCCAGAACTCTTCCTTTGCTACCAGATCTTGGTTGAAGAATTTCGCTGCCCTCTAAATCTAATGACCAGCTTTCAGTATTGAGTTTCCCCTTAAACGGTTCTTATATATAAGAAGATTGCTGCCCTGGGATCGTTTGGGCGGAAGGGTAAGATATAAAATTAACTAATTAAGTAATTATATGATGTCAGGTTATTTGCTCTTGAGTGGCAGCTACTCTCAGTGGTCTCAAGCAAAAGTGTCTTTCTCACAAGCAGGACATGTAGGCAGCAGCAATTTCCCACTGTTCCCCAGCAATTGATAGCTTATATCCATTATTACTAGTAGCCATTGATAGCCTTAAAAAGGTAAAGGACCCCTGACAGTTAAGTCCAGTTGTGAACGACTCTGGGGTTGCGGCGCTCATCTCGCTTTATTGGCCGAGGGAGCTGACGTTTGTCCGCAGACAGTTTTTCCGGGTCATGTGACCAGCATGACTAAGCCGCTTCTGGCGAAACCAGAGCAGCGCATAGAAACATCGTTTACCTTCCTGCCGGAGAGGTACCTATTTATGTACTTGCACTTTGACGTGCTTTCGAACTGCTAGGTTAGCAGGAGCTGGGACCGAGCAACGGGAGCTCACCCCATCGCGGAGATTCAAACTGCCAACCTTTCGATTGGCAAGCCCTAGGCTCTGTGGTTTAGACCACAGCGCCATCCTAAATCCCTGCGCACCATGCTACTTTGGGAACATGAAAACTTGTACTGCACCCCTAAACATATTTCCTTGGCTATAAGCACGAACAATATCAATGGAACGTGCTTTAATAATAAACTGAGGGCTAGAATGTTAGTAATTATGCGTGGTTCGGAATGTATTGCTAAGCTATTTGTACAAGTCAGAAGTATGCTGAATTAGGAACTATAACATATAGCATAATGACATCTAACATTATTAATTGATTGGCTGAGCAAAATAATTTCTTTAAAAGGCACTCTAAAGAATAGGTAAAAAACCAATAAATTAATGTGCTTTTGCAGCTAGTTATTTGCACTTTGTTATATGTGCCTAAGAAATGCAGTACATGGACCATCAAATACCATGAAGATGATTCATGCTACTGTGTCCTTTGAAACATAACTACAGATCAAAAACAAGACATCCACAATCTGAAACCTATCAATAAAAATGACTGTTTGTAACAGAATACAACATATTCTCCAATTAACTTGCCGGCTAGAAAACAATTGTGTTTGAGTTACTCCATGCAGTATCTGGCGTTTCTTCTCTTGTGAATCCAAAAACGTTACTACCTATTTTTCTAACAGCTAAGATCCTGTTATATGAACATCATCTCAGACAAGCTGTACTTTGATGAGGATATTGAATTTAGCATTGTAATATGATTTTTAAATAAAATTAATTGAAGTTTTAAAGACTATATTCTTTTTTAAAAAAAAGTCTGTATTCCCACAATTTTTTTAATTGTCAGCAACACAAGATTAGCTTATGAAACTTTTGTGTAGGAATGCAAGTCATGCTTTGATCCTCCATCAGATGCTAAAAATAGTCCTCTTCCCAGCTAAGCAATGTGCTAAACATTTTCTTCTGACAGAAAATCTCTAACAAGTGTGCTTCTCTGTTCTTAAGCATTGTAGCAAACCAGATGTTTAGTTAATTAAACCAGCTCTTGCAGTGTAGAAGAATTTATTGCAAAGAAGCCTCCTAAAACTGGCTAGCTTTTTCAGAAACCATTTAAATTCAGAGAGTTTGAAGTGGAAAACTATCATATGAAGAAAAAGTCTTCCTTTACTGGGTATTAACTTGTAACTAAAACATACCTTCAAATCTGATTACTAATATAGGGCTGGATGTGACATCACCTTACTGAAAAACTATCATTATCCAACATTATGTTCCTGCTACAAAACATAGAAAGCTACTCTGAGCTGAAGCAACCAACTCAAAGCTCTTTTAGTGGCTGGGGAAACTCAGCCAGATAGGCAGGGTACAAATAATAAATTATTATATAAATTATTATTATTATTTGCACACTGAGCTTCTCAGGTAGACTTGAGGTTGAACAACAGGTTTGATTACCCATTTTCCTCTCAAGGTAAGGGAAAGTGACCTCACTAAGCCTGGCAAGACAGCTTACTCTTACCCCTTCTTGCACTGATTTGACTTGTTGGTAATATGAGGCTGATTGCCCCATAATAACTAATATGTGTTTTGGTTTGAACATAGGAACACAGGAATAAAGGTAGAAATAGATTATACTGTGAATACTTGGCTACTGCCAAAAGCAGTAACATCAAGTAAATCTCAGTTCACAACGGCAATGTGAGTTTTCCTAACCACACTCTTTTCCCTTAGGAACAGGGAATGCCTAAGCGCATTGGTATCGCATCACATGCTTTCTGTGACTAAACCTTATCAAGGGACAGAAAAAAAAGTATTGGGTGACTGCATTTGTCACCAACCATCCAGTACCCATATTGTACAGCACAGCTCATGCTATAAAGGAAAAGGCAGGGAATCCATAATGAAATCCACAACCCATCTTCTGATCCCTCATCCCAACCCTCTCAATTTCAGCTAAATCATGCCCTCTAAACCATGCATTAAGAATATAAGAAAAGCCCTGCTGCATCAGGCTAAAGGCCCATCTAGCCCATAGTCTCACAGTGGCCTACCAGGTGCCTACGAGAAGACCACAAGCAGGACCTGAGCACAAAAACAGTCTCCCCACTCGTGATTCACAGTAATCCATATTCAGAGACATACCACCTCCATCAATGGAGGGAGAACATAGCTATTGTGGTAACATAGCTACATTCTCCTGAAATTCAAGCACTCATGTCTAATTCCACCCAGAGTGTTCCATTGACAGATAAGAGAAAGAAGTTGAGATATATTAGTAATCATAATGGGAAAGGGGGTGGAGACAGAATCAGGATGCTCCCTTACACGTGTTTCCCTACCATAACATGTGCCCTCTGCCTCGCCCACTGAAAAATATAGGTGGTGTTCTAAAGGGAAGTCTCCCGCAATGGTTTTGGGGCAATAGTCAAAAGAGACCCTCCTGCTGCCTTGCCCAGTCCCCAAATTTCTGTTATTAATCCTACAGACAAGAACTCACCCAGTTCACAAGTATAATATTATTCCTACTATCAGGAAAAAGGACAAAGCATTTTATTCTAATTGTGAGTTATGGATTGTTCCCAATATGTCACATAATGTACTGAGCTGAATATAAATCAGGCACCATGTGCAGACATCTAAATGCCTCCCACATCTGATAAAATGACAAAATTTGTGACATTACCTCCCATCCTTCAATGTGAGACTGCCATTCTTCTAAAACCTCTAATTTTTCCATCTGTCTCTTGGCCTCATTTATGTTGGAGCAGACAGCTTTCATGGCTTGGAGAGCTTCCATTAAGGCTGCGTAGTCACTGTGTTTTTTGGGAGTGCGCTTTATCAACTCCTTGAAAAAAAATTAAAAGAAAACAATTAATCCCTGCACTTTCACAATAATGAAAACCAATTCCTGCACTTTCACTGCTCATCATTTTGCTGTTGGGGAAGCTCAGTGGCAGAACATCTGTTTTGCACATAGAAGATCCCATGTTCAGTCCTCAACATCTTCTGTTAGGGATGGGAGAGATCCCTGCATAAAACTCTGGAGAGCTGCTGCCAATCGTTGACTAGATGGGCCAATGGTCTGACTCACCATAAGGCAGATTCCTATGTTCCTATTATAGGAGACAAGCTGTAGTGTCATGCACACTTACTTGGGAGCAAGCCTCCCTGAATCCAGAAAGATTTATAGGAATGAACAATCAAACTGATAGGGTTACTAAAACTAAATAATAGGCATTAGTACCCTCTAGAGCCAGTGTGGTGTAGTGGTTAAGAGCAGTGGACTCATAAACTGGTGAACCGGGTTCGATTTCCCGCTCCTCCACATGCAGCTGCTGGGTGACCTTGGACTAGTCACACTTCTCTGAAGTCTCTCAGCCTCACTCACCTCACAGAGTGTTTGTTGTGGGGGGGGAAGGGAAAGGAGATAGTTAGCCACTTTGAGACTCCTTAGGGTAGTGATAAAGCGGGATATCAAATCCAAACTCCTCCTCCTCTTCTTCTATTATTATTAAATCTATGCTTAATTCTTCCATTCAATTTTCTCATGGAACGTCCCCAACTCCTTCCCTGGACTAAGTAGCACACACCAGTCCATAGCATACTGCAGGATAGAGATTTCAGGGGCTCCACAAATATGCAGCATGGAAAAAGGGAAATGCTATCCCCATCCTTCAGAGATGCTGATAGAAGCAGGGAATGGAGACAAGCTTCTGGCAAACAATGGTAGGGAACTACATGGCATCCAGCAGTAGATATGCATGAGAGAGGAAGGAAGTAGGGTTTCTCCTGAGCAGTCTTCTCTAATCTGGTACCCTTCAGATATTTGAGTCTTCAACTTCCATCAGCCACAGCCAAGCTATCACAGCTATTGTCAACTCCCCCAGTCCAAGCACAGAACCTGTCAGTCACAAAGCAATTGCTTGCAGCAGCACTACTCTCTCCAACAATCCCCGGTTGAGGACAAAGATGCAAACTGCTGGAATGATCCCAATGTTGCTTGCCTGCTAGAGTTTCACACTTGTTCTTTATATCCCTTCACCTAGGAGTCTGCATGCATAACATGGATAAATGGATTGGATCCAAAGCAAACTTCTATCAAGCACAATAGGGGGAAATATGAAATAAGTCTCATTTGCTTTAGGAAAGGGATTGTCATTACTGAACATCAAACACAATTTAACAAAGAATATGTTTTCAGTATAAAATATTCTAAGCAACAAAAATGCATACCTTCAGAAGAAGTGGATACTTGCATATTCTCTGGATTGGTGTTACTAAATAACCTTCCAATGGTACATCAGTATTATTGCGTCCTCCTAACAACATGCAGTTCTAGAAAGGAATTGAAACACTTAATTCTTTTGGAATTAATTTCTCCATTGTCAATATCATGCTGCTGGATCTTGCTTGACTGCTCAGTTTTCAGATGGTTTCACTGGGTGGCAATGCCTTTTACCAAATTCCCTTTATTAGCAGGCTGCAGACATTCCTCTGTTATTATGACCAAAGTTGCCACGTAAGAACATAAGAGGAGCCTTTTTGATTAGGCCAGTGGTCTAGTCCAGCATCCTGTTTCCACCGTTTTCTGAGAACTTACAGTTTGCATTCAGCCAGACCTTTCCTCACTTGCATTTGAACCATCTCCCAGCTTATATTCTCACCCTAAGCTCTACAGTATACCAGAGAGTCAAGGAGGCACCATGAAGCAGGAGAGGGTGCTCAGGAACAATCGTGTCAACAGCCTGAGCCCCATTTGGCTGGTCCAGAGGTCAGCCAGGGCTTTGACAGAAGCACCAATCCTATCAGCCAGAAAATCCCCCAGAGCTGTCTAAAACATACTGGATCAATTTGAGGGTAGACCATCCTCATAGCCCCCCACCACCACCACCACCACTGCAGAGGGGGAAAGGTGCTGAAAACCTCGATCTCAGCAGGAAGTGTTGACCATGACTATTTGTTGTATGTGTGACCTTTTATGTTGCAGATTTCAATGGGATAAGGTTTGAGACTGACCCAACCATGCAAGCAACTTTCCTAGGCAGCCAAAATTCAAGAGTTTCCTACATCTGTTACACAGATATCTTGGGAGAGTGAGTCCTGCTGCACTTTTGAAGAAGGTACACAGAGGCAATTTAGCATCTTGTTGACTGAGTCATATCTGCTGAATTCTAGCATAGCCGCCCAGAGTGGCTGGGGAAACCCAGCCAGATGGGCGGGGTATAAATAATAAACTATTATTATTATTATTATTATTATTATTATTATTATTATTATTATTGAGAGCTTTTAAATACCAGTTCCTGGGAACCACAGGAGGGGAGAGGGCTCGTGTGTTCAGATCCTGCTTGCAGGTTTCCCCACAGGCATCTGGTTGGCCACTGTGTGAATAGGATGCTGAATTAGATTGGCCTGATCCAGCAGGCTCTTATTAGGTTCTTAATCTTTATTGCCACTGAAACAGGACTCTGGGGCAGAAACCAGGGGCAGAAACCAGGCCCCAACTCAGCAGAATAAATGGCGAGAGGGCCTGGCTTACCACATTTTTGAAGTGATACACATTTCCATCCAAAACCAACACACACACACACACACACACACACACACAGACACCATTACTAAATCCAAAATCACCTAACCCCACTTTTGTAATGGTACCTGAATATAAAACACAGTTGTAAGGAAGTGGAAGTGAAGAACTTACAGACATTAAAAATGAATCTATTCTTCGTATTATAATCAATACACTGCTTAGTATATGTTATGACAGAGCAGGGTTTTTGTTTCGTTTTGTTTAAATCACCCTATAAATATCCCTATATGTATTGTGCTGTATAATTTGTTTCTAAACCAGACATACAGTGCTGCTCTGTAAAATCATCGCAAGATGGCACTGACTGTGTAATGCAAGCAGACTCTCTAGAAGCATTATTTTGGTGATCTTCTTATCTTGTGTAAAGAATTACACAACTTTTAGAAGACATCTGAAGGAAGCCCTGTATCAGGAGGTTTTTAATGCTTGATGTTTTTATTACGTTTTTAGAAATGCTGTAAACATATTTCTTATGAAATGAATAAAAATTATTTTTTTAAAAAAAAAATAGATATGCGGTAAGCCATCCAGGTGCCAGATGGGTGTGGTATAAATATTATTATTATTATTACTAATCATCTACAGTGATGGATAAATGTAATTGGAGCAATCTCCCTACAAGGAAAAGCCAAAGTGCTAGGAGCTTTGATGTTTAGAATAAAAAACAGTGGGTGCAGCCTAGGAGATGAAAGGGATTTATGGATGGTGTGGAGAAAGTAAACAGTAAAAGCTTTCCCCCTCTATTTCATAACACTAGAACTTGAAGTATTCAAATTATATTGATGGCGGAACTCATTCATGCAACTCATGATTAATTTATGACATTCATTGCCACATGATGACCACTAGCTTAACTGGAAATGTCATGTAGGTGAGTATCTATCAATGGACTTTATCAAATGTTGTATATCACCCTCAGAATCTTTGAGTTAAAGGGTAGATACGTTATAAGGTGGTGGTGGTGACATCCAAAGGCAGTCTCCAATACTAGATGATGGAGAATAATGCCAGGGTAGGAGGGGTTGATTGTTCTTCATGAACTTTATTGGAGTCACCTGGTTGGCGACAAAATGGACCTTTGGTCTGACCTACCAGGGCTCTTCGATTCTTTCTGCCCTTAAAACAGGCAAATATTTCGCTTTTGACAATAACTGTTATCAATTTATCAGTTTAAACAAAAGACTTAGGTGCAGAATACAAATAAATATTAGCTTACCAGTAGAAAAGCCCGTACTGTTCTTATTTTGTTAAGCTCAAGCAGAAGCTTTTGCGCCTTCTCATGGTTACTACAGTATTCATCATAGATCCGAAATTTGTCTTTCTGTGGGGGGCAGTTTTATATTAGTCATTTGGTACCCAGGTTTGCATTTTAACTTTTTGATTAAACATTTTTTAAAAGGCTTAAAACAGTTATAAAACAGATAACTGAACTCAATTAGGTAAGTAAGTAAATAAAACTATAAAATACAAACACATTGCGCCCAATACTGAAAAGCTAACCACAGACAAAACCAGACAGGAAGAAATAGTGCTCATTTCCATTTAAGTGTCAGCTTCATAGTTCAGTTCAAGTAGTTTTTGTGCTCTCTCACTGATTCTAAACCCAGTGCACCGTGAATACTAGATGTAACTGCAAAACTGCATTTTTGGCAGAATTACAAGGTAGCACTTCATGCCAAAGAATACATCGCACAGACTGCCACTCATTTCCACAGCAAATGCACTTTAATGTAAAATGCTTTTTGCACCTGACTGAAAAAAATTAAATCTATTTTTTTAATGTGGTAAATCATTATAACTGACTCCAGCAGTGTATGCTAAAGGGTACCTTGATTGGGAGGGGGGCACATAGTGCATCGTGCTATCTACAAAATGAACACTGAAACTGTAAGGCTTTCCTTTTTCGCTGTGACTCTGGCTTCCAAGTGTCCCGAAAAGACCTTTAATTATGCAATCAAGTCTGTTTTTGTCCTCAGTGTGAAGTGTACATGAGCTACCATGCCAGAATTCTTTTTTTAAGCTGAGCTGAAGAAGAGAAAATCAATTAAATATGAAGCTTATATTATTAAAGTTGACATACAAAGTGAAGGAAGCAGGCTCCCACTTCTTGTTGGGCATTGGGTTCAGGATTTAGACATTCTTCAATACTAGACAGGAAGTCCTTGTGCGCTTCAAGAATATCTTCAATGTTTGAGAACAATGTCTGTAAACAAGAAGCCCAGAAATGAATGAATGAATCAATAAATAGAAATAAACTACAATACATATAAAATGAGAGTAAATAACAACTAACCTTAACTGTTTCTTCCGTAACATTTTTATCAACCTTGGAAAAAGCCCATTGCATTATTCTGTGAAGGAACGCCTTGGGAGAGAAGGAGAAAAATAAAAATAAAGAAACTGCCCAGACACTGAAAAGCAGAGTTGTTAAGGCAGCAGAGAGCATTGTTGGCTGCTCGCTCTCCACCTTAGAGCAGATTTATGCCATGAGGTGCCACAGAAAGGCACTGGACATAGTGAAAGATCCATCGCATCCTGGTCACCATCTCTTTGAACTTTTGCCATCGGGACGGAGATACAGGACGATGACAACAAGAACAAGCCGTCTTAGAAACAGCTTCTTTTCCAGAGCAATCGCGGCCTTGAATGGGAAGCCTGGACTTTGAAGCCATCTAATCTTACCTGTTATGTTTTATAACATTGTATGGTTTCAATCAGTGTGTATGGTTTTAATCAGTGTTTTTGTAGTTGTTTTGTTTTTGCGTGGAGTGCCCTATCTGGGTGGATGGAGCAGCCAAGTAATTTCGTTGTCCCCAAAGGGGACAATGACAATATATTCTATTCTATTCTATTCTATTCTATTCTATTCTATTCTATTCTATTCTATTCTATTCTTCAAGGGAAAGAAGTATTGTTTTGAGATCCAGTGTGGTTTAGTGGTTAGAGTGTCAGACTAGGGCCTGGGAGACTAGGGTTCAAATCCCCACTTGGCCATTAGGCTCACTGGGTGGCCTTGGGTTAGTCACTACCTCTCAGCCTAACCTACCTCACAGGGTTGTTCTGGGGATTAAATGAAAAGGGAGAGAACTATGTATACTACCTTGAGCTGCTTGGATAAAAATGTGGGATAGAAATACAGTAAGTAAGTAACCATGTTAGTCTATTGCAGCAAAAATATGATTATTAAAAAAACATATTATAATTCGCTTTGTACTACTGACAGCAATATCAAATTATTGCTGCCAGTAGCACAAAGTTAACTGAGAAGGTGGCGCACTATACCACTGATTGCAGTAAAGTTAACAAGATGAGAACTGAAGAATACAAATGCATGTCTCAAGAGAGTTTCAAACATGACTATAATAATTTATTGGCGAAACATGGTAATAGGGGGAAACCATGTATTAAAAAGGGGGGTAATGAACTGTAATGTGATAAATGGAAGGCTGGAGCTGCCCTCAGTCAAGTACAGACACTTTTCCATAGCATAAGCAGCAACTGAGATTTTCTCCCAAATAAACATGACTTGTATTAGAACGTTAAAGCGGGTTCTCCTTCATGGAGACCACGTGTTGCGGTGGGGGCTAACAAGTCACCCCTCTGTTGCTGGGCAGGATAGGATAGATGGCCATGGCAAGTGATTGGGCCCTGCGGGTTGTTGGGGAGAATGTTATGTAGCAATGTTTGATGGACAGCTCAGAGGTTATATATTCTCAGTGCATGCAGCACGCGGCCCTCTTTGCTGCGTGCATCGGATCACCCGCCCTCCCTCCCTATATTTAGGCTTGTGCGTTGACCTTGCTATGCCTGTCATGGGGTCGTCTGCTTTTGGGACAGGGGCCTGGTAGGAATTTTTCCATCTGGCTGATTGGCTGTTGCCATTTGGTTTTTGCCTACTGTGTAGCAATAAGTCACAACTTGTAAGGTTGCGGTTAGACATTGGTTATTAAATTGGTTGGTGGAGGGGTAAGGATTGGCTGTGCCTGCCCCTCCAATGCTGCTGCATGGGGAATTACATTAAAGGAATCCTGGGGCTCACCATGCTTTTGTCCGTTCCCCTGGTCAGGGGCTAGGGCCACACAAGAGCCCCTGGGAACATTAGTGGAGAGGCTAGGGCCCGGGCCCCTGACCCCCATTCTCTCCCCAAAGTGTTTTCCCTTTACTGACTTCCGCTAACCAGGCGGATGTCAGTCTGCCCCCAGGAGGGGACAGATAGTTAGAACCAATGCCTAAGCAACCACTCACACTTTGTATTTTAATAAAGTTGTGGCCAAAATCATGCCAAAAACCTTAAACTGTGTGAAGTGTGAGTTATTTTGGGGGGTGGCTTGGGGGACCTCGACACGCAAGCATACGGACCATTTTCTAATCCAGTTGTGGTTAGGCAGCAATGGTTGCGGTAGCTTCCACAATCTCATTACTCTTTTGTTACCCTGGTGTCCCAGGCTTCCAGACAACAGTTTCATAATCACACCCTTGAGTGGGGGACAATGACACACAATTGTTCAAGTCTCACCTCCAAGTATTTTATGCATGATGTGGGAGGAAAAGTAGGAAAACAGAAGCCAAACTATGTATATATGTTGTAAGGGACAGCCTAGTCAGGGGTGAGGAACTTCAGGCCAGCAAACCAAACGCATCCCTTGACCATGGGACTCTCTCCAGGCCACACACCTCAGTGGTTTTACTTCACAGCCTCCTTGAGTGTTTTAGCTTGGCTGGAATATGTCCTTGATCTCTGACTCTTGCTTGCTGAACAGAGTATAGAAAGTAGCCTACTTAACAAAGGTAGAATTTTAACTCATGAGACCCTTAGGCTGAAGGAGGTTCCTCACACTTGGCCTAGTCAGCCACAAAAGTGCTCACAATAGGTGCTCACACAGAGCAGACATCTGCTGTGGGGCACCAACAAAAGATATGCATTTGTGCAGTACAAACATGGCCTCTGTTTGCATGACTTTACAACATCAGGTAGGAACACTGACAGCCAGATGCTGAATACTGAAATCAACCTATATTTGAAATTGATGGTCTAGATACTAGGGACGCAGTTGATCTTTAAAACAGCAATGTCGCTGGAATCCTAAAGAGAATATTTTTCATATCTGTGCATGCATTTTATGATATATACTTATCTTCTAAGGCAGTTAAGATGTACACTATATCATAAATTAGGAACAAGACAGAATAAGTAGATAGCTTTAGCAGCATGACAAATGTGGAAGAGCTTACAGAAGTCCTATCAATTTATGAGAGGTGCCTGGGGCATCAATGATGGAAAGGTGCAATACAGACACAGACTTCCTAACTGTTAATCATTTTCTCTTATGTGGCCAGAACATTTTCTCTCTCTGGTTTGTGTGTGTTGTCCTTCATCACAGGTTTTATAAGAGACCATCTAATTCTACAACAGAGGTTTTCCTACAATGGAAGTGTGGTAGGTGACTGCTTCCTTCTCCTACAACATAATAATATTATTGGCTGGTATTCTGAGAAACACAAGAAGGGAAATCGTGGAAGGGTCTTTCCTCCCCACCCCCTTGCAGTCACCAGTGCCCTCCCCCCACAAAATCCACTTCAGGGGGTCAGGGCACGGGGAACAGGACATGGTGGTTCCTGAGATGGGGTGGAATGTGTAACCCTTGTTCTTTTCACACTATTATTAATTCTTATGAAAATATAAAATATACTTGCTCTATTAGTTCAACATGTTTACAAAACATTTGCCTGCTTATTTTTCCAAATGTGTTAGAAAATATAATTTAGGACTGCACCCTATTTGTTGTAACTCACCCTGGGACCTCATGGTGAAGGGCAGGTGATAAATCATATAAACAAGCAAGCAAATAATAAAATGGGGCTGAGGACTGACTGTGGTTGATCTGCCTCATCCAGTGGCCTGCCCGGTTCTCTCCAGCAGGGCAGAAGTGAAGATGGAGCAACACTCTTGTGCTCTTCTTTCTCCCTCCATTTTTTTAAAAAAACTACAAATTTCCCTAACATTAAAACTACACCAGCTCCAGGGGGCTAGAAAGACATACCCTCCGATCTACCCTAACAAATCCCACTTTTCAATGTAAAGCAAGGATCATGGAAGTTTCAACATTGGCAGAGAGGGGCATCTGACATCAGATCTCCCTGTTCAAGGCTGGTGCTGTTTTTGCTCTCAGAGAGGAAGGATTCAGTGGGAGTGGGAGGGAGGTCCTGGGAGAATGCCCTCTCAAAGACCATAGGATTAGAGGGCTAATTTAAATAAAAGTTTGTAAGTAAACAAGCTTTACATTTAGAATCAACTGCTTTATTTAACCTACATTCCTGACACTAATTTACAGATGCTGAAATACATAAACATTTGGGCTTAGCAACAGATTTACATAAATTACCAGTGCCACATTCATTACTTTGAAGCCCCACCTTAAAATGTGGCAGCCTACCTTTAAGTCACTGAAGTTTGTGCTATAGGATACAGTGTTCACATTATTCTAATCTCTTCTGCCTGTTTCCAGCACTATAAATGATTGTACTAGGAGCACAAACAACCCAATTGTAATGCTATTTGCAACCTTCAAAAATAAAAAAGCTTATTTTTATGCCCTGTCCCCTGATTAAAGGGTTATTACTGGTATTATGGGTTATTCAAAAAAATTAACTTTTTCTGAAACTAAAGTCAGATGAAGCAAATTACATCCCCATGTTGCTAACAAATATGTGGATCAGCCCCAGAGAGTAGAAACATTGCATAATTTTATTAAGAAATGGGAAACATGTCAGCTGTGTTTGGAAGTAATGCTGAACCACAGTTCAGAATTACAACATTGATCCTGGTCTCTCTCCACCCCACCCCACCCCACCCCACCCCACCCGGTTTGTTCACAACTACAAGGCAATTGGAAGTTTCTGTGGGATATATGTAGCCTCATATAACCAACATGTTTAACTCTAATTAATGCAAGAAGGGGTTAAGACCATAGAGCAAGCTGCCCTGCCAGGCTTAGCTAGGTCTTACCCCCATCACCTTTGGAGGGTTACCAAACTCTTTGTTCTTTCTCTTGCATCATATGAACACTTTCACTAAGGATGTCTAAGCTGGATGTTCCAAGCTTAGAGTGTGTGGCTTTAGCAAGCCACCTTTGTGTTCCTAGCATTCACTTCCTTTTACCAAAGCAACAGTTTCCACTTCCATTTTAGAATAACAGAGTTTAGCAGTTTAGGTACCAGACTGTAACCACATCGGAGCTATAAAACGTGGAATAAATTTTCAGTTTTCTATTTATGGAACTGAAAATCTCAGTTTTAAGTCTTTTGAGCATCTCTTTGGCTCTGACATAACAAAGCAGCTAATGCCATTCAAGAATGATATATGGATAATATCTGCTTTTCAACAGTTATGATACATCTACACCAGAAAATCAGGCTTGCCGATCAGAAGGTTGGCGGTTCGAATCCCCGCGACGGGGTGAGCTCCCGTTGCTCGGTCCCTGCTCCTGCCAACCTAGCAGTTCGAAAGCAAGTCAAAGTGCAAGTAGATAAATAGGTACCGCTCCGGCGGGAAGATAAACGGTGTTTCCGAGCGCTGCTCTGATTCGCCAGAAGTGGCTTAGTCATGCTGGCCACATGACCCGGAAGCTGTATGCTGGCTCCCTCGGCCTATACAGTGAGATGAGCGCCACAACCCCAGAGTCGTCCGCGACTAGACCTAACGGTGAGGTGTCCCTTTACCTTTATATTTTGTGAGATTGTTTAGGCAGATAAATAATTTTCTTGCTGAACATGAACAAAATCTTAATTTCTAAGTCAATTGTCTAACATGGAATACTAAAGATAATAACCATAATGTGGAAACAGATTTATGTTGCTATGAAAAAACAGAACCAATAGGGTTTTTACCTGGTTGCACATTTCATATTCACAAAAACTTCTGACCAAGTACATATTTTTGTCTTTCACATTTTCTCTCTTATTTTTTCAACAAAGCTTTGGGAATGTAGTTACTTTCTTTATTCTCGTAATGCTTTTAATGAAAATTTAAAGACTAAATTTAGATAAATGCGCTTATATTCCTATTACTGTATATTCAAAACCCTATCTGTGTTCCTTGAATCATTTGGATGTCAGTTGTGTTACTAACCCATCAGGCAGTATAAATATTTGTACAGAATCTTAATTTGTGTTTAATAGCTTTGATGCATGTTAGATGCAAAGCATATACATACAAAATACTATTGAGAGAATTGATGCACTTCCCTCTGTTTCTGCATATAACACATACTTTTTCAGACAGTTTTTACAGAAGAACTGGAAAATGACTCCTTCTGTAGTTCTTCTTCCTATGTCAATTAACCTGTGCCAGCAACAGAGACAGAAGCCAATCATGCTGCTATTTGATACTGAACAAAAAGACTCTTTTCTCAGTAAGTCACCAGCTGGATGAACACCTGTTTCCCCTACTTGGCTGGAGTGCTGCTGGCACTAAAAGAAATAAACAACCCACCATCCCAGAACAGAACTACTGTCTCCTTCTATCTATTTTTAAAGAAAACTTCAAGTTCTAAAGTGCAGACTGAGAACCTGCTCCTCAAGGACCATATCCATCCCTTGGTCTAATTTAGGGTTACCATACATCTGGATTTTCCTGGACATGTCCGGGATTCCAATGGTGGATTCTGGGGGGAATTTTGGGAAATTATTCAAATGTCCAGATTTTTTTAAACCCCCCCCCCAAAAAAAAGCTCAACAACTTTCTGTGCTATTCCTTGAAATATGGCAACCCTAGTAATATCATACTACAGTGGTACCTCTGGTTACGTACTTAATTTGTTCCGGAGGTCCGTTCTTAACCTGAAAACGTTCTTAACCTGAAGCACCACTTTAGCTAATGGGGCCTCCTGCTGCCGCTGCGCTGCCACTGCCCAATTTCTGTTCTCATCCTGAAGCAAAGTTCTTAACCCAAGGTAATATTTCTGGGTTAGCAGAGTCTGTAACCTGAAGCGCATGTAACCCGAGGTACCACTGTATTGTCAAGGAAGCGGGGGGGGGGGGGGACAGAGAGGGTGGTGAAGAGAAATTGAGTGCTTATCCACTTTTGGTTCATGCTCTGTCCATTGCTGACATAACCCTCCCCCAACAGATTGCCCTCAACAGAATGTGGCCCCAAACAGAAAAAAAAGATTCTCCACTCTTGTTACTCTTCAAGCATCCTTCCCATTGCACCCCCAAACAGCAATCTATTTCAATTCCATAGGAGAGAAAAGTCCTTTTCTAATATAACACATGCATCATGCTATAATCCAGATTGTTGTGGGGCATGTTGAATACAGTTGTGTCTATCACATTTGAACCAACTGTTCTTGGGGTTGCACTGCACCTGGGGTTGTTTCCTGCTACTCATTCATATTTTATCCTGGTTTGCTTCTGATGAACTGGTCAGAGAATGTTCCAAAACAACTCCTCTCCAGAGTTTGGAAGTTTCCTTTGCAAATGATCATTGCAAATATAACTCTTAACATGGCAACACACAACACACACACAAACTCCCATTGAGGCACGTTTTATGACATTCAAGAGCCTGGCTATGGATAACAGAATTTTAATGTATTTTGAGTGCCTCACAAATTTGATAATTCCAGTGTGATAGTTTGTACATTTTCTGCAGCCTGATATCGGTTTATGTTGATGGTTGTGTCTATAAAGTAGACGCCTGCTCTAAAATGCTTCAGGAAAGCTTTAAGAGAAGGAAGCTGTTCAAATTGTGATATAACTGTAACTTCATTTGGTGCTTCCAAAAATACTAATTAAGTGCTCTTCCATTGTCTCCTAAGACAGGCAGATGCCAACCAACACTTCAGTACCTCTGTACTTTCATTCCATTGAAATAATTGTAAACCTTATCATTACAACTTTCTTATACTATAAACTTTCTTATACTTATAAAGAATCAAGATTCCATGAACCAAGAGAGATTGAGATCCATTTTTCATCCAGGATTCTAGAAGTTTTCATGCAAATCCAAGATATCAGCAGAACAGAGAGCAGGAGAGGAAGGGAAGAAAGAAGTACGGATGGACAGACGGGCAAACCTGGTTAAATTTTGTTTTACAGAGGGACTTCCGCTCTGGCGCGGCACTGAGCGGCTGGGTTTCTCCTCTGCTCTGCAGAGGGACCGGCTGTTTCGGGGCTGGAGGCTCCGTTTCCCGTGAAAACGGAACTCCGAAGAAACCTCAAGCGACGGAGCTTGAGGACGTGGATCCGGCGGCGCAAGAAAGGGTCTCCTCGATCCTTCGGAGCCCCTAGTAAGGGTCTCTGAAGTGGAAAGGGTTGCAGACCGAAGCGCATCGGAAGACCGGCTTTCCCGATACAGCGAAGCAGCAGATTGCCGGGCAGTGAAAAGCGCCAGTTTCTTCCAAAGAAAGAATCAAAACAACAGAACTGTGAGTAATAAATTCGGAAATATTTGGACTAATTAATTGGATCACAGGGAAAGATCAAATAGGAAGTCCGTCTTTCCCCCGCCGCGTACCAAGAGCACAGATAACAAGCGGCTGTAAATAGAGACTTTGATGTTTGACGTTTTAAAAAAAAAACCTCAACTTGGATTCTGAGTTGCCAGTTTGCTGCAACACTTGAGCTAATTAAATGTTTAATGACTAGAGGAGTTAAAAGTTGCCGTGCACCCTCTGGATTAAGGAGCTCCGGGCCAGCACGGCAGACTGCATTCTTTAGAAACAAAGTGATTTGAACTTTTGACACTTCTGTTTCCGACTTCGGCGCTTTGATCCTTTACAAAGCTACTTAACCAAAGTAACACCTTTTGAAGGGGCCATAACAGAACTAATGCAACAAACTAACCCCCTGGCTTGACTCTGGGCAAAGTTGCAACTGGTAAAATAACTTATTTGAGCTAAAAGCTGCTGTTAATTCCTCCTGCTCTGGACAGGGGAAAGGAACTGTGTCAGACTGATATCTCTCCCTCTGCCTTTGGTTCTCAAAACAACAGCTGCTCTGTGAATGTGAGAATTGTTGGCTGCCTGCTTCTTATCAACAATTGTTTTTCGGGACTGTAAGTTAAAAGAAGCTAAAAGAAGTGACCTTGAGAGTAGAGAGCTGAATAATTATGCCTGTAAAAAGAAAGGACTCTCAGGCAGAAGAAAAAGTACCCAGGAGGGACTCAGTGGCTGAGGGTTCGAGTACAGAAGTACTTCTTGCAGCACTGGAAGAATTTAAAAAGGATGTGAGACAACAAATATCAGAAGTAAGCAAAAAGGTTGACCAAAATACAGAGGCACTGCAAAATATTGGACTTCTGAAAGCAGAAATCGAATATACTAAGCATCAGGTGTCCAAGGTGGAAACAAGACTGCAAAGTTTGGAAGAAGGCAGAGCAGCGGATCAAGCTGGCCAGAGAGATGCACAGATTTCTATCGCCTTTCTGCAAATGAAGCAGAGAGAGATGAATATCAAAATCAGGGACCTTCCAGAACTAGAACAAGGAGACCTGAGAAACTACCTGGCTGAAGAATTTGCAAGACATTGGAATTTGGAGAAAGAAGAAGTCAAAAATTTGATAATCAAGGCCTACCGTTTTGGACCAAGAGATAAGAAGAATTCCAAATCAACAAATGACTGTCTGATTGAATTTCATAATAAAGAGGAACGAGATTATATTTTGGGCCTTCATTACGAAAATAATTTGGTGGTACAAAACCAACAAGTGGTATTATTCAAAGACATTCCAAAGTACTTCTTGGACCTGCGATCCAGTTATACTGACTTAACAAGAGCATTGAGGATCAAAAAAGTGAACTTCAGGTGGGAGTTTCCACAGGGTCTCTCCTTTACCTATAAGGACAAGAAGGTCAGAATTAAATCTCTCCAAGACAAAAGGAAATTTCTTGAGAAGCACGACGCGGATTTTGGCCTGATACCAACACCGGATTTACCATCAGGCGGAGGACCAGGATTTAACCATCCCCTAGGAGCAGGAGGAGGAGCAGCAGAGTAAAACAAGATGGCCCTTAAATTATTGACTCTTAACGTAAGAGGATTGAACATCAAACCTAAGAGAAACCGTGTGTTCCATAACTTGATTAGACAAAATTTGGACTTGATATGTCTACAAGAAACACACGTCACAAGATTACACCGAAGAGTTCTACAAAATAAAAAGTTGGGCCAGGAATTTATTTCATCAGCTAAAGTCAAGAAAAGAGGAGTTGTAATCTATGCCAAGGAGAAATATGATCCAAAACTACTTTTTAAGGACCAGGAGGGAAGGTTTGTTGCTATCCAAATAACTGTGCAAGGCGAAAAATTTTTGATCCTGGGAATTTATGCACCGAATGACAGTAAATCAGATTTCTACAAGGAGCTCCATGACAAATTGCTGGACTATATGGACTACAAAATGGTGGCTCTGGGTGATTTTAATGCCGTAGCCTCGACTTTGATGGACAGATCGCAAAGAGTAAAATTTACCAACGATGGGAGGCTACCAAAGACTTTTTTTGAAATGTCTGAAAATTTGGATTTGATAGATGGATGGAGAATAAAACACCCAACAGATACAGAAGCCACATTCCAATCAGAGGCAATGGGTGCTTGGAGCAGAATCGATATGATATGGGTATCAAGGGAGTTGTCCCCTAGGATACTCAAAGCTGAAATACACCCAAGAACCTGCTCTGACCACAATGCAGTACAGCTGGATTTAAGATTGACAACACAGGGTCCTCCGCGGTGGAGAATGGACGATTCGCTGCTCAGGAACGGGAAGATATGTGAGAAGGCCCAAAAGACCCTGAAAGACTATTTTGAGTTAAATTTGAACATGACAGTGGAGAAAAGGGTCGTATGGGACGCAAGCAAGGCTGTGATGAGAGGTTTCCTGATCCAGCAAAAGGCAATAAGAAAGAAGATTCAAAATGAGAAAAAGGAAGCAATACTACAGCAACTTAAGGAAAAGGAAAGGAAGCTGAGGATAACGCCTAAGAACATACAGCTGCAGAAAGAAATTAAATATTTACAGGCGGAATTTTCTCAGCTTACCAACCAGGAGATTGAGTGGAAAGTTAAAATGATGAATCAAAGAACTTTTGAGTCTGCAAATAAATGTGGCAAGTTGCTGGCGTGGCAATTGAAGAAGAGACAGAAACAAAACACGATAACGAGTTTGATAATTGATGGAAGAACCGTGGAGAACCCTGTGGAGATCAGGAAAAATTTTCAGAAATTTTATAAAAAGCTGTACAAAGAAAACAATCACAATCAAAATTTGATTGAGCAGTTTGTAAAAGAGAACGGTTTGCATAGAATCCCAGAAGAAAAAAAGGCCCTACTCAACCACCCTGTAACAAGATCGGAAATAGAAGTAGCGATCGGACAGATGAAATTAGAAAAGGCACCCGGACCGGATGGACTTACCGCAAAATATTATAAGGAATTAAAGGATTGGCTAATACAGCCGTTGATGGAAGTTTGCAATGAAATTTTAATGGGAAGTAAGGCACCTGAATCATGGAAAGATGCATATATAACTTTAATACCCAAGCAAGATACTGATGCTACCCAGATGAAAAATTATAGACCAATCTCCCTCCTAAATGTGGATTATAAAATTTTTGCAAATATAATGGCCAGCAGATTGAAGAAAGTATTAATGGAGATTATCCACAAGGACCAAGCAGGCTTTTTGCCAGAAAGACATCTAAATGGCAACATAAGGAACATTGTGGATATTCTAGAAAAGTTAGAACCAGAAAGAAATTCGAAAGTAATCTTGATGTTCATTGATGCCGAAAAGGCCTTCGACAACGTATCTTGGAGTTTTATGAAGAAAAACTTTGGAGAAATGGAGGTGGGAGGGGGTTTCTTGAATGGTCTGGAAGCAATATATACTGAACAAAGAGCTAAGATAATAGTGAATAATGTAGTATCAGAAGAAATTTGGATTGAGAAAGGAACAAGACAGGGGTGCCCACTGTCCCCATTGTTGTTTATAACGGTCCTCGAAGTCCTTCTGAACATGCTCAGAAAGGATGAAGAAGTTAAGGGTGTGAGAGTAGGAGCCAAGGAATATAAACTTAAAGCCTTTGCAGATGATTTGGTGTTGACCCTGGAAGAACCTGAATCCAGTGCAATTAGGGCGCTGGACATTATACAAGACTTTGGGCAGGTAGCTGGTTTTAAATTGAATAAAGCCAAGACTAAAGTATTAGGGAAAAACCTGACGCAAGAAGAAAAAGAGAGTATACAGGAAAAAACAGGACTTACATTTGTTAAGAAAGTTAAGTATCTAGGAGTGAATATGACTATCAAAAATTCGAACTTATATAAAAACAATTACGAAAAAGCATGGTCTGAAATTAAGAGAGACTTGGAAATATGGACTAGATTGAAATTGTCCCTGTTGGGCCGGATTGCGGTGATTAAGATGAATGTATTGCCTAAGTTACTTTTCTTGTTCCAGGCATTGCCAATAGTGGATAGAATGGAGCCCTTCCAAAGCTGGCAGAAGGTAATCTCTAAATTTGTATGGCAGGGGAAAAAACCCAGAATTAAATTTAAGATTTTGACAGATGATAAAAAAAGAGGGGGCTTTTCCCTGCCGGATTTGAGAATATATTTTGAAGCTGCAGCCTTCTGCTGGCTGAAGGATTGGTTCCTTCTAGAAAATACTGATGTGTTAGATCTGGAAGGATGTGATAATGTGTTTGGATGGCATGCATATCTATGGTATGAAAAAGTTAAGGCCCACAGGGGCTTTAAACAACATATAGTCAGGAAATCACTGTTTAGAGTGTGGATGAAATATAAAGATTTGTTAGAAAAGAAAACACCTAGCTGGATATCCCCACTAGAAGCAAAGGCCGATAAAAGACCTTTTTCGAAAGGAAATTGGCCTAGATACATGGATATCCTTGTGCAAGAAGGAGAAAGCGTCAGGCTGAAACCCTACGAACAAATGAGAGATAAAGTCACGAATTGGCTGCAGTACCACCAGATTAATGAACTTTTTAAAATGGACAAAAAACTTGGCTTTCAGTTGGAAAAGTCGAAGTTGGAAACGGAATTATTAGAGCCAAAAACTCAAAATTTATCCAGAATGTACCAACTGCTGCTCGAATGGCATACACAAGATGAGCTGGTTAAATCGGCAATGATAGAGTGGGCTAGAGATGTGGGACATAATATTATGATGGCTGACTGGGAGAGACTATGGAGAAAAGGTATCAATTTTACAGCATGTACTTTGTTGAAAGAGAATATAATGAAAATGATATACAGATGGTACCTAACCCCAGTCAAGCTAGCAAAAATCTATCATTTGCATGACAATAAATGCTGGAAGTGTGAAAAGGCAGATGGAACATTTTATCATATGTGGTGGACCTGCCCGAGCACGAGTGCCTTCTGGGAGACAATCTATAATGAAATTAAAAAGGTGTTGAAAAACACATTCACCAAGAAACCAGAGGCATTTCTGCTTGGAATGGTCAACCACGAAATACCTAGAGTAGATCACACTTTCTTCATGTATGCCACTACAGCAGCTAGAATTCTGATTGCCAAATACTGGAAAACGAAGGATTTACCAAAATTGGAGGAATGGCAGATGAAAATGATGGACTACATGGAACTTGCTGAGCTGACCTCGAGACTCCGAGACCAGAGGGAAGAGGCGACTGAACAGGAATGGAAGAAATTTAAGACATATATTAATAAGTGTTGCAAAATTAGAAACTAGATAAAGTTGAAGTTAGTTGTTTATTGTTACAGTTGAGTATAAGATAAGTGTTGTTGGGAATTATATTGCTAAACATAGTTCAAGATAGAATATAAGTTTAAGATAAAGAGTAAACAAATCAAGGATAAGATTTAAAGTATTAGAGATAATTATTGATATAAAGAAGATAATGATAAGTATCTGTGAATATATATTAGGAATAAGAAACGCAGTGGTGGGAGGCGGAGGAAGTCCACCCAACAAGATAAGAAACTAGATTGAGACAGAAGTTATTTTGGTTGTTATGTATTTTTATATGTCTGTTTTTTTTTTTGTATGTTATTGTAGTTGTTTAAATGTGGTTTTATGTCGTAAAACTTAATAAAAATTATTTAAAAAAATAATAATAATAAATTTTGTTTTACAGAAGTTTTTAAGGGTTGATGTTTTTATTATGTTTTTAGATATGTTGTAAGCTGCCCAGAGTAGCTGAGGAAACCCAGCCAGATGGGTGGGGTATAAATAAAATTGTTGTTGTTGTTTATTAAAATCCTGTGTTCTGCTTAAACCACCTGGATGAATGCTAGAACTGCTTTTTTAACTCTCTCTCTCTTCTCTATTGGCTTGCTCAAAATTACAACCTTGGATAATCCTCATTCTCTTGTGCAATGTAATTCCTTCTGGGACACAATATCCATTTTATTTTATTTCTAAACAGTTTACAGTTAAACACATCCTGCCTATGTTTTGCATCTGCTGGTAAGAAAAATAAATCCTGTATTCTGCACACCTGGGTGAATTTAAAAAACATCTTATTTTTAAAATATCACTATTTTTATAGTGATTTATGAAAAGCAAAAACCTTAGATAATCCACATTTTATTTTCAACTAATTCCTCGTGAACAGCTCAAAATGAAAAGGTGATTCCATGCTGTGCCTTTTCAGAGAGCAACTTCCACAGGGAAATATATGTTACTCAGATGCTTTGGCTTTTCCAGATGTATGTTAAATAATCTAGGATAAGAGGTGGGAATGCTGCCAGCTTCTCAGTTAAAACCTTTTCATAAGTGTGCTTGTTTGCCTGGGTGGAGGATGGAGTGAAGGAGAGGATACATAGAAAACTGACTTTTGCATGGCTGGAATGCAGCCCAATGTACAAAGGTAACAGCCATATTCATTTATATGCCCACTTTTTCCTCTGCCCTCACCCACCACTGGCATGCAGGCCCCAGAAGACTGTTCGCAAGGAAATGTGGACCTTAGGCTGAAAAAGGTCTTTCACCTGCCACCTCGGCACCACATGAATCTGCCTAAATTCTAAGGCCGCCTTCTTGAGAAAAGGCATACCCAGTTCTAGCAGACTGCATATGGAATGTTTTTCCCCTAGGAGTTTTTCCTTTTGTCAAATCCCAAGACTTTCTAGTCCCAGGTGAATACTTTTTCACTTAGCTGTGCTTTTTATCACGTTTATTAGATCCATTTTGCGGCTACTGCTGTTTTATCCTTCATTGCTGCTTTTTATGTAATTGTTGAGGTTTGATTCCTAATACTGGCCTGGCTTAAAGAGGTGGGGAAATTCCACAAATGTATACTCCTAGTTAGTTATACAACAAAACTCTGGTTTATATAATATACCATTATCTCACTCAATGGCACAATATTTCATTCATTACCCACTGAGAGCCCAAGACAGCTCACTCTCCACCTCCATTATCACCACACTATCAGCGGTGTAGTTGTATGCAGTGTAAGTAACTGAATTTGCTCACAGTTTTGTTTTGTTTTTTGTCTGGGAGCACAGAATATGTCCACATATTGCTCCTGCTCTTTCTGATAGGTATTGTGAGGTCACGGAAGTGGGATGACCCATTTCTTTCTGAGGCACAGCAAGACCTGTCCAACCATATAAAGAAAAATATCTTACCCCAAACACATTTGCCAGCTGTTAACTGCAAACCTTAAAGACACATTTCTTTCCCTGTTATTCTTAAGGAACAGACAAAAAGGAAGCAAACATAATTTCCTGGCTGTGGGGGGGGGGGAAGTTCACCCTGGGAACAAAGGAGGGTGGAGATCTGAACACGCTTTTTGTTCCTATGAAACAGATTTAAATGGCTGCAAACCCCTGGACTTACAATACGCTGCTTCTGAGAATTGAGCTTCTATCTGATTATCGTGAGATACACCATCTTAGCAGATAAATGGAATAAAGAAATATCACATGGAGATGCAGAAACAAGGCCAAAATTTATCTCCATAGGAGTACAATAGCATTAGAGCAGCTTCTTGGATGAAGAATACATTAGCAGTATGAAACTGCATGTGTGTTTCAGTGGAGACTGTTACTTAAAAGAGACAATAACTGGCTGCAGGGTAAAGTTCAGTCTCTTCCCTCAAAAGCTATTTTTTAGAGAGAACAATATATGCCTGAAAAATTCTGATAGTTTTTTAGTATTACTATGCTGATGCCATTTTAATATACAGGTGCTAATGGCCAGATATTGGTCAGAGTAACTTTCTGCCACATTTATGTCCAATCAGAATTGTCAACATTAACTTAGTCTGCTATTCCCACTCACAACAGCTGTTTTCACCGAGATATGCAGATGTTGGCACCAGAAATTTCTAATGCCCCTTTAAGGGTCAAGCTAGATGTTACCTGGAAAACATGTTGTTGCAACCCCATATTTGTGGGTAGGAACACGGCCACATACAGAGGAGGATTGGTCATCAGGAATGAGTGTGGGAAGGTGGATCCACCCCAGGCATCCCCAACCCGCTTCATGTGGACTCACTTCTAGTTTTGGAAACTGGCTAGGGGGAAACATTCAAATCTGCTTGGATGAGAAACATTTGCAAAGGAGAATCAGTAGGCTGAGGAAAAATGATTTCCCCCTGAAAGTACCCTATATTAGCATTATGAGGAAGAAATGGGTATGTTTCTTTCATAACATCTAGTCTGGTGCTGATGAGTATTACTGACTAAACAGAAATGTTGCAGGTAATGATGCAGCATTTGGTGCTTATACCATAACTGTTTTGAACAGAACAGTAAGCACATGTATGTGGAGACGGACCCAAAGAAATATGGGAAACTGCTTTTTAGGAAGTCAGATTATTTGTTCATCAAGTCTACTATTTTCTACTCTTGGCTGGTAGGGGCTTTTCGGGGTCTCACGTGGATAGCCACTTTCAATGTGAGTAAGTGCGCTCTCACAATCACTTCAAAATGTCTATAAATGACACACAATATTTCATTTGATTCAAATGACATCACAGTCAGGAGACATTGATTTGGCTGATCTCCTCTTACAGAAAAGAATGACAAGGCAATGAACAAAGTTTGATCAATGCCAAAGCAGTAGGTTAATTCTTTTACTAGCATGTGAAGCTGCATAATGCTCGTGCCATTGACTTAATTAATAACAAGCTAGGTTTTAATATAGGGACCCAGGTGGCGCTGTGGGTTAAACCACAGAGCCTAGGGCTTGCTGATCAGAAGGTCAGCGGTTCGAATCCCTGCGACGGGGTGAGCTCCCGTTGCTCGGTCCCTGCTCCTGCCCACCTAGCAGTTCGAAAGCACATCAAAGTGCAAGTAGATAAATAGGAACCGCTCTGGCGGGAAGGTAAACGGCGTTTCCGTGCGCTGCTCTGGTTTGCCAGAAGTGGCTTTGTCATGCTGGCCACATGACCCGGAAGCTGTACGCCGGCTCTCGGCCAATAAAGCAAGATGAGCGCTGCAACCCCAGAGTCTGACACAACTGGACCTAATGGTCAGGGGTCCCTTTACCCTTACCTTTAAGTTTTAATATATATCCCATCTTAAGCCATCTGTGAAAATAAGTATTTCACACCTATTTAGATGCAAGCTGGTGGCCAAACAAAAAGTGTTCAGGGATTTCAACTGTGCTGTGTGGGCACTTGCAAAATAATACATAGCTCTGAATTACTGTAAGAAATAATTTATACCTGGTTCAAATATCGTAATGGTTTTTCCATGCATAAGTTCATGCCAAAACATGTTTTCAGTATATATGGTTTTAAAATCATTGTAATGCATGTATCACAGAACAAAATCCCTGCAATAAATGGAGTGTCAAGAGTCATTGATAAATCATAGTCATCGTGCTCTGTATTGATGCCATGAGGATGGTGACCATTCCAGTCCCTTGGCAAATAAAAGATTTACTCAGGGGTGTTTCTTCTCTTTGAACTACTGTATATTGTGAGCACAAAATTAAATTTTCTACTGAAATATTTTGCATACATTTTATCACATTTTATTTATCTCTATAGATTTTTTGCTTGCAATCCTACTGTCAGGATGCTGTCACCAGCTCCCAGCCCAGGAACGAATAAAGACAAGGAAAAGTTTATTACTGTCCTTTTTATTTCAATCTTTACAGAGAGGGGCTATCCCAATCTCTTGGATAATGGCGTTGTCCAAAGTGAATCTCTACCCCCATCCCTGTCTCTCCCACTTCCTTATTCGTCACTTCTACCAGTGCTGCTAAGTGCCCTCTGTGTTTGAGCACTTTGCTTTCCTAATTTAAGGCTCGCTGGGTTCCAAGAGATGGAGGGTCTGGAATGCTTTCTAATGGCACCATGTCAGCCAGCTGCTCCGGTTCTGCTTGCTCCTCCTCTCCCATTATTTCGCCTTTTCCCTTCATCTGCCTCTGAGCTGTGACCTCCCACAAACCACTGTTGCAAATCTATACTGTCTTCCTCTTCCTGCTTCCTGGGAGGGTCAGGATAGGTTGGTGGTCTCCACCATTCCTCCTCTGCCCAGTCCCTTACATCTACACCCACTTACCTGATAGTAAGCCCCACAGATCTCAATGGACTTTTTTGAGTAGACAAGTATAGGATTGTGCTGTTTGTTATCCTTAAACTAAATTGCCATTAAGTACAAAAAATATTTTTCATAATGAATTTGGTAATTAATAAAATCTCAATAACTACTGTTTGATACTTGCTTTATGATTGAGATGAAATTTTGATTGTTAGAGAAGCATTCCACTCCTTTAACAGTCACTCAGTAATGGCTCTTCTTCATGTGTGAATAAGAAAATATTTCTCCTTGTGCCTTCTCTGGTGTGTTGTAAACAGCTCTCCCATCATGCCATATTTTAGATCCCACATATTTTAGATCCCAGTCCTATATATATACATACATGGAACCCATTTATTTCAGTGGAACTCACTTCTATGCAATGGATCTTTAAAAGTGCATGGTTAGTTTTGCAAATTCAGCATGGTTATTTAATCTTGTATAGTAGAAGTGGCAGTGCAATGCCAGTTGAGAGGAAGGGAAAGAGAGAGATTCCAATTAGCGAAAAAATGATGAAAGCTTCATTGAGTCTTGTGTACAAATTGTTCTGCATACCTCTAGTGAGTAACTGTATCATGGCCAATATGCTTAGCTAGGATGGAAATATTGCACTTTAGTCTGAATGATTCAGCGCTTTTTCTTTTTCTCTCACCAATTATCTTCATACTCTGACAAACTGATTAAAATTCTTGTAGAACCATGAAATGTTTAACCAAATTTGGAACAATTATTCAGCAAGTCTTTTTGAATATCAAGTATCAGTCTTAAATTTAATCAGACTTGTGCCCAATCTAGAGGTTTGTTCACTCTCAGATGTACAGACAGACCTCTTTCGTACCCAGGTTTGGGAGGGAGGGGGCACCCAATTAACATTTGTATTTGTTTGCATGCATGAATGGGGTTCAGTTATCAATGGAAATGAAAGGCTTATGGCTGACAGAATAGCTTGTATGCCTCCATAAGCAATTTCTGAACATTAGCCTGTATTTCTCCTCTCTTTTTAGACCCAGGGGCCGCCTCAGCCTCTCCTGACCCACCCGGTAGTGGAGCAGCTGACAGTGATGGCCCAGCTGACGGCAATGAGGTATTCTCTGCACCTGGAGCCAGGACAGGCTCAGACCCCTGACTCAGCTCAGCTGGTGCTTGTTGCAGGGGAACCTGTGCAGACTGGGGCTCCTCAGGATCAGGCCCCAGACTTGGTTCAGACGATGTCTGGGGCAGAGGATCCAGTACAGACTGCGACTCCTCTGGTTCCGAGTCCGAGCCCAAATCCCAGGCCATCACACCAGCCCATGGACGGTCCAGGAATCAGCATGTTTTTACATGAGTAGAATGTGTGCTTTTATTTAAAATGCATCTCTGGGTTATTTGTGGGGCATAGGAATTCGTTCTTTTTCCCAGAAAAAAATATAGTCCGGCCCACCACATGGTCTGAGGGACGGTGGACTGGCCCACGGCTGAAAAAGGTTGCTGACCCCTGTACTAGAGGGTGTGAGGGAGAGGTGGGGCCTTCTCTCACTTGCAGAAAGTTTTGGAAGAGGACAGAAACAGTTGGAGAAATGGCCAGCTGTTTCTGTCCTTCTCCAAAGCTTCTTCCAAGACCCCAGCTCTCACTTCATCATTTATAATAATAATAATAATAATTTATTATTTATACCCCGCCCATCTGGCTGGGTCTCCCCAGCCACTCTGGGCGGCTTCCAAAAGAACATTAAAATACAGTAATCTATTAAACATTAAAAGCCTCCCTAAACAGGGCTGCCTTCAGATGTCTTCTAAAGGTCTGGTAGTTGTTGTTCTCTTTGACATCTGAAGGGAGGGCGTTCCACAGGGTGGGCGCCACTACCGAGAAGGCCCTCTGCCTGGTTCCCTGTAACTTGGCTTCTCGTGGTGAGGGAACCGCCAGAAGGCCCTCGGCACTGGCGGGATTTGGGATTTGCTAGAGTGCTGAAGCAAATAGAAAACTTTGGAGAAGGAAAGTTGTTATTAAATAAAAGCCAGGAACAGCTTTGCCTCTTCCTTGAAACATATAGCAAATACAGAGGCCTGGAAGGCGAGGTGAGGTCTTACAAGAAGCTTTGGAGAAGGACAACAAAAGTAGAAAAAACTGCTGTTTCTGTCCTCTTCTGACTTGTGGGAAACTTTGGCAAAGGATAGAAGCAGCAGACATTTCTCCAAAGGTAGCAAAAACTTGTTCATATAGTTCATTGGTTTTAACATCTGAAAACAGCCAATGAGTGTCTAACCTGGTAACTTGTGTAATAATTACCGGTAATTTTTTATACTGTATATAGAATTATTTATGTGAGTGTGCATCATGGTTTCTATTTTGTTTTGACTCATTCATTTTCTTACATTTTGTAATTGCTTAGGTCTGAGGTTTGAGCTACTATAACTTGTGCCTTGACTTAGCTTCCCAGCGTTGCTAAAAACACTGCCAAAAGGTAGCCTCCGCATTGCTGTGCTAAAGATTTTAAAGAGCAGTGTGCTCTGCTTCCTACATTACACTAAAGTAGAGGCACAAGTTCTCCTTTCACTGGTCAATCAATTCTCAAAGGGGGTGCTATTATTGGGAACAAGGGAGCTCTATGGTGCTTGTTAGACTTGGACAAGAGCTGTTCTTTTCTTCTCTGTCCAGTTGTCTGTCAGGAAAGGAGGCCAGTGTCTCTAAGCCAGCCTCTAGCAGCTGTCCAAACACTACTACTTGCAAGTAGTGCATGGAATCTCTTAGTGTGTATACATGCAAATTGCCACAAAGGAGCAGCCAGCTACTCATGGGTTTCTCTACTTATACAGTGGTGGTTATCCTTGCTAGCGCTGAGGAATGTTGCTTTTGCTTCCCCGGAAATCCTATCAGTAGAATCTGGAAGATCACATTGATTATGTTATTGCTTACAAGTGCACTCTTATTGTATACACCAGTGGTTCTCAAACCTTTTGCAGTATTGAAACACCTCACACTAAACAAAACTTCTGAAGAATGCTTGCAGCAAAATCTTTTAAAATGATTCTTTCTTTCTTTTTTTTTAAGAGGGGAAGGAGTTGGTTATTGGGAGAGCAAGCAAGGGAAAGCCAACCAGACTGCAGCTTTTAAAAGAGCAGCTTTGAAAAATGTTGCTGATCTGATTTCTCCTAATGGGAGAAGCCTTTGTTTTGTTTGTCATCCTTAATGCTTTAGCTCTTATCAAAGAGAGTTCTTATCTCTCAGGCAGTGTTAAAACAAAATAAAAAAATTCCTTCCAGTAGCACCTTAGAGACCAACTAAGTTTGTTCTTGGTATGAGCTTTCGTGTGCATGCACACTTCTTCAGATATGAGCGTTAAATGAGCAGTATATTTACCCATTGCCACCAGCCCAATGAAAGGTGCTAAGAGGGGGATGTGGAATTCTCATGACATATGTTTGAACAACACATTTAACCCAGTAGTGGCACATGCAGGGCAGCAATATTTACCTAGCTTCTCAGTGCGGCAAGTCACTGCTAGTTCCTGAGAGGGGGGGGGAGTCAGAAGATTGGCTCTGCTGCTGAGCCCACATCCAGCTTCCCACAGCTTTGTTCCTTATGGTAACTGGCAATAACTTGCACCATTGCAAAGCCAGGTAAGCAATGCCATGCTGCCCAGCCAGGCATTACTGATTTAATCCTTGGAAAGTGTGGTGAAGGAAGTAAAGAAGGAGAAGGGATTCCCAGGACAATTGCTTGAATAGTGCACTTAATCCCCATTACTGCAGCTCAGTAGTAATCACATGTTGTGCATGCTTGTTTGCCATTAAACCTTTTTTCTTCATGGAAGCCCATGAAGTGCTTCTGGAGCAATGGGGCACCATGATGGAAACCAGAGCGCATGGAAACGCCGTTTACCTTCCCGCCACAGTGGTACCTATTTATCTACTTGTACTGGCATGTCATTCATTTTAAATGGTATATATAAAAGCTCAATCTCATAATCAGCATGAGGAATCACAGGATTTCCAAAGAAAATTCCACTAATTTTAACCAGGTATAATGCAGATACTATAATCCAGATAGACAGCTTCAATAGTTGTAGTTTAAAAGAAAAATGGTTTAATTGCCTGCATTAAAAAAAACTCAGTCATAAAAAATTGACAGAGGAAGCCAAAGGGATGTGAGAGTCTAATTAGAAAACTATGCATAACAAACTCACAAGTACATACTTGATAACACTGCAAATCCCAGTAATTGAAAGCTGACTCCCTCTGAATACTATATGGCTCACTCCCAATACTCGATTCTAGATAACTCCCCTTTACCCCATTCAAAAATCCTATCAATTAGCTGGAAAGAAAAGTTTCATATTTTACCAAATCCTTATTAAGAGTGCACTGTGTTATCCCATCTAATTCAAAGAAAAAACCATAGAGAAATGCATCTACATGGGAATTATAATTCAAGAAACAAAATATTTTCTGCACAGTGTTGGATGTATTTCTGATATTTTATGTTATGGCCCTCTGCTCACTGAAGCAAAGTGGCTGCTACAAATGAAAAGAAGATTTTGCATCTAATCAACAGCATGAATTTAGGTTGAAAACTGTTGTACAGGGACTTCTTTGAGGAGTCTGGGCTAACTGCCATCCTTGCATTTGTGAATGAAATTGCATGACCAATCCACCCACCTCTTTCCACCACCGCCCTCCCTACCTCCCAAGATACCATTAAGGTCTTTTGCTGCTTCCTTTACTCAACGGACAGACCAAGTAACTGTTCTAGGATCTAGAAAGGCATTCAACATCTTCAAAATGATCAGTTACATGTCCACTCTCCCAGTGTTTAAGCACCTGTTTTCTGCATTACCCTGGAACACAGCTCTCCTTCATTTATAGAACTTGACAGTTAGCTACTATGTTGGTCTTTGTTCCAACAACACTAATATTACCCTGTGGTCATATTATTTTATTCAAGTTACACTTGTAACTCAAATCTTCCATACTGTTCTGTGAGTTTATAAAATGTTTCAGCTCAGAAAGGGAAATCCCAGCAGCTCAAACTTCTCTTTTGTAACTTGTTATTGGCAGGATCAGCAGGCTGCTGTAGTATTTATTCATCAGTCAGCTTCACTGTTCTAGTCCCCAATTCATATAACAGGAATTCTACTACTGATGCCAGCAATTAGAATTCTACTTCATAGAAAGAAGCAAATCCATTGATCAGAATAACATGGTTTAAACTCTACCTCTTCTGTGTGTATAACATCCTAGAACTTTATGAAGAAAATACATCCACTATCTTTATTTTTAACTATTATTGTCTGTTCCACGGACTTACAATCTGTCTTTGGCAAATACTGTATAAGCTTTGACTTACATAGTTCTGACAAAGGCTTGCTTTCAGAAGCAATATTTCAAAGCTACAAAAGCAAGCCTCTTGTTAAGTGACTCATGATCATATTGCAAATTACAATATTTTTTCTAGGGTGTAAACAAACCATAAGTTGCTCAAAGGTAAAAGCTATGGGCAACCATTTTTCATACGTACAATTATTAAATATGTAACTATTCATAACTTTGTAATGGAAAGGAATGTAACATACGGGTAGTAGGCTGATAAAGGCTATGAAATTGCACACACTGGGTTCCATAGAGCAAGGAATCACTGCAGGTTAACAAAATAGGAAAAGGAAAAGGAAACTGAAAGGGTTGGTTTTTCGGGGGGGGGTCAAACAAACACCTTTAAAGAATAAAAATGTTGCTAAGCATACACAAAGAACTATTGAAATAGGGATGTTTTAAGCATGGAAGGTGGAATGGGATATACTGTTATGAGTTGGGGGGGCAGGGTTTTAAGTCATATGCCATACCCCTCTAATCCTTGGATCCAGCAAACCTTAACAGCTAATCAAGCACTCTAATTCCTGGAATAGGCAAACTAGCTTCCTGGTGAGGTAAGGAGGATTAAGGGGCTCCGTGTGAGACAGCAAATGGGGAGGGGGGCCCTCCCACAACAGACAAAGCCAGACTTGAGGGCACAGAGTTGCATTAATATGAACTAAAGGCAAAACAGCAAGTTGAAGAGAGAGAGACAGGTCAATGTTTGATTTCTGTTTGAATCCAAGGCTGTAAGATGGAAGATGGTGAACAAGGTGTGTGTTAAGCCTGGGTTTTGCATTGTAATCGTTTCCTAGTCTGGGCCTCAAATGCCCTATGGTGTAAGTGTACTTTAAGTCCATTTGTTCCTCCAGCCATCATATTTAACTGGACTCATGACAAGCTAATTTATCAAAATTGCTCTTTTATATCTTTTTAGTGCAACCAATCATTTCATTAAGTGTCATATGACTACCGTATTTATTTGCATTAGCAGTTTTGGAAACCTTTCTGTTCTCTGCAGCAGTAGTGGTAGAATACTTCTTCTGCATTTAGAAAACAATACATAGAAATTGTTTGGGTTTCACACAGTGCACCTATTTACATTAACAGCCATTATTTTAAAATGGAAGATCAATAATTTCGTTTTTTTCTGAAAACACCCAAGAAACATCCATTTGTGCGCTGTTGAAATGGTTTCAAGATAAATTGCGGAAAATTGCTTTTTCTTTATTCATCTATCTGAAGAAAATAGCCATAGTTGTTTAGAGTACAAACACTGAATATTAGAACAAAAATAACAGGAAAAATCCCATCCCTTCTTGTGTGGATAAATAAGAAAGAAAGAAAGAAAGAAAGAAAGAAAGAAAGAAAGAAAGAAAGAGAAAGTCACACGCATCTCTTATGTTGTTAGTACTTGGCACAAAAAAACATAGCAAGCGTAGATGTAAAGTCTCTAGCCTTTATTTTATTTATTTATTTTATTGAATTTATATACCGCCCTATACCCAGAGGTATAGGACTGCATAGGGGTTTCATTAAATAATCAGGACTCTGGCATCTCAATTTCAGTTTCAATCCTGGCATCTCATGGAAAGTAGATGCCAGACAGTAATTACCATCTGTTAAACTTTTAGGTCTTGCCTCTGACAAAGCATCTGTAGCTTGATCAGTTCACTGGTAGCAAGTTATTATGTGGGAGTAGTGTTTCCACCCCTGCCAATTATAAAACAGAACTGGAAACCTGGGTGCTACAGTTTGAAGAAGGTTGGTGCCCTGGAGCTTTAAAAGCTACAGATACTGACCCTCCCCAGGGTCAACCAGCTCCAACTTTCTGAGTTCCATTCCTCCTCAGGATTCAACCATTCTCTTCGTGACATTACCACAGGACTCATGACACCATGAACTAAGCCATGGTTTGGCTTAGCATTACATCTGAACCCAGGCTCATGGTTTATCTCCCTGACACAAACCACAAGTGGTATGCCGCACAACAAACCTTGGCTAGAACTCATTGTTTGCCTGGAGCAACTTTGGATGCAACGCTAAGTCAAACCATGGCTTAACTCACAGTAATGCAGCAGCAGGTAGAAGTAAAAACGGTAAAGGACTCCTGGACAGTTAAGACCAGTCAAAGGTGACTATGAGGTGTGGCGCTCATCTTGCTTCAGGCCAAGGGAACTGGTCCACAGCTTTCCAGGCCATGTGACCAGCGTAACTAAACTGCTTCTGGTGCAACAGAACACCATGATGGAAGCCAGAGCACATGGAAATGCCATTTATCTTCCTGTCACAGTGGAACCTATTTATCTACTTGCACAGGTATGCTTTCAAACTGCTAGGTTGGCAGAAGCTGGGACAGAGCAACTAGAGCTCACCCTGTCGGGCAGATTTGAATCAATGACCTTCCGATCAGCAAGTCCAACCACGGGAGGATCAAAGCAGTTACAATCTTCTCTCTGGAAACCCACACTATGTTCAATGGGGCTAGTAACTGCACTGTTAATTTCTCTTTCATACAGTATTCATTCTTTTTGGATCTAATACTGTCGCAGTCTTAACATGGTTCATGCATGTCTCATAATTTTTCATTCAAACTCCTAGTTTGCTTTCTCCCTTTCTTTTTCTGTTTGCGAATTCTAATAAATTGAAAGATTAATCACCGCATCCTGCATTTTCTACATTGAATAATACAAATTGTAACAAGTTCTAAACATATGTTGCATTAGTTACAACTTTCATATTCTCACTCAATTCATCACTTACGTATTTTTTTGCTGCATAAATTTGACTTTGAACTTGTACTTAAATTAAAAAATGAATTGACATTGTGAAATATGTAGATTTGATGTGTTAAAATGTTTAATTATTACAACAAAATACTTCATTTACTACTCTTCTTGAGTGTCTGGATTTTTTAAAGGTTTGAAAGCTATTGGATGAACTACAACAGTCTGAAAATAATTTCCTGAAAATAAAATGCATTCAATTTTCTTTTGTTTTCTTGCATGTACATCAGAAATAAGTATTCTACCTTATAAAGAATGCAGGTGGTGCTATTGATATTTAATTCTTAGTCACTAAGTAACCATTCACTGTTTTCCTCACTTTGTAACAGAGTAGACAAAAACAGCAGAAACTGGAAGTGAATGGAAGTGATTTTGACTTTCTATGGTAATTGTGTCTCAGCTTCCTTTTGACCTTATATGATGCATCAGCCATACAAGTGGTGTGTTAGAGAGCAGAGGAAAAGGAAATCGCACAACCTTATCAAAAAGCACAGCCAGCTGAAGTCTTTCCTCTTCCCGTTTAAAAAATTCCACAACACACTGTGCAGCTTTGTTAGCCATTACAAAGTCACAAATTACTATATATTTGATTAATACTTTTTCAATGAATAAAATACAAGCCATTTG
Organism: Darevskia mixta; assembly: GCA_034641385.1. Lineage (NCBI taxonomy): Eukaryota > Metazoa > Chordata > Lepidosauria > Squamata > Lacertidae > Darevskia > Darevskia mixta. The sequence continues at coordinate 4,283,454 of JAWWNH010000018.1, read as the reverse complement.
GAAGTGAGATCTGGAGCACAGTAAAGATAACTAACATGCAAGAAATCTAAATTTAGATCCCAGGTTACCTAGTGTTGACATAAGACTGGGGGGAAACTTGAGAGGTCAAGAAACACATTGCATTTCTTTAATTTAGTCGCCCATTTTTGTGTTAAAAATAGTGCCAAATATTGTGGATTTCCCTCCTGCTCTGAACTTACCATACCTTCTCAAACTCCCCAACCCAGCACAGGTAACATGTTTCATAGGTCAACATGCAGATCCTTCTATGTGTAATGCTGTGCATGCAACATGCTGCTGGATGCTATGACCTGTAGATGAGGGTCCTTGAAGAACACATCTCTGATTCCATGCCTAAATCTGTACACGACATCATAAGAACAAAGCAGCAGAGGTTTCTGAGACCCCTTTCTCTTGAATCTAGTGATGAGCAAATTCCCTATAGCTTGACCTGGAACTGGGCTCAGCGAACAAGGCTTTGTTTTTAACTGAAAACAATGTGTGTGGTTTTTCTGAGGCGAGCTCTGAAGCTTGGACCTCATCATACAGAGTCAGAATATCTTATTTCTCCTGTTTCTCTTTTTGTATAAGCACCTTGGACCTCACTGCTCTTCCTTCCCATTCATCTAGCAGTGACAACATTCAGGACTTGATGGAAGGCCTCCCACCATAGTGTCAGCAGAACCAGCAGGAGCGGGTGCTTGCTAGAAACAGCCTCCATCCTTAAATGGCCTAGACACTTCTAAGCTTTCAAAGGAACACTATTTCCTGCAAGGGGGTTGTAGTTTCCTGTGCCTCCTGATTCAATGCACAAAGGTAGGTTTGCCTGGGAAGAAGGAAAAACTCACACGCAAGGCAGGCTAGCAGCCAGAGGAAAACACCAAGACAAACCTGAATTAAGAGCACAGGTACAGTCTGCTGGATCAGAGGCCCATCCAGCCCAACATCCTGTTCTCACAATGCCTAACAATGTGAGAAACCAGCAAACAGGATTTCAGCGCGAGAGCACTCTCCCCTCCTGCAGTTTCCAGCAAGTGGCACCCAGGAGCATTGATGCCTCCAACTGTGGAGGCAGAGCATAGCCATCATGGCCAGTAGACTTTGATAGCCCTCTCCTCCATGAATTTGTCTAATCGTCTTTGAAAGCCATCTTTGCTGGTGGCCCTCACTGCCTCCTGGGAGTTCCAGCACTGCATGAAGAAGTGCTTCCTTTTATTTGTACTTAATCGTCCAGCATTTAGCTTCATTGGATGTCTGCAAGCTCTAGTGTTATGGGGGGGGGGGACTTTTATCTATTCACTTTCTCCATTCCATGCATAATTTTATACACTTATATCATGTCATCTCTTAGTCACCTTTTCTTGAAGCTAAAAAGTCCCAAACATTGCAACCTTTCTTCATAAGGGAGTCACTCCATCCCCTTGATAATTTTGGTTGAGGTGAGGTGACCAGAACTGCACACAGTATTCCATATATTTGTATAACAGAATTATGATACTGGAAGATTTATTTTCAATTCCTTTCCTAATGATCCCTAGCATGGAATTTGCCTTTTTCACGGCCACCATGCACTGGATCAAAATCTCCACCGAGCTACCTACTACAACCCAAAGTCTCGTTCCTGGTCTGTCACTGCCAATTCAGACCCAATCAGTGTATATGTGAAATTAACATTTCACTTTACACTTGTTTACATTAAATTGCATTTGCCATTTTTTACAGCTCATTTACTCAGTTTAGCTAGATCCTTTTAGAGCTCTTTGCAATCTTTTTGTCTTTTAACAACCCTGAACAATTTACTACCATCAGTAAATTTAGCTACCTCACTGCTCACTCCTAACTCTAGCTCATTTATGAACAAGTTAAAAAGCACAAGTCACAATACCGATGGGGGGAGTTTCACTTTCTACTTCTCTACATTCAGAGAACTGTTCTTTGCTTCATGAAACGTAACCAATTTCTGATCCACAAGAGGACTTCTCTTATTCCTTGACTGCTAAGCTTACTCAGGAGTCTTTGGTGAGTTACCTTGTTGAAAGATTTTTTGTATGTCCAGGTATACTATGTTGACTGGATCACCTCTGTCTAGTGTAAGTTTATTGCCACTAGGTACATTTCAACAAGTGGTCAATGGTTGAACTATTGGGACAGCAACTGACTAAAGTGTTATATCTTCTATTTTGTAAAGGTAAAGGTACCCCTGACCGTTAGGTCCAGTTGCGGACGACTCTGGGGTTGTGGCACTCATCTCGCTCTATAGGCCGAGGGAGCCGGCATTTGTCTGCAGACAGCTTCCGGGTGATGTGGCCAGCATGACTAAGCTGCTTCTGGCAAACCAGAGCAGCACACGGAAACGCAGGAGCGGTACCTATTTATCTACTTGCACTTTGACGTGCTTTTGAACTGCTAGGTTGGCAGGAGCTGGAACCGAACAATGGGAGCTCACCCTGTCACAAGCCCTAGGTGTCACTGTTTAGATCACAGTGCCACCCGCATCCCTATTTTGTAGGTTACATGATTTTGACTCAAGAATAATATAGATTAATAATTGAATTCAAAGATAAAAATATGAATAAGAAAAATAAGTTTGTCCAGTTAACAATAAAAATAACAATCCTAAAAATGATGAGATTTATATAAGAATAAATTTATAAAATGCATTAGCTGTTGTCTGCGGGTCCCATGTTTTAAATCTCCACATAAGCATTGTTAACAGCTCGTTTGGGAGTCCCTGTAAGGGCTCCCGAAACAGACCTGTGGCAGGGCTTTTCCTAGGTCAAGAAGAATGAGAAAAGAGCTAGGTTATACTAGACAGACAGACAAATATTCAGATAGATAGATAGGTGTGTGTGACAACTGGGAACAACAATGTCTTTAAAGCAACACCGGAATGCTTTTCTGAGACACGACAGCTATTCCTCTAGAACTGCTGCCAGTTAATGTGAAATCTTATCATCTAAACTTTAGATATATGTTACAGATATAGCTCTAAATCCTGGATGAGCATTTTTAACTTTTAGAGCTAAGACTTCAATGTTTACTTTATTTTTATTTCCTGTTTACTGTGTCTCGGGACTGGATGTGTGTTGATGTTATCATGCTTTCAGCTTTTCAATCTAAGCAAGTCTTTGCTTTGAAGAGCCTTAATTACCTCCGGTATATTAATTCAAGAGTCACCATCTCTGCCTTAGTATTGCAGCACAAGATGCTCTGAAAAACTTGACCTGCATTGAAGTCAATGGCCAAAGTTCAGTTGCAATCTGGAGAATCAGTATATAGTGGTGGCTGAACTAGGCAACCCCCCACATAATTTGTCCAAATTCCATTGTCAGAGCCAAGATTGAAGTTGGAATTTCATTCTGAGGCAAGAGAACAAGAAAAAAAACTGGGGAATTAGAGAGGCTGGAAAGGCTCCATGATGAAAGTAGATGGGATCCTTCAAGGCAGGAAAATATAGTACCAAAGGAAGACATAGGGGCTCTATGAAAACAGTTCCTTTGATAAGAAGCTATGTTTAACATGGAAATGTATATGACCATCAGAGAACTAGGGGTGTTCAGAACTATCTTTGTTCAGCAGCTACCAGAGCCCCTGTTTCAAAACCAGAAAGTCCCTGACATATCTTCTGAGATAATAACACTGGACTGAACGAAGGGCTGCTATATAGCAGCAGGACAAATCAGAGGGCTAGGAAAGCTCTAGTTCAGTTATGAGTGAGCATCCTAAACTGGAATCATTCCTTATGTATGTAATACTACTTCTCTTTGCAGGTGTGGTCACAAAAGAGAAGTAGCAAAACCTTTGGGGGCAAGTAGGGATGGATCTCTCATTCGGGGGAAATAATCAAAGATAGGCCAGAAGAATAAAAAGTCTTTCAGCCTCTTGCAATGGGTCTGTGCATCATCTGTTGTACTGAACAAACTTTTAGGAAAACCAAGTTCCTTTGATGTTGTTGAACCACATAGAAATCAGCAATAGCCTGGAGATTAATTTCAAACATCAAAAAGAACAGCATATCAAATAACTTCCCCAGAGTTCACTCACCACTTCAACAGAAATCTCGATTTTTACACAATTTTTTTTTTACCTTATGTAGTATTTATTATACACTTATACAAATCTACTGTGTGACCATACTTGGAATTGTGTACAGTTATGGCCACCAAACCTCAAAAAATGTGCTTGTAGAGATGGAAAATGTGCAGAAAAGGGCAACTAAAATGATCAAAGAGATGTGGAGTGACTTCCTCTGAGGAAAGGCAACCGTGTTTGCATCTCTTTTTTGCATAAACATATTTGTGGTGTATAAAATGAAACATGCTGTGAAGAAAGTGGAAAGAGAGACCTTTTCCTCCCTTCTAATAATACTGGGAGCCAGGGTTATCCAGTGAAGTTAAACAATGGGAGACTTCCATAGTGCACATTCCGCTATGGAATTCACACTACAAAATGTGGTGGTGACTAGTTGGTCACTGTGGGAACACTATGCAGGACTAGATGGACATTTGTTCTGATCTATCAGTCCTCTTATGGGACACGGGTGGTGCTGTGGTCTAAACCCCAGAGTCTAAGGCTTGCCGATCAGAAGGTTGGCAGTTCAAATCCCCGCGATGGGGTGAGCTCCCGTTGCTCGGTCCCTGCTCCTGCCAACCTTGCAGTCCAAAAGCACGTCAAATGCAACTAGATAAATAGGTACTGCTCTGGCAGGAAGGTAAACGGTGTTTCCGCATACTGCTCTGGTTCGCCAGAAGCGGCTTATTCATGCTGGCCAACTGACCCAGAAGCTGTCTGCGGACAAACGCTGGCTCTTTGACCTATAGAGAAAGATGAGCGCCTTAACCCCAGAGTCATCCGCGACTGGACCTAACAGTCAGGGGTCCCTTTACCTTTTTATCAGTGCTCTTCTTATGTTCGTATTAATGCATTGATGTATGCACATGGTTTTGCACAACCTATGTACCCTGTGCCCTCCTAGCAATAGTTGGCAGCTACTAGCACTCAAAGGAAAATGAATTGTAATCCTATGCATATTTACTCATTACTAAATCCCATAGTGCTTAGTGGGACTTACTTTCATGTACATGTGCACAGCATGGCAGCTGTAGTCTCACAATGAGATCAAGAAGAAAACGACAGACTAAGGCAACAATCCAAAACCCCCACTTTTGCAGAGGTCATATGCATAAGAACGTCTAGGCCATCAGCACCACCATTCTTTCACATTTGTGTAATATTCATAAACTGTATGTTCAGGGAATTTGAATTTAATTTTTCATGTAATATTAGAACATCTTGAGTTTCCACACCTAAAAAACACTTCAGGTATTGCAAGTTTCCACATTATCTAACTGATAATAGAAGTTAATTCCAAGGTCCAGTTCACTAGGTCACAGTACTTGACCATCTGACCCAGTATTGTCTACTCTGACTGGCAGCAACTCTCTAGGGTATCACCTGAGGGCATTCAAGTCACCTGCTACCTATTCTCTTTTGCTTATTTATTTAAACTGATGCCAGGCCTTGAACCTGGGGACAGAGGTGGAGCTAGCTGCTCTGGCACCCGGAGGGATGCACATACTATGCACCGGGGGGCAAGCCGAGACACCTGCAGGGGTGGGGCGAGCATCCCAGGGCTGCACCCACCACACCCCCTTCCTCCTCCAGTGCCTGGGGCCTTCTGAATGCAAGGCGTGTGTTCTATGATTGAGCTATTGCCCCTCCTCATAAGAGGGCAGTAGGTAAACAATGCATAGTTCACTCACATTGGGGCACTGCCCTGGACGCTTACATGCACACAAATCCCACTGGAATATATAGGCACTGCACACTTCCATTTTTTACCAGAGCCTTAGCTTGAAACTCCAGCTAGCCTGCACACATCGAAATCTTCACATGTGTTAAATGCAACTTAAATTTTATTCAACCCAAAGATTGCACCACCATCACCCTCTACAGCCTGAACTAAGATGTAATATTTATGTCATCAGCTTCATTTTTCAGGAATGACCAACCTTGTACTAAAAATACAGACAAAACAAGATCTCAGGAGTTTTCAACTTGTTGACACTTTTTAAAGCAAATTCCAGGTGCATCAGATAAGGAGCAAAAATACTTTAACAACTAGATTTTGTGTAAAACAGAAGCTGAATGACAAAACACAGTATAGTATGTTACTTTGTAAATCATATTTTACTTCATCATCTCTACTGTTGGTCTTCTTGCCAAAAGCCAAGCTGAGGATTTTCTCTTGCATGATAAAGTTCACAGATCTCAGAAAACTAAGCAGGAAGTTTGCTGTTTGAAAGATTTCCCCCTCAGGATGAGAAGGGGGAGAAGAGAAAGAGAAATGTGAGGGGTATTATGACAGGCACTCCACAAAACTAAGCAGACAACTTGAGATTTGTTTATCCCAAAAGCTTCTTAAGTGATGCTGCCAATAAATGTGTAAATTAGGCCGGGAGGTAATATAGAGATGTTTGCATTTATGATCCTTCACAGGAAGTTCTACCTTCCTTGTTTCTTTCAAAAGTCTGCTTCATCCAAATGCAAAAGCTTCTTCTTTTACACTGAATTCGGCCCTATATAAAATGTGTGTTACCTTTACAGCTGTGCAATTCATAGTCATTTAAATCATGGGTCACCAACTTATTACCAAAATAAAATTTTGAATAGAAGGATGTCGGGGGGGGGGAGAAGGGGCAAATGCTACATGTGGCTTTAATATTGAACAGCTGCTATAGATCAAGCATCCCCCCCCCCCGCTTTTGCTTGTGTCTCACCCCCTGCCAGAATACTGTGTTACAAGGATTATTGTAAATACAGAGACTGTGGCGCCTTAGGAGACGAAACTCTAAACTTCCAACAGTTAATATCCCCCCAAATGCCGTTCAACCAAATGTACCTGAGGCAAACAGCACTCACTACTTTTCAACGTCTGTGCCCAGAGAGGAAGTTTGTTGGTTTGAAATGTTAGCTCCATCACCTCTTCAACACAAAAGCAACATGCTTAAAATCAGCTGAGGAAAATACATGCCACAAGAAACACGCCCCCCCCCCAATTTCTCCTCTAAGGAGGAAAAACCACAACATGGCTTTACAAAGAGTCCTGGATCACCAGGAATTCGCCGCCTCTTTTTTTTTTCTACTTGGCCCCCAAAGCTTTTGAGTTCCTCCAGGAAAACCTTTCCCTTCCCCCTCCTCTCTGCTGGCAAACTTGGCAAGGGGAAAAGATGGGGAGAGGGAGAGAGGAGCAGGCTGGTTGTTTGTGCACAAGAAGTTCAGGACTCGGCGCCCGAGGAGCCCCGCGCGAAGGCGAAGAAGCGCCGAGGGGGGGGAGGGGCGGGCAACTCACCGACACCAGAAACTCCAGAGTGGCCACATAGTCGCGCTCCGTCTTCAGCAGTTCATTCAAAACGCACACCCGGAGGCGCAGCTGCTTCTCGGGGTCTTTCCCGCTCTCTCCTTTCCCTTCCCCTTTGCTTTCCTCGGTCATGGTTTCCTCTCCACCGCCACCCCCGTCCCCAGAAAGAAGCGCCTTCGAAACTTTCCTCCCCTCGGCTCCTTCTCGTGTTTGGCGAGGCGGCCGGCAGGACGGGCGGGGAGGGGCGGGGAGGGGCGGGGAAATTCCCTCAGGGGTTCAGAAAAGACCACAACAAAAGAGCCCGCTCCGTTCCATGGCGAGGCCGGAGCTCGCTTCTGTGGGCTCCCCTCACTATCCCAGCTGTGGAGGAGCAGCTTCGCTCCCTCCACCCCTCGCCCCGCTGCCGCCGCGCCCCCCCCCCCTCTCTCAAGTGTCCTTTCCCAGTCAGGAAGAGGGACCCAGCCTGAAGGAAGTGCGAGTGGTCACCAGCTCTCGGGCTCTCTTTGTATGACTGTTGGGAGATTTGGAGACTTCAAGCAGCAGCAGCAGCAGCGCCTGGACATTAATCAAAAGCTTTGTATCCATGTGACTCCGACCCCTTTCCCTCGCCTGCGCCAAATCTCAGCGAAAAGCAAAGGAAGCACAACCTTGGGAAACGGTTGCGTGCCAGCAACTGCTTGTTTCACACACAAGCTTGTGCGCTTTTGGAGTTTGTTTCGGGGCTAATTGGAGATCTCCCAGTTGAGAGGCTGCGGCTTCAGAATGTCCCAAACGAGCTAGACTGCTGAGATTCTGGCTCTGAGTTTGTTATTCTTTGTGTTTCACGGCCAGTCACGGGTCGTGCCTCCTACCCACACATTCCCACTCACCCCCACATAAGTATCATTTAAAATGCTAATGTATATGTGTGTGCTTTCGTAAACGCACGCACACATGCACACAGTCACAGAGAACCTATAATTAGGGATTGCTGTATATAAATACAAATCTGGTTAGTATACAGCATCCTACATGCATCGTGCAATCAATTAGTTGAGGCATATGGGCCAACTCCCTGGGGCTCTGGGTGCCCACCCACAAAATTCCCATGAAGGGGCTGGGCACCCACAAATTTCGGTGCCAGGGCCATGCACACTGCATGGCACCCATGGCCCCTGGCACCCAAGGTCGTGGGGCCAAGCTGGCACTCCTGAGCTGAGGTATTTGGCAATTTGCTGGTCTAAAACTGGATGTACCTCTCATACCAGAAGCCACAACAAATAAGGAATTCAGCTTATAATAGCCATACGTCCATTTGTCAAAAACAACAACAACAAACAAAAAAACAAACAAAAAAACAGGAGCCTTATGCAGATGACCAATTTAGGTACAGCCTGTAGGGCTGGGTCACACATGTTGGTACACCTGCCTTCCATGCATTACATTTGCACAGGGCCCTATGCAAATGTATGTTGTCTGCCTCCATTGCTGTAGTGTAATGGAGCCTGTGTACATTCTAGTGTATGCTAATAGGTCCCTGTGCAAATGTAATTGATATGTAGAAAACACAACCTGAAAAAGAGACAGTGCACACACTTTTGTAAACTAAGAAAATATTTAATAAAAATTAAAAATAAATAAATGTGCATGTTAGCAAAATTATAGCATCTCCTGAGTTCTGATGACATGAGGTCACTGAAGCTCCACTCTGGCACCCTTGGCATTTTAAAAATATGCAGCTATTTAGTATACAGCATACAGAAGAAGAAGAAGAGAAGAGTTTGGATTTGATATCCTGCTTTATCACTACCCGAAGGAGTCTCAAAGCGGCTAACATTCTCCTTTCCCTTCCTCCCCCACAACAAACACTCTGTGAGGTGAGTTTGTTGAGAGACTTCAGAGAAGTGTGACTAGCCCAAGGTCACCCAGCAGCTGCATGTGGAGGAGCGGGAAATCGAGCCCGGTTCACCAGTTTATGAGTCCACTGCTCTTAACCACTACACCACACTGGCTCTAGTCTAGAGGGTACTAATGCCTATTATTTAGTTTTAGTATCCCTATCTGTTCAGGGCTGAGAGACTTCAAAGAAGTGTGACTAGCCCAAGGTCACCCAGCAGCTGCATGTGGAGGAGCGGGGACGCAAACCCGGTTCACCAGATTACGAGTCCACCGCTCTTAACCACTTCACCACACTGGCTCTCAGGTTTACTGTTGCCCCGGCCATGCTTCTAGAACACTGGATTCAAATTTTCATTGAGATACTTACAATGGAACACTTTCCTATGTTGTTATCCCATGAAGTGTAAGTTGGTGAGCTAAAACTTTACTGACTCTTGCAATAGGAAGCAACGGAGGGACAGTTCAAAAGAAAGCTTGAGAGCCACCAGAGAAAAGGCAACAAAATAAGAACACTAAACCCTCTGTTTTCTTTCCTTTAATGTGTATGATCTAGAAAGCCCCATCACAAATTGTGTCATGAGCCAGGGTACAGAGAAACTACTGTCTCCTGTGAAGAAGAGTTTTCCTGTAAAGATACTAAAGTGTGTGTAAATGCCTTTGACAGTACTTACATCTTGGATCATGCTGTTTGCAAAATAGAGTTTGTTTGATGTACATTATGAGATTTTGTAGCACTTGGACTAGGGTGTGAGAATGTTGACACTTCAGACAGCATAAAGGTGTTTCACATAAATTTAAAAAGTGACCATCACAGTTACTTGAAATTCAGATATTCTGATGTTTCCATTGCTTGCAATATCCTTGGGTTGCAAACACACCTATCATTGTAATTGTTTATTAATTGTCCTCAACCTATTTCTCAAGGCAATGTTCAAAAGATGGGAACTACTTGGAAGAAAGTTATATTTCAATTGTTTAGTATTTCAGTGCTTTACAGCCTATGTTGGCTCAAGTAATGTGGGCATTGCCCTATATAAAAAAATGTTTATATCCTTTATTTAATAATGGAACCTGCAGTTTCTCAGTGTTAGGTTGCAATATTGATCTCCTTCCCCCCACCCCATCCTGTTGATGCTCTCTTTGATTTACAAAACAAAAAAATATTTTCTTAGAAATCAAATATGCCTATATTCCTATGTAACATGGATAAAATTTGCTGCCAAACATGGGTGGATCCATATAAATATTTACCTCTGCCTTCCTTTAGCTGAAGGCCCCAGACCAGTAGAGTTAAATTTTCATATAACCCCACCCACATTTGGTGGCAAACTTCATACATATTACATGGTCTCCATCTGGTAAGGCTTCACTGTGCCCTAGAAAAGTCTCCTTTTCTAGATGTCTTTTTGGATTTACCCAGATGCTGAATCCAAAGGTCTTTGCAAGGGAATGTCCCCTTCCTGCTACCCCTGCCATGTGGCTCAAAATCCTGCCTTGCCAGGAGCTGTCCAGCAAGTCAGTGATCTGGAAGTTTAGATAACAAGGGGAGCTGTCCAACAAGGAGTAACAGGAAGCACACCAATATTAGGTGTTGTGTCAGCACTAACTAGGCCCCAACTAAAAAACTTTAGAGTGTTGATCCTATTGGACCATTCTCAGTAAGCAACACTTTCCAGCCTCTGCGTCTTTGAAGCAATGGCAAAGCTTGTTTTCCAGTTAAAACAGAGACCCACTGTAACCTGCTGCAACCCAGTGATGGATTGTTAATAACTACTGTACATATGCAACTGTATGTTTGGATTTAACTTGTTTGGTTTAACTTGAATGGTTGGTTGAACTTTGTTTACCCTTCATCTCAGTTATCCTTCCATTATACATTTTATGCCCAGTGTCATTGATGGTAAACTCCTCCTGAGAAATATAATAAATTTCTCCCCAACTCTCCCTTCTCAAAAAATACTCACTTTCATGGGGTTAGCACAGCTGGAGCTAGAATCTGCTTCCTACCAGATTCCAGTAGCAATACCAGGGGGGTATTGCTACTATTTTCCATCTGTTTACATGGTTATAATGTGTTTTGAACATAACACTGAAACCATAGTTCAGCATTATGTGAATGAGCAGTGGTGCTCTTGCACTTTCTCACTTCCTTTGGTGCACTGGAAGCACCTGCCTTTTATTTTAAAGTACCTAAAGTCCCCTCTGATGTCTGAACTGGAAGAACTGTTGTTAGTTTAAACCAGAGGTGGGCAATATGATGCTCTCCAAGTCTTGTTGAATTCCAGCTCCCATCAGCCACAAATATAGCATGGCTAATGGTGGGAACTGTACTTCAACAACAACTGGAGGGCTACTTTGGCTACCCTTGGTTTAAACTATAGTTTGCGTTAGCAAGTCAGTATCATAAACCATTACAGTGGTACCTCGGGTTAAGTGCTTAATTCGTTCCGGAGGTCCGTTCTTAACCTGAAGTGTACTTAACCTGAAGCACCACTTTAGCTAATGGGACCTCCTGCTGCCGCTGCGCCGCCAGAGCACGATTTCTGTTCTTAGCGGAGTTCTTAACCTGAAGCGTACTTAACCCGAGGTACCACTGTATTTCATTCCAGCTTGTTTCAACAAACCATATTTTAAACTATCCACATTCTTCTACCCCAGTTCATAATGACAAACTCTGCTTAATTTAAAATAGGAACTGATAGTTTCTGGTCTCCTCATCAGGGTTACTAAAGACAAAAAGGGAGGGAGGATAACACAAGCCTGAGGCTTGATACTGCTCATTCATGTAACACTAAGCTATTGTTTAGCATTAAAACCCAAATGGGGCTATGTATTACAGATGGATTTCAGATGGCTTGTAACTGATTTTGTAGCCTGACCAAGATAAATTCCGTCCTTTTAGAATGTTAGCTTTGCCCTGCAGGGAATATGTAACTGTTAATAACAACATCTGTAACTGTATGTTTGGGTTTAACTTGTTTGGTTTAACTTGAATGGTTGGTTGAATTTTGTTTACCCTTCATCTCAGTTATCCTTCCATTATACATTTTATGCCAGAGACCCAATACACAGAATAAAACTGAAGATGAGAAGGAAAATTGATGGTTGGAAATATTGTAAAATAAACTTTTAGCCTTGTTGTAAAAAAGGAATGACCAAAATATATTTATCAAAATATTTATGTTTTCTCCAAAGTTATCTATGAATGCAGTCTGGCACAAGTAAATGCTTAACTCTCATTGATATTAATAGGATTTACTGTCAACAATTGTTTGATCAAGATTTGCCCTTCTATGAAGAGAAAGGTTTCCATTTATTGAAGGGGCAGATTCAATGGAGACTTGTGCTTGTGCTGAAGGAAGTAGGGGAGGCTATTTTCACTGATTTTCCCCTTTTCATAGAATCATACTCTAGAGTTGGAAGGGACCCCAAGGGCCATCAGGTCCAACCCTCTGCAATGCAGGAATCTCAACCTGTGGTTCCCGCCCCCTCCCCCATCCAATCTGAAACCATACTGGACCCTGCTTAGCTTTGAAAATGTACTCAGAGTTGTATTGCTGCACCAGCCCCCAGGGCCACTTCCCATGCTGTCCTGGTGGGTCCCCCAATCCTCCAGAACATCTTTTTGGGATGCAAATACAACTGTAGGTGAATGAAGGATTGGTGGAAATAGCTGCTTCCTTTTCCTTCAGCAGGAGTATCCCATAAGAAGAAATCTCCCTAGATCCCGACCTCTTACTTTGTGAGTTACACCCACAGGTTTTACATCACTCTACGTGCTCCAAAACCTTCCAGGTTTATAAAATAGTAAGTAATTTTAAAATTCTATATGATCATGGTTCTTCATGTCCCCCTCCATGAGAAGTCCAGAGGATGGCAATACAACAGACCTTTTCAGTAGTGGTTGCCTGCTTGTGGAATGCTCTCCACAGGGAGGCTCGCTTGGCACCTTCATTACATATTTTTAGGCAACAGGTGAAAACATTATGTCTTTTAGATTTTTCTTTGTTTTCTTTTATGCTGGTTGTGTGTGTGTGTGTGTGTGTGTGTGTGTGTGTTTATATATTGTAAATCGCTTTGAATTTCCTTGGCAAAAAAGTGACTAAGCCATTTTAATAGTAAATAATAATAATAATAATAATAATAATAATAATAATAATAATACATTGTGGCATTAATTCCAGTCACTGCTATTGATCTATTACTTATGATCCCTGCATTATGCATACTGAGGCTAGATTAATTTTGTCTTATATTAACAGTAAGAGCTTTGTATATATTACCATTTTTTTTCTTTCAGATGGAAAGTGGACTTTTCTTGATAGTACTCTTATTCCTGTAATATATTTTAAACATTTTACATTAGAATTACTTTAGCTGTAGGCAAAATATTTGCATAAACCTTTCAAATTCTTTGTCGACATCTCTGGACTTCAAATGGGCTCCTTTCATTTTACTGCCTTTATTTGACTTTTTTCTTAATGTACAGGCAAAGAGTTTTGAAAGAGAATGAAATATTTATAAATAAGATTAGCATAAGCTGGGATAAAAATTATAAAGGTTATCATCTCCAGCCATGCTAAAATAATACACAATTATACATACTATGTAAGCTTTGTTGAAGCATACAATGCCAGCGTTTTCCATATTTTTAATAATATAACTACATGCATAATGTACAATATTTAAAAAGTTCAATTTACTCCAAATTGTGAATGCATTACATAAAAAAGATGCATTAAAAAAGAAAAATCCTGTGATTTATTTTCTCTTTTATGTGATTTGCTTGGTTAAGGTTGCAGTCCTATGCACATTTAAGTGAATTCAATGGGACTTGCTTCTGAGTAGACATGTATAAGATCATACTGTAAAACGCTTTTTACAGAAATCTACAGAAATAATTGAACACACTAGATTTTCCCATCTTACATTCAGATAAACTGAAATACTTTATTTAATATAAGATAGCAGGGCTTGGAAGAAAGGTAACCTCTATTTAGTTCTACAGAGAACTGGCAAAAGATAACATACCTTTGATATACCGGTTTCTCTTATTGTCAGTATGTTGAGACCTCAGTGCAAGAGAAATGCGTGAATACAAGACTGTGCTCTATTTAATGGCTGCCTGTTTCACAGCACCCCACCCACAAAAGTGGGGAGACATGAAAGTAAGGCAACATTATATGCTTCCTTTGGGGAAGGCATCAGATTTTAAAAACAAAACATTCAATTTTATATTAAGTATGTGGCTAACACTGACCCAGTTTCATTCAAAACAGTTTGACTTTCCTGTCTCTACATCCTTACCAGAACACTGGTCATCTGTCCTGTGATTTCCAAGGGAACTCCAGCTCAACACATCAATGATAAAGGCTGTTGTTCCTGTGTTGTTTCATGCAATCTAGAAAATAAAAGCTCATTCAGTACATAGTAATTGAGAATAAACATGCTACTTGGTAAGATTCTGTGACACAGTCTGGCCAAACTTGATAGTTCATATATTCAGCATATGGGTGGCAGGACATCCTGGTCATTAAAGAGAAGTGAATGAACAATTAGCAGCACTGGGAATTTGTAAAATGGGTGTGTAGTGGGGGGTCCGGAGACTGAATTGGCTGCCTTCACACACACAGTGGGTTGTCATGCAGAACACTAGAGAAGAAACATTAAAACACAGGGGATGGTGGGAGCAGGATCTTGCAAAAATACAAGATGCTTCAAGGAGATGGATTTCAAGGTTTATAAACTACCGGTAGATGCTAAGTTGATAAAAGATTTTACTCCAAGAATAATGTCAGTTAAATGGTTGATTTTCTGCCCTGTAGCTCCTGATGTGTTCCATATAGGTTGGCTGAAGGACCATCGTTGTTCTACTGTGACTCAGAACTGAAATAGACAAGTTACAGGAGATTCCTTTCCACCATACCACTTATCCACTATTGTTCCCCAACATAGATTCCCTGTTCCCCCAAACTGCTATTAGTCCTGCTGGGGGGAAAGACAGGTCCGTGTGTTGGGAAAATAGAATTGAGGGATGTTATTGTACACTTCCAAGTGCCCCAATCTATTTGAGGGCTTCCATGACTGCTTTTGAGCTGAAATCAAAATGTCTGGTGATCCAATAATGCATCTCATCTGTTTTCATCCTAAGAGAATAGCTAGTCTTAAACTGCTATTCTACAGAAACTTTCCTGTGAGCAAGCCTACTGGAACTCCACAGAGTTTACTTAGCAGGCATTCCACTATATCTTCACTGTCCAGAACTTGAGCTGTTTGCCACACACACACCTCATCGGAAAATCTGTGGCGTGAAATTAAACTCCAAAAAGATTCATGGAATTAAATACTCAACACACATTCTAATTCCCTTTGTAAATATATTTATTCTTCAGATACTGTGGAGCTTACACATCATTGCTAATTTGCAGGGCTGCAGGTATAACACTAAAATAATCATATTCCATTTGATTATTCAGTGAATGTTTATCTACATCTACTGAATGCTGAGAATTAACAGTAATTTTCTGGAACCAGACTCACTATAGAAAAATGCATATAAAATTGAGTGTCCAGTTGTGAGGTGGAGGGGATATATTGCTCCTTTTTCATTTAATTTTCATTCATTAAACTTATTAAGTCACTTATCATCTGAAGATCTCCAGGCGACTTACAGCAAATATATATATGGAAAAATATGATGTGGGTGTGGGTGTACACACACACACACACACACACCATATTTTTCCGTGTATAAGACACCCCCTATTTTTGGGGACTCAGTATTAAGAAAATGGGGAGAGATTGCCCAAAGTTGTTGAACTTTTTGGGGGAGGATTGTCCAGAGTTGTTGGGCTTTTTTTAGCCAATCCAGCAGTTAGCTCACATGCCTATTGCAGTTCAAATATGAAATAAGCAAGGTATGAAGACACTCTAGCTGCCATAGTGTCTGCTTGCTTCTTCATGCTAGTTCAATAAGCTATTGAGTCCAGAACAATCACCCCCCTTCTTCCTTGTCGTGCAGAGCAAATGCAGCACAAGGACCATGCAGACTTTTGAAATTAACTTCCGTGGTTAATTTTTCCAAGTCAGATAAAATATTCACAGATATCACAGCAGACTATAACCCACTTTAGGCTCCACAAAGTGTTCTTTATATTTATATTGGCAGGATCTCTGCTGCATTTCATGCCCAGAAAGCCAAACAAACAACATTTTGATAATGTTTTGGGGCGAGCAAAACTTATTTAAAATTAAAATTAACAAAATTTGCACAGTTTTATGGATTGTCAAGCTTTCATGCAATAATTAATTATTGACAATACAGTTTTGCCATTTGGAATAAGATAAGATTATACACTGTTGTCAACAACAATAATTGGCCATCTGCAGCAGCAGTCAAGATGTTTTATATTTATTGCACATGGAGGACTCAGTTGAGCAATGCATCCAAGGATGCATAAAATAGTATTTCCTTGTACGGGGCTAGGAAAATGAAGCACAGCTTAGAAAATTCTATGCTTTAAAAAAACTGACCATAAGGGATGAACCCATCAGCTATAGACAAAATCACGTATAGTTCCTAGCTGACTTTCCCCAAAAATCTATTACTAACACACTAGAAGAGTATTATGGCCTTCTGGCAAAATAATAAACTGAATTAATTCATCCAAACAAAGCAGGCTGTGCATAAACTATATTCTGCGGCCTCATTTTTCATCAACTGCAAGTCTTTTATTTCTTCCTTTTCTTGCACTATCTTGAATATACACATCCTTGTTACTGTGAATAATTCATGCAGGACTTTAACATGAAAATTACTTTATAATAGTGTTATTTGTCCCGAGAACAATAATTTAATGCAGATCAGTGCTATCCCCATTTTACAGAGGAGATATACCACTAAGGACACCCAGTGGGTCTAGCAGTTAAACTAGATGTGGCATTAATTGAGAGAATACAATGACATGCTCATTGTTAATGTAAATGTAATTGTTAATGTAAATTCTCAATGTACCTTCTCCACGAGAGGTCCGGAGGGTGGCAACACAAGAACGGGCCTTTTCTGCAGTGGCTCCCTGTTTGTGGAATGCTCTCACCAGGGAGACTGACTTGGCAACTTCATTACATCTCTTTAGGCACCAGGCAGAAACGTTTCTCTGTTGACCAGGCCTTTGGCTGATTAACATTCTATGTTTGTGGGGGTGGGGTTATTGGTTTTATTTTATTATATATTTTGTGTTCTCATTTTGTATTTTTATGTTGTGAGCTGCCCTGTGATCTTTGAATGAAGGGCGGTATACAAATTTAGTAAATAATAGCAATAATTATAAATAGCATTCATGTGAAGCAGCATTGGATCTGCATCATGTAAGAAGTTGGGGGCTCAACCCTTTCCCCCTATCATGGTCCCATTGAAACTTGCCCCATGGAAAATTAGCACCAGGAAGGAAGCCTCCAGTGGCTTAAATAACAGTTAAAGAGGCAGGACCAGCACAAGAGACTGTGCTGTTGTCTCCACTTATACTCCTTCTCTCCTACCTCTGGTGCCTCCCCTCCATGTCCTGCTGCCTCTGCCACCATCTCCCTCTAGCACATCCAGTTCATGACTATTTCTTTTTTGTTGTGCATTAGTGGCGGCAGCACTGGGTAGCTCTCTTCATCCTTTCACAGAGTGAGGTTGGGAAGGGAGCAGGAGGAGAGGCGTGGGCAGGAGCAGGAGCCTCCTGCTTCTCTGGGGCGTACAGAACTGACCTGGAAGCAAGGTGGGAGACTGAGGGACACCAATTCCCCACCTGTCATGAAATGGCAGACACTGAGGAAAGGGAAGAGGGGTGTAGCCATGATTGTATACCCTGGGATAAGCTGAAGTTGGGGAAGGGGAGGTTTGGCACTTTGGAGGTGCTCAATGGACATCAGAGGGTGTCAAAGGGGCAGCCGACAGTTCACGGGAGTCAGAGGAAGTAGACACCAGAACCAGAGGTGCCCCTTTCTCTGAAAACATGATGAGCAGGAAGTACACTTTAAGAGACTGAGCCAGGCAAGAGAGTACAGCCCAGCTTACTAGCTGATCAGGTGAAAATCATGGTGGTCATTCAGCTCCGTTGAGCTCAATCAATCATATGCTTCATTAAGGTGACAGGCACAGCTACTCGGCTAGAGCAAGCTCAGGTGCATCAAATAAAATTGGGAGGAATCAAAAGAAAAGCAAGGCAGAGACTTTGTGTCTGCTCAACTTTCATTGTTGACGGACCATAACTTGACTGTTTCTGGAGCTCCACTGGACTTAGATTTTGGGACTCACTCTAGGATTCCAACTTCTTCAGAGACAGGAACTTGGCCTTACGGTTTGACTTTGAACTTTTCTCATTGCATTGGACATGAGCCTGTAATTGAACATTGGACTGTTTGACTCCTCTCTAGCATTGCCCTTGGGACTATTATCAATAGCTCTTTCTGCCTAGACCAGTGATGGCTAACCTTGACACTCCAGATGTTCTGGAACTACAACTCCCATCATCCCTAGCTAACAGGACCAGTGGTCAGGGATGATGGGAGTTGTAGTCCCAAAACATCTGGAGTGTCAAGGTTAGCCATCACTGGCCTAGACTATGCTGCTCACTGTGTGCACTATCAGGACTTAGCTCACGATACACCGGCATTCAGGACACTATCTCACCCCTGTGCATCTGCTGTTTGCATTGGCTGTCACATTTCACTTCATGATTGGGCCAGCTCTGTTTGCAGGTACAATTTACATTGAGATCATGGAGGGGGGGGTTAAACTCTTCCGGCTCATTCTCTATTGTTCCACTGTGGCTTGGGGGTCAAACATGGCTTCTATTTATTTTGTTTATTTACATTCATGCAACTAATGTCCCATCAGCTTTGACCTTAACCTTAGCTTCCTGTTAGCCAGAATTTTCTGTCTTTCCTGGAATTCTCTTAATGTGTCTCTCGGTCAGCTATTTTCTAGGCTATGCTGCATTTGGAATTATGATTGCTCTCATGTTAAGACTTTGGTGCATTTGCATCCAATTCCTGATTGTGAGGACAGGCTTCCTGAAAGCTGAAATACATTAGTTATGTTTGCCTCATGAACCCACCTACAAATAATATTATAGCATCCATTTCACTTATGAAACCTGCCATGAATGGCTCATAGAGAGTGTCCATTCTTCAGCTCATGCTGAGGCAAGACATTTATGGTTCAGAATTCCTCCACAACTGGAAACATTAATTCGGACACCCTAACCTCAGTACTTCATCTTTCATTTTAGTGTCATCAACACCAGAATGTTTTAGCAGGAAACATCTCCTCTTAGGGGAACTTTGAGCCTAAAAAACAAAATTGCAGCAATTAGGATCAAGCATGTTTGAGCTGCAATCCAATTTTATTTGTCTCAAGAGACCTATTTTCATTGTGCTTTGCATGTGCATTATTTCCCAGTGACTGCAACAGAAATAGACAATTTCCATGGAATTTTGGTTTCTACCACACCATTTATAACAGAAGTTGAAAGAGAGACAATGCAACAGTTATGCATCCAGTTCAGCCCACGAGGGAAGAATTACTCACTCTGGCTTGTTGCTCCTCTATTCATGTGGTGTGGGCGTGATTTCTGCCAACTTCCCGCTCTGCAGTCCCTTGCACCATATCTCTCACTATTCCCAGGAGTTCCGCATCTCCAGGAAAGGAATTTTCAGGGAGTTCAGAGAAAAGGAAGAGGCGGGAAAGCTCATTCCATGAGAGTGAACTCTGTTCTAGTTTAATTCATTTCCCCAATTCATATATGTTCACAAAACTAATGTTTTCTCTATACAGAATTTGGTTGAGTTGACTATCTGATTTCTTCATTTTAGTACAGTGTATATACACAGATAGTAATTACCGGTACACTCTTAATTCTGGTCTGTAAACATCAAGCCAGTCAGTTTAGCATCACTATTTTGTTAAGATGACAATTCCACAATGCAAGCTTTCAGTGTCAAATGGATTTTTTCTTTAATTTCTGAAACATTTGAAAACTAGGTTACTATTTTTACTTCTGCCAACAAATTTACTGTATCTCGATAATTTTACAACTCTGTAAGACGGTTTAGTATTAATAATAACATGGTCTTCCATTGACCATGAGTAGAAGTCCACATATAATGATCTGGACCTCGGCCCTGACTTTGAACATGAGTCTGAGAGATCATTGAGCCAGACACTCCTGAAGGACCAGCCTTCTCTCCACTAGGAGCCCCCATCCAGTTCCTCCAGCAGAAGCCCGATGACATCTTGGATAGTTAATCAATCAGGTAGGTAGCAGATAAAGTTAGACTGGAGGTGCAGGACCTTGGATAGCTCTAAACAGCCAACCTATTGGGACATGGTCTGGCACTCAAACTGAGGCAGTATTTTTTTGTCCCAGTCTCTGTCTGTTCCTGGAGTAAAGAGCCTTAAAGGGATAGTCCTCTGGCCTGGAGTCTAATACTCCATGAGATCCTGCCTCTGACTTCTGCTTCTGCCTTATGCATAGCCTATGCCAGGTCCTAAAGGCCCCAGTCTGGAGGGAGATGGTCCCTTGGGAGTATCTGGCTCAGGAATTCTGGATAAGGGTCTCTGGCATAAGCAGTTCCTGGTTGATAGGCTCAGGCTCAAGCCCTGTACAGTATAAGGGCCTAGGTATGGGTTTAACATCTCTGCAAATTGGTTACACTGCTGGTCCACCTCCTTGTCATAGTCTCAGTTGCTGGTTGCAGTCAGGATAATGTTAACATTCCTATTTTGCAGATGGAGTGCATGAGGGTTGCAGGAGAGTGCTGTGTCAAAGGCTGCCTAGTGGAACATAGGAATCTGCCTTATGTCCAACTAGTTGAGTATTGTCCATAGTGACTAGCAGCAGCTCTCCAGGTTTCAGAGGGGAATCTTTCCTAGTCCCTACATAATTTTAGTATAAAATGTAGTAAGCTTGATAATAGTAGAATACAGTAATCAAAGTAATTAATAATTCAAGAAATTCCTCAAAAGAATTTGCTTGAATTAAAGGGAGGCATAAAACATAAATAAATTGGCATGGGAGTACCTAAATATTTTCCCCAATATAAAGAAAAGATAGTTGAAGTAGATTTCCTTCAGTGAAGATATATCGTACTATGTTATTTCATAATATTATTGAAATAAACTAATTATTTAAATATTATAATAAATTATATAATGGGAGCTAAGATGGCACTGTGATCGAGACTCTGCTAATTTTGCTGGTTTGCATTTTTTATCAAAAGTGCCAAGAACCTGTTGTCCAATTTTCCAAAGATTTGACAGATCAGCTGAAATTGCTGCTGGTTTCCTCATTTGTATTCTTCAGGACCTGTCACAAGAACCGTGTTTCTTATTAGGAAGAGTATGGTGGTGTCCTTGCATAATAGAAGCATGCTTTGTGTTTCAAAAGCTGCTGGAATTTTGACCAAAGTGAGAAAAGATTTTTTTTTTTTAAAGGAAAAGAAATATTTCAAATAGATTACAAAAATGAACAAAACTCCAGAGTGTTGCTTCTGTAAATCAGACTTAATCGCAATATATAAATATGATTGCAGATTTGGCAGGAATCTGTGTTTAGAATCTGAAGTCAGCCCTGGTTCATATTGCATACTACTACTACTACTACATGTGTGTGTGTGTGTGTGTGTGTGTGTGTGTGTGTGTGTGTGTGTGGTTATATATAAATATATATCCCATGCCTTTAACGCAGTTGTGTTCCCAGGGCAGCTAATAGAAACATAATTAAAACAGCATACAGTATAAATGGTGTGCTGGTGGAAGAGAAGTACAAGAGGGCATTGTTCCCTTCCATAGGATTGTGTAGATTAGGATTGGGGAATCTCTGGCCCAGAGGCCAAATTTGGCTCAGCATGGCTCCCAATTTGGCCTGCTAGGCTATTCCTGGCAAACCATGCCCACCTACGCCACACCTGATGTCCTATGTGCTATCAGGATGGGGCAGCTACTGACATGGCTTCAAAGCAAGAATCTGGAATTTAAAGTTAGCCTTCAGTTGTTCCTTTGTTGGAGCAACACACACTTCTCCCATCCACCAGCTGACAGAAGTGCCTTTTGCTCCAGGAGCTGGAAGCAGTTTGCATTGAAACAAATGCTTTAAAAAGGATTTTAAAAACCTCCATTATAGCAGCAGTTTCAATGCCATTCAAACTTCTTCCAGCTCCTGGAGTAAGACACACTCCAGTCACCCATCGGTTTACACCAGCAGGCAGCCTCTCGCCCATCCACATGTTCTGCCACAGCTGGTGGGAGACCTGTTAACAGAGAGAGCTCAGCAGAGAGGAATCTCCACCTAAACCAATTAACACCTCTGCAGCTTTGAGGGCCTTGGATTGCTTTGATAAATGCTACATACATAAACTGGAAGTTTATTGTACCTCCAACCTTCCACACACTGCCAAAGTCTTAGGTTGCTACTGTATGTAAATCTAAAAAATAGTAAATATTTGTAAATAGCAAATCAGCCTCCTCATTTAAATGCCCTGGATTATTTCTTGGAATCACTCAGAGTAGTTTCTGAACACATGGTGGTGATTTATCCTAAATAGAAGCAATTGAAAGATGTGCTTTAATAATAGAATCACATAATTGTAGAGTTGGAAGGGACCATGAGGGTCATCTAGTCCAACCCCCTGCAATGCCTTAATGTAACTCCATTAGGTTAAGCTTAATGAATTTGGGCTGTGTAGTTTTATAGCTTTGGAAACTTGCTTCTCTCTCTTCCTCTCCCCTGCCTCTCTTAAATGGTGGTAGCATTTAAACAAGATGTTTCATCTTCAGTGTTCTAGAAGGATGCCTATTAGCAGGCCTGTACAAAGTTAGGAACATGTTTTACCAATAACTTTTAAATTGGTTTAATCAGATTGAAGCATTCTGAGCAACCCAAGAAAGCAAAATAAAATCTAAATGCCCTCTTCCTCGAAAGCTTTCTAAGTACAATAGTACCTAAAATATCAGACAGCACCTTGGGAGGATATAGTTGTTGTTTTTCAAATGTTCCAGTAAAAGGAAACTTGCAGATTAGTATACAGACGCAAGATAAAGTACTAAGGAGGTAACCATAGTAACTAAAAGAATGCTGTTGGGGAAATGCCAGTCATATTAGACTTGGTCAAGTTCAATGAAATGATGTTTTTCCTCTTTCAAGAACATTCATTCACTAAATATACGATGTAATCTCAGTAATATAATGGGAAGTTGTTCAGGGTTTGTTTTGCTTTTTAATTCAGTATAACATGCACCAGCCAGGAAAAAAACCATTGTTAACTTAATGGGTGGGGAAATGCCATAGAGGTGTGTGAAAACACATTCCAAATACTTGGTTATTTATTTTCAAGTGGCTACCTACTTACACAAGAGAGTCTAGACATACAACTCCCACCCAGATGCTTGCAGGGAGTGCATAGACATGAATTATCATTGGTGTTATTCCACTAGGATATCTTTCCATAGGACTTCTCTAAACTTTCACTGCACCCAAGTGTATGAAGGAGGTACTAAACCAGGCACTATGGGATGTAAAACCTGCAGGGGCACAAACAGCTGAGCTGTAAAATCTGATTCTGTGATTGTGGTATGTTGATTAGGGAGTGAATAATATATATAACTTGGGCATCTGTAAGAACATACTTTGCGTGAGCAGAAACAAGATTATACAGAACAATCCTCCTCTGGATTTAAGCAATAGAAATTGTGCTCATTACGTTGTTTGTAAAATGCACATCCTGATTTGTTCCCAATATACTTAATTAAATGTGTTTGTATCTTTAAAGCGGTGCATGAAGCTATTTAGGCTGAGACATTTGTAGATGGAATTGAATCAGGGTACTTATTTGTGCAGTACAGTAGAATAAAATGTGCACATTCTCCTTCTCCCCTGATACTCACTGCATTGCTGTTCTGACATCTGAACTCTACCTTAGTATAATGAGATTTCCTGGTAAGCAGACTTGGGGCTTGTTATCATTTCTTTCTCCTTGACAGGGCTTTGTGAGCAAGGCAGTGATTCATTTCGGTAACCTGCCACACTCTACTGACATTATTTTGAGTTGAGCAGCAGGCAGACACACCTATTTCAATACATTAGATGATTCTCAGGGCCTCCCTTTCCTATTAATTTATTCGCAGTTTGACTTTTCAAAGCAAAGCACTACAATGCATTTGTAGTGTCCTGAACTTAAGCAAAAGCTGCCACCTTATAACCCTTCCCATGCTTTATGCCCAGCTTATCAAATGTTGCCTTTTGGCAGAAAGGCAGTACCTTCTTTGCATTTGTCTTTTCGCCCCTTCACTCAAAACTTGTAGAAATAAAGTAGCTTGCTGGAGTTAGGGCTTTATAAACTACTACCCTGCATTTATGGTCAGTAGACTAGGCCCCATCATCGGTAACTTTCAAAAGAATTCAAGTGTTCTTATTTTAACCCGCTTTTTATTAATTGCTGGCATAAAGGGTCAGCACTGTCAGGTATTAGCCGAACACCCAGGCACAGCTAACAAAAGGCCCCTGAACCTTCTCTCTCTTCATCCTAACAACCTGCCTGCTTGTTCATCCATCTCTTGCTCTGGCTCAAACAGTGCTGTTGAGAAGGAGCAACAGGAGATGCCACTGCCTGCTTGTTCATTGGTTCTCTGCCTGGCATTGGTTGTAATGATGGGGGTGTTGGAGATTCATTCCCCGTGTCTGCAGTCATGGGATTGTTATCACATGACAGTATATGTTTTCATTCCACAGAGTGGGAAGTGACAGAGACAGGATGTTTGTGTTACTGTGTTCCGTGAAGTGGGACTATTGTCTTTTGTTCTTTCTCTTTGCTGTCTGATGCTAGAGAGAGAGGGAGCCATGTTGCAATGTTCCGTGTGTGTTTATATGTAAATAAAGTAGATTAGCCAAAACACTGAGTTGCTGAGGTCTGTTTACGCATGCTGCAAAGACTCTGCGGATCCCTAAGTGTGCTGATGCTTCTTGGTATCAGTCGCTGTGATGTTCGGGCAGAAGAAAGCTTTTGAAGCTACCGAACGAACGACCAGGAGGGAGAGAACATGCCAGCCAGGCATGTGTCTCTGCCAGGGTCCTACACGAGAGCAGGACGCTCCTGCTAACAGGGTGGGGAGGAACTGCTAGGCATAATGGCAGTGAGGAGGTGGGCTTACTGGGGAATGGAGATGTTTGAGAGTGTCTTGCCCAAGGGCCCTCCAAAACCTGGAGCCAGTTCTGGTGTCTAAAGACACAAGAGGAACTCGCATTTGTGACGGATGCACCTGAAACCACACCACTGATTCAAATAATTGGCAGCTGCGTACAGTACAGACAACTTAATTTCATTTCATTTATATGCTGGCTTTCTTCCAAGGAACTCAGGGGACTCAAGTTGGGGTACACAGGATTTCCATTCAGGTACTGACAAGGTCCAAACATCCTTAGCTTTCAGAACCAACCCAGGACATTTTGTTGCTTGAGGCAAAAATTGTTAAAATAAAATAAAATCTGCCTCTGCCTCCCCTGCTCCACCCCCTCCTCCACTGCCATGGGGAAAGAAAAGGGGTCTGAAGAGATGCAGGCTACTGCAGGATGTGGCAGGTGTGTGTGGCTATGGGAGGTGTGGTAAAAGGATGTGGTAGAGAGGCAGGAGAGGAGCAACCACCTGAGGTGACTGCTGCCGGTCCTGTTGACTTCAGTAGCATTGTTGCATTGTGTGCCTTCAAACCATGCCCCAGGGCTTTGTGTACCCTTATTTTGCTGCTCACTACTGAAAAACTGCAAATAATTTGACATGAATATTTATTTTTAGGAATCTAATTGCTTCCATATTTCCTATGAAAGAGATTATTTGTCTCTGGCATGCACAAAAGAATCATTTATCAACAGCAGACGTGTCTCACGATTATTCCCCTTTCTTGATGTTTCTCCAGGTGTCAGTCAATGTTTCCTTTGTATTTGTTGTTTTTGTACTTTAGATGAGATGCTAAGGAAATTTCAAATTAGGCACTCATTATCTTTTTGAAGGGTCCAAGTGAGTGCTCTTTTGAGGAAAGCACATGTACCCATTAACAAGATTTACAATGGATTATATGTTGAATACGTATTATCATTTAATATTTTTAAATGCTATTTTCAGGGTGTGCAGATGTGATGGATGATGATTAATTAAAAAAAAAGAAAGATTTCAGGACTGAATTGCACAATAGAATTACTTACTATTAACCATTTCCAAGGCTAAAACTAAGGTTTCAGGTTTGTTGCTGTTAAATAGAGTCAAATTTTACATCACACTCAAATGTCTTTTCCTCATGAACAATTGTAGTTAATCTTATAGCCAAAATGTTTACAGTGGTACAAACGGCTTGGTTCCTGAATGCCACAAACCGGCGAGTGTTCCAGTTTGCAAATGTTTTTTGAGGGTCCAACGTCCGACGCGGTTTACACGGCTTCCGATTGAGTGCAGGAAGTTCCTGCAGCCAACTGGAAGCCATGTTTTGGTTTTTGAATGGACTCCTGGGACAGATTAAATTCGATAACCAAGTTACCACTGTAATTGATAAGCTGGTTAGAAACTAATTACAGTAGTACCTCGGTTTACAAACTTAATCGTTCTTAAACTGAAACCGTTCTTAATCTGAGGTGTGCTTTCCCTAATGAGGCCTCCTGCTGCCAGTGCTCTTCCACCGTTCAGATTCCGTTCTTAGACTGAGGTAAAGTTCACAAACCGGGACACTACGTCCGGTTTTGCGGAGTTCGCAAACAGAGTCGTTCGTAAACAGGACTGTTCTTAAACCGAGGTACCACTGTAATTAATTTGCAATCCTTATTTTAAGTGAAATCTGAATATTAGGTTAATTGATTAAATACTTTTAATTAACTGAAATTGAGCCCTTAATTAATAATACAGTATATATACTGTTTATAACTAGTTCTTATAAAATATGTAAGCTATTTATTTTAAACTTCATGTGGAGCACAGGATGTCAAAAACTCTGGAGGAGGAACTGATAAAATCAGGAAATAGACTTTTAACCCCACTAGCAAGGTATGCAAAAAGACAGAAAACAAGGACATACTAAGCACCTAGAATCATAGAATCATAGTGTTGGAAGAGACCACAAGGGCAATCCAGTCCAACCCCCTGCCAAGCAGGAAACACCATCAAAGCATTCCTGACAGGTGGCAGGCAGTATGAAGCCTCTGGATTGGCTTATCCTAATTATAAATACTTTGAATCAAGTCTGAAATCAGACCTACCTTCCAATAACAACTTCCTCATTCTAGCACTCAGCGAAATATAATTTTGAAAAGATAGTATCTTCATCATCTTTTTGATCTGTTCAGGATAAAATCATGTGTTATATTTTAAAGTAGGAAGGCGATACAACAGCAATCATTTTAGTCTGCCACATAGCAGAACGTTTTGCTTCAGGGAACTGACTATGGTTTTTTTATGATAAATAGTCTTGAAGGAGACTTATAGAATAATTGAACAGCGGAGAAGTAACTATCCATAACATCATTTTGGACTCATTGGAAATAATGTAATGTAGAACTCTGAAACCTCAAGTGATTACATTAATATCTCAAACTACCAAGAAATATGACCTAATTAGTGCCACCCTATTTTTCTATAGCTGTCCCAACACACTGAAACCTTCCCATTCATTTTTCCCTTCACACTATGAAAAGGACATCTGAGCACCTGAAGTGGATCATTTTCAATGAGGCCTCATTAACACTCATTCAAATGCATTGAACTTCATAACATGTTGAAATACTTTTGATATATAGGCTGAAGAACTGCCTATGATTATATAATTGGGAGCTGGATCCACAGATAGGAGGCTTCAAAGAAGCCAAAGAAATACTGTCTCCAAAAGCTGGTGTTGTATATCATTTGGGGAAAACTTAAGGTTTACTGATCCTACCAGGGCTGCCCTCTTTTTAAAATGTAGATTTTAAGTGTGCAACTTACAGAGCTGGAATAGTGCAGTGCTTATTAGCAGTGAGCTTGAAGTCCTCCCAGTTCAAATAGAAGGTTAGTGATCTTAGGCAAGTCTTATGGTGTGTCTCATAAGCCTGTTCCCTACCCCATCTGCAATATATATTGAGGTAATAATACTAATGGCAGGGACGTGGGTGGCACTGTGGTCTAAACCACAGAGCCTAGGGCTTGCCAATCAGAAGGTCAGCGGTTCGAATCCCCGCGACAGGGTGAGCTCCTGTTGCTCGGTCCCTGCTCCTGCCAACCTAGCAGTTTGAAAGCACGTCAAAGTGCAAGTAGATAAATAGGCAACACTCTGGCAGGAAGGTAAATGGCATTTCCATGTGCTGCTCTGGTTCACCAGAAGCAGCTTTAGTTATGCTGGCCACATGACCTGGAAGCTGTCTGTAGACAAACGCCAGCTCTCTCAGCCAGTGAAACGAGATGAGCGCCGCAACCCCAGAGTCATCCACGACTGGACTTAACAGTCAGGGGTCCCTTTACCTTTTAATAATACTAATCTCTGACAGAACTTCCTGTTGATGTTCTGTTCTTATTGGAGAGAAACAATGGAAGTTCTTGTCTAGCATTCTAACTGGTGTGTCCTCTAAGCTTTTCACCACAAATGGGATTAGAACTGCTCTTGACCCACAATCAAACTCCAATTCTGCCATGGTTTTGCCACCAATTCCTTTTTTGAAATGTGTCTCCCAAGGAGGAAGTGTAATTAATTTCAGCCAGGTAAGTAAGTGCCAGATGAAATTGTCCCGTTACCACAAGGCAAATCTAGCATTGCATTTGCAAATTTGTATAATTGGTATATTTGAAATTAAAAATTGAAATTAAAATTCAGTATTTTTTTCAAAAGTCACTGACATATGAGGATGGAAAAGGGAGTCAGCTCAACATACCCAACAAAATTATTATTGAAACTGACTTTCTGTTAGAGACCCTCATTAGAGACCCCTGCTGCCAATGTGACAGACTGCTTATCACTCATACATTCCAGGGTCCACAGATTAATTAATTTATTATTTATTATTTATTATTCCAAGTAATTGTATCCTGCCTTTCTATTGAAAGAAATGCTCACTGCAACTTACACTCTAATCAAGATATTAAAATAACAACAAATAATACAAAACAACCAACGAGCAAAGAAAGAAAATACAGGTTAACCTTAAATTAGGGCATACCTTCATGGGATACTATAGGGTGGGTCTTCTGTATATAAGCAAGACCATATATATGTTGGTGTATAAGGGAAGGATGGGGAGCCTGACAAAATTTGTTCTTAATAAAATATGAATATTGGTGATTTGGATTAATCGTCCCAAATATATATTTTGCTTCAATAAACACACACACACACAGTTGTTTACATATGTGCCTTTCTTAAAAAACACAATGGAAATGTATAACAGAGTCCAAAATGCTGTTATCATCATAAGATATGGGTAGCTGTGCAACTAGATACAGAAATATTGCAGCTAATAAAATATATGAATAAAACGAACATATGGCTTTGGTTTTCTATGAAAGAATATGAAAAAGGGCTGATCCCTTCATCTGTGGCACTGATCTTCCTACTGATATCTTGAGAGTACCAGCTCCTCAGCAGAAAAGCATAATGTAGAAAGAGCTCATAAAAAGCATATGGCTTGGCTCAACCCAAGTGGAAGCTATAAGCCAGCATCTTGCCTGTATTAGTAATACCTACATGTGTTTGAGAATATGATTGCCAGGTCAAACTGTCCAATATAATTGACAGCATGGTAGTGCTCATGAGATTCTCTTCAATTGAATTTTACAGAGCGCTCATGTTTTGTTAATCAAGTGGTGTTCCTCCCAAGATAAGAGTTGTTTGCCAAACTTTATTTTTGAAGCATTTGTTTTTTTTAAGCCATTTCTGTCATTTCATGTAAATAGGTACGCTCTTGATAAATTCAGCCTGATAGAGACTGTTTTGCCATTACCTCTTTACAATCTTCTGCCCAGCCCCATTTAGAATTCTCTTGAGATTTATGTGGATATGAACAGCATTTGATTTCATGTTGATTTCAATAATAAAGCCATATGGTTTTCATTTTATCGAGACTGAAAATAAATGAAGCACATTCATCACCAGCCTCTTTAAATTGTAAATCTCTTCTATTTGGACTTGAAGGCCAGTACTTTATCTTTGTGGCAAAACTCACTACACAAATATTTAACCATGTGGTATGGTTTTTTTCCAGGGATATATATTAACCATAGTTAATGCTGTGGGGTACTCATATGTCACAAAAACACATATACAAAATGACTATTTAAAAATTAATTGACCTGAATCATGTAACACTTCTAGAATCCCTGATAACAAAACTGTTCCATGTGTGAGGAGATTACTTGTTGCAGAGAGACTCTTACTTGACCTTGGGGTATTTGGTTTATTTTTGGACACCTGGTTCTCCAAGAGCAAACATCAGTTGAAAAAGTCCAATTAACAAGATTGCTGTTTCTGGTGACATAAGCTTACAGGTCTGTCTAGGTAATGTGCCCTAAGGCCTTTCTGAACCTTGTCTGAGGGCCTCTGCAGATGCTATGGCTTATGCCCAATTGGGGCAGCACTACCCAAGAGCAAGGAGATAGCACACTCTGTTGGGTTGCAACGGGCCACTACTTTCATTACCAGCTTAGTAAATATCGTCAGGTTTGGCAAAAACATCAAGGCTGAAACCACAATATCAGTTGTACATATTTCTAAGCCAGGAGTTGATTGGACTAAATTAGGAGGAAAATTGTGTTAAAAAGAAACAAAACACAACTTTCCTCCACCATGATACTTTGTAATCGCGATATGCCCCTGAAGCCTTCTGTGGAACATGCTTCTCTCAGAGCAAGGATGAGAAATCTGTGGCCCTCCAGGTGTCTGTTGGGCTCCAACTCCCATCAGCCCCAGTCAGCATGGCCAATAGTCAGGAATTATGGGAGTTGGAGTCCAGAAACAACTGGAGGGTCACTGCTTGTTCATCAGAATTTAGAGAATCACAAGTACCCTTTACTAAAAAACTTAAGTCCCAAAATAGAAGGAGGTTTTTCAGGGGAAAAAACTGATGAGGAAGAGAAAAGAAGGCAGATAGGGAATATCTTAAACTGAAACACAATTTCCTTTATATCAGTTAATAGTAAGTCATAAAACCTGAGGCACCAAGTTTTATTAAAGTCCCCTGAACCAACTAGTTTCAAATCGTGAACAGAACTCTGCAAATAGTTATGCTCCTTCATTTGGGGATACACACATGCACTTGGGTGCAATTTTTGTGAAACTTACCAAATCAAAAGTATATTCGAACATGTATTTAAATTCCATAGACGGTTTGGCCACATTCAAATAAACTATTCTATAAAGCAGAGTGCAAAAGTATGACTGTGTTCTTTATTGTGATGAATAACATCATAAACATACCAAAATGCCACAGTACTGGTCCTGATCCTTGCTAAAGCCAAGCCAATCTGGCTATGGTCTGTGGCAGCATGGGAGATCACCTGGGAAACCTATGCATGCTGCCTTGAGTTCCATGACAGAAAATCAGGGATGATTTAAATGAGAGAGAGACAGACAGACAGACAGACAGACAGACAGACAGACTGAAGTTTATGTTCGATATTCAAACACCACTTAAAATGTATCCAGGTCTTAAAACTATGAAAGTGTGAAGAATGACAGTAGGTTGGCATGAATCCATGGGAAGCTAAATGTGTATTTCCTTCTAATGTACAGTGGTGTTGTTGTTGTTGTTTAAAAAAGGTATCAGCTGAGATAAGAGCACTGAGGAGGAATTTAACCCTTTCATCCCTTGCTGGACTCCTGACAAAAATCTCTCTTCTGAAACTAAAGTTTGCTTTGAGGGAGAAATCCCATATAGGTGCCATTGGAGCCAATCACTCTGAATCTCTGGATGGATTGCAAATGCCACCTAAATTTGTATTTCAACTTGAGTGTGAACAAATTAAAACTTAGTAGTACATTTTTAAATTTTCCTAACAGGGCTTTTTTTTTTTTACAGAACATATACATAAATAATAGAATACCTATTCTTATCATTTTTAAATGTATGTGTTTCCAATCTCCTTTTTTTAAAGGTTTAGAAAAAGGTTAACTGCAGCAGAGTATGTGGATCTGATTATTTTGTAAACTTGGAAAACATTAATATACAGAGAAATCCTTAGCCCTGAGGCAAGTCAAAGGAGTTTATAATATGAGTAACTCTGGCTTATATTCCCAATATATTGACATACTGGAACTAACATGGCCCAGAGAGATTTAGCCATATTCAAACTGTATAATTTAAACCACACACCAGGTCCATGAATTAATTGTGCAAATATACTGCTAGATAGAAGCATATGCTGTTCATTTGCATACATACGAAACTTGATTCTCCAGGTGTTCAACAGCATCATTGTCATAGCTGTGAGTGGGCCTTGCAGCAATAAAACAAGGGAGGTTCAGAACTAAGCAGAATCTGTTTAGCAGATAAACATTAAAACATCTCTTTTTCCAGTTTATAGCATTGCTAACCTAGGATGCCTGTCTTTGTTTCCTGGGAATCTGCCATGCAGCTGACTCACAAACAGCATTTGCATTGGAAAATAAAATTACTTTATGCTCAGCGGAGGATTTGACTATGATTCCCAGGTTACAAAATGTAGTTTCAGAAAATCTTGATGCATAGACAATTCAATGTGGCAACAGACAGTGGGAAAGAATCTCCTGTGAAGTTGAAAAAGTTGTTGTGATCACCACACTGTTCAGAGGCTAAAAATACATCCTCTGCTCAAAAGGGAACATTTGAGTGAATCAAGTGGCAAGTTAGTGAGTCATCTCATGAAATAAAACTAAAAGAACAAGTGCTCATTGATATGCTGTAGGAAAATGTATTCCAAAAGAGATAGAGTGTGGGCAAGTTTGAGATCAGTGTGGGAGATATCAGGGCCTCTAAATCGCCTCAGAAGCCACCAGCTGCCTCATCCCAAAGGCACTACCTGATTGTTGTGCTGTGCTTCTTCTTCTTTTGAGAACTGGTTTTTGCTTTTAAAGGTAGCATTTGTGAGCTGGAGAAAAATATTAATGGGAAACTCCCTATTGTCAGCAGAGTTTGAATTTGGAATGCTTAAAGAACATCAGCCTGTTTTCCTCAACAAGGAGAATGCATTCTGTCTTCCAACATGATATTCCCTGCCCCTTAACAGTTTTACATGTTTGTGCCAAGGGATGGGGAAATTGCCAAGGTGG
Organism: Darevskia mixta; assembly: GCA_034641385.1. Taxonomy (NCBI): domain Eukaryota; kingdom Metazoa; phylum Chordata; class Lepidosauria; order Squamata; family Lacertidae; genus Darevskia; species Darevskia mixta. The sequence continues at coordinate 4,249,930 of JAWWNH010000018.1, read as the reverse complement.
TGGTGGGCAAAAATGTTCACAAAAATTCCCCTTAACTCAATTTTTGCTCAACACAAACTACTATGGTCCGAGATATAAAAAGAATAGCAAATATAAATCTATATCCATACTTCCAGCAATTTATGGCGACATTCCACTGCCTGTTGTGATCCTTGAACATTCCATGTGTCATCCTATTATTTTTCTTCTGTTGGAGGCCGCCCAGAGTGGCTGGAGGCCGCCCAAAGTGGCTGGGGAGACCCGGCCAGATTGGCGGGCTACAAAAAAAAAATATTATTATTATTATTATTATTATTATTATTATTATTCTGCCATAAGCTACCCTTCCTCTCAAAAAGTATTACGTATTGAAAAGAGTGAAAAGCCAGATTGCCATCTGAGCCACCATGAATTAGATTGGGCCTAGGATCACCTATGTGTAGTTCTCATCCTCAGGGCCTTTGCTAGGCACAAACCTACCTGGGCACAAAACTTAACAGTCAGATGGGATTGCAACTGACTCAGAAAATAGCAGTCAATATCTGCTGTGTTCTGCACAGGATTCCACTATAGCTACACTGGCATGTGAAACAATAATATGCCGAAATCCATTGCTGCTGTGAATATTGTAGGATAAGGGTACAAGGAGTCAGATACAGTACCTGGGAAACAATTGACACATGTCTTTGATGTCCACAATAAAGCCAGGGCTTTGCCACTTTAAATGCTTTTGTGCTTTTCTTGAGCAGTGAGGCCTAGCAGTCATCAGACTCTGCTTGAACATCTACGTTGAGTTTTAGCTCCCTAAGCACTCATGGTAGTGTACTGTTTTCCCATGATGTATACAGTGGTACATCGGTTTTCGAGAGTCTTGGAAGCCAAATGTTTCGGTTTTCGGATGCTGAAAACCCAGAAGTTTAATGGCTTCTGCTGCGTGTTTTTCAATTTTTCCAATTGAACTTGCAGCCAGCCCTTTGCGCCTCAGTTTTCAAACGTTTCGGAAGTTGAACGGTCTTCCGGAACGGATTACGTTTGAGAACTGAGGTACCACTGTATATGTGAATGTATGGATGGGATTTCACCACCCAATCTGCACTCCACTGGGAGGGAAGCTATGGACTAGGTGGTAGTGACCCATGTTATTGGCTTTGCTCACCAGGTGTGTACACAACTTATTTATCCCACAAGGTTTATATACTGCTTGATTGTAATAAAACTTCAAAGCGGTTTACAATGGCATCCCTGCACACACAATGCAGAAGAGAAATGGCTCCCACATGCTCAGTAAGTGTGTGAAGGGGGCCTCTGTTGCCTAAACACCTGAATCTCAGCCAGCTTCTGGTACCCTGTGGCTACTTCCTACAGGACAAGCCTGCTAAGTCGGACCAATGGCCCATCTAGTCCAGCATCCTGTTCTCAACCGGGTGCCTGTGGGAAGCATGCAAGCAGGACATGAGCACAACAGCATTCAGCCCACCTGTGATGCCCAACAACTGGTATTGGGAGATAGTGGAGATAGAACATAGGAGTGCCTAGTACCTGTTAATAGCCTTGCCTTCCTTGATTTTGTCTAATCCTCTTTTAAGGCCATCAAAGTTGGTGGCCATCGCCTGCTCCTTGTGCTTGCTAGTGGTCAGGTCACTGAATCTCAATAATGTAAACATACATGTTGCATGGTTTGATGCTCAGAAATCTTAAAAAGTATGTTTTACTCTAAATTCAAAAAAGTCTAAATTGTGCTAGGTTGTTTTGTTTTTTAAGCACAAAATAATAGTCCTCTTTCTCTCTCTTTCTCGTTATTGATAGCAATCAATCTGACATGCTATGGCTTCAATGAGCTTTGTTAATGTGTTCTGCTTTAGTAAAACAAGCGATTTATCACTTTTTTCAGTGAATTGAAGCGCTAAGTTTCTGTGATGTACTACTGACAAGGTATTAAATTGACTTGTCCAAAGAAACTCTAGAGCATGAAAATCAAATCAGGTTAGGAAACAAGGAAATACTATTTCCCAAACTGTAATCATGCTTTTTTATTTTTTAAAGGAAATTCTAATGTGTTGGGGGGAAATGCGCTTTGTATGTGTGTGCATATTCTGGTTACTTATCCATTTCATATTTTATGAAGAGAAATGTCTTCATTCTCCTTCATGTGCATTATTCATCACAGTCATATACTTTTCATTTTATGGTTGAACTAATGATATCACCATAACATTTTGTTTCAATTTGAATTAAGATGTAGGTATGGGGGGGCGGAGGGGGGAGAAGTACTCCCTTGCCTTAAGGGGAAACATGCAGGCTACAAAGAGTAATCACTGTATTGTAAAATTATTTAACTGTAGTCATCATTGTATCCACCTGAACCCTTATATCTCAGCTCAAACACTCAGGTCATGTACAGGAGCATCATTGGTCATTACCAAAGCTGGAAAGGCTCATTTAAACAACAAGAAACCAAGGCTTTGGCCTACTTCTGTGGAACATTCTGCCAATAGAGATTCAAGCAGGGGCCTTCTGTTTTCAACTGCTGAAAACTTTTCTATTCCACCAAGCTTTTGTAGGCATACTAGTTAGTTGAATTCTGATCTTAACATTTTTATATGGTTTTTCATCATAAGACTATATGTATAATTTTTGTAAACTGCTCTGATTTTTTTTATGAATAGCAGTTATAAATAATTTTAGAGGGGGGGAAACAAAATAACCAAGCAGCAATGTACACACTTACTTGGGAGGAAATCCCATTGCAATCAATATGTATAGAATTACCCTGTCTCATCAACTGAGACAGTACCATTCTTGATCCATGCGCAAAAAGTGAGTATCTTTTCATTATCTGGCCAGGGCGGAGAGTCTGTCTTGAATTACTATTGATATGAATTAATATTTGAACCACCTTATCATGACCAAAATAGCAAGCTGAATCTTTGATGGCCTGTTTAGCAAGGCTTTCTTTTAGTACATGATATTTGGGCAGGAATTGATCATTTTGCATTATTTGTCTAAGTGTGTGTGCTTAAATTGTTCTAACTGCATGGCAAACTGAGACTTTCCCTCCCTGATTTAAGCCTTAGTCAAGAGTGCAATTGCAAAGAACACATAACTGGAAGGTGTTAGCCTATCAGCAAGCTGCTGGTGGTCAGATGCTATTCCAAAAGGAAAGTTCCAGAGTCTGGAGTGTACTAGCAAAAGATTTATTATAACAGTGTTTCTCAACCAGTGTGCCTCCAGATGTTTTGGGACTACAACTCCCATCATCCCTCGCTAGCAATACCAGTGGTCAGGGATGATGGGAATTGTAGTCCCAAAACATCTGGAGGCACACTGGTTGAGAAACACTGTATTATAACAAGTAGAAAGGACTTTCCTTTGGAAGGAAAAAAGTAGTCTAGTGTTGAATATTTACTAGTTCTTGGTTTCTATGAGCCCTCAGTGAAATATCATGTGTGTTCTGCTTATTTCAGGACTTATTGGGGAAATCTGTGCCTTTTTCTTACAATATGTTCCTTGAAATAATTAAGCATTTCCCCACCCTTTCACAGCTAATATTACGTGTTCTTTTGAAGCTGTTTTATGTCATACTAATAGATTTTGCAACTCTTTATGAATTATCTTAATTAAGTTTTATTGTGTTAATGTGAATTTGTTCTAATGAAAAAGAATGTGTCATTTTTGTAATTGTTTTGGCAGAGGTATGGGGAGGGAGAGAACAAGAGATGGATGGTTTATGTAATGCACTTTCCCCTTTATTAGCCATCTCTCTTGGCTTCACGCATCTCTGTGCTCTTCTTCTGCAGAGGTAAGTTCATGGTGAGTTCCGGCACCTCTTTTTCTAGAAAAATAGCACTGTCTATAAATGTCTAGATAAAAGCTTAAATTTCATGATTCTAATGAGAATCCTTGGATTGCGCACATACTCAAATCTTCTCCAGAGGGTTCTGTTTACAACAGGCATAGGCAAACTCCACCCTCCAGATGTTTTGGGACTACAACTCCCATGATCCCTAGCTAACAGGACCAGTGGTCATGGATGATGGGAATTGTAGTCTCAAAACATCTGGAGGTCCTATGCCAATGTAATTCAGAATTACATTGCAGACAACCACCCTTATCCAGCAACTTCGGCTCAGCTTGGCGACTCCCTTGCTCGCACTTAGACCTCCCAATTTACATCAAAGGGAGTAAAGGAAGCTCCACATATGTGGATCAGTTTACATGCAGGAATGTTCTCTACGTTAAAGAGAATGGAGATTCCACCACACATGTAGGAGATATGCTCGTGGAGACATGCTTCTCACAATTGCAGCATACATGTGTTTCAGGCAATATGATCAGAAAGACCAATTGTCCCAAATGGCCTTTCACCATTTATTCTGTTCGTTATAGCAACTAGGACCTTTCTGTTCCAACAGGAGTCTGACATCTCAACACCTTCAGCATTTCAAAACTCCCTACAACTATTCTAACAGAAAGACAATTGAGTAAGACCTACTTCAGAAACTATACACAATGCTCCTTAATAAATAGGAGAGCTGTTCTCGAGCACAGAATAATAGTCTTTGTCTTTCTTTCCTGTGCAACTGGGAGAGCAGCTGGCTTTTATCAACATAATTGCTCGGGAAAGCTACGAGAAAGGAAAGAAGTGCTGTCCACTTTGAAAGGAAGGGTATTTTGTTGCAGAGAACACATGCTAGATTACCCAACAGGCAGACTAGGCACATGTTTAGGGCAGTAGCAAAGTTTATTACTGATCCCCACCTAAACCAGGGGTCATCCTACTAACATGGGTTGAAATAATGCAAGGAAATCAGATCCTGTCATATGTTGCAATAAATCTATGTTTTGGTTTGGCATTTTATTTTAAAAAATATGTTATGGTTTAGTATTGCTTTTATTTTGGATTACATGGGGAGGTGCCAGAATCTTTTCAGTGCATGGGGCCTCTAAAGGTCATAATCCAGACCTTCAGAGGACAGACTGGCCAAGAGCAGTCGGAAGCTGCAACCACTTGCTGTTATATGCTTCACTGTTATCATTTCAGTTGTGAGACACACCTTCTCCATCTCCATCAACAGAGCTCCATGCCTTTTGACATGTGAAAGTCACTAATGTTGATTGACAGGTAGCATTTTACAGCAAGGGGTAATAGCAGAGCAGAACTGGAGAACCCAGGGATTGAAATACAGTGGTACCTCGGGTTAAGTACTTAATTCGTTCCGGAGGTCCGTTCTTAACCTGAAGCGTACTTAACCTGAAGCACCACTTTATCTAATGGGACCTCCTGCTGCCGCTGCGCTGCCAGAGCACGATTTCTGTTCTTAGCGGAGTTATTAACCTGAAGCGTACTTAACCTGAAGCGTACTTAACCCGAGGTACCACTGTATTAATGTTTAAAAACTCTCTCTTCACTCCCATCACGCCAAAATCATTGGCACTGGTGGTGAAATGGCTTTACAAAAATCTCAGAATTAATGCCAGAGTCCGAGTCACATAACTACTTTCTCCCACACATGGGAGAAACAACAACTACCAGACCTTTAGAAGACATCTGAAAGCAGCCCTGTTTAGGGAGGCTTTTAATGTTTTATAGATTATTGTATTTTAATGCTCTGTTGAAAGCCGCCCAGAGTGGCTGGGGAAACCCAGCCAGATGGGCGGGGTATAAATAATAAATTATTATTATTATTATTATTATTATTATTATTATTATTATTATTATTATTATTGTGACTTTTATTTTTAGCCCATCATTAATTTATATGAAATGGGCATACTGTGCAGAGCTCCAAAAGATAATTTGCCTAGGTTCTTACCTTCCATGAGAGGGTCTGGGGGAAGAGAAAGTAAAAGACTAACAGAGTAAGATCATGCAGAATCAAGTAGACTATTTGTAAATGCATCCAGCGCCAGTGAGTTTATTGCCTACTTTTATCCCCCCAAACGAGTCTTGTTTGCCAAAGCTTAAAACATTTACTCAAAGTTTAAGAAAGATAGAAGAACCAACTGTCCTCACTCAGTTTGAGGCTGCAGCTGATACAACAGCAAACTGTGCTTTATGCCCATTGGACTCCCAGGCAGATTCCACAGGCTTGGACTTGCAAATAAAAACTGCTGCCAGAGAGGTGCTCTACTGTATTCCTAGAGGGACTTTAGTGTGTATGTTGGGGTCTTATCCCCTCGCCGCTCCATCCTGGCAAGAAGCAGATCTGTAGTGGGAAGACTGTGGCCTGGGAGCAGTGCTCCCCACACTTCTCCGGGAATCTGTGTGTGAGCAGTTGTTAGGGAGAAGGGAAGAAGGGGAAAGTCAAAACAGACTGAGAGGCTGAAGAAAGGAGAGGGTGGGGAGAGAGCACGCCCTGTACAATCTTTCAATGCTGCAAAGTATGCTGGGGTTTTTTGCTCAGGTTCCACAGACCACAAACATGTGACCCCTGCCAGATTTTCAACCTTAACATCATTTTGCACCACATGCCATTTATGTAATACCAAGAACTATGGAACTTGGAAACTGCCGTGATAGTTAAACATCTCATACTGGAAACATCAACTCCACCATGTATTGAAACTTGGACAGGCAACATTCTGAACTTTGCACGCAAAGGACAAACAGCATTTAATATGTGTGATGCGAGGGCTTAATTGAATGGTGTCTGAGTGCTTTGAATCCTCATTTATTCATTGGTTCTTTCGTTCATTCACATTTCCTGGTATCTCTTGCGTTGAACTTCCCCTCTCCTTCCTCTCTCCTCCTTCTCTTTACCCTCCTCTATGTTCCCAGGGGTGGTGTCATAGGTGAGGAGTGGTTTATCCAGGGAGAATGGCCCGTGCTGCTAATTTTAAAAAATATTTTTAATTGCTAAATAAATGTTTCAATATGCCATACATAAAAATTTACCCAAACTAAGGCTGCAATCTTATGCACACTGACCTGGAAGTAAATCCAACTGAAAACACTGGGACATACTTCTGAGTGATTGTAGTCAGGATTGTGCTGTATATCTCACTGATTTCAATAGTGATTATTGCAAAATACATGTGCTTATCATTGTAGCCTAGATCAGAGAAAATACTTAAGTATTTCAGCATTATAACACTCAGAATTTTTTCAACCATTAACATTCAAAACGCAAAAAGGAATTATCTTTAATTTTGCATTGTAATTAGATGTGCCTTGACTGCATTGGCTGTGCCGCACAAATAGCCAATCTGTGATTATCACAACAGTTGTGATCTGGTTTCTAATTAATTATAATTAAGTTCTTTTTTAAGTACTGTAGTTGTGTCTTTTTCTGACCCAACGGGTTTAAAGTAGATCACACAGTCATATTTCTGGGGGACAAAACTATTGATTTGCTGTATTTAATAAAGCAGTGCCAGAACTATTGGGCAAGCGGACTGCCTAGCTGGAAAAAAGTGATATTTTTGCAACCCACCATTTAATTCCATGGGGTTTAAAATAGATTCGAGCTTATTGAATGCCCTTTTCTCTTTTGATTTTTTAAAGGAGAAAATAAAGTCTGTTTTCATTACACTGACCATATACTGCCCTCCAGTGGCTTCTTGTCAGAAATGAAACAATGAGCATATTTATTTAGTATCTCAATTTCTTCAAATGCATCAGATTCAGCCTTCCTTGAAAATACAACATAAAAAAATGCTGGGAAGTTCCCTCTTCCATGTTACAGTATGGAGATAAATGAAATTTACATAGAAGACAGGAAGACCTCCACTTAAGAAGGGATTGGGTGTGCATTTTATCCATAGTCCACCCAGGCAGACAATCTCTTCAACCATTTATCACATAATTTAACAATGCAAGGCTTTCAGCAGGACTCCTCCTTAACATGTTCTCTCCTGATTGCAGCTGAAGACAGAGCTACAGTGATCATCAATAACTTTGCTACTAATTAAACAAAGTTCTAGGTTGAGTAATATGTGATCTGCCCTAAGTGCTAGACCATGCTATCCAGTATCTCTGATTCCATATCACCATTATTTTTGGCTGGTTCAGTTCCTTGAAGCCTGATGCAACAAAGCCAAGTCCCAGTAACAACATCCAAAAAAAGCCAACAAAACTAAGACATCAAGAAAATGCCAGTAAGAGGAGAACAGTCAGGCAAAACTCTTTTTAAAACCTACCCACTTCAAATAATAGAGAGAGCCTGATGCACTCCACTCAGCAAGCTGTGGCCACCATAATAGAATTGGTCCTAGCCCAGGTTATTGCAAGACATGCTTACCAGGAGCCTGTGGTCTGGAGCAGGGCTTCAGATGAGAATCAGAGGAGGTGAGGAGGGACATCAGAAGAAGGTGGTCCCTAAGACACTCGGGCCTTAAGCCATTTAGAGCTTTAAAGGTTAACAGTGTCCTGATGTGATTGCTGACATCAGCAGAGGCAAGGCAAGGTTCCTCTGGACAGATCAGGAAGAGCTCAGGCTTAATACTACATCAGACGTTGCTTCAGCAGCAGTTACTCTGCTGCTGTGTCCAGTTCTGGGCACCACAGTTCAAGAAGGATACTGACAAGCTGGAACGTGTCCAGAAGAGGGCAACCAAAATGGTCAAAGGCCTGGAAACGATGCCTTATGAGGAACGGCTTAGGGAGCTGGGTATGTTTAGCCTGGAGAAGAGAAGGTTAAGGGGTGATATGATAGCCATGTTCAAATATATAAAAGGATGTCATATAGAGGAGGGAGAAAGGTTGTTTTCTGCTGCTCCAGAGAAGCGGACACAGAGCAATGGATTCAAACTACAAGAAAGAAGATTCCACCTAAACATTAGGAAGAACTTCCTGACAGTAAGAGCTGTTCGACAGTGGAATTTGCTGCCAAGGAGTGTGGTGGAGTCTCCTTCTTTGGAGGTCTTTAAGCAGAGGCTTGACAGCCACCTGTCAGGAATGCTTTGATGGTGTTTCCTGCTTGGCAGGGGGTTGGACTGGATGGCCCTTGTGGTCTCTTCCAACTCTATGATTCTATGATTCTACTCACGGACTAAGCTTCATATGGATACTTGTAGTTCTGTCTTCAACTTCACTGAAAGGTGCCTCTTGACTCCTTTCAGCAGATGGCTCCTCCAGCAGATGTTTACTCCAGTGGAAAAGGGGAACCCCTGGCTGCACTGAAGCTTCTGAGATGGAGTCGTCTGAGGAGGACAACACAACATCCTTGGGCTGGAGGGTCCTGGCTCCATGGGCTCTTCTTGTGGAAGCAGTTTTATTACCTAGCTTAGGTGTTTCTGGAACAGGCTACTAGAGCAATTACCTGCTTCCAGTCTGAGTCCCTTGCCTCATCCCTCATTGAGTCTGACCCTGAATATTCCAAGAAATTCAGGGTGAAGTGCAGAATGTTCTTTCTTTTTATCCTCACAATAAAGCCATAATATGTTCTGGCTGAGGGACTGTTGACTATCCCAAGTATGAATGTTACAGCAGAACAAGGATTTCCCCTGGTCTCTCTGCAACACTCCATTTCATGTATTTCACTGCCTGTTCCACAAATCATTTTTTATCAGAGACAGTACAAAGCAAGCAACCCGAATCCCACAAGGAATAGCAAAGCAATGGATTCTTCTGCAGAAACTAACCCTGTCAGATTGTCTTGATGATTGGTTAAGGACCATTTGCACACCCTCCAATTCTTCTTTACTGCTAGTCAGTTCTGAAATGATAGAAAGATTTTTTTTAAAAAAAAGAACCCAGAGCTTATATGTTTTTCCATTGAATGTGAAATACCCTGGAGTTCATTCTTCTCACACTTATTCCGCTTAGCCTTTTAAAACCATTTATTTTACTTACAGCAGCCTCTGAATTGGGCTTTTTGTCTGAGGCTGATAAAAGACTGAAAGCATTCTTATAAACTGAGCATCTAAAATCTGTCAGCTTGCTCCCTAATGATATATATTCCTTATAAAAAGGGGTGAAAGAGGCTGTCCTACTTTTCAAATGGCTATTATAAATAAAAAGGCAAGGTGTTGTAAGTTCTGAGGGCTGAGAGAATGGTTCTTCTTCAGGTGGACAGAAGAAATTAAATGAATAGACTAGTCAATCTAGGTCAAAATGAAGCAAAACTTGCCATCTGGCTGGAAGAAAAATGCTCCATACACCAAAATACTCTGGAAGATGTGTACACATAAAACAAGAGTATATCAAGGTCATACTCTAGGGCACTTTTTATGACCACCATCTTGTTTTGTCATTTATTTGTTTGATTCTTAGTGGGTTGGACCCAAGGTTCCCATGAGTGGAATTCTGCTTGTAGGACACTCCCGTTGGAGTGAGTGATGGCAATTATTGTCAATTCCTTCTTTCCCCTTCAGCCCCCTCCAGAAGGAGAGTTTCAGAATGAAAGTGGTGTGGGGAGCTGCAGGGAGGAGAGGAAATGGCCAAAAAAAGATCTTCCTCCTGTAATGTTCAAATGCACCCACCCCTCAAAGCTTGGAGTATAACCTTGGTGAGGAGTCTCCGTCTTCCATGCCAGGTCCTTCCAGGCCAGAAAAAAAGGCTATGCTGGACTGTTCAGGTTTGGAAGACTCTGTTCCAGGACAGCCCTATCACCCCTGTACTGGAGGTGTCTATGGTTTCAGAACCAAGCAATAACCCCTTCAAGGGAACAGACAGCTTCTCAGAATCTTCATAAGGCTTTTGCAACTTGCTGGAGCAACTGCTCACTCTAGGCAGCTCCATCTAGAAATTTGGCCTGGCCTCAGTGTGACTCTGCCTTGTGACCCTGTTACACTGGCAAGAAGTACCACTGCCATAGTTTCTTTCCCTGGGAGTTGGGAGTCAGGGGAGCACAAGACACCCCTTTCCTCTAGCTGGAGGATCTTGGACCCTTTCACAGGTGAAAGAAGCTCTTCGCTGATCCAAACCGTGGACCCTGAGAAGCTACTGTTAGTGATCACTAAAAGCTACAAGGCTTTGCCATTGCAATTAGCTCGCTCTAATGGTTGCACAGCTAACCTAAACGGCCTCAGTCCTGTATACCTGAAGGAGCGACTCCACCCCCACCGTTCAGCCCGGACACTGAGATCAAGCGCCGAGGGCCTTCTGGCGGTTCCCTCACTGCGAGAAGCAAAGCTACAGGGAACCAGGCAGAAGGCCTTCTCGGTAGTGGCGCCCGCCCTGTGGAACGCCCTCCCAGCAGAGGTTAAAGGGATCAACAGCTATCCTACATACAGAAAATACCTGAAGGCAGCCCTGTTTAGGGAAGTTTTTAACTTGTGATTTTGATGTATTCTAATATTTGTTGGAAGCCGCCCAGAGTGGCTGGGGAGACCCGGCCAGATGGGCGGGGTACAAATAAAAAATTATTATTATTATTATTATTAACCGCATAGTTTTCCATATCTCCTGTAATAATTAAGACAGAAGAATTAATTTAAAGTGATACCAAACAGCATTTAAAAAGTGGTAGCTAATAGTTGGGATTTGCATGTAATTCAAAATGTGATTTAACCAAAATAAAATTATGGTGTTATTGTTATGGTGAAACAAGGAACACTATAATAATTTAAGCACCACTAATCATTAGTCCTCTCCTAGATCTGTAGGGATTTGTACCAGATTTACATAAATAAAACTTGTAGACTGCCAAACAGAGCACCTAGACATGAGGATGGACTCAATAAGTTTTTGACTGACATTTTCTGCCTAGTAACTTTAACATATATCATACTTATTCAGATTATTATCTTCATTGAATGCTGTATTCTTAAACATTTTGTGATCCAACATCATGCAGGATGTGAAAAAAATGGAAGTTTAACCCAGGTGAAGATGACACTGGATATTTTATTTGCAATATTATTCTGCTGATTCAGTATACAACTGAAGTCTAAACTTGCATGAATATTTACTTGAATTTGTGAAGCTTGTAGCAAGCAGAGCTCATGTGGTTTGGAATAAGATACGCACTGAGCTTTTAAAACCACAAACAAGCACACTGATGTAGATGGAGCTGTTTCAGTAGGGGAGAGAGCTGTCAAAATGCCTTCATCAATATGCATGAAGACTTTGACTTAACAGTGGTAACATTTTAAAGTCAGTTCTAACTTACGCATTCGGATACAGTTCATTGAGGTCCTAGCAAGCTGGAAACTTTTATAAATTCAAAACAGTATCAGTACATGTACCAATCATAACACCAGAAAGCATACACCCAATGTTCTCCCCATTATAAACTGGTTGTTCCTGTAGCATGCACTCCCTGTTAGTCACTAGAACATCACTGAGTCATCATTTGCTCTAAACAATTCCCTTCATAGAGCTGTGTGAAATAAGTGTCAGAAGGTGTGAACCAATTTGACAGTGTTAAATTAACTATGCATGTTCTAGGAGTCCGTTTATTTGTCATGAGAGGAGGCTTGCTGCTGAAATCTGGGTTACGTGATTGCAGTGATTGTGAAACCTAGTCCGACATTTTGGTAGCCTTGCAGAAACCTCCTAGTTTTTAATGAAGCAGTCACACATTTTTCCGCTGGGAAATGAAAGCCTAAAGACCAAGCACTCTTTCCCTGAATTTTGGATGGCCTAATATCATTTGCCTCTTACTCCCAGCAATGGTAGAAAATGGAAATTACACACTATCACAGCTATGCTAATCAGATGAAATACACAGTCCCGTTTAGAACAGCCCCATATTTCCCTCTTGATGAGTGTGGTCAGACTGGTAGCATTTGGATATATGTACGGATGACACCATGTCACCACTGAACTGCAGGTTTCCGCATCTACCTAGCCCAATGGTAGCCAGCTTGGTGTCCTTCATATGTTATGGGCTACAGCTCCTATCAGTCCCAGCCAGCATATTCAATGGTTACATATGATGGAAGTTGTAGTCCACAACATTGGGTGGCACTACATTAGCTACACTTGCCTAGGCAATGATGTGCCCTCAGGCACTGCACTGACTCTGCCCAACTAGGTTGGCCATTGGACACCCTTGGAGAGAAAGGTGTATAAGAGGGCTTAATGCCCTAGCTAAGCCTTGCCTGAGCAACTTAGCCTTCCTGAGCTTTGGTGTTTGTTCATTGTTATTTTGTCCTGTTCTCTGGCTTGCTCTTCAGTTCTGATTCCTTGTTTGCTCTGAAGATCTGACAGCTGCTGCTTCTTCTGTTCTGGCTTCAGGTTCCCCTTCAGATCTGACTTCATCCCTTGAGTCAGATTCCCTGGAGATGCTCCTGGTTCCCAGTTTCTGGCATACCTCAGGCCACTGACTACAGCTTAGCTCTCATACTGCCCTGACACTGGGCCCAGATGACAATAGAATGCATGTAACTTCCAGGTCCCCATTCACCTTGGGAATTGACATTCATGACAGCATGACTAGCTCATATTCAGCATTGTCACAACTTCACAAAATACAGTGGATGTTCTTTCTCTCATATAGCTCAGCTCCAGAGTGTTGAAACCTGGCATTGCTATCATCCCTTTAAATAGACAGCTAGAAACTCAGATGCATTGTAGTAAAGGCCTCATCTGTTATTGGCTGAAGGTTTTCCAAGGTCGCTAGCACAGTTGGCAAGACCTGTTATTGACTCAGGACTCTTTGGGAATCATGATATGTAAGTTGCAATTCCCGTCCCTATTTGTACATTATACAAGTCCAATCATTTTGCAATTATCCTTGAGTTTACACGTCATTAAATGCATTCAATTTTATTTTATTCTTACTAGTTCTGTCCTGTGCTCTGATATACCATGCAAGAGTTTGGCACTCTTATGATGTTTCCTTTAAAGGCCTCTGTTAATATTATTTAGCATATCAAACAGTGTGGGATGTAGAATAGCCTATGGAGCTTTTGAAAAATATGCCATGTTCTGCTATAATCCTGCATGTCTGTAACAGTGAGATCTATAAACAATATATTGGATTTTAAGCAAATACAGTAAGCTTGGTAAGATAGATATCATCTTGTCATATATATATATAACTACTTATGCTAAGGCTAAAGCATTAATAAAAGCTGTACCTCTATTTTGAAACTTTGTAAGTGTGCATTTTGCAATATTCTGCTCATCAGAGAAACTATATAAACTCCATTAACTGCAAAAGGCATAAACTACATTGTTTCTGACACTAGATGGCAGGAAATTATTCTGTTCCTAAAATGGCTTTACGTTTCATGTGTGCTGCTGTAATGAGAGAGCTCAGGACTTTCAAAAGCTACGAGTGTGTTTTTGCAATACAACTTTGCTTTAATCTATATTATGATGAATGATATCATATGCTTCCCTTTTAGTATGTTCTCAAAATTCATGCACAGAATTTAGATATTAGTGAAGAATGGACACAATTTTCAAGGGTGGCTAAACATGTACGCCTCGAGATTTTTGGATTCTAACTCCCATCAGCCCCAGCCATCATGGCCAAAGCTCAGGGATGTTGGAAGTGAGGGGCAGATGGGGCTTGTCCACCTGGGAAGGTAGCCTCTCTAGAAGAAGGAAAACCCTGCTCCTAAACCTCTGCTGTCTTGCAGGATATCTTCAGGAGAAGAAAAAGCTAAGGAGTAAACCTTACACAAATCCGGTGTGGACTCCCTAAGGCCACGTCGTATGCCTTCTTTTCCACGTCGTATGCCTTCTTTTGGCAACTCCTGCAGCCAAGCTGATGCCAAACATATTGGTCTGCTTTCCTTTGGACCACATCAGTGAGGCCAAGATGGGGTTCTTGTCTAGACAACCCAGGACCTCCATACACACTGCCCAGGCTTGTGCCCTGGGGAGGTTACTTTGGTGCTGTTAAGACGAAGATTTGACTTCACCCGCAGGGGCACTCCATTGTCTCTCAGGACAGATGGATGCCAACAACAATGTTTTCTGAAATCTCAGGCTTCTGAACATGTCAACTCTCTCTTCCTCCTACTCCTTAAGACAGCCTTTCTCAACCTTGGGTCCCCAGATGTTGTTGGACTACAACTCCCATCATCCCTGACCACTTGTCTTGCTACCTAGGGTTGATGGGAGTTGTAGGCCAAAAACATCTGGGGACCCAAGGTTGAGAACCACTGCCTTAAGATGTCCCTTTTTCTTTTTCACAGTTGCAGCATATATATGTGATACAATAGTTCAACATGCACACTCACTTGGTCTTTGTTGCCTCTGAGTCTGTCTAGATGTGATGATAGCAGACCCACTACAGGAGGTGGGTGACCATGAGAAGAAAGGGGTAATTGTGGGATGTTTGAACTCTTCACATACCCAATGCTCCACTCTTCCTCCTGTCATTTTTCTCTGTCTCTCCTGGTCATCTGTTTTTTCTCTAAGCCTAGGAATTGCACTTGACCAAAATCGACTGGGGAGGAGGCAGTGTCAAGGAGTAAAGTTTAGGAAAGGAAAGGAAAGGATTCAGAACTTGTCTTCTACCTGCCTCTTCTTTTCATGAAATTACTCACCATACCCTGCGCTATACCTGTTCAGAACCATCATGCCACCATTGCAGCTCATATTAGACCCAGAGAAGCCAGCTCCAATTCTGAATACTTTGAGTATCTCCAGAAGCTTGGAAGGACATACTTTTTAACTGACAAAGTAATTTATGAGAACACATGTAGCTTGGTGTTTCCTAATTTAAGCTTATGTGTAAATATGAAATGTGGAACATTTTCTTTGTACACAGACTTCAGATGTTATTCTCAGTATGCAAGTTAAGACATACTGTATGATATTAATCAAGCAGGCATCATCAGTAACTTTGGCTACTCTTGCAGGTGACAGATGGATTAACAACATCTGAGGACTGTTTCTTTTTTGCCTATCTTTAATATAATTTTGTTTACCCAATATGCCTAATGCTATATTATTATAGGCACCATGTGTGTATGTTTACACAGTATTTATCTTCCTACTTGGGGTTTTAAACCAGGAATATAATGATAGGCTAGTATTAAACCCTTGCAGCTGTGAATAGTTTGAGTTGCGTACTATTAGTCATCTGCATTATGTTGTGGAAGTGAACCTAGAGACAGCGGTGGAGCAAGCCGATCAGGTACCTGGGGCAGTGTGCGTGCCCTGCTCCCAGGGGTGGGGCCAGCTGCCTGTGGGGCGGGGCAAACTGGGGCAGGACGCTCCGAGGAGTCTACCTGCCTCCTCCCACTCAGCCGCCCTACAACTGAGGGTGAGGCGGTGGGCAGACCGTTTGGGGCAGCAAGGAGCCTGCGGGCGCTCAAGCCACCGCGTCACTCCCAGATGAGATGTGTGGCTCGGGCGCACTGCAGGCCCCGCGGTGAGTGCCACCCGGCATTTTGTCACCCCCTCAGTGGTGACACACGGGGCAGACCGCCCCCACCGCCCCCTTCCTCCGCCGCTGCCTAGAGATGCCTTTGTATCTAAATTATTCCATATCAGTATGAACAAATAAAACTCAACTTCTGCTGCCTCTGATAGTTTTCAGTTGTTTATGAAAACATTTATGCTAGTTACATTGAACCATTTATTTGTAGTGGTGCCATTCTATAGACACTTGTACAATTACTTTGAAATAGGCTGAGAACCACATGTTAACGGTTACTAACTCCAGTCTGCTCCCACCACTGGTAATTGAAGCCAGTGGTATCCTGCATCTTATGGAGAAATATTCCTGTTTGATGTACTTTCTGTCAAAATGGCTTCCATCTGATTCGAAAACAGAAGCTGTGGTAAAGCTGAAGTGTGTACGCTTGAGACAGCGATCACACATGCGCATTTGACAGTTTCAGTAAATTAGAGTTTGGCATGGGGAAACGAATCAGGTAATGTGCATCCTCACAGCCTTCTATGTCAGGGGACTTAAGAAGGCTGTGAGGATGAACATTACCTGATACATCCTCCAGGGCTTTTCCCAAGCAATCAGAGAATGTGTTTGCATGAAGCCAACTTCTCCTTCACCCTCTTCATGCCTCTTCTGGTTCTGGGAGACAAGGAGGGGGGAGCTTGTCGCAGCATGAAAGGGAGACACTCATGACTCCTCACCAGCCTGATTCCTCTCTGCCTCTTGGCCTTCCTCCTCCCACTCACCTGCTTCAGTGTCTGAATCGGGACTTCTCTCTGTCACAGACTCTCCCAGCTCACTTAGCCCTGTTACCTCTTCATCTTCTGACACCTTCTCTTCCCAGTCTTCTCCCTCTGACCACTCAACATTGTCCCACCACCATTCCCAAAGCTCTGAGCCTTCTTCCCTAGGTGGTTCCTCAGCTGGCTCTTCCCACCATTCCTCTGAGTCCAAGGACATCACCCAAGTCTGCCCCTGCTTAATGTAGGTTGTAAACTGCTTTGAGTTTTTTTCTTAAAAGTATTAAGTGGTATAGAAATTAAAGGAACAGCAACAACTAGCTTAGCCCGGGTGGCGGGCAAGCAGGAAACAAAAACATGAAGGAAAGTGAGCTCATCCACTAACCCTCCGCAGAGGAAATCCTATAAGGCTTAAATGGTTGCTGAACTGCACCCTTTGGCCACATGCACGTTTCCTACAGCTACCCCCAAACTATTTATTGATCTGCTCTGGAATGATTTCATAGCATGTGAAAATTTGCTACTGAATTAGCATGGTGTAGCAATTGGATTTTGGGAGGCTCCTGGAGGCAGGGAGTGACAGGGTGGGATGCGGGAATCTGCAGTAACAGCTGAGGCCATTAAATAGATCTATGTCTCCGGAATTGCTGAAGCTGGTCCACATCTGCTTGGTTTTTCGCCAAAGGAGCAGCTCACTTGGGTAGTATATATAGAAAGAGTGAGTGGGAGAGGGTGGGGGTGGGTAAGCACTTCTGAGTAGGCTTTTGCAACCCTTGAAGTACTAGAACGGGGAATGAACTCTTTGCATCACACAAGAATAAAGGCAAGTATGTGGCTTGATCTCTGCTGGCTGCAACACACAAGCCAGACACAAGTCATTCATCTGACTTCAGGAACACTTTTAGCAGACTCTTTGAGAACCAGCCTCAGAATTAGAACAGCATTTGGTGGCTTACCGGTGCCTTTGCCATGTGGATTATGTTGTTTGCAAACTGTGAAATGCCAAGGTGCCAAATCCTTTTGTTGCTGGAAAACACCCCCTTTTGTTGACCAGATGCCGCCAGCTATTTATTATTGTTGTTTCTCTGCAAGGGCTTTGCAAAGCACGAGCATGTGCTATATGGGATTAACCCTGCCGGCACACAGGCACCCACCACATGAGGCACTGCCAATTAAACTGTCAAATGTCAGGAGAAAGCAATAGGTCAGACTGATGGCAAAGCTTTCGTTTTCCTGTGATCGGCGTGAATCTCTGTTTTTAACTAGTCTTTGAGTAACAAAGAAATAAATTAAAAAAACACCTTGGGATACATTTGTAAAGATCCATATCCGTGCATTTGTTTCTCAGGGGTAAATAGGCAACCATCTCCTGTGATCTAAGATGCAGGGTGGTGGCATGTTGTACTATGCAGCACATTTAAAACACAGAATGATAGGCTCATACACTTGCCTTATTATTATTACCCTGGTGTCAACCTGGGGCCAAGAATGATTTAGGCTGCAATCCTAAACACACTTTCCTGGAAGTAAGTACCATTGAACTCAATGGAGATTGCTTCTCAGTAAGCCATAAATAGGATCACACCGTTAATAATTTGGTATAGCTCTGTGCTATACCATTCCCTAAGTTAGACATATAAAAATACTTTATAATCTTCCTTCATGTTTCTGTGTTAGAGCAGGGGATGGAAAGAGCTCTTGCTAGTCACAAATGGTACACAAATAAATGTGCTTTTGGCTTAGATCCAGAAATATGTGGGAAACCTTTTACACATGTAGCCAGGTTTTTTTCACTCTCTGCTGCATCATCAGAAGCCAAGGTTTTTAAAAGTTGCTTGAAAAATGGGTAGGAGAATTTGGGGGAGACAGAATGCTGTTTTGTGGTATACATTTGTGCTTTTATCTTGTTGTGATCCAGTTTTAAGGCAATTTTACTGAATGTTGTTTCCATTTTTACTATTCTATTTTTATTATAAACTGCTTAGAGAGTTTTTTATTTTAAGTGGTATTAATTTTAAAATACATAAAGATATATTGTGTGTGTTTGAAGCTCTCTGCAGAAAATCAGTGTCTTCTACAAAGTTGCAGGCTTTTCTTTTGCGGAACTAAAATCAATTCAAATTAGAAAATGCTGAAGATGCATTTACATATTCAAATACAACCAGGGGACAAAATTTTAAACCCCACAAAATAGTTTTATAGTTTCAACTCACAAAGAGGAAGCAGCAACAGCATAGGGAATAGACGGAGCTGTGATCAAAGAAAACACTGGTCGAAATCACACATGTGCCATGAATTCCCTAGATGGCCTGAGGCATGTGACTGTTTTTCAGCATCTCAAAAAAGAATAGCTGTACTGACCAATTGTTGACTTGTGAGCTAGAGTCAGGAACTGGCCTTCTTGGGGAGCTGACAGCATCCACCAGTGATGTTTGCCCTGGGCACCACTTAATATCCTACCTTATCAGCATTATGAGCATGGGCATAGCTCAATAAAGCAATAAAATATATAGCAAACTGAGGTTCTGCCCCCCCCCCCAACAAAAATCCTGGCTATGCCCATGGTTATGAGTTCGCCAGGCACATTTCCCACAATGCATTGCTTTGTGGCATTGTGGGAAATTAAAATAATGAGTCTAGCGCTAGGCTATGAGAGATTTATGTCCTTCTCGGGGTGTTAATGCTGTGAGCCCCTCCAATGTGGGCTCAGGTTGTATATATGTGCAAATAAACCATATACTGTATCCTCATTTGTGCTCTTTGGCCTCCGCTTAAAAAATTGCGCGCCTCCTCGATTGGTCTCCGTCGGGCCCCCCTCCCCTGCGGAGTTGGCTCAACCAGCTCTCCGTCCTCCTTCTAAAGCGGAGCCGCAACTCCGTGTTAACATATAAGAGCGATTCAGACGTGGATGAATAGTGATCCCACCCCCACCCCTCCCCCTGAAAGCAGCGGGGCTCGCTGCGCGCCCAGGTTGAGGCGCGTCGTTCGGGTGGCCGCCTGGAGAAGCGCGCTCAACTTTCTTCCCTGTGAACTTGCCTGTTGCTCCAGCCGCAAAGCAGCCAGCCGCCCCCCCCCCCGTTCCCGCGCCCCTCCCAGAAAAGAAAAGCGCGCCGGGGGTGGAGGCTGATCCACGCTGCTGCCCCTCCCTCCTGCCTCCTGGCTCTGGCGGGCCGGCTCCTTTGTACGCCCGGCAGAGGCGGAGGGGCGCGCAGGGCAGCTCCATCCTGGCTCCCATCGTGACGCGACCATGAAACTTCAGGCGACGGCGCCCGCGCCTTTTCTCCCGCTCCGGCCGCTCCTGCTCCTGCTGCTGCTCCTGCAGGCTGTGGCAGGACGAAGCTCCCTTTACGGCAACCGCTACTCCGGGTAAGTGTGCTGCGCGCAGCCCTCTCCAACCTAGTGCCTCTCCAGAGGCTGCTGCGCTCCAGCTCCCCTCATCCCTGACCATTGGGCGTGCTGGCTGGGGCTCATAGGAGCAACGTCTAGAGGCGCACCAGGGTGCGGAAGTAGTGCCTCTCTTGCTCTCATCTTGCACTTTGCACCGGCTGATGGCAGCCACTGTTGGGGAATTGTGAATCGTTATAATTGTGCTCTGTGCCGCAACCCCAGAGTCGTCCGCGACTGGACCTAACGGTCAGGGGTACCTTTACCTTTACCTATAATTGTGCTCTTGGATTTAGCGTCGGAGGACCTTGATTGTTCATATCTCACTTATTTAATTACTTCAATCAGGGGTGAGGGAACCGTGGCTTTCGAGATGTTGTTGGACTTTCAGGATGGCCAGTGCAATCCTAGGTACCGGTATGTCTAAAAGTCTCATCCTCCTTGGCTGCTGGCCCCGCTGGCTGGGGACTGAACTGAGTTCTGCAATGTAAGGAGGATCCAAAGGTTCCTTGCAGAAAGCCCTTGAGTCTTCAGGAGTATACACCTGAAATAGGCATTATGCTTTGCTGATAAGGCTTGGTTTCCAGACCCTTCTAGCATCATAGTCACCCTCCTCTGCAGACCTTCCAGCTTGTCAATATCCTTCTTGAACTGTGGTGCCCAGAACTGGACACAGGACTCCAAGTGGCGTCTGACCAAGGCAGAATAGAGCAAGATTATGACTTCCCTTGATCTGGACGTTAGACTCCAGTTGATGCAGCCTAAATTGCATCAGCTTTTTTTGCTGCTGCATTATACTGTTGACTCTTGTTAAGCTTATGGTCTGCTAAGACTCCTAGATCCTTTTTACATTAGATAATGTTGTGCAGGGCTTTTTCCCCCCCAGCTGGAACTTGCCGGAACTCAGTTCTGGCACCTATCAGGTGGGTGCCATTGCCGTGCCATTATAAGAGAACAAGGGAGATATCCATGGTTAATTCTGGCACTTCTTTTTCTAGAAAAATAGCACTGCATACAATAATTTGAATTTACAAATTGCAATGCATGGTGGCAAACCACAGCTCTCGGAATTGGCAGTGCAAGCTGACCTATGTCAGACAAGTAAGTCCTGTTGACCTAAACAGAACTTACTCCCAATTAAGTGTGTACAGTATATAAGACTGAAGCCTAAGACTTGAAACCTTAGACACACAGAAAAGTAGCCAGAACAGAAATCAATATTCCTTTTGAAGTGAATTATTTTTCGTCTTTTAGTTCAATCCCCACAATTCACACAAACTTGTGCACAGGGTTGCAGCCTTAACATTTACTCAGATGGAAGACCCATTGATATTAATGATGGACAACCTATGCTAATGGAGGTGGCCACTGATTTAACCAAAATGGTTTGATCCAGATTGTTGTTATAACATCTGTAAGCCCCTCCATGGCATTGTTCTCTGTGTGGCTCACAAGCATAACAGGACAGACTACAATTAAATTTTGTTCTCTTTTGTTACAAGCCGTCTTGAAACCTTGGTGAGAATGCAGGGTATACATTCTGAAAACAAACAAATAAAACATTTTAAGGCCCATAAGCAAGTTACCAAATAGGTATGAAATGACACGAGAACTAGGCTGGCATGATACTGGCAAGAGGAAGATGCAGGTGAAAATACAGTATGTTCCACCCCCTACCCACCTGCCCAAGATGGAATGGCAGATAATTCTTAGAGCAGGACGGAGCAAAACTTCAAATCCACTGACAGGCCAGAGCAACAGAGTTCTCTCCATTCCAGTTGTGGAGATTGTCGTTTCACTAATCTAGTCAAATAATTCCTTGAAGCCCAGAACAGCTGCTGTGCAAATCCAACTTCCGCTTTCGAATTTTTCTGATGCCTTTTATCGGCACTAGCTCCATCTTAGCAGGGATGGGGACCCTGTGGCCTTTTAGGTATTGTTGGATTCCGCTATCACTAATGATTAGGGATGGAAGGAGTTTTAGTCCAACCACATCTGGCAAGCCAAAGGTTCCCTATCTGTGCTATAGTGGAAGCTCCTACCTACAACTGGCTTTAGTACAAATGCAAAATCCTTTCCTCAGTAGCTGTAGTCTTAGCACTTCCATAGCTGGGAACTAGGGCAGATACCATGGCTCATGTATATTATGTAGAAGAAAGACCAGGAGATGGGAAAAAGATTTCGCCGGAGGCCCTAGAAAGCTGCTACCAGTCAGCGTAGATAATACAGAGATAATCAGACACATTATAGAACACCTTCCCATGTCCCCAGCCAAAGCACAGCCAACTGAGCTATAAATATGCTTCCTTAAGTGGTTCAGTGTTATATTTTTGTGTTTAAGTGCCTTTAAAAAAATACACAGTTGGCATTAACAATTATGCATCCTGTATCACATAGTTTGCAACCTGCTTTTTGCAAAATAGACAAGATAGAAAAATAATTTTCACAAGTGACCCTGGAATACATGGGAAATGTCTCGTATTGAAAAGATGCTTTAAACAAAGTTGAACATTGACTTTCATTATTGCAGCAGGCTCTTCTGTTAAACGCCTCTTCTGTTGTGGTTTTACTGATGTGAGCTGCCCTGAGCCCGGTTTCAGCTGGGAAGGGCGGGGTATAAATAAAATTTATTATTATTATTATTATTATTATTATTAAGAATCTACCTACCATATTTTTCCATCTATAAGATGCCTCCATGTATATGATGCCCCCTGTTTTTGGGGACTCAGGTTTAAGAAAATGGGGGGGGGAGATGTATCCGTGTATAAGATGCCCCCCTAATTTTTGACATTATTTTTAGGGGGGAAACCTAGTCTTATACACGGAAAAATACGGTACTCCTTCCCCACTTTAATTCTGTTTAGTGTGGACAACCAAATAGTGCATGTGGTGTACAACATTCTCAAAATAACTGGCTGTGGCTTCAGAAATTGCTTACCTTATAGAGCAATGCTAGTAAAACAATACCTTTTTCAGTGCACAATCTGTGTGGGATTCATTCAAAGTGGTGCTTTTTTAGGTGGTTCAAGATAAGCAGAAGGAAGTCAGAATGGCCTTGCCCTTTTCATTTTTATTAAAGTACTAAGACTAGGCATGCGAATTCCACAGTTAAAACACAACCATTCAGTGAAGTTTAAAAAACATTCCATATGCTTTAGGAAAAGAAAGTACATGGAACGGGTAATACGATATAAAGGATTTCACCCCTAGGTCACTAGCAGTGACAGAGCACTTAACACATGACAGCTGCTTTCTGGTCTGAGTCCAATGCCTACTTGCAGGTATCTTCCTGGTGAAAAACAACCCCCCACAATTTTGACCCTTCCTGATGATGTCAAGAGAGGCCAAAAACTTAATGAATTCTGCAAGAAGATTGCTTAGGCTTGTTATTAGTACCGGTAGCACAAGAACAAAGTTCACTGGAAGAACGATAGGCAAGCTAGAACTTCAGCTATTGAGGGGATTAAAAAAAATTGTAGAGAGCAGTTGTTGCCAGTACAATGAAATTAGTACTCTTTGTGAACAATAAAAGCATGTCCACATTATTTAAGTTGCCTTTAGGCTTCGATGAAGCCTTCAGGTTTAAAGTTTCCCACCACATCAAATCCCTTTTGTAACTACCATAGTTATTTCCCTGTGTGTGTGTGTGTGTGTGTGTGTGTTTTTCTCAGTCATACTGTAAAAGTGCTTCAGAGCTCTTGAACAATGAATCCATGTTGCTGTTACTCTTCTGTTGTGGTAAATGCAAACCTCTGTCTGTCCTCAGAGAAGTATAAAATTTTGGAGTTGGAAGGGGCCTTGGAGGTAATTTAATCCCACCCCACCCCCGCTCAGTGCAGGATTATTGCCACTGCAGCATCCCTGACAGATGGCCATGCAATTTCTTGCTTCATCTGTGCTATACATTTAAAGCAGTATCCTGCTACCTTAAACAGGCATGGCTTCCCACAAGTAATTCTGGGAACTGCAGGGTGCTGAGAGTTGTTAGGAGACCCTTATTCCCCTCAGAGAGCTGCAATTCCCAGAGTTCCCTGGGAAGAGGGATTTATTGTTAAACTACACTGGAAATTGCTGAGGCGGAACCACAAAAACTATTTAACAATAAAAATGAATACACAATCTTAACCTAACTTCAATGGGATTGCACTGGAGTAAATTGGTTATGTAACTTATAAATTACAATGTGCAATTTATTATATTAAGCAAAGTAAAATCCGATGATTGACAGGAACTTCTTTTTATAAAGTTTGTGAATACTGTAATGCAGAATAAAAATAAATTCTTGCCAAACATCCATACTATTTAGGAATTATTCATAAAAGTGTTCTCAAGCAGGCACTAAAGAGATATCCATTTATCCTTTAATTTTGAGTGATAGTTTTTATTTTAAACATTAAAGGTTTTTGATACTAGTTAAAACTGGGCAGGCATTATGCCCTTGTAAAAGCTTTGTTATTATACAGTGGTTCTTGGAAGAGTCACCATTTTCCAGAAGAATATTTGTTTGGCAGTAAATTCTTGATCAATCAAAGTAAGTGTGTAGGATCTCAACAAGAGTCATATGATTGCCTTACAACACATTCCTTATACAGTTAACTCAGAAAAGTTCCACTAACTTCAGTGAGACTTACTCTTAAGTAAGTGTACATAGGATTTCAGCCTTGGACTGTGTACAGAACTTGTGGGGGGATTTCCATTCTGTTTATATAAGAAGAATAAATTGAATTCTGAAGATGACTGTAAATAAGATGAATTTTTCAAAATAAAAATTTGATGCATTTATTTATAAAACAATGTATGTACTACTGTTCCCATCCAAAAAGGAACTGATGGCCAACAAAGTATAAACAAGTACAAAAATAACCCAAAACAGCCAGGTCTAAAAGCGGAATAAAAAAACAAAAAGAGCAGAGAGAGCCAGAGCTCACAATATATAAATTTAATCAGTAGTGGGCAGCAGTGCTCACCTAACCCCCTGAAAGCTGCATTGCTGCTGCTTACTGGGAGGGAAAGATAGTGGTGAGATCAGCGTGTGGTGGAAACACACAGGCAGAACCAGTCCAGTTGTCCTGATAGTGCATTTGCACCACACTGACCTCCCCATCCTCACAGCCCTTCCTCTTTGTTTGTTTGTTTGTTTGTTTGTTTGTTTGTTTGTTTGTTCAGAGTGGTTGCATCCCATTCTTCAGCCAAAAAGCCTCCTCAGAAGGCTTACATATACAGTGGTACCTTGGGTTAAGTACTTAATTCGTTCCGGAGGTCCTTTCTTAACCTGAAGCGTACTTAACCTGAAGCACCACTATAGCTAATGGGACCTCCTGCTGACGCTGCTCCGCCAGAGCACGATTTCTGTTCTTAGCGGAGTTCTTAACCTGAAGCGTACTTAACCCGAGGTACCACTGTACTCAGTTAAAACAGTTTCCTTTTGCAGTATTACAATTGAAAAGATAAAGCACAAAAGAAAAAAGGAGGGAGGCCGGAGGAAAAAAGCAAACTCAAGCACAAGTCAAATAATAATTCTTATAAAATCACCTGGAACGGAGACAATTCAAGAGCAGCAGATGCCTGACGGAGTTGGACTTTCGTCATTGTTGATGGAATGAGCACTGTTTCCTATCTTCCCTTTAAAGCAACCTGTTGGAATGGCTGCTACCAGGTGTTTAAAAAGCAAATGTCTTCATTTGCTGGCAGAACAAAGACGAAAATACCTTCTTTGGGAGTTTGTTCCACAAAAGGTGTTTGTGTTTTATTCTTAGATGCTTTGGAATGTAGGGGGGGGGGGGAAGCAAGATTTAAAAAAATTAGATAACGTGCAGTGCAATCCTAGGTGTATACTCAGAAGGAAGCTCAACTGGGGCTTAACTTTGTTGAGGATTTCAGCTTAAATAAAGTAGGAAAGTGTGAATGTCACCATTGAGCCATTTAGTACAAAGAGGTCTGGAATACTGTTGCATGTATTCTGGAAAATAGTGTGTGTTTTTAGAAAGGAAAAGATGCTCCTATAGTATTTTATTAGACTTTGCTAATATGCAAGTCTCTATGTGCTAGCACACATAGAACCTTTACAAAATGTAAGTTCTTATTATCTCATTCATCCAAGCAGATACAGTGCTCGGCTTGTCCTTATCTACAGTACTTTGTTGCTTACACTTGGAAAAAAGTTGATTGTAGAGTGTTCCTTTTATCTCTCTCTCTCCTCTTTCTCTGGCCCCAACATCTGTAATCCTACTGTTGCAATCCATCATGATGTCAGAGCAGATCCTTCCTGAAATCCATACCTCAAAGGAACCAATCGCCATGTAGGTTGAAAAATAGGTTTTCATTTTAATCCTAAACTGTAAGAGTTTTACCTTGAAAGTCAGTACTTTAAAATGAGTGTCAGATATGTTGTAAAAAAAAAAAAGGTGTGGGTGAATTCTGATTATTTTTAATTGGCCTGCCACTTTCATGTGCTACAGCCCATTTCTTCAGATGCATCAGGTATTAGCTCAAGTTTCACCCTTTCAGAACTGGGTCCAGAAATCCTTGGAAGGTAAGACCCTTAAATTGGTTTAAGTGTATCAAGCCTCCCTTCCTCTGGGTCTGCACACTGCCACCTTCCCTCTCCTTCTCCTGCACGGTCACAAAGAGATTGGAAGTTTCAGCTTCCGTTTTAAGTGAACCACAGTTTTGTGTCAAAACAAAATAAAATAAAATAAATCCTTCCAGTAGCACCTTAGAGACCAACTAAGTTTGTTCTTGGTATGAGCTTTCGTGTGCATGCACACTTCGTGTGTCATTCATGGTTAGTGAAAATAAGCCAACTTCACAAACTGTTGTTTGAAATTGGCCTGTTTCCTAACCATACTTAAGATTAACATGACCTGGGCCTATTATGTTTAAGCAAAAACAAAAGCCACAGTTTCCCAAACCCTTTGTAGCTGCACTAAAGAAAGAGGAGTATGAAAGCCCAATGCCTGGTGCAGTTCATTCTTGTCATGCTAAACTATGGTTTAGTATATTGTCCAAAATGGCTTTAGTACTGTTCATCAGACGCTCTCCTTTAGCAACTATTCATTTTTATCAACAGCTAAGGTTAGCTATTGGAGATCTAATTTTTAACTTGCTTGTTTATCAGACATCCCCATAGTACCCTACCAGGCTTACTGCAGGAACTAGAAGTATTCCT
Organism: Darevskia mixta; assembly: GCA_034641385.1. Taxonomy (NCBI): domain Eukaryota; kingdom Metazoa; phylum Chordata; class Lepidosauria; order Squamata; family Lacertidae; genus Darevskia; species Darevskia mixta. The sequence goes on along the minus strand of JAWWNH010000018.1, from coordinate 4,222,412 downwards.
TGGGGTCTTGTTCACTCAACTCTGAACCTATAAATTGTTTTTGCGATCATTTTCAGCTATAAATTGGGTAATACAGTAATTCCCAGGTGATTGCAGGTTTTACTAGCTTTCCTCCAGTTAAGACTTACAACAATAACAACCATCTAAAACATTTTACCTGTAAAATGGCACAATACGTGATGAGATCTCTCAACATTTATGTCTTTATCCTTTAAAGCAGTTGCAGGGTGTTCTGGATTTGAGTTGAGCGATGACATTGGGGAGCCAGGAGGGTTAACCCTTTCCCCGTGCCATTATCCTGATCTAGATACCACCTCCAAAGCTGGTTTTAAATTGTGGAGGGAAAAGTAGAGGGCTTTAATAATATAAAGGTAAAGGTAAAGGTACCCCTGACCATTAGGTCCAGTCGCGGACGACTGGGGTTGCGGTGCTCATCTCGCTCTATAGGCTGAGGGAGCCGACGTTTGTCCGCAGACAGCTTCCGGGTCATGTGGCCAGCATGACTAAGCCGCTTTTGGCGAAACCAGAGCAGTCTTCCCGCCAGAGTAGTACCTATTTATCTACTTGCACTTGACGTGCTTTTGAAGTGCTAGGTGGGCAGGAGCTGGGACCGAACAACGGGAGCTCACCCCGTTGCAAGGATTCGAACCGCCGACCTTCTGATTGGCAAGCCCTAGGCTCTGTGGTTTAGACCTCTAACTGTATTCCTACCCTAAACACCCCCTTAGTTTTAAAAAGAGTAGCTAGCAGCATTACAAAAGGTAAGGGAAGCAGGCCCTTTTCTTTTCCATTTCAACAACTGTAGGAATAGCAGACGCACAGCTGAAATATCAGGTATTAGAATGGAACGAGGACTGCACAATGCCTCGGAGAAAAAGAAAAGAGATAGTGTAAAATTAACAATTCCCAAAAAGAATTGTGTGCAGTAAAGGACTGAAAGCTGGCAGCTTTTGCTGCACAATCAAATTGCATGTGTGGTACCGGTACTTACCTTTCAACTGGCAGTTAGGTACCAGATGTTGCCCTACAACAAAGGAATATCAGAGACAAGCCATACTGGAGTAATCAGCTTGTTAATTTTAAGCAGAGATCACTTGGCTTTTTTCTTGTTTAAAAAGAGAAACACTCTTGCAATGTTACACTAAACAGACCAACTGTCATCAACATCACTCATGAATTATTTCCCTGTAGCTCAAGAATCTGACGCTGTCCAGATGTGTTGAACTCCAACTCCCATGAACCCCAGCCAGGCATGGCCAATGGTCAGGGATGATGGGAGTTACAGTCCAGTAACAGCTGGAGAGTCACAGGTTCCCCAAACCTACAGTAGCATTTAGTGCATTCACAGGCAGTTGAAGAGGCCTTCACCGGCACCCACAGGAGCCCCTCCTCCTAGCTATCTTTTTTGCAAATCACTTTATTTATTTTTTACAATCAAGCAGTGTATAAATTTTATTTATTAAGCAAGCAAGCAAACAATTTTTTTTTAAATCAAAGTACTTAGGACATGAACAGACAAATCTGATGTTTACAAACAAAATATTTTCCAGCCCAAGCCTATAAATTGTTCTGCTAGCTGAGTAACTAATTGGATCAAGCCATAAGGCATACATTTCTCAAAACTAAATTAATAATCCGTGGGAATTACATTACCATTATGCCATTATTTAGGGTCTCTTGCCTGAACCAATGATATAAATTATTATAGAGAAAATCCAGCCAAAGTTAAGCAGTCTCAAATCCCATTGAAACCAATGGGATCAGTTATTAACTTTGGAAAAATCTATTGTATGTTAACTTTCTAGTAAAACTTGTATAAATAACAGTTGCATCAGAAGCTGCACTTTCAAATTGACAAGAAGGAACAGTCTTAAGGAGTATTCAGCTAAACAGAAACTCAGCTGCTGCCTTGAATTTGCAGGATCGAAACTGTACATACATACAGTATATAATGTAAATTTCACATTAGTAAACATATCTTATAAGAGTTAAAAATGCATACAGCAAATCTTTAAAAGGTCTTTTGAAAATCTCATGTTGGATGAATGAATTATGTAAATAATTTAAAATATAGTAGATCCAATAGAACTACATTTTTAGCAAAATGAATACAGTATTTACTCACATCTTTTCCCCACATTGAGATAAGGTTTCCTGTGGAAGTTATCCCAGTGGTACAATCCCTGATTCCTAAATTCCAATTCTAGAAAAAGCCTTTGTTAAAAAAATATTGAAATCAGGAAACCAGGTCAACCATTTCGTTTTGGTCACTTGATATTCTAGCCTTAACCCTAAAGTCATTAATAAGCCTTCATACATTTGAGCCTAATTAAAATTACATATTGTTATTAAGTACATATCTCCATGGTGAAAAGAGAAAAGACTGTAATAAGGTTCAAAAGTCTAGCTATCTGAAGAATACCAAGTTTAACCTCTGGACTTAGCAACTGTTCTGTACGTGTCTTATTGCCTCCACACTTCTGACAGGCTAATGCACTATCAACTAGCTTGCAGTAAAACATGGTGTGTATATTAGAATTTGTGTGAAGCAGCATGAAACTGTCATGTTCAGTTTTCTCTCTGCTTCAGATTAAACACTTAAGTGCTTTTATCTCAGCAGTTCACAACAAGACATGATGCGCAATGCAGCTAAAGGGAAAACAGGATGTGTTCTCTGCTCATTAGCAGAAAAACAGATTTATACATTTCAAATTGAAGGGGAGGGGATATTATATTGCAACAGCCGAGCATAAAACTTTACTTTTCTCAAGAGGTTGACTGTATGGGGCCAGCTTATTCTCAGATACATCAGCTGCATTTTAATATAACTTGTACCTTTTTCAGTGAAGCCACTCTGCAGTTTTTCTGTCATCCGAACCAAACAATGTACACTGTACCAATTAGAAAACTCGAGTTGTGTTTGTTCATGTATATTTATCAGTTCATGACTCCCAACACCAAGTCATGACTCATAGGAGGAAAGCAGCCCTCAGGGTACACCTGCATGAGAAAATTTTACAGTTTATGTACTAATCTGGAAGTATGAGGAGTCGTCACCTTGTGAAGCAAGAATCAATAAGGCACTGCTTGCTCTCAGTAGGTGGGTTCTTAATGAGGTTGACTTGAGTCAAACTGCTTGGGAAATTTTCATGTGGGAAAACTGTGCAGTCCATACATTTTGCTCCATACAGATACACCTGAGACCAATGAGATTGCTGACCCTCAGGGTGCTGTGTATGTTAACGTTCCAGTAATACGAGTAAGAGCATGCATTGCACATAATTGCATAAAAGAGCCTTAGGTGGGCATAGCTGGGTCTGAATTAATTTGGAAGCAAGTGTGGATAAAATTCTTCAAGTGCATATAGCCTCAAGCTCGTAGGCAGTTATGTGCCTTGTTAACTTTATCTGGCATCAGTGAGAGTCTGGGAATCTGAAGCTCAGGCAATGCCTAAGAAAGTATGAGGCACATTTTGCAAATGTTGCCTGTCTGTGCTAATAACCAACCACATTCATTTATTGATATGGAAAGGTGGTTTTTAAAATCCAGTACAGTATTATTTTTTCCTCCTCCTCTCAATTTAAACATATTTTTCCAAATACCTGTGAGATTATATCTAGCACTATATCGTTCCCCCGTAGGGTCCTCAGTTTGAAAAAAATATATACTGTACACATTTGTAAGCTAGCCAGAGGCACTTATATGTAACCCTCCGTAATGAGGTTATGTGTGGGTGGTTGAAGTATAAGTATCATAGGGATTGGGCCTGGGGCTGTATGTCTGACTGCTGAATTAAGTAAATTACTGCAAACAGTGAATAGCTTTCCTTTTCAGAGTCACTAATTTAATCTTCTCATCACCCTCTAAAGTGATTTATTAACCATAAAGCTATAATCTGCATACTCTTTAATGCACACCCATATGCTTGCTTATAATCAGCGCTGTCAGTATGTACGGTAGAAGAGAGAATAATTTTTCATTAAAACCTCAAATCCGACCACACTTAACCAAGACCTTCTCCCCCTTTTCTCCTCCAATCTCTATCAACTATGGGCTCATCCACACTCATGCTTGCCCTGCACCTAGAAAACATGGTTCCAAGAGGTTGTCCATTTGCCACATCACATTCCCTGGCAAAACCCGCTGTTTACCACTGAATCAGGAAAAACGGTTTACTTTTGTTCCTCTACACCAGAGGTGTATCCTCCAGATGCTGGCATCCTCCAGATGCTTTAGACTGCAACTCTGATCATGCCCAACCAGCATAGCCAATGGTCAAGGATAATGGGGGGTTTAGTCCAAAGCATTTGAAGGGCACTATTTTGGCTGCCCCTGCTCAACATCAAACTCCCTCCTGTTGTGGCCAACTCAGGTTTGTTTTTTGTCTTTTAATGGACATGGGCTGTGACCATACTAGCTGCCATGCCACTCACCATTTTTATTTCTTCAAAAGCAGCTAGAATTGGAAGAGAACCACACGAGTCCTGTTGGTCCAGAAAGTGCTTAAATAACTCATTAGCACACACACAAATTTCACTGGTATTGGATGCCAATAAAGTTTGTAGCAAAGGAAGGTGCTTTGAAAATACTGAGAACCAGAAAAATTTATGATCAACAGAAGAGAAGCTTTATTTTGACCTATGCACATCTACTATATATTTTGGAAAGTTGTTTGTCTGTTTGCTATGCATTTGGACACCTTTTAAGAAATCACAACCAAATTTTGCATTATGGTTCTTGAGATCAAGGAGCAGGTTTTTGTCTATGCTCGGATATACTTGGACACCATTTTGAATCAAGACTGAACCTTTCAAAACTGGTGATTTAAAACTCTGATTTCAAAACAACATTGATTTTGGGGGTTTCTTAGAATTCCCAAGCAATTCTGGCGATGAGGCTGTTGGTAATTTATATAGAACAAATAGCAAACTCAAAGAGTCCCTTCTTCAGTTGTTGGCAGTTTAAGTGGACAAAAGTAAACACTAGCCTTCATGTCTGTAAACTAAGGTCCCTGTGTAAACTGCCAACAGTTGAAGATAAATGTGAAGACCCTGGCATATTTGTTATAAACACTCTGTATTAATTAGTTTGTTTTTTAAGTACCATTACCGGTATCTGCTTTGCCCACCCAGAGATCAAGGAGGTCACTTTAATTGACTCGCTTCTTATGTTAACAAGCGACATTATGGCAGTTACAAACTACAGGCCTGAGCTAGCAAAGCATTCAGCATTCCAGAAACATAGGCTGATTCTCAAGTGCATTGCAACTTCTGCAAGTATTTGTCACTGTGCAGACCAAACGCTGCCAATTTATGTTCAATATGCACAGACACAAGATGTGAGGCAGTGGAGAATCTGACATTAGGAATTAAATAATCTCAAGTCTTTGCACTAGGCTTTCAAAAGGTGCAAATAATTTGCGTTTGATGAGCTCTAGTATTTCAAACATCAGACATTGTAAAATAAGATCTTAAGAGGGATCTTGAATAGCCAGAAGGGGGGAAATGTAGCGTTTTACTTTTACCACAAAAGATACTAAGACAGAGTAAGAACCTGTGGCCATATAGATGTTGTTGGACTCCAGCTTCCATCATCTCTAGCCAGTATAGCCAATGGTAAAGGATATGGGAATTACAGTCCAGAAAATCATCAGTTTTCTATTTCTGTGTTAATCCATCTGAAGCAGGCACATACCCAATATAATTAAGATTTTTGTAGGTCACCAGTCACTTCCAATATCTGTTCCCTATCTGACAGTATCTTTTGAGCTACAGTGCTTCAGAATCAGGTTTTTATCTGTTTACACATACTCCATCTCCAAGATATTTCCTTTATACAATAGCCCTTAAGTTTTGGTGTTTCTTTGTTAATACTTTATTATTGGATAGGGAGAGATTATCCCCACCCACCCCACCCCACCGTTTCCAGAATTAATAAGAACAACAAGAAGCAAATATTCACAGCTCTTCATCATTTTAACAACTCAAACGGGAGAGTTCACATTTCTTCAGGTGATGGTATGAACTATTCAAGACATTGACATAAAAAAGGTGATACTGATTTGTGATCGGTATGTAAGCTGTAGTTTAAGTCTGCATCTATATTTTTATTGTTATCCTCCCTGCCTCTTACTTATGTTTCTTTTTGAAAAAAGAATACTTAGGGTTTCATTTCAGTATTCCTTAACAGGGATAAAGTGCTACGGGTTGTTCCTGAGAATGAGAAAGCAGCAGAGACACTGAAGATCCTTTCTCGACAACTTGAGGTGAGTTTGGGGGCCTGGGATTGCTGTGGACTGAGGGACAGAATGAGCAGAGTGTTTCATCAGAGGTTTTTAAGTGTGTTCTGAAGGATCATTGACACCCATATCTCTGTCTCAGTCTCTATCTATCTATCTATCTGTTCATTCCAGCTTGTGGTCTGAAGGGACTTAAGGCCACCAAGTTGCTGAAGCTAAGTCCTTCTGGGGTCTGTTAAGAGCTTAGATGGCAGCTTACATAGGCTTTCTGGGAACCATATGCACATTACACTGCATTCAAAGACAGAAAAGGCAGTATATAAACATGAGGCAGTAAGAACATGAATGAATGAATGAATGAATGAATGAATGAATGAATGAATGAATGAATGCTTAGGGAGGCTAGAAGAACTGAAGGTTGGTTGTTTTTTTCTGGACTGACAGGACTTCTGGCCAATCAAATAATTGCAGTCTTTAATCCAGTACTAAGCAACCTGTGGCTTCCAATCTAATTTTATGCAGCCCTCCAGACGCTACAGTCTGCCCCTCTGGTCCACCCCTCTGGAAATCATTTTCTCTTCCACAGCATGCGTGTGGAGAAATGGAGAAAAGCATGAGAGAGATGGGCTGACAAAGAAAGTGAGGGTGAGACCAGAACAAAGCAATCCTGCGAACCCTTCCCACTTTTGTCTCTGGCCCCACCTACTGCCACTAACTGATTATCCCCAAAGGAAACTAAACTGCTTTGAGGTTGTTGTTTTTACAATCAAGTGGTATATAGATTATAAATAAATACAGGAATGCAGCTTGATTGGTAGGAATCCATAGCATAAGAAGCTACTTCATACAAGATCAGACTATTTGTCCATTTAGCTTAGAATTCTGGCAGGAACTGTCCAGGGTCTCTGGCAGAGGTCTTCCAAATTGCTTGCCTGATTGTTTTAAATGAAGATACCAGGGATGGATTCTGGAACCACCTGTTTGCAAAACATGCACTGTATGGCTAAGCGGTAGTCCTTCCTCACAGAGTTTCTTTGCTTAGTTACAAGCCATTTGCAAAAGACAGGGCAAGAGGCGTCAGGAAAACATATTTCTAGAGCATATGAACCCTGTCTGGTTCCCATACTTCGACAGTGTTTATATAGTTCTGTCTTAAGCATACCTCTAATATTATTGTAATCCTTTTTAAGCAACAAACATTTTTTAGTTTTATGAGCAGTAGCTGTGTACAGTCATGAACAGTTTCCTCCAAAGCATCTTTGCAATACTTGTCTAGCAGTACATCACTTATAAATAGGAGACTATTGTCTCCACATGTGTAACTTATGGACAAATAGAATCTTATCAGCTCAGCAAGAAATAAAGAACAAAAGTAAGAGATGATGATCAAGAATGTCAAGAACCAATGTTATCATATGAAGAATTCCTGAGTATCTGTATTTTTAAATGTTTTCTGTATTTTTAAATAACAGGCATTCCTGATAGGTACCAGATAGAAAAAGCTAGATTGATTGCCTTCAAGCATGACCCCCTCAATAGGGATTTCAAATAGGGTGGCCACTTATACATTGCCAAAATAGAGGAGATGTTTCACCATAAAGAGGAGGAGATAATATACACATACACAATCTTACCATCATGGGGAAGACTGTGATCAAGTGACCTGTGTGGTTGCTCAGTTTATGGACCAGGGGCTGACCATTGATGGACAAAACCAAGATCCCTCCTGTTATCCCTTATTATGGCTCTTTATCTTTAAACTAGGACCTGCAAACATTCCAATAGAGAACTACCCCCTGACAGTCCTTCAAACCAAGGATTGTCCTCTTCAAAGTGGGACATGTGGCCATCCTATGATCCAGCCAGTTGCTATCTGATAGTGGACAGGATGACATCGCTTCCACCATCCCCAAACGCCATGCAAAACAGCCACATATTTCTGCCTCTACAAATCTATCAGCACAGCAAAGGTTGATAAGCTGAAGAGTGAAAGAGCCAAAGGATAGCAATAACATACAAATTGCTTTAATTTTATGCTTACCTTCAAGGTAAATTTGAGACCTTAGAATGCAGACATGTTTTAAGAAGCACATACTGAGTGCTTCTGGCTTATGTTGTAAATCTAAGTCACCTATCACATTACCAACATTCTTCCTTCCTCAAGGGAAAAAGCAAATAAATTTGAAACCAGTGTAATAAACTTGAGAATCTATCCAAGAAGGAACTTGTTTATACCTAAAGAAATGTAAGCCCACAAAAGGTTTATTCTAATTGGTTCGTTCTCAGTTTACCCTTGGCATATTTGTGTTTTCCACCAAGTGCACACACTGTACTTAGGCAAATTTGTAAAGCTACTATTCTTTGACAAATTTATGTATTCTGTGCAATGCCTCGTTCAAATCTCTGCAACCATGCCCCCCCCAGGAGAAAAATGGAGGGGAGTGTGGAGCAAGATAAGTTCTCAGCTTCTGTTTGCTCATGCTGTGGTTTAGGGACAGGTCAACAATTCCCAACAGTTCCCAACATCTAGGACTGGGCCACCCATGAAGCGGACTGAAGTAGCCACTTTGGGGGCCGGCACCTCCCCATTTTGCCTCAGGTGGCAAAACGGGATGGGCTGCCCCTGCCAACATTTCAAGGCAGGGCTGAGAGAGACCCCTGTCCGAAACCCTGGAGAGCCATTGCCAGTCAGTGTTGACAATAGTGAGCTACATGGTGTGACTGTGTATAATACACCTTCCTATGTTCCTATCTTGTCGTAGGAATTCAGCCTCACCACATGGTGACTATTGCAAATGGCAAATTGTTTCAGCCTGACATTGCTAGTGGTGCTGAGGTTTGCCCAGTAAAATCTTGGAAGATTTTCACTGCCATTATTCCATGTTTTCTCATTGGGCTTCTTATTAAAAACCTACTTGGGGAAGAAGATGCTCTAATCTTGCCCCTCAGAGAGATGTTATTTTCCCTCTCTTATGTTTTCAACTGGTTTTGGGCTGCGATCCCATGCTAACCTACCTGGGAGTAAGACCCACTGAACTTTGGTCTTACTTCTGAGCAGTGCACCCTAGGATTGTACAATTAGTTTCATTGTCTGAGTTTCAGTCTTTAGGACTTATGCCTTAAATACCCCTTGCTTTAAAACAAACAAACAAAAAACATGTTGCACCATCTTTGCCCACCATCCAGAGCTTTTGCATGACACTTTCCCAAGGGATGTGTTGCTGTAACTCCAAATGCTTTCTGATTATTGACAGATTCCTTTCCTTTGGTTGACCTGTTAAAAGAATAAACTCTGAAAGCAACATTTACTGGCTACATCATCTGATATAATATTAAGAGACTTCGCAGTATTTTGAAGCATTGACAGGAGAATTACTGTGTAGGAAATCGGATGCAGAGAATACATTTAATCACTGCTTGAATTATGGTAGCTGTGTGGCAGATGAGAGTACTTGTTTTACGGGTTTTTTTTAAGGTTTTCATTTTCAGACACCAAATCAATAAAGCCGCATGCACATATCCTCTGACATGATTTTTTGCAAGGATGTATATCAAACAGTTATAGACTATAAATCTGCTTAAATATACAGAAAAGCACGTGGGCTGAAAATTAAGTTGAAGAAATTGTGCCTTATACACGTTACTCATTTCAGCATAGGTTTTTTTGGCTATTTCAGGATCAATGTTTAATATTAAATCTGCTTTTCTCAGGCTGTAGTAATGAGGATGATCTCTGACATGTTATTATAGTGCATAAGAAGAAGATGACCTTTTATATATTAAATTCATGGATGTTCTCAATCTAGACTGAATAAATATGAATTACAGGTTGGTTCCTGCACTACAGGTAGACTTGTGGCAGCCTGGCAGCATCTCCTACATCTCAAAGGGTGCAGTTACAGACATACGTGTATCAAGGAACAATTCGCAAATTCTTCTACCTTACCTACAACAAGCAAACATCCGATATACGTAAGCATGGATTTCAGTTCCTCTTAGGCCACCTGATGCATTCCTGCCATGGTTTAGGTCTGTTACATCTATTTTATTTAGAAATATGCTCCATTTAATATTGTGCCTTTTTAATTACAATGGCTGGTGAGTACGCAGACATCCTACAAAACTGTTATTTGAATGGAAGCATGCAGGAACTCTCTTGGGCAGACAGCTTAATTAAAGAGTCTCCTTTAGAATGGAAACCAGTGTCTCTTCAGTGCTCCCAGGCCTGGTTTATTTGTTATATAAATGGTAATTATTGCCACTGGTTCCACAGTCTGCTTAATTTGCACTTGAATGTTAAGTAGAAGTACTGTATGCTGAGTAGTTGCAAGCACACACATGCTTTTAAATTATATGCTAGGGATACACTAGTCAATTTCCTGTCACCAAAAAGGCCCAGTGTGGAGCACAGATTCATTATTATTGTTAATTCCTCTGCTTTCCGTAGGAATTGCACTTATCACTCCACATTGTCATGTTTTTAAACTCCCAGCAGCATTTGTCAGAGTTCTGTCTCTCTCAATAGGAGCCAACCAGGATTTGTGTGTCAGGAAGATGGAGAAATTGGCTAAATAACCTTCATTTGAGGATTTCTATAGTGGAGGTGTATTGGGAGTGTGGATCGAGATGCCATAATGCTGTGGGGTTGTTTTCTTTTTTTAAATGGCAGATTGCTTTAACTAGGTCATAGAATGTGACACTGCTGACATGTTTCTACTTGAACCTTGTCTTTGCCATGTTAGGAAAAGACTCTTAATTCTAAAGTTAATGGAAGTAGCACACGCATGTGCACATAATTGGCACAAAGTATTCTTAATGGAGACATCGCACAAACGTTGAACTTAGACTCCTGGAAGACATTGCTTGTTCATTTGGTTTTGTGTTGCTATTAGCTTTAACAGATGTTGCTATTACACGTTCCAACTTTTCTGTATGGCTCTGGGGGCTAAAATATATCTTTTTTTAAAAAAAAAAACACACAAGACGTGAAGCTAGCAAGGTACTTCTTAGAGTTTCCTTTGAGCTATCAAATATACCAGGGCGGATATACTGAATGATTTAATTAATAAGCTAATTAAATTTCTATCCCGCCCATCCTCCCAAAGGGAACCCGGGGCAGCAAGATAGCAGATACATAACAAATTTTGTGGGCTTGGTTATAAGCATTATTTATTTATCCACAACACTTCTATAATGCACCCATGGAGCAGCTTACAACAGCAGCATAATATCACTATAAAAAACAAAAAACAAACTAGAGAATAAAGTTGATATACCAAAACAAAACAAAACAAAACACAAACCCACCTCTCAGCAACACCAATAAATAAATTAAATAGGCTTTTAAAAATTAAGGGTGGGATTGAGTGTTGTGGTGCTACAAATGTCCTGTGTGCACAAGCATATCAGAAGAAGCTTCCCTCTCCCCATACACCTTAAGGGGATTCTCCCAGCCAATTTGGGGGTGCAGGAGGCCCATGGCGAGAGGAGAGGGGGCAAAGCCCTCTTGCACAAGTCCTCGGCCATTGCCCATGGGAAAGCTGACAGGGTTTAGGCAAAGCTGAGTAGGAGAAGCTAATGCAACAAATGGCTGAGCCCAGATCCACTTGCATTTTAAGGTTCAAAGATTAACGTATTCCAGATTGTAAAAAGAGATTCGTTTTCTTTCATTTTCACAGTAATCCTTCTTAGAAGTATGAATGTAAAACAGGATCCAGCAATAATGTGGAAGATACTAAGTTTTTCATTTAAACTTCAGTACTGGCTAATTAGTTTACATCATGCTCTGTAATTCCCTAAAAAAACAACCACTTCTCTGCATTTTCCAAAGTACTGTTATATTTCAGAACAACTTGCTTGTTTGACAGCACATTACAGTATACCAGAATGCTATCACAACCAATTTAGGCAGGCTTATGAAAGTGGCACAAATAGTTCCTCAATGTGTTTCAATCTATGTTACTTCAGCTTACCATAACAGTGTTATTTTCCTGCATTTTTCTATGCCCTTTCTCCCTTGGTCTGCATTTATTCATTTTGCTTTCTTTTGACACAGAGTCCTCATATCTGATCTGCAAAAAGCAGTAGAAAAGCAAAGTGGTTTGGGGTCATCCAGGAATCGTAGATCATTACCAGGATACAGCTATGAAATATATCATTCACTGGAGGAAGTAGGTAACATTAGAATGGTATCCCATGTTATTTGCAAGTGCATGTCCTGGGGAATTAGCAAACTCGTGTTATTTCTACAACCTTTGAAATAACCTTTAAAATGAGAACCTTTAAAAATATGCAAACTAGGAAAGTCTATAATATGCATTGAAAACACTTTAAGGGATTCCTAGCCTTTGCAATATTGTGCTGGTTTTTCATTTTCATATATGATAAGGAAAATGATTCAAATTAAAAAGACGCATCTTGCCTCTTTTTATTTTTGCTTTTCCAGATTCAAAGTTGGATGTATCATCTGAACAAAACTCATTCAGATCTTGTCCACATGTTCTGTGTTGGCAAGTCATATGAAGGAAGACCACTTTTTGTGCTAAAGGTAAAATAAAATTGATAAAATGTTTGGGAAGTTATTGGCATATAATGCTGTAGGCCACCCCAATCTTTGAGTGGTGCGAAATTCCAGTGGTTCCACGTGTTAACCCAGGGTTCGGGTTCCTTGGAATGAGTGGCAGCGGAGTCTGTAGTGTCTTTATGATATATGGTTTATTTACACATGCATATATACAACCGAAGTACAAAAAGGGTTCCTCCTGAGAGGTTCAAGGTTGAAAATGTGCGGGTGTAATTGAGTCCCTGTTCAATCCAGGAACTCAAATGCCTGTTGAATCAGGCATACAGCCTACCCAACCCACTAAACTCACAACAATAAATATTAATGGCCAAGGAAATTCCATCTAGGAACATAGAATCATAGAGTTGGAAGGGACCCTGACATGTATTTCTTTTGAAAGTGTTCAGAAGGAGGGGGAAACAAACCATCAAATTTTATTCTGTAAGATAGTAGAGCCAGGAACCAAAGAATTGTGAAACTATTTCCATGTCCAGTAGGAGATCTAAGCTTGTTTCTCCTATTTCTGTTTCCTCCTGTGCTGCATGGTTAAGTGCTTTTGGAACTATCAAAAGCAGTTTATGGTGCTCAGCTGTTTAAAGAAAAAGGAAACAATTCCACACAAGGGATTGACACAAGCCCTTATAGCAGTTTGGATGCTGGTCTGTGTTTTTTGTTTTTTGTTTTCTCCTCACTTATGCACATTTACTATTGCAGCTAGGCAAAAGATCACGCCTTTACAAGAAAGCTGTCTGGATAGACTGTGGAATCCATGCAAGAGAATGGATTGGACCAGCATTTTGCCAGTGGTTTGTGAAAGAAGTAAGGATCGATTCCCCTGTTGTATTTTGGAATTAGGAAATTGAAAGTCCAGCACATTCAGTTTGCTGCCTTACCAGAGATGCATTCCTGTCTGGAACTCATTTGTAATGGTTAACTAGGGCCATATCTGTCAGAAGCAAGCTGAGGCTAGGGTGCTCTCAAACCTTAGCCTTTGACAAAGTATTGGTAGCAGCCATAATGCAGCTTAATCTGCTGTCAGCCCTTTCCTGCATAGATAAGGATGCAGCGCCCTGGTACGTCCCAGTGAATAACTCCATTGCCATTGTGACTAGCTGATTTCTTGACTTAGGACCTGACTCAGTTATGGGAATCTGACAAGATCAACACAAGTCAGGAAGAAAATCTGCTGTTTGTTTGAACGGCAGCCTGGACAGTTGTCATGAGCTTTTGCCATGCAGTCAACAGTGTGAACTTGTTCTTAGTCTGTGGATAGGTCTGAATTGGGCACTACATGAAATGTAGAGATTTCAGCAGCATCCGCCACTTTTATCTGAAGCATATTCTTCTTTATTTAAACTTGGTGTCGGGGATAGATGAATGTCTGAGCAGGGACATGAAGTGCAGCATCCAACATGTTTGCTCTTATTTTTCTAATTGTAAATTTAATTTAATTTAATCTCCATGACCCAACAGCAAGAAACATACAACAATGCTGCAGACAAATAATGAGAGGTCGCAGTCTATCAGTAATATATACAAGCACAGATTAAGAATACCAGATGGAGGAATGGTGTATCAGGGCTCTCTGTTATTCTCTTTCTTGTTACCATTAAGTAATGAGATCATACCAGACTGGCATAAATTTATTTGATTTGGTTTGACCTTTAGCCTGCTTCAGTTTATAAGGTTTTTAATTGTTTTACCTTGTTTTAATCTTGTATTATTATATTGTTTCAACCTATTCTGGGACTTTATCGCAAAGGGTGGGTAAGAAATCCAATAAATAACCCCCTACACCACCATCAAATGGTTCCCATTCACAGAATGAGAGTTGTGTGCATGGAAAGGGGTCCAACCATGAGTGCAATTATTCTGTAAACAGAGGCGCTTTCCAATGACATCACCATATCCAGAAATTTCATTTCTCCAAGCTACACTAGAAAACCATTCTGCGCTGGATCCCAATTTTGCCTTCTGTGGACAGAAAGACTCTTTCTGACCACAGAAGGCATTTGATCCAGAAGAGAGATCCCTCCAACAGAGGTTGCAGGGAGGGGTACAAGTTTTGCAGATTCACCTGCCAGTGGGCAATATAAAAATGTATTTGGTGAATAGTTTTTGCTCGGCGGTAAATCTGACACAAAGTATTATTTTTAATGCAGTTTGCCAGTTACCCTTGAAGGGAGTAAAGACATGGCTTAGCTCACTTACTTGGGTCACCTGGAGCTATTTGCTTTCTTGCCGTGTTGGTTCAGTGCACTCTTTTTGCTCGTGCTGTGTACTGCACACACAGTGATGTCGCTCTTAGATGTTGATCTCTGTGCACTGATATGTGGCAAATCTTCCAGTCCTTTTGAGATGTATGTGATGGTTGAAGAGCTGAACTAGCAGAGGCGTAGGAAGGTCAGGTGGTACCCGGTGGGGAAAATTTCTTGTCACCCGCCCCCCCACATTGATTTTTTTTTTTTGCCTGCAAAAATGGTTTTACATTATTTCATATTTTCTTACAAAGGAATAAGTAAAAATAAACTTTTATTTATATCCCACCCTCCCCGGCCGAAGTAGGGTTCAGGGCGGCTAACATCAGATACATAACATTGATATAAAAACATGCCAAAATCAAATTAAAGTAATTAGATGGCTTTCCGCAGGGTTAGGGTTGGGAACAGTAAGTGCTCCACTGAATTGAAATTTCAGCCTTCACGACATAGGAAAACAGCCAAGTAAACAGCTATTTTCATGGAGGAGGGTCAAGATATTAACTGATATGCATGAAATTTCATATATAGCTATATAATCCCTAGTGTAGTAAGATAAGACCTTTGGAGCAGGCATTTTCAAAAGAAAAAAAGTTTTTTATGAACCACCCTAGTAGGGCAGTAATTGTTCCTTGATAATTTGTCACCCCCTCCATGATGGAACCTGGGGCGCCCCGCCCCCCACTTCCTATGCCCCTGTGAACTAGGATTAGAAAGACCATGGTTCAAATTTCTACTCGGCTATAATGCTCACCGAATGGCCATGGCTCAGTCATTGTCTTGCAGCTTAACCTTATCTTCACAGGGTTATTGACAGGATAAAATGGTGTGGGATAGGGAGCCCTGCACACCTTCTCACTTCCTTGGAGAAATGGAGGGGGATAAAAATGTAATAAATATGAAATATGTTTAGCAATGATTAGCTTGCTAAGCACGCATTTAAAAGATAGAGTGCAGTACCTGCTGTTGCCACAGTGAGGCATGCCATACATGCTTTTGCAAATAACTATGGAAGTTTCCTCTTTGCCATGACTGTGTTTATCTACTTCAAAACAATACAAGGAATACAGGAGGAGAATAAATATAGCATAACTGGAAGGTGTACAGCAAGAGTGGCTAACCTTTGCCCTCCGGCTGTTATAGGACTACAACTCCCATCACCCATCACATTCTCGGAGTGGTTCAAGTGCCGATCTCTCTTCCCAGGGAGTTCGGGGAACTGTTGTTCTGCGAGGGGAATAGGGGGTCTCCTAACAACTCTCAGCACCCTTAACATACTACAGCTCCCAGAATTTTGGGGGGAAGCCATGACTGCTAAAGTGCTACCATAAAGCTTTATATGTATGGTGGGAATGTGACCTAAATCTAGGGTTTAATGAAGGGGTCAGCAAACCTTTTCAGCACTGGGGCAGTCTACTGTCCCTCAGACCTTATTGGGAGCCGGTCTGTATTTTGGGGGGGGGGAGGGGGGAATGAAGGAATTCCTATGCCCCACAAATAACCCAGAGATGCGTATTAATTAAAAGCACACATTCTACTCATGTAAAAACACCAGGCAGGCCCCACAAATAACCCAGAGATGCATTTTAAATAAAAGGAGACATTCTACTCATGTAAAAACATGCTGGTTTCTGGACCGTCCGCGGGCCGGTGATTGGGCCGGATCCGGCCCCCAGGCCTTAGTTTGCCTACCCATGGTCTAATGTTACCTAGCTGCACCATTGTGCTGGAGAACGCTGTTTCTGGCAGCAGACAAACTAAAGCAATATTGCATTTTATAAAAATTGTCCTCCTCGGCATTTCCTTTGGATGAACCTAGTTGCTGTGTCAGTCTCTCTGAGAGTGCAATATTCCATAATTTCCAGTACCACAAATATACCAATACCTCTAACCTTGCTGCAAAAAGTATGAACCTAATCAGTTCCCTTATGCAACAAGTGATGCTATGGGCTTTTTACTATTAAAACTGATTTTTAAAAATTCAGTTCTATATTGTTATCAGTTTCACATGCAATCATTATGGGACATTGCAACTGAATTTAATTCTGAATGAAAAAGATTCATGAACATAAATGAAGTTTTATAAACCTGATTTTTTTGGAGGGGGGGGAGATGGGCTTCACAGTAGAAGCTCCTGCGTAAAGGAATTTTCAAAGAGCCATCACCAGACTGCTGTGAAATTATTAATCAGTGGGGCATAGACACCCCAGAATCCATTAAGTTTTAATACCCTTCCATGTATTTTACTTGCAAATATGAATTGTTGCGAGGCAAATATACTTCTGTATGCCATAATGAATCAGTTCAGCATCCATGGCTCATAGTAGTGCTCAGACCCTTTGGCTGCAGTAGTAGACCTAGTTATCTGAAGATTGTTAGCTGTGCTCTTAAATCTCTATCTACTTACTAGTTTATATGTTGACTAATAATAATAATAATAATAATATAATTATTATTATTATTTATTATTATTATTATTATTTATACCCCGCCCATCTGGCTGGGTTTCCCCAGCCACCCTGGGCGGCTTCCAACAAAATATTAAAATACAATGGTCTGTTAAACATTAAAAGCTTCCCTAAACAAGGCTGCCTTCAGATGTCTTCTAAAAGTCTGGTAGTTGTTTTTCTCTTTGACATCTGGTGAGAGGGCATTCCACAGGGCAGGTGCCACTACCGAGAAGGCCCTCTGCCTGGTTCCCTGTAACTTGGTTTCTCGCAGCGAGGGAACCGCCAGAAGGCCCTCGGCGCTGGACCTCAGTGTCTGGGCAGAATGATAAGGGTGGAGACGCTCCTTCAGGTATACTGGACCGAGGCCATTTAGGGCTTTAAAGGTCAGCACCAAAAGATGGAGTGGGAGCTGCTTCCAGATCATCTGGCTCCATGTTGCCCCAATAATATCTGAAGACAGGAACTAGGTTAATGGCACTGGAATAGTGGGTTTTTTATGCCATTCCAGAATAGTGGAACTTAGGCAACAAAGAAGCAGAGCTTCTTTTTAATGGCATTATCCTAAGTAATTGCAGAATGCATGACTCAGGAACTGCTGACTACTGAACCATGTGGCAATCTGTACCACTACAGATTCTCAGTGAAGAATCTTTGGACTGACTCCCCTCATGCCAGCCATTGATTCCACCTGGGCAGGAAGGAGTATGAGATGGCTTCTTGTCTTAGTAGAACTTTGCTTGAGCACCAAGATCTATCTGAGCTCTTATGTTTCTAGTCTTTCTCTGCAGTTCTTATTATTACTTCATCCCCCCCCCCCCGAAGCTGATGTACATATATATGAGTAGGGTTCAGGATGGTTCCTATGGGTTTTTGATTATAAACATTACTTTGATTATCAATCAATCAATCAAATCTTTATTACGGTCTAGAGACCCAACAATTCATTACAAAACAATACACAATTTCGACAGCCCGTCTTCAGGTTACACAAGCATTTTGTTCAGGCTTAGGAATAGGGATCATTGGTTCTTGCAACCACCGATAGAAACTTCGCCATTGCTAATGTTCTGTCATTTGTCCGGTCTTCCAGTAGGAACCTGACATAGTAAGCCTCTGATTTTCCCGGGAAAGGTACTAGCAAGGGTAATATCAGTTCTTCCCTGGCTTGCTCGAATTTCACACAGTGCAGCAAAATGTGGTTTATAGAGTCAATGTCTTGAGCACATGAGCATAGTCTGTCTGTTCATTATTATTTATTTGCCCATTCATAGGCTCTCCAGACATATCAAAGTGACCCAGCCATGAGAAGAATGTTAAATCAACTGTATTTCTACATCATGCCTATTTTTAATGTGGATGGATACCATTTTAGCTGGACCCAGGTAAGTCGTGTTTCCAGCATTAAGGTATTAGTTGAGTTAGAATTCAGTATATATATATTTACTGATATCCTCCTTGTAGTGCAGCAATACAACTGCTAGCACATTGCAAAGACTAGCAGGATCTGGAATGGTTTCAAATTGAAGGGGGGACTGCATTTTGAGATTTCTAGATGACCCTTGAGGATCCCTTCCAACTTTACAATTTTGTGATTCTACGAATGCAGTCAAGTACAGTGGTACCTCGGGTTAAGTACACTTCAGGTTAAAAACTCCGCTAAGAACAGAAATCGGGCAGCAGCAGCGCAGCGGCAGCAGGAGATCCCATTAGCTAAAGTGGTGCTTCAGGTTAAGTACGCTTCAGGTTAAGAACGGACCTGCGGAACGAATTAAGTACTTAACCCGAGGTACCACTGTACAGGTAACTTGCAACCTGTGCGCATTTAACGTGCACATTCAGCTTTATGCACTTGGCCAAAGTAAAAAATAAGGAAGATGGCAGACATCCAGGAGCAAGGACTTTGGCAATCCCACCCAGCATTGAACCCAATGTGTTTTGACTATACACCATTTTGGCTTTACTGACTATCCCTGGAACTTAACCCCAGCATAAGTTGAGAGTCGCCTGTGTTTCAAAATATGTGTTCGGGGAGGGAGTTCATCAAGTATCTTTACAAGAATTTGTTAATATGCATATGATGCTTTTTTTTACCAATATATATGTTGTATTTCCATGTTCTAAACAATTATGGATAGGATCGATTTTGGAGAAAAACAAGATCAAAGAATTCCAGATTCCACTGCCATGGCGTAGATGCCAATCGCAACTGGAAGGTGAAATGGTGTGGTAAGTCTAGAATTAGCCTGTATTTGAATTAGCAAGCCATGTAGCCATTTTATTATCTAGGACAGTGTTTCCCAACCTTTTCTGGGCAAAGGCACACTTGTTTCATGAAAAAAATCTCGCGGCACACCACCCACAAAATGGCGGCGGCAACGTCGCTATGGTAACGGAAATCACGTTAGCTCCATCGCAGGGAGAAGCCGAAGGCCGGGGAACCCGGGGATCGCCGCCGCCGCTGGGTGTTGGGGGCGAGAAGCGTCTTCACCCTCGCCCTGCTCCCAGTTTTCATTATTTCCATCGCCCTCTCCACCCCCCGACCCCAATATTTTATACAAACGCAACTTCTGCCATTGTTCCTCCCCTCCCCCTTTTAAAAAGAATGGGGCTGGTTTTTTGGGGGGGGTTCTTCCAAAGAAGAGGTCGGATAGAACGACGGCGAGTGAGAGAAATTCGATTTCCAAGTCTCTCAAGGCAACGCCTGGCTCGGGAAGTCGTGGCGGGGAGAAGAATAAACAGGGCTTGGATCCTACGGGGAAGTGAGCGGCCGGCGCCTGTTGTTATGGGGTTGGGGGGAGAGGGTGTGCGAGGCGCGCCATGGTGGCAACCAGTGCCTGGGCTGCCCAGAAGATTTCCCCTCAGGAAGGAGGGCGAAAGGGGCCTCTCCGAAGGGGCCGGGGAGAGATACGACGGGGGCCGAGAGAGAGGCTGAGGCGGAGGGAGACCGGGCTGGAGGTCCCGCCAACCCAACAGCAGCGCCCCTTCCTTCCCTCCGAGGTAGCGAGAAAAGCGCGCCTCTTTCCCGCCGGGCCCGCGAGCCAACGCCAGGTACCTGCCCTCGCCGCCGCCGCCGCTGCCGCCAGCTTCTGCTGCTGCTTCTACCGCCGCTGCCGCGTTATCCGACCGGGAATGAGATGAGCTACCGCCGTTGGCCGCGAGTCCCCTCCGCGAAGCCCCTCCTCCTGCTGCCTACTGGCCCTGGCGCTTGCCTGTCTGGGAGAGCGGTCCCCATGGCGCTTTCTCATTGGGCCGCTTCTCCCCGTCCGTATGTAAATAGCGCCTCCCGCTCATCCACAATCAAACTGCCTGAGGGGAGTCCGAAGTCTCGAGTTCCCATCCTCCCTCCGGGAAAATAAATAAGAGGCCGATAGATCGAGGGAGGGGAAGCCATAGCCCCACCACGCACCCAGTTCCCGCCCGCGCTACATCCCCGGGTCCTCTCAGGCAGCGGCCCGCCGAAGCCGCCTCGCCCCCGAAACTCGCAGCAAGTCCCAAGGATGTCCCAGGCAGCAGTTCTGCGAAATCCCATATATCGCAGAAGGCGCTCTCTCGCCTCAGGCAACCCGGTTCTCCCTACGTCCTTTCTCCCGCCCATCAGCTGGGGCACGGTTTTCCCGCGGCACACCAGCCGACGTCTCGCGGTACAGTGCTGTGCCGCGGAACACCGGTTGAGAAACGCTGATCTAGGATATTAAATTGCACTGCAAATTTTTATTGAAAATGGTCCAGGTTGCGAAGCAAACCAAACCATGGTTAACAGTTTTACTATGAACACAGAGATCAATCACACTTCACTCCTCACCTGGTGCAAGCAGAAAGAAGAAACAACAATCCCTGGCCTAGAATGACATCCATGCTTAAATGCAAGTCCCACTGGGGCAGCTCAGTCAGCCCCGCCCTTTCCCCCCATATTCCATCGGCAGTGTGCGTATATAGCGGGTGTGGGAGGGGGCGCTGATGCAGGATAGAATGTCCCTATTTTTATTTGAGGAATGTTGGGGGATATGCCATCAGACTTTGCAGTTTAGTGCTGTAGGCCTCAATATGGAACTAGATGTAGGCATAATAACCCACTAGAGAACTACAAAGTTTTGTGGGTTTCAAATAATTGATGTGACCAGTGCTTTTTTTCTAAAAAAAAAATCTTTAGGGGTACTCTCATTTTCCTACTCATATTGAAATACTGCCCCTCAATGAGGCCAAACTTAGATTCACAAAATGTTTAGGGGTATGCGTACACCTGCGTCCCCCCAGAAAAAAAGCACTGTACAGCCATACCTCAGGTTGCGAACGCTGCGGGTTACGTTTTTTCAGGTTGCGCTCCACGCTGAACCCAGAAGTACCAGAACGGGTTACTTCCAGGTTTTGGCACTCGCGCATGTGCAGAAGCGCTAAATCGCACTTCGCACATGCGCAGAAGCGCCAAATTGCATCACACGCGTGCGCAGATGTGGTGCTGCGGGATACGAATGCTGCGGGTTGCAGACGTGCCTCCGTCACGGATTACGTCCGCAACCCAAGCGTCCACTGTATGTGACTAATCAGCAGCCCATGTATGCAATTAATAAAAATTATAATAAAATTTATTACCTTACCATTTGTATAGCGCTTTGAAGGGTTACAAAGTGGTTAACGTTTATTATTTAGCTGTAATACATACAACAACCCTGTAAAGTCAAGTCACTATCGCTGTTACCTTCCATATTGCAGATGGGAGGGCTGAAGCCAAGAGCGAGAGTAGATTGCCAGTGGCTACCTACTGTGTTCAAAACGAGAGATGAGATTCAAAGCAGGAACTTCCTAATTCACAGCTCCACGTCTTAGGCCCATTCTAATTAATTTATACTTAATTAGTTCATATTATAGCCTAAAGAAACTGAGAGACTGCCTTACGGTTGCCTAGTGAATCTATTCCAGTGCCTCTGGTCTCCTTCTTTCCTTTAATCCCCTGTTGCACAACAAAACAGAAGAGAATGAAATGAGTAAATTCTTTAATTCTGAAACTCAGTTGCCTTATTTTGAAGACATGAAGAACAGATTTGCATCTGGTTGGCTCTCTTATCTATATATTGCTTGTTATTACATCAAATGTGTTCAACCCAGGTGGGAATTCATCCCTCATTTCAGTTAGTTTTTACCTTTCACATCAATATACACATTCGTGCTTGCTCTGCTCAGATGGCACTCCCATGTGCATCTCCCCCCCCCCACGTGCTGTCCTATAGATAGCTGATTCTTAGAACAGTCCTTTTTTGATGTAAGTGATTTTTCAGAAGTAAAATGGAGACATAGAACTGCTGCATATTTGCCCAAGGATACGATGCAAGCCAACAACTATGACAGAATTAGAGCTCGAAAGTCCTTTGCTCCGAATCCCATGAACATTTGTCATCTTACATTGCCTCTCTCAAAGAGACAAAAAAAAACCGAACAGGGAAGTCATAGTTTGTATTATCCTGACCTGTTTTTATTCAGAAAAACAACCTTCACTCTGTGTTCTCATGGAGATGTCTTAGTTCCATCTCCAGTTTCCAGGCCTTGAAATTCTTAACAGGTGCCTGAGGGCAGGTAGGTTTTGAGCACGAATCCTGTTTTTGCATTTCGCCTGCACATGTTTGGCATTCAATGAGCGAGACTGTTTCTTTTCCTTTAAGGCAACATTTCTGTGTCAGCTCTGTTTCTCTTCCTTTCTGGCATAAGCACCTTGACACAGTGCTTACCTCTTGTAGCTCACTCCTTACTCTAATGCAAGTAGGAATATCTCCAGATTTAGCTTTGCAGCCTATGGTACACATGGGATGGAGTTATTTGTTTCATTTGTGTCTCTAATTTTTCTAGTGACATACATATAGGCAACATTATTACACACCCAGACTGTTTATATTTGAAAAGCTCAGTTGTAGGTCATATGGTTTGAAAGCAAAACGTCCCAGGTTTTAGATATATATATTTTTTCTTTATTTTTATGGAAAACAACAACAACATGTTGTTGTTGTTCAGTCGTTCAGTCGTGTCCGACTCTTCGTGACCCCATGGACCAGAGCACGCCAGGCACGCCTATCCTTCACTGCCTCTCGCAGTTTGGCCAAACTCATGTTAGTAGCTTCGAGAACACTGTCCAACCATCTCATCTTCTGTCGTCCCCTTCTCCTTGTGCCCTCAATCTTTCCCAGCATCAGGGTCTTTTCTAGGGAGTCTTCTCTTCTCATGAGGTGGCCAAAGTACTGGAGCCTCAACTTCAGGATCTGTCCTTCTAGTGAGCACTCAGGGCTGATTTCTTTAAGAATGGATAGGTTTGATCTTCTTGCAGTCCATGGGACTCTCAAGAGTCTCCTCCAGCACCATAATTCAAAAGCATCAATTCTTCGGCGATCAGCCTTCTTTATGGTCCAGCTCTCACTTCCGTACATTACTACTGGGAAAACCATAGCTTTAACTATACGGACCTTTGTTGGCAAGGTGATGTCTTTGCTTTTTAAGATGCTGTCTAGGTTTGTCATTGCTTTTCTCCCAAGAAGCAGGCGTCTTTTAATTTCGTGACTGCTGTCACCATCTGCAGTGATCATGGAACCCAAGAAAGTGAAATCTCTCACTGCCTCCATTTCTTCCCCTTCTATTTGCCAGGAGGTGATGGGACCAGTGGCCAAGATCTTAGTTTTTTTGATGTTGAGCTTCAGACCATATTTTGCGCTCTCCTCTTTCACCCTCATTAAAAGGTTCTTTTAATAACAACATAGAAGCTGATAAATTTTCCTCTGGCACAAATCTAGATTTGGGGTCCAGGGTCTCTGGTATCTTGGGACTAGGGGAGCTGGGGTTATAGTTTAGTGGTAGAGCTCTTCCATTGGCACTACTGGGCCCTCAGACTCTGTGTCTGAGTCTCTGGGTTCATGACAGAAGGATATAATGCCGTCTCTCTCAGCCTATGTAGTTGGGACGTTACAGGTTATCCACTGTTCCATCTCTTTGCATCAGTATGAAAGCCACTATCAAGTTTTTCAACCCATACGCTCTGTTTTCGTTCCTTCATCCATCTCAAGAAAGCACAACATATCGAGTCCACTTTAATGATTGTCCCCTGCAGTCGGAGATGAACAATTCGACCATCTTCTGAAACAACCTTGTAGAGCAATTCTGTCATTTCCTGGATTTTTATTGTCTTGTTGTGACAGTAACTCTGGCGTTCGACAATAGCTGACATTTACTGAATTCCTTTTTATCCTTCCCCACCTAAACTCGAAAACCTTATCTGAATGAAAAACATTCGATAATACAGTAATAATATAGAGAACTGCATAGCTGTGCATGGCAGCTAGCATTTCTCTTTTAATATTTGTGTTCCTCATAATTGTGGGGATGACACAGGAATAGTACACAGAGATTCTATTGGTTCAATAGGAAATTGGAACAGCTGCTATCAGCTTAGCCTACCAAAGTAAGTATACAATTTTACCTGAGCCAGCTGCAAATCATAGCTAGTAAAAGAAGATTGAGGTTTTTTTAGAACACCCAATTATCATCCCATATATAAATGTTGTAAAATAATGATTGTATCCATCTAAAAATAATAATTTATTGCTTTATTTCTGTCTGAAAGAATAGAATCCTCTCCTGACTTTGTAACCTTAAGGAAGTAACCATCTGAGGTAGGCCATGCAATAACAGCTATATTGAATTGTGCCATGTTCTTGGGCAGTAGCAAATTGGTTTTGTGGCCTCATCAGAGAATCCCATCACATAAGAGACTTGGAGTCTCTGCTGCAACAAAGGAGCCATAAATCAGTGTGACCTAGTCCTCGATTAGATCTTGTAACTTTTTCAGCAGGGGGCCGGTCAACTGTCCCTCAGACCTTGTGGGGGGCTGGACTATATTTTGAAAAAAATAATAATAATGAATTCCTATGCTCCACAAATAACCCAGAGATGCATTTTAAATAAAAGGACACATTCTACTCATGTAAAAACACCAGGCAGGCCCCACAAATAACCCAGAGATGCATTTTAAATAAAAGGACACATTCTACTCATGTAAAAACACGCTGATTCCCGGACCGTCCGCAGGCTGGATTTAAAAGGAGATTGGGTCAGATCCGGCCCCCAGGCCTTAGTTTGCCTACCCATGATTTAAAGGTTGTGGTAGGATGGTCATGAATAGAAGCATCCATACCTAACTTTCTCCAGCCTGGTATAAACTCAATTTCATCTCTGCTAGTTAACATCAGCAGCAGCAACAGGAGGTAAAGATAAGTCTTTTAACAGCTGCAAAATTAGCACTATGAATGAAGAACACCAATCCATTATATTGGCAAAGATCCAAAGCTGCCTCAAGAAAAGTTTTGGAGGAGCAGACTAGACATCTAAACAGCTCAATTTGAACTAATGCACGTCTTTTCAAGCCAGACAAGTCAATATTGGAATGCTTTCTTGAAGCTAGAAGGTTTGAAAACAACTGGATTATAGCATTTGAGAAGAAATTAGGAGATGATTCTCTTGAGTTAGATTACTTGGTAGTTGTTTAGCAGAGAGTATACCACATGCCCTCGCTACCACAAAGTGTCCATCTGAGCTCAGACAAAGATAATCTTTGCATTTTTTTCACTGATGGCCATGAAGAGAAGTTCTCATGTCTTAGTTCCTCAGACTATGCAAGTGCTATTTAGCTACTTCTGAGTTATCATGCTAATTATATAGCCTATTATACTTCATATTTGTAAGCATCATCATGCAATGCTGGTTCTCATCCCCTTACTATTTAAAGTACTTATTATGCAAATGGTATTTATTAAAAGGAGTGTTTAATAAGCCCTTTGTGGCAGCAAAAACGCAGCAGTCAAGGTCTCATTGTTATGCAGAATTCCTGGAAAAAATATATTTTTGTGTGTTAAACCCAAGCCAGTTACACAAAGAGCATAAAGGGCAGCATGCTAACCATTACCAGATCAGAAACTGGTAAACCTCCCTGTGACTAAGCCATGGTTACCGGTAGTGTTTTGGGAATGTTGCATCTGCACTCCTGTAGTCATAACATACATGCTGGTTCAAACAAAAACTCCATCCGCTTCTGTTCTTTTCATTGGCATGACTATTCTGAAGTATTGAAGCTACCACAAGAATGGTTTCAGGCACTATCCAACCTGGTTTAAATAATGCCTTCAGTTTAAACAGCTACAGTGGAAGGGCTTCAAGTTCTGATTTATGCCATATCCTTTGTCCAAACTGATTAAAAAAAACCACCTGTGCACAACTCAGTGTTGGAGGATAGAGCTTCTGTGTCATGCAGCACCCCCCTGCGCCCCTCTAAGTGAGCCTGTTGACCTCAGGTGCACTGTCCCTTTGCCAGGGTTGAAAGTGAGATTCAACAGTCAGCCTGTGTGTGTGTGTGTGTATACACACACACACGTACAGTATACATATACACACACAGTCATACCTCGGGTTACAGACTCTTCAGGTTGCACGTTTTCGGGTTGCGCACTGCGCCAAACCCAGAAGTACCAGAACGGGTTACTTCTGGGTTTCAGCGCATGCGCAGAAGCACTAAATCGCGCTTTGTGCATGTGCAGAAGCGCCAAATCATGACCTGTGCATGCGCAGACGCAGTGCTGTGGGTTGCAAATGCTGCGGTTTGTGAACGCACCTCCCGCACGGATCACGTTCGCAACCCGAGCGTCCACTGTATATGGACTTTGGCCTGGGGCAACTTCACCTTTGCCCAGCCCAAGATATTTTGCTGCCTGAATGGTACCTCCCCCATTCAATGCACAGAAACCCACTAGAATGGCAGTTCAATCTTACTTTCCACATGGGCAATAGGATAATGTCATCCAGTGCACCTGAGGGCAGTAGGATAGTTATGGGGGTGCAGGACAAGCCACGTGGCTTGCACCACTCTGTCCTCCAGCAGCTCCTTCTGCTGCCCACCAGCATTTGCTGATGGATGCTGTTACCTTACTCTCCCTAATGTTAGTCCTGCCTTAGCCTCAGGCAGCAAAGTGTTTTTGGCCAACTGGTCCTTTCTATTCCTTTTTTTGTGGGGAGGGGTTCAAGAGAGCCCCTAGAAATAGAGCCCCATCAGCACTGGCACGATATCTCTGGATGTTTTCCTGGCTTGCGTCCAATTTAAATGTTGTGGGTTTAATTTGGTCTTCTTTTTCTTTTCAACGCGCAGATGAAGGGGCTTCCACCCACCCCTGTGACGACACATACTGTGGTCCTTTCCCTGAATCTGAGCCAGAAGTGAAGGCTGTAGCTCACTTTCTTCGCAAACACCGGAAGCAAATAAAAGCTTACCTGTCCTTTCATGCGTATGCCCAAATGTTGTTGTATCCCTATTCTTACAAGTATGCGACTATTCCAAATTTCAGCTGTGTGGTAAGTATGGGATTTGAAGAATTTTGAATCCTTGCAGATCACTTTGAATTTGAAGAAAGTACCGTACTTTTCCATGTATAAGACAATGTTTTTTTTATTTATTTAAAAGTTATGTAAAAAATTGGGGGTCATCTTATACACAGATAATGCATAGTGGGGACGTGGGATTGGTTGCTGCCGCGAGCCGGAGATTGTCAGCGGCTATTGGGCGTGTTATTGGTGGCTGCAGCAAGGGGTGGTGTTGATTAGCTGTCACTGCAGGCGATTGGAGGGGACAGATGATAGGCGACTTGCAATGTGTGCGAGTGGCAGCGTATGTCAGGCAGGTGAGCGATTTTCCGGATTCCCCCCTTAAAAAAGCTCAGCAACTCTGGGCAATCTCCCCCCATTTTCTTAATTTGGAGTCCCCCAAAATAGGGGGCATCTTATACACAGGGGCGTGTTATACACGGACAAATACGGTATATGCTTCTGAGCTCCCTCGGTGAAGAAGGACGTGGCTTGAATCTCCTAGCAGTCCTGACCTCCATATTGCTGTCTAGACTGAAGGAGTGGCCTCTGCTTGGTGTGTGGCTATCAGTTTATACTTCATATTTATGCATGGGCATATCATCCAATGTAATTAAATACAAAAATTCCTTCCAGTAGCACCTTTGTTATTGGTATGAGCTTTCGTGTGCATGTATCTGAAGAAGTGTGCATGCACACGAACACTCATACCAATAACAAACTTAGTTGGTCTCTAAGGTGCTACTGGAAGGAATGTTTTTATTTTGTTTCGACTATGGCAGACCAACACGGCTACCTACCTGTAACTAATCCAATGTAATTGTTATATGTTCAGTAATGAATACAATAAGCAATATGCTTTATTTGAGGGTCCAAGAGAGATAGTGCAAAACATTAGGAATGTTGCAGAAAGATTTTGTGGCGCTGGGTCTGACAGGAGTTACCCGTGTTTCTCCTAAAATAAGACACCGTCTTATATTTTTTTCCCCTCAAAAAAACACAGTATGGCTTATTTTCGGGGGATGTCTTATTTTAACCGCTCCGCATCGGTACGCTGCATAGCCACGCCTATCCAGGCCTATCCACGCCTATCCATGGCTACGTCTTATTTTAGGAGAAACAGGGTAGACAAGTGCCCAAAATACTGTGACAAACACAGCCAGGGATTTAAAAAGCCAATCAAAAATGCCCATGTGTACTTAACTTGAGGCCAGATTCTGTTTCCTTGCCTCCTTAAACTTCAGTCAGTGCTTTCACTATCCATATAGCTATGCTAATATCTGTTCTATGGGAAGAGAATGTATTATGGGAATTGCTAGGCAACAGAATACGTGCTCTCAGTCAGTGCTGCTTACAGTTGAGAAGGGAACCTCTGAAGCAATGCAACTGATTGCTTGGTCTAAGAATGTTTTGAAGGATACCAAAAACATGTGAGCCAAAGAGGTGCATCGGAGATCACTTGCAATATCACAGAGGTGGCCAGAGCATCATTCTTGGACCAAAGTCAGGGCTTGGTGCAAGAGATCCCCTGCTCTTCTCCACACTGGCAGAAAGGTAAAGGTCTTGCCTGAACTGTTTGGTCTCCAGTGGATCCCCTGTATTCTATGCACATTCCCTGTCCAGTAGCAAATTGCAGCACAGCAGGAGAGCAACACCCTCATGTCAAGAGAGATGTCAGAAGGTCACTGTTTTCACATTGGTGGTGAGGAAGAAGGAAATATGATGGAGAACTGCAATGAAAGGTCACAAGCCATCAAGTGCACTTGCACAAATATCAAATACAATTTGATAGGACAATGCAGTTGCACAGAAAACAAAAGAAAGGCACATTGACCCATGCCGTCAACAACCATGTAAGATGTGATCTCAAGTTTATTGTGAACGGCGCTGAGCTGCAAAGCAGAATCACAAAGGATTTCCTTTCCATTTCCATCCCCTGAGGCAAACTTCACAAGCACCAGATCCTCAGATTTATTTTGCATGTTGAGATTGGCCAACAGATGAAAGCTTTTCTATGGGCTTCAGTATTCAGAAATGAGGGGACTCTTTAATAATTCCTGAGCTGAAGGCAAACAGGCTTCTGTCCAGCTTACTAGACGGAACTGTGCAGCCAGCCACTCTTTGAATTAGTACACTAAATTATTTAGGGCATTGAAACTGGAGAAAAGGATACACAACTCCCCACATTGAAGTCTTGTCTTTGACTGCGTTTTACAGCGCAGACATGTCCATGTGTAGTCTATTTCAGTCTTTTGGGGAGATGGTTATTTGATTTATAAAACTATTTCTTTCAGTAACCATGGTCAGGGGATCTGAAGTGAAGTTGTATGACAGTGCAATAAAGGGGGTGGGATTGGAGCTTAAACCAACCCTTAGTCTACTACTGAAAGGGTCATCAGTATCATGGGATAGGGTTTGTCGAGGATGCACAGCAATGATGCTCCCAGGAGCAAACTTGCAATAAAAAGTCATTTTATTTCGTTTAAATATAGAATTAAAAGGTATTCACACGAAGTAAGAAGTCCTACTCACAGCAGACCCATTAAAGTTAATGGACATGTCTAACATAGGTTCATTTATTTCAATGGGTTTCCTCTGAGTAGGACTTAGTTGAATACAGCCCTATTTATTATATTATATTAATTATATTATATTATATTATATTATATTATATTATATTATATTATATTATATTATAATGTTATGTTATGTTATGTTATGTTATGTTATATTAATTTATTATATTATATTATATTATATTATATTATATTATATTATATTATATTAATATCCCACCATGGAACTTGGGGCAGCATCACTCCCAGGCAGTCATTCATCCAGACACTTACTCAACAGAGACCTGAGCTGAAGCACAAAGTACTTCAGACCTTGCATTTGGACAGTCACTCCACACACACAAACACATATACACACATATCCTCATCCACAGAACACATCCAAAGGAGAAACCAGGGGTGCTTGAGGAATTTGATTTCTATAGATTCTGATGCAAATTGACACCTCCTGGATGAATGTGTAAATTGGTATGTAATTATCTTTCTGATTTTGCACTTCTCCAAATTTGCAACAGCAGCTGAAAAATAATAATCAAATTTAGATAAATATGTATTTAAATACGTATTTTGAGATAAAATAGGTTACTTCAATACATGTTTAAATATAAATTTTCATGCATTTTTGTAACTATATATAGTGTGTGTGTGTGTGTGTGTGTGTATGATTAATGTGGAAACAGGACAAAATGAACCTTATGAATGAACATCTGCAGTACCGACATGGATCAGAAACAGACTGTTCTGTCCATCCCTAGTTTCCATATATGGATCAGAAATGCATAAAATTAGTGACCTCTCATATGGCAACCTAGTTAACAGATGTGGAACTGCAGGCGCATCCCTATTTAGAAGCCTAGAATCTGTCTTCCCATGAGAGCACAACAGAGTTCACTCAGCCTCTTGCTTCTTCTTCTGTGGTTCCCTGTATGAGGATAGCACTTAGATGAGAGAATAAAACTTGGGGGGAGAAGAAAGAATGGGAATGCAACTATTTCTGTCTCCACAGTCCATATTCTTCCATTACCATCAGTCCTGTAGCCATTTATAATATTTATAAATCAATAACTGCAATGAGCTTTACAGAATACAAGGGGACTGATCCCCACCTTGAGCTTAGAGTCTGACACAGAGGAAACAACCAAGGAAGGATGCAGGCTTCACAGGGAAAGAACATCCAGTTGTTTCAGCTGCACATGATTCTGCTGCAAGCTTGAATTCCGTGGGGCTTCCTCTATGTACGCAGGGTTAGGCTTACTTATTACAGGGTTAGTTGCGGGAACTGTGATAAATTATGGGTTGAGCCAAAGGCTTTGAATGAAGATAGTGGTGGTATCAGACAGGTGTTTTGGGAGGCAATTCTAAGCCTCCAGGGCAGCAAGGGAGAAAGGGTGGAGTCTTTTGAGGGAGGAGGAGAACTAGTTCAGACAGCAGAAGGTTGTGAAGCTGGAGAAGCAAAGATCATGGGCAGGATGTACTGAAGGCCATGGAGGACTTTGAAAGCACAGTCAATAAGCTTGTGCTGGATCTGGGAGTGGACAGGAAGCCAGTGTAAGGTTTTCAATGAGTGGCATCTCACGACCAGAGTGACAAATGAGGTGAATGATTTTGGGAGCCAAACCCTGCTTGGGTGTGAGGAAACCAAGGTAAGGCAGCAGAAGACCAGAATGGAAATCATACAGCATAGAAAAAAATATTAGAACCATTTAGTAATAGATGTGTGACAGAATGGTTGTTATCCTTGTGGGCAAGTAGCTACACATTTCTTCAACTATTTTACTTAGTACTGTATAAATTCCACCTACTTCTTCATGCCATGGCGGACATCTGCTGTGACTCTTCATAACTGTTACCGCCAGCTCTCTAGAGGTATCCAAAAATGTCAGCACATCCAGGCACTCTGTATATACTCTCTCATTTGATTCTTAAATGTAAAATATATAGCAATACAGAAGCAGAGTCTCAGCAGTTCCCTTATCTGTAACATCATAATTAAGTTTTTTGAAAGTTGCTTCCAGTCACAGACTGGCTGTTGCAACTGCAACATATAATTCAGGGATATTTCTGCATAGTGAATGGTTCTTGTCAAGATAAATCCCTTTCTTTTTCATATACTGGACAGAAACAACTCTGCTACTGAAATCACTTAAATATACTGATATTCTGAGTGTTTAAATGAGCCCCACCTTGTCACTCTGGAACTGCATCTAGTTGGATTTGAAATGGATGGAGATTCTCGGTAGACATCTGAAAAGTAGCCTTAATGGCATGAAGATACTGGGAATCTGGGACAGGTACCAGTGTGCCACCCACCTGTCAAAGTTAACCTGCAGGCATGGGAGAAGATAAAGATCTGGCATGCCGGACCAAAAAGGTTCCCCACTCTTGCACAAAATTAACTATTCTCATAAGGTGAATTGGAGACCCGTTGGGAGCAGAGCATGAAGTTCCAGGGAGGGGTAGGATCATTCTTTTTCTGCAGCCAACCCATGCATAGATTGTAAGCATCCAGGCAGAGAATCCTTGCTGATTCCTTTAATTGCCCAGTCATTCCAAGGACGCAGGTGGCGCTGTGTCAGGCTAAACCACTGAGCCTCTTGGGCTTGCCGATCAGAAGGTCGGCGGTTCGAATTCCCTTAATGGGCTGAGCTCCCGTCGCTCTGTCTCAGCTCCTGCCAGCCTAGCAGTTTGAAAGCACACCAGTGCAAGTAGATAAAAAGTTACTGCTGCGGCAGGAAGGTAAATGGCGTTTCCATGCGCTCTGCTTTCCATCACGGTGTTCCGTTGCACCAGAAGCAGTTTAGTCATGACCCGGAAAGCTGTCTGTGGCCTGAAAGTGAGATAAGCGCCGCAACTCCATAGTCGCCTTTGACTGGACTTAACCATCCAGGGGTCCTTTACCTTTTACCTTTTGTTGTTGTTGTTCAGTCGTTCAATCGTGTCCGACTCTTCGTGACCCCATGGACCAGAGCACGCCAGGCACGCCTATCCTTCACTGCCTCTCGCAGTTTGGCCAAACTCATGTTAGTAGCTTCGAGAACACTGTCCAACCATCTCATCCTCTGTCGTCCCCTTCTCCTTGTGCCCTCAATCTTTCCCAACATCAGGGTCTTTTCCAGGGAGTCTTCTCTTCTCATGAGGTGGCCAAAGTACTGGAGCCTCAACTTCAGGATCTGTCCTTCTAGTGAGCACTCAGGGCTGATTTCTTTAAGAATGGATAGGTTTGATCTTCTTGCAGTCCATGGGACTCTCAAGAGTCTCCTCCAGCACCATAATTCAAAAGCATCAATTCTTCGGCGATCAGCCTTCTTTATGGACCTTTTACCTTACCATTCCAATATGATGTAAGAAGAAAGGGGAAGATAGAAAACAAACCTTTTCTTCTTTGTTCATCTTTGTCCCCTGCTTTAAGGGTGGGGTCAGAGGCATCCTTTCTTATGCCTCCTTTAATGCCATTGTTCGAATTAGTATCTAAGTCCACAACTCCTTACATGCAGCGACAGGCAACAGGCATATGGCAGCATACAAAGACCTCCACATGCTAAAATATGAACCAGATTATTTATGCTGGGTTTTGGAAGCTTTGAAATGGGAATGAAGTAAAAACAAGTTTGAGGAACATTGTCCTAAATTGTTGGGTGTTACTTGAAATTTTGAGATAACTACAATTGTTTCTCTCATTCTCTGTTTGTTTGTTTTTTTGGTTTTGTTCCCTTCCCAGGAATCTGCTGCTTTTAACGCTGTAAATGCCTTGCAATCAGTTTATGGGATAAGATACCGATATGGCCCTGCCTCCAGCACTTTGTGTGAGTTTCTCCAGTATGCTAGTTCATTGGTTTTCTGTTTGTACTGTGTTAGTGTTGTTGGCTGTGTTGTAAAGATACAAGCAAACCATTTCAAAGAGAACTTTGTTCAGTCTGCTATGAGAAGCAAGAGACAGCTGCATGAAATTTACATTATGTTGTTACACACCACCCTAATCTCTTTGAGTGGTGCGAGATTTCTGGGTTCCAGACACTTACCTAGACTAGTTTCTGTTTCCTTTTGGGGAATAAGGTACAGCAGAGACTGTGGTGTCTTTATCATATATGGTTTTATTTACATGCAATGTATATATTCAACCTGCACCTAGATGGAGGGATTTCAGGACATTCACATCCTATGAGGGTCTGGCTTCCCTCTTAAGGGCAGCTTTGGATTCAAAGGATAACAAAAAGTCATCCTCTGTATCTCTTGGTCCCAACCTGGCACATCCAGCTCACATGGAGTTCTGCCCCTCCTTCCCCTTCTTGGTGCCAACTGGTTTCAAGAACCTCCCCCCAACCTAAGTCATTCAAAGCTGAAACCCTAAACTTGGGTGTTGTCTGCTACCATTGGCCTTTGCCTCTGCTACTCACTCAGAGCTGGAGGGGGCACCTCTCTGCTGTCTGGCAGTATTTACATCGTTCTTAATGGCCTGGTATTTTGCTCCCTTTGTTTCTTGCTAATGACCCTTCTTCTCCCAAGGACTTCCTGAGCATGGAAAACTGGTTTGAACTGTCTTTTTGACACCTGTAGTGTCTGGCAGTCTGGCAGCTTCCCTTAATACTCCAAGCATCAACTTATTCCTAACATTTACTAAATCTAAGAATTTTGGGAGATCTTGCCCCCACAAACTCATAACAATATTTAGATGCCAGCCTGACACATGTCTTGTGCACAAGCAAAAACACTTCCATGCATGTCCAGTGGAGGGAGCAATCTACCCTTTATGTGTCAGACTCTTGTACCCCATGGGATCCCCACAGGACCTTGGATGGACTTTTCAGTAAGTATGGAGATTATCCCTGGAAAGGAAAGCTGAAAAGCTCTCATGAGTGAGCAGAACTCTGCATGCAATGCATTGGATCCCATCCAATGACTAAAGTGGGATTTAAGAAGCCTAACTATGTAGCCCAGATCTTCTTGATGTACTAATAATTGTAGCAGTGGAGTCTAAGGCTGGCCAAAAAAAACCCTACCAATCTGCCTCTTGGAGACAATATAGGAGGATCTTTAGAGGACACTGAGAAACAACTGACATCATAAATGATGTTTGTGATTATTCAAATGGAGTTTTCATTCCAGCTCAAGTTATGGGCAACTAGTCAGAAGTTAACAGTTGATGGTGCAAGTTGAATTCCCATTCATCAGAAGGGACTTTCAGTCCATTCAGTGGTGTCTGAATGAGGACCACAGTGTGGATGGGCATCCAGACACATATCTGAATGTGGGTCAGTTACAGGAACAAAATGCTTCCTTGTACGGATCTCTTTTGCTGATCAGGGCATATGTATTTTGAGCTTGTCTCTTATCACATATTTGTAGAGAATATTGATGTACTGAGAATTCACTCAGATTCTGGGTTATGTTCTTTTTGAATTCTGGGTTTAGATCACAATCATTTTGAAGACAATAAAAAACGAAGTAAAATATCTTCAATAGGGAAATATTTTACAGAATATTAAAAATTCATCTTCTTCCCAGCAGAGTATGGGATGTTTAAAGTCTGAATTTTCAATAACTGTCAGAGCCTGAATGGAAGTCTCCAGACAACTATGATAGACAAAAGAAATCCAGCAGTTTTATATAGCAAAGGAATACATGCTTCACTCGTTTAGTTTGTTCTGATCTGAAACTTCGGAAGAACAAATGCAGAGAGAAATAAATGTTTTTCTTCAATCTACTGAAAATTTAGTGGTATAAAATGAAAAGTGGTATGAACATAGCCCAAGGACTAGGGCATCTGTGACCCTTCAGATGCCACTGGGCTACAGTTCCCTGACTGTTGGCTTGGGGTTGATGAGAATTAAAAGTATTACAATATCCGTAAGGCTACAGGTTGCCACCAATTTCCTAGACAAAGTATTAACAGGACACTTCATTCCCTAAGGCAACCAACACCACAATCCTATAAACATGTACCTATAAGTAACTCCCACTGAGTTCAGGGGGCTTACTGCCAGGTAAGTGGGTATAGGATTGCAGCCATTTCTGTTTTTTAATACCAACTGGACGTTTGGTTAAGCACCCCCGTCTTGCCCCAACTTCTAACAAAATAGTTCCCCATGCTGTTTTCAGCCACACAGCAACTGCCATGTCATGTCAGGTTTTTAAGTTTTTTAAAAAATATATTTTTTAAAAAGATATTGTTATAGTTAATGAAGACTATAGTGGGAGTGCTCAGCTTGTAGTTAGCTGCAGATTGCACCATTCAATCCTTGTTTAATTCAGTACTTCAGTGTGGGAAAGCACAACAAATAAGAATTGCACTTCACTCATTCAGGACCAGTGGAAATGTGGGAGGTAGCTTGTTGTTTTTTCTTCTAGCCCACAGCAAGCTGAGTGCAGCTCGCAACAGGGATTAACGTTCTTCTTGAGAAATGTTATGATTAAGGCTGGAGTTCTGTACATATTTACCTGGGAATAGGAAGTGGGGGATTTGATACAGTTGACGCTCAAAGATGATCTTACCTAATTCACACTTTTCAAAACACTATGTAAACCATATCCATTCTTCAAAATTTGTTGTTGTTGTTATTGTTGTTCTAATAATACTTATTTACATCCCTCCTTTTGCTCAAAACTGGGACTCAATGTGGAACACAAAAATTAGAACAAATACAGATAAAACACACATTGTTGAAAACATATAAAAGGCTATTTGTATTTTATTGTTATTGTATTTTAATGTTCTGTTGAAAGCCGCCCAGAGTGGCTGGGGAAACCCAGCCAGATGGGCGGGGTATAAATAAAAAATTATTATTATTATTATTATTATTATTATTATTATTATTATTATTGAAATTTGCAGTTATCCGAATTTTCAGCGCAGTTCTCCAGCCAAGTAATGTGTACAAAAGTGCATATACTAAAGTCTGCATATAAATGCATATATTAGTGAAAATAGCATGCTGGAATGCGTATGGGGAAACTGCATTGCAAATATGTCTATAGTGCGCAAAACTGAATATAAAATGTATATAGTAAAAGAAATTCACAGAAAAATGCTGATCGATTTCCATGAAATGGAGATGTGGAGAACTGAAGCTACGGCTGGAAAGATGAGAAACTAAAAGTGACATGTTTATCCATTCCTAGCTGGCAGTAAGTTTCATCGAACTCAGTAGGATTTAAATCTGACTAGACATGCATAGGATTGCATTCTTAGTAAATTGTAGGGAAGTTTTTCTTCCTAGCCCTTCTTTCCTTTCCTTGAGCCTGATCTTAGAAAATAAACTTCCATGTATTGTCTTACACACGAGGCAAGTTGAAACCTTTGTGAAAGGAGAAAGCAGAGAATGTTATCCATGCTATTTTGTTTTCCATTGTGTAATACGTAGATCTTCTTTAGAGTTAACATTAATTACTTCAACCCTGGTCCTCTGAGTCATTGCAGCAGTGGAGAAGTGGTCAGGCTGATGGCGGTTACTACAGTAAGTCTAAAACTTGCCAGTACTGTCAAATGTGCCACTTGAGCATCATGCAGTGCTACGAAGCAGCATAGAAATGGATGAAAGATGGGACGACTGATAGAACCAGATCTGCCAGCATAAAATTGCCTTGGTAGTCAGCAGTTTGAACTCAATTACAAACCAGATATAGTGCAGCAAAGTGAAGGACTCCCTCTTGCCCCACCTGCAATATAGGTATTTTCACTGTACTACATACATCTACAGAATCAGGGGAAAGAGAGCTGATGAAACTGTTTCTAGATCAAATTTTAGTGCAACTTGTAAAGCTTCTTTCTCTTCAGCATCTCTGGATTTGAGGACATTTAGCGCCTTTGGAGTTGCTTAGAAAAACAACTTAAAATATAAACTTGTGGAACTAGCATGTTCTTTCATACACATCACTTAAAATTGTGTTTTTCCCCCCCTTCCCCTTCCTTTTTCCAGATGTGAGTTCTGGCAGTTCTATGGATTGGGCATACAAAAATGGCATCCCATATGCGTTTGCATTTGAGCTGCGTGATACAGGGCATTTTGGATTTCTACTGCCGGAGACCCTAATCAAACCAACATGCACAGAGACCATGCTGGCTGTTAAAAATATAACCATGCATCTGCTGAAAAAATGTCACTAGGGTTGCAGCAAAGGGCCAGAACTGTATTTCTTTTTAACTGTTATTGAAAATGTTTATTACTTAGACAATGTCAAGTCAATGGAGCCTAGAATCTGTCCTGCTGGTGGAGATAATCAAAGTGGGGGGGGGGATGACATTCACACTACATGGAGGTTGAAGAGTGTGATACATATTCAGGGCTATGTGTATAATGGAATCATACCACTCAAGTGTAGACATCGGTTTTGAGCTGGAAAGAATATGGGTTGGCAAGGTTGAAGAAATTCTAAGAGCTGGGGATGAGAGTACAGCAGAGACGGGGAACCTGTAGCCTTTAAATGTGGGACTCTAACTCCTATCAGCCACAGCTAGCATGACCAGAGGTCAGGGATGATGGGAGTTGGAGTCCAGTGTGATTTTCTTTGGACAGTGTATGAAAAATAAATGTAAGCCCTGTAAAGGAGGGGGTCGCTTTCCCGAGTCCTCCCTCCAAGCTACTAATCAATCACACGCAGGCATCGAACGGGTTACCAGGTTTTATTGACATCTTCTCTTCCACCAACTACAGAGCATCAAATAGCAAGTCTAAAACATGGAATGTTTACACACACACACCCAGGCAGGTTAACTTGAAAGATTTATAGGGGCTGGGGAATGCTGGCAACCAGCCAGCCCCATCACATGCTCCCACTTTGGGGACTAATTGTTACCACCTGCCTGAGGGGCCCCACCCAGCAGTACTTGCTCACAGGATCACTACTTCATGACAAGCCCTGGCCCTCTCTTATTAGCGCAAATAATTGTTGTGGTGCTTACCACAACAATTAACACATCATCTCTGAGTTGGCAAGAATAGTGGGCAACCTTTGTTTGTCAAAGACTGCATTCCCTCAGTGGGAGTTCGTTGGGGGTCACTTACTAGAAGTGCGTGGCAGAGTAACATGGACGGGACAACTAATTTTCTCTTCCTGCCACTCCTTTCCCTCCCAACTACCCACCTTTATTCTCACCCTCTTTCTCTTTCAGTCACCACTCCCCCACATATTTTTCTGCTTCTTGAAATTTGGCTGAGGGCCACAGGTTGCCCACACTTAGCCTGGAGAATAAAATATGTGAGCCTTATTGCTTAGGGGTTGTGGAACAGTGATCCAATCCAGCTGTAGTCATACATAATTGGAATTAATGCAGATGGACAACATCCACATTTGGATATGCAGTAAGATGTGCTTTCCAATCTAGAAAATGATGCAGCTTCCACATGAGAAACTCCTCCATTGGACTGGGGTGAAAATGTGCAACTGTACTGGCCTTTGCTCCCCTGATACTTCTTTTAACATCAGTTGTAAATGAAAATTTTATATATTTTGTTTTTAATAACACCGGAACTTGTTAAATAAAGCACATTTTTAATTAAAATGGCCTGATATTACTGCTGCTGTGATTCTGAAAGAGAAGTGATGGTCACCCATGATGTTCTGTAACATATATTCCTAATTCTTTTGGCTTGCAAAATTACCGTAAATTGCAAACTGCAAGAATACATCACCTTCATCCTCATTAATTTAGCTACCATGTAGTCACTGATAGCCTTTTTCTCCGTTAATTTTTATAGTCGTCTTTTAGCCATTCAAGTTGGCAACCATCACTACTTGGACTTAACCTTATTATTTTGCCAAGTGAGGAATCCTGATCAAACAATTGACATATAATTTTATGTTAAAATTTCCTCTCCAAGGTGCATTTGGAAGAAATAACTTCCTAGTAGATCGATGGTTCTTCATCAGTTATCATTTGCAGCACTTTCCCTAGGAGTGTTCACATACCTTTTAAACAAGATACTTAAAAATGAACACTTATATGAGCAAACCCTCAAAAAAAATTGATAGTTTTCTCTCTCTGATACTGGCTGCCGTTTTTAGCATTTCAATGGGCAGAAGGAGGAAATGTGTGCCCTGACACCTTTTATTTTTCATCAGTTACTAACCAGCTAAAATGGAAAACTTTGACTCTAATTTATGGAGAGTTGCAGGCTAACCAAACCACTGCGCACACACAAA
Source organism: Darevskia mixta (assembly GCA_034641385.1). Lineage (NCBI taxonomy): Eukaryota > Metazoa > Chordata > Lepidosauria > Squamata > Lacertidae > Darevskia > Darevskia mixta. Next base: position 4,181,811 of record JAWWNH010000018.1, on the reverse strand, counting down.
AATGAATTCTGAGTGGAGGCACTGTAACAGCACCTTTTTATTCAAAAGGCAGATGAATGTTTGGACCAGAAGGCCTTTTCCTCATTCTTCTTGACTGACAGAAATTGAGCAGTCAGGCAGAACCATCCAGCTGTCTTCATGTTGCAGTCCCTTGCAAAGTATCTCCCCTGGGTGAAAAATGCCAGGTCACCTATTGGATGGGTTGCCCCTCCATTAAGACATCAGGGAGTCTACTTATGAATAATGCATTAAATCAGTAATTGAAAGAATCCCATTGAGGTACATGGACGGGCCCTTGCACATTAAAAATGCAACATTAACAATGGTGGGGATAGCTCATGTGTGTTGTAAATTAAAAGAATACAGTATTTATTATTGGTCTTATAGTACATACTTTGCATTAAGGGAGACAAGGCTTAAACCATTTTATCCCTGTGGTAGACTGCAACACCTCCTTTTTAAACAGTTACATTTCGATATATGTGCATATTTTGCTAAGTAGGCTGTATACTGCTTTAAATTATGAATGAATTAGAGCTTATTATGATTCCTAAACTGGAATGCATTTTGTGTTCAAGGCAGGCAGAAGCACCATCAGGTTTAAATGTTAACCACAGATTATTGCGTTTTGAGATGTGAACAAACATGACTGGAGTTAAGTGTGTGAAGGATAAGTACTCCTTTATCCAGCCTGCTGATATTGCAAAGCTATTGTGTTCTTATGCCAACAAACTGTTGAAGACATGTCACCAAATGTATTACCGGTACTTCTAGTGAGGGGGGAATTAATTGTGGGGAGGTACATACATAACGTCTATAAATTGGAAACATAATTTTGAGATTAAAATCAATATACAGTGGAACCTCAGTTTTCGAATGTAATCCGTTCCGGAAGACTGTTCAAAAACTGAGGATCAAAAGGCTAGCTGCAAAGTCAATGGGGAAAATTGAAAAACGTGCCCTGGAAGCCGTTTGGCTTCTGAAAATCTTTTGAAAACGGAAGCATTCACTTCCGGGTTGTTGGCGAATTGTTCGGCTTCCAAAGCATTCGGCAACCGGGATTCCACTGTATATTTACAGATTTGATTATTACTTAATTTGGCACACAATTTCTGAGAATCACCACACCCTGTAAGACTCTTCAACGGCATGTTATTGTTTTAGAAAAGGGTGTTCCAGCACTGTTGAAAATGACAGATCTGGTTTTAAAAACCGATAAGTGCTTCCTACAGAATATCATCCACTGTAGGAAGTGACCTACAGTTGTTGGATGGCTATGTGTTTTCCTCTTCTGGGCCTTCATATGCAACAGAGTGAAGTTCAGCTGCGCTCCTCCATCCCACTCCAGCAGAACTGTTGTAACACCCATTCAATATACACCTGGACCATGCAAAAAGAGAAGGAACCATGAGCACAGCACTGTGAATGACAACAGCTGTGATGGAGACATTGCAGTGCAAAAGCAAGGGGTATATCTGCTCCCAAAAACTGGGACTTTTGCACCTCATCCTGCACCACTGTCTCGCCATAAAGAATCATAGGGCTGGGCCATAGCATGGGGAAGTTTGTAGCCTTGTTCCTTAGAAATATCACTAAATGCTGGAGTTGGACCTATCGTCAGAAAGGGTATAAAATAAAATCATCACCCATTGCTGCATCCCACTTAGGTTTCTTTTCACCCCCTCCCAAAAAAATAGCTAATGAGGAAATCTGAACACTATACTAAATCTTAACCTTTGGTGGAATTAAAATCCTGAACCTGTTTTAAATATGTGAACTTTCTCACATACCTACGCAGGCTCTTTCACTCGGAAACAAGATGTCTTTCTGCACAGTGTGTACTGTATGATGTTTTATGTAATGGTACAAGTGTAGCACTTAATTGGCAAATCATACAGTTGCTAAAAGCAAGCCGACTGTTCCAAGTGTCTGCATTCTATCCTGGAAAAGCACAGATACATGGCTTGGTTGATGTGATCCCTAATGCTTCCTGATAAAGCATGCACACTTTTTTTGAGGTACATGAAAAGCACTCTTTAATCCGCTATAATATGCAGCTGTGAGGCTATCCTCAGGAGTAATTTGTCTCCGTCATGGCTAGCATGCTGTCTTCACTCTGGGATCTTCCTTTTCATTGCCAAGTTTAACCCTCAATGTGATCAGCCTCTTTTTCATTCAGGATCTGCAACAAACCCTGTAATTTCGGCACAGGGGGAAGGGTGGGGAGGAAGGGTTTCAGCACAAAATTGTCCACACTGTCGCCATCGTTGTGCCCAGCCTGCAACACGTTCCAATGGCCTGAGATGTGGGCAAATGCACAGGTACATTGCAGTACATGAAATACCATGCAAAATGCAGCCAAAGAGTTGGCTATGCTTCATGTGTGTGATGAGGCCTTGTTCTTTGCTGGGAAAAGCAAAATGTCACTCTGGGACATGTGTTATATTTCCAGACATCACAGATGCATTTCTGACGCTGACAGAAGCCCTAAAACGGATGACAATACTATGGTGTTACTAGAACGGTTTGTAGTGATTCTGTATGAGAAAACAACTCATAAAACCAGTGGATTGCGCAGTCAGTGAAGCAAGGCAGCATCTGTTTTCAAGAAGGTCACAATCCCTGGAGAATATTCCAATAACACAGGCAGATATCAAACAGTAGACTATGTGTGACTCTATCCGTAAGGACACATATGAAGAAAAGTATTTTATCTTTTCAAAGAGATTCAGTATTGCAAAGTCCTGCAGACTGGAATCAGGAGAAGAAAAATAGGTCTCAGTAGCAAGCAAAGTGGACAATTCCTAACTCAAAAAATAGTATCAGTCTCATGGTGTTCAGGGTGGGGGGGAGGCTACTATCAGGTAAATAGATACAGAGTTGAAATCTTACTCTTTAACTCATCAAGATTTTGCTAACTTTTGGCTAAATCTTAATACATAATCCTTCACTAGATATTTAGCTCTCTGCTTCTATCTAATATTTGGGAGGAAATAGGTAATCAAGCCTATTGTCCCCCTATCAGAAGATCAATGTGTGAAAAGGCTTGAGCTGGTTGCTCCAGCTGTGCCACATGGCTCTCAACAGCCACTCTTACCACTTTGTAAGTTTTACTGCCTGTGCAACTTTTCTGACTGATGTATGGAAAAGCACATGAACCAGACCTTTGAAGACTTCGTAAGTAAACCAATTTTTAACTTCTCAAATGTGAAGGTTTTTTCCTATGCTTTAAAAGAGTATTAGGCGTATCCATTAAGGATAAATCTATCAATGGCTACTAGCCATAATGGCTATGCTCCCTGGTTGAAGGCAGTATGCTTCTGAATACCAGTTACTGGAAACTACATGAGGGGAGTGTGTTCTTGCACTTAGGTCCTGCTGACAGGCCTCCTATGAGCCTTTGACCAGAGATTATGGGATTTATAGTCTAAGGACATCTGGGGAAGGATGAGTTAATGGTTTTAAAGATTAAAAGCAGTATTGTAAACTGCTCCCATAAACAATCTGGGAGTTAGCGCAGCTGATAATATATTGACATAATATGACATAAACACCCAGTCACAGTTGATGATCTTGCAGCCCTGTTTGGGCCTACTGTAGTTTTGGGGCTGTCTTTAAAGGCAGTCTTACATACAACTCATTGCAAAAACACGGGAAGTTCCTTGCCCATAAATAACTGTGATTGAGCTCCTCCTCATCCAGGTATGTTTGCAAATCTCTTATGTATTTCTGAAGGACTGAGATGCAACACCAGGCAAAATGTGTGATCATAGTATTTGCATAGCTTTCACACTATTGTCAGGAAAACAAACAGCTCTTCCAAAAATTATTTTTAAATGGTTAGTATTAGATAGATCGGGTGCTTGGATGAGTTATTGCTGTGATCCTGTATTATCTCTTTTTAGACAAGAATTATTGTAGTTTCCATGCAATTTCACCTCCTGTGTTATTCTTATTTAAAACACTTCATTCCTACCATGCAACCTGTTATAATGGGAAGGTTGAGATACCCGTTATTGCATTTTTGACAGGAAATAAGTAGCTGGTATTGCTGGAGGAAAGAATCATGCAGATCCAAATATCCCTTCTTGGCAGTTAAAAGTGGTAATTGCTCCAGTCTCATTGCTTCCCACCTTAATTCACATGACTTTATGACCTCTCCGTCTGAGCCTTTCTACCAAGATATTAAAATGCCTTTGGGGATGAACAGCTGAAACCATCCTTGTTATTCATAGTACTATAATCCAAAAAGTAAAAGGGTAAAAAATATTTCCTGTGCTAAATTCTCATTCAGCATTTCATAATTCTTTGTGCTTTAGTTCGTTAAAATAGTGAAAGAATTATTTAAAATCAAGTTGAAAATACCTCAAAGAAATGCATAGGAGTCCCTGCCCGCAAACAGAATTTGCACATAGAAAAGTGGGTTGCTAAGCATGAATATGACTTGCGTTTTCCCCTTTCTTTCACCTTCCAATTTTCATCCTAATCAGTTTCCGCTCTACAAGACATCCATATATTTTATCCTGGCAACATCACGTCAGCTTCAGAAATCTTCAGATGTGCTTTCTTCCGGTAAGTAAAAAATCCAGTATTCCCCACTCAATATTCAAAATTATTTTGCAATCTAATAACTGGATCATTAAACTCAACACACACCATTTAAATCTTACTGTGGAGTGTGGGCACAGGCATTTTGGGTTGTATCCAATGTTGTTCCTACTCAGCATAGGCCCACTGAAATTAAAGGAAACAACTAACTTTAATTTAAATAAGTATTCTAGTAAAACTTTGTTGGATACAGTCCTCTGTTTATAAAGAGGTAGGATTTTAAAAGTATGAGGAGTAAATGGTGAATTCTATTTAGGGAATCCTATATATCAAGTTTCTCCAACTATGGGTCTTCATATTTTTGTTGGACTACAACTCCCATCATTCTGAGCCAGCATGTTGTTGTTCAACATCTTTATAAATGACAAAGGAATTGTGAGGATGCTTATCAACTCTGCAGTTTACACCAAACTGGGAGGCAGGGGCGTAGCGTGCCACTTGCGTGCCCGGTGCGGCAAGCCAAGCGGCACCCCTGGGGGTGGGGCGTCGCTCCGTGTGCATGACGTCACAACGCGCATGCGCACGGAGCGACTCCTTTGCCCCATGCCGCGGCAAAAAAAGCCACTGAAAAAACCCCTTTCAGCGGGTTTTTTTCGCCGCTGCGCTCCCGGGCGGAGCTACGGCGTCGGCATGGAGGAGAGGGGCAGACCAGAGCCAGAAGGGGTGACACTCCTCCATGCTACTGGCCCGCCCCTCTCCTCCATGCCGGGGCGAAAAAAACAGCTGAAAGGGGGTGAAAGGAAGACAAAGCAGGCGCTTTTAAAGTGCCTGCTTTGTTTCCCCCCCCCCCTTTCAGCTGTTTTTTTCGCCGCTGTGCTCCCGGGCGGAGCTACGGCATCGGCATGGAGGAGAGGGGCGGACCAGAGCCAGAGGGGTTGACACTCCTCCATGCTACTGGCCCGCCCCTCTCCTCCATGCCGGGGCGAAAAAAACAGCTGAAAGGGGGTGAAAGGAAGACAAAGCAGGCGCTTTTAAAATGCCTGCTTTGTTTCCCCCCCCCTTTCAGCTGTTTTTCTTTGCCGCTGCCGCGGTTCTCTCCCGCGTTCAGTTCTCTCCGCGCTCAGTTCTGTCCCGCGCTCAGAGAGAGTGAGTGAGCCAGGCAGGGGCAGAGAGGTGCGAGTGCGCCCCCCCAGATGTTGCGCCCGGTGCAGCCGGCACCCCTTGCACCCCCCACGCTACGCCACTGCTGGGAGGGGTAGCTAATGCTGCAGAAGATTCAAAATTACCTTAACAGATTGGAGAACAGGGTCCAAACTAACTATGAATTTCAATAGGGACAAATGTAAATGTCTGCATTTAGGCAGGAAGAACTAGATGTACAAATATAAGATGGGGGACACTCAAGGCTTTATTTCATCGGGAACTCACCAGAACTCAATTCCAGCACCTCTCAGGTGGGAGCCATTGCCATTCTAAGAGAATGAGGGAGGAATTCATGGTGAATTCCGGCACCTCTTTTTCTATAAAAAATAGCACTGGGGACATCTGGCTTACATCTTAGTGGACTAGAAGCTTAACATAAGTCAACAGTGTGATGCAGCAGCAAAAAATGCTAATGCTATTTTAGGCCGCATCAACTCAAGTATAGTGTCCAGATCAAGTGAAGTAATAGTACCACTCTATTCTGCATTGGTCAAACAACACCTGGAATACTGTCCAATTTTGACACCACAATTTAAGGATATTGACAAGCTGGAATGAGTGCAGAGGAGGGCAACCAAGATAATCAAGCCTTATGAGGAACAATGGAAGGAGCTGGGTATGTTTATCCTGGAAAAGGGACTGAGAGGAGACAAGACAGCCATCTTCAAATATCTAATGGGTTGTCACAGGGAAGATGGAGCAAGCTTGTTTTCTCCTGTTCTAGCGGATTGGACCCAAACCAATGGCTTCAAGTTACAAAAAAGGAGATTCCGACTAAACATATAGAAAATCTTTCTGTCAGTAAGAGCTTTTTGGCAGTGGAACAGTCTCCTTCGGGAGGCTGTGGACTCTCCTTCCTTGGAGGTTTTTAAGTAGAGGTTGCATGGCCATCTATCTTGGCTGCTTTAGTTGAGATTCCTGCATTGCAGGGATTGGACTAGATGACCCTTGGGGTTCCTTCCAACTCTACGATTCTATGAATGTATTAATACCTCTTGGTGATTCCCCCCCCCCATGTTGCCACAACAGTGGTGACAAATTTAATAACCTAGGCCTGATATTCCGTACGTGGATTGGGGCCCTGCAACACCCTCCCCCCCAATCTATTGCCAGGAACTCCTGCTTATGCATGCATATTAACTCAGCCTAGCCTACCTCATAGGGCTGTTGCAAAGATATTGTAAAGATACCATATATTGTCTCGATATTTTAATGCGAAATCCACAATTTTCTGCCTCCACTGCAGGCTTCCCACAGGGATCTGGTTGGCCACTGTGGTAACAGGATGCAGGACTAGATGATCTGGCAGATGTACCAGAACAAAACAAAAAGCTTGCCAACACTGGATATGTAAAACTGCATACACCATATATAATAGTTCATTGTCAAAACCAGTTGGTAATTGCAGAGTATTATTATTTGTAAATCAATAGTAGTTTCTTTCCAAATAACCACAGTGATGCCAAAACAAGCCCTGCCTACATTGCTTAAATGAGAGGGAGAGAGATTGGCCAAACATTAAAGGGTCCATTGTTGACGCTGCTGCCATTGGAGTCCCTCCACCCCATGGACCAATGTCCTGCCATTAAAGCTGCAGCATTGCTGTTACTTGCCACCACTATTCACTCACTCCCATACTCCCATTGATGCTGTATCTTAGGGAGTCTAATATTTAGTAATTGCTGCTGCCCCTGGATAAACATATTGGTGAGGAAGAGTGGGTGAGGTGACTGACTGAAGGCAGAAGCGAGCAGACATGCTGCACCCTTCCAAACCATACTGTCAAGTGGGGATTGGTGTCATGTGCTCAGACCATCTTGACCCACTGAGCAACCTGACCACTACAATCTGTGCCAGCTGCAGTTTCCAAACGATTTAAAAAGGCAGCCATATATATATATAACACATTTCAGTAGTGTAACCTAGAGGTTACTAGGGCATAGGCTACAGAAGTTAGGCTATCCCTGTCCAGATAACGACATAGCTGAAGTTGATGGAAGGCACATCACACTACTGAAGTCACTTGAGCTTCAAGCAACAGTAATGGATCCAGAAGTATCCCATACCTGCTACTTCAGAGGGAGTGCAATCCATTCCAGACCAAGCCATAGCCCCCCCATCCAGTCTAGGTAACCGCCCACGAAGAGCGTCTCAGTCTTAACAGTATTAAGCTTCAGCTTTAGCTTCATCCAGTCCATAGCCAAGGCCAGACATCCATAGGCATTGATCCAATTATTTCTTTAGACCTAGTGGGATTATTTAAAAAAAAAAAAACTTTTCTTTTAAAGTATAGAAGACCCCCGAGTCACATCACAAATTGTTTTGGATCCTGGCCATGAATTGTTAACACTGGGACAACTGATAGGGGAAAGAGAACCGCAGGGGAAAGTAACAGTGCATTTTGCATAAATAAGGTACTATGCTATCAAGCCAAAAATGACCTCCCCCCCATAAAGGTCTTTTATTTGTGATTGCCTGTCACTTATAGCCTATAATTTCTCCATGTTCATCTAGTGGCCAGGAGCCTTCTAACCATTTCATTTTTCTTAGGCCAAACATTTATGAGAATTGCTATTGGTCCCTGACATTTTAGACTTATAAAACGGTGACAGATATTTTCACAACCCAGGCTTTAAGGAATTAAAAAGCCAGCCATACACACAGGCACACCAGTTGTAGATGGCAAGGCAGGCATCTCTGCATTTCAGAGAATTCATAAGTGTTTCAGTCAAAGAGAAAAAAGCTAGCAGTTAATAACATTGGTACTCCTTATTTTTACTTTGACAAACATTCTCCGTGACTCAGGCCTTACATTATATTGTATTTATACTATATAATTTATTAAACATACTAAAAGTAGTGTCATCTACTTAATAAAAACAAAATTAAAGCATGACTGAAGTGTCTTTGGCATTGCTACCTATCCAAAAATGTAAATTGCAATCCTCACACTGCAAACACAGTATATTAATTTTATTTTGTTTTTTGAATGGGCACAACTTGAATGGTCTAGAATTAAGACAAATAGACCAAAAGGATCATTAAATACCTGTAGATTGGAGCATGGGTATCTGTACTAGAGGTGATTGTGTGTGGATTAATTTAAACTACCGTATGTTTCCAGGGACAATGCATCGGGTTATTTGAGGAACAACTTTATGTACCTGCAGCTACTTTAGCAACTGCATGGGCCCAGCAAAGAGAGAAATTTCAGAGAGATTACTTGAAACTTTAAAGCTCTTTACTTTGGCTGGAAGCACCTCTAGACTCCTTAATATATTATGACAAAAATGTAAAAATAGTGGGTGCTTCCCTCTCTCCCTCTCCCTTTTAACCTGAGGATTTTAGCAAAGTATACAAAAAACTAGAAAAGAAGTAGGGTAGGAAAACAGGTACGACATAATTTGGTTTAACCTGCATTGACTCTAATTCTAATTGTATTAATTCACTCTTCAATTTTTGCCCTCAAAAAGGGGGACAGGAAGACCTGCCAGGTATTGAACCTCTGACTTTTGATATTGAAAGCATGTACGCTAGCACACTGCTTGCTGATGTCTTTCACAGCTAAATGAAAATGCTAGAAAACAAGTCTGGAACATGTGACATCCAGGTTTTCAAAATGGTTTTACCACCTTCTTAATGCCATTCCACTACACAAATTGTAGGGTTAGATGATAGGTCTGGTTATCCATGCATGGTGTAAAAGCCATGATTCACAGCATGCAAACAGGCTTTCATAAGGAAGTTCAATCAGTTGCTAGGCTAGAGCTATGTAAACTGATTACTGGCTATCTCTCAGCTTTTTTCTTAGGTGTGGCTTAACATGAAGAAACTTCCATTTGTTCATTCACCCTGATTGCAATCCCAGCCATACTTACTCTGAAGTAATGGGCTTTAGTTTCCAGTAATAAATTAGGTGACATGGCTGTGTGAGTCTGTTACAGTAAACATATATAAGGTATATTGTGGCATCTTCAAACCCAACATATTGTGGCATAATTCTTTATGGAATAGATCCCACCATTAGTTGCATAAAGTGTGTGTGTGTGTGTGTGTGTGTGTGTGTGTGTGTGTGTGTGTGTGTGTGTGTGTAATATAGGATAAATGTTCTTGTATATAATGTTGTATTTGACAAAGAGAACTCTAGTCCACAAAAGTTTGTATCACAGTCTTGAAGGTTCCACTTCTTGGTTTGCCTCCAAAACGTTAAGACCTCACAGTCAGTGTCATTTCTATGCAATCTTCAAACGACCACAAAAAAAAATAAGCACAGTGGTCGACAAAACCCTTGCGATTTGCCCCATCACCACAGAGCGAACAGTGAGACATATCTGCCCGACGGGAGGCATGGAGGAGAAGGCGGAGCTCCAATCCGAGGTAACAAGCAGAGCTGGGCGAGCTTCCTTTGGCTAGCCGGAAGGAGTCTCTGCCACCACCGAGAAACGTATGAGGGGAAATCCGAAGTGACAGGGGCAAAGGAGAGAGAAGCCCCCGCCGCGTACGAACTCTGTGAGGGAGGCTGAGCGCTCTCTGGTCTGCAGCCTCGGCGCCGCTCAGCCTCTTTCCCCCATTGCTCTCCGAGGCGGCGAGGCCCCTCCCCTCCTCACACCTGTAGCGCGGGGCCGGCCGCCTGTCCCGGCTCAGCCTCGCTAGCGCTGCTGCTGGTGTTGCTCGCTCCCTGCGGCTGCGCCTCCTCCCGGTCTTGGAGAAACAGCAGCCGCTGCCGCCGCTGCCGCTTCCTCCTCTGCAGCCACTCGGGCCGCGGCGGCCTTGACGTCGTTTCCTTCCAACATGGCGAGCGCAGGAGGAGGTTGCTGCTGCTGCCGCCGCCGCTGCTATTGCTGCTACTGCCGCCTCTGCCGCCGCCGCCGCTGCTGCTGCTAATGGAGGCGGAGGCGAGCCGGGTCTGAGGGCTGCGCGTTCTCCGGAGAGCCAGTTCTCATTTCCCCCCCACTCCGACCGAGGTCCGCAGTCGCCGCTCTTGCCCGAGCCCAGCCTTAGTGAGCCCAGCCCGGAGGTGGGAAGAAGCTGCGCTTGGGGCTCCCTCGCCAGGGGTGCCGCCCGGGCAGCTGCGGCTTGAGGCGGCGAGAGGCACCGAACCAGCTCCCTCTTCTCCCCTCTCTCCCTGCGTCCCCATGTATGAGGGGAAGAAGACAAAAAACATGTTCCTGACCCGGGCCTTGGAGAAGATCCTGGCCGACAAGGAGGTGAAGAAGGCGCACCATTCCCAGTTGCGCAAAGCCTGCGAGGTGGCCCTAGGTAAATCTGGGGAGCTGCGGGGAGAGAGGAGGAGGAGGAGGCGCAGGGTAGGGAGCCCGAGGCACCTGCAAAGGCGAAGGGAAGGCAGGCCGGGGCCTTGCGCTTGATTAGGGCAGCTGTCATTGTGGGGACGAGGCTGGCCGGGGAAAGGGAGAGGAGTGGCTGGCTGGCTGGGTGCGCCGAGCGGGGCGACAAAAGACGGCTGTTCTGAGCAGGTTTCGGGGAGAGGAGCAGGCGGAGCGCGGTTAGTGCTGATGCATGAGGCGGGCCTTTGTGGTGAGGTTTGGACGTGGCGGTGGGAGAAGATGAAAGGCCGTGTGTTGGTGCGTTACGTTAGTCTCGGGGAGGGAAGTAGTTGTCCCCCGTGCGGTGTTTTTTGGGGGGGTGGGGTGGGGTGGGGGAGCTGGAGGCGCGTGCGTTATTGGGAAGCTTTGGCTTTGTTGACAAGGAAATGCAGGCGGTTGCCTTGACACACGGCTTTTCTTCTTTCGCTGCCTCCTTGGCGCACCTACACACCCTGCATGAATAGGCAGAGAAGGTGTGTAGAGAGCTGACCTGGAAGAACAAGGCCGCCGGGGAGGAGGAGGGAGCAGGTGACGGGCGGGCGGAGGGAGCGGGAGGAGGAGGAGGAGGCGAGGACGGAAGCCGAGGAGAGGCGGATGGTGGAAAACAGGGACAGTGACACCCTGTCAACATTTAAAATTGATGCCTGCTCTTTGAATTGAGAGGCTGTTGTGTAGCGAGGGAGAATGACAGCAGGGAGGGATGCAGTGGTACAAGGAGTCTTTTATAATACATCAGCCCAGGAAAAATAACGCCGCTGGGTGGAGGAGTTTCTTTCATGTATCATGTGGTTATTTCATTCTGAATAAAAGGAAATATTGGAATGACAAGGTGAGCTACTTGTCCAGCTTATTAGGGGCTTAAACCTTCCACTGAAGTTTTCAGAGACAATTTAATTGCTTTATCCTAGGACATTGTTGTTGTTTTTATATATTTATTTATACTCCACCTTTTTCCCTGTCAGGACTCAAAGCAGCTTACATATAAAAATGAGAGCTGCTAAAAACATAGGAAACCTGATACACATTATATGAGGGAAGGCAAAAAAAATGCATCTATGGACTGAGTTTAAAAGCAGGGAAGTAAAATACTTGTTAGATCTATAACAATTGGCAAGTCATTTCCCCTCATCTTTGAAATTGTGGAGATATATATTGCAATGTGGTGGGTTTTTCTACATTAACTTTTGTTTGTATAATATTCACTTCACAAATGTGTGTATTTAAAGAAAATGGCAATCATCTTAGTTTACTGCTTGTCTTTTCTAACCTGATCCAGAGTAAGAGAGCTGTGCATGTAAGCATCCCTTCTGTGAGTCAGAAGCTATTCCCAAACATCCATGTCAGTTTGGATGTCCAGCTCAACTACTTAGTTTCATTGGGATGTGCATTCATATATGCAGCACCACTCACATTTTGTGTGCAACTAGAGCTTGATCAGGATAATTATTTTCACACTTGTGCGTTTGCCATTAACCAATTTTGTGATTTTTTAAAAACAGTTTCTTCGTTCTCTTTTCTATACTGAATTGTATTACTGCCTCTGTACATCACAGAACAGTATAGTTGCAGTAGATTCTTAAAAATTAAACTTAGTTCTAATGCAAGGCCTGAGGGGGAAGGTGAATAAAGGGCTCTATAATTTACCTTATAGTTTTGCCTTTACCACTTGATTTGCATTAATAGTGAAAAAATCAGGAGGCCAAACAATACAGTATTTATTTGTATGCAAGACACTCCAGTCAAGGCCAGAGCTCTATTGTATAGTTGTTATAATCGTTGTTTGACCAATCTCCACCTCTTAGGCCTCAATTCTTGTAGAGCATTTGTACATAGACACATTATGCGGACTGACATACTGTATTGGGCAGCTCTCTGTTGCAAAGCTTTAACCCTTTTAGCTTTGATATTATTTATATGTCAAGTTTTAACTTTGAATGCAAGCTAACTTGAGAGGCCCTGAAAGTCAGCATACAAATACTGGTAATAAATAAGTAAATAGGTAGATCTCATGCAGGATCTGTTGCTGTTTAAACAAAGATCTGTCAGATCGACATGAGCAAGGCCTAGGGAAATTGGAATAATGGCTGGAAATACCGTATAAACAGCAATGGAGTGATTAACTCAAATTCCAGGTTAGTGTGACTTGGTAATTTACACAGAACATAAACATCACAAATGGAGAATAATTTATTCAAGATGTCCTTTTTGTGATCTGATATTTCATGAAACATCCAAGACAGACTTGAACTGAACTGATTTAAAACTGGTTTCATTTGTTACCTATTCACTGTAGGCACTGTAATGACATAGAAGGAATACCCTAACTCCTGATTCATCTGAACTTGACTTTGGCTTTATCCGTTTTATTTTTTACTAGCTCCTGTTTATTGTTTGCTGTGAATTTTAACTGTGTAGTAGGATTTTTATTTATTCAGAATGTTCATTATTTATTATGTAGTAGATTTCAACTAGAGCCCACAAATATACACATGCTCAAAAACCAAGCCAATCCTGTTTAAATTACTGGAACATGCTTAACGTGGGGCTGGCTTTGAAAGGTACTCATAAACTTCAACTGGCTCAAAGAGCTGCAGCCAGATTTTTGACTGGGGTTGGTTATAGGGAGCATACAACTCCTTGTTAAAACAGCTTCACTGGCTGCTGGTCTGTTTCCAGGCACAATTCAAAGTGCTGGTTATGACTGTATGGCTTAGGTCTAAGGCTAAGCTATCTGAAAGACTGTATCCTCTTATATGAACCTTCCTGGGTTCTGAAATCTTTGAAGGATGTCCTTCCCTCACTGCTGCCACCTTCACAAGCATATTTCATAGGGATGCAGAAGAAGGCCTTCTCAGTGGCTGCTCCCAGACTTTGGAATTCACTTTCTAGAGACTGGCTCTGGCAGGCTTTTGGGAACTGACTGCTTTTAATGAACTTTAGTCCCTGTCAGGGAATAAGATGGGTTATAAATAAATATAATACCCCATAATAATAACAATAACCAGCCACGTGGTGGCCAACTGCTTTGGCAGGCATATTGCCTGAAAAGCTGTTTATAGGCAATAATAATAATGAAGTAGAATGCGTTATTTACAGGGTTAGAATGACTGATTAGGAATAGCAGGAGCAACTGTTCTGAAATAATTCAACTGAAATGGAATTGCAAAAGAACATGGCTGTTCCAGGATCATAACTCATCACTCACTTCACTACAACTTGTACAAGAACACAATTATTTGTGCACAACTATAATTCATTTAGAGGTGCTTCTCCAGGAAGTATTCCCAGCCATAGTGCTCCATATATCTATTTGTTTATAAAACAAAAAGTCTTACTCAAATAATTACATTTGAAATATGTCTTTTGTATTGGCTCCCCAATGTAATTTAACAATATGTAATAATATTGATATCCTAAATATACTAAGAAATAAGTGTCATTACTTGTGCCTTTGGGAATTGCATATGAGAAAATAGGGTTAGGGTTGGTGTGCAATTTTAACTAATGCCAGGATATAACACTTACCAAGAAGTAAGTCTTATTGAACTCAGTGGAACTTATGAGGGAATAATGCATTCTTACTTTATGGCTATCTTAGAATATTCTCAAACAAAATATTACATATGGGAAGAACAATATCAACTGATTATGGGCCAAATATTTATTACTAACCATTCATCAATATTAATGCATGTGTGCACATGCAAACAGTATCTGAGAGCATCTCTGGATAGTAATAACAGTTAAAATACACATGTGCCTGGCCTATAAAATAATAAGATAATTCTTGGATATCTTTTTTGTATATTATGGTTTATTGACACATTTGTCCAGTATGTATATACAGTAATGCTAATTAAACATAGAAGTGCTGAATATTTAAAAATAAAAAATAGTGCAGAAGAGAGACTACATGGGTAGAAAGAAACAGTCTTGATTTTGAATCTGTTTCTCTCAAGTATCAATTTCAGTTTATCTTTATATGGAGTTTGAACCTTATGAAAAGTTGTCATTTTCTCCCTGCCTCATGATAGAAGCATTTGTGTCTCCAACTAAGCAAACCTCTGCTTTTATGATAAGTTAAAAAAAGGTAAAGGTAAAGAATGCAATGCAGTCCTATGCATTTCTATTCAGAATTAAGTCCCACTTTGCTCAACGGGGCTTATCCCCTTGTAAGTCTGTTTTGAAATGTAGTATATCAGAATAAGTTTCATTGAACGCATTTGGACTTATTTTTGAATAGACACAAATAGAGTTATAGTTTTATTTTTTCTTATGTTGGAGAAATAGTTGTCAGACCTTGGATTTGATCTGCCTTATTCTAATTACATGTGGCCTGTATTTACTCCATTTCCCCTCTCAATGTTCCTTTTGTTTTATTGAAACTCATTCACTGAATGCCAAAGAGCTGTGCAAATAGCACAACTTAAACAAACCAGTATTGGGGCACTAGAGCCATTAATGCTGCTCTCTACCCAACATCTTACACAAGTTTGCTATATTAAATGAGCAAAACATGTTAATATAGATATTTCATTCCCTGTTATATTATACTTTAAATATTAGCCTTTATTTAACCATCTTGTTTCCTTCTGAGAGAGAAGCTTTCTAATTTTGGTAATTTCATAGCCCAATATTAACTTTTTTTATTTGGCTTAGAATTATAAGATAATTGGTTTTGTGTGTGGGCTTTACAAAGAGCTCAGTTCTCATCTTGTTCATATTTTTTTACTCCATTATTGCAGCATCCTTTGAAATGCTTCCACATGTTGTGAGTTTGTTGTTAATGTGTGATTGTTGCTAATGTGGATTAAAATGAAATCTGGTGTACCACTAAACACTTTCTGAAAGCCTATATTTAATAATGATACTTGAAGCGCTTGTAGCATACTTGGTTGCATTTTAACTTGGGTTTGTCATGATGTCTGTTGTATAATGACAAAAATGGGTAGAGGGAATTAAAGGATGTAGAAGATTACAAGACCTGCTCTTGATTCCTAAATCCTGGTTGGTTCACTTGTATATCTTTCCCCAGTCCCTGCATTTCTCCCAATGTGTATCTTTCTCTCTACAGTCTTGGATTGTATTAATAGTTCTCTCATCTCATTTTAAATATACCTTCCCATGCTTAGCATTTCTCTGTGTAATATAAGAGGGCTTGCTTTTTAGTAGTGTATATAATGTGAATAAGTTGTCAGACTGGTGAAGCATAAATAGTGTAGATCTTGCTGTTGTAAAATTCCTCTTATTTCAATGGAGCTTATGAAGGCAAAGTATTTTAGTTTGTTACTATGAGTCATCTTGACTTTCACACTTCCTTTTCTTAGTTAATATCACAGTTTTTAACAGCATATATTTCCTGCTGCTACAACAGTCACCTTTGACTTTGCCCTATTTTTGTTCTTATCTTTTTACTTTCTCAACCCCAATTTCTTTTTTTGTTCTATTACCTTACCCTACCTTACTTTACAGAAAACTGCATGTGTATCCACTCAGATGGAGGAGTGATCACTCATATTAATACTTATTCACAACTTCTGAAATAAAACCTAAGTACTTCTGAAGAACCCTAATATATTGGAGGTATGGTGCTAATACTACAAAGTGTGGTTAGGCTGTTTATATACTTGGTGGTCTATGAAAATAATGTGATTCAGTGATTTTTGCCCATGGAATAGAAATTGAGGAAGGAATAATAGTAGATGTGAAAACATTTTGATGTTGTACTTGCTTTGCAGTACATATTGTTGGCATCTGTCTATCTCAAGAGACAATAGAGTGGGCCTCCAAGGGTGAAGTCATACTGCTGTGTTAGCAAAATCGAAGTGACCTCCCAGAGGCACAAGCCTGGGCAGTAAGTATGAGGGTCCTGGGCTTCTCAGATGCCAAGTCCCCCCTCTTGGCCTCAGTGATGTGGTTCAGAGGAAAGCAGAGCAATATGTGTGGCCCCAGCTTGCCTGCAGGAGTTACCAGGAGGCGTACAAGGCCGTTTTAGGGACTCCACTCCATATTTATGTAGCGTTTACTCATTAGCCTTTTCTTCTTCCAAAGATATTACGCAAGGCAGTGGAGATTTAGGATCAGAGTTTTCCTTCTTCTCGATGGGCTACCTTCTCAGGTTGACAAGCCCCATCTGCCCCTCACCTCCCTCTACAACCTGTGCAGAAGCTTCCTTCTTGACCATTGGACCCAATATTGGTCTTATCTGCTCAATCTGCTGGAGCCTCTCTTCACATGCAGGGAAAGTCCCTAACTCATTGAGGGTTTGAAACCTATTGGCTACCCTCACCAGGTTTAGCTGGCCAGTTGAAGCCGTTCCCGGAGTATGGCCATTGTCACATGCTGACAGCTTCTAGGAGCCACAGGTGAGAGCTGAGTGCAGGGTGGGGACCAAAGGTGGACAAACTGCTTTAGAAGGGCCAAGAAAAACCAAGAGGGAGTTGGGTATGTTTAGCCCGGATAAGAGGAGACTGAGAAGAGATATGATAAGCCATCTTCAAATATCTAAATGTCTGTCACATGAAAGATGGGGCAAGCTTGTTTTCTCCTTGCTCTGGAGGGTAGGACTCAAACTAATGGGTTCAAGTTACATGGTAAGAGCTGTTCGACAGTGGAACAGATTCCATTGGAAGGTGGTGGACTCTCATTTCTTGGTGGTTTTTAAGCAGAGGTTGAATGACATTTGTCATGGATGCTTTAGTTGAGATTCCTGCATTGCAGGAGGTTGGACTAGATGGCCCTCAGGGTCCCTTCCCACTCTACAGTTCTATGATTCTATACTGATCTGTTACACCTGATGGGCGAGGTCAAACGTTTACTGCTTATAGCCAAAGGTAAAGGGACCCCTGACCATTAGGTCCAGTCGCGGACAACTCTGAGGTTGTAGCACTCATCTCGCTTTATTGGCTGAGGGAGCCGGCGTACAGCTTCCGGGTCATGTGGCATGGCTAAGCCACTTCTGGCAAACCAGAGCAGTGCACGGAAACTCCGTTTACCTTCCCGCCAGAGCGGTACCTATTTATCTACTTGCACTTTGATGTGCTTTCGAACTGCTAGGTTGGCAGGAGCTGGGACCAAGCAACGGGAGCTCACCCCGTCGTGGGGATTTAAACCGCCGACCTTCTGATTGGCAAGCCCTAGGCTCTGTGGCTTAACCCACAGCGCCACCCGCGTCCCTAAATGCCCTAAAGGCCTTGGCAAAAATTCAAAGTTCTAATACAAATTGCATTTGCAAAAACAGTTAGTGAAACTATTTTGTATCTAAAACATTAAATAAAAATGAGAATCAAGGATAAAAAACAACCAATAGAACAAAGCATAAAAAACAATAGAATATATTTATATATTTGTAAATTTTGTAAAGTGGCAGGTTTCTTGTGTGATAACCTAACTCTAGAGAGAATTCCTCTTTTTCGTTATGTTTAAAATGCCTCTTGATGCTTGTAGTTATATTGGGATAAATGCATGGATCATCTCTTATTATTACTTATCTATCTACCAAGAGCAAACACATTATTCTGCAAATAAAAATTTGATCAGTGGTGGTCAGTGTACAAGGGAAATATTTAAATAAAAACATAGTATTGAAACTGGTATTAGTTCACAGTGCCAACAGGAGTATGATAATTCCCTAGTAATGCCCCAATATATGGATCTTTCATGTTAAACATTTGCTCCTATCCAAATTAACCCATTTTATACTGAGTGTGCTATAAACAGAAATCAACAAGATTCTCAGTTCCTTAGGTGTCTTTCTGTCCATTTGAATTAGAAATACTGCTTGAAACATAAACACCTTTTTTACGCTTGCCTGGCACAAATAGCAACTGCCCCTGGGCCAGTGTTAGAAACTCAGACATAAAAGCTATTCACCAAATGGCTTCTTAAGCCTAGGTTACAGTCACCACAGCAGAATGTCAAGGTGCCTTTTTTGATGTGAAATTTTGCTAAATAACATCTTGCTTGCCCCTTATTTTTTTACCTACCAATTTGTATAGATGCCCCTTTGCAGAAGTACTCTAGGAAGCCAGTGTGGTGTAGGGGTTAGAGCACTGTGCTAGGACTTGGGATATTAGGGTTCAAACCCCCACTTAGTCATGAAGCTGACCTTGGGCCAGTCACAGCCTCTTAAACTACCTCACAGGGTCCTTGTAGGAGAAAGGGTGGGATATAAATGCAGTGAATAAGCTTACCGGCTTAAGGAAGCTGGAGGGGGCAGCCAGATGGAGATGTCTGTCACTGGCCTGGCACCCAGAGATCTCCACATGGTCACACATACTGCCTCCTCTTTTCACTCCCTTACCCCCTCCCCGGTCCCTGGCAATGAAGCAAAAAGAGGGTGAGCAGAGGTTGGCAACTGCAATAGCATTGTTGCTAATATTGAGCTTGAGAAGTGCAGCATAATGCTATGACAGCTGTATACCATCCTGCACTTTGGATCTTAAAATGGATGTGAGAATGACAGGAGAAAGGGTACACTGAAATTGATGACTGCTACAATGCAAACACAGCACTACATGGGCGCTGGATGGGTATCTGAAGCAGGATATATAAAGAAGCCTCAGAGACACTTATTTTGCAAGGCTGCCTTTTGCAGTCACACTAGTAAAAAATTATGGGCTAATAATTTCTATCAACCTACTTCAAAGATGCTCTTGCTATATTGTAATTTGAAGCTGTGAGCTTTCAAGCAGTTTGATCTGTTCTGGCAAATAGGGCCATAAGATACTACCTAGGTGGTAAAGCTTGGGGAGACTTCTCTTTTGTTAATCTGGTTCCCTATACATAGAATTTTACACAGGTTTTGTTTTATCAACAACATTAAATCAAGTTGAGCATTAGCAGACTTCATATTGATTTCAAAATGTCAGCTGATTGAAAGTCTGTATTGTTCCAGGGTCAATTGCATTCATTAGTCTCTTTTGCCGTTGTTCCACTTTAAAGCCAGACATATATCTTGGGTGAACACCAATTCTTGGAATGAAGGGAATAGGCTGGAGTCCACCAATATGGAACATAAACATAATAATTTTGACTTCTGCTATCTGCTTTATAGTGGCACCCCCCAATTGTCATGCAAGCATGGTGCCCATCTAAATAAACCAAATTTAGTACTTCAGTCCCTTAACAATACAAAAATATACCTCACTCCCATACAAAGCCCTGCTTAGAATGCATGGAGGTGGTTGTTTCAATCACAAAATAGGTTTCTACTCAGGAGAAGGGGAACTGTTAGCTGAATTTGAAGTTTCCTGCTTGGCAGCTTCAGCTTGTCACCTACCCTGATCTCTTACATACTGGGTAACAAATCCCAAGTGATCTCCCCTTTGGGGAAAAGTTACAACATTTGTGGCTTTTTAGTTCAATTAGAAAAAGGCAAGCCCATAACCAAGGTTTAAGGTGCCCATAACCCATAACCCAAGGTTTAAGGCAAGCCCATAACCATGCCCATAACCAAGGTTTAAGGTGCCATTTAGCTCTTAGCTTTCATATCTCAGTTTCTAACACTGGTACTCAGTGTGTTTTGGCTCATAATTTGAATGCTATGCAGATACAGAACGCTATTTGCTGCAGTGTTCAGTGTTCAAAGATGGAATAGAAATGAGTTTTTGTGATATCTGATGTAATGAAAGATATGTTTCTATTAGGAAGATGACTGAACTCGTAAATGTTTATGAATATAACATTCATGATTTCACTTGGCCTCAGAGAAAGCTACTAAAGCTGTGATTCTTTGCACAATTACCTAAGAGTAAGTCCCATTGAATTCATTTACTTGAGTTAAATTGGATAGAATTATGTTGTATAGGTTGATTTTGATATTTGTAGATTTTCCTGTATTTTGAAATTGGACGTTCAGATATATTGACAACTATCTTCTCTGTGTTACTGTAACAGGTTCCTTTTACTTTCAAATATCTCACTAATGTAGAAGGAATTGCTCTTTTTCCATATGATGGTTATGAGATACCTCATTTCTTTCTTAAATTGGAGCTGAAGCTTTGAAACAATGGTCACAAAAAGCCTCATGCTGAAGTTCAGTTGATTTTAATATGAGGCAGAGTTATGTGTTTATGTAATTTTCTCTGTTTAAACAAAAATGCTTAGTTCAATCAAGCCTAGTAACTTTTAAAAAGTTTTTACCTAAGGGACTTGAAACTTCATAGTCTATATGATATATTGATTCTTGAGATTTTGTTTTATTTAAAAATATATTGCCTTTCGAGCACAGCAATCAAGGCAGTTAAATATTGTATAACAATGCAAAATTACTTAAAAGAATATTGTGATATAGAAATATGCATCTATGACTGCAGGTTTATTATGGCTGGTCTGCACAATTCTGAGTGCCAGTTCTGACTAATCGAATTTGGACTTTGGGACCCAGCAGTTGGTCTGGCTGCTTAACCTGAAACCACCTCGTTTTGCATTGTCTCCTACACCACTTCCCACAACCAATCTCCAAGGCTCTCTTTACCTATTGGTAACTCTTCATTTAGAAGTTGGGACTAAAAGCTACACGTTAGCCTTTTGTGCTTGTGTGAAGACTCTGGTTTCAGGACTTCAGTGCAAACTTCCTTGCTATTTTTTTCTGTACCATTATTGATTACCGGTAAATCTCTATTCATGTTAGAGGAGAGGGGGATATCAACATTAAAAGTTTATAAATACTTGAATGGCATTACTTGTACTAAGAAATGCAAACTGACATATATATGGGCAGGGATACTGATGGGTCCATTGGATATCTACTCAGATAATTACTTACATAATATCTACAAGAAGTAAAATTCCCTCCCATCCATCCTTATTGGATTTGTCTCTAAGTAAGGTATAGCTTCAGTCTAGCACTAGGTTTTCACAAGCATCAATAAAATAATGCATTGAAAGTGTCATCTCACACTTGTTGCATGTGCTCTTGGTGGGCGAAAGCTGTGTTTATACTGTGCATATTGAATAAAACCAAGCCAAATTCTTACTTCCTGTACAATGTTCACATAGTAAAGTGGTTTGTCCATGAATATCAAGCCCCAGGTCTGTGAGATCCAAGCTTCATATCTATCCAAATCGTATCTGCTTCCTCCCTATCTGCTCAGAAAAATGTCACATATCCATTGCCCCACAAATAGCAGGGCAGCTTAAAGATGGTGATATTGAACTGAAAAATAAATGCCGAGAATAGGAAGCACTAGGTACCTCCTTCCTACCTACCTTTCTGCTCCATCCCTCAGCCTATGCAGGCTGGTTTTGGTTGTGGGGTGGGTGGTGGAGCTGAAATCTTAGTAAGATATAGTTCAGGCATAGGCAAACTCAGCCCTCCAGATGTTTTAAGACTACAATTCCCATCTTCCCTGACCACTGGTCCTGTTAGCTAGGGATGGTGGGAGTTGTAGTCCCAAAACATCTGGAGTTTGCCTGTGCCTGATATAGTTAAAACCTTGAATAATATCGTACACTGGAAGGTTATTTTGTGTATTCTGAGTAGCTGAGGAAGCATCTGAGTTTTGCACTAATCTTTTTAGGCCTATTGATTCCTTGTACTCTCTATTGGGCTCCATTGGGAATAGGCACAGTGCATGTTTTGTACTCTTACTAGTGCCCATGAGAACTTCCCATGAGGGATCTGCCTTTTGCCATTATTTTCTCCAATGCCTGCTGCTGGCATTTCATTAACTTTTCCACAAGAGTTCTGACATATCATTTCAGAATTGCATATACACAGAGAAAATCCTTTTCACCAGTTCCTTTTTATTATCACTGTGGATTGCATGGGATGGGCGGGATAGTCATAGAGGCATTGGAGGTGCTAGTTTTCTGTATTTAGGCTGCACTACAATGTACAGTTCAAACAGATTTACTACCTCAGTGAGAACTGGACCTAAGGTTGACTTGTGCTGCTGCATAGGTGTTGTAGTAGGAGCTGCCTGGATGGGAAAAGAAATGTGGATAGAATAATAGGTTACTGTGACTAGATAGAAGCAAAAACATAGTGAGTTTTCTGGAAGTTTTCACGGATCTACAGAATACACTTTGCTACCATCAGTAAAGGCTAGGGGGTACTTCAACAAAATGTTTCAGGGTATTCTTTCCTAACTGGAGTACTCTTGTTCAAGGTTCTGGCTAACTAGCCACAACCTCCTTTCATTCAACCTCAACCACCATCTCATTTTCAAGTCTGCTTTTCTAACTGATATTCAACATTCTGTGGCTACTGGAAGCTGCCATAGGTCCAGGGCTCAGCTTGGGAAACATAATACTGTAGGGGTTCTTGGGGTCAGGAGGTAGAAAAAAACTCTGTATTATGGGTGGCAGAAGAAAAAGAAATTAGGGGAGTAGGGCAGGAGAAGGATGACCACTGCTGAAAACCTTGCAAGGTTGTCTTTGATACTAATGTTAGGGATTGAAGAGACGCTGTGTATTGCAGATAAAGGTTAGACATGACATTTCTCTTTGACAGTTTTCTGAATTGCAAATTACGGTAAATGCCACAGGCTTACCGGTAGATCCAAAGTGCTCTATGTATGAGGGGAAGAGTTTCCACTGATTCCCTAACCCCACAGCCTTCTATGCCTTTTAGTCACCTAACCCACATAAATGGTTTTTCATGGAGTGCAAGGGGCTGAAAAATCATTATGTTCTACATGGTGCTTTGTGTCCAGGTCAGTGCTCTTAACTTTGGGAAAATGTTTGCTTGGTCCCAATTCTAAAATAACAATAAAGAAATGCACTTTCGTCTAATTTTCTCGCCCTATTCTTTGTACAACAAATGACATTGTTCTTTGTGGTTAGCTCAGTCTCTGTTTACACCAGGTTATTTCTCTAGTTGTCTTTCCTGCACAGCAGGTTTGACCATACGGCCTTTGTTGTAAAACTTGTTCTTTATCACACTGTAATATTCCTTCTCACACTGTAATATTACTTCCTGGAGAATAGTTATGAAAAAATTGTGTGTTTGCTGCATGGTTACTCCCTTCCCATATATAGAACACAAATGTTATGGAAAACACTTATTTGGGATAATCTTCACTCTTACACTGAAGATCCCAGTGTTGAGCTGCATCCTTGAAACCTTGAGAACCCATGAGAATGCAGTATTGAACTACAAAGAATGTTCATGACAAGTCATGACATGCCTGTTGTATCTTTGGTGCTTACCTGCCTGCAGCATAAGCAGTTGTTTTACCATAGCCACTGAATGCAATCCATAGATTCAAGCTATTTGAAAGCTGGACCACCTCTTTGAGAATGCATAAAACATGATGGGGAAATTTTATTTAAATTAGCTTTTTGCCTGTTAATCCAATATTTTGTGTGTTTTGCTGGAAGACTGCTTAACTTTGGCCTTGCTTCTTCTGTAGTCTCTTTTGGTTCCACAAATGTTGTCTGGAGGTCTGATAATCAATGTGTGAAGATGACATTGTAGAATTGGAAGAGGCCCCAAGGGTCATCTATTCCAGTCTCCTGCAGTGAAAGAGTATCAATGCCACTGATATGAATTTCATGAATTTCCTGTTAAGACCGTAAATATCACTTCCAGCTCCATAAAATTCAGCCACCAATATATAATTGGGCAATACTCTGCAAGAATTGGTTGATGTTGCACAAAGGAAGAAATGTTTTGTTAAATAATTCTGAATAGGAGTTAAAAAGCTATTATTAGTTGCAAACAAGTCCATCAAGCCTGAATAAGAATTACACTAACCGAACCACATGTCTTCTTGTTGTTGTAATAATAATAATAATAATAATAATAATAATTTAATTTAAATTCTGTTCGTCAGTGCAAAGTTTCCCAGGATGGTACATAACAATATATTACAGATACAAATCTATACAAAAACCCATATAACCAACAATATAAAACAAATATATTCCAAAAGTGAAGTAGAAAAGAATCAAAATTAGAAAATGCAGTGGCATTCCAGTTCTCAACCCACTTCATGTACCTGAGAAAACAAACACATCTTGAGCTAACATCTAAAAGGAAATTGTGTTGAGTGCAACTGAAGCTCTGTGACAAAGGAATTCCACATCTGTGGTGCCATAAGAAACATGGCTCTTTGCCACTGCCCCTCTAACTCTGGATATCAGCAGAATTATGAAGTGGTCTCTCCTGAAGAATTTAAGGCACAGGCTGGCTGGAAATAGATCAAGTCAACACTTAAATTGAGCTCAGTAGCAACAAGACAGCCAGTGTAGATCCTTTAGGATAGGTGTAATCTGATCTATTGCAGTGAGCGGGTGGCGCTGTGGTCCAAACTACGGTACTGAGCCTCTTGGGCTTGCTGATCAGAAGGTTGATCTAGTTCAACCCCCTGCAATGCTGGAATTATAACATGGTTGAATGCTGTAATTATGCTTTCTGGTTGATGTATCACTGCTAACTTTATGCCATGATGTGTCAGCACAGAGAATCCAGAAGTCTGCAGTAGTTCTGCAAGGACTTCTTTGTTTTTTTCAAACACACTGCCATTCATTCTCATTGATTCTGTTCAGTCTTCCTCACAAGCAGATGAATGCCACTGTTAAGACTGGGGCTGGGATCTCTAGAATTCTGAATAAGTTTGGATTACAATCAGGTATTTTGGAGTGTACTCATGCAGCCATTTCCACATTGATGTGAAGACAGTGTTGGCTCCATTTGAAGAGCTGAACAATCCTTTTCTAGAAGACACTGAAGAGCCATTAGTTCACAAAGAATTTCACAATGTAAAAAAACATGGTAAAGATAAACACATTTGACTGTGATGTTGGACTGTTATAGTTAAGAAAGTTTTGGCAAATGAAATATTTTGACTAGCTGAAGAAATGGTCAGTCTGATCTGAAAGGACTGTACTTTTGGTTCTTGAACAATGGGGGGGCGGGGCGGAGTTGCTTTCTTACAAAAGGAATGGAGTGCTACTTTGAAATGTGACCTAAATCCATTTGAAGACTTGTTGCTAGTTGATTACTAGTTGCAAATGGGAGATCTTGAATACTTCTTCAAACAGAAAAGGCATATCTGGTTGTCATCTGGTACGAAGTCTGGCCTAGCTTGTGTGGCTCTGTTTTTGCATAAACAGATAAACATTTTTCCTGACATTAGTTGATTATTTTACCTTGGGCAGTGTATTCAGTGTAGATAATGCTTAAAATTTCTTAAGTATGCTGGATTTAATTTCCTGTCAAATTATTTGATACCATGCAACACAAAGTCTATGAGTGGTATTCAACTAAGTTTTAGTCAGAATAAACCCATTGAAATGAATGAACATGACGAAGTTCAGTCAGTTTATATCAGTGCGTCTGTTCTGAGTAAAACATAGCTGAATATTACCACCCCATGTGAATAATAGAATGTAAGAGAGACACGAGTGGGAAATACACAGTGACACCCTTGCCCACAGCTGTCCACCAGCTGGCAGACCTTTTTGAGAACTGATGAAGATAACTGATCTGTTCAACTTCCTTGCAGTAAATGATGATAAAGCGTAGATGTGGCAAGCTATTGATCAGCATGTCTGAAGAGCTCGTAATTTCTTTTCAAAACGACTGTTGCTAGATTGTTGCTCCATGTAAAAGTGGGCTGTGGTGGATGAATACTGTATTCCATTCTCCTATGAGTTGAGCTATGGCTTGAAATGGAACAGGCACACAAAATACTGTTCTCTTGATGAGACAAGGGCAGAATGTCAGGCGTCTAGTATCTATACCAGGGGTCGGCAAGGTTTACCTCGCCTGGGCCGGTTCACTCCAGCGGAGATCCCTCCGTGGGGTGGATCGTGCGCGTGTGTGAGCGCTCTCGCCCGTGATTTCCAACATCTGTGTCTGCGCAGACATGATTTCCGGTGCCATGGAAGCGAGTCCCCGCGCCATGCTGCGCCGGTTTAGCGCAGCGCAGGGGGACTCACTGAGCGGGCGGCTCGTGGGCCAGTTAAACGACCCCATGGGCCTTAGGTTGCTGACCCCTGATCTATACCAAGGTGGCTAATCCTGCGGCTAAATGGCGCCTGCCAATTGCAGCAGGGGCCACTGCTATAGACTACTATTCTCTTCCGTTCATTCTCAGAGAAAGTTCTAATGCTGGGATGCACATAGTCCCAGGTAGCTCACTAGGTTAGAGCCCCTGCAATCTGTCCAGGAGTTCCAGTTAACAAGCTCTGATATGGCTGAGTTTTTAAACTACGTTTGACTGTAGTTTTGAAAGGATTTATTCTGTGTCAAATCCATTTACATCACTGTCATCATCTCCATCAGGTGAACCAGGCTATAAAGTATGATTGGTTTTTGTGATGGAAGCTCATTAAAGATCTAAGAAATTTGACATTTAATTGAAGAGCAAATCTGGGCCTTTGTCTTATTGTGTTCTCTGTCTGCACTCCTTTGGCAGTTAATCATATAATGCTCCTGAGCATGAAATTAACAGTAAAAATGACATAGCTGATGTTCCATCTTTGGAAATGGGGGGAATTCTGAAAGTAAATTCTGAAACTTGGAATATTTTAGAGAAGAGGATCTTTGTGCTTTGAGAATTGCATTTTAAAATGTGTTCTGTAAACCGTAATACTACTAGAATTTTGGGCTGTCTGTGTATAAAGTACAAAGAGGACTGAATCTCTAGGGTTCTTTAAAAAGGGGGGTTGATTTGATAGGAGATTTAATCCAGAGATTTCCCACAAGCAGAATTCTGCTCATGGAATGTCCTGCAGGAGAAAGGGAGTGGTAATATTTGCCGAACTCTCCTATGCCCTCTGAAAGATTTTTTTAGATGGTTATTGGGCCCTCTGGAACAGGCGGCGTGGTGAATTGGGGGGTCTAGAGAGCGAAGGAAAAATCAGCTAAAAATTGCCACCCCCTCCTTGAGTGGGAACCTTAACTGGATCAGAGCGCTTTTCATAAACAGAAGGAACCCTTCCATTTGTGAAAGGGCATGTATGGATCTAACCCATAGGAAGGATTTTTTTGAAAACTTAGTATTTCAGTAGATAAAGCATAACGTCTTTGGCATAAAACAGGAGTGAGGAACCTTTCTCAGATAGAGGGGTTGTGTTCTCACCTGGACAGCCTTCCAGGGACTGCTTGCCATTGGTGGGCGGGGCCAGAAATAAAATGAGTGAAGTACCAAAAGTGAATTTTACCAATGTACAGCAGGCTAATTTCAGGCATAGGCAAACCGCCCTCCAGATGTTTTGGGACTACAACTCCCATCATCCCTAGCTAACAGGACCAGTGGTCAGGGATGATGGGAGTTGTAGTCCCAAAACATCTGGAGGGCGGTTTGCCTATGCCTAGGCTAATTTCTG
Source organism: Darevskia mixta (assembly GCA_034641385.1). Taxonomy (NCBI): domain Eukaryota; kingdom Metazoa; phylum Chordata; class Lepidosauria; order Squamata; family Lacertidae; genus Darevskia; species Darevskia mixta. The sequence continues at coordinate 4,153,453 of JAWWNH010000018.1, read as the reverse complement.
CACACACTCACCACTATCCATCCTTCATCCAGACAACCATCATGTGTTACCCGAGTTCAAGGACACATACCAACCAGGCAAAAACACTCAATGGTATGAAATAGGTCTGGTGAGAGGTGTGGCCTGGGGAAAATCCCAAGGGCAAGATAGAGTAGAGGTCTGAAGGGCTGCAGTTTGCCCCTGGGCCTGAAGTATATATATTTATAAAAGTATATATTTATAAAAATTAGAAGAAAAATAGAAATATTTGGCAATTTAAACAGCTATTTTGGTGGCGCGGTGGGGGGAGTTTTCTATTATAATCTAGGAAGTGTACATAAAATTCAGTCATAATTCCAATGAAATTGGTAATAAACCGATGTTCTAGCCTGTTATGAATAAATGTTCTATTGTGAATATATTTTCTAGCTAGCCCATTGTGACTAGATTAAAATTACTTCAAACTTCCAAGTATAATGTCTGCTTATGGCAATGATGAGAACTGTATGGGGTGTGTTTATACACGTGTGTGTATATTTGTCCAGAATCTTCAGTGATATTGTTTTGAGTGCTCTTTGTAGTGCAGTATAAATTACTTAATTTTAGACTGGAAAACACTTGTGCCTGGAGGGTTGGGAGAGAAGTCTTGCCTAACTATTCACCTTCTGAACAAGATTTCTTAAGGATATTTTTCTTTCAAAAGCACATAATACAAATTGTTTAACATCTTACCCATGAATGCTTATGGGTTTTCAGGGTTCAGTCTACATTTGATGCTTGCTTGTAAGCAGGAAGACATTCTTTTTCAGTTTATCTTGAGACTTATATTCATGATTTAATTTTAAATTGTGATTGAAGTGGGCTGAATCATACTGTGGTATATGCATGTGTGTATATAGTAATGTAATCCTAATGTGTTCTTTGGCAGTTGAGCAACACTGGAAATGTAGAACGATATTTATAAATGTTTATAAATTTTAGTTTAATGTAATTTAATGTTAGTTTATTTACCGGTATGTTAGTGTTTCTGTAATGTTAATTTATTTATGTTAGCGTTTCTGTAATGCTTGTAAAACAGGTTTTTATTTCTTTCTTTTTTTCTCCAGAGGAAATAAAAGCAGAAACTGGAAAACAAAGGTACTTTTTTCTTTATTAATCATGATTAATTGCTCTGAAAATACATTCAGCATCATTTGTACAGAGATGAAGTCAGTTGTCATTGTACCTTGGGGGGGGGGAGCTTTATGAACTACAGTGGTACCTTGGTTTACGAACTTAATCCATTCCTGAAGTCCGTTCTTAAACCGAAACCGTTCTTAAACCGAGGTGCACTTTTCCTAATGAGGCCTCCTGCCGCCAGTGCCCTTCCACCGTTCAGGTTCCGTTCTTAGACCGAGGTAAAGTTCTCAAACCAGGACACTATGTCCGGTTTAGCGGAATTTATAAACCAAATCATTCTTAAACCAGACTGTTATTAAACAGAGGTACCACTGTATATGTTTTGTCACTAAGTTACCATGCCTAGAGTGTATGAAGTTCACTGCATACTTGCTGTAACTTGAAGAAATTAAAAACTTTTACTTGTAGCGTACAAATTAATTTTTAGAGCACTTTCTTGCTAATCACTCTGACTTCACTTTACACTTGGAAAATGTGTAAAGTATGTCAGCATGTTGTTAAGAATAATTAAGAGTATAAGCATCCTTTGTGAGAAACAAGTTTTTCATGCTTTGTTAGACATTTCATGGCTTCAGAACAGTCTTGAGATGTAAAACTTGGTCTCATCACATTTGCCCTTCTGACACAGGACCTCCCTATAGGCACCTAGTATGAAGGGAACATTGTAGCTCTTTCAAATTTTAAAAAGTAAGCAAGGAAGCAAGCCCTAAACAAAATTGTTACTTTTCAGATGGCGATTGGACCAAAAATTTAATTGCAAGTCTATAAAACAGTCCTCCCCTGCCCCTGCAAATGAAACATGATAAAGGAGCACATATAAAGGGAAACGGCAAAGAACTAAAAATATACTCATGTCACAAGGTTCTAAAGCATGAAGGTACAAAATGAAATCCTGAACCAAATGGCAACAAGCATAGCAATTAAGGAAACAATTCTTAGATCACAAAGTAACATTCAATATAAACACACAGGATGTATAAACTGAACCAAAATGCTTCCTAGCAGTGGTCCAGAGGCAGTATATAATGATGATCTAACAGGTATAACAGTGAAATATGTAGTTAGAAAACTAAACTGGATACGTTTCAACCCATATAGGTATTCCTTACTGTAAAATGACAGCAGTATTAATATATAGCCTCTCTTTCCAAGCTTATTAAAGAACAGTATGTACAGGAACAGAGTGAAGACACATGCTATAGCAGTATTTACAATACCACAAATGCCATGGTATTTGTAAATACCATGTCACAAGTCTGATTATTGGTTACCATAGAAAGGAACTACACTCCTACTAATATTGAAAAAGTGCTTCAAATCCATAAATTGAAGTTGTTAATGAGGGAGTGGAGTGCCAACTTAATATGGAATTGATAAATTTCACCCAGAAATTGTAGAAAAAGCACGAAATCTTACATCCAACGTCATGTGAACTTCCCCTTCCTTTATTCCCTCCTGCCCCCCCCCCAATGTGTTCCAGAGGGTTGGGAAACCCCCACAGTGCATTTAGAGATTCATGGGGTTTATAGGAGAGAGGAGGAAGGGGAAGTCTCATTGCACAATTGGGTGGATATCCTAAGTTAGGTACTGGAATAGTCTTGCAATATATATGGTTGTTCTTAGGAGGGATGCAAAAGCCTTCACTCAATAACAGATAGCTGGATTTTGGGTGCAAAATCCAACCTTACCTGTCATGAAATCATTACTTAAATACTGAAAAGCGATTAGTCCTAATTTACTGGAGGGCAAACATCATTGTCTCTGATCAAAAAAAACAACTGGATGCTGTTACATGTTCCTGCACAAGTAAATGATGGTACACATCTTTTTAAATCCTAGCTCTTAAGAAACATCAATTTATATGTAACCTTTTACTTTATCCTTTATCCATATTGAGGTGCCTGTTATTCATATGGAGGACAAAATCTTTTTCACATCCAAACCAGCATGCACAACCAGCCAATGAGTTAGCTGACTCTAACTAATACATATTTTCTTTAAAATCCTGCTAAAATCCATAACTTGTTGCTTTGTTCATTGCAAATTGTTACATTTGTCTTGACTTCATAGCAGACTTTTGCTAATTTCTGTCTTTATTTCGGATCAGTTTTAATTGGTAAGATGGATTTTTTACTGTTAAAAGAGAAAAACTGTACATACATCAAATACGTGGTGGTCAACTGTGGATGTGTCTATGTTCATATTAAATTGTTTTGCTGTTAACTCAACTGCCATTCTAATTGGATCTTTCTATTCAGTCCTCCTCATGGAGAAGCAAAGGCTGGTTCAAGCACTCTTCCACCTGTGAAATCAAAAACAAGCTTTATTGAGGCAGACAAGTACTTCTTACCATTTGAATTGGCATGCCAGTCCAAGTGTCCAAGAATTGTTAGTACGTCATTGGATTGTTTGCAGGTCTGTATTGAATTACATGCCATTAACTTTTTTCTTAAATTTGTGGTTTCCTTTTATAAAGGAAGAAAATATAGTTGTTTCCCTAGATTATATTTTTAATTGCTAACACAGTACAACTAGTGAGGTTTAAGTTGTTTCATAAAATTTCAGCATAGAGAAATTGTTTGTTTTAAAGGTAGATTGCCTTGCTAAGAATCTTTATTAGGAGACAGTTGGACTGCTCACTAGCCTGGTTCAGATGTCATGGTTAATCTATTGTTTAGTCATGGGGAATGTGCTATAGATGTCTCGTGTTTCCTCCATCTTTTACACACCAGTGTGCTTCCCTACTTCTTCATTTGGGCCAGCAGTAGTTTTTCTACTATGCTTTAATAAAACTGAAATAATGAACCCACTTCAAACTAGAGTTTCTGGTTGTCATTTGGAGACAAACTGTATGCAGTGGTAACCATTACTTGCCCTAGTTCAAATGCCACAGTAAAAGACGGTCACTATAAACTGCACTGGTGATGGAATGCACCACTGGCTTCTAGTTCCCGCTTGGATCTGTTTCCCCTCTCATCTCAAGTGTATCCCAAGATTTTAAGAAATCTAATACTCTGCAATGTTACTGTTGATGAGAATTAACCTGCATGGTACAAAATATAATAATGTGTTAAGCTGGCTTATTCAGTTCTACTTTTTCTTTACTCCCTAGAAACTTATAGCTTATGGACATTTAACTGGCAGTGCTCCAGACAGTACAGCGCCTGGAAAAAAATTGATTGATAGAATTATTGAAACAATATGTGGCTGCTTTCAAGGTCCTCAGACAGACGAGGGGGTTCAGCTACAAATTATAAAGGTAATCTGATGTCAACTGATCATTAGCTCTCATTAGAGTTTGCTGTTGAAATTAGTTCTACGCCCAAGACAGTGACCTGCAATTCAAGCATGTTGAACAAGAGCTGAAGCTGAAAACATGTAATAGTTTGTTTAATCAGTTAGTACCTTAATTGGACAACAAGAATATTAATTCAGTGTTGCTTATCAGTTTCACAAAAACATTTTACGGTTAACAGAAATAGAATTGCTTTTTCAGGGCCCTATCTAATAGGTTTGGACCCGCAGAAAGGTGATTGGAATTGACAGCTACAACTAAGCAGAGAATTAATTCCATGAATCCTTTTCCCTCCCCTCTCATCATGTAGTTGCTGTAATTAAAATTTATAGCACTTATATGTTTAGAGTGAGGAACATCACACAGACTGTAAAGACCTTTATAAAGTTGATAGTGGGTATGTGGGATTTACTGTGGAACTAATCTGCGCTCAGGAGCCAGGTGTCATCAGAAAGAAGGCTTGTTGACTGGAACCTTTCATTCCACATAGTGGCCTCTTTGAAATGAGTGCTAAAAGTGGGTTAGCAAATAAGAATTATTCTTGAACAATTTATGTCTGAAATGCACAATCAATAGTTATGCAATGTTGAGTTGGAGGTTCAGTGCCTTGATTTACAAACTGCATTTTCCTTCCTTGTTCTGGGCATGGATTTTTCCAGTTTGCCTGAAACATGCTATTTAACATTTCAGGCACTCAGTTCTTCTATTAACTAGGTACATTGTCCTTATTCAATGGAAAGACAGAGATAAATGTTTAATGAATAAGATCATTAAATGCACAATCACACCATTGCTTAATTGCAGCAGTAAGGAGAAAATGATATGTGCATGCTTCCTCGTGTACAAAGGTCCTATTTAAATGGCTATAGGAGCCATTGGTATAAGATCCATCTCCTTTAAATGCACTTACCATGTGTGTCCTGGTCTTCATTTATATGATGATGGCATGACAGCAGTCTGGATTTGCCACTGTATCTTAAAACTGCACACTCATAAAGCAGGGTACACGTTAAGCATGTTTAAATGAGGTGACAGCCTCAGTATTTTCAATTGCTAATGACAGTCCTAACTTTATTTTTATTTTTTTAGGCTCTACTCACAGCAGTAACTTCTCAACACATAGAGATTCACGAAGGGACAGTGCTGCAAGCTGTAAGAACATGTTACAATATCTATCTTGCAAGCAAAAATCTCATAAATCAAACCACAGCCAAGGCTACTCTCACACAAATGCTGAATGTTATATTTGCACGTATGGAAAACCAAGCAGTAAGTATGTTTGCATTTCAAATTGATATTGATTTCAAATGAATAATAATAATAATAATAATAATAATAATAATAATAATAATAATGTATTATTTGTACCCTGCCCATCTGGCTGGGTTTCCCCAGCCCCTCTGGGTGGCTTCCAACAAAGATTAAAAATACATTAAAATGTCACACATTAAAAACTTCCCTATTTAAATTCTAGTATTCCTATGCAACACTTGGATTGATTTGCCGGCTATGTCCACGTTGTTTAATTTGAAATAATAGTCCATTGAAAGACACATAATTTAGCTTGTACGAATTTCATGTATAGAATACAACTGAAGACTGAAAAATTGAAAGAAGCCCTGAATTGTGCATCTTTTAATTTATGGATATTAACGTTTCATACTCTCTGGTGTGTAGAGGAGCAGGCATGGTTGTTATGACAGAAGAGATTTTCTTTTAATACTTTATTTATTTATTTATTTATTTATTTATTTATTTATTTATTTCATAGCTTCAAGAAGCCAAGCAAATGGAGAAAGAGAGACATCGGCAGCAGCACCATCTACAGCAGTCGCCCTTAAGCCATCATGAGCCTGAATCACCTCAATTGAGACATATTTCAGAGCAGGCTATTGATCAGCTCTCCCAGGATCATGAAGGGGACTTGGACCATCACGCAAATGATGTGGACAAAAGCCTTCAAGAAGACACAGAAGCAGAAAATGGATCTGATATTTCCAGTGCAGAAAATGAACAGACTGAAGCTGACCAAGCAACAGCAGCAGAAAGTAATAATGGGTGTCTTTTTCTTGGCATAGTGGGGTGAAAGAGGGTATGAAGTCTTCATTTAGCTAAAGTAACATGTAGATTGCTAGCAGGTGGTGTTATAAGATTTATTGATTCTTTACAAAGCTATGTTGTAGTCACAGTTGACATTCTACTTGTTTTCTAGGTAACTGCTAGCAGCTCAGATTAAATAAATGCAATGAATAACTATCAATTCTGTTTAAGAGCTATTTCTTTATAAAGTAATAAAACTGACTCGAATGGAATCTGATATATTTTGAGTAATATATTTTCTGTTTTTATTTTGTAGCTCTGTCTAAAAATGATACAGGGCCATATGATGGAGAAAGCAATCAATATGAAGAAACGGCACAGGATATTGTACAAAGTATAGTCCAAGAAATGGTGAACATAGTAGTAGGAGGTACTATACTTACCTTTAAAGTGTATTGCTGAATTGAGAAGGGACTTGCAGGAACTTAGTAGAAGGAAGTAGTGGTAAAATTCCTTTGTGTGTAGGGCAAGAAGTTGGGCTTTAAGTAAAATGATAATGTAGACTTGACCTTCACTTAAAATATTGTGCATTACTGAGGTCTAGTTCATATGTAAAAAGTATCAGTCTTATTATGATTTATCAGAATGAGAAGAAGTGGTGTACCTGTGCTGTAACACTACAGCAAACCAGCGCAAATGACAACTCAATAAGAGATTGCTGCTTTGCTTCTCCTTGCTTGTTCTGCTTTTGTGCTGAGCTAAATCATGAGCTAAATCATGTATTGTCCATTCCCAGTCTCATGGATTTGCTTTCTCCAGACAAACCATGAAATGTAACCACTATTTGTCCAAAATGTATTGCTTGTGGTTTGGTAGGACTGCACCATAAGCCTTGGTACAGACAACACTTTAAGCCAAACTATGACTTAGCACAGTGCAGCAGCAAAATGACCATGGAGGAATAAAATGGCCCTGATCTCCTCTCCAGGAGCCCACACATTTGCTGATTTGTGTTAAACTATGGTTTGACTTAACTTTATGTGTGAACCAGGACACTGTAGTAGCATACTTTGCAAGGTTGTTTAAATAACAGTTTCCTATTACATACAAACTGGAAAACTGTGGTTTAATCTCTCTTTACAAATCAGGATATGAAATCTGGTTTAATAAAACCATGGTTTCTTACACTGAGATCACTATGTTTGAATTGAGCCTGAGAGATTTTGTCTTGCAGCTAATTATGTCTTCCAGTCATTGTTGATTCCTTAAACCTCTCTGTTATAGGACTTTGGATTATTAAAGGAATATAATCAGTGGAAATTGAAGAGTTAAATGGCACTTTAATTTAGTCATATCTCAGTTGTTTTTACAGCATCACCTGTTTTTAGCTGCACTGGTGCTCGTATTAGTAAGCCAAGCAGAGAAATGTTTTGGGGCAGTTGTGTTTCTGTTAAAGGGAAATTTCAAGTGGTACTTGAGCTAATGAGTTGACCTAGTTTGAGTTATCAGGATTTGACAACTTATTTCTATATTTTTTCACTCCTTCTGTGTGAGCTCTTCACAGCAGGTTTTCTTTCTCTCCTGAGAAACTTAATGAAATGTTTATTAGTTGTGACACTTTATTAAAATGTTTGATCAGAGCTGAGAAAATACTATAAATTTTGGGGTTCTGGCCCTGTTTAGTGTTAAAAAATTAACAGTTTATTATAAAGACTGCCATAACAAATAATGTATACAGTCATAATTCAATAGACTAATACTATAAAACCCACACTAGCTCTAGGTAGCTCATTAAGCTCATTTCCTGGAGTTACTGTCAGCAAAGCTGAACATTTGTTTTAATTCTTAGGTGCTAACATTATACTCTTGATAATTCTTTGTCCTGGTGACCATGATACCATTAAACTCTTGATAATTCTTTGTCCTGGTGAACATGATACTTTCTCAGCCAGGTGTTTTAATGTTGAAAATGTAATGTCTTTCTGACACTAATTTTATATAGTAGTATGGAACCAAGGCTATCTGTTGTCAGGCTGAAAATCTTCTGGTCTTGTATTTGACAATGTACATTAAAGACTTGACATTTTATTCTGCCAATAATATTAATACACCATATTATCAATTCCTTTTAAATATCATGTTTTTTATTACATGGTTCTTTTATCCTGTAGATGTAGGACAAAGAACTGCTGAAAAGGTTATGATTGATGGACCAATGGGGACTTCAGAAGATGGAAGTGACAGTGAAAACATCCAGGCAAATGGAATTCCAGGGACACCTATTTCTGTTGTTTATACACCATCTTTACCTGATGACAGGTTATCAGTCTCTTCCAATGACACTCAGGTATAGGCATATATGCTTAGTCTTAAACCCAGAACACCTTTTTAATATAATTGTGTCAGATTACAATTTAAATAGGGGGCCTTTTACAGAACATTGAAATAGTAAATGCTGTGTAAAGAGAGCTTGCAAAATTCTGTAGTACAGATACTTTATGACAAAGATTATTACTATGTCCTAGGCCAAGATTATGTGTGATATTGCAGTAAAATAAAATGCAGGAATAATCTTTGACTCTTGGATTTACTTTCATTTTTATAGTAATTTCAGTTGTATCAATTGGTAGCTAATCAGTTTCTTTAAAAAACTGTCACTCTCAACGTCACTTCTGAGCTCTTTGAGTTTCTAAGAGTACATAACACAAAGGCTGATTTCTGATTTGTTGACTGTAATTTTCCAGGAGCCAAAATGGTATATCTCTGATCACTATCATTGAAGAATGTGGTGTAAATTGACTTTTTGAACCAATCAGCTTTAAAAATGTTATACGTGTGATTTTTTAGCATGACAGCTGACTTTGAAAAGCACCGTAATAACTGCTGCGTTATTTGCTAGCAAATATTTTATCATATCCTTCTATCCCCAAGCTTGGTATTACTCCGTACATGCTACTCCTGCTTAATGCTAAATGGCTTATTAAAAACGTGTTAATTTCTTTAGGAATCTGGAAATTCTTCAGGACCTACCCCTGGTGCTAAATTTTCCCACATCTTGCAAAAGGATGCCTTCCTAGTTTTCAGGTCACTGTGTAAACTCTCTATGAAGCCTCTGTCTGATGGTCCACCTGATCCAAAGTAAGTTGAGATTCTTCTGTTGTGAAATACTTAGATGATGTATACATTCATAGTAGCACTTCCTCCTCCTGATGCACTATCATGCGATGCAGTATCTGACATAAGATATTTAACGGTATCACTATCATTGAATCATAGAAAGCACATCTAGAATATGGTGCAACAGAATCAATGAAAATAAATTAAGCTTCTGGATAAATTATATTTGGAAACTTTGGGGTTTGGAAGTTCTGTTCCATGCACATGAAGTCCTCTCTGCAGTCAATTGGTTTTATGAGGGACCTGAATTGAGAGTAATTAAAAGTATCTCCCTTTGGGTTACCAATCTTGTCTTCATGATTATGTTCCTTGTCTAGATTTTTGTACCTCAGAATAGATACTACTGGATAACCCTTGTTTGAGAATAATAGAAGATGGCAATTATTTAGATGACAAGCAGTTTTTCAGATGATACATTAATCACTAGTGCTAACATATAAAACGGAAATGGTGGTTTAAGAAATAATTGTTTTGGATTAGACCCAAAGAGGCAGGTTGAGTCCTAGCATGTCCTTCCTGTCATGGAATAACCCCATAGGATCCAGTCCTTCTCCTTTCAATCCAACACCCTGAATTACATGTTTATATAATTTATAGGCAGCCCAAATGGGCTGACTCCCATGGTATGGGAAAATGTATTGGCATATATTTGGTAAATAATTAAAGTATATATGAAGTCCTTAAATTAATTTTGGCAATTTAATGGAAGTTTAAAGTATTTGCACTGCAGGATATCACATGCAACATAACACTTCCATATCGGCATGTTAGTACTTATGTGAGATAAAAGGACACTGTACAAGTCTTTTTCAAATTTTATTTTAGACCAGCAATGTAAAGAAATATTCCAGTATATATCCAATTTGATTTTCAGCTTTTCTCTGGCCTGTTAGGAATGCTTGCAAGCAACTTTTTTTCAGATTGTATGTTAAATTGCAATGTTTTGTGCAGTACACCTTTATTTTACCAGTCTCAGTTCCAGGTCAGCAGGATGTGTTGATAGTTTCTCCCCATGATTGAAGGCAAGCAGCAACCTTTTGAGAGGTAGGGCTCCCATCATGCAGTTCTGCTCCTGCCTTCGTCAAGGTCAGCCAGTTACCATTAGCTCCTGGTTTATTCATTCTTTCCCTTCTTTTACCTACCTTAGTACTTTAATAGTATAGATAGCTTAGTTAGAGTTTTTCATTCCTTATCCATGTTAGTGCTCTGGGAGCTTTTTTGGCTGAGGAGTGGGGTACAAATGCTCTAAATCAAACAAATAAATTAAGTAAGTAAGTAAGTAAAGTTGCCCAGTGTGGATCCACCCGTTTCCATTCTAGTTTCTGGGGACTTACAGGATGGGAACCTCTGAACCTCTCAGATCAGTTTTTCTCCAAATCCTGTCTCTCAAAGTGGTTTTCCTCATTGCTATTGCCTCTGCCCACAGTCTCCAAATTACCGGTAAACATGCTCTCTATCACTAAATATCTCTGTATTTTCCATGAGAACAGAGTAGTTCTCAGGACTGATCCAACCTTTCTGCCCAAAGTCTCCTCTCATTTCCACTTTCAACAGGAGATCATTTACCAACCTTTCACCCATCACTGGTATACGCCAAGGAAACTAGATGTTTGTAGAGCCCTAAGGTCAGTATAGCCAGAACCAAAGCTACACAGACAATCCAAGAGCATATTTGTCTCCTTCCACCCCTCCCCCACTCCCTGGGGAAAAAGGTGTCAACAACCGCTGTTTACAGATGCATCAAGGCATGTATAGTGCTAACATACAAAGCCCAAAAGATCTATGTTCCTCAGCATATCACAGCCCACTCCACTAGGTCTGCAGCCACTTTGGCCACCTTTTCCTCTCACACTCCTTTGCCGCACAGCCACCTGGGCGATGCCTTAGCATTTTACCAGACAATACTGCTTGGACACATACACCTCACCTGAAGCAGTGTTCGGTCAGAGGGTCCTGCAGTGGGTCCTTCCCCCTAGCTCCTGCAGATGTAGCCCACCCTAGGGAAGTTAGCTATTGCACATCCCATCCTGCTAACCTGTAACTGGAAATGGAGAAAAGTACAGTTTCACTCACCTGAAATGTAGTTTTCCATTCCCAGTGATAGGTCAGCAGGCCCCACCTTAGGTAGTGGGCTGCAGGAGTCTTTTTTCCTTCCTATCATTTCCTTATACCGTTCAAGTTAGTTGTAGTTTTTGTTAGGAGGAGGTAGGTTTTCCTCCCCTCCTTTATGGCTCCTGCTTTCTTGAGCTTAGTGAGTCCTTGAACTGCATGATGGGAGCCCTGCCTCCTGAACGGTTGCTTCCTGCCTTTGATCAGGGGGAGGAGCCACCAACCAATCTTGCTGACCTGGAACTGGGAATGGGAAACTACATTTCAGGTGAGTGCAACTGTAGTATTGGGTTCCCCCCGCCCCACAAAAAAAAAAAATACTGGACACAACTGATATGTAAATCTCCAATGCCATCAAAGGGAACAAAATTTATCCTTATCTTGTGCCTATGATTTAGAAATAAAAAGAGCTCTCCCCTTCTCCCCCTCTCAGTGCACAAAGAGGGGGGGAGGAATATTTAGGAGAGCTGACATGAGTGTTTTGGGAATTGGCAGGCTAGCGTTTAGAACATTGTAACTGCTCCATAAAGGTGAAGGTGCTGTTCATAGCAATGAAAGTGATTAAACTACTGTTCCTGATTGGTGTATTGTGCCTGGGGTGTATGAAATGCACAGTGTGCTCTACTGTAAACACTCACTTTCAGTAAATCATTGTGTAATGGTGGTTATCTAATACATTAAGTGGCTGGTTTATATTTTATATAATTGCCCAGGATTTTCTAATAAGGGCTTAGAGACATTCTTAGTAGTTTTTATAAAGAGAAATATCTCCCGTGAATTGTTCAAATAACTGCAGTTATTCCTTCTAGGTCTCATGAATTGCGGTCAAAGGTCCTTTCATTGCAGTTGCTGCTGTCTATTCTGCAAAATGCAGGACCTGTTTTCAGGACAAATGAAATGTTTATCAATGCTATTAAGCAGTATCTTTGTGTTGCACTGTCTAAAAATGGAGTCTCGTCTGTTCCAGAAGTGTTTGAACTTTCGCTTTCTATATTCCTCACTCTACTTTCAAATTTTAAGACTCACCTGAAAATGCAAATTGAGGTAAGATGACATCCAGTAATTTAAGCACCTTACTTGAAGTAATTCAGTATCCCTCTAGGCATCGCATACTGTTCAGTTAAAATACATAAGGTTCATAAAAGAACAATTTCGTTTTAGCCTCAAACTAACTTGACTTCATTAGGTTTAATGACCACCTTGTTTAAAATAAACTCATATAAATCGACCCAAAACTGCTACTTATCAAGAGCACAATTTACTGCAGCATTCAAAGAAAAGAATTGTAGATGTCATCCCTAAGCATTTTTTTATCGCTGGCCTGAGTTTACTAACTAATTAACCGTCAGTTGAGCATTTCATTTGCTACTGTATTATTGTCACCTGCCACTGCTCTCCTTGATTTTACACATTACCTGTACCAAAATGTTGCTGTTTTAGTTTGTATTTCAGTTTTTTTTTATGTTGTGTAATGTTTTTCTTATAAATCTTCAGTAAACATCTAGTTGGGGCAGTGGGGTGAGGGGAGAGAATAGAATTGTACCCTCATGAAGATGTTCAGATAGGGAATCAGGATCATCCATCCCCCACTCCATCTTCACCTGTCATTAATGTGTTGGACTTCAAGTTTGTGTGGCTTCACTTATAGACCCTTGACATAGGTAATCCCTTATCAGTGTGATCTTTGCAGCCTAGATGCTGGAAGCAGGGCCTATATACTGTGTGTGTGTGTGTGTGTGAGAGAGAGAGAGAGAGAGAGAGAGAGAAGGCCTCTATGCAAATTTGAAATAGAACACATGTGGGCATGGGGATTGATTTGTACTTCATTTTTCTTTTAAAATCATAGCTAAAGCTGCTTACAATAAAAGAGAAGATAACATAACATAACATAATAAAACAAAGCAATAGAATAATACATCCATTAAAATACTGAACAGCTTTAATTGAAACTGATGCTTCAGTCAAACCAGCATAAAAGCATTGTCTTAGCTCTTACCTCTGATTTGCACCAAACGTACCTGAGAAGTATAGGGTAAAACTCAATACATCATTTGACTCAAAAAGGTCATTGTAAGGCACCAAATTAATTTTTCATCATACAAATACCTCTTGCCAATTTATGAAGCTCATACCTAAAAACTGTGTAAATGTATATATAAGTGATTTGCATATTGAAATGACAGGCGCTGTACACTTTATTACATTCTGCCTCCACCTTTGGAAAAAGGCAGGAAGTTACCGTTTTCCATTGGCGAAGATGAGAGTTGGTGATGAGGATTTAGTCTTGTGTGTGCTCTGCCTGCTGCCATTCATCTCCTATTTGCTATGTGGCAACGGGGATGGATACTTGTTACAATTGTTTGTGATAAAGTTGCAGGCTGTTTTAATACTAGCTTTGTGTGTTTGTCTTCCCATTTCCTGTAGGCACTGTGTGCATATATAAAATACAGTAAATTTTCATTTAGATTTGTCTCTTTGGTGGAAAGCTGGTACCTCTCTTAAGAAACTTTTCTCAAGTCATGCTGATGAGATTTATTAAAAACAATAACCTGACATGTCATATTCTAACTCATATAGAGGCAAAATGCTTAGCTTCTTAGACGAAAGAATCTAAAGAATTGTGAAGTTAGTTCTGTGACTCCTAAAAAGGGCTCTAAGTGTTGTGGGTTGTTTGACATGACATTGGGTTGAACTGGTCCCCCAAAAAGTTCAAAAACAACAATATGGGGTAGTCATAAGTAGCTCTTTGGCTTCCAGCCACGGGAAAGTGATGAACACAATTTGTATATAGCTCTATCAACAGGCTCCACACAATTGACTAATGTCTTGGAGGCAGAAGATTCTTAAGTATGTAGCTATTGCCGCTTATACCCTAGGATATTAACTAGTCTGAAAGCTATTGTCAGATGATGAAAGCATTGTATTCAAGGATGTTCCTTTTCCAAATGGAAAAGGACACTTTAAGAACCAGTTGGGATGTTCTCTTTCATGGTTTATGAATCCAAGAACGAGCATTGAATCCAGGCACCATTTCCACCCTACCTACCTCTGCACACTGCCTTCAGTGCACAGATCCTGGATTTCTTAAACCAGGGTTGCCAGTTCTTTGTTTCTGTTTTGCTTTTTCAACTTTGCCTAGCAGGACATCCAAATGCATTTTAATGGAGCTGATAGAATAGTAATTGGAGTGAATGCAATTACTGTTAAAATCAGACTTTGTGACCTACAAGAACTCTCTATGAATCATTTCCCTTGAATTAAAATGTTCCTGTACAACACATGGCTGCCTATTGTCCTGATGAAGGGAATAACATATTTTTATTAGCATTGGTGCTAAATCTACAGTTTATAGCAAGATTAAGATATGAATTCTATATATGTTAAGCTTTGCATGGGCCAGATGTTGGTTTATAACAGTTAATGAATGAAGTACAGAGTTTGGGAAATAAATGTAACTTCTTTCTGTCCATACCATTTTTCCTAGGTTTTCTTCAAAGAGATTTTTTTGTATATCTTAGAAACCTCTACTAGCTCCTTTGATCATAAATGGATGGTTATACAAACACTGACAAGGATATGCGCAGGTATTACTCCATTGGGCATACCTATTTGCTTTTCAAAGGTTTAGGGTCACATGTCTTGCTAGTTTTGAGGGGTTTTGTTGCTATGCCTATATGTTTACCTAGCAAAGCTTTTCAATGTATAATTTTGTTCCTGTTACAGATGCCCAGAGTGTAGTGGACATCTATGTAAACTATGATTGTGATTTGAATGCTGCAAACATATTTGAAAGACTAGTTAATGACCTGTCCAAGATTGCTCAAGGAAGAGGCAGCCAAGAACTTGGCATGACCAACATTCAGGTAAAAACTATGGCATATCTCAGTATGTTTCTAGTAGTAAAAAAACAATTAAATTAACATTGAATATTACCTAAATCTTTTGGGAAATATATACATATTATTGCAGGAGCTAAGCCTGAGAAAGAAGGGACTTGAATGCTTAGTCTCCATATTGAAGTGCATGGTGGAATGGAGTAAGGATCAGTATGTAAATCCCAACTCTCAAACAACCCTAGGTAAGCTGTTTTGACATTCTTATTCCTTGGTGATGTGTTGACCAGAAATGCACTGAAGTTGATTTTCCTGTTTGCTAAGTATGACAACTTGCCCTGCTCAGATATGTAAATGACTGCAGCTACAGGTTTGATTGGGCTTTGCATGCATGTGTGAAGTCTGCAAATAATAGAGCGTTGGATCCAGAGAGACACCCGTAGAGGAAATACTGGTGTTGGCACTGTTCTACAAACTGTTGCACAAGAGACTTCAAACAACCCCATTCTTACCAAAGCACATATTTTGAGACCTTGTGCAAGAGATCATGCAATAACCTGTGCTGACAGAAACACACAATTATCTCTTCTCACATTTTGTTAAGTTGGGAAAAGCTCTTCCATTTGCAGTTAGTTTTCCCACAGCCACTTGCCAGACGGTTTCCTACATCCTTTACAGTTATGTAAGCTGTTTTCATGTCATCATATAATGTGCTGCAAAGATTCACAATGTCTAGAATTGTAGCATGCTTTGATCTTGTAAAGGGTTATATCATTTATTATAATAAATACATCTGTCAGGGTACAGTGGTACCTTGGTTCTCAAACTTAATCTGTTCTGGAAGTCCGTTCCAAAACCAAAGCATTCCAGAACCAAGGCGTGCTTTCCCATAGAAAGTAATGCAAAAGGGATTAATCCAGACTTTAAAAACGACCCCTAAAACAGCAATTTAACATGAATTTTACTTTCTAATGAGACCATTGAATCATAAAATGAAAGCAATAATGAATGTACTCTTCTATAAAATAAATAAGACAGTATTGTAGATGATAAAAATTAAAATTAATTTTTTTTCTTACCTGCACTCATGATAGTCATTGTTTGGATGGGGGGCTTTTATCCATTTCCACAGCCACACAATCAATCAATCAGTCAGTAGCTGAACTGGGTTCCACACAGTCACAAAAACAAATTAACTGAAAAAGCCTCAAAAACAAAAACACAAAATAAATAGCAAAAACAAAAGCACCAAACTTAATCCATTCCAGAGTCCGTTTGTCTTCCGAAATGTTCGAAAACCAAGCTTCTGATTGGTGCAGGTGCCCCATAAACAATAGCCAACAACCGCATTGGGTGTTTGGCTTCCAAAAAACGTTTGAAAACCGGAACACTTACTTCCAGGTTTTCGGCGTTTGAGAACCAAGGCGTTTGAGTACCAAGGCGTTTGAGAACCAAGGTACCACTGTATTACAGTATTTTAAATCTTTCAACTTTTTGTTCTTCTTCTTCTTCTATAAAATTAATTTTCTTCCAACCCTCAGATCTGATATTCTTGTTTAGGTTCATTTTTTTTAAAAAAAAAAATGTTAATGTTATGACTCTCTGTCACATAGAACTAGTGGTGTATATCTTACAAAATATTATTAATAACTAGACTTTGAATGTGATGATGGACAGGTAACAAATTGGCAACTTCTAAAAATGGTACAAACATCAACTACGGTAACTTGTAAAGATCATTTTCCTTTGCTATTCTTGTACAGGACAAGAAAAACCCACAGAGCAAGACAGCACTGAAACAAAACACCCCGAGACAATTAACCGATATGGCAGCTTAAATTCCTTAGACTCCACAGCTTCATCAGGAATTGGTAGCTACAGCACACAGATGTCTGGTACTGACAATCCAGAGCAGTTTGAGGTTCTAAAGCAACAGAAGGAAATAATAGAACAAGGAATAGATTTGTAAGTTTATTTGTTTAACCCATAATGTAAATTGTCAGAATGCAGGGGAGTCTCCTGTTACCATTTTCTTTTATCTACTACATTTTAATTCCTTTGTAGAAAGAATATTGTAGCATCTATTTTTCAAAGTGCAGTTTGCTTAAAGGCAAACTTCACTGGAACTGTGTACTTACATAAAATTTCGAGGACTACAGTCTTACAGGCCAGTTATAAACATTACTCAGATTTAAGTCTTAACTGAATTCAGTAAGATTTATTTTCTAGGATGTGCACTTGGGATTTGAACTTCAGTTTGCCTCTGGTTTTCTTTTGGCCTTTTATCTCACAGTCACTAAAGTGTTACCCAATTACATCTTCTATGCTGAAAACTTTAGTAGTTTTTTTCTATTCCTTGCTTTCCTGAGCAACTGCTGGAAATGGAGTAGGATGTGAATGCAATTGTTTAAAAAACAAACCTCAAAAACCAGAAATGTGGACAAAGATCAAGTGGAAACAACAGTGATAATAGATATAAAGTCAAGGAGAAGTAGAATAGTAATATTGCATAGGCATTTAGAAGGAATTTAGAATTTACTGTGATCTTATTCTTATGTGTATTAAGAAGTACCGGTAGTTATGAGGGGCTGCAACTGTGAGGTGGAAATATGACAGCCTGAGGTTAAAATATATTTTGCTCTTTATATCCTTTCCCCTCTCTTGTCAGCTTCCCCACCCCACACAAATGCATTCTAATATTTTAACAGTATGGTAAATTGGAACTTCTGCTCCTAATATACTATTGCTTAGGGATGGGTTTCTTACTTTTCAAATTATGGCTCAGATCCAGAAGAAGCTTCTCTGGGTTTTGATTTTTAAATGGTTCTTGGGATGGTTATGGTGCCAAGTTGTGAATCTCTCTCAGCATGCAGATGTTTGTGCCTTGTATGTGCATTTTCAGTGAATAATGAACATGTGATTTAACATACAGGTTTAATAAGAAACCAAAGAGAGGAATTCAGTACCTGCAAGAGCAAGGTATGCTTGGTACTACTCCTGAAGATATTGCCCAGTTCTTGCATCAAGAAGAAAGATTAGACTCTGTAAGAAAACTGTTATTAATGTCCAATGTATTTCATATGCGATTTACTTTGTAAATACAATTGCAGTAGTTTGAACTAGACTTAAACTTATTCCTATCATAACTGTGTAATGGTAAAGAAGTGTTTATAGCTAGCTACAACCCAGAGAGTTCGTTTAAGCACACCCAAGGGCCTCACATGTCCAGCGGGACTTGTGGCAAAACAAATTGAAGCAGCAGCAGCCCTTATACCACTTTCCCCACTGCTTGGTAAGCTCCCCAGAGTTACAAAAGTAGTTTGCAATGTGAGCAAGAGACTACATTCTAAGAATAGTCCTACTGGCTGTCTGGAATATGTGTAGCTTGCACATAGCTTAGACCTGATTATGAATTTATAATAGATGGATATATCATCCCATTTCAAGCATCTTAAGAGTTTCATCACAAATAAATGGAAGGCTTTCTCATCTGTAGTGTGTTATCTAATATAACTGCTCTCCCCTTTCTAAATAGCTGGTGGCAGTGGGAAGACAACTGCCTTTACTGGCTTCAGCAAAGTAAAATTATCCCAGGGTTCCTTGGTGCAGCAGCATAGGATCATTCTTAAAAGGACAAATATAGTACCCATTTTTATTTTTAATTTAACTGTGAATACGCTTCTGAAACCTAGAGCATCTTATAGGTCAAGATGGATGTGAAGATGATCTTCTGGGCATGTATGATCTTGGTTGATTAGAACTTCAAATTTCAGACCTTGAATGATGCAGAATCTGTTATGGGCCAGAACCTAATTGTCTCAAATCCTGTGGGCAACAGTTCATAGAACTGGGGGTTGGGGGAGTGCAGTAAACTCCTGGAGGATACCATCCTAATGTGAGGTTGCTCTCTTGCTTATATTGGCAGTCAGCCAGTTTCTTGTCCTTTTTAAAATGGAAGGAAGGTGGTTTTCTTCCCCTGTCAAGTACTTTATTGGATCTAATTAACTTTCCTGTGCTGTAGTGTGGATTGCATTAATCAGCAACCAAGACAGCAACATATTTTGGGTGTTTATTTTTAAAATATTTTAAAAAATGAAAAATGCAGTATGGCTGGATCACTTTCCATTTGGTTGTATACATGTTGACCTGACCTGGAATTAATTATTTTCATTTTAGACTCAAGCTGGGGAGTTCCTAGGAGACAATGATAAATTTAATAAGGAAGTGATGTATGCATATGTGGACCAGCATGACTTTTCAGCAAAGGATTTTGTTTCTGCTCTGCGCATGTTTTTGGAAGGCTTTCGTCTTCCGGGAGAAGCTCAGAAAATAGATAGATTGATGGAGAAATTTGCTGCTAGATACTTGGAGTGCAACCAAGGGTAAGTGGCTTTCTCTTGCCTTTGTCTAATCTGTAGCTGAATAAAGGGGAAAATTGATTATATATATTTTTTGTTTCAGGCAAACCCTCTTTGCTAGTGCTGACACTGCTTATGTCTTGGCTTATTCAATTATCATGTTGACAACAGATCTCCATAGCCCACAGGTACATTACTTAGAACCTATTAATTATAACTTGAATATACAAAGTGACTCACTCAGGTTTATTAAACCAGCACCATTTTAAGCTGACTTTACTTCTGATTTAAATAAATCTTATTTTCCTCCTGCATCTTAAGTCTTGATTGCAACCCCTTGACCCTGGAACGCCTTCCCAAGAGTTCCAGATGGCCCCCCATGTTGATGATTTTTAGGCAGGTGGTAAAAACTTACTTATTTCTTCAGGCCTCTGGCCTGCTTTAAATTATTGCCTGCTGATTAGATTTGTCTGGGTAGATTGTGGGGTTTGTGCGTGCATCTTTTTAAATGTTCTGTCCAGTTTTTGTATTGTGTTACTATGTTCTAAGCCTTTTGAGGGCCGAAAGGCAAGGTACAAATAACTTTATAAAGTCTGCTGTTTTCTGCCACAGTAGGGGCATTTCTGTATACGAATGTGTTACAGTACTTTAGATAAGGAAACCAACATAATAAAACATAATTTTGCTTAGATGTTACCAGCACTATTAATAGAACAGATATATTATTCAAAGGCACCCACAAACAAAAGTTTGGTGGATGCTAGTAGGCAGGCCATTTGACTGCACAGTGTGTTGAATATGAACCAAGCCTTTTTCTTCAAAACTGCCCTTGGAGGGATGTGGAAGCTGCCATTATCATTCTGATTTTTATCGCCCACTTGTGAGGATGATGGTGTGTCCTCCTCAAGAGTAAACCACTCCACAGTCCGTTTGACTAAACTAAGAGTTTATTTCACTGACAAGCTTTACAGTTCCTCATCCTCCTCGGATGAATCAGATCCTTCGAGTAAGGGCTTCCGTTTTTCCCCCCAGCATAAAAGCTTAGCGAAATTCCAGCGCCTCCTTTCACTCCTCCTCTTCCGCTTCTTGACCCTACTGGTCCCAGCGCTGGCCCCTTCCCTTTCACTTTCATCTTCCCTAGAGGTTGCCGTCGAGGCTCTCGCCAGCTCCTCAACCCCTTGTTCCACCTCTGACTCCATCCTCTCCTCCCCTCCTATTGGTTCCTTCGCCCCCTGCTTCTCCGCCGTCAGCACAGGCGGCGACCCCCTTTCACTGCCACTTCTCCAAACCTCCTTCCCTGTTTCTGGCGACAACCTCGGCGCTCTCTCCTCCTCTTCCCATGCCCGCAATACCTCCTCCGCCGTGCATGGGTGCCCCATTGGTCCCACTGGCCCCTCCGCCACCCCTCCTGGCTCGGGCCAGTCCCTGACACCACTTCTGTGTCAGTATGAAGTTGATGAAGTTTAATCAACAGTAGCAGCGACTGGTGGGTAATGGAGGAGAGAGACAAGATACCTGAGTGTGTGGACTAGATGGGATCCTTCCCTGGGTCATATTTTTTCTTGAAGGTGCCTCTCTTGGTAGATTCTGTGACTATGTATTCATACATCCTGGTGTAATTCCTACTGATGTTGCTTTCATGGCTAATACTAAACTGCTTCCCCCCCCCCTAATTTCTAGGTAAAGAATAAAATGACAAAAGAACAATACATTAAGATGAACAGAGGTATCAATGATAGCAAGGATCTCCCTGAAGAATATCTATCTGCCATATATAATGAAATAGCAGGCAAAAAGATCTCAATGAAGGAAACAAAAGAGTTAACAATACCGACAAAAACAAGTAAACAAAGTAAGCCCCCACAGCATACCAAGCTTCACAGAATATTTGTTGCTTTTCGCTTTCTTGTTGATACTGACAACCAACCTAATAAAACTGCCTTGTTATAATGTATCTTTCAAAAAAAAAATCAGTGAGCAAGTGCGTGTACACATCTCGTTACTCTTCTGCATTCTCTGTCTTTATATAGAGATATAAAACTGTTTGTGCAAATAAATGGCAACAGCAAAATTGCACTAAATTGCAGTATAGGAGGGAAGTTAAATGCATTTTCATATTTCATATATATGTAGCTTTCTGTTGAAACCAGCATATGTATTGTGTGTTTTTTATTACAACCATGATTTTGTTGGGACTGAGCCTGTTCTTGTCTAAAGTTGGCCTTTCTTCCTCTCCTGCAATTGATAACACTCATGAAATCTGTAATAGTTCTTGTTGCAACCATTAACTGTTCAAATTTCAGCTCTGAATATCAACGTATTATATATTGGAGTCAATATTTTCAAGGGAGTAGGGAGAGTTTTGTTAGGGTATAGCAAATTATCCCCCCCCCTTTATCCTTCAAAACCAGTCCTTTTCCAGTTTTATTTGCATTCTTAAGAAAATCTATGTGTGTGGCTAAATTGTGGGTGATAAATCACTTGCGATAAAGAGTGGGGAACTTGGACCAATGCTTCCATCATCCCTGGCGATTGGCCATGCTTGTTGGGGCTTATGCTGTGCAGTCTAGCAGCATCTGGAGAGCCATGGGCTCCTAATACCTTCTTTAGATTATTTCTATGGGGTGACATCCAGTGATGCATGTCTAATTGTGCCATGGATTTCCTCTACTCCTTTAGCATATCACCCCTTCCCCAATTTGAAAACTGAAAACATCTTGTTTAAAAGCTAAAAACATTCCATTGTGTCTTTGTCTTGTGAGAAACAAGTCAAACCTTATATGGTAAAATGGGCAAAGGTTTTACAATTGTATATGGTACGGTTAGCAAAAAGTGTTGGAACTGTTAATAAGAAAGTGGGAATTGTTTTCATATATGGTAGATGTCTGGAGCCAAGAGAGTACTGAGCAAAGATAAGGAATAAAAGAGAGCTAATAACAGAGAGATTTGGAAATTGATCCACTCTTGTTTTTGTTATGCAAGAGATTTGCCAGTGGGTACCCAGTAAGTAATTATGTACAGTATATGTGCATTGTATTAATGGCTATATTTTGTATGCCTATCAGCGAAGGACAGCAATTCCTACAGTGCGGGTAGAATATATGACTGCATGGTTATTTAAAAAATAACCAAGTTAGAATGTAGGAAGGAAGACAAACATAAAACAATTTTTATAGGATGGAAACCATTTATTTATTGAATGTTGGCAGAACAGCACGTCCATAGGCACAAAACATTTATTTCTTTGATTAAAAACGTATCAACATGATTGTGATGAGTTGTGCATATATTGCTGGTATTATAAGTAAGCTTTTCTTCGTATATTTGTTTTGTCTTGGTTTAGATTATGTATAGAATAAAATGTTTTAAAAATGTAACACTTGCTTCCAGGTGTACCTAGTGAAAAGCAGAGGCGACTTCTTTATAATTTAGAAATGGAGCAGATGGCTAAAACAGCTAAAGCTCTGATGGAGGCAGTGAGCCATGTTCAAGCTCCTTTCACAAGCGCAACACACTTGGAACATGTAAGACCAATGTTCAAGGTAAGTCTTATAAATATTCCTCTTTTGTACTATGACGACATGCTTCCTCTAGATAGGTAATATTTTACATTTTAAAACAATATTGAAAGCAGTTCTTTGCTTTCTAAGAACACAAATTTCACTGTTACCAGCGTCAATTACTAGCTACCTAAATGTGTAATAAATAGCTTAACAAGAAGTCTTATGCGCAAGGAGCTGGTAGAGAGCATGACAGCACAAATGAGGGCAGCGTAAAGTCACAGCAGATCCTGGGCCTGTTCAGAAGCCCAAGGGGGGAGGAATTTACAGAGTGGCAACACAAAATACAGAGAGCTGGCATGCTTGGTGTCACCTTGGCAACCAAGGCCAACTGTTGACATACACAGCAGGCAGTTCCCAAACTCCCTGTCCAGAGTAGAGGCACTGTGAAGCCATGCAGAGAGAGACCACAGATAACAATGAGAATACCCCTGCTTTGGAATGTAAACATGGAAGTAGGGGCAGGGCAATTTGGTGACTCTAGCAATATGGCGTGCTCTGGTCCATGGGGTCACGAAGAGTCGGACACGACTAAACAACAACAACAACAAGCAATATGGCAGCCATAAATACCCTGGCCATGCCCGTCATATGCCATACCAGTCACACAGTAACACTGTGACCAGGTAAATAAACCCATATGGAAAACACCAGCATCCCCAAGCTTTCTTTATTATAGATTTAAAACTAAATAAATGAAAAATCAACGGGTGAATCAGGTTTGTCCGCATTATAGCTTTATAATGCTGTTCACATTTGTCTGGATTACATAGTATTTAAAGTGTATGCTGCTGTTTGAACGATTTATTTGTGTGTGTTTTTTATTCTAGTTGGCATGGACACCATTCTTAGCTGCATTCAGTGTAGGTTTGCAAGACTGTGATGACACAGAAGTTGCCTCTCTTTGCCTAGAAGGCATACGATGTGCAATCAGAATAGCATGCATTTTTAACATCCAGGTAATACTGAATTTTAGGGTTTAGTAAAAGTATTGTAAATATTCATGATTATATAGTAGCATTGCGCCATAAGATACATGGTGTGATTTTCCAACAATATAATGTTATATTTTACTCTGGTTTTAGCTTATTGGTGATTTTAAATTTTTTTTGAATGTTTTAATAACGGTTTGTACTTACAATTATATTGTTTTATTCTTTTTGTAAACTGCTTTGAGCTTTTTTTACAATTAAGTAATATATAATCGTTGTTAAACAAATAAAAGTCACTTTAAAAATGGAAATAATTATAGATTTCAAATGTCAATGAGATTAATATATGCATGAGACTGCAGAGTGGATATAAGATTATCTTCAGGCACCTTGCCAGCATATTGTACTTTTTCTAGTTAATAGTTTACTAAGAGAGAAAAGACATTCTCATACACAAAATAGGCAGAAAGTAGTGGTTTACCTGAGTTTCATCATGAGTAATTCCAGTTCTTTTATTATTTTGGTATAGGAAACGCCTCCTTAGTAAAATATATTGCTGTATCTTAGTACACCAACTATAAGGAATTCCAAACCTATTCACTTTGGGGGACCGATCACTACTGATTAAGCTTCAACATTACCTGCATTATGTTGATGTATCTGGAAAACTGCTGAGTGTAGATCTCAGAGCTATTTCTTCTGTATTTTGTTGTGTTGAGTGAGTTCATACCATAGTAGGCAAGTGTTAGGATTCCTGATTATCTCATTAAGATTATAACCTTTTGGGTTTCAATTTTGTTCATGTATGGAACAATTGTTTATATTATATGGATATAGATATACTGCCTATTAAGAAAACGTCTCAATAAAACCCATTAAAATGCAATAATAAGATAAATCCAGCAGCACTGAATCAGTACAAAATTTAACTAAAAATGTTATGATGTCCAAAATGGTAGCTATTTTCATATGTTCTTTGCAGGACTTGAGGAAAGTAGGTGACTCTCATAATTCAGTTTGCACACTCCTCTAGGAATGATCCACTGACACATAAAGAGAAAAAAAGCCTACTTCCCATATAAAATCTGGTGCACAACTTTTGTAGTATTTGTGTTTGAGTACCGTAAGGAAGCAGCCAGAGTCTCCTGTGTTTCCCCTCCTTCCATTACCGGTACATTGGCTTCAATATTGACATCTTGCCTCTCTATTAATACAATACTGTACTATGGTGTAGTAACTGCTGTGATATCTAGCAGTAGATTAACTAGGTAAATCTTGATGAATTAAAACACTCATTTTTCTTCCTATAGCTTGAAAGGGATGCTTATGTCCAAGCACTAGCAAGATTTACTTTACTTACGGTGAATTCTGGTATTACTGAAATGAAACAGAAGAATATTGATACAATAAAAACACTCATTACAGTGGCTCATACTGATGGAAATTACTTGGGAACTTCTTGGCATGAGGTAGATTATATTTTTAATTGCTATATAATAACTGAATGTGTAGAATATACATTCTCTGTGTATATATTTGCATGATGCATAGATAACGTTTTCATATACTAAAACCATATTGTCAAATTTAATTGTATATTGATGTTTTTAAGAGTGTGTCAGTGTGAGATACCTAAAAGGTTTCTGGAAGTTTGCTTATGTGTATGAATGAAAATTGCTAGGCTTTACTAACATTTGATGTTAAAAATGATCTGTCTTTCAGTAGATTGGTTATTTTATTTTGCTGTATTTTTTAAATTCAAGATTTTGAAATGCATCAGTCAGCTTGAATTGGCACAGTTAATAGGTACTGGAGTAAAGCCACGTTACATCTCTGGGACTGTGAGAGGACGAGAAGGTTCTTTTACAGGAACAAAGGATCAGGCCCCTGATGAATTTGCAAGTCTAGGAATAGGCAAGTATTGTAAATAATAACTACTTGGTGGCAAAATTGCTTTAAGTACATTATGTCTGCCTTGTTGCTGGTTTAGATTTGTTGGTGACTTTCCTGTAGAAAGAAGAGAACTATACAAATATTATATACTATATCCTGGCGCCTTCATGACATTTCCTTAAGTGCCAGGTGAAAACATTTCTCTCTCTTTTTTTAAAAGATACTTCTTTATTCATTTTATGTACAATCTTTACAACAGAAGGCTTCACATCCAAGACGAAACAGTATATAACAAAACCTTGAGTCTCATATTTTCGTTTGTACTGATTCTTCTCAGATTCCCTCATTTTACTATTCCTTAATATTTGTTTCTCTATATCCAGGCCTTCGGCTGATTAACATTCTGTGGCCTTTTAAATGTGTTTGTGGGATGGGGGGTTATTGGTTTGTTTTCATTTATTGTGTATTTTGTGTTCCCATTTTGTATTTTTATGTTGTGAACCACTCTGATCAGATGAAGCGCAATATACAATTCTAATTAAGAATAAGAATGGATTGTATCCAAAGTTAGTCATACTTGGAGTAAACCCATTGAAATAACTGAAGGGGACTAACGTAGGTGTATTATTTTCAACGGGACTTTGCACTAGTACATAGTGCTTCCTTCATATTCCATGCTGTTCCAGAGGGCCCTGTGATTATCAGGAGTAGCCTTTTTGGAAATATAAAATGAGTCCAGTAAATATTTGGTGGAGGGGGGGGGGGGAGCAAAAATTAGACACCCTTCCTTGCACAAGTGAAAGTTATTTCTACTAACATAAAGTCACCAGTCTTTGTGTAACAGAGCTGTATGTGTCATTGGGCCTTTATTCATAACGTTGACAGACAACAGCTCCTAACAATAGCCAGACGACATTGCATTATCTTCGTTATTGCTAGCAAATATAATTATTTCAATGTTTGCAAAGTTACTTTTTTTCCTTCCTCCCTTCAACAATCCATCCCTTCTTTTAAAAAATGATGTATCTGCTAGTTGGAGGAAATATGGACTGGAAGCAGATTGCAAGTATTCAAGAATCCATTGGAGAAACTAGCTCACAAAGTGTTGTTGTTGCTGTAGACAGGTATGGTATTGCATTTGCCTTTTGCTTGATATTGTGATGTTTGTATAGTAGCATAAATATTTTGGCTGTATTGGAAATAGTCATATTACTTGTTAGCATTGTTTTTTGTTTTTGTTTTTAATGATACTTCCTCTAGTAACGCTCTAGTAATGTTTGTTGATCCAAATAACTAAATTATACAACTGAGTTAGTGAGGGCAAAATGGAGAGGGTTGGCAAGGTTGCGGGGGCAGAAAAGAAGCATGGGAGGACTTCAGATGGCTTTGTGATCCACTTTGCCCTTCTTTGTACCTCTGGCATGGGAGGGGAAGCAAGGGGATGACTGTGAAACTTTGAGAGGATCAGCATGAGGCAGGTGTTGTAAGCCTTCCTCCATTTTCAACCTCTGACTTGAAAAGCTAAGTTGGGAGCCAACGAGGTGTCCCCCCCCCCTCAACTTGGTCTAAGGGGAACTTGGTGAGGTGTGTGTCTGGTAGATGGAATTGTAGGCAAGGTTGGCAAGTAATGCCAGCAGGGACACAGCTCCTAGTATATGTACAAGCAGATTCAGGTGGATAGCCGTGTTGATCTGTCATAGTCATAATAAATAACAAGATGAAAGATGAAAAAAAATCTTTTTTAATAATTCCAGTGGCACCTTTAAGATCAACTAAATATAAGCTTTCAAGGTATGAGCTTTCGTGTGTAATACACACTTTGTCAGATACTCTGAAGCAGAGCTATGTACAAGCAGCCACCATTTTGTGCAGAGGTTCCATTCCCAGCCCCTGCATGCATTGTGTGTACAAGCATGCCACGCCCCCATTACATCCCCATTCTTCCCTTTCCCAGGTCCAAAAGGACCCACACATCGCCAATCGCACATCAGTTGGACATGCCTAAAATGGTTGTCCCCTGTATATAAATATAAACACACACACATATATTTATATGTCAGATATTCAGTGGTAGGGTTTTGTGACCTTTAATCTTCATATATATTGAGGAAATCTGCTGTGAAAAACTCTTACACAGTTCTGTTAAATTGTGTCTTTGACAGAATATTTACAGGATCTACAAGGCTAGATGGAAATGCTATTGGTAAGTTTTGGACACTGCTTACCATACATGTATTAACATTTTTTTAAAAAAAATACATATTAAGTGGATTCTCTGTGGATTTAACAGTGGATTTTGTTCGATGGCTTTGTGCTGTGTCTATGGATGAACTGCTGTCTGCCACTCATCCTCGGATGTTTAGCCTGCAGAAGATAGTGGAGATTTCTTACTATAACATGGGGAGAATAAGGCTACAATGGTCTAGAATCTGGGAAGTTATTGGAGATCATTTCAATAAGGTATGCCTCATAATTACTAGCTCTTCCACAAAGCCAATTGGACCTTTTAATCTGTATAATAAAAATGCCCCATCAGCATTTTGAGTGCTGAAGATACCACCAGTTAATTACTTACTGAAAGTTAGACTTCGAAATGTTTTAGAAAATAATTACCGGTATGCTAATAAATAGTTCTACTTAGAGAGAGTGGTGCATTTTCAATGTTTTTGTATAATTTCCTGTTGGTTTTGCCATACAGTTATTTACAGATTTAAATAATTATGTATACATTTTTTACTTTTTACATTGCATATCATGAGTTTCTAACTTGGCTTTGCTAGGTTGGCTGTAATCCCAATGAAGATGTAGCTATTTTCGCAGTCGATTCCTTAAGGCAGTTATCAATGAAGTTCTTAGAAAAAGGGGAACTTGCTAATTTCCGATTCCAGAAGGACTTCTTAAGACCATTTGAACATATCATGAAAAGAAACAGGTAATAAATGATGTGTAATGGGTGAGCTACCTGAAATCATTCTCTCATTCTCTAGTGTACAAAACTAAAGCTTAGAGTTTTAACTACTAAATTGTTTGTAAATTTTGTCTCTGTTGTAGATCTCCAACCATTCGTGACATGGTTGTTCGTTGCATAGCCCAGATGGTAAATTCCCAAGCAGCAAACATCCGCTCAGGATGGAAGAATATTTTCTCAGTTTTTCATCTGGCTGCATCTGATCAGGATGAAAGTATAGTTGAACTTGCCTTTCAAACTACAGGCCACATTGTCAGTGAGTACCCATGTATAATTTACAGCCTTTTGCCAGGAGGTATAATATATTCTGTTCTTATTGTGTTGCTTTTTAGCTTCAGAATTTATTTGCGTAGTAAAACTTAAATAATAATACTTAACAAAAATCATTTTGCTTTACTGCATAAGTAAGGGAACTTGTGGCCCTTCAGTAGATGCCATTGGCCTACAACTCCCATCATCCCCAGCTGGCTGGGGGTTTTAGGAGTTGAAGTCCAACATTATCTGGTTCACCCCCACTGATTTTATCAAGATAACACCTGTATCTTAAAAATCCTAGAAGTTGTTTACTGTGGTTTAAAGGGCAGATATTCTAACTATTCGTCTGTATTTTCTTTCCTTCCAGCAATTGTGTTTGAGAAACACTTCCCAGCAACTATAGATTCTTTCCAGGATGCAGTTAAATGCTTGTCCGAATTTGCATGCAATGCAGCTTTTCCAGATACAAGTATGGAAGCAATTCGCCTTATTCGTCATTGTGCAAAATATGTATCAGAAAGGCCACAGGTATAATTTATAGGTGGTAGTAGTATTTATGTACAGCTTCATGTGCTAAGTCTTGACCATAAATGTTCTGGTGTAAAAGAGAGGAGAGAATTTCATGGGATGACGTTTGTTTCTGAATGCTAATATGATCCAGTTTCAACCAAGGCCAGAGCATTCCCCCCCGCCCCCATCGCCTGGAGACCATGGCCTCTGGGGGTCTGTTCACAAAAGATCTCTCTCTAAAGATATTAATTCCAAGATATGTGTAATATATATTTTATAATCCCAAAATAGTATTTAATGAATTTGCAGTATGTATTCCAGATTATTTAAAAATTATTTAGGAATTGCTTTAAAATTAATTTCACCAATTATATTGCTCACCAATATGTTCACCAATATGAATTTAGGAAGCAGAATGAATAACAATAACAACAACAATAATTTTTATAAATGATTTATTAAAGGTATTTTTGGTTTTTTATCCATCTGTCAGCAGAATGGAGAAGGAAACAATTTTTGGCAGCTCCCCTCCCTGAATTCAGAGCAGATTGCGGGAAAGGGGGATCAGTTGGAAATTGCTTCATTCCTCTGTAAACACCTTACATGTCAGCCGAGCAACTCCATTGGATGTCAAGCTATGGGTGTAATAAATTACTGCATTTGTTAACATCCTTTTGGAAATTCTGATGTAGGCCCATTGAAATTAACGAGCATTATAAAGGCAGGTCCATTAATTTCTATAGGTGTCCTCTAAGTAAAACTTAGTAGTATACTGCCCACACAACTGCTGCTGTTTATAGAAACCTCTCTGAATCAGGGCCTGATATGTGATAGTTAAAGTAGCTTTACCTAGGAAACAAATTATAATTTATTTAGCATCAACTGGCATGATGATTTTCTGGGTATAGAACGTAGAAATTGCATTTAATACTGTGTTTCTGCTGTATTAAACTTGTGTTTGCTCCCAAAGGCTTTCAAAGAATATACCAGTGACGATATGAATGTAGCTCCAGAAGACAGAGTCTGGGTGAGAGGATGGTTTCCAATTCTCTTTGAGCTTTCCTGTATCATCAATAGATGCAAATTAGATGTAAGAACCAGGTAACAAGCCATATTTCTAATTCAAATTTTTAAAACATTTTGTTTCACTTGCAAGTCTTCAAGCCAGAAATGGGTGGGAAATAAAATTGTTATTGCCATATAAGCAATCTGACTATCAGCAGGAGACGGCATCTTGGAAGGAACTGAAAAGCTGAGAATACAGGTCCTTATAACAGATGCAATTATATCCCTTTGCTTGCTATAGGGACTTATTTTCCCTATTTGTGAAAACCCATTGTATATATATGTAAATAGAGACAGGTATTTAATGTAGCAGATATAGGTTCTCTCTGTAAGGGGGTAGATTTCTAAATGTAAATCTCTAAATTTACAAAATAACCATTCAACAGCACATTAAAATTTAAAGCTATTTGCAAAGACAAAAGTGGAATTATTTATATAGGAGGCTCTTATTTAAAATAAAATAAAAAGTATTGAAACAGCACATAGCCCCCAAACATTTTTCTTCACTGCCACAGAACCTTTAAGATCAGGATCTGATAGCATGCATTTCTATCGCCGATCTACACATAAAAGTTAGAAAGCAAAATAAAAGACTCTGTGGTCCTTTGCAGTATCTGGTGTTGAATTGTGGAAGGCAGGTGGTTCTATAGACAGATTAGCTCCTGTCTATGTGTGAATACCGGTACAGCATTAAAACTGGGTGGTGGTTGTTGTTGTTGTTATTGAGATTAACATTCCTCTGTGTCCAGTAAAATACATTCTGTTCAGTGCGTGTATATTATTGCTTCACCCACCTTTGCAATTCTTCACCTACCCATCAGCTTGGGAAAATAAGGGAAATTGTGTTTAGAATTTACTTTCTAATGCAGCAAAGAGCAATGCTGCATAGTCTTACCACATCTCATTGCAGATGCTTCTGTTCTCATGTCAAATCTTAGTTAAAATAGAAGCTTTTGGAAGTTCTTTGCTTTGCATAGGGGGATGGGAATCAAATCTGAATACTTCTCTTCTCCTCAGCTATTTTTAAAAAATATAGCTGACGTTTGGCAGAACTGAATCCTATTGTAAACTGCATTTTTGTAACGATTCATAATCCCCTGTGAACTTTAGAAGATAACTGCGTAGGTAGGAGTTTGTGTCCTCGCTTCACATAAAAGCCTTTTTTATTTTTGTCCTTCCTTTCTTTCATGATGGAAACTTAAGATGGCATATATGTAGGATTCTCTGTGCAGGCACTATAAGGTTACTGCATCATATGCCTTCAGACCTTGCCCTATTGGGTACACTGTGCCTGTTCTTACTAGTTTCAAGATCCTCCTTCAAGTTTAAAAATAGATTTTAAAAGTCATTCTAGGAGCTGAGAGATTCTGTTTTGCTCAGGTTTCCCATATTTGCCATTTACGTTTTATTCCAGAGGCTTAACGGTTATGTTTGAAATAATGAAAACGTATGGCCATACTTATGAAAAACACTGGTGGCAGGATTTGTTTCGGATTGTCTTCCGGATATTTGACAACATGAAATTGCCAGAACAACAAACTGAAGTAAGTATAGCTTATGACTTATGACTAGAGTTTTATTTATTTTTCTATTGCTGTCATAAGCTCTTTTGCTCAAACCTTTCTTCAGATAAGATCTTGTCGAACTGGCTATATTGTAGAATTGCCATTGTGTTCCCCTGCCTCTATGCTTCATCCCAATCTACAGACCTGTATATGGCGTCCCTTGCTGGCAGACTTTAATGTTGAAGCACATGGAGTTTATATCTGCATGGTAAATAGCAGTATAACACCTCAGTTAAATCTCTTTCCATAATGCTATTCTGAATCAGAGGGGTAAAGAGATCCCATCTCAGTTTATTAAGCCCAGGACTGGATTGTTGTAAATAGTCATTTTCCTCATTTAGACAAAATGTCTGCTTTTTAATCTTCTTGTGGTTGTGAAAAGCACTTTACTAACAAGATACTGGAGTTAGAAAGGCCTTTTCCATAAAACTGGATTTTATCTTTCTACAGCTGTTTTTAAATAATAACCAATCCAGTGCCATTTTTCTAGAAAAAGAGGTGCCCGGAAATCACAATGAATGCATCCCTCCTTCTCTTAGAATGACAATGGCATCCACCTAAGAGGTGCCGGAACTGAGTTCCACCGTGTTCCAGCTGAAAAAAAGCCCTGATCCAATCTCACTCGATAGATTTGACCCTACTTTGTTTTTCAACTTCGTTCTAACTAATTCCTTCATTGCTAAGTTCCCTCTTCCCTTTTCCTAGAAAGCTGAGTGGATGACAACAACTTGCAACCATGCACTTTATGCAATATGTGATGTATTCACCCAGTATTTGGAAGTACTTAGTGATGTCCTTTTGGATGATATATTTTCCCAGCTGTACTGGTGTGTTCAGCAAGGTAGGTGCAGGCAAGCTATTGTACACAATGAAACAATTTACTCTGTATAGCATGAACAAACCAATGCCTTTGTTTTGTGTTTCAGACAATGAACAACTAGCACGGTCTGGTACAAATTGCCTAGAAAATGTTGTCATTTTAAATGGTGAGAAGTTTACCCTTGAAATCTGGGATAAGACTTGCAACTGTATGCTGGATATCTTCAAAACTACGATCCCCCATGCGTAAGAGATTTCCCCCTTTCATTTAATTGGCATGAGAACAATGTATACCTTTATATACTTGTCTTATTGTCTATGCTTAGCTTTTACGGCATACAAACATAGGAGATGTGTCATACCAAGTCAAGGCACTAGTACAGAGCTTTCCAAACTGTGTTTCACGTAAACACTCCCTACGCTCCTCCAGGGGCTGGAAAAGGGTTAGTTTAACCTCTGGTTTGCTAGTAAAATTGAATTACTGCACCGCGAAATGATGCTCTGTACTAGTACATCTAGCTCAGTTTTGCTGACACTGACTAGCAGTGACCCTCCAGGCTTTCTCTCCCAGCCCTACCAGGGATTGAACATGGGATCTTCTGCTTTCAATGCATGTGCTCTGCCACTGAAATACGGCCCTTTTTGTTTCTGTATAGCTCCTCTTATTTGTGAATCTGCACAAATGGGACCTGCATATGCACAGGCCAAATCTGGAAACTGAGTAACATGGGAAGCTGCCTTATTCAGAGCCAGACCTGGTTCCTCTAGTCAAGTTCAATATTGTCAATGCTGACTGGCGGTAGCTTTCCAAGGTTTCAGGCAGCGTTCCTTCCCAGCCTGGCTTGGAAATGCCAAACATTGAACTGGGAACCTTTTGCATGCAAGGCTTGTGTGCTGCCGCTGAGCTTTAACCATTCTAGAACAGGTTCTCCCTCGCTTCCCTTTGGTTAGGGCCTCTGGTGCCAGTTGCTTGAGCCAAGGGGCAGACTGAGTGTTTCCCAATCAATTTTTTTTAAAAATAACCATGGAGTAAGAAGCATTTTTTTCTTTTCTTAAATCATTCTGAATTAGACTGAATTTACTTATTAGCCCAATTAAGTCTCTCTTTTTTATAAAAGGGTTGAGGTTTCCCAATACAGTCATCACAGATTTCACCTTGTGTCTAGGAGAAGGCTATAGCATCAGTGCCTGTTTGCCTTATTTAATTTTTGAACAGTCTTGTCTTGACTGAACTATGGGGAAAGAGCTATCTCAGGCTGAGCTCAAATGGATTTCCTACGAATAGAATTTCATTCTATATTTATTTGTATAAGTAGCCTTGGAACATTTTATGTGTAACTTTTGTCTCCTTTCCTGCTCATAATGCTACACAAAATAGGTTTATCTTTGTTCTTGTCTTCAAAATTTAAGGTGTTATTTCTGTTTGTGACCAAACTTGTTTTCTTTTTTTCAAGGCTTTTAACTTGGCGGCCAGCAGGGGGAGATATTGTTCCTCCGTCTCCTGGAAGAGAGAAACAATTGGTATGTTTTCCATGTGAAAATGGCAGGGGAAATGCTTTCATATACATGAGTAAAATGTACCCTTTTATAGAACAAGCGAGGTTTTCTTAGACCATTTTTTGTTGTAAGTTGAAGTCTGCAGGTTCCTTATATTTGCATTTGTGAACTGTAGATGACAGCTAACTTCTGAATAAATTACCCATAGGATTGGTCTGTTACACTAATTTTCTCATAAATGTTGACTGGATTCGGACACAGTGTCAAACCATTTTTTTGGTATTACATGAATTAGCCTGGAGTGCAGCACTCCCCTTCCTCCTTTGTACTCTCTCGCCTTCGTAACAAACATTTGCCTTTGCTTCTGAACCCATGGCTTGCCCAGTTTGGATAAAAGGAAATGCAAAGAGAACGGGATACTGAACCTGAGGTTTGTTCATGTGACACCAAGTCTTTGTTGCTGTTGAGTCTTGTCATTGTGAGTTCCTTAAATATTCTGAAAGAGTTCTGTTTATTTATTCTTAGAGCAGTTGAAATAATATTCATTTTTAAAAGTTCTGACAGGTGTGTTTATAGCAAAGCTTAGAATATGAATGAACTGTACCCATGTCCTTCTAGGAGATATTAATGACTGTCAAGTGGTGACTAAAATGTAGGTTCACAAAAATCTGCTCCAAAGTAGGGTTTCCTCAACATTGAACTTCGTTTTGCTGAGGGTGCTTTTTGCTATTTCTTTCCAGGATACAGTATCTCAGAAATCTGTAGATATCCATGACTCTGTGCAACCAAGATCTTCAGATAGAAGACAGTTTCAGCCCATTGTAGGGCTACCAGCAAGTGAGGAGGCCAGCAAAAACAAGCCTCCTGCAAGTGAGTGGTTTCCTTAAGGAGTTGTTTCACAAAGGCTGGGCTGCAAATGCCCTAGTTGATAAAAACACTTCTGTTTATCCAATGGGACCTCACTATTCCCACCCCCTTTCCCTGCCGCTCCATACATTGGGCTCTAGATTACTTCCAAAATTCCTTGAAGCTTTGGGAATGACTTTTCAAGTGTTGCTTTTAAAAAGAGGAAGGGATGCCCAAAGCCTGCGGCCTGCGCAGAACTTTCCTTTATGATTTGTTATATGATTTTATGATTATGATCTGGACTGTGCTTCTGTAAAATGAGAGTGGTGATGCGTCCAGGATTGTTGCAGAATATATTTCATTCAGGTTGCCTATAAAACAGTTTTGCATTTTAAAATGATTGTATTTCTTTACCTTGGACTTAATATATTAAGAAGATGCAGTTGTTTTTTAAAATGTCATTTATACCCTGAAAATCTAAGCTTAGCTTTTTAGCAACCTTTGTTTGTACTGATAAAGAAAGGTAGCACAGGATACTTTATTTTATTCTTTAAATTATTTATAACCACATCTTCATTGTTCACGTGACCCCAGAGCAAGGAATAACATTAAAATACAAAACAATATTCAGTTGAAATACAACTTAATGCATATTATCAACATAGCATAACAGCATCAGCCATGCAAGGGGTGCAATTTTAGCCAAATGCTTAGTTGGTTTTTTTACCTGTTGTTGAAACTCCATTAGTGTTAGAGCTGAACACTCCTGAAAGGGAAGGGGATTCCAGAGTTGGATACCACTATTGAGAATCACTAAACCATACAGTAATATGTCTTGGCAATTGTACTGCTGTGCAGTGTAAGTATCTTGGGAGTACTTAAACATTTACTTAAATTGATGTTATTGTTTCGTTTTAAAGAATTTCCTGACCAGAAACTGTTTGGTGCTCTGTTGATCAAATGTGTCGTTCAACTGGAACTCATTCAAACAATCGACAACATCGTCTTCTTCCCAGCAACCAGCAAAAAGGAAGATGCAGAGAATCTTGCTGCAGCACAGGTAAATACAGTTTGCCGGTTCCAGCCTTTGGAGATGTGCATTTATTCTCCATTTTGGGGTTCAATGGTCTGTTTTGTAACATCTGCTTTCTGCTGGAAAATTCCTGAATTTCCATGGAAGGAAATTCTCTTATCAAGAGCGTAGCCAAGTTTATATAGAACCTGGGAAAGAACTGTCAGTGACCTTTATGCTTTATTTCCCCTGCTTCTGGTGTAACTTTTGAAGTGCCTCTAATTCAGGCTAACAGTACGCAAAGAAACCTCTTTTTCTAGGTATAATATGCCACAAGTCTAATGGGAATGTCCTCGTTTGCTGTTTCACTCTCCTCTGTGCCCTGGGAGCCAGTGATATAGATTTGTAGGAAGCTCACACACAGTCTTTCCCACCCATTCATATACACCCCCCAGCCTCATGGGATCACAGCTTAAAAAAGCAGCTCCCAAGTGGCATACTCTAGAAATTTAATCATGTGTGAGTAGACATCAAGTAAAAGCAAAGTTCAGTCCAATTAGCTTTTGAGGAAAAGAAACTAGTAATGCAATTGTAAACAGTTTTTACCATTTAGTTACTGCAGGTATTGTGAAGTTTCATTATCATATTTAAAATATTTAGCAGTATGAATGCCAATTTCTTTTTCTTTAGAGAGACGCAGTAGACTTTAATGTTCATGTGGATACACAAGATCAAGGAATGTATCGCTTTTTAACATCCCAGCAGCTTTTCAAGTTGCTGGACTGTTTGCTGGAATCTCACAAATTTGCTAAAGCTTTCAATTCAAACAATGAGCAAAGAACTGCACTGTGGAAAGCAGGTAAAACTTGCGAGTTTTAAAAACTTTCAAAAGAATATTATATTACTTTATTCTGCTATGTGCAATAAAGAATGACAAAGAAAAGCATGTTTTAATATAAATCTGTTTGCACCCTATCTTTTTCATTTTTGGAGCTTCCTGATCAAAGTAGATGGATGCCATAAGCATTATGTGAACTAGCTTGTGCCCCACCCCCCATTCTTTTCCCTGCCCGGCTACACACATTGGGCAGTATTCTACTAACATGTCCCACCAGAGCAACAATTTCCACTTGTGCAATGGAATGTCCCCCCCCCCCCGGTGCACATCATCCCATGACTCTCCCTAAAGCAGACTTACGGGGCAAATTGTGCAGGAGAGAAGAGGGATAACACTCCGTTTCACAAGCACATTACCCTAGAGCTAAGTTGGATCCCACCCATTGTTCCAAAGTAGGCTTTCCGATAAAGATAGTGAAATCTAAATAGTGATATTGTTTTGACAGGTTTCAAAGGAAAATCTAAGCCCAATCTGTTGAAACAAGAGACAAGTAGCCTTGCCTGTGGGTTACGCATTCTGTTCCGTATGTATATGGATGAAAGTCGCAAAGACGCATGGGAAGAAGTGCAGCGGAGACTACTAAAGTAAGGACCCATTCGCAGGCTTTCAAAACATGAGAGTGTACCATTCAATTCTGTAGTACGCAAATGTGTTGAATGTTTACTTGAAATGAAAATGTGTCATGTGCAAAAATAATCCTGGCTTACGTGACCCCCCCCCTCCTGTCCTGTCCTTTCAGTTTCTTTCCATAGGGAGACCATGACTGTTGTAGTTGCGTCAAAACATATAAGTCATCCTGCATAATTAGCAGAGGTGTAGTCATGTATCTTATAAAGTGGACTGTGTTCTATGAAAGCTTATACCATCATCAGCTTATTAGTCTTTAAGGCGCCACATGACTCTGCATTTGTTCTGCATAATCACTCTAGTAAGATCTGCATTACAAGCACATGTGCCTACTAGTGTACCTTGCATTTATGATTCTGTCATTTCAACGTGATGCCATTCTTTTATAAACTTTACAGTTTATCTGTGAGAATGAATTTCCTGTTGTCATTCAGCTGGTTTGTTTGACGGTTCTGTGAACATTTATCTCTCCCACTACCCAGCCTTATCTGCACATTTTTCCTTTTCTTTGATCAGTGTCACTGCCCATTTTGAGATAGGACTACACCCAGTTTATGTGATCAGTGAGTCATTTATTTATAGCTATTCCATAGAAGCCTGTTTCAGCAAGCCAACACAGAAATGTAGAAGTTTTATTTTATTTACTATTGATTTTAATTCTCTTTTGAATATTTATAAATACATGTTTAACTGTTTTTGTTGATAATGTTTTATTTTATATTTTTGCAAACCACTTAAAGGTTTTCTTACTTTTCTGACAACTTTAGTCAAAACTCCTACTGTAGCAAATTGTTCTCACACCTGGACCTGTCTGTTGTGCTTTGCAGTGTCTGCAGTGAAGCTCTCAGTTACTTCCTTACTTTAACATCAGAAAGTCATCGGGAAGCTTGGACTAGCCTGTTACTTTTATTCTTAACAAAGGTCCTAAAAATAAGTGATGATCGGGTAAGTAATAATCTCATATAGGTAAGGCATGCTGAATATTGATACCAGGCCTCAGTGGGACACTTTTGAAGACTGCAGAGTTTGAAAATAGAAGGGGGACTCTTCCCCAGCCTGATTACTGATTAATCGATTTATCCTGGATTTAGTGTATGTCTGGTCCCTGCATCAAGTAGTTTGTGGCAGGCTTGGACTCTGGGCTTTAGCATGCCCTTGATGCTGCCTTTCCAACATAAATTGGTTCCTTCCTGCTGCCTCATGGGTGATAATTTTACTTGCTGGAGGTCATGGGTATAGCAGAGAGGGATCCACCTACTTTCCTGAATCCCTCAGCTTACAGAGATACCACCACATATGCACAGTTCATTCAAGATATTAATGGAAAACATCTAAGTACCCCAGATTATTCAGGAACCCCAAATTCAAGAGACTCCATAAGAAATGTCCTACCCAATATGCTGTGTGCACCATATATAAAACGTAGTGTCCAAGACCTATATATATTCTGAGGCCTTTTGGACATTTTAATCAGGGCCACTCCACTGAAAAACATCCAACCAATGTTGCGGGAGAAAGGGAGATGCATAATGATTAATGGAGATACGTCATGATTGAGCCACACTCTGCCCTTTTCCTAACTGTTTTTGGAGCAGACTCTGAACCAAATCTGATAAATGAAGGTTGCACTCCACTGCTGGAATCCCAGTTATTGTCAACAACTCCAGTGAAAAATAGTAAAGCAATTATTAGTCATAGAAAAGCACATAGCATCTGTTGCTGTTTTGTCAATGATCTGGCTCTATCTGCTCCAACAAAAAAGAAAAGGCAAGGTTATGGTGGGGATCATGTGTCCTTATGTGCATAGTGTGGTGTACATTTTTTTTAATTTGAAGGGTGTTAACTTCTCCCAGTACTCTAGAATTATTGTGTATTGTCTTAGGATGGTTTTGTCCCTTCATCGCATTTTGAGAATAATTGTAAAGAAAGTGTGTGTGTGTGTATGAAAGGAACACCAAAATGTTCCTCTGTGAAAGATTTATAAATTGTTTTGAATTTTTTCATGTGTTTTTTTTCTTGAGCTAGGATAAGCCACTTAAATCAAAAGTAGCTAGAAACGCCTCATTTCAGTTCTGCTGTTGCCTCCTCCTTCACTCTCCACTGCAGATTCTTTGTATTTCACTAATTCTTGCTGTAATTATTGGTGTAACATGTCTCTATGTAGTTGGGGTGTCAACTCATTCCTCCAAAACTAACGGGATTCCCTTTTCCCCCATTCAACAGTTCAGAGCTCACGCATCATTCTACTATCCTCTCTTGTGTGAAATAATGCAGTTTGATCTGATTCCTGAGCTGCGAGCTGTTTTGCGAAGGTTTTTTCTGCGGATAGGGGTAGTTTTTCAAATATCTCAGCCACCAGACCAAGGAATGGGAACAGCCAAGCAGTAGAAGTGTGGCTAAGGAAACAAAGGACCAAGATCACTTGCACTGAATGTCCATAAAAAGGAGCTCTCTTGATATGGAAGTGTGCATCTACGGGTTCACAATACAGATTAAAACTGTAATTTAGGCTTGCAACACTCTAGTTCTCCAGTGGATTCTCTCTCCCTCTCTTCCTCCACTGGCTTGTGTTGACCATAGAGCCAGTTTTACCACAGTCTTGTTGTCAGCCTGGACTGTGATAGCCTCTTAACTTTCCTAGACA
Source organism: Darevskia mixta (assembly GCA_034641385.1). Taxonomy (NCBI): domain Eukaryota; kingdom Metazoa; phylum Chordata; class Lepidosauria; order Squamata; family Lacertidae; genus Darevskia; species Darevskia mixta. Next base: position 4,112,392 of record JAWWNH010000018.1, on the reverse strand, counting down.
GAGATATATATCAAAAGATGTTTATGATGGGTGTGAATTTAAGATGTACCCAAAGAACTAACACATTTAAGAAGTTTGAACTTTGACAGAAGTACAACTCAGGAGGGCTGCATTTTGAAAAAAATGTTTGTAGTAAAAGATATGAAAATATTGCTCATGTAAGAGGATCTAGCAACTATGTGGAATTCTTATTCTGGAGATTTTTTTCTTTTTTTGCACACTCAGGCTATCTGAGATATAGGTAATCATCCTTCTGTGGGGAAAAATGTACAGAGATGCAGGTCTGTAATATAAAGCCCTAAACACTATATAGTTATTCCTGCATTCTTTTATTTCTTAGAGACCTGTACGTTTGTTTACCAAATGCACTAGTAAGGGGTTGAGTTCTGATTTTTTCCATCTGTATCCCAAAAGCTAGCCTTGCTGCCTTTTGTCAAGAAAACAGATTGAAAATGTTACAACTGACTTTAACTGTTTGTAATATACCTGTGATAGGGCTTTTAAATATAATAAGCCATCGCAATGATCCTTCAGGACTGGAACTTGAATCACTGCAAACAAGTCTAGGCTTTGTCCGCTGTCACTTTTTTTTCCTTTCCCTTTTCTTTTTCCTTTTCTTTTTTTTGGTTGTTTGATGTAGATTTCACTATGTACAGAATTTAATGTTGAATATATTCAAGTAACAAATCTGGCATGGTTTGAGGATGGTTTTAAATTTATTGGAAATGTATTCATACTGTGAATTGTGCTCTGATGGTTAAAGAAAAGATTGTCAAGCATTCTGTCTTACAGTGGATGTAGAAAAAAATTTCAGATGGAAAAAAATGTATATGGTACAGCTCTGTAAAGTTTTCTATGTAAATTCTGTACAACTTTCTGTACAATATTGGTTCTCATCTGGCATATTCTAATCAGGTTATAGGTCAATAAAGTTTTTGAATTCTTTCACTGGTGCAATCAAAACAAATGCAATGTAAAAACTAATTGCTTCAGTGTTTCAACTTTAAAATCCTTAGCAGATTGGTCCAACATTGGTCCTTTGGAAACTTTACAAGCACAATAATTGTGGGTATTTAATTGCACAATTAATGACGTTTGTCAAATAGCCGGAGTATTACTTCTACAAAAAGAAAAGTAAACCAATAGAATTTTGTTTGTCCAGCATAGCATCAGTGGGTTGGGTGTACTTGTGCCTCTAATTGCTGAAGGCAGGAGTAGCTTTTACAGGAAATAGGGTGGTCCCCCTTCAGCTTTTTGCTCCTGCCTTGATGAAGCAGTCACACTCTCCCTTGGCTCCTCTTACTAAGTCATCTTGGCTTAATTATCTCTGATTTCACCCCTACTGTTTTTCTCTCTGCCTAAAAGAAGTAGCGGGACAGGTGAATTAGAATTCTTCGTTGTTTATTTCTTTCACTTCCACTAGCTGGCTTCAGAGAAGAGGATCCAAGGGCCTGGGCTTCTCCACCCATCTACAATTTTTTCCCTATTGCATCCTGCAGCTCATAGCAGCAATCTACAGTGGAGCTAGACTACAGAATCCCAGCTTAAAAAAAAAAACCTGCTTGAGCAACTTCGCTGGACGTCCCCACCTCATATCCAGAGAGCCTGAGATTGTCCTCTACAGCCATGGTGGTGTGGTACACATAGATCTACCACCCTGTAACCCCGTTTAGTCATTGCAGAGATGGCATGTGGCTGATGTGGATTGCCACAGTCACATCCCAGCACTCATCAGGTACAAATTAAAGAAATACAGGCCGATTACCCCAAGCCACACTAAGGGATTCTTGCCAAGGCCCAAACAGACCCAACACTCACAAACAGGTCAGACCAGACCTTTTGGGCCCACCACTTCCTTGCAACAGTTGTGTGTGGTTTCCCTTCTCCTGCTTGAGTCCCTACCCTTTCTGATAGGGTGGGATGGCCACATCGGGCCCAGCAGCCTTGCGTAAGCCCAAACACCTCCAGGGGCCTATTACTAACTTGCTGCAGCAACAGCTTCACCAGAAAAGGGACAAGTTAGGGCCTGTTCAAGTTTGGCGAGTTTGCGAAACTGAAGAGGGGCCAGTTTATCTCCTGCAAAAGCTACTCTTGCCTTCATCCATTAGAGTTGCAAGTAAGCCCAACCCAGTGACATTACGCTGCACAAACAAGTTACACTTCAGTGATACTTTATCAGCAATTCATGTTTGAACATTAGAAGAGTCTTACTGCATCCTGTCTTCCATAGGACTCAAACCAGTTGCCTCCGTATGCTTAAAACAGCACACAGAGACAGCAGTACTCTCCCACTTGTGCTCCTCAGCAACGGGTACTGAAAGCATGCGACCTCAGGCTTGGGAGATAATATAGCCATCATGACTAGTAGCCACTGACAAGTCATCCATGGAGGATAAAGCTAATCCCCCTTTTAAAATCATGACCATCACCACATGTTCTCTAAGAAGAACTTCATTTTGTCTGTCCTGAATTTCTCATCCATTTAGCTGTACCGGATGACCCTGGGGCCTAGTCTTATGAGAGGGGGGGACTTTAAGGGATGTAGAAAAGGGGGGCAATAATAGCATATGTACTTACCCCCAAAGTATAGCGTGGCTGAATAGGACCTCCTATCTCCACTACTCCTCGCGCATCTGGTCCTGTGTTTGGAGTTCAAGAGCTAGAAAGAAAAGAACTTGTGTTTTTCCGGCCATGTCACTGGGCAAGAGTGAATGGGAAGTGTGAGCAGAGGAGGGTCTTTCACTCTGTTCTTTTAGAATTCATCTTCACAAGAATGGTTTTAAACTTTTTTTCCTAGTAAAATATAATTTATTTTTTAATCTTACATTCATGACCATAAATATATTTAATAGTATTCACTATTGACATTTAAAATACAGAAGAACACAAGATGACAGGGTAGTTTAGAATATTAGAACAAATGATTAGATAGAAAGTATGGAAAACAGAGTAAGGGCTTAACCATGCTTAACTTTTGCCCCCGACACACACTTTCCAGGTACAGCTCTGCTCTTTAAAGCTCTGTGTCTGAGCACTCCTTTTCCACTGTCGAGCTTTCACAGTGGTGAAGAGTGGGTTTCCATGGGGAAAGCTCTGGAGCAAAAAAACTGAGCGCTCAGACACAGAGCTTTAAAGCGTGGGCCATGCCTGTAAAGTGCAGAGGAAAGGTAAGCAAGGAGAAGCCCTAAATCAGCAAAAGGAACACTTATTAATCAATTCAGATCATTGAATACCTATGAAATGCATGAGAAATCCAAGCCACAGCACTCGGCTCTGTTAAATGCAGAACACGTTTCACACTCTTGTAAGACTTGAGGTCTGAGGTAATTTTTCAAACAAAAAATACCAAGAGGGTAAACTGAAAAGCCTGGCCTCTGTGCCATTCAGCTAGCTGAATAGATGCATGTTCGGCTCTAGCTTGCCAGTTTCAAGACAACCTGGTTTGCAAGTTCCCCTTCCAAGATTAAATCTTACCAGTAACATACTGACCATTTAACTTCAGAAGATAGAAGATTGCAGCAGGTTGTCAAAATCTTGTTCACAAGATTTGTTGCAGCTGTGCTTCTGCACACTGCATGTAAATTAAAGAATTGAAAGTGCAGTAGTGGAGAAACATTCTTTTGAAAGGCACAACTGGCTTCACTACAGATTTTATTCAGCCATGGGCTGTGGACAGCCCCTGCCAATTGAACGGTAAGTTCATCTCAGAAGAAAGTTTAGCTTGACTTGACTGCTCAGCCATAAATCTTCTAAGGGTTTCTGATGTCCCAGGTCTCAGCCACGGTTCGGTTGCCACTGTGTCCACAGAGCTGGGTCTTCTGTCATCAGCGTTTCCCAGTGGAACATCATCAGCTTGAGGAAAATAGAACAACTTTAGCTACTGCTACATAAAAAGCACACTTTTACAATGATAACATTATTCCCTGACCTAGCAAGTTTCCAGACTTTACAAGATTCTTCTTCAGTAATGGGTGTTCAGAAAAAAAATGCAGTAATGTGGGTGGGGGGGGAAAAATACAGCCAGGCTGGTTTCAAATATTCTCCACTTCCAGTGACTAGTACAATGAGATGCATGTTCAAGAACTGTTTGGTGATAGTTATCAAAAAAATTCCCCAAAGCTAAATGGATTGAGGAATAGGAATTATGCATTCTCAGGGGACTCGTGTTCCACAAGCAGAAATAGATTTCTGGGTGCACACCAGCTGTGTTGTGTGGGCAGAAGCTAGTTGTAAATGACGCTGAAAGATGGTACAGAGTGGTGAATGATTTGGAGGGGGAGCAACATTCAGCAAACAGGCTGATCTGAAAAAGTGAATCCCTTTTACTCCCTCGCCAATAAACTCTAAAAATGTCTGTAGCACGGAAGCCTCTGGACCTACTTGTCTCCAATTTCACTCATAACCTAGGGGGCGTCTCTCTCCTGTCTGCAATTTTCAGACCAATTGCTCACAGCACACTAAGCAAGATGATAATTCCTTTTTTATACACCCCAAACTGTAACATGCTTGCAGGAAAACCACTTCATTAAGCCTTTTTCAAATTTGGAAGGGTTTATTCCCTCACTAGGGGTGACCAAGGCTGCAAATGTCATTTAATTCTCTCCCAAAATAAAGTTAGAGGTGTTTCCGTTTTCTAAAAAACAAAACACCAAGGTGTTTAGCCCCCCAGCTGTTAGATATATTTGCTTGTAATTTGGCAGGCTTAACCCATTTGGGAGAGGGGGGCTGTTATGTCTGTAAATTTAATCCATTTCTGTCCAAGGGGGGCAGGGGTGGAGGGAATAGCTTTTCCCCCCAAAAATAGTGAATGGCAGGAAACAAAGCTGTTTTCAACAAATCTGCTTCTAGCAAAAAGCAAGAATTGACCACGGAGCACCTTAATGTAGACTTGGCTGGTTCCAGAAGTGACAGATACAGATCCAAATCAAATCCTGTGGCCAATGCACACCCATACCAAAAAGCATATTCAAATATCTATTTATTTATCTATCTAACTACTGAAGCAAGACACCAACTATGGCTAGTTACTCACCCTGACCACAACTTCCTTTCTATAAAGAAAATGTCAAAAATGAGTCCCGATTTGGCTGATGCAACATGCTAACCTATCAAGAAAGAATACATGATACAAGGGGGAAAGATTTTTGAACACTTTCGTTAGTTTCTACGATGTTTAGGAATGACGCCTACAGTATTTCTTAATTCTAATTGATTATTCTTAATAACGACGAAGGGGGTGGAGGAAATGGATCCCTGTCAAATCTGCACGTGACACAAAACTGGAAACTAAAGTTAGCATCTCAGAAGATGAGAATAAAATTCAAAGTGACATTGATAAAATAGAAAAGTGAGTTGAAACTAACTAAAAAACTCAACAGTGACAAATGCAAGGTTCTGAATTTTGACAATGAAAAGAACAACTGCACAAGTTTTGGATAGAGGATGCCTAGCTTGGCAGCAGTACATTTGGTTTTACACTGCTGCTGTTTCTATTCTATTGGAACTTTCATGTTTACGTCTTACTTTTTTTATCTTACGGTTTTAATTTTTCAATCTAAACCACTCAGAAAACTTCCATTGTTAGGCAGTATGCATGTTGAAAAATGCATCACTAAATGTGACAAAGATCTCAGGATTGTAGTCAATCACAAGCTGAACATGAGTCAGCAGTATGATGCAGTTTTCTATGTGCCAGACCTCATTTGGAGTACTGTGTCCAGATCCAGGTACCACACTTTAAGGAGGATTTTGACAAACAAAAACAGGTTTGGCAGATAGCAGTAAATAAGTCCTATGAGTAAGAGTTGAAGCAACTGGGTATGTTAGCCTGGAGAAGACCAAAGGGAAGTTCTTCAAATACCCGAAGGGTTGCCACATGGAAGAGGGCAAAGGCTTGTTCTCTGCTGCCCTTGAGGGAAGGACTAGAACTAATGAGGTTAAATTAGAGGAGGAGACACCGGCAGTTGGAGATTAGGAGAAAGGTCTTAACAGTAAGAGCAGTTTGACAATGGAACCAATTAGGGGGAGGGGTGGGAGTGGCTCTCCTTCACTAGGTGCTTTCAAGCAGAGGATGGGCAGAATGCTCTCTGACTGCCAGCATCTAGCAGAGGGCTAGACTAGCTAGCTCACAGGGGATCCTCCAGCATCACAATTCTCATCTGACCTACGGCACGCAAGCCACAATGTAGTGGGAGGACCAGTGTGCACAGCCAGTCACCACTCCAAAGTAAAGCTGATGAAGGCCACACAGAGTTTGTACCTAAGGGAGCCTCACTGGGGCTCTTACACTGAAAAAGGAGGGGTTAAATTCTGAACTTGATTTGAGTTGCTTTATTTAATTAGATTACTTTATTTAATTAGATTTAATTAGATTAATTAGATTACTGTCAGGATCTTGGGATGCATGTCTCTTTAAGTTTTCAGTAAACCCTGGTCAACTAGGGCGTGACCTGTGGGGCTAGAGTATATTAAGTTCCTTGTTTTCTACAACTGGTAGCAGGGATTACATATGATTATGATCCTTGCTCCATAGACTATTCACAAACATTAGGTATGTTGCATTTTTATTTTTATTTTTATTTTCATTGTTCTTCATTATTGTATGTTTGTTTCATTACTGTATCTTCCTGAATTTCTGCAGTATGTAAGCAATATGATCTGTTAGTCATATACTTGTGCCGTCTATTTCCTGGTTATATTTAGCAACATATTGGAATATGATTATTGATTTACATTTGTTTGATTTATTGTAGTTATATAACTGACGAAGTATCAGTCGAAACAGCAAATTACCTGGATGGCTGTCTTATAATTTATTATAATTTACTACGGATTAAATCTACTCAAGATTGGCCAACGTGTTGCCTCCTTTTTCAGTGTTTGGACTTTGACTTGCAACACAGGGGTTGTTTTTGATTATCACTGGGACTCTTGGCATCTCCTGGCGTCCCCTTTTGTTTGCTCCTGCTCCCTTCAATACCTGTGCTGCTGAGCACAGAAAAGAGAGAATGTGGAGTCCCATCATTGCTCACCCCAGTTCTTGCATCAGTTTAAAAGCTGTGCAGCAGAAGTGGGGAAGAACAAACAGAAGTTGAGTAAGGGCCTTTGGAAACTTTCGCCAGCCACCCCAATTTTAGGATAACTTTTGAACTGGTGATGGTAAGATCAGTTAAAAGTTTAAAGACGAGAGAGAGAATGTGGAAGGAGCTTTCAGTGGTTCAAATTGGTTTTATCCCCCACTCTCCATTCTTCTCTTTCAGAGTTCTTCTGGTGTTCTGCCTGTATAAAACTGAAGTGAAATGCCAGTTTTGGCCCTTTACTGCTCTTCCCTAAACTTTCTTTTTGTCAACAGCATTGTTTCAAAGGCACAAAGCCTAAAACCTGGTCGCATATTTCTCTGAAGGTGAGACTAGTTCTACGTAGGGCACTTCAACGGCTTCCAAATACTTGAATATGGCAATGTAGCAGAGCTTCCTTTTGCTGCACACAAAGACCTCAGCAACAGGATACCAGCAATTAATACTTGGAGCCCTTCAAAGCAGTAGGCTGCTACTAGGGCAATTTTTGCTCTTCTATTTATTGGGTGGGATTCAACTCTTACTCGGAACAGACTCATTGAAATTAATGAACATGACTTAGGGCCAACTTTAACATGTTAACTCTGAAGAAAGCTTCATTAAATGCCACCCTGCGAATTTGATTCCCCCCTATGCAGAACAGAATGTGTGTTCTGTGAATGTGTGTCAAATGCCTGGCTGCTATGTGAGTATCCTGGCTACTGCAATTCAACAAAATGACCATACCTATATGACTGGCCTTCTTTTGCAGCTCATTCAGCCTTCGCAATCGCTCTTCATTTCTAGCTTGCAGCTGATCTATATTAAGACTAGAGTTTGAATGCAGAGAGTCGTCGTCAGTCTGCAGTGGTGGAGTCGCCCTAAGGACGCCAGCATCCTAAAGATGTAAGGAATCATGAGACGCTGCATATGACAAGTATCGGCTGAGGAAAATTTAGAAGGCTTTCTACATAAAATATACACACAACTTCACCCACATAAGAAGAGTTTGGATTTGATATCCCAATTTATCACTACCCGAAGGAGTCTCAAAGCGGCTAACATTCTCCTTTTCCCTTCCTCCCCCACAACAAACACTCTGTGAGGTGAGTGGGGCTGAGAGACTTCAAAGAAGTGTGACTAGCCCAAGGTCACCCAGCAGCTGCATGTGGAGGAGCGGAGACGCGAACCCGGTTCACCAGATTACGAGTCTATCACTCTTAACCACTACACCACACTGGCTTCTCAATGCCACTCTTCTTCCCTCTCTCGGCTTGGCACTAAGGTTGAGCAGACACTTCCCTAATACGCCTCCTTGCCTCTGTCTTCTCTTCTGGGGTAAATTCCTCCTTATTTCCTCCTTCCTGCTTTCTAGCCTGCTTTGTCTCTTCTCCCTCAGATCCATCTCTGGTTTCCTTCTTTCTCAGTCCTACCTCTTCTCTCTCCTTGTTTCCATCCACACTCCCAGATTCCCACCCGCACTGCCTGGTACGGGCCTTTGACATAGTCACAACCTCTATTTTATTCTCCTGTCAAGTGCATCCTCCAGCCCCAGCATCTCACCTGCCCATTTCCATCCTATCCCACTCAGCTTCTGGTCAAGCTGATGGAAGAGCTGATGGGAGACCAGTGCACCTGACAGACCCATTGTTTATACATAAAGGCTCTGAGAATGCAAAACATTCATTGTGTGCTTGTGTCCCATTGGAAAGCCCGCAAAGGGGACAAGTTAGTCCCAACAACTGAGCACCACTGATTTCAATAAACGCAACTAGTTGGATGAATTCTACTACCGTTTTCTTTTCTCGTCTCCTTTCCCTTGCAGATACTGGTGGTGGTGGAGGTGAATTCACATTGAAGTCTTGGTCATCTAAAATAGGAAAGGTCTCACCATCTGTACCTAGGAGAAGGAGGGTTAAAAATATTAGCACTTGGATTTTTAAGCAAAGTTCATGAAAAAAAACTTAATACACTCAACATGCTAAAGACAGGTTCATATCTTAAAGCACAGCTATAAAAGACTCATCTACACACGTCTAAATGAAATATACAGGGGAAGTTTATCTCTGAAGTGGAACTCATGCCCTGTTTGTGCATTTCCAAGAAGTATCTAGCTGGACACTACTGGCAACAGTGAAGCTGCTTTAGATTTCCAAACAGACGTAAGTATGTGAGCATGTGTGCAACTATTCTAGAATAGCTAAATAAACCCTGTAAATAAAGCATGTATACTGTTATGCTCAGATTAATTTTGTTCCATATATCCTACATAATACAGAAGCGGCAATAAAACCTCAGGGTTCCTTTTTTTTACATTTCTTTTTTTCTGGTTTCTTTTTTTGCAAAGCAGCTACGTTTTGGGAAGATAGCAAGTTTTGTCAACAGGATTGAATTAGTGCCCAAAACAAATCCTACCTATGTCTATTTTCGTATGTACACATCATTTATGTTATTTAAATAAGTGTTTCCCACTGGGGCGATTGCTGAGCCTCCCATTTTGACCAGTAGAGCCTGTGATCCACAATCCCCAGGTCACGTAAGTGCGGTGGTGGGATGGCAATTGGTAGGGCTGGGAAAGCCAGAGATGCTTGTTGCTACTGCCGGTGCAGGGTGCAATGCACCCCAGCGCCTAGCGCATCAGAGTCTTCGGATGTTGCCAAGGAACGTAGGGTCCATCGGCAGCGGCAGCCTGGCTCTACAAGGTGCGGGGTGGAATCCACCCCAGCACCTACCGTAGTCGAGTGGGGTAGTCTGGTGTTGCTGACTTGCATCCAGTTCCAAATGGACTTGGAGTTGTAGTCAACATAGAGCTAAGTAACTGCTTGTGCTTTCAGAAGTCGTTTCACTCCCCTCTTCCCCTCTCATGTGCCCCCTAAACCTGTTCTGGAATTCCTCTAACCCTCTGGAGCAGATTTGGAAAAGGACCAGTTTGCCTGCTATGCAAGCAAAATTGTGCTAATTTAGGAAGATGAACGCCCTTCAAACCATGTACTGTATGCTAGTTTGGGATACTACTGATGCCAATCCTGAACTGTACTTTTTCTGCAACCAAAGAATGAGCAACTCTTGACAGCAGTCTGATCAAACACAAGAATTATACAAGGAACAAGTGCCTCTGAAAATATATACTCACCAATAAAAGCACTATCAGACTCTAAAAGTGAGTTTGACAAATCGTCTCTGACCTACCAAAGAAAAGCAACAGGAAACTTGCTTTAGGTTTTTTAAAAAAACTGTAAAACACATCTAGCTAAATGAACAAGAGTTGTAAATGTTGCCAGGCTGGAAGTTATTAAATCTCTTTGTAACACAAGAAGATTCTCCAACTTTTCCAAAATTAGAACAGTGCAGTGCAGATGCTCAAGGTAGCAAGAGCCTTTCAGAATGAATGACGACATTTCACGAGTGGGCTTGGCACTTGAATAACATTGGCATTCATGTACTGAATACCTACTCTTGTTTCCTAATATAGACAACTGCTACACAAACATATTAACATATTTATGTAAACTTAAAAATCGCACCTTTCCCTTTTATGAATAAGTGTTTGTATTCATAAAAGGTAGGCTGATTCTGGAAGTACCAGTAACTTGCAGCTGACTCGAAGGTTGGGTTCTGGGGGTTCACGCATAGATGCAAAAATGCATAAAGCAAGCCAGGAACCCCCAGAACCAGTCCCCCTGCAAAGTGGAGGGGTGCTTACCCAGCTTTGGAAAGGCGGCACAATGGCTCTGGCAGTGTCGCAGAACCTGCCCGCTGTCTTCCCAAAGTCAGGTAAGTCTGCGACCACAGCTTTGTGCGGGGGGGGGGGGAGCATAACAGAGGGCAGTAGGCTCACTTAGATGACACAGGGCAGAAAGTATGGGGGTAAAGGGAAAGTGTATTTCCTCGCCTCTCCATTTATTTATTTATTCCCCCCTCCCACATCTGCACAAAGCTGAAATCACGTAAGTAAAATAAGCATAAGTTGTGAGTTACTTGTATACACATGTCTCGATTGTCACTGGAAATGCCCATTCACTCAGCGTAAGGAATGCTGAACGGTATGGCAGGGAAGATTCACGCTTGTATGCTGTCTACTTTCTGACTTTCGCTGCACATGCCCCCCTCCATCATCCATTTCAGACACTATCAACCTCACACCTTGCCAAAATCCCGGCCCACGGTTTTGGTTTGCTCCAGGCTGAAATGATGACTCATGTACTGAATAGCAACTCTTCTTTCCCAATGCAAATGATGGCTAAACAAATGCCATACTAAGACATTTATTACACTTTATCCCCATTTATAACCTGCCTTTCTTACCATATATTCAACGTGTCTCAGAAACATGTTACAGTGCATAGTTAGTGGAATTTGCTGCCCCAGCATGCAGTGATAACCATAAACTTGGATGGTTTTGGAATTCATGGTGAATAAGGCTGTAAGTGGCAGTATGCCTCTGAACACCAGTCACTGGGGAACACAAGGGGAGAGAATATTGTTGCACTCCTGCTACTTGCTGGTTTCCCATAGGCATCTGGTGGTCCATGGTGAGAGCAGGGTGCTGGACCAGATAGGCCTTCTGGCCTCATCCAACAGGTTGGACAACAATAAAATTTCGGCTTTCCGTATCACATGGAAGTGACTAACAATAGGCAGCTAATGGAGGTGTTTCATCACTGGTGAATATGTTCTCAAAGGCTTTTATGAGCAAATTTCAACTTAGCCACCGCATTTTTCATGAAGTGAAGTTTCCAGGTGCTCCTGTAAGTAGCACCTGCGTACAATACAATACTCAATCCTAGATGTTATTAGCACTTGGATAACTCCTGGAGATGAGGTGAGGAAGAGTTATTTGGGAGCAGCTAGCGCAGAAAAGGATGGGGCTATGTACTTTACAGATGTGCATCACTTTGAGGTGGGATTTGAAAGAAGGAAGGACCTGTTCCAGACACAGGAATTAGTCTATGTACATTTGGCACTGTTCGCTACTTTGGAATAAAAACAAAGAAACCAGTTCCATTTCTGCTTACCATTCCTCTGTCTCTCGATTTAAAGCCAGGCACAGGCTCATCAAAATCTAGGGCGGCTATTAAAGCAAAGGAAAGCAAGGATGAAAATAAGATTAAGAACAAAGAACATTAATGGTACAAAAGCATAATGCAGCACTTAAATTCAGGGACTACAATAGCTGTTATCTTTATTAAAGCCATACATTTACTATCACACCAACAATAACAATAGCTGTTCTGCAGAAAAATGGCTACGGTAATAACCATAATTACAAAAATCAGATAAAGGGGGGGAGGCAGAAAATTGCAGAAGGAACAAACACTGGATTCTTCACTGTATTAAATATGTATTTACCAACTTACAACAACAAATAGATTCAAGGGTACACTCTCTCTCTCTCTCTCTCTCTCTCTCTCTCTCTCAACAGTAATGCAATAAAACCAACTTTATTTTTCATTCCTGAGGCCCCAGCTCAACTAAAAACATTGCCAGGTACAGTATTAGCAGACCAATGAGTTAGGTAGCAATGATACACATACAAAACTCAGGACAATACAACAGGACCAGCCTGCATTTAGTTTACCTCCTGAACTACATGGTTTAACTTTTTTAATTTGATTGCTTGAGGACTTATACTTTGTAGCAGCAGTACCTGTGCATTATGGCGTTCCAGCTTGCTCAAGACGTTTTGCAGTCTGAAGCAAGATGGTGCTCCCTCCATTCCATGTACAGATGTGGTGGAATCTTACTGGCAACGGGGCTCACTTAGATGACACAGGGCAGAGAGTGTGGCACACACAGCTGTGTCCTCCAACACCTCACTGCTCTCTGCATCTGCCTGAGGAAGGCTAATGAGTGGCTGAGTCCTTTGGGTCCAACTAGGCGAGTCATTTATGGGTGTCTCCCCCTGCCCCAGTAAAAAGCAGCCATAGTAGGGACCTGATTTGGCTTGGGGTTACCTTTGTATTTTATGCAGGAAAACACACTCAGTCTAGCACCAAATGCAAAGTAAGTCTCCACATCTATTTTAGGAAGACAGTCCATAAAAAGACACCCTCAGTTTTGATCAAATCCACCCTAGCTTACCTTCTGCATTTTTCCTCAGCTTTTTAAGTTTCTTGTTCTGCTCTCTTAGTAATGCTTGCTGCTGAATGTCCAGGGCATCGTTAGTCGTGGGAGGATCAGGATACATATATCGTGTTTCTACCCGTGTGTCTGACTCTGTTACATAAAAAAATAATAATAAATCGCATACCATGAATGGGCCTTCCAGGGCGGAATTGGGAAAGATCTGCTTAGAGCAGCAATGGGGAGTCTGTGGCCTTCCAGATTCTGTTGGACAACAGCCCCCATCATCCCTGGCCACTGGTCACCCTGGCTGGGGCTGCTGAGTGTGGAGAGTCCAACAACAGCTGCAGGGCCACAGGTTCTCCAATCCAGACTTGAATCCTTGATTATGTTCTCTCCTCTCTGGTGGAACCCATGTTCTTTTCTCACTTTGCCAGATGTGAAAAAGCTATATGAATCTAAGGGTGGGCCGACAACCAGAAAGGAAGTTGACGTTTAATCCAGGAGGAAGGGTGTTCTGACATAAACATCACTTGAAGGCACCTTCCGAGGAAGCATGAGGTCCAACTTATAATTTCTTGTGAATGTGGAGGCTGAAAACAATGCCGACTTCTGTGAACAAGGCTGCTTTTGTTCAGTGAAACAACCAGGTTATTTGTAGTGGGGTGCTAATACAGTTAGAGCAGTGGTTTTCAACCAGAGTGCCATGGCACCCTGGGGGCCCTTGAATGATGGTCAGAGGTGTTGCAGGCAACACTGGCCTCTGTCCCTCTTCCCTTCCCTCCCTCTTCTCTGATGCCTTATTGCGTCTCTGCCTCCCAAAGGCTTGCACAGCTGTTCGCTGCAGCAGCCCTGACTACAAGCTCTGTGGACGAATGGTGCCTCTGGGGCTGGTCAGGGGGTGTTTCCTAGGCCCCTATGGGGCAGTGTGAGGAGGTAACTCTTTTGGGACTGGGGGGGGGGGGGGAAGGCAGCTCAGAGAGCAGTAGTGACAGCCCAGAGGACTCCCAAGGAGAGGGGTGAGGAGGCTGAGGGAACACTCCACAAGGGAGGGTGTTTGAAAAAGGGTGAGAGGCTGCCAAGGGAGTCATGGACTCAAAAAGGTTGAAAACCTCTGGGCTAGAGCTATGCAGGCTTTGATCCACCAGACTACAGTGCAACTAGAAGCCTTGTTCCCTTAGTGATGTTGGATGAGAGAAGACTGAAAGGCTACTGAAAGGCTACTGAAATGCCTTCGTCTCCATCGTTTGGATGTAGATTTCTTTAGTGCCCTTCCAATGCCTCTCTTATAGGCAAAGGTACTTGTTGACTGAAAGGGTGCTGGGGTCCAACACACCTTCTGAAATATCAGGAGTGGTCCTGCATACTTCTGCTCTGGGATGGAATACTGGAAGGCTTGGAGTCTTTATGCACTCTCTTATGATGGTGAGAAGCAAAGGGGGAGAATAGCTAGAGCGCTGCTGCATTTAGAACTGTCTAAGATTTTAGTTCATTGGGAATATTAACCAACAATAATAATAATAATAATAATAATAATAATAATAATAATAATAATAATAATAATAATAATTTTAATAATATTTTATTTATACCCCGCCCATCTGGCTGGGTTTCCCCAGCCACTCTGGGCGGCTTCCAGCAAAATATTAAAATACAATAATTCATCAAATATTAAAAGCTTCCCTAAACAGGGCTGCCGTCAGATGTCTTCTAAAAGTCAGATAGTTGTTTATTTCTTTGACATCTGATGGGAGGGCATTCCACAGGGCGGGCGCCACTACCGAGAAGGCCCTCTGCCTGGTTCCCTGTAACTTCGCTTCTCGCAGTGAGGGAACCGCCAGAAGGCCCTTGGGCTCTGGACCTCAGTGTTCAGGCAGAACGATGGGGGTGGTCTCCCTTAAGGCTTTGCATGATCTCCTTTGTAAAAAGGAGGGGTAGGAAGAGAGAAAGAGATTGGATAAGTCAATTCTCTGTGTTGCCGAAAGGAAAAAAAATTATTACTATCAGAATAATTTTCGCTTTCTTTTTCTGCTTCATACACGTTATTGTCTGGTGCCGTCTGGTGGCCAATTTGGATATTGCTTGCAGTTTCAGAGACAGCTGTGTGCCTTTTTTCTATCCAGAGGTAGAAAGGACTTCCAAAGGAGTGGTCTCCACTGAGTGGACTTGCCCAGAGCCAGGCAAAGTGGATGGTCTGTTTGTGCCATCCCTGTATGTTCCCCACTCCCTTCTAGCAATGACAGAGAGTAGTGGGTGGAAGAGCTCAATGTTGGAACCTATCTAAGCATACAGCAGGATGAGGAATGGGGGGGGGTAGGTTTTGGTGACAACAGGTCCTTTTTCGCAGGATTCTTACGTATTGAATTGCTATGCTTTAAGGTTTGCCACTGATAGCCATGGCACAGCAAAGTGGCAAAGAAAGGTCCGGCAGATCAGGAAAGGCAAACAGTGGGGGGGACGGGACTGAACTTTTTGAGAGAGAAAAACTAAGTGATCCCAAAAGAATGAACCAAGGTGACTGAGGAGGAGGATAGAAACAGAACAGTTAACCAGAGCTCAGAGGAGAGGAAGAGGACATCTCCTTTGGGGTTAAATTGAAGGAAGAGTCAGAGGAGAAAGAGCAGAACCAAATCTTCCAAGTCACGTGTAAGTGCCATGGGGAAATTAGGCAATACGACCCTTTAAGTGAATGTTTCCCAAACCAATCTGAGAATGACATTTATAAAGTCTCATGATATCCTTTCTCATAAAATATTATCAAACGTATATAAAAATAGTGATCAGAACGTGCTCTAGCTTCTCTGAAGTGATGAGGAAGTGTTTTCTTATTTAACCTGGAAAAAGAGTGCTATGGATAATACACACACAGTCATATTTACACAATGATTATTTGTGGGAGAGGATTTGCATATACTGATTGTGGTTTTGGTTTTTTTGCTGTCTGTTGGGTAAGGCTAAATCATAATTCAACATGTCCTTAAAATATATTCAAATACTGGACGTATTCTGGTTGAACTCATGATTTAGATGTACACTGAACCAGCAAAGGTCTAATTGCTTGAGCATGCTCAGTGGGCATGGAATATTGACTGACAGTTGATGGGAGGGGTGTGGAATGGGGCAGAAAACCAAGGGAGGAGGAATAGTATCCTTGAAGAGTGCTGTGATTAGCTAGAATCCTGAACAGAAAATTTGTTGCAGGTCCCACTTGTGTGCCACAAGCAAATTAAGCAGTTTCATTAGAATCCCTCCCTTTAAAACTGAGGAAGTGTCCCATCATAAGAAAGACAACAGACTAACCTTTGTATTTAAGTTCATTAAAGTCCCGGATATTCTGCACGTTGATAGGATCAGCGACATCTTTTGATGACGGTCTTCTGACTGGAGCTTGCATACGAAGCCTAGCCATCTCAAATACATCCATGTTATATTTATCTTTCCTCCTGCTAAAAACAACCAAAACCATGCTTAGAAAACTAACCTCAGAATGATGTAGGTTCATTTATAAACAAAATGGAAATAAAAATTCGAGAATTGTTGAGACATCTGATTCAGACTGGAGTTTAGAAGCCAACCAGGAAAGAAATGCAGAAGCCCAGCTCAGTAAGCATACTAGTTACAGAGTCAGATAAAACCACAGGGAAGGGACAGGCAACGTGATCTATAGTAGTACTTTGGGCACAGACAGTTTGCCTGTAAAGTTTCTGCCCATTGTGCCAAAAGTATGCTAGATGCGTAACCAAGCTGGGCCAAACTTTGAGAGATGAAACAACTAACAAAAACTTTTATGACCCAACACTTACTAAATAAATGCAACATCACAGTCCTAACATTTGCTTAACTTCATCTTCCTTAGAGGACCCGCAAACCTTTCTGGATACAATAGGTTAAGAAAGGAACTCAGAATGAACCATGTGCAGCCCCCAAAGGGCCATTAACTAAGGACGACTAGAGTCACGAGTAGCTTTAAGGTGAGAACAAAGTCCTCAGTCTTAGGCTCTCTTGTGCCTCATCAACAGATTTGTGGATCTAAGACCTGGTGCAAGGAAAATTCATTGCAATGAAGCATTGGCACTGTGGCTTCAGTGTGGATGAGAAAGTCTTGGGAGTCCGTCCCAGAGCCCACTGCTTCTAACATGAGCTCCATGCTAACTCTTGCACCAGGAAAGAGGCTATAGGGAGATTCCACTAATGGATTATTCTGCAATTTTCTCCTTGCACTTCAACAGCTGCAGGAGGTGCCAGGATCAGGTCACCTGGGTGTAACTTACAGAGGTGTGTAAAGCAACAAAGGGCAGCACAGCCAAAGCCCCTTGTCACTCCTTCCACTGGCAATTTTTAATTCCAGGGGAGCATCTTTAATATTTGCTCAATTACGTATTACCTGCCCAAGAGAAATTGCACACTTTACAAAGCGCCTAAGTATAGACTGAAAAACACTCACCCTTTCGCTGGCATGTCATCGTCATCACTGTGGACTTTCAACAACTCTTCCTGGAGTCGCCGCTCTTCACTGCGAAGCTGCTTCCTCATCTCCGACAGCTCACTTATTACATTCTTCTTTTCTTCTGTAATTCAGTATAGTAACAAAACAAAAATGATATAGAATACCCAAGGAAGCATTTTACTTGGCCAAAAATCACAGCCAAAGAAGTGACATATTCATTCATGGCATACAGGTTTCTTACCATAGGCACGTAGCTGGTTTCTTCTAGCTGGAACTGGAGGAGATGGGATTCTGGGAACATCCTAGCAAAACATTAATATATAAATTGTACTAAAAATGACTGCATCAATAAAATGAAAACAGTAACTTTGTATGGCTCATTGTCATTCAGTCTAAGAAACAAACATTTACAATCTCAAAGAAGAGGTTCGATTTTCTCATAACAGACGTTGGCATACCACATGGCAAACTGCTTTTGAGACCAAGAGGAGTTTCAAAAGCAGTCTCTGTGCACCATGAGCACCTAGGTGTGATGCAGGAGAGCAATGACTGAATATGGAAAAAGCATTATGGGTTAGGCAAGGCTGCAACTTTTTTTTTGTTACAGTGCATATCAGGGGCTAGTATGGCACAAGGCATGGATCCATTTACCATGCAGCCCCTCCATCTACTGGCCAATTGATCACCTAGTCTATTTGCTGGAGCCAAGTTCTCAAGGCCAACCACACCGTGCTCTGCTCCTGTGGGTCCAGCCAGCAACCTGGGTATGAAGCAACTGGCCCCAGCTGCCCAAATTAGGGTTGAGGCCTGGAAGTGCCCCCACCCCCTTATGAGAGTCCCACGTAAGCTATGTATCCTGCCCAATGCCTTCCCTCACAAAAGGCAAATACCTTGCAGGGGTAGGCCAGTTATAACTACGAATAAAATTTCTTTCCAGTCCTGTCTGCCAGGGGCCAACAAATGTCCAGAGAAAGAGAACGTACACCAAGGGAGGGAGGGAGGGTGGGGGAGATGGCAATGTCTGGAGATGCAGCCTGGGCTCTTATTTGTAGCTCAGGCAACAGATCGAGGGGGAGAGGTTTTCCCTGCAGGTTGTACCCTGAGTCCCGCCCCCAGGAACCAATGCAGAGCCCCTATTGGCTTCTTGGAATGGGTACTGCCCAGACCGCTGTGCAGCCGCATCAAACAACTGCATCTCTTCCCTGGCCTCTTGCACCCAAAGCAGCCCCGGTGGCCGGGGAGTAGACTATTCAAAGAGGACGGAAAGCACAAAACCAGGTCAGCACAAGCCGCTTAGAATCCAAATCACTGATGACATAATTATCAGAAGGTTGCCAAGATATTAGATGTCCGCTGATAATGGTGGTATTTTTCCTCCATCAGAACACCCCCTGGGGTTTAAGTCAGGATGCAAAGTGCTATAAATGCATTCATGGATTATATTTGAATAAAAGGCAAACATACATGTGTGTAGTAAGACATACGACTCTCCACTAAAAGAGTCCTTTCTTCTTTTACGACAGCTTTGTTCTGAGGAGAGGGAATGAGAGGAGAAGGTTGTCTAGAAATCTGAAAAAAATGGAGAGGGGGTGAGAAGATTAAAATTTCCTGCTTAAATAGCAACTCAAAAGTATTTATATACCAAGGAAAGTCTTTCATCTGACATAATAAGCTTTGTCAGCATCTATTTTGAAAAGCAAAGCCCACTTGGCTAATCTTTTAGGAATCTATGGCTACAAAGAGAGGGGTACTGGGAAATTAAAGAACGGAATGCACAGGAAATGCAGGGAAAAGCAAGCTTGCCCATTTACCCTAAAATCAGATATAGATAGATAGATAAAGTTAAAAGTCATTTGTTAAATGCATACTCCAATGTTTAAATTCTCTGTTGCTGCTAACGATAAGGACTCAAACTTCAGTTGATTAGCAACCTCAATTGACTCAGCTGCACAGATATTTTTGGGAAGGTTTATGAATATTCCAACTACGTAGAAGTTGGGGTTTTTAAAATATTGAATACACAAAGTCTATGGGATATGTACAGCGATGTACCATTGGAGGAAAGAGGTTCAGCAAAGAAGTAGGCAGCATAATCAAAGAGCTTGTCCCTTGTTGGACCATGTTTAAATCTTAGTGTGGGTGTGGGGCAACTGTGAGGAAGAGAAAGGAAAACGGATACTGAAGGTATTGCAAAAGATATACACAGGTTTTTTTCTCTGCACATGTATTATCTGCTTAGCATTTATAGATTTATCTTATCTTTCTCTTTATAGAATGAAGCTATTTCACATTATGTAATAAAAACAGACCCTTTTAGAGTTCAGTTTTGTACCCTGGGAAGAAAGGGGGTCATAAATGCTATGGGAGGCCCCACCCACTGCGCCCACTCACCTTCCATATGTTGGTCAGAGCATATGCAGGTCCTCACATATACCGGTAAACTCCAACTGTGCAGTCTGTAAACCCCATATGTCCATTGTACTGAACACAGAGGCCTCTAAGCACATGTCATGTGTTCTGACTGGGGGCAGGCCCTACACATCCAATCCCATCCATTCCCATGCAAAACTAACTGAATGCTTGTACAATATTTCTGAATGCTACCATTAAAGAGCTCATCTGATAAGCTGAAATTCAGCAAATTAAAATATTGATCTTGATATGATATATCTTGGATAAAAATGACCTAGGTTATGACTGAGCCTACTTGAATCAAGAAAGAAATTTATGGTGTGGATTAGATGGAATGAGCTTGTGAAATGCAATTTGCATGTCCTTAACTGTCATTTTAAGAAACAGGACTAGCCAGATATGGATGCTCAATAACTTAGTCAGGTGGACTGTAGAACCCTCTAGAAAGCTGTGTCTGTTGAGGGTGTTCATGACCCTCCCCCCCCTACTCCTCACAGTTCCACCACCTAATAACAGAAGCATGAGAAAAACTCAAAGTTCAAATTGTTGCTTTGAACTCACGAGCCTTTGGTGTCTAATTCTTTTGAATTCAAGCTATAAAAGGAGTATACTTCATTCTATACATATAGAATATTTACGGTTCTTTCAACAGTTTTCAAAATTTGTGGAAATTTTAAAAGATGAAATGCTAGTAATATGAAAGAAGAGGTTCTCTGCATAAATGAAAATATGTACTGTAACAGTGGTAGTTGAGGAGATGCCTCAATACATCACAAAACAAATAGTAATGGGTATTCAATGTACAGTCATAGCATGTGGAAGGCAGAAAATAGAAGTTAATAACCAAACTAAAAAGATGTAGGACTTACATGAAGACTAGGTTTCTCCAAGTGTGAGTTGATAAAGGGGAAAAATATAAACCAATCAGCATCAAAATATCTTTCCATCCCTGCCATGCATCATCCTATGTTGCTATGTAAGTTTATGATATTGCCCTGTCATTCTACTTGAGAATAAGCACAACCGTCTCAATCTTTTCAATATAACCCCAATTCCATGCATGATGCAGTAAGGACGTGGTTTATCAGATTCTTACAAGGAAGATCCTCATTGCACCCTCTACATTAGGAGAGCAAAGCTAATCCTAGTTCCATTTCAGTATCTCTGTGAAGAAGATCCACAAAGAATACAAAAACCACCTGCAATTTTTCTGTGCTTTTGGACATTCCCAAAGATGGATCTATGTACCAAGATTTGACATCCTCTACGACAAAGGAATGATAAGGAATGGTTTATATAATGAACTCTTACTAGTGTCCAATATCATCAATGTAAAGGTTTCAGCATGGATCCCAGAATTTTACCAGATAGAGTTTTGAAAAAGGATGCATGCCATGGTACTGCCCATTCCCCGTTGTTGCCACTGTTAAACAATGGAGTGGGGTCAGAAACCCTTACTTCAAGTCACACAGAGATCTAATTAACAAATTTTGATCTACTTTCTGTCTGTCTCTGGCATAGAAAATCAAATTTGACATTTTTATGTTGTCAAGGACATGACAAGAGTAAATTCCATGAACATTTTAAAATGTTGATAGAAATGCATCTACTAGCATTGCAATTTTTCTCTCGTTACTACAACCCATTTAAACCTATGCTCTCATATACTTAAAGGTAAAGGTAAAGGGACCCCTGACCGTTAGGTCCAGTCGCGGATGACTCTGGGGTTGCAACACTCATCTCGCTCTATAGGCCGAGGGAGCCGGCGTACAGCTTCCGGGTCATGTGGCCAGCATGACTAAGCCGCTTCTGGCGAACCAGAGCAGCCATGGAAATGCCGTTTACCTTGCCGCTGGAGCGGTACCTACTTGCACTTTGACATGCTTTCGAACTGCTAGGTTGGCAGGAGCCGGGACTGAGCAACAGGAGCTCACCCTGTCGCGGAGATTCGAACCGCCGACCTTCTGATTGGCAAGCCCTAGGCTCTACTTAGTAGTCTTCAAATGGTCTCCTCAGACACCTTTGCAGTTCCTTGATATAAATGCAATTTGTCTTTTGAAATAATTGTCATAGTTTTAGATTCCCTAACTAGGAGGCACTTTTGCTCACACAGAAATTCACTCTTCCTCTCCCCCTCAGTCTACAGCTCCTCCACCCCTCAGAAAGCCATTCTGGAGGTTCCATACACACACGTAGAACCCATTTTTACGAGAACTGTAGCCCTGGGGAAGGAGGAGAAATAAATTACCCTCTTCAAATCCAAACCAACAAGGAAGAATTTATGAAATACGATTACCTTTTCTTCTCCAACTATTTCATTTTCACTATTCTGCTGGAGCTGTTTATCCAGCCTTTCTTCCTCTTCCGCCCTTTTTCTCTCTCCCTCTTTTCTTCTTTCTTCAGCTAATCGATACAGTTCTTCATTTTTTAATCTTTGCTATGAAGATAAAAAAATGTGATGTTGCAAAAAGCAAACAAAACAAAAACCAGGATGTCTAGCAAACTTTGACTGCAATTTGAAAAATACAGAGACTATAAAGTTCTTTTTCACTTAAAAATCAGGAGCAATCACATGACTGCACTGGAGGTGCATCTGCAAAAGTTGGCCTGACACTGCAGTGAATGTGTACACAGAGAACACACACAATTGAAAAGAGCCTAACACTCAGAATGTCCTTCTTAGAAATGTGCCCCACTGAAATCAGTAAGCCTTGCTTTAATCCCTTTGTGGGATAGAATTATAATTTGTGGGGTGAATAATAATGAACAAATAAACATAAACCTCTCTGTCACTAGTTAACTAGCAAGTCCTGAAGGAAGAAGTGAGTATCTGGTGTACAAATTACTTTCAGCAATTCCCTCCTTGACATCTTTTAGAATTATTATTACACTGAGTCTTTTTTTAAAAAAATGAGATTTCACAATAATTTACTCCATTCCAGGGGCACCTGATTCTCTTTAAGGAATGAAACCTATCACATCTATAGAGGTCAGATACCACACCTCTTCTTCTCGCCTTCGTTTCCTCTCTAGTTCCTCGTCATATTCTCTCTGTATTTTAGCCCTCTGCTCAGCTAGCCTTTTTTCCTCCCTTTCTTCTTCAAGTCTTCGTTTTTCGCGCTCTTCCTCTTCTCGTTTTCTTTTCTCCTCAATCTACGAAGGAAAAAACCAATTCAAGCCTTTACAGAGATTATAAAATCTATTTTAAGATCTGCATCATGGCTGTAAGTGGAAGTCTACCCATCTCTACCAATGCACAGATAAAGGAAAGTCTTCGATCCATTACAATATTTTGCTTTGGGTCTTACTTAAGAACCATAGATTGCCTTGATACCATCTACCAGACAGCCTTATGCACCTCCCTCTTTCTATACAGGCTGCCAACCCCACCTTCTCAAGCCACAGGGAGACCCAGCTGAAAAAGTGTCTTGGCCCCAGTCGACAAAGCATCAAGGCAAGTTAAGAAGACATGCAAGGAGAGGGAAAGTAACATCCACTCATTTAAAACTTATCCGAATAATAAGGGCACAGTAAGATGACTATATGCTAGGAGGCAAATCCTGTAAGAACTTATCTCAGGAGCTAAATTCTAGGGGTAGGAAGTCTGTAGAAACCTGGTGTTCAGCACTATCCTAGAAGAGAAGCTTGAGGGGCCATAGTAAACTAGACTAAAATTTCTAGTTTTGGAGAGGGGATAAAAAGGAAATTTCACTATATATACACAGTTCCACACAATACAGATCTAGCTAGTTAGAATCAGCTTAGTTTTAAAAGGTTTAGGCTTAGCCTTCTGTAAAAACATCCACTCCAAGCTGTTTTCCTTGGTTATAAAGGTTAGACTGTTCTAGTTGAGTCTTGTTTTGCTTGCTGCTTCCTACTGCAATACTAAATTTTGCAGGATGAAGTTCTCCCATGCAAGGTTCCTGCCAGCCAAGCCCTTTTCTATGTTATTCAGTTTCCACACATACCTGGGGCAAGGGGACTTCATCTCTACCCCTCTTGGCATTCAGTTTGGTGGGCACTAAGCATGCCCATGCTCAGTCCCTGCCCCCACACCCAAATTTCCTTCTAAAAATTGTGTTTGTTTTGCAGATGTGGAGGTTTTCCCAAGCCTGACAATACTGGCTTTGTATGTGCAAATGATGCTCATTTGGCTATATAAAAGAATCAGAACTTGGATAATGGATTCATTATAAACATACAGAATAATATATAAATATATATATAAAGGTAAAGGGACCCCTGACCATTAGGTCCAGTCGTAACCGACTCTGGGGTTGCGGCACCCATCTCGCATTATTGGCCGAGGGAGCCGGCGTACAGCTTCCAGGTCATGTGGCTAGCATGACTAAGCCGTTTCTAGCCAGAGCAGCGCACGGAAACACCGTTTACCTACCCACTGCAGCAGTACCTATTTATCTACTTGCACTCTGACATGCTTTCGAACTGCTAGGTTGGCAGGAGCAGGGACCAAGCAACAGGAGCTCACCCCGTCGTGGGGATTCGAATCGCCGACCTTCTGATCGGAAAGCCCTATGCTCAGTGGTTTAACCCACAGTGCCACCTGCGTCCCATATATATAGTCTATTAAAAGCCATGAGCAGCACTACTTTGCAAAATCTTTAAAATTTATTTTCATTAATACAGGTTTGTTAAATTAGAAAAATATTTTATTTCACTTAATATCGATATACACACTCACCTGGAAACGAAGAAAGTTCTTGTATGATTCTTGCCGCCTAAGCTGCTCCGGTGTTGGGGTTTCACCAAAAATGTTACCACGAGCAAATGGGGATGTTTGTGTATATGTGAAACCTATTTTTTAAAAGAAATACAGTTTGCAAACATTGTTAAACCTGTTATCTCACAGAAGATTTCAAACTGATGTTTGATATCTTGCTTTTGTAATTCTGTTACAAAAATGAAAATCCTGGCATCTGCCTCCAAGCACTTCCATGTGGTTGACGAAACAAGAAAATACAGTAATTAGGCTGTGGGTTATTAGTTTCTTGTCTCTAATCTAAAAAATGCATTTAAACATATTATATACCTTGCCATGTTCCATGCTTATGAACACTGATGTATAATCCTATGTTTTAAAATAGTTTTCATTGTGACCAACTAGTTAGTAAAAATATAAAATACCCATGGACTATCAAACTGCATGCATTGCATTGGAGATATCAGCACACCAGACTCCTAACACTAGTTTTCTGGATCATGGCTACAATGTACTGTATATTATGGTTGGGTTGCAGGTACTCAATATATAGGTGGACATAATCAACCTCTAACTATCTTATTCCCAAATAATATTTTCTTGAGCATTTTTTACCTCTTAAAAAGAGCCCCTTTTTAATGTCACTAAATCAAGAATGAAACTTCCCCCCCCCCCTTTTTTTAAGACTGCTGCTTCTTTTCTTCCTGGCAGAATATTGGAACTTGAACACTGGTATTCAGATGCTAAAGGAGCAGGAAAGAAGGGGACAGCACCAATAGGAAATAATTTACGCATGACCCAGTGATTATAATGCATACTGAGGAACTTCCTGTTCTCTTTCTTCGTTTGATGGCAGACACTGTGTAAATGCGCAAGGAACCTCTTGGGCATGCACAGAGTGCTTTCACAGTGGAGAACAGGAATACAAAAATATTTATCAGTGCAACCATACAAACAGTTTCTAGTACTGTACTGCTAACTAAACCACATTCAAGAGGATTCAAGGAAACATACAGGATTGTCATCAGTGGAAAGTACAGCATAGGAAGAATGTGCAGTCATTCATCAGGGACACAACACACATTCGCAACTGAAAATATGGTATTATTTAAACCTGCTATTTTATTTGAAGATTCATCTGTATTCTCAAGTCTTGGGGAGGCCAAACTTAGGTCAACAGATACTATAGCCCTTTTATCTTCATATGCTCGTGCCTCTGGATTATTATATGCATCTTCATTTTGCTTGTGCATCATATTCAAGTCAGCTGAAGAAAAGGGGGAAACAGCTATGTATAATATTTTATTCCAACATGAGGCATGTTTATGACACAGTTCCAAGCCAAGAAATGTTTTTCCAGATCTACAGTTAAGAGGAAATACAAAGGCCACAATCCAAGATAAGAGCTGCATGTGCTGTGTAGTGTGTGCTTTATGTAAAAGCTCACTAAAAATCCAAAACAATCTGTTATGATCCATTATTTATTACTGTTATGATCCATTATTTATGTATGTATGTATGTATGTATTTATTTGTTTGTTTTTATTTTCATTATTATTATTATACTAAAAAAAAAGATGTTAGCACTACGTTTAAGCCATAAATGGAAGGTCTCAGTACTCTAATGTATTGATGCAATGAGGTTTTCTGACGTTTGCCTAACAGAGTTGTCTCCAGATTTATCAAATCTTCACTTGCAAATTATTTATGTTAAAGCTGGCAAATATCAACTACCATTCTGATTAAAATGTATTTAATAAACACAATAAAAATTCCAAACTACTAGCAGGAGAACCACAGTATTTTAAAGAAGATAAAAAAATCTAGCCATAATTAGATGTTTATCCTTTATCAATATAAAACGAGAAGCAGACTCAATTATGAGACTGGTAAACATGTTTAAGAAACTACCACTATGACTCTAAAAAGCTTTGTGTGGGAGGAAGACTCTGTATTCATAAGCCTGTCCTCAGTGTATTACAGTATTTTCTCCTCCATTATACGTCTTCCTTTTACTCCTAATACCACCTCTTGCTACATTTTGCCAAAAATATCATCCTTAGAAGTGCAGCTCCCACTAAAAGAAGCAAAATTACTGTTTGACTGTCTAAATAAACAGAGCTGATTCCTTCCATGCTGTAAATTCGCTGTAGTACATCCATTTTACTCTCCTGTCAAGTGTCATTTGTTTCTCAACAAATAGAAATATAGACATAAACATAGATAAAGTAAAAAGAAAATCCCGATTTCAAACATACTTATGAGGTTTCCTTTTTTATCTCTGAGAGGAGCACCACCACCTCCTTTGCCCCAAGGATTGTAATTTCTCATTTCAGCTTCTAATTTGGCCTCATACCGTTCCTTTTCTTCCTTCTCTTGCCTGCGACGTTCTTCTCTTTCCCTTATCTGCAAAAAAGTATCAGCATTTGGCGTTACATGTCTCATTAATACGATAAAAATTAATATTGAATTCAATGTAAGTTTAAGCACTTACAAACAAATTTCCAAACAAATTTAAGCTTCTCACCTGTTGTTGTAATTCTTGCTGATAAACTAAAGTAGCCTCTTTTGAGGTCTTTGGTTTTTCTTCAGGAAACATACCCAGACATTTTGGCCTGTCATTTGCAACTCTTGCTCCGATTTTACTTCTGCATTCAAAAGAGTAAAAATGCAATGTGTTTTTAAAGAAAACCTAAGTGTGTTACTAATTGAAATCTGTCTTTCACAGGTGATACTTTATTAGTTTTCACTACACTGTTAATTTATGATCTAAAAAGCGGTTTCAGTTTTGCAGTTATGTTCAGAAAGCTGGCAAATTTTCCACAATTCCATTTCAAAATCAAATAGCGAAACAGGTAAGAGAAGCAACTCCAAAATAGGCCCTACAAAATAACTTCCAAGACAATAACGCACATTAACATGGCAAAGAACTTATAAGCCGCTTACTCTCAGCAGCTAGCAGTGCCTCTAACCAGACACTAGAGGGTCCAGGGACAATTGGAATCAAACTGTATGGGAAACCGCCCTATTAAAAAAACTAACCAACAAACTGAAACTATCATAGGGACAAACCAAACCACAGAAATGCTTGTACCCTTGTGTGCCCCCCCCTTTAGCGCATATACAAGCCAAGAAGACAATGACTGATCTTTCCTGACAACATAAAAATCAATATGGCTAACAACACCCCCTTCCCACAAACAAAACACACTGCTACCAATCAACTGCAACCAACCCTACCTTGGGCCCTTTGACCTCTTGCTCAGCCAACAAAAATAAGACACTTATCCAAGTGACACTGACAAAAAAGCTCCACTCTCATATTTTTGTTTAATGTCTCCTTCACCTTCCCCCTCTCCTAAATGTCTCTTTCTCTACTTTCTTCCCTCCCCCCCCAACCCCACATTGTCTACAATAAAAAATGTCTCCAACTGATTGTACTTGATTTGTATGAAGGATGCTACAATTTAAAAACAGAGACACTGAATGTACTTTTGTTACTTATAGAAAATCTTTCAATAAAAGCATCTTTTTTAAAACTCACATTCCCAAATAAAGAGCCAAACAATGCTAAACTAATCTTATCAGTACTTACGCAGTCATAGGAGGAGGTCTTAGAACAGAATCTACAGGTGGAGGTGCAGATGAAGGCTGCATCCCTGTTATACCTGGGCCATCTAAAACAATCAAGACATCCAAAACTTAAATCTAGTGTTTAACAGTTATTAAATCTAGTGTTTTACAGTCTGGACAGTTATTTTAATATGTTATTTTATTATCTGAAGAACATAAAATGCTGGCATGTCAAGAAACTGTGCCAGCCAGTAATGTAAAGATGCATTTATTTATAGAAATATTTCTATAGCACCGTATCATAAAATATGAAGATGGTGTAAACAGCTAAAGCATAAACATGATTATTATTATTATTTAAAAAAATAAATTTAATGGATTAATATGACTGGCTATCATTCTTACTAATCGGAAACTCAGCTGGTGAGTGCCGTCTGGAGGCAATAACCTCCAGAGAGTGTATTACTATAGTTCTACACCACTTGGTTAATCAACTTACAATATGCAAGGCTGGGGTCCAAAGGGTTCCTGGCACCATAGTAGAAGTATGCATCATCATATGGAGTTCTGTAGTTGTCAATCAGAATTGGTGGTGGAGGTGGAGGCGGTAAAGGTGCAATTCTAAATCCAGACAAAAATGAAAGCGTATTTTAAAGGGGGCTTTTTGAAGCATGCCTCACCACGAGAGAAGAAAAAGTGTGAACAAAAATATCTGGCCATTTTTTCCATGCAGGAATTCTGCCACTTGATCATAGAATCTTAAGTTGGATGTGTCCCAAGGGCAATGCAGGAATCAGTTAATGCTTCTCACTGATACTAACATGCCAACTTCGTTCTAATCACTGCCCACTTTTGATGGTTGGTAAAGTGCACTGCTTCAGAATACCTAGGCTTATCACAAGGCAAAACGTACTTATGTCTGATTTACGTGCTTCTAGGACCCCAATACCCACCCCACAGTGTCTCTGTATATGATACTTATATAGCACTATGCATTTATAGCTGTTACACAGTTGTTTCAGAAGATTGAGGTTGAATTCTGACAAGACAGAAGTACTGTTTCGGGGGGGGCACAGGAAGCGGGCAGGTGTGGAGGACTCCCTGGTCCTGAATGGGGTAACTGTGCCCCTGAAGGACCAGGTGTGCAGCCTGGGAGTCATTTTGGACTCACAGCTGTCCATGGAGGCGCAGGTTAATTCTGTGCCCAGGGCAGCTGTTTATCAGCTCCATCTGGTACACAGGCTGAGACCCTACCTGCCCGTGGACTGTCTTGCCAGAGTGCTGCATGCTCTAGTTATCTCTCGCTTGGACTACTGCAATGCGCTCTACGTGGGGCTACCTTTGAAGGTGACCCGGAAACTACAACTAATCCAGAATGCGGCAGCTAGACTGGTAACTGGGAGCAGCTACCGAGACCACATAATACTGGTCTTGAAAGACCTACATTGGCTCCCAGTATGTTTCCGAGCACAATTCAAAGTGTTGGAGCTGACCTTTAAAGCCCTAAATGGCCTCGGTCCAGTATATCTGAAGGAGCGTCTCCACCCCATCGATCTACCCGGACACTGAGGTCCAGCACCGAGGGCCTTCTGGCGGTTCCCTCACTGCGAGAAGCCAAGTTACAGGGAACCAGGCAGAGGGCCTTCTCGGTAGTGGCACCCGCCCTGTGGAATGCCCTCCCACCAGATGTCAAAGAGAAAAACAACTACCAGACTTTTAGAAGACATCTGAAGGCAGCCCTGTTTAGGGAAGCTTTTAATGTTTGATGGATTATTGTGTTTTAGTATTTTGTTGGAAGCCACCCAGAGTGGCTGGGGAAGCCCAGCCAGATGGGCGGGGTATAAATAAATTATTGTTATTATTATTATCTTTCACTCAGTGCTTCCAGTTGTAGCCAAATATTTAGCTGCTTGAAAAATGATCCCCACCCCCATAGCATGCCTACTGCAATATGAAGTAGTGTATGGAAAATGACTGTGTGAGCTTCTACTGGATGGTGCCTCTGATAAAAAAACAACCCTCTCTGTTCCATGCCTGTGGAATGGTAGTGACATAAAATAAATTGTTTATTTTAATACACCGTTTTCTTTTTTCAGAAACCTGATGTTTGATTGATCTGATGACTGGGCAGGAGGTGATTTGCATTTCCCATCAGAACACTGGGCTGCTGCCCAGCACTTTGTCTACTTAATGTTTTTCCCTTTTTGCAGCTGCCACCAAAATTGATTGGAACTTTGGGGAGGGGGGGGGGAAGAGACCACTTTGGGGGTGATGCAGATCACATTCCTGGCTTGAGGGTTACCCACCCTTGCCACAGACTTAGATACCTCACATGTACCCAAACATCAGACAACTGCAAAGAAAACATTACAGAAAGTCACCTGGGAGCCAACATTTCTCCAAGAGTAGTGGACAACCCTCTGTGGAACTCTTCATTCACAGGTGAGATAGGAGGTGCAGATATGGAGGTAGGTCCAGGTGTAGGAGTTTGAAATGCTGGTCTTGGTCTTTCTGGTGGTATTCTCTCCTCAGATATTCGTGGTGTTAATCCCAGTTCTTTCAGTCGGTTAGGCTATGGAAAAAAAGTTCATTTATTATTTAGGTTATTAGGGTGCTCAAACTAGTTAAGCACTATGAACCATTTCAGAAAATAACATTTTCCAAAAGCAATGTAGTGCTTTAAATATCACATTTAAGAACCTACTGAAATTTTAGTATAAAATTATTTTTCACAAAGTAACTGTCATGCTAAACGTTTAGTTGAACATGCTAGTAAAAAAGATAATTGATCATCAACACTTGTGTTAATCTTAGAAAATTTGGAAACAGCTATTTCAAAGAAGAAGCAACGTACTATAGCACTTAATCTAAATGAGAAAAATATTGAAACATGCCCAATAAACATTTCTAGAAAACATTAGCTATTAAGAAACACCACCAAATTATGTTTTTATAGATATCCATTATATTAGTCAAGATCTTCTTAATGCTTTTTTTTTTGCTTTTCATTTTAAAAACACCACAATATAGTATACTCTATAACTCTGCTAAATAAAAATGTTTATTGACGGTTGGAAGAGGATACAAAAGAAAAAGAGGCGGTACCATGCACTTAATTCAAAAAGCATGTAGGTTTCAAAACTATGCCACTAACTACTCCATGGTTTCCCCAACAGCTACTGTGTAACTTGTTACTGAGCATGTTTAAAACCTTACTCTGGAAACTAATGTAACATGAAAGGTCTCAGAGGGATTTGTGAAGATTGATTTCCTATTGAATTTCTGTATCACCCTGTTGATGGCCAGAAAAATGCTGATAGCTCTGGAACCCCACATGCCTGAAGAGGGCACTATACACCCATCTAGGTAGAACAGTTGTTGACAAAGATAGCAATATGTTAAAATGTTTACCTTTTCTTCACTTAGCTGCAAGACAGTATATACAATATTGTTAGTACAACGCAAGTGTGGGCTACACCCAATTTCTAATAGACTTTTAATTGCAAATGTTCCTGCCTAATACAAGGAGAGTTGTCTAGTCAGTGGAATGCCTTGTAGCATTCTTTGGTCAGAATCCAAGGGGGAATCCTGAGCACTAGCAGTTGTTTCCTTCTTTTGGCAAGTTTTTCAGGCTGCTTTTTGGACCTAGATGAATCTGGAGACTGGAAAAGAGCACTGTCTTTAAGGGGCGGAAATAAAGGCATAAGCAAACAACCCCCCCTGTATCCCTTCCGGATATCCAAGTACTGTATATAACAATTACAGTGGACCCTCGACTTACAAAGGTAATCCGTTCCGACGGGACCGTCGGATGTCGAAAAGATCGTAAGTCGAGTCCCCATAGGAATGCATTGGGGAGAAAAAATTCGTCGGTCGGAAAAAAAACCATCTAAACTTCGTAACTCGAGGAAACCCTATCTAAAATGGTCACGACTTCCTTTTGGAAGTCGAAAAAATTCGGAAGCGCGCAGCCACTTTGATCCCTCGTAACTCGAAAAATACGGAAGTCGGGTCACTCGTAAGTCGAGGGGTCACTGTACTCTGTTTCTAACCAGGGACCTCTTGTATCATATGCCTGCACTTGTTCCTCTTAGCTAAAGCTCTACATATACTCCCATACTGAGCTATGTTAATTCTCAGAAGTCAGAGGCACATTGAAACGTATTTATATTTTCCCCCCCATGATCTCTTTTCTAGGGCTTAGCCCAGACCACATAGTTATACCAGAAGGAAAACTTTTAAAAGCAGCAGAATAATTTAAATAGATGGAAAGTACTGCCAACTTTCAGTTACCTAATACAATGTTGATGCTTATACCCAGCCCGTTATTCTTTTAACAAGGTATTAACATTTACTAGACCTTCTTTCATAGCCTCTTCTGAGGTCACATGTTCCACTGAGTGCCCTACC
The DNA here is from genome assembly GCA_034641385.1 of Darevskia mixta. Lineage (NCBI taxonomy): Eukaryota > Metazoa > Chordata > Lepidosauria > Squamata > Lacertidae > Darevskia > Darevskia mixta. Next base: position 4,079,712 of record JAWWNH010000018.1, on the reverse strand, counting down.
ACAACAAATTCCCCAAAGCAATCATTGTGTGTCCTATGTGCAAAAATAGTTGGGTCCTGTCCAGACACTGCCCCTTCCATTGACCCTTATTTAACTCTTCATTAGCACTTGGCCCACAATCCCCATCCAACACACCTGATTTCCCCCCATCCAACACACCTGAAAGGTTTGTGGCTAGCTTTGCTGAGGTGGGGTTGCTTGGGGTTTTTTTTATGAAAAAAAACCTAGCCTCCACTTCACAATGGCATTGAGGACATCTGGGAGTGATGTAACACAGCATTGTACCAAAAGTGCTGCATGCAACAGTCACTAGTTGAGCATGAAAACTTCTGCTTCCCACCAGCTTCAGATACTAGCCTGTTCAGAAACAGCTTCTTAGCTTAAGCAGGAACTATTTGGCAGGCCTTTATGTAGTTCGATAATTCTTGGATTATCAGCCTAGGAAGACCATAATATACTGAAATCCTACACAAGTGGAACAACTTCAGAAACCCGTGAAAAGAGGCTCTGTGGACAGCAGGATTATTTTCACCAAGTCCTTTGACAGATTTACATAAGATGAGTATCTTCTGTCAAGAGACTGTGTCAACTTACACGAACAATGTTCAAGTGTCACAATAAGCCATAGTATATAGGGACTCACATGAGTTGCAGCCTGCCTTGCACTTGCACACACTCCCCCCCCCCCCATCCACCTCCTTCATGGCCAGGAGAGGAACTTGGAAAGTGTTTTTTTGTTGTTTTTGTTTTCCTTAAACAAAGTGGGTTATCATTTCGTCTAAACTGGGGATCATGGCTGACCCAAACTAAAGTTAGTCTTAACAAGGCAACTTTCTAACTCATGGTTTGTAGTCAGCTTGTTTTGAAACTGATCATAGTTCATCTCAAAAAACGATTCCCTGCTTTGGATAAAATGACAAGCCATGTTTAAGGGATACCAATAGTAAAGACTCCAGAGTTACCTTTCCAGCTGCTTGTCAGGGGAGGGGGAAATGCGCAAGCCCAAGGCTCACTGTGGCATACGCACATCATGTTAAGTCATGATTTATCATGGCACAAATGCATCCAGTGCGGAGTACCTATAAAGTTAACTCTCCTTGCTTACAAAGACGCACTGCCATCTGGCTTTTGTTCCAGTCAGTTACTTGCCCCAAAACAAAGGCATTTCATTTTTATATCGAAGTCTAGGAAGCAACTTAAAGAGTCCTCAAATCACATGTTTGCAATGTTGTACAACAGATACGGGGAACTGGATGCCCATTCCCATGTACCTGGTTTTCCCCTTCTCGATTTTATCTTCACAACAGGCCTGTGAGGTAGGTTAGGCTGATAGACCGCGACTTGCCCAAGGTCACCCAGTGAGCTTCATGGCCATGTGTGAATTTGAACCCTATACTTTCAGGTTACAGTTCAACACTCTAACCACTGCACCACATTGACACAGATACATTTTAAAACGGTTAGCTAAACCTGAGAAGACCTGAACATTAAAATTCCTCACCTTCTTCTCAGGGTCTACAACTCCAGATGCAGCAACTCGGAGCTCAAGCTCTTTTTCACTATCAAAGAGAGAAATACACACATAAAAGATAAGGACAGAAATATTGTGCATAACATTTGTATCTCACGCTTTCTCAAAAGAACTATGGGTGGCATACAATTGATCCTTTCACTTTATCACCAGAACAATCCCGAGAGTTAGGCAGAGTTTTAACCAAGGCCACTTAGTGAGTTTCATGCCCAAACTGGGATTTGAACCCATGCCTCCCTGGTTCAAGCTGAACCACCCTCATCCAACGCACCACGTATGTCTGGATCTCTCAGAACAGAACAGTTAAAATGACTCATTCATGCTTAAATTTAATAATATTTTCCTAATAGTCGAACATATAAGTTTTTGAAGAACCAATAGGAACTTGTTTCAGATTACATTGGTCTAGTGATTAGTCAACCATCTCCCTCATTATATTTCCCATGTGGATTCCTTCCTACTTTCCATTACGTATATGTGAAACAATCTTCAAGGGGCATATACTGAAATGAAGGGGGAGGAACCAAGGTTGAGGCTTCTGTTCTGTCTCCCATTACAACTAAGGAGGTACCTTAAGCTTCTATACAGAGGGTTTCCATAAACAGAAATGACCAGACAAAAATCATCCCTGTTTCCTTTATCCTTGCGTTAATTACCATTCTGAAGATGCAATAGGACATGCTTTCAAGAGATAAGAAAGCAATTTGGGAGAAAAAATGAAACTTTTAAGATTTAAATAACAATACATTATCCCAAACTGTTAGTAATAAAAAGATTTTCCCTTCATATTTCTCACAAAGTTTTCAATACTTATCACTCATCAATTTGAATTATTGTTAGTCCAGTAGCTTCTGGTTACCGTCTCTTATTTCTTTGTTGCTCTGCAATTTGTTCCATCAGATCTCGCCTATATTGCTCTTTTCTTCTCTGCATAAGCTCTCTGTCTTGACCACCTAAAAATGAAGATAGTAGCTAAAATATGTACCAGTTGCTCTTCTAGTATCATAGATACATAGATTCTGCTAAAATTATGCCATAAACACAGCAGAACTCTATCACCTGCAGCAATTCCACTACTCCTAAAATCACTACTTCCAAGAAAACACATTTTCCAAACCTCTTTCCCCTGTTCTCCTACTTTGACAACAAAGATGAACTATAGATCTCTTCCTGCCTTGGGCACAATCCAGACTAAAGATGAATAAGCACAAATCCCACTGAACATCATTGTGCTGAAGAATATTTCGCACTCTATAGTTTGCAACCAAGGCTAAAATCCTAATCACATTGAATTCAATAGTATTTACTTCTCAGTAGATGTAGCAGCTCAAACCATTTTCATATGAGTGTCAAAGTTGGAGAAGCAGCTGAACAATTGTCAGAGTGAAGCAACTACGAAAGAATGTAGTCATGCCTTCACCAAGAGGCACTTAAGCTTCAGAGAAAACAAAACGTAAGAGATCCAATTGCAAATCTCCCACATCCTGCCTGGCTTAGCCCTTGAACTGTAATTCCAGGCAGAAGGCCTTCTCGGTAGTGGTGCCTGCCCTGTGGAACGCTCTCCCATCAGATGTCAAGGAAATAAACAACTATCTGACTTTTAGAAGACATCTGAAGGCAGCCCTGTTTAGGGAAGTTTTTAGTGTTTGATGTTTTATCGTGTTTTTAATATTCTGTTGGGAGCCGCCCAGAGTGGCTGGGGCAACCCAGCCAGATGGGTGGGGTATAAATAATAAATCATTATTAGTTATTATTATTAGTTATTATTATTTGTTATTTAATTATTTTGTTGGTGCTCCATTTCAGAAACAGCAATTTATTAAAGTGCTAGACCGCGGCCATTTTTCTTCAGCTTTGTATTAAAATGTTTTCAGGACAGGAACAGGAGGAGGGTGAAACATTTCTTCTAACTTTGTACTCTGGGGTTTTTACAATCTCTAACCTTTATAAGTTACTTTACCTAAAATCCCAATAAAAGGTATATTATGGCAGTTATCACAACACAACTTCCCCCGGTAGGTAGATTATACATACATACCAATGATTAGTCCTGTTGCATATGGAACACCGCCAGCAGCAGCTTGTGCTTCCTCATTGCTGCCTTGGCTTCTGACATGAGAAAGAAGTAGATAATAGGCCAATCAAAACAAACTACCGGTACATTTAGTATGCAATCCTCCTGTCAAGAGACTCTAGTTCAGGGCAAAGCAAGTTGCCCCTAGCAACTCACTGGTTATCTAAAGAATCCAAACATTAATTTAAATTTGCATCCCTAAGGGTTGCAGGTGGGTCAAAATAAGCAACGGCAAAGATTTCTAATGTGATTCCCAGGCCACATTACCCAACCATAAGGAGAAAATATCAAAAAGGAATGCACATTAAAGTTATGTGCTTATAACTGCTAAGCTGAATCATGGATTTAGGTGAAATCTCTTATATCTCTTATAAGAGCCTCTACATAACTCCTATGTATTTTTACCTTTTCAAACTGAGATATCTTTTGGCAATTTTGCTTCTGATCAAAGAGAAGATATCGCTCTTTTTAACCCAATGGAACGGAATATACCATTTTAGAAAAGATGGAAAACTAATGAAGAAGTTGAGGTGTTGGTAATTGCCAGAAACAGAGGTTTCTCACCCTGTTTGCTGCAGGGTGATAGGAATTTGGGGCCCTCATCTATGCTAAAACACTCTAAAGCTCTGGACATCCAGATAACTAAAATCCTGCCTTCTCAGAAAGTAATTGTGGACCCTTTTAAAAAACAACACATTTCTCATAACTGAGATTTATGTCACTCTGACTACGTAACCCACAGAGGTAGTACAGTTGTCAGAGCTTATAGGAAAATGGCCAAGAATCAGAGTGAGATGAAGTCACAGAGGTGTGTGGATTCTAGGATTGATGTCCACTGCATATATATGTTCTCCCCTCCCTTTCAAAACTGCTGCATCACTGCACCCAGGATAGAAATGTAAACTTAGTATGGTGGAACATAATGCTCTAAATGCACAATCACATGCTGTAGTTGAACTGAATTGATGTAATGGTATTACCACACCATATTCCAGTGCCAGCCTTAGCTTTAAAAAAAATGAAGTTTACAAACATCCTTCTTCTGGACTGGAGGTAGTTTGTTTCACTCAATTAACATATGGATAGAGACAGAAAAGGGAGACGGCTTTATTTCTGTAATTTGCCAAACAGCGTGTACCTGTTTTGCACAATAAAGGGGAGGTGATGCTAAAAGCATCAGCAATCAGGTGTTCTTAAGGATATTAATAGCAGGACTGGGGAGTTGCTATGAATGAGCACAAACAGGAACTGTTCTTTCAAGTCTGGTAACGGGTTATGGGGAGATTTTCAGAAGGGCCACACCATTCTTTTTTCCTCCAGTACAGTCCCAACAAAAATAGGACACCCTCATATTGGCTATTAGTTCTTATAAAAACCACAGAGTGACAGAAAGGTGTCATGTCTAGTTTGGCCCAAAGTGCCGGGAACTTAAAGTTACCTTTGAGCATGAAAGACCCGCAGTGGCTTTTTGTCATAGTCGCTTTCATATCGAAATCTAGGGTCCATTTCATTGTCTATTTCAGGATCATGACCTTCATCAAACCTGTGATGCCTTCTAGAAAAGGTATCAGGTTTGATATCCAGCCTTTGGTGCTTTCTGTTGGAAATGTTCAATACTTCATCAAGTTGTTTGTGCAACAGGGTGTCCCCATGTCCAACGTCATTATTTGGTTTGTGGTGCTGATCTACTGATTGTCTCTTATCTGACAGCTCTTCAAAGATATCTGTAGAAGTGCAAGCATCTTTCGTGAAGAATTCTTCATCTCTTATTGGTGGCTGTAATGCTGGGGTATGTAATGCTGGCTGGGACCTGGTAACAGCAATGCCTTTTTTGTGTGTGTCTGTGTCATGCTGTTAACACAAAGACAAACATTTTTAAAGCTAAACACAAAGGAAGCCTTTAATCATTGCAATTTTAATAAGCCATTTCAATGCCAACCCAGAAAAGCAGGCTTTAAATTAGGCTGCATAATGTTACTACCACTTATTACATGGCAAAATTGCAGTGGGTACTGTAGTGAATATCAGAATCAATGTTGTATTTTAACTGACTAAAATAAATACATAAATGCAAAGAAAGCAGGATGGCATGATGGGCCACATCTTCACTGCAATTGGGTATTTTTATCCACCACCACCCCAAATTTTCATAGAACTAAAAAAGGGAAAGAAGATAACAAGGACAGTGTTAAGGGATGTGACACATGCAGCATCTTCCGGATAAAATCTTAAAGAGTAAAAACAGGATTAATTTTATATTTCAACAAGCTATAAATATTAGCCTGCCCATTCCGTACCATGCCCCGAATAATTCTAAATTTAAATTCTAAATAATGGGTTTGTGAACAGTGAAAGAGTTGAGAATCTCTGTCTGTGGTTTACCTCTGCGTGCTTCTTCCCTACTCTTCTTAACCTTTCATTCCAGTCTTCTCTTTCCCTGAGATACTGATTGTATTCTTTGTTTCTTTCAAGTCTTAACCTGTCCTAGAACAGATATTGGAAAGCATATCGGATCTACAAAAGGTTTTAAACACCACAGACACAGGATGATAATAAAATGATGCTTCTTATACTGTTTACAACGTTTTATTAGTACAGTAGTACATATGAAACTCTGGCTTAGAAAGAAGGTGTTACAAAAGAACTTTGGCTTTTCATTAACATTTCTTTTTTCATGCATGGTGTATTAGTTCGTGTTTCAAATATGCTAAACTTTGATATCTTCTAGCATGTAAACTAATGACACTTCAATTTAAGCAAAGCCAAAACTTCATTTTCTTTTTCAAAACTTAAAAGTACCAAGAGATCAATAAAAATACTAAAACACATTCAGTGGTATGCTAATGCACACTGTACAACAATATTTGATTTTGTATCTCACGTTTTATTGTAAATAAGCTTACTGTTGTTGATTTTATATCTTATGATTGGAAAACAAACAAGTAGGGGTTTGTTTGTTTGTTTTTTAAAAAAGCTTCCAAAAACATCTGAATCACAAGTGATGCTCCAACCAGAACTAAGGAACGTGATTTGGCATTAATACCGGAGAGTAATAAATTAAATAGACTTTATTTTGTTTAGCAGTAAATAAATAAAATCAATATGACTAAGAACCAGACTGAGGAATGCTTTCCCTAAAAAAGTTACAGCTTGATCATTTCCATTTAACTAGATTGGTAGTCCACTGGAGAAGGGACCTATCCTCTCATAATTTGTATGTATGTGGATGATGCTACAGAAATAATAGTACAGAGAGCTCCGAAATACAGACAGTTTGTTTGGGTGACATGCATAACTAAATCTGCAATGTGAAAATTAACCAGTTAATATGAAACAGTATGTGGAGGTTTCTTCCTTAGAGCAGGAGAATAAACTAGAGCTTCTCTTTATGAGGAGTACCCAATATCTCACCAGCTGTTAAAAGTCAAAAGGCCAAGTATCCAAGAGGCCTTTGCGGATGAGATATGGTATAAGACAATCCACAGAAACAATACAAATGAAGATAAATATTTCGCACAACAGATGTACTACTATTTATCTCAATTTTCAGAGTGCTGGTGCTTACAACCGCCAAAACGGCACAATCTTAGGAGTAAGAGGGAGGTGCCAACAGGAACAGGGAAAGAACGCCCAAAATAGCTCAATAAGAACTGAGTGTATTCAGGAGCTACAGAATAGAGAGGGAAAGACAGAAAACAAGGGTGGGGGGTGAGGAAATGGAACTGAGTGTCCTGAACAAGAGCACTCCGCATTGCAACAATTTGTCGCAAGTTCCACCTCTAAAAAAAAGTTCCAATCCAACAGAGGCTCAAAAAAAGATTTCATTTCTGGACTGAAATCAAGGCAGCATTCTAACTGATTTGAACAGTTGTACAGAACCAATAAGCGGGTGGATAGGGACAGTGGAGGGGGCAAGGCATGACAGCAAGTCTAGGTACACATCCATACCAAAATCTGAAGCGCAGGGTGGTGGTAAGAAAGCATTTACCGTACTTCTCCCCACCCATTTTTGTTCTTTCTTTTTTAATTGTTCCTTCTTTTCTTTTTTAAGCCGCTCCTCCCCCTGCATCGCCATCCAACATGAAGGAGAATTTGTTATGCCGGCTCCAGGCCGAGATACAGACAGGGCCCTATCCTGCAGCATCTCTGAACAAATGCCTCCATCTTATCCCTTCCTCGTGAATGCCCTGCTTCTGAGCCTAACTCTGGCTACCGCAACCAAACAACTGTCAGCTGCAGAAGCTCTACACCAGGCTTACTCAAACTCGGACCTCCAGATGTTTTTGGCCTACAACTCCCATGATCCCTAGCTAGCAGGACCAGTGGTCAGGGATGATGGGAATTGTAGTCTCAAAACATCTGGAGGGCAGAGTTTGAGGAAGCCTGCTCTACACCCACAAAGCTGCCCTCAGGTATAGTGGGGGCCTCCATAATGAACTTGCCCCTCTGACAGTGAGACACATCCACTGCTTCCTAACTCCAGTCAGCCAGCAGTTTTCAGGTTAGGGACTTCACTGCAAGTAAAGGGCTGTACTTTCTCCAGCGGCATCTAATTAAAACCTTTTGCAGGTGGCCTGCTAAGGTACATCATACAAAAGCTTCAGTTTTCACAGGTGTGGAAATTCTATATATTAAGCTGCAAACACCGTGCAATTTTTACTGAGTTTTTGTGCACCTACCTTAGCAGACCTCCTGTCACCAATAGGAAGTGATAGTCCCTGAGTATATGGGTCAACTTCACCAGATGTAAGGTGTTTTTTCTGCACAAGAGAAAGCCAATGACTAAATGCATTGATCTGATACAGCCAATGCCAAATAATTTAATAAATATATATTTTAAAGTAATTCAGCCTTGCTATGTATTATGCCTTGTATCCAATGGTGCCACTTATTCAGTTTACAGTAAGAGTTCCATCAGCAAAAGGGAAACCTCCCCGCCCCGCCCAGGCCCTGAAATCAAATCTTGGGAAATTGCCCAAAATAACTTGCCTCCTTGTTCCATTGATGGAAGCCATACTGAGCAACACTGTTAGATACAACCTTTTAAATTAATCTCAAATAATTTCTATCACAGAGCCAATTTATACAACCCAATTATTCCAGCAAAATAGTTAGAGCAGTAACCTAACTATGGGCCAATGCATCATCATGAAACTACCAAAATTGAGTACTGTCCTATGATCGGTACTTATTATGACCCAGTATTTTATTATTCCACCACTCATTTTAATTTAAATTAGATATTAAAAGCCTAAATCATGGTTATTTTATTGCACACACAAAGAATCTAGTGAATAGAAATATAAAACACGCTATTGCATTTTTTTTAAAAATGCATACTTTGAAGCTCCAAACAGAAAATGTTGCATTTGTGGTACACCACTTGGACCTTAACTTTAAAAAGAAAAGTTAATAACAAGAGACACCATCAAGTTGAGTAACATGTAGCACAATCTTATGCAAGTTTCATCAGATATAAGTCCCAGGGTATACAATGGGATTTACTCTCCTGAAAGTGTGCAGAGGATTGCAGTTTCTTTTTTGCCTGATCTTGGTCTACATGCCAATAACTATGATAGGTTTCCATATTATTGGAATTTTTTCAGCGTAGGCGGGTAAATCCAAGATGGAATTCCAATAAGGTATAATTCAATAATAAGGTTCTCTTTTTAAGAGCATTCCAAAATTAATCATTTAAATTAGCTCAAACTGATGGTTCCACTGTATAGGCATTCCTCAATATTAGCATGCTGTGTAGCAAACATTCATTAAATTAAAGCTAATGAAGAGGACTAGCAATTGAGCAGTGAAATCAAAGGAAAAGACAATGTGGTAAGATGACATTAATGGAAATTATGCATAATTTTCTTGTGATGAGGCAGCTCACAGAGCACAGCAAAGCACAAAGACTGATTTCACCCCCAAAACTTTTCATTAGCAATTTACAACCAAGCACAGTGTTATATTAATTTGAAGAGTAGCATGATGCAAGCACCCTACCTTCTTTTTTGTCTGTGAAATACCCTAAAAGTCAGGAAAACAGACTATTCATAAAGAACATCCTATCAAAATCCGTTTCATTGCAATCTCACTCACCCCTCAGAGTGGCATGTGTGCATTTAAAACTATTTCAGACAAATAGTTTTTGATTCTTGAGCAGCAGATTCTGAACATGTACATTAAAATGCTTCTGAAATATATTTATCTACTCTGCTGACCTTTAAATCTCTACTGAGAATATATAATATCCCAAATCTGTATAAATTGGAGAAAACGATCACTGAATTTTCCCATCAGCCTTCATTTATTAACCTCAGATATATAATCTATCCTTTTTGTCTGCACTTTTTGACATCTGGCTCTCTGATCCGCTCTAAGTTTCAGCGCACTGAAATTGTTCTTTTCAAAGCTTATGCTAAGAATCCAACTGTTTCGTTCTCCTTGACCTAGCACTTTTGGCATCAACAACCTGTCCTCCCAGCTGCCTTTGCTTTTAAGGCATTGTCCTCTCCTGGCCCCACACAACTCCAGTTCCTTTTCAGCAACCCTTCTTCATCTTCCACCTTCTCCAGGTTTCAGTCCTCCAACCAGTCTACACACAATATATGTGGTATTTCTCAGCATGTTCTCCTTTGTTTCAATGATGCTAGGTGTCCTGCATTTCCTTTTAGAACAACTATTCCTACAATTACTTATGCTGCAGCACTGGCTGTGGTTCTCCCCACCCCCAAGCCCCCACCCAGTGACTGTGTGGTCCCCATCAGTGAGGTCTTCCATTTTTTAACCCCCGACCCTTCTGCCAACACTATGTCATTCCCTTTGTCCAAGAGACAGCTTTGCCCTGTTCATCAGGCCACCTACTTTTTTCCTCCACCAAATCTCCTGAAAACCCTCTTCCACTAATCTATTCCAAGAGCTTCTTGTCGTTTATGTTCTGTACAGCACCTAGCACAATGCTGGGACTAAATAATCTGCAACATAAGCCGCAGTAATAAACTCTAGAAATTAGTATATCTCCGGTTCTTAGCAAATGCCAGCTTAAATGTACTTTTCACTTTGCCAGGTAGAAACGGAAATTTAATCAGATATAAAGTCCTTTACCTGAGAAAGGTAACGCCTGTAGTCTTGTCGAAGCTCCTCCTTCAATTTGTGCTTTTTATTTTCATATTCTTCCCCGAGAGGCAAGCTTAAGCCATAATCTGCAAGTAAGCATTTCAGAACATAGGCATGAGCTGTGCAAACAATGTGGCTGTGCATGTGTGGCAGACTGGACACCAAGGACAGCATTCAAAGATAACAAATTTAATTTCTATGTAACAAAAGGACTTTTCACTGGTGATTAGGAACTTGTAATCCAAGTTCAAAGCACTGTGCTCTCAAGAAAACTCCAATTTATTCTGGCCTTGTTAGGTGAAACAGAAAAAGAGAACTAAGACAGTCTCTACCACCAATTAAGTACAAAGCCTGCCCGTTACTCAATATGAAGTACGGTATATATTCCTCAATGGTACTCAATAATTCTGCCTAACATAAAAGGCAATTGTAAACTGTGCTCCTCCCCAAACAGTACCTTTAAGAGTTCTGACATATGAAGCTTTTAAGAGTTCTGACATTTGCTGTCCCCTATTCCATAGCTGAACCCACAGTACATGTATTCCCTTTCCTAATCTTATCTGCATGCAGCTTCAAAAAGGGAAAGAAGGGAATGCATTCTTATCCAAGGTGAAAAACCTGACAAGATTATCTCTTGACAGGCACTTCCAAAAAAAAATGTGACCAAAGGTTGGCAACTCTAGCTGGATGATGGAAATAGCAACCCTTTGTATATTTGCGATATTATTTTTGAGATATACTTAAAGGGCAGTATTCAAATAAATTATACTCAGAGTAGACACATTAACATTAATGGACCCAACTTGGTCATGTTCATTAATTTTAACAGGTTTACTCTGAGTGAAACTTAGCTGGATACTATCAGACTTATTTCTTAAGCCACATTTTCCTGCTTGGCAGGGGGTTGGACTGGACAGCCCTTGTGGTCTCTTCCAACTCTATGATTCTATATGTGATTCTATTTCACAGTGAATATGCATCTGGCAGAACTCCCAAAGCATATCAATCAGAACATGTAAACCTAAAGCACTATTTGCCCTTTAATAAAATGCCAAAAGAAACTTTTCACATGGTTATGACAAATGCCTAATTCTCATTCATGGAGAATAAGGTTGTCAGTGGCTACTGGCCACAATGGCTGTGCTCTGTGGTCAGAGGCAGTATGCTCCTGAATACCAGTTGCTGGAAACCGCAGGAGGGGAGAGTGCTCTTGTGCTAGGGTCCTGCTTGAGGATTTTCCATAGACATCTGCTTGGTCACTATGAGAACTGGATTGCTGGACTAGACAGACCATTGACCTGATCCAGCAGGCTCTTCTTATGTTCTTACGTTTTCCCCTTTCAAAGTCATTAAAGAAATCTTGGAGTTGTGAAGCAATGGAAGCTGGCCACAAAAAGCAGTGAAAGAGGAGTGATTAAAGCTACCTAGGATTAAACTATGTAAATTTCAATTGCTATTTTTTTTAAGAAGCAGTGAAACTCAGAACAGCATATTCATCTGGAAGGAAAGTGTGGGTTGATACACTATTTTGAAAGAAAATGATCTACAAACTGAATGAAACAATTTATTAGATCCATGTATACTGATCTAACTGTATCCAATAAAAAAAGAAACACCTTACAATAACACTCCAAGCAGAGTATTTTCAAAGGCTGAAACCTTTAGACCTATATATAATTTTAAACATGTTTTGCCATCAAACAAAGTTCTAGTTCAGGGATGGAGATCCTATAGCCCTCCATATGTTGCTGGACTACAGCCCCCATAATCCTCGACCATTAGCCATTGTGGCTGGAGACAGCAATATATGGAAGGCCAAAAAGTTCCCCATCTCTATTCTGGTTCATGGAAACTATGCCACTGAGGGCACATGACAATGCACTTCAGGGCAACAATTTAACTTTTGCACCTCATAATGCACATTATACAGTGGTAACAAAAATGGCCACATCCTCTGCATGAGTTTGTTGTTTGTGACATCATAGGACTATTTCAACCAAAGGTAACCCTATAACAGATCACTGCAGCTGACAGAAAGGCAGAGAGATGTACAACGGCAAGAATGTAAAATAAGTACTTAGCTAACTGCAGCTGGGAACAATCTTGACTAGTAAGTAGCATCACATGTAGTACCTAGTTTACGTTGTCAGCTAAAGCCCTCCATTAGTCAGTAGAATATGCTAGTTGCTATTTTTTTTTCTAATATAGATTGTTGAAGTGTGGCATAAAAGTGTTAACATCCGCTAAATGGAACTCCCAATGACAGAGGTGGTTTATCATTACAGTGGTACCTTTGGTTGTGGACACAATCCATTCTGGGGTGCCGTTCGCACCCTGAAAAGTCCATAACCAGAGTGGCACTTTTGCGTATGTGCGAAGCGCGATAGAGCGCTTCTGCGCATGCGTGAACCGCGCAGAACGCTTCTGCGCGTGCGGTGAAACCCGGAAGTAAACACTTCCAGGTTTGCCGCATTCTTAACCCAAAAAAATGCAACATGAAGTGTTCGCAAGAAGAGTTACGACTGCAGATACCAACTGCTAGAATAAACAGAAGGAGGACATCACCATCATGCCCAGCTTGTGAGATTCTCATAGGCACCCACAGCTGGCCACTGACAGAAAATACAACACAGAGCTAGACAACCATTAGTCTGATCCAGCCATCCCTTCAGAACTTTAGGAATAAAACTTCCATCAGCTGTAGCCAGCATGTATCTTATATCCTAACATACAACAGCTAACAGATGAAAAAATAAATATGGAAGACATACATTTTTTGGTGCTGTCATGGTGTTTCCTCAGTGGCCTCTGAGAGTGAGCCACACTTAATTGTTATTTTAAGGTCATTTATAGTGATGTCATTTAACCTACTGTCAGATTACTGTCAACATATTGGCACATAAGTCTAAACTTGAACATTTACAGTAAAAGTGTACCACTAGATTAAGTGCTATTTCTCAGACTTCTAAGCTTACCCATAAAATCTATTAGTCTTTCAAAGGTGAAAAAAATAGGACCAGCTTGCACTAAATTTAATTCCAAACGGCTGAGTCATTGGGAGATTTTTACAGACAGGAAGAATTGAGCAAGATAACTTTTCTGACTTTTATAGCATATGCAGCTATGTGGCAGAAGAATTTCATCATAACAAATGGCAGTGCTGGAGGAACCATTATAACCATTCTACTTCAACCAATGAGCCTTTTAACAGCAGAGAGGATTTCCTCCTGCAGGAAGGAAAAGCAGCTTAGGAGGGTGGGGGTGTCAGCAGGAAAATGGGTTAAGCAAACCCTCCTACCACCAGTCAATATTGTCAATATTTAATATAAGGTTTCCTTTTCTGGCCAATATCTCTCTCTACTTTCTTTGGCTGATATTAATGGCTCTCATTTCAAGAGAGGGAAGGCAGGATGGATATCAGATTGTAGTGTTAGTTAGAACCATTGGGAAACTCATTGGTTCCTTAAATTAATAATAAATTTTAATTAGTTTTCAATTACACCTTCTTCTGCACCTTAAAGTCCTTGTAGTTGGTTTGTTCCGCAATTTGTGATCTCATCTCTTCTAGCATGTGCCTGTACTTTAGTTCAATTAAGCTCTAGTTAACAGGAGAACCTCTGCTTCTTAATGGCAGTAGTGGTTTTCGGCAGGCAAAGTGCTTTTGCACTCAGTGCCTTCCTGCCCTCTTGCATTCCATGCCAGAGCAAGAGTCAGGTACCAAGACGAACTGCGAGTGAAGCCCATTCCCCCTGTCCCTGGGGGGAATTTGCAAGGATGATTACCCTCAATCATCCTTGGGGTTTTTTCTTCACCAACAAACTCCCACTGTTGTGGGGGCTGCCTCCATTAAGACAGAGTGGACCCAGAAGCAGGTTCTTTAGCTTAACTTCTCCATCTGAAAGGACATTGTCTGCTATGGTCTAAATACCTAATTCCATGTATTTGTAGTAGGCTCTTTTCAGCAAGCGTGGAGACACTTATCTAGATGTATGTCTTTGGGTTCATGTCTCTCAATTTCTTAGTAGCAGATGTATCCTTTATCTGTAACTTTTAACTTCCAAACATACACAATATAGGGACGCGGGTGGCGCTATGGGTTAAACCACAGAGCCTAGGGCTTGCCGATCAGAAGGTCGGCAGTTCGAATCCCCGCAACGGGGTGAGCTACCGTTGCTTGGTCCCTGCTCCTGCAACCTAGCAGTTCAAAAGCACGTCAAAGTGCAAGTAGATAAATAGGTACCGCTCTGGCAGGAAGGTAAACGGCGTTTCCATGCGCTGCTCTGGTTCGCCAGAAGCGGCTTAGTCATGCTGGTCACATGACCTGGAAGCTGTACGCTGGCTCCCTCGGCCAATAATGCGAGATGAGCGCCGCAACCCCAGAGTCGGTCACGACTGCACCTAATGGTCAGGGGTCCCTTTACCTTTATACACAATATATTGTGTTTTGCCCAAACATTCCTGCAATGTAGGTCAGTGTCTTATTCATTTGGTGAGATGAAGAACTGGCACCCAAAGAGTGACTTGCCAAAAGCCACACAGAGCAAGTCTGTGCCAGAATCAATATTTGAACAGAAAGCTGCCGATTCTACATCTTTAGCCACCAAGTGTCAGTGGCTAATGTTACCTGTTTGCTACATGACACACACATTCAAGTTACGTATCTAGCTATTGGATGTCATTGATCAGACCATCTTGTAGCCTTGTCTTGGATAAACAGTGGAGACAGCTTCAAGGCCCAAAGACTTAGAAGGGGAACTCAAGAGTCGTAATCAGCTGTAGGGCTTTATCTGCAAACTTTAAACAAAACATCTATATGACTAAGGGGACTTAAAGTTAATTACTAAGTACTGTTTGCAGTGCTTGTTTTGTAGAAAAATGGGTGCCAGTACACACCATGAAGTGCCTGTACAGTAACTGCCACACTTTTTAGCAACAACAAAAAGAGATGCCGGTACTGAGTGTCTTGAGTACCCCCTAACCATTTGTTTAAAGTGCTTCAGTATGCCTTTTGAGTGACAGGGCTTGCTAAGCAAAAGAGAATGCATAATGCCAGCCTCAGTATCGATCTAAGGTACTACTGCTGTTATAACTTGCAGACAGGACATGTTTTCCTCAGCTAGCGTGCTGGTACTTCTGCTATCTGAATATGAAAACCCAATTGCTTTGATATGAAGCAACATGGCTCTTACTTTGCTTTCTGAAAGAATGAACCCAGAACTTAAACAAAGGTCTACTTTAACATTACCTTCCTCACCTAAACATAGGGTCTGCGATTTCAGTTTCTAATTAGTTCAATACCCATTTCCATGGACATTTATATAGCAAGCTCAAATGTCATTACCAAGATGGGGGGGGGGGAACCTTGATCACAGATGGAAGTCACAAAAAATAGCAGCATGACAGCATGTCTGAGAATAAATTAAATTTAAGCAGCATAGAACTACATGCTGAGAGACGAAAGGTGTTGCTAAGCAACGATAAACTTGCTGCAAGAACCCTCTGTAGGAGGTATCTCTCCCTAAGCCTAAAATGAAAAAGGAATTGGTGCATATGCGGATGGAAATTGCAGAGGAAAAACAAACAGACAGTAAGCTACTGAGAAAAAGAGACTCCTGAAAATGCAGAGGCTGGGAAATGCAATATAGGCAGCTAGAATATTTATACTGTATATTTTAAAGAAAGCAATGTAATGCACATGAAAGAGGCAATGCCAATGAAAAGTGCAATCTTTCTAATTTAAAGAACTTAATGCTGCGAAAGAAGACTATAAAAACAACTCCATTTCAAAGATATTAAAAGCTGTATATCCTCCACTTCGTATGTACATCTAAGTATTTACTGAATGCCAAGGGTATATTCAGACTGTATTTTATCCATTGAGTAAGGAATCACAGCTATTGCAGTTTATGAAAATAATGGCAACCAAGGTAAGAAGGCAGGCCATAATACTTTAGTGTGACTATGCAAGGGACACTCAAAGACCTGCCATTACAACTAAATGCAACTGTGTTTCATAGCACAGTATCAGTAAAGCTATAGTGCATCAGAAACCGTATCTCTCCAAAAACACTACCCAGCTGTACAGGAACCCCTCTGTGTCAAGAAAAGATATTATTAGCTCTGTTGCAGTTTCTTATTATGAGTATATAGTACCATGTACATAGTTCTCTTTCCCTGCTTCACATTGGTGGAAAGGACCACCACTTATATATATTTGACTTTTTGTAGTTAGGTGTGGGACTATATTAGGAAATAAAGTGACAGTAAATACAGTAATGTTCTCTCTTAATGTAATACAATAAGCATTAAAAAAAAATTCAAATACCATGTATACTAGTCTGTTGACTATTTGGTGGAATGTTTTCTTTAGCCATGGCTATTAACATTTTGCTGGTCTCAGAAAGCTTCTCTGAACTTTTGTTCTGAAAAGGGGGAAAAAAGCGTAAGCAGACAGAATTAACATGCTGTCACTATAATAACATTACAGTAGTACCTTGGTTCTCAAACATAATCCGTTCCGGAAGTCCGTTCCAAAACCAAGGAGTGCTTTCCCATAGAAAATAATGCAAAATGGATTAATCCATTCCAGACTTTTAAAAACAACCCCTAAAACAGCACTTTAACATGATTTTTACTATCTAACAAGACCATTGATCCATAAAATGAAAGTAATAAACATTGCACTGCAGTCACACAATCAATCAATCAGTAGCTGATCTGGGTTCCACACAGTCACAAAAACAAAACAAAAAAGCCACAAAAGGGCAAAATAAATAGCAGAAACAGACAGACCTCAGCGTAACACTCAAAACGGAAGTGTGGCACTCAAATCAGAAGCGTAACACTCAAAACGGAGCACGTTCGGCTTCTGAAGAAAGTTCACAAACAGGAACACTTACTTCTGGGTTTGCATTGTTTGGGTTCCAAGTTGTTTGAGTACCAAGGCGTTTGAGAACCAAGGTACCACCCCAGTTAGTTCAGGGATGTGGCAACTGTGGCCCTAGACTATAACGCACCATCCATGACTCTTGCACCATCCATGACTCTTGGCCATGCTAGCTGAGGTTGATGGGAGTCAGAGTCCAATAACATCTGGAGAGCCAGAGATTTGACCACCTTGTTTTAGTTTGTAGGTTGCATTGCAATGCAACAGAGGGGCTTCAGAATTTCCCTAGCATTTTCTAAAGAGAGATTGCCACTGGTGAAAACACTATCTTGCAGACTTGTTTACATACAGGAGCACAGTCATAATATTCTTCATCCATTTTTTTTAAATAAAGTATCAATTTCCTACCTGCATTTCCATGTAAGGTGGATCATTGTCAAGCTTTGCTTTGTCTTGTGCCAACTTTGCTTTTTGTTCTTCAAGGAATTGATCTAGGTCCTCAGCCATCATTTTTTTCAATTCTGGAATTGATATAGGGTTATTGATCCATTAGATGCAACCTTCAACAACAGAAATTAATTTTTCTAAGAGCTACTTTATTAAAAACTTTGAATTACTTGGAGATAATCAGAAATGTGCAAATGAGACAGGGGGGGAAATACAGCCTCTTTTTTAATACCGGTAATCTATTCTTTTCAAGATCTTACTGCAGCCTTACAACACAAACCAACCACACATGTGGTTTCTGAATAGTCAATGGGGCAAACTGACAAGAGGCCTGCCCAAACAAGGTTGCTTAAAACAAAACAAAACCACACTGAATTGTGGCAAGCAGAAGATCTTAACAGCAGCCCACCACAATTATTTTTCCATGAACTCCAAAACTATAATCCAGAGGCAGTGTAAGCACTGGGATATGCTTTACCATTATTTCCCTCATTGATGGAGGTACCAACTAGCTTCTAACCCTTCTGCTTGCCTTCACACACACACTAATGATTTTTAACGATACACATCTAGCATCGTGCATCATTATTGAGCTTCTAATTCACTATGTTCAAATTATTCCAACAATGACATGTGAAAGTTGGCAGTTACACGTTCCCAACTGTACCATGATTTAGAATTCCACAGGCCTTTATAACATTTTGGTAGGCTCAATAAAGGCATTGCCTTAATATATATTGTGTAGTTTTCCTTATGGCACAACAGTTAACCTTGGCTTGTTTGTTTGTTTTTTGTAACATGGAAAAAAGCCCCAAATTTAGTCATATATCAGCAGGATCCTAAACTGGAGGAAAAAGATTTTATAGCACCTGAAGATGGTATTTTATTATTAAAGGGAGCATTCCCTCCAGCCACCGGGTAAAGCTACCCAATTTGGGTTTTGTTGACTTTTTCAACTAGCACAACAGCTATATTTTATCTCTACCAATTTTTATATAATGACTGCATTTTTATTATTCTCCTCTACCTATCAGAGGAACATGTGTGTTTCACCTAAGGATGGAGGCAAAACTAAGTAGCAAGGGGTGGTTGTGTATTTGCAGAAATGGAGACTCAATCATTATGTGTTTTCTCCTTCCCAGAAGGCCTGGGTTGCAACCTGATACATGCAAAACACCTGAAAGGGCCTCATTTGAATGTTTGCTACCTCCTCCCACATTTAAGACTCTTTATCAGGTGCAGACAAAGATGGCTTGAATAACAGCCTTCCCCCCTCTTCCCCTTGCCTTTTTTCCCACAATCTAGTCAGAGAAAGAATTCTGGGGAACTTGAAAGTTTGCACACTTTTGTTACATTATGGTTGGCCTAATAAAGGTAGTGCCTTAATATGTAGCTTTGAACAGTAAAAATGGCCCACTCTTCCATGAGATTGCACAGGAGCATATTGGTTTAGAATAAATAACAAACACAGCTGGAAAGATGGATATTGTTAAATTGATGGAAGTGTTTGCTGTCATAAATATACAATACTAATTTAACAGCAACCTACACGTACATATTGATTACTCATGTGATAGCTTTCCGATATGAAAAAGTGCACACAGAATAGGTACCACAGGTAATAACTATTTCTTTACCACTTACTCTCTCACATGAAGTCAATATGCAGGAAGTTCAAATAATAATAATTGCATTCTAGGATAATTCAATTACAATCCTCCTGATACAGGACAATCAATGCTAAAAATAAGTTCCCTTTTGGAGTTCTCTAAATCCTTAATCACATTAGTTTGCATGCTGATAAAATACACGTCCTTAGAACAGGACTGGTAGGACAGATTGTTATCTCCCTACACAGGACAAGTTTGAAAGGTGCATGGAGTCACTCACTTGTCAATCACTTGACATCAGCTGACCTATTTTGCCTGCTATTTTCTGCTGTGCTATGAACCAGCCTCTGAAGACCTGTCCATCAGCTCATGATCAAACATTCATAAGTTCAGGTCAAAGTGCTGCAGAAAACAGCAGTTTGAGAGGGGCTTCTCAATACATCTTCAGAAACCCCTCTCAAAGGACTGTCTTATTCTGCACTTCAGTAGGGACTTTGCAGATACTGCCAATCAGCGGTGTCTGCAAACACCCTTTTGGATGAGCCTGGTGCTTACCTGCCTGGCACATACAATGTCAGGTGTGTAGGACAGGTGGATGTGGTGTAACCAAAATGACAACATAAGCAAAACGGGTGTAGGAGCCTGGCGGGCCTAATTCTCACCTGCTAAGCCTTACACAGTCACACAAATTAAGTAGCCCTAGGAATCCTGCAGAATAAAAACCTACAGAATAAAAACTGCTTCTACAAATTACATTGTTAAGGAAAGTACAGTTAAGATGCTACGATCACTCCCTGATATTCTGCAATGTGTTTGTGTAAAGAAAATGAATAAAAATCTTGCAGTAATCTTTCTGGAAATGCTCCAGCACTATTATCTTTGCAAGTGCTTCTATCTTCATGCATGTCTACTCAGATGTAAATCCCATTAAATTCAATTGCACTTATTTCCTAGCAAGCAACTTTTATTACACCCCTGTAAAGCTAAGTACTAATTTGCTGGTGTAAGGATCAGAACACCAACAGGATATCTGCAGCCTAAGAAGCATACAAGTTAAAACTGAGTATTAAGCATAAACTCTTAAGTTGTAAAGAAGTTTTCTATGCCACTTTCAGTCGTGGCACCTCAAGTGTGGAATGTTTTTCCCCCAGCGATTTGTCTGGTGCAGTGTTTGTAGTATTCTTAAGCACCAGGCAGAGACCTTTATTTTTCCAGGCTGTTCAGCTTTAAAAGAATGGATGGATGCTTTTTAGACTTTGGGCACTCTTGGCTTCTGTTTATGGTTTTATTTAGCTTTTCTTTTAACTTGTTTATATGTCTATATATTATATGCTTTAAAAAATGTCTACCACCCAGGTAACTTATTAATGTGCAGTATAAAAATGCTGTAAATAAGTAAGCATAAGTTTACCAATTTATCAGTGAGAGACAAAATTCTCAGTTATTCTCCCCTCACAAGCCAAGCAGCCATTTGAGATCTCAATGCCAATTAGCATCAGACAATACATAAAGCCAATCTTATAGTTTGGTCCAAGTAATCACTCCAAGTAATTGTTGTTGTTTATTGAATTATATACCACCCTATACCTGGGGGTCTCAGGGCGGTTCACAGAATAATTGTAATCCCTGCAAAGGAAGAAGTTTGGCTAAAGCATAGCATAAGCGTTTCCTCATGAGCAGTATCCCTTGAAAGCCCCCAGTGGGGAAAGATTCTACAACGAAAGGTCAGAATTCCTCTCCTGCCTCCCTGCTGCAGTATGATGGTTATATTGGAACCTCTTGTGCAGCATTTCAAAAGAAACTCCAGCATTGTTGTCAAAGTATATGGCAAGCAAGTAATAGTGAACCACAGAGAGAATTTGACCTTTAAACAGAGATGGCCTGGATTCACCAGAAATGCCCTGTCATATGGAACTGTTACAAAAATGGCAAGAGCAGAGCTTTTCATCACCACAATATGTAAGCTACTCTGGAAGCCTTCTTGGCTGAACAGCAGAGTAAAAATGCTCTAAATAAACCATGATAGTGACAAAAGGTCAACTTGCTTTTTCACCAGTCCAGTCAGGTCACTGAAAGAGCAGCCTGCATGGTCAATGACAGTGGGAATCAGATATCCTTTATGAGATTTCTAGTTAGTTCCACCAATGTCACCACAGGGAAAGCCTCACTTACTAGACCATGGCTTTGGCAGTGATATCACAAAAAGAGGGAGCTCAGCTGTGGCTTCAGAAGATAATGATCCAACTATGCCAGTGTTATTTAACACACCTGCAGTGCTGGAGCTAGAGGACATGCCCCAGGTGGCAGCAAATATCATTCTGCCCTGAGTCATGTCTACTCAGAAGCAAGCATTCAATGGGGCTTACTTCCAGGTAAATAAGTGTTAGTACGAGAAAACTGCAATTTTAATCATGGCAGCTCATAAGTCAGCCCTTCTGAATTCAACTGAGGCAGCAGCAGTGCAGTCTTTTGCCCCCTGCAGCAAAATTTATAAAGCCTGCGCTGCACATTCAACAAGTGGCCCACCTGTTTCTAGACTGATGCTGAATATATTGGAAATGCATCCCAACCTCAATTTTTACTTGGTAAAAACCCCATTTGTTACTAAGGCCAAGAAGTCACCTTTCACAGACATTTATTGCAGTCCATAACAATGAACCAAGATTGCCTCAAAACCACTCATTGAAGAAATCTATATGCAATAGTCTGACTAACAGGTTCACTAGCAAACCAGTTTGTAAATGAAACAGACTTCTATTCACTAAATGGTGGGAATACCTAGAATGATCACTGGCCTTCAGATATATTATTTGTTGGCTTTAATGCTTTTGAAACGTTTCACACTACTGTACCACTAGCCATTCCTTAATACTAAAGTTACAATCCCTTTTACACTTATCAGTAAGTACCATTGCACTCGGCGCATTTGCTTCTGAGTAAACATACTTACAATCACATTGTATTTTGGGAGGTATTCATAAAGCTAGACGCTTATGACAAAGCTGTTTTGACCGTCCATAAGAAGAGTCCCTGGAACAGATGCTGTTCCTTCATGGCCTGGTAACTTTACATATTTTCGTCTTTGAAGCCCTTCACATCCATGCGAAATGTTTAAGGCGCCACAGATACCTGAGAGCAGAAACCTTCCCTATCTCCAGGCATCAACAAAGGGAGTCATAGGATACATGGAAGGCAGGGGAGGTTGAGGAATGAAAGGGCTCGGAAGAGAAGAGCAACTGTAGCTTCCACGCCTGCCCAGGGCGTCGGTCTCTTTAAGAAGCTATACGGCGTTGTTAGGCAACCAGATTACAACAAAAACCGGGGCCTCTCCGCACTCCTGGACCCGCGCAGTCTGCGCTCCTTTCTACAGAAAGGCACAACTCCCAGTCCGAGGACTAAGACTTCAAGGTGCAACATCCCCCACCTCAAAAAAAAGAGGATTTTGCACGCACAAAAACTCCCACCTACCCGAGCGAAGCCCCTCGAGGAGAGCCCCAAACTCCCCCCCCCCAAACTCTTAAAGGATGCATGCGGGGACTTCCCTCACCACCCCACGCGCGCCAAGACGCCCTTTCCCTACCCTCGTCTACTTAAGGCGAATATTCCACCCCCAGGGAAGAGGGATGCGCTCAGCTTTGCGCGCACTTCCCAACCCTCTCCAGAGAGCGACCCAAGTTACCGGACGGGTGCGCGCCTCTCTCTCTTTCTCGTCCGAGGTCTTTGGCGCCGCAGCAGCTCGGAACCCGCTCGAAACTCACCTCTCGCTCCGGAGAGGCCCAGCCGCCGGCGGGTTGTCAAACAGCTGCTACGGCAGCGCCTCCCGCCGCCTCGCCTCGCCGCTCCGCCGAGTGGATCCAACCCTCTGCCTTCTCGGGGAGGAGCCAGCCTAACGGCCGGGAAAGGGGACGGGGCTGCTGCGCACGAACAGCTCCCTCTGGTGATTGTCGCCAAGAGGAAACCCTAAAACCTGTAGCTCAGTAGAACAGCGCGTTAAGGGGGGGGGGGGTTGTATCCCGGAAAGGAAAGGTGCTATGCGCTACTCGACCCTCATTTAATCCTTTTAACGTCAGGTGTTTTGAGAGTTGCGCGTGATTGCTCAGCTGCGCTCTGTGCATGCTCGGAGAAACGTGTTTGTTTTTTGCTATCACTTCGTCGCGGGGCGAGTGCAAATGGCACGATCAAAGGCTAGCTAGGCAATGTTGTTGGAAACGGAGGGCAATACACATCCCGCTTCTTTTTAGGCGGACCCAGTTGAGTCTGGCCTAGCCACTCTGCGGGTACTTTGCTCATGTTTGTATTCCGCACCCTGGAATATAGGCGTGATGTTCTTTCACTTTCTAGAATGGCGAGATCTCTGCCTAATATAGGCATATAAGGACTCTCTTTCTCTCGGCTCCTGTCTATATTAGGGGAAATCTAGAAGCTCTGTTTCCAAGCAAATAAGAGTTAAAGAACACGCCCCTATGCCCTACGTTATTCCCTCGGAGAATTCTGGGCACTGTAGTTTGTTAAGGGTTGCTGGGAATTGTAACCGAGGGATAAATGTACTTTAAAAAGGTATAGTGCGTACACAGTCTTAAAAGTACACATAGTCAAAAACAACAAGGTGATGTAGAATATGAGGAGTGCCTCCAACAGATGAAAATGCATTGGATATAGTGGAGCAGAGAAGAGGATTGTTTGCAAAATATTATTCCGGCTCCTTTCGATGCGTTCTTATGTTCTTTTAAAACGAAGGTCAATAGAATAGATTAACAAGGGAACGTTTCATAGAATTTTAAGATTTGAAAGGGATCTCGGGTGTCACATAGTGCTCAACGCAGAACCCACAATGCAGGAGAGGAGGGGACTCCTGCACCAGCCTCTGGTTTTAAATTTCAGAGGTGAAAGCTATGAATAAGCGGGAGGGCATACCCCATAATGCGCCATTGGGATGTCATGTTTTTTTAGATACCAGAGAAACTCACTTTAAAATGTGAAGTAGTAGTTTGCCCTCACAAATAAAAGGCAGGCTTTGCGATGGCAGGGAAGACGTGGATATAATTTTTATATAATTTTACGCGTCTTTCCTGGAATTCAGACGTGGGGTGGGAATACGTCTTTCAGAGCAGAGCGGGTGAATGACTGACTCCCAGGAGGGCTCGTGCCACGACGCCTCTCCTCGACGGGAAACCCCGTCCCTGCGAAAAGACTGGGATGGCCGATCTCCGCGCGGGAGGCTAATTCCACCATTTCTCGCTAGGGGGCGGGCGAGCCAGCTCGAGGCGTCGCGGAGCGGGCGGAACCATTCGCGGGGGACTCTCTATCCCCGCCCACCCCGCTTGCCCGACGCCTACACCCACTTCCGCCGCGCTTGGTTCGCTCTGTTGCGGCAAGCAGGCCGGGAGGCTCGACTGCCCGGAGGGTCTATCATCAGCTAGCAGGGCCCGGCTCGGCTCGGCCTGAGGAACCCGGTGAGATGGCAGCGGCCGGCCCTTCCGGGAGCGGGATGGCCCAGAAGACGTGGGAGATGGCCAATAACATGCAGGAGGCGCAGAGCATCGATGAGATCTATAAGTACGACCGCAAGCAGCAGCAGGAGATCCTGGCGGCGAAGCCGTGGACCAAGGAGTAAGTGGGCGGGTGGGCAAAGCGGGGGGAGGATCTCCTCCCAGGCTCAGTTCAAGGGACTCGGCCCGGACCCCGGTGCTGTTTGGACCCGGGAGAGGAAGGGCGAGGGGCTGTGATGGTGCACCTGCCCTAGATAGGACTTCTCATGTAGGACTTGACAAGAAGAGGTAGAGGTGGGTAAGATAATGCAAAACTCTGGACAGGTGACTACCAGGGTGCAGAGAAGAAAGATTGCCTCTTGGAGATATTAGAGAAGAAAAAGTAACAGGTCTTGGCAGTCGTTAGGTGGGATAAGCGAGGGAAGGTGGGGAATCAAAGATAAATCCAAGGAAAGTAGAAATGATGGGTGTATGCCCCATATCAACACACAGACACACCATGACTCCTTATTTTGACACTGAGTGAAGGCAGGGGGGGGGGATTATGAAATGGAAAAACAAGCAGCCTCCCAAGAACAAATGTTACTAGCAAATGAAACGTCTCATAATGTTGTATGCTGAAAAGTCAAAGGCCTCTTCTGGGAGGAAAGAAGTAACTCACACACTTTTAGAACTCCCCCTTCTCACAGTTTTCTAGTTATTCCCAAATGTGTGAGGGGTCAGTCATCCGATCTTAATTGAACAAATTGGTAGAAGCAGGGTTCTGTACATGGGTTTTTCACATCCACACAATTTACTGCTGTACAACATAGGTTGCTTGTTACATTAAGAGAGAAACATATTTTATTAGTTTGAAATATTTATTTGCCACTCTATAACCATGTTCTCGGGGTGCCTTACAACAAATATAAAGGCGATTAAAATATGCATAATCTATAAAATATATAACATTAAAAATCCATAGCTCTAGTGATAATGATTTTTTTGTAGCAGGAACAGATTTAAAGGCCTGGAACAATGAAAAGGTTTTACTGAAATGACATCAGATTAGGCATGTGGTGAGCCTCTTTGGGGAGAGCATTTTATAGCCAGGGTACTATAAACAAAAACACCTTTTTGTCAGTAGCTACCACGTGCACCTCCTGAAGAAGGACTGTAGAATATCTTAAGGTGGTAGGTGCATATGGGTATGTACTGTACTGTTGAGTATATCTGTAACATCTGTGTTTAGCGAGTGCCTTTCTCCAGCTTCACCTGGTATGCCATCTATACCTGACCACTATAGTCCTTGTATTGATAACCTCAAGACTAGATTACTGCAATGTGGTCTATGTGTAGGGCTGGCCTTGGGCCTGGTACTGAAACTCCAGCTAGTGCAGCAGCTAGACTGCTGAGGAAGGCAAATAGCCAACAGAATTTGACACCTCTGCTAAAATATTTGGCTGCCCACATGCTGCCAAGCCAGGTTCAAATTTCTTGTACAGTATTAATATATAAACCCTGAAGAAATTGGGTCCAAGATACCTTAAGGACTGCCTGAGGCCTTACATCTCAGCTTGACGCTGAGAAGTGCTGTTAGTTGTCCTCTTTGTTACAGATGCCCAACTTAATTCAACTAGAAGTATTTAGTCCCTGGTCCCATGCGAAGATTCAGCAGGCATTCTCACTGCTAACTTTCAGAGGTCTCTCAAAGATGTTTTTATTAAGATAGTGCTTTGCATTCAGTGATTTAAATTTTCCAAAGGTAGGCCAGTCATTTTTGTGATTATTTTGTATTTTTTATGGTGGCATTGTTTTTTATTGCATCTGCATACTGCTGTACACCACCTTGATATTTTATATCTGGTTGATTTTAAAAAAATCATTTTTATAAACAAAAGCTTGTCCAGTATCATTTTATTGATTCTAAGATTCAGGGTGAGCTTTCTTGCCTTAAATCGTTTATTGTGTTTCTTCTTTTCCTTTTCTGTCATAATAGATATTGTTCTAAGCTCTCTTGTTTTTTCATTGCAGTCACCACTATTTCAAGTACTGCAAGATCTCTGCTCTGGCCCTCCTGAAGATGGTCATGCATGCTAGGTCAGGAGGCAATTTGGAAGTGATGGGCTTAATGCTTGGAAAAGTGGATGGCGAAACTATGATCATCATGGACAGCTTTGCTTTACCAGTCGAAGGCACTGAAACACGAGTTAATGCTCAGGCTGCTGCATATGAATATATGGCTGCGTATATAGAAAATGCAAAGCAGGTAAAAAGGGAAGACTGATTTCCTTTTAGCAAGTTAGCATGCACTAAAACTGTTTATAACCACATAACTGTTTATAATCTGGCATTGGAGACACCTCAGTTTGTAATTTATGAACAACATATGTTGCCCTTGAACCCCAATATGCTGTCACTTATACCACCAATTGAGTATAAGTTTGGATCAGATTTAGTTCAGATACATTTTTCTCCTCTAGTTACCATATTGAAGGGCTTCAATGTTTGTTGTGTTTCTTTATGCATATTCTTACTGCTTAATTTTCTCCATTTTATGTACATCTTAATTGTCTTAGAAATTTTAAAGAAAATAACTTCAATTTAATTTCTGCTTTTGTTAACTGAACAACAAGCTCATTATTTACAAAAATAATAATACGGTAGCTTCTGGGCCTCCTGTCTGGCCATCTTTTTCAGAAAACAATTTGGGAGTAGATGGGCTTTGGTCTGATCCTGTAGGAGTTTTTATGTTCATACATGGCTTAATTTTGAAATATCTGCAGTTTGCCAACTGTCCAAAAGAGGGCAGTATTCACAATGATTAAATTCAGTTTAACCTGCTTTCTTCCTCTTTCCCTTTTTTAAAAACTTTGGTTAGGTTGGTCGACTAGAAAATGCAATTGGCTGGTATCACAGCCACCCTGGCTATGGCTGCTGGCTTTCAGGAATTGATGTCAGTACCCAGATGCTTAACCAGCAATTTCAAGAACCATTTGTGGCTGTGGTTGTAAGTATATATATTGGAATTCAAGCAAATTAAATACTAAATAGAGTTAGACAGTAAATTTAAGTTCTATAGCTGTGAAAAACTGGATGGTGTTTTACCTATTGCCGGGTTTTTTTTGTAATCAGGTAACTCCTATTAAAAAACTGTTCACACTACTTGGATACCTTTCTATTTCTTATATTGGATGTAATTTCTTTTATATCTTGTTCTATTGAGCCATAAACTCAGCTGCCCTTTTCATTTGATCACAACTGATTCAAGTCAGTATTTGCAGGATCACTTTGTAACATTGGAAAACTATGGATATACAGTACTGAATTGCCTATCACAGGGTAAGAACTTCTCATTGATTAGTTGAAGACATGCTCATGGGAGCAGATTCTTCTATTAAAACAAATTACATTTACATTTTAAGGGTCTTGTGTGCAGGAGCTAAAATGAAGAAGGATAAGGCTTCCCAAATTCTCTAACTCCTCTGCTGTCTGTATGGACATTGGAGAGTTAGGGTCCATTGCTCCCCTTTCCAGAGTTCCATTGTTCACCAGAGAGAATTTTGTTACTTACACCATATGAGGCAGAACCAAGAATAGCTCTTGTTATTACACTTGTTCCTACAACTAAGACTATTTTCACGATAGTCTTTAATCAGGAGAACCGTGTGTCTAAATAATTGCTTGGGAGAGTTTTAAGAAGCATAAAGCAGGAGACAGGTCTATTGTTGGCTGGGGGGTGGGTACCAAATTTAGCCTCCCCAGCCTGTTTTTACTGCTACTGCACCTGAAGAACGTCAGCTTGCAGAGAAGCCAGAAGGTTGTGGCCAGTTAGTGCTACAACTGTAGCTGCTTCAGAAGCCTATTTATTTGGAGGCTGTTGTGGGTGGCAGGTTGCTTGCTACTGGTGGGCCTTACCTGGTGGTCATGTGATGAGGGTGGACACACCCACTGGGGAATTGATTGTTGGTGGACTTGCTCCTAGGTGTGAGATTGGAAGGGGGCAGGAGTTATGTGAGTGAGCCTGGCTTCTAAGTAAGAGGATGAATGCAGTTCACCTATATGCATATCTACTACAATTGGTGGGCATTTGGTAATTATGCATTCATTGTCCTTTTATTGTATTTGCCTAAATATTCTATTCACCCCTTAAGGGGCCTTAGGGCCAAAAAGTAGTATATAAATCTACAACAGCAACAAAATTATCTTGCAGTATTTCTAGACTTTCAACTTACCGTACATTGTGGAATGTCCACTAGAAAATAGTTGTAAAACTTTTAACATATTGGGGTACCGGTAGTAGCCAGTATTTTCTCAAACCTCTCCATTGTGGCCAGCTGTGTCAAATGGTGCTACAGTAGAGGAGGAGGAAATCATTCAAAATTGGGTTGAAGAATCTTGCACCAATGGAACAGTTTCTTCTACTGATTTCAGGTAATTCTCTCATCATATTGCAGCCCCATATGAAACATCCCACAATGTTCGGTAGGTTTTCAGGAGAGACTTTATTGGAAGTGGGAGAGGAGGCAAGATCAGTTATGTGAGCTTCCATTCATTCATTCATCCAACCAACCACTGAGTACAACTCATAGGCCTTTTTCACTGCTCCATTAATGTAATAAACTGAGGTTTTTCCTCTCTAATTTCCTCAAGGAAATGACAGTTTAAGCCACTAAACTAGAATCTTTGACATTCAACATAAGTCGTATTATACTGATATATTTTGGACAGGTCCTAATCATTCTACTATAAAGGATAATGTGATAGGAATAATGCACTTGATCTACAGTTAAAAAAATGGTGTTCAATTGCTTCTTGAAGAGTGCATTTTGTAATTTTCAAATGCATTTTACAGATTGATCCAACAAGGACAATATCTGCAGGAAAAGTTAATCTTGGAGCTTTTAGAACATATCCTAAGGTAACAACAATTATATAACCAAATGTATATGATGTAAGGATTCATGCTATGGATTAATTTTATTTATTTAACACATTTATATACAGATTGACTGTAAGAAAAAATAACATTCCAAATGCTTTACAAATGCTTTGTTGATCATTTAAATGATCAAGCATCTAAAAATATTCAAAAGATTGTTAAAATCAACAGTAGCTAAAAATATGTAAAACACATGTAACTTCTACAGGTCACTGTAGGCTTGCCTAAACAAAAATGTTTTCAGCAGTTGCCAAAAGAGTACAGTATATGCCTGCCTGATGTCAACAGGCAGGAAGTTCCAAAGTGTAGGTGCTGCCACACTAAAATAGTGATTTCTTACAAGGGCAGAATATTATGTGGCACCTGTAATCGTGCCAGTTCCACATATGAGACAATGTACTGGGCATATCTAGGGTAAGGGAATCCCACAAGAAAACTGGTCCCAAGGTGTTAAGAGCTTTATATACTAAAAGGAACACTTTGAACTTGGCCCTGTAGCAAATGGGCAACCGTTGTAGATCTCTGAGCAGAGGTATTATATACGGACATGGTCTCACTCCTGTCAGCAACCATGCTGCAGCATTCTGCACTAATTCCAGTTTCCAAATCAAGTGCAAGGGAAGCCCCATGTAGAGTGCACTGCAGACTTCAGTCTTGGAGTCACCAATGCTTGAACTACTGTAGTCAAGCTCTCCTGGTCCATCGTTTTCACAGCTGGGTAAAAGGCACTTTAGCCACTGACACTACCAGAAGCACCCTAAAGATATATATACCTGTTCCTTTAGGAGGAATGCAACCCTGTCCAGGACAGGCAGTTGACCAGTTTATCAAACACAGCAACCACTACTTGTCCACAGTGCCTCTGGGTCTTGCCAGGATTCAAGCTCAACTTATTTTCCTGCATCCATCCCACCAGTGCATCCAGACACCATCCCATGGCCAGCATGGCCTCTCCTGATTCAGATGTTATGGATAAATGAAGCTGAGTATCATCAGCATACTAATGGAAAAATCTGGAACTGTTTATACAGTATGAAAAGATGTTGCCTTACAACTTCAGTATCATAATTTGTTTCTTTATCCTTCAGGGCTACAAGCCTCCTGATGAGGGCCCTTCTGAATATCAGACTATCCCACTTAATAAAATAGAAGACTTTGGTGTGCACTGTAAACAGTAAGGAATTATTTCCTCATAGATTTCAAAATGTTTTCCAGCTTGGAAAGAAATTTTTGGAAAGATTAGTGAAAGATTAGTGGAATTACCCAAGGCTTCCTGGATAGTCATATGTTGGGGGGGGGGACGTATGTTTTCCTTTTGAAACAAAAAGAGGACAGTTGCTCACTAACAGACAAGAGGTTGAATCCAGACTTCCTCTCTGCATGCAATTTTTCTCATGGAATACTCCACTGGAAGAAAGTGGAAGAGGCAATTTTTACCTACAGTATTTCTCCTCCCTGTAAACCCCAATGTTCCCTAAAACGTTGGTCCAGAAGTGAGGGGTACTCTGTAGAACAGCATTCCCAATGCAATTTGAGGAAATCAAGGACGTGTTGCTTAAGTGAGTTTTAATAGAAAAGTTGTCCTGGGCAGTTTTTCTAAAGAAGCATCCTATATAATAAAGCTCAAGTGTCTCTGCGTGCCCGTCCGTCCGTCCGTGGTTTTTCGTTACTGCGCATGTGCCCCAAGCACGCAGGGGTTGGAGGGCAGAGACGCGCGCACCAATCAGGGCCGGCCGAACGCTGGGCGCGCGCGAATCAGGCAAGCAGACAGTTGAGCTGCTTGCTGCTGCTGCTCCTCCCGCTGCTGTTCCCTGCTCAGGGGCTCCCGTGAGGAGAAGGTGCCTCTCCTCGCCGCCTGCTGCGTCCGACGGGCTCCCGGCAGCAGCTGCTGGCCTGGGCTTGGTTTGCTGCTGTTCCCTGAGCGCGGCGGGAGGAGCAGCAGCAGGCAGGCAGGCAGGCAGCCAACCGGTGGAGGAGGAGAAGGCGGAGAGGCGGACGCAGCCGGCGGGGATGCTGAGCGAAGCGCCCCAACCTCCTCCTCCTCCTCTCCGCGCGGCGGGTCCAAGGCGGCGGCGGCAGAGCAGTTTCCAAGCAGAGAAACCTCCCGCCCCTTCCCTCCCTCTCCCTTTGCTTCCTTTTTCTGCCTTCCTTGCTCGCTCTTCTTACTGTCTTCTCCTTTTGCAACGCACGCACACACACACACACACACACACACACACACACACACGCCACCTCCCTCTCCAAAAAAGGGCGCAGCGCCCGAAGGGGGTCAAAGCCAACCCTTCGGCTGCTGGCTGGCCAGCTGTTTTCGCTTCTTCCTCCCACTTTATGGTGGTTGCCGAGATCCAAGGCCCTCTTCTTTTTTCTCCTCCCTCCCTCGCTTTCGCTGCTCTCTTTCTCTCTCTCCCTCCCCTCTCTCTTTCGTCCCAGCTTTTCACGTTCGGTTTCCAGACTGGCTTGGCTGCCTGGCTAGGAGGTGATCTAGGGATGCAAGGGGTGGGTGGCTTGGTTGCATGGCTTGGGGGTGGTCTAGGGGTGCAAGGGGGTGGCTTAGTTGCATGGCTTCGGGTGGTCTAGGGGTGCAGGGGGTGGGTGGCTTGACTGCATGGCTTGGGGGTGGTCTAGGGGTGCAGGGGGGTGGCTTGGTTGCATGGCTTGGGGGTGGTCTAGGGGTGAAGGGGGTGGGTGGCTTGGGGTGATCTAGGGGTGCAAGGGGGTGGCTTAGTTGCATGGCTTGGGGTGGTCTAGGGGTGCAGGAGGTGGGTGGCTTGACTGCATGGCTTGGGGTGGTCTAGGGGTGCAGGGGGTGGCTTGGTTGCATGCCTTGGGGTGAAGGGGGTGAGTGGCTTGGGGTGGTCTAGGGGTGCAAGGGGGTGGCTTAGTTGCATGGCTTGGGGTGGTCTAGGGGTGCAGGGGGTGGGTGGCTTGACTGCATGGCTTGGGGTGGTCTAGGGATGCAAGGGGTGGGTGGCTTGGTTGCATGGCTTGGGGGTGGTCTAGGGGTGCAGGGGGTGGGTGGCTTGACTGCATGGCTTTGGGTGGTCTAGGGGTGCAGGGGGGTGGCTTGCTTGCATGGCTTGGGGGTGGTCTAGGGGTGCAGGGGGTGGGTGGCTTGGTTGCATGGCTTGGGGGTGGTCTAGGGGTGCAGGGGGTGGGTGGCTTGGTTGACCACATATGCTCTAGAAGCGCCGCCAAGCCAGCCCCTCCGCCCACCCGCCCCGTCCAGAGAGGAGCAAACTTTCTTCGCGGCTGTGGTGATGAAGCGTGCGAGGAGCGGCTGCTCGGCGGGCTCCTGCCTCGGGCTGAGAAGGGTGGCCGCCGCTCCCCCCATATACTTTCTAGCGCCCGTTATCTTAACGGGCTTAATTTACTAGTTAAACATAAAAGTTTCCTTGCAACACATTGAGAATTATATCTAATATGCAGCTGTCCACTGTTTTGTTTTTGGATTTTTCTATGGCTGTTGTTTATCCCCTCTCCACTTCTGTGTAGGTGTTTGTTTTGCCCTATTCAAAGCTCAGGAGAGGGGTTAAGGTGATAGTTCGGTACCCTTTTCCACAATACAATCATTCTGGTATGTTTTGAGCATTAAGACTACTGTGCGACGCTTTGTGGAACCAAGGCATGATTTATATAATACAGACATGAAATGGTCCCTTAAGCAGTGTTATACTGGATATACTGGACTTCTTTTAGAACAGAGGTAGAGAACCTATGGCTCTTCAACTCCTGGCTGGGGCTGATGGGAGTCCACAAGTCTCCCCACTTGTTTTAAAAGGAAAGATGATATTGTTTCTTGGTCACATTTATGTTCTTGGGATTTGTCTATATTTGAGAGTTTTTTAAATGTAACATTTCATTGTGCAGTTCATGTTGAAAGTTGTTCATATACTTTTCTTGCAAAACAGGTATTACGCTTTAGAAGTCTCCTATTTCAAATCCTCTTTGGATCGCAAGTTGCTTGAGCTTTTGTGGAACAAATATTGGGTGAACACACTAAGTTCATCTAGTTTGCTTACTGTAAGTATCTTTGTGACTTTTAACCCTGATCAGTAGGATGTTCCAAAAACAAGCACTTTGGAGCTTCTTTCTGTAGGCTGGAAGATAAAAGGAAACAGGAACAGAGAGGTATATGGAAGTGGAACCCAAGAGAAGCCTGTGCAGTGTACATGTTCCCGTGCAAGTGATCTTGTATACAATTACAAATCAGTCAGCACAAATCTGTTGAAAGCTTTATGTTGAATTCATTGCAAGGAAAGAAGCTGGAAGAGGCCAACTTTCTTCCCTCCAACTTTTTGCATCTTTTCAGAGAGTGCTGTTTATGTTGTCTAGCAACTAAATATTCTAAATTCAATTTCTAACTGGCTACTGCTAAAAGACAGTAAACTTTAAAAGAACTAAAGTGCTTTAAATGAATTTTAATTACATTATTGCCTTACGCACAAAACAAAGTCTAGTGGTTGTAAATGTTTTAAAGATGGTTACTAGCTCAACATACACTGTTCCAATTAGAAGCATTAATAGCAGTTAAAGAAATGTAAAATCTATCTTCCAAATGCAGAATGCAGACTACACCACTGGGCAAGTATTTGATCTATCAGAGAAATTAGAACAATCAGAAGCCCAACTGGGTCGAGGAAGTTTCATGTTGGGTTTAGAGTCCCATGACAGAAAATCAGAGGACAAACTAGCCAAAGCAACAAGGGACAGGTAAGGTCTTCTCCTTAACTATATGATTTCAGAACATAAATTATATTATGATTAAAATCACTTTAATCACTTCCTGTGACATATCACTTGCCAGTTTCATGGATTACTGTGTTTTCTTTTTAAGTCTTTGGAGCTCCTAGATGTTCCACCATTCCATTTGTTCCACCATTTTTCTTTTTATGTCATCTTTAGAATATAAGCTTAAGTAAGTATGAGGAGAGGTTGACACAATGGATCGATAAGTGGATCTGTGCTGCAACTACACTTGGAATACTATGTCACTTCAAAAAGGTCATAGTAGTGTTGGGAAAGGTTCAAGAAAAGACAACCAAAATGATCAGAGGGATTGAGGATCTTTCCTATGAAGAAAGGTTACAACATTTGGGGCTTTTCAGTTTAGAGAAAAGTGAAGTGAGAGGAGACATCATAGAGATATATAAAGTTAGGCATGGTGTAGGCAGGCATGTCCAACAGGTAGATTGTGATCTACCGGTAGATCACTGGATGTCTGTGGTAGATCACTGGTAGATCATTGGCTCCCCCCAAAGAAGCTGAACAAATGTGGCTCCCCTAAAAAGAGCTCAACATTTTACCTCCTCCCTGAAAAAACTCAACAACTTTGACCTGACCCCCCCCATGGGCCTTCCTTTTTCCTAAAAAAACCTCAACAACTTTGACTTGAACCCCAAAAAGGGGGTAGATCACTGCCAGTTTTTAACTCTGTGAGTAGATCGCAGTCTCTTGGGAGTTGGCCACCGCTGGTGTAGAGAAAGTGGATAGAGATGTTTTAGCATTAGAACTTTTGGACATTAACAAAACTGAATGTTGAAAGATTCAGACAAAAGAAAGTACCGGTACTTTACAAAACACAGTTAAACTGTGGAATTCACTTCTACAAGTAATGATGGCCCCTACCTAACAAGAGAGACTTTAAAAGAGGATTAGACAAATTCATGAAGAATAAGGCTATAATGGCTACTAGCTATGATGGCTAGTATGCCTCTGAATACCAGTTGCTGGGAATCATAAGTGAGAAGAGTTTTGGTGCAACCATGTCCTGCTTTCGGGCTTCTCACAGGCATCTGTGAAACAAGGATGCTTTACCAGATGGACCATTGCCCTGACCCAGCAAGCTTCTGTTACATTCTTTTGTGCATGCAGCATGCAACTTCAGTGTATATTGAGACAATATACTACCGTATTTTCCGGCATATAAGACGACTGGGCGTATAAGACGACCCCCCAACGTTTCCAGTTAAAATATACAGTTTGGGATATACTCGCCGTATAAGAAATACGACCCGGCGTATAAGACGACCCCCGACTTTTGAGAA
The DNA here is from genome assembly GCA_034641385.1 of Darevskia mixta. Taxonomy (NCBI): domain Eukaryota; kingdom Metazoa; phylum Chordata; class Lepidosauria; order Squamata; family Lacertidae; genus Darevskia; species Darevskia mixta. The sequence goes on along the minus strand of JAWWNH010000018.1, from coordinate 4,043,597 downwards.
TATTTCCCTGGGTTAAAAAGTAATCTTATACGCAGGAAAATACTGTACTTCTCCATGTATCTGTCTCAGATCTTTAAACCGCTATTGACAAAGTACAATAGCTGACATTTCTTTTTCGTTTTAGATTTGAGGTATCAGACATATAATGTCTGAAATTGTATGTTTCCATATAAAGCATGTTTGAGTTTACCTTTTAAAACAAACAGTTCAGTCAACTATCAGATGCTATGTCTGCCTTTTCATAACTGGATGATTCATGGGGTTATGGGCACCGTGAGCTTCTTAGACATCTGAATAACTTGTAATATAGTGACAGAATTGCATTTAGCCAACTTTAAATTTATGCCTTTGCTTTCCCCAGCTGCAAGACCACCATAGAAGCAATACATGGATTGATGTCTCAGGTTATTAAGGACAAACTTTTTAATCAAATTAACATTGCTTGAAGTATATCACCGACCGATACGTATCTTCAGAATGGAGACAAACATACCTAGTTGGACTTGTTCAGTTGGAGCTGAAGCCAGAATGGAAATCTTCAGTTAATTTGTTGTACTTTAAATCATCTCTACCACCTCTTTGCTCAGTTTTAAGAACAGTGCTCTAAAATTTATTGTAATCTGTTCTTTACCATAAAGTTTTGGTTGTTGCTTCAAAAGAACAATAATTGTGACTGTTTCTGGATTTTGGAAGTTTAGAATTTATTTCTTTGTCAATCTGCAATAAAGATCTCTTTAAAATGGCCAGCTGCTTTTTTCATTTGCTTTGTTTAATTTTATCTCTGAAATTTATCATTCTTTCTCATTCCCATGTAGAACTCTTGAGCCAGAAACCGTAAATTGTCCCAAGCTTAGACCAAGCAACCTCTCTACTTCTCAGTGCAAAAAAACACTACAATCTGTCTCTGGTACATTATCTGCTCTGTACATGTCTTAGAGCAGAGTTCCTTCTTGAAGCTCAAACCTCTATAATACAAACACAGACAAACACATTTGTGAACATAGTAGTTGTGGTTTTGCCTTGAAAGCCTGTCTAATTGTTTTATGTAGACTCCATAGGCTTGTCTTTTCCAAGGTTGCTTGCACTTCTAGTCACCAACTTTGTTGTGTGGATTGCTGCATCTGTACTGGAATAGTTTTAAAGATGTTTTTATTGTTTTGTTACTTGTTTGCTACTGTGGACTCCTTTGGGGAGAAAGGTGAGGTATAAAATTTTAAAATAATGCTGTAAGGCATGGGTTGAGAAACAAAATTTTACCAGCAGTCATGGTGAGACTTCCTCTGGTATCACTATCTGTTTTAGAACAGATTAGAACAGAAGCAGGGGGGAAAGAGGATGAGTAAGACCCTCTTGTGAAAGAAAGATGCCTCAACTAGATGTAGCCCCCCACTTCTTTTTTTACATTGGGAATAGAAAAATCTCATAATTGGAACATAGTTTTAAATAGTTGGTTTCTGAAATTATTGAAGCGTCCATAATTCCTCTTAGTTGTTGCTAGTTTGCTTTATTTTTTTATTTTTAAATAATCTTTATTTAGTTCACAAAATTACAACATACATCATACATTCATACAGTAAAATTATACAAACATATCACTCACCCCCTCCGCCTACTCGGCCCCCCCCCCCACATACAAAAACAAAAATTTTAAATTCACTTCCTAAAGTTCATCCTCATGTTCCTTTTTTTTTTTTTACCTCCTTATTACTTTGCGATATATCATGATGGTAAAGTACAGTAATTAAATAACCTATTTGGTAACATAGCTAACTTTATTTACAGTTTTCTTTCCTTCAATCTATATATCAATCTAGGCAGATCGTCAATTCCGTTTTTACTCCTTCTTTCAGTATTCTTCAACATATTTCCATTCTCCTCTAATTTTTTGTTTTGTTATGTTTCTAATTGCTGCTGTCATTTTAGCCAAATTCATAAATTCCACCATTTTTACATGCCACTCTTGTACCGTAGGGGTCTCCTCTTTCCAACATTGTAGTTGTTGCTAGTTTGCTTTAGAGCAACAGGTAAAGAGCATCTTATTTTGGTCAAGCCAAGGGATGTACCGGTAAGTAACCTGCTCACCGTATAAGCTGAGCCTAACACCCTTTCATAGGGCACAGATATAGGTCTGGGCACCCACTTCTATCAACTCCATTCTGTTCAAGCATAAATACCCTGTAAGTGTATAAACTGTCCCGCAAGACTAGTTTATTTCCTGATTTAAGTACTACAAATTTAAAATGTGATTTCAAGGAACTTAACTGATAATGCTGGAATCAAAATGTAAGTAATTGGTGCACTGCTGAAAAAGGAAGCCACTTTCACTGAACAGTATTGTTCTACAATGCATTATCACTGATTTGAAGCTATCACTTTAAGATACGTTGGAGGTAAAATACAAAAACTATTCCAGCTTGGAGGTTCCTTGTTTTTAAAATCAACACAATGTCTAGCCAGTTTTTATTTTGAACAGTCACAATATTGCACAATACAATAGTACAATGGTATACAGTGAAAACCTTTTGAAAATAAGCATGACAAGGCCATGAAGCTTGGAATTATTCTCAGTGTTTCGCAGTTTGAATATGGTATGTTGCAGAGATAAAAGATTACAGGAAAACTGTGTGAATGATATGATGCAGATGTAAGAATCATGCATGCACAGGAATTCATTTATGCTGAAGTCTGCACTGTGTCTGAATTCATTGTATAAACTTAAGTGAAAACATACTGTTTACCTTTCAGCATTCTTCTATATTTCTGGATTATTTTAAAGTTAGTTAAACTGCAATGGCAACTGTGGTGAGCAGGAGCAATAGCTTTCTTTACATAAAACAGTGCTACAACTGCACTATTCTCATATTTTGTATACATTTTAAGTACGAATGTGGATACATTTGTACACACACACATTGTATGTTTAAGACATAGAATTGCTCCACATATTTACTCATCAATACTTTTGAACTACCCAGTTCCTCCATAAGTATATACGGTACGTTACTTTATAAAATGACAAAAAAAAAACCCTCTGTACTCATCTTCCAAGTTCAGGTTGTTTATATGATTTGTATTAAACTTGCATGATGGACTCTGTAGATTTTCTGAAGTTCTAAATGTTTTAGCACAGCTGGCTGACTGAAGAGAAGCAGGGATTTACCTGGAATACTTCTATCTCATTGCTCTGTCTGACTTATGCTTTTATAATTATGCCGGTGGCGATGTTCTTTTACAGACGATCTGGGTGCCCTAGTGGGAGGATATACATCTGAGGCAGTTTGTAGAAAAGATACCGGTACATGCACGCTTACTGGTGTGCTGGCACGGCCATTTTTTCCTCTTCTTTTTTTTAAGGACCATATTAAAATGGAGACGGGATGAACAGCCCTACCTGTTCTACACGGTTTTTCAATTGTACTATTTTATAGTATTGATTTGTTTATTGAAAACAAAATATAACATACAAAATATTGGAATGACGACTTGCCTTACACAGTTGATCTCAGAAGAAAAAAGATTGTAAAGGTGTCTGCAAATGGAAGTGTTACACACATGGATAAAATGGATAAAAAATTAGTCTGTCTTTGATTTTCTCCAGGCTGCAGTTTTGCACAATTATGTGCAAACAAATCCTACTGAATACAGTGGAACTTACTTTTGAGTAAACATGCATAGAATTGTGCTATGAGACTGAGTATCTTAAAATTGATTGATCACATTAGATGTGTAGATAGTGACACAGAACTAAAAAGTGTAGCACTTGGGGTTTTTCACATGTTCATATTTACATGGATCACAGCAAATATTGTGTTTAAAACAGATAGGATATAGAATGTGTTGCTGTTGTACTTGGAAGTCACAAAATCTTATCTCTTCTTGCATTCAGATCTACTAAAATTCCATTCTATCCAATGTTTTATTCAGAAGGCTCTTCTAGTGCCAAACTGGACGGCATTTCAGCACCAGCCAAAGACCATTTTATTTTCCCAGGCTTTTTAATTGTTGCTTTTAAGCTGTTTGGTGTTTGATAATTCTGCTTCTTCTATATTTGCTCTTTTAAACTGTGATGTTTGAATGTTGTTTTAATGTTTTTGCTTTAGTATGTTTTGTTTGTAATTTTAATTCTTTTGTAAACTGCCCTGGGAACTTGTTAAGGGTTAGAATATAAATCAAATAATAAATAAAATATTTGATACAAATGTCTCAAAATGAGCTTGATAACAACTTGGAAGAAAGAAATTGCTGAACTGTATTTGATCATATCAATGATTAATGGCTTGACTGTAGATCCATTTTTTTTTTTTTTTTTTTTTTTTTTGCCGAGGCAGAGGGACAACCAACATTGGGGAGCCTCTTGTAAGCTAAGCAGCATTCATATTTATTTTGGAGTTAAGCACTATTATGCTGAACTTTGAAATGACCTAATAAAATGGAAGGCAAAAAAATCCTTCAGGGCACATTTTGATTAACTGCATTCACATTTTTCAGTCATATTAACAAAGAAAGTGGTTCAGTTTTGGTCCCTATTCTTTCATCATTCATAATGGAGACAAATGAATTGTTATGCTCTTTAATTTTATTATAAAAATTGTCAGGGGTCTAGGAAAATGTCTCTGTGTGTTTTTAAAATACCGGTTAGGGTCGGTGGGAGTTGTAATCCTAAACATCTGAATGATGCCAAGCTGGAGAAGGCTCTTGTGGAATACACTTCAAAGACCTGCACCCACAGAAATGCACTTTGCACCTTCTCTGCCGTTCCCATTTGCGTGTGCAGCCACTGATAACCTTACATTCAGTAATGTAGTGGAGTAGGAACATCAGCAAGACATCTCCAGTACCTTTTCGTAAGAGGAGTGGTGACATATTCTAACAAAGTATTTGTCAGTGGTGTAAGCTTGGATGGTGGGTCTAGCACATTTTGGTTAGATAGGCTAGACTCTGCAAGCTTCATGACTGATCAAGGATATAAACACAAATCTTCACAGTCATAGTCCAGCATCATAGTCCAACATCCATGAAATACCAATAAAATGGGTGTTGTGCTATGTATTGCTGCTTTTTTGGAAATATTAGTACAGCTTACTGTATTTTTATTCTCTTAGGAGCCATGGATATGGACCTCTTTAGGGTGTAACTATGGGGTTTGACATGAGAGCTCCTGTACTTCAAATTGTAACATGTCATAATCAATGTTCAGTAGTATGCACATCATATATAGGCATTAGGGAAGCCCAAGTAATCGAGGCAGTTTCATATGAATAAAGATGAGCTAATTTGGGACATGCACTATGTAAAATAATGTATGAGAATACAGTTTTGGATCATAATGGAGAGGAAGTGCATGAACCCTTTTAGAGGAAATTATATTGTTTTAGAAACCTTCATTTTTAACTGAAGCCTACATTCAACTCCTATGTAATTCATCTATCATTTCCTGTGTAAATTTCTCTGTTTATTTTAGAGTCAGTTACCTTAGCACTTATGTATAACAGCAATGGCACTACTATTAAAAAGGAAATTAATATATGCATTGCATGCAGTCTTTTGTGATTATAACCATCTGCATTTTCCCCAGTTGTTGAAAGTAACAGTCTTCATTTGATGTATCACTTGAATTTGGATTTAAACAAATACATTTAAACTAATGCAGTTTTACCGCTTGTTGTGAAAGAAAGGTGTTTGCTGGATGCTAGTGTTTTGCTGTGTTCAATAAGAACAACAGGAATGGGAGGGAAATGTTTACAATGTGGTGCCTTCTTGAAAACTCACTGTGTCCACTATGAATTATCCTAACTAATGTTGGTTTTCAATAGATATTAAGAGCTAAACACTTTACTTATTAAAAGTAAAGTGTGTTTATGTAAAGTAAACATTGAATTGTGACATTTATCTCTTTTGGTGTATGTGCCCATTTCCTCTTAGGCAAAGACTGAGAGAGACCTGATAGCAAGAGCCATGCATAAAAATCAGTCCATCTGAGATTAAACAGAGCAAGGGCACCACTCTGGGAAACTAGATATATGGAGCAGAGAATTGCTTTCTATGCTACTCTTATAGATAACTTAAAATGGGTGCAATGACAAAATTATACACATGGACCAGGTGCAATAAAATATAATTAGGGTTTTTATTTTTTATACAGTATCTCATTCTTCAGCCTGGGGAGGAATCATGTATTGTTTCTGTGCTACTTTTATAATTAAATATAAATTGGGACAAGTCCAGATCACAGACATGGAGTGCTGCCTGCCTCTCTATACTAGGAGTAAGAAAATGTGGTAGTTGACTTTCTCCAAGCCCTGTATGCCAGCATCTCCTACTCCACATCATCATGTTATCTGCATCAGGTGATTTTGGGCTGCAATCTTCTTTACACTTACCTGACTACAGCCCCCTGGAAAAAGGACTTACTTTTGAGTAAATATGCATAGGAGTCTGTATTATATATTTAGTTTTGTTCAACTTATTTAAGATCTACTGTATCTGTAAAACACAAAAATGGAAAAATATTGTGAATGAAAACTGCTACTGGTAAATTTGAGACCTTGGAATAAACCAGTCTCTCCAAATGAGCACAAATAATTGCATCTCAAGAGACCAACCATTACTGAGAATACTACCTTTTGCTTATTATTCTGAGGTAGAAATAATTATGAACTAAGTAAAAGGGGTTAAAGTTAAGCATTTTTAAATGCAAATTTTAGTGTTACAGGTTTAAAAAGTATTTAACACACCCAATGGAACTTAAAAGTGTTTAATTTGTGTTAGATTGTGCATTTTTGGCAGCAAACCAGTTTATAGTGGCATGAGTTTTTTATAAGCAAAAGCAATTATCACAAAGTAAGGTTGTATGGATAGTGGGGCTGATTTGAAGCTGATCTGAGCTTAGTGTTTATTACCTGCATTGTCTGCACTGAGTCTGGCCAAATTATAGAGAAGTAGCTTTGGGTCCTTTTCACATACATTGCTGGGAAAGCCTGGTTGTAGTGCAGCCTTCTACAGTGCTAGTCTAGATTTTGCAATCCTGCAGCAGCCACCCAACTCAGCAAGCGTGCAAAACTGATTGGAGTAACAGGCAGGGCGCCATTAGTGGCTAGTGTTGGATAGGTTCTAATCCATCCTAAGCACTGAAACTTCCTGGATGACCTTGGGCAAACTTTCAGCCAGAAATGGTGGGAGGGAGGTCCTATGCCTGGAGAGAAAAGCATCAAACCCATCTTCCAAGGCCATTTGTGTGTGATGAAGTTTTGAACTGATCTCTGCAGCTCCTGTGAGCATAAAAATCCACGCACAGAGGTAGCAAAGTAATTCTAACTTGGCTTTATCTCTCTGTCCTCACAATGCAACAGTCTTTGCATGACCAGGTGCCTCACAAGAACTAGAAGTAGCATTGTCAAAGGCATCTGCTGTCAGAAATGGCTCAAGGTTTGAGAATGCACTGGGTAAGGTGACCTCTGGGTGTGTCCTCTGAAACTTACCTGGCAGCAGCAAGCAAGAGCATTCTGAGGAGCACTGGATGACTGAGAATAGCCACTATTTAAATTTCCCACAATGTCCCCAAGTAATGCTATGTCAGGGGCATTGTGGGAAATTAATATAGCAGCTCAACCAATATAGAGCCATCCAGGGCTGCTCAGATCAACAGTCTCTCTCCCTCTCCATACCTACCTACATACTGCAGGCCCCTAAAAAAGTCTTGGACTTCAGCAGCTGCCCCAGAATGCCAAGTGCTGACATTGGGTCTGTCTGATATAGTTGTACCTTGACAGTGAACTAACTAACAACTAACTAACTCTCTCTCTCTAATTTACTTTATGGAGTTCCTCAAAAACAACGTCTTTTTGTATTCTGACACCCTGAAAATACACAGACAATATTCCAACATTCTATGCCAGTAGATTAGAATCTTATTTCAAATCTTGATGAACAAATATTTTCTCTTAAACGTCACATAATGTATTTTTAACTGAATTAGTAACAGAGACAGCTTTAGACACCTGTAAAAACTACAGCTACAAACAAGTCAAAGGTTTAAGGGCAAGCTACGGCTAAAATTAAGTTTAATAATATAAAAGCCCTTTTTTAAGGGGATATATTTCCCAGAACAAGAACCTTTAGGGCACAGTCAGTTTTGACTGCAAATTGAAATACAGGAATAAGTTTATATTGTAATATTTTCTGTCATTAGATAGGAAGGCAAATGAAATTCCAAACTTGGAAGATTTAAAAGTTTTATAGATCCTGCTAAATGCTAAGAAGAGATGAAAATGTTGAAGTTCATCTTGGATCACTCAAAAACTCATTAGACAACAATGCAACATGTGCTCTTATAACAGCACAGAACCGCGGCCAGTGACGATTAAGCACATTTATGTTTCATTAGCTTAAATGAGATTTCTTCATGCAACAACTGTTTTCAGGATTGGGTCCACTATGATTATATGTCCTGAAGTCTGCATAGAGATTTGTTCCATGGGCTGGAGGGTCCCCACCCATCTTAGTCCTTTTTGTTTTGTTTTGTAGCATGTTTTGTTTCACAAAGTAAATGCACAATTGTTACTTATTTGTTCCAGAAGATCAAGATTTCTGTCCTCCATATTACATTTTCTGAGCACTCAAATCTAAATGTTTTCTCACTGTGAAAATGCCATTTTCTTCCAACTAGAACAGTAATTCTGACTATGGAGAGCACAGCGCAATACATGGGATAGTTGTTATGACATCAGTAGCAATAAACAACACAACTTCTCTCCCTCTTTCCTATTTATTACATCTTAATAAACTTTAGATGAATGATCCCATTGCTAGGATCACCAGCTATCCCTCTCCAGCAGCAGCAGTGCCATACTAGTTTGTGGACTTTAAAAATAACTCCCTTGTAGACTCCTTCACTACTGGGAATAACTGCATGGTTTCTCCAAATGTTTAAAAAATAGGAAACGCCTGGTGCAGCCTGTCATCCCATCCCAAGTATTCCCTTCCATTACATTTGAACTGGCTATTGTCTTCCTGATGTATTTGTCACTACCATTTATGCTGTCATGAATGGCATGAAAGGGGGGGGTGCATAAAAAAATAGTGTCACCTCTCTGCCCATGATGAATCCTAATTACACAATGGCATTTTACTCTAGAAAAGCCTTTTTCCTTGTCCACCTTAATACTGCAGTTGCTAAGGTGGCTTGGGAATTTTATATACTGTCCTAGCAACTGCAATACATTAACATTATACCATTTTCCTCTGATGAACAAAATGGATGGGTTAAGAAAGAAGCAGTAGCAGCAACTGAATAATTCCCTTTTTTACTTAGGTGGTGGTATAGCCTTGTATGGAGTGTGCCATTTCACAATGCAGTTGGAAGTGTCCAGTTAAAGAAACAATGTGCAGATACAGCATGGGGAAGGCTAGAACTCTTCCTTCCTTCAAATTAAGAGTTCCTGCTTGCAATCTTAAGTGGAGCAGGTGAAGGAAAAGTTTACCTGCAAAGTTCATAACAGAGCCCTGCTAGATGTCCTCAGTGGCCAACGAGATGCTAAGGAGAAAGAAGCCCACCTCAGACTCATTGAAATGAATGGCACTTCCAAGCAAACATGCACTTCACATCTCTCCCAAAAGGGAGTGCTCGGCTTTGGCTGTCTTAACCAATAATCTCGACAACAGATGAAACATTAGCTGAGGAAAATAATCTAGAAGGTCCACGAGAAGACTGCACGGAAAAGCAGCTCCAAACCCCGAGGTTTGGGACGGGGCAGATTCAAAATGAACCCCAAAACAGTAAAAAAGAAAGTCTACCTCTTGGAAGTATTATTATTTTTCCCTATTGACGACGTCGTCGTCTGAACAATTTAGAAAAATGTGTATGTTCCGTAACACACTTTATTATATATTCCCTATATATCTTTAACAAAGCGGGGGTGGGGGGGAGGATTCAGCCGTTAAACGATACGTCTCATACACACAAAAAATGGAATCAAGTCCCCTTTGTGAGGTAGCCGCGCGAACTCAGCTGCGCGCGCCGTTTCGAATGTCAGCGGCATTCAATCCGCCCTCAGAAGCCCCGACAATAGGCAATTGCTAGGCGGCGATCGCGCCGAGCAGACACGAAATTGCGCGTGCGCAAAAACCCTTACCTTCTTCCTCCTTTCGCCTCTTCGACCGCGACTCGGGAGCGCGCTTCGCTGAGTGGGTCGTAGGTGCGCTCTTGCGCCTCCCGTTGCCCGCGGAAGTGTTTGGATAGGCGACCTTCTGCCTCCATAGCAACGCGCTTGGCGTCTCCGTCCGTGGCGGCGAAGCCTCCTTGCCTGTGTTCACACGCGCCCTGCTGCGACCCCCTTACCTGTTGCTGGCGTTTGGCGGGGAAAGAGGTTGTGGGGAAGCGCTGGGCAGAAGGGCGTGGAACTCGTGTGAGTGGGGAGACCCGTGTGCGTCGGCACGGTGAATATCGGGGCTTCGACGGCCCAGCCGCCTTCTTGAGACATGATATAATTTGCTAGTGTAGAAGGCGCCTTAGCCCTTTCCACACTTCGTCCGAAGGGAGACGGAAGTCCTGAGGAGCCCGTGTCAAGTGTGGCTTGTGTGCAGTCCCGTAGAAACTGCACCCCACCCCTTGGCAATCTTTCCCTTCCGACACTTTTATTTCCCCCAGTCTGGGCTCGATCTGATAAGCTGAGAGAAAAGCGATTGGGGAGCGGGATGCAGGCAGATATACTACCGGTAGTGCTTCTTTCGCCATCTCCCCACTCTTTCTATATGCATGGGCGTAGCCGGGGGGGGCAGCTGCCCACGAAAGAATAAAAATCAATACAAATCTGAGGTTCTGCCCCCCCCCCAAAAAAAATCCTGGCTACGACCATGCATGGTTTCAGCAGTTTTTAATAATCGCCAAGACGATTCCACCGCTACCACCACGCATAACAGTAAATTGAAGTGTCCCTGCCTGACACATCGCAGAATTGTAGAACTGGAAGGGAGTTGGGACCCCCAAAATCATCTAATCCGACCCCTGCAAAACAGGAATAGGCATTCGCTTGTTCTGTGGGATTCAAGACATCTTTCCAGAAAAGGGTGTTTCTGGATATTGCCTTTTACCCAAAATTAATGGTCAGGCTGCAATATTTTGCAGCTGGGAAAATGTGATTCTCCCCCACCCCTTCAGCTAGAAGCATTGGTATTGTAAGGACCATCTTTCATCCGCTGACTAACCCCTGCACAAAGGACAAACCATACAACCATGGGCGAAGCCAGGATTTATTTTAGGCAGGGCAGGCTTGATGTTAGGGGGGCAGAGAACTGAGTTAACTAATTGACCAATTGTGTTGCAGGTAAGTATTTTTATTTACTTGATTTGAGGGGGCAGCTCACACACACCCCTGGTTACACCCTTGCATAATCCTCATGCCCTACACATTTTGAACTTTCAAAAAGTTTTCAAATTCATTTGACCCTTAAATATAAAAAGTGGTTGAAGTTCCATCTTGCTACCCGCAGTGCTGTGTCATTTCCAGGGCCTTTTCTACTGGTCAAGCACTGGTATTTGTACAGATCATTTTAAATTTAGTAGTGAACAGCGGTAAATTTATTTCTTACCCATATCAATAGGACGTCTTTCTCACAACTATTATATGGGGATTGTCCCTGGATCAAGATGAACACAAATATAGCACTATACTTGTTTTTAAAAGATTCTAGAATTCCATATTCTAGAGGCATTTCTGGGTAAAAAGTATTCCAATTTAATGGAAGGTTTTCAGATTTTGAAAATATCATAATGAATCTTTGCATTCATCAGATTTGTCAGTACTGAAATGAGCTTACCTGACTCAATTCTGTGTAACTTCTCACATATACAGTAGCATTGGGAACTCTAAGCTTCTGGGATCAGCATTTTCTAGTACTTTGTGAGGTGGGGGATCAGGAAGAAGAGGAAGCCCCAGCACTTTTTATTAAAGTATTTTTTTGTAATAAAATATAATTTTGCAGTATTGTTACTCTGTGACCACCAGCTTAATTGTGATCAGCCAGAAGTGAGTCCCTTTAAAATGAACTCAAATGCAAGTTAGTTAATAGGACCTTAATTCCAAATTAGGGTTCTAAAGTCAGGTGTAGCTTGACTGAAAAGCTTTGAATAAAATGTTGCCCCTATGAAACACACAAACACACACACACATTCTTATAAGAATCCTGGATGACAGGTGCCATCTGAGCAGAAGTCCTTATCTCAAACAGAAACAAAGCTTATTCTGAAATAGTACTTATCACTACATACTATATTTTTCCCTTCAAAACTAATGGTTTTATTCATATGCAATTTTATACAGATTTTAAAAATTAAAACACAATTAGCCTACTATGTCCTGCTTCTATATAAACAGAGCTAGGATGTTAGTATAATAGTCTATAGAAAATTTGGGAAGACATCTATTACCATTAATCTTTTCTTTATTAGGAATATGGCTAACAATGTCTCTGAAAGTGAGAAGAAAATCTCATTGAAATTAAATTATTTCATAGTAACTAGAAAAAATGTTGGAGAAAGAGTATACAATAATTTTATGACTGAGATATACTGTTTAACTTTTTGTTTTATTTTAAGGCCCTGTGTGACAAAAAAGGAATGCATGGATATTGAATTCTTGGAGTAAAAAACTGACTTTACTACAAGATTATGGTTCGACTAACATTGGAGCTAATTGGTAAAAGCCTCAATCAGAAGAATCGCAGAGATGAGTCCTTGGCCCATTACTTGAGGAAAACGACTCATCTTAAGTTATCAAATAAAAATATAGATATAATTGTAAGGATACACTTATTATTTGAAAATACAACTTTTTTATTTGTTATTTGTTTTCTGTTGTTAATAACACTTAGTTAATTTAAAGCACCTTTCATTTGCACTGAAAGGTTTAAATCAGAAATATAGTTTGTTTTAAATATATTTGAGTATAGTGGAAGTAAATGTATTGTTTTCAGAAATTTTCTTGAAATTTGGGAAGATCATAGCATCCCTATATTCTGGAATGATATACAATTCTAGTGTAATTGTGAGTTGGAAAATATGAGCCGAGATCCAAAGAACTATTGGTAGTTCAGACACTCCTAAGGATTTGGCTATGTGCAGTTAGAACTTTCCATTTTCTCCTTTGAACAGCAGACCCCCGTGCCCAATAATAAAGTGCTTCTGAAAGTTTCTTCCATTTCAAAAGTAACTTGCTATGTAACATAGGGTGGAGGACAACTTCAGTGGCCCCTTAGATATTTAGAATGGCGTGCTGTTCTTTATTTCCTAGCCATCATAAATTAAGATAGTATCAATTCATTCTATATTTACAACTATATCTACCAAGGATAGTAAGATAAAAATGTTGAAGGAAGTATAAAAAAGTCCATGCAGTAGGAAAAGGCTGTATCTGGGAAAATTAGAATGCTGAAGAATTTTACTTATGAGTGAACTACAGAGTAACACACTTTCTTCATTCTTTCTCTTAGGATGACCTGTCTTTATGTAAAAACCTTAATGTCCTTTATTTGTATGATAACCAAATTAGACAAATACATAATTTGGATTTTGCTACAAACCTAAGACACCTATACCTGCAGAACAATTGTATTACACGAATTGAAAATCTAGCATCATTAATAAAACTTGAAAAATTGTAAGTTTAAAATTATTATCATCAGATTTATTAATTGATGTAAGAAATATAGCTACTGTATATACTTGCTGAATATATTTTATTTCAAATATGATAATTTTGTTCACATATTCCATTAACCTGAGGACACATTAGCCCAAAGTTTGGCTGGTGATTTCATTGGATGAGTTAAGCATATGTTTGACTCTCTCCCACTGAAATCAGTTTGATTTTACAGGGGGGGGGGTTTCTTTGCCTGGATTATGCTTCAGATTAGCAGTTGATAATATCTGAAACATTTCTTACATTTTATTATTAATATTTCTATAATAAAGTAATGAATTATATAGGACAATGTTCCATCCTGCCTCTATACATTGCTTTAAAATATTTTCATTTTGTTTGGGTTGTTTCCAGGTAATTCTAAGTAGATTTGCATACTCAGATTTCTCTTCAGATTTTATAAATCTTTCACCTTTTACAAAATAGTTTTGCTTGTAGAAAATTGTGATGGTTACATGGAGCCCTATGGAAATTGGGGTTTTAGTTTAATACACTTTATTTGCCATAAAATACACTTTTTTACTTTTGGAAATGTTTGTGTTATTTAAAACAAATTGGGAGAACTAAAAGCCTCTTATATACTGTTAAGGTATCTGGGCGGCAATTACATCACTGTAGTAGAAGGCTTAGAGACTTTAGAAGAACTAAGAGAATTACATGTTGAAAGCCAGCAGCTTCCCCTAGGAGAAAAGGTTTTGTTTGACCCAAGAAGTCTTCATTCGCTAGCGGTAAGAATACAAAGTTTCAGTGACATCTGGTGAAAGATACTGATTGCAAAAAAATTATAAGAATTATTTTTAAATCTAATATCTGTTTGCCAAAGAGCTGCATTCCCATAGGATACGAATGCAAAAGGGTTCATTTTTATTATTATTATTATTACTACTACTATTTGTGCATCAAAAATATGTGTAAAACAAAGGGTGTCCAATAGTAATAAGTTCTACCGGTAATTCATTTTGTTTTGCAGTAAGTTCTGTAATCATTTATGTTGCATTCATTTCTCATCATTTGATAGAATATGATTGTCATTCCCATTGCCAAGAACATTTAGTTGACATTGAGCATTTGCTCGGTTATGTATGTTTAATTTAGAAGCAAAACCCTATTATAATTTTTGTAATCGTATGAAACAAACCAAGGTTGCAAGAAATGAGTAGATTGTTGGCTATAGAATCCTTTTTTAAAATTTCCATTTAAAACTGAGCAAGCACAGCTTAATGAAATATGCATTATATGTATTATATATACCCATTAGATTCAGCAAAACCTGATCCTCTTGTATTCCTTCTCACTACTCATTTGTCATTTGACAACTTCAAAACTGAAGCTACAAAAAAGTACAGCGCTATATTTGTATTTTGTTTGTATTTTCTTCCTCATCATAGTTTTTTCATGGTCAATTTACTGCCATTTGTATTATGAAAGAGCATTAAAAGTACCCATCAGTTTCAGACTATTTAGATTGTATTGTGTACTGATTAATTCCTCCAGGTCCGAGAGCTTTTCTAATCATCCAGTGAAAATCAAGTTAAGCAAAATCTCACTTCAAATTTTCTCCACATCTGATAAGATCTGACTTACCGGTAGTGAGTAAGATCAGGTTTTCACAAGGCACAGCTACAGAACAATGAGAAAGGCTCTCAGTCCCAGGGGAATTAACCAGTACACAATACGATCAAAATACGGGTCAAGCAAAAGTGTGGATGAGCCCAAAGCGTTCGTTATGAGGTGCTGATAAAACATACAGTTGTGTGGTGTAGTGCTATGCATATTTTAGTGAGAAGTTAGTCTCACTAAGTTTAATCAGGTTTATTCTGTAGTAACCACATATTGACTTTTGACTTTTCTTTTTCTTTTTAAATGTTAATTTCATTGCAGAAGTCTTTAACAGTTTTGAATATCAGCAATAATAATATTGATGAAGTGAGTGATTTAGCAATTCTGGAAAATATCTCCCACCTTATAGCTGTTGACAACCAAATTCATGAAGTGAAGGTAATAAAGAGGACATAAGATTGATAAGCATATATGGGAAATAAAGGCAGTTAATATTTAAAAATATTTCAGTGGTTTGAATTATTTGTTTTTATGGGATAATTTAAAGTTAATATGCATGAATATATATTTCTTTTTCTGTGGCCTAAGGAGATGAAGTCCCATTTCACTATGTGGTTTTTACAACACTGTTTACCACACTTATTTTTATCTGTTTGTTTATTTATTTCATATAATTTATATACTGCTTGATTGTAGGAAGAAAACCTCAAAGTGGTTTACAAAAAAGATAAAACAATAACTTTATCAATAAAAAAAATTGCAACCATAATTTAAAACATACAGAAAGTGAAAACCATAATGGATAGACTAAAAAAAAAATTATCAAAGAGGATTAAACAGATCATGGAGGGCAAGGTAATCAATGCTCATGATGACTATATATTATTACATCCAGGATCAGAGGAAGCATGTCTCTGAGTATCACTTGCTGGGAAACAGTAGGAGAGGACTACTGCTCTCATTCACAACTTTTGGGCTTCCTATAGGCAACTCTTTAACACCGTAAGAAACAAGATGTAGGATGCATTTGGCTTAACCTGGAAGGCTCTACTTTTTAAAAATTAAAATACTAATCCATGTGGTTACTAGGTATACCGTTATTTTTCGCTCTATAACACGCACTTTTTCCCTCCTAAAAAGGAAGGGGGAAAGTCTGTGCGCGTTATGGAGCGAAGGCACTCGCCGGCAGTGGGATCCCTCGGCTGCCACAGCAGTCGTAAGCTGAGGGATGCCTCTGCCAGCGGAGCCATGGCTCCCAGCCAGGCGGGAGAGGAACGGACAGCCCCAAAGCAGCGCTTTGGGGCTGTCCGTTCATTTCCCCCTCCACCCCTCCGCGCCCGCCCCCTTTCTCTCCGTCAGGGCGGGCGCGGAGGGGTGGAGGCGAAACAAACAGACAGTCCCAAAGCAGCGCTTTGGGGCTGTCCGTTCGTTTCCACCTCCACCCCTCCGCGCCCGCCCCCTTTCTCTCCGTCAGAGTGAGTGCGGAGGGGTGGAGGCGAAACGAACGGACAGTCCCAAAGCAGCGCTTTGGGGCTGTCCGTTCGTTTCCACCTCCACCCCTCCGCGCCCGCCCCCTTTCTCTCCGTCAGGGCGAGCGCGGAGGGGTGGAGGCGAAACGAACGGACAGTCCCAAAGCAGCGCTTTTGGGGTGTCTGTTCCTTTCCCCCCACCCCTCCCCGCCTGCCCCCTTTCGCGTTGTCCTGGCAGGTGGGGGGGAAAGGAACATACAGCCCGAAAGCGCTGCTTTCGGGATGTCCGTTCCTCCCCTGCCCCTGGAGAGCACAAGGAGGGAGGGAGGGATATGCTTCCCTCCTCTCCTTCCATCCTTCCTTCCTTCTCTCTCTCTCTCCTCCCTCCCTCTCTTCCTCCTTCTTTCCCTCTTTCTTCCTCTCTCTCTTCCTTCCTTCCTTCTCTCTCTCTTCCCTCCCTCCCAATCTTTTAGAGGAGGAAACCCCCCCAAAATTTTTTTCCTAGTTTTCCTCCTCTAAAAACGAGGTGCGCATTATAGTCCGGTGCGCATTATGGAGCGAAAAATACGGTAGGTTTCTGTGAGGAGGGAGCACTCCACCAGCTACATCCTAGGGTGCAGATGATATGCTCTATCCTGTGCTTTATATGAACCACCAAACAGACAATTAGCACTGTCAGCTCTGTGATCCTAATCACATATACACTTGCCAAGGTTTCTTATTTTGTTCTATGCAACCAAGTGGCATGTATGCAAAAAAATGGATCTCCTGTCTCCATGTCGTACAAGAGTATAGAACCCCCTTTATGCACATAAATATGGATTGTGGCCTATAGGTTCAGATTATAAGACTGTCACTTTTAAATAAGTAAAGTACTGTAGTACAATTGTACTGTAGTACAATTCCTATTTATTTCAGAAGTCCTTACGCTGGTTCAGTGTTCTGGGAATATGGTTGTAAATCTTTAATTTATTCAACCTTTTGCCATTATTGATTATGACAACAAGATATCAAAAAGATGAATTCCTTCACTTCACAATTCAGTCAGGAACAAGAGAAAAAATATAGATTTTCTGAAAGAGATAATGGCAGACCGTCAGAATGATGACAAATTGCTGTCTACAGATGCAGTTAGGGCAGTTGAGCTAGACACAGCCGATAAAAATTGGAGTACACTGGTCAAATACAGGTTCTTAAATAGCCATCATTAATTGGGAAGAAGGCTGCTGCTAGTACTACGGATGTCATCTGAGGCTTTCACCTCCCACAGTTTGCCTAGAATATAATTTGCTCTTTAGTATTTTGTAGCAGACCTCTAAGTGATAGCATGACATGATCATTTATCAAACAGAGACTGCCCAAAAAAGTGTCTAGTCCCTTTAGTACAGCTTATTGAAAGGCTGTAAAGTGAAAGCACTTTATTAGAGACAGGAAGGCAATGAACAACTAGAGCGTATCCAAAGGGTAATCATATTTCAACATGGGATTAGTACCTTCTTAGATAAACATACAATGGCGTGAGCAGGTTCTGGATCATTTATCAAGTGAGTAGTAGTCGTCAAAAATCTGGAAAATTCTGTGGGTACATTCATCAAAGTTTAGCTATTTACTTTGCAAGGTTCCAAGAAATATATACTATTTTACATTTTCAAAACCAGCTTTAGTTGAACTAATTTTTCAAGTGCATTCTAGTTTTTCAAGTATATGAAGATGATTTCAATGGATCTTACAATGTAAATTTTGACAGTTGTGGAGACAAGAAAGGCAGAGTTTAGGTTGATAAGAGATTAATGTGAGCCAATGTAATTGCATGTACTTGGACTTTGTTTCAGTTTGGGAAATAAAATGCCAAATTGTCCAGATACGCAAAACATTAGATAGGTGAAACATTGTTTTTGATGTGAAAATACATCTGGATATATTTTTATATGTGAGAAATAATATGTGCCTTTTTATTTACTGATCAGAGCAGAATATTATGCATATAGCTATGAATGAAAACAGTTCCTTGAGGTTAATGTTACAGAAGCAGAATGTTACTATAAATAGCTCATTGTGGGAAAGCTTAAAAAAAACC
Source organism: Darevskia mixta (assembly GCA_034641385.1). Taxonomy (NCBI): domain Eukaryota; kingdom Metazoa; phylum Chordata; class Lepidosauria; order Squamata; family Lacertidae; genus Darevskia; species Darevskia mixta. Next base: position 4,024,797 of record JAWWNH010000018.1, on the reverse strand, counting down.
CTCCATGTTGCTTTCCATGTTCTGCATGACTCCTCTGGCAAACTTGAAATTTAACAGTCCAAGGATTCTGGATTTTCCCAAATACGAAATACTGGAGAGTAAAAAGAAACTCTTGCTCTCCTGCTCCTTGCATCTGGTTTGTGCGGATAACTGATAGACACTAGAAAATATTGCTGAATAGCTTAAGAGGTTCTGTTTTACATTGAAAAGTAACATTTCCAACCATTTAATCCAGCTAGGACATGACATGAAGCTTCTGCATGTATGTCTGAAACTGGATAGAGAACCATACGTGTAGACAGGACCTGCGCATGCAGTTCCCCTCACTGATCCAAGATCTGGTTCTGTGCAGGGGGAACCCTTTCAAAAACTTAGCATTTTGCCACTCATCTATCTGGGAGCAGGGCGTGCACAACTCACCTTTTGTCACAGAACTCTTTGTGTGCATCCCTGTGTATTGAGCCACAAGTGTTTAGTGATAATCATTGTAAACGAACTGTAGGAATGCAAATACAGTAATAGCAAATAATAACTTGGATTCTGAAAAAAGCCAGTGGAAGAGGGTTGGCAGAAGTTAAATTTCCTTCTCTACTCCTCACTGACAGTCCTCTAAGAAGCCTCTCCTGAGGGTCAAATACTATCCAGAATAAGGGGAGCACTGTGGCATGGGGTGTGTGAAAAGGGAGTTGCTGAAAATGAGATGGAGGCACCTTCTTTAAGCAGGATCTCTACACAGAGAATGTGCTGTGCTTGAATTTCAGTGGTTCTCCCCACAGCCTACCTCATTCAGGAGGGTCCCCTGACCCTCAGAAGAAGCTTGGGAAGCTGCCAGTGGAGGGAGAGCTGGTGGGAAGGAAAGCTGCCTTGTTGACATATTTATAACTCTCCCTTCGTCTGTAGAGATATCAGGGCGGCCTACAAAAAAATGTGAGTTAAAATTAGCCATGGCAAAACAGTATACAGTAGTGAGCAAAACTCTAAAAAAAGTTAAGAACAAATAGAACAAACTAAACTAAACAGTCATCAACTTCCGCTGGCACTTCTCAGGATCTAAGTCACTGTAAAGATAGTGGCATGTTACAAAATTTTCAATAAGAGCATCAAGAAAAAGAGAATTGTTAATATTTACACAGATGGAAGTGAAAATATTTCTCAACTGGTGGAAAAAGCAAATTACTTTCAATTCAGTTGCCAAGTGCTATTATTTCTGGTTGCTGACAACAGTATCCAGAAGAGCAATAAGAAGGTACTTGAGCAGTGCATTTCCACAGTCCCATATCTGCCAAATCTTATAAGTCATACAAGCCATGCTAACCTGTTTATATATTGTAGTAATATAAAAGAAAAACTAGGTCAGATTGCCCTTAATTAAAAAAAAAGAAATCCATACTAGATAAAGGTTATGTAAAAACAAAAAAATTTCCTTCTCCTAGCTCAGGCCAAGAAAATAACAGATGTGGAGGAAATTCACTGGCAAGTGAAGGATTTTTGTATATTGTAGATTGCCATCAAAACAACAACAGCAACAACCACCAGTAGTAATATTCCAGTCCAATCTACCAAGGTTTCATATATAGGTCAGCTATATTATGGCCGGAATCCAGAGATACACCTCCACGTATGGGGAGGCTATTTTCTTCATGTAGGCCCTAATGCAACTTGCATGAGGAAAATCAAGCCATATATACAGATTTTTTTTTGCATGTAAGCCCCTATAATTGAGCACATGTATTGTGCAACATCGTGTGTGTGAAGACCTGTGCAAGTGGTAGCTTTAAAAGATTAGACAGATTCATGAAGAAACAGGCTATTGATGACTACTAGCCATGATGACTATGCTCAGCTTCCACAGTTGGAGGCAGCAATGCTTCTCAATACAAGTTGCTGGAAACCACAGGAGGGGAAGAGTACTCTCTTTTTGCCCAAATCCTGCTGGTTTCCCACAGGCCTCTGGTGGGCCACTGTGAGAACAGGATGCTGGATGAGATGGGCCACTGGTCTAATGCAGCAGGCTCGTTCTTATGTGTTTCTGGTGTTCTGGATTTTGGCCTATATTTTACATTTTACCTTTACAATAGAAAGTGAAGATCAAAGGGTTGAAATCATGTTTAAGGAATAATTATTAGAAGGTTGTTTTTTGGCTTTATGTGTAAAGCATTGTGTTTCTTAATTTAACATACCGCATGCCATCATGTTATTACTTTATAAAGGTAGTTGTGTAAATAACATTTCTTTAGAAAGTTTACATTTAATTGAATAAATAGAATTATGAATCCACTTAGTTACAGCATTGAGCTAAGTTAGCAAAAGTATTGATTTTCTTTTCTTCGGTATTTGCAGGACTTGGAGTTTGTCTTGGGTATATGGACCAACCTGCGCAAATTAGAGCTGAATGGAAATCCTGTTTGCCAGAAACCAAAATATAAGGACAGAGTTATACTGCAATCAAAATCCCTTGGTAAAATAATATACTTTCGGAGAGCAGTTTTCTTTTACCATGCATTAATCCATGCATTAAATCTGCAATCCAGTACACACTTACCTGGGGAAAATCCCACAATGTACTCATTAGGGCTTACTTCTGAGTAGACATGTCTAGGATTGTGTTGCATACCATACAACAAATTTCCTGTGAATATGTAAGCTAAGTGGGTATAGGATTGTAGCCTTAGACATATATAGGCCAACAGATGTTACTAGGTCACAAAAAAGTACTAGTTTGCCTATCCCATATACCATTTGTCTGAAGTGTGGCAGCTTCCACCCATGGTCCTCATAACTATTCATGGCTGAGCAGGGATTTCAGTCTGGATATCCCCATTTTAGGTCTGGCACTTCACCAGATTAATTCTCACATTCACTGACCTATGTGTAATATGACATAATGGTTTCTCCTGCTCTTTTTGTTTTGTATAATAGTGCAAATTAAAAAGGGAGAAAAGTGCTAAAAATCCTACCAGAACTGATCCCACCCCCCAAATTTTATTTCCAACTTCAGCTGCTGCTGTACAACTGTAACAGCTATGTTTCTATACTGTCAGCTGAACAGAGGCATGTAGCATTGCTCTCTTGTCTTCAAAATTATATTAAAGTCATATATTATTTATTTATTATTGCAATTGCAATCAAGATTTACTATAACAAAAAGAAATTAATTCACCACAGAAAGGTCCTTACAAAAATAAATGCAGCAATAATATAAAATATTGTTGAAATAAAACTCTTCTAAAAGTAAACAGTAATGATTCCAGGCAGACCTCCCATGGCTGTTCCAAATCTTGGGTGCCACAGACAAAGAGTCTGAAATACCCAACTGAGAAATGTTTGCTGTATTTCCTGTGAAGCATGAAGCCTTCAAGCTCACATGGAGGAAAACACACAGTCACCTGCCAGAATCAGGTTGTGCTGATAGAACTACTACAGAAGCCCTTAGTATGCAACCCAGGATGCTGGCACAGCCACCCTCTTCCCCCATGAAACCTTTCCTAGATTCTGCCAAAGGACTGGTAGAGCACTGGTGGTTGTTGTACTACCCACAGCAGGGCTCACATCACTGAAGCATGGAGATGAGATTTTCTCTTGTGCTAGGAATCTAGTACCTATACCATAGCAGGTGGAGATTAGGGAAACAAACTGGTGTTTCAGGTCTGGCATAACCATTGATGGCGAAAGAACAATTCATACTGAGGCAAAAGCTTCTCCATGATACCGGCTTCCTAAGAATACTAGAGCCACATCTAGGAAAGTATTGGGTAAGCCAGAGTTAATCAGCATTTTCTTGATACAGTACATGTTTACAAATATTACCCCTTCAGAGTCCCTTGATGGAAAAGAAATAAAAGAAATGGAAAGACAATTCCTGATGAATTGGAAAGCATCCAGAGATGCCAGGAAGAAAAACAGGACAGAAAGTATGATGAATGAACAGGCACCCTATTTACATATGGGTACACAAACTTTATCTTCATTATCATTTACAGAATTAAGAAAATAAGCTGTTTAGAAGGAAAATGTTATAATGCTTTTAAGATTACTCCTGGGAGTGTTTAGTCTTTTGGTGAATGCTGTGGGGGGATTTTTCAACTGGCATGGCCAACACTTCTTCTGAAGCAGTTCTCAAAAGGATTGCTCCTAGAAGCTCTCTTCAACAGGGTAAAACCCAGATGGCTCCCTGGAATACTGAGGAACCTAAATTCAAGGAGCAAGAAGAGTGATGGCTAGATGAATCTGACCAAACACTGTTACAAACACTTCTTTGTGTCTACTGTGTGGCAGTGGTTATAGGCTTACTTCTCTGCCACTATTACATCTTAAAGTAGCCATCCAGCAGAGCTTTCCTTTGTGGTAAAGGGTTTTCCCAGATGAAGGAGGTTGTCCCATTAGTGGCCTGCTATGACAAATTTGCCAGGCACTTCAAGGGTAAAGTTACTCAGATCCATTCTAAATTGGATGCTAAGTTTGGTTGTCTTATAGAGCCTTCCAGAGGACTGACTGGTCCGCTGTTACAAATCAGTTTCAATTACCGCAACACAGGGACATGGACAAGCTGCTCTAATATATGTAGCCAACCATGTGCCTTCTTGAGCCTTACTCCTCCTGGCTGGCAAGAGCAAGCTGATAGGCAGCTTCAAGCATGCTCTGATGAAAGCAACTAGACCAATTTCATTCTGACTTCATGCCAGGTTTAGTGACTGAAACTGCTTTGGTTGCCCTGGTCAGTGACATTTGTCAAGAGAATAACTGGGAGAGTGTGGCCCTATTGATTCTCTTTGATTACTCAGTGACTTTTGGTACTATTGGCAATGTTATACTGCACCCCCTGAGTTGGAAGCACTGCACTGCAGTGGTTTCACTCCTATCTCCAAGGACAGTTCCAGAGAACAGCATTGGATGACTTCTGCTTGACCTGTAGGGGTTGTCCTGTTGAGTTCTGTAGGCTTAAATCTTGTTGCAGATGCTATTTAATATCTATATAAAGCCACTGGGAACAGCCATCAGGGGATTTGGAGCAACTTGTCATCAGTATGTTGATGACACCCAACTCTGTCTCTCTGTTCCATCAGTACCAGAAGAGGCAATGCAGGCCCTGAACCAGTGTCTGTCTGAAGGCAGTAATGGGCTGGATGTGGATCAGTAAATTGAAGATGAATCCAGGCAAGCCACAGATACTGTGGGTGGGTAGTTCTCTTGCCCAGGAGTTGGCAGAACGTGTACTTGATGGGGTTGCACTTGAACAACAAGGTGCATAGTTTGGGGGTGCTTTTGGAACAGTCTTTGTCATTTACGACTAGGAGAGCTTATGCCCATTTTGGCTGGTATGCCAACTACAGCTATTTCTGGATAGGGACATTCCAGCTATGGTTGTTATTGTAACCTACAAATTGGATTTTAATGCACTCTATCTAGGACTGTCCTTGAAGGTGTTCCAGAAATTTTAACTAGTGTAGAATGCTGGTAGGGGTAGCACATTGTGAGCATATTACTCCTATTTTAAAAGAGCTGTATCAGTTGCCAATTGTTTTCTGGGTCCAGCTGAAGTTGCCTACTTTGACATGTAAAGCCCTAGGTGACCTGGAACACAAATTTATGCAAGAATGCCTTTTTGCTCTACTGACATGCCCATGCTGTCTTCTTTGTAACCTCTAAATGGGATGAAATACATAGTGTGAGGACCTACGGAAGGGCCTCTTCATTGGTGACTCCTTGTGTGGAATTCCCTCCCCAGCGGTCTTATTCCTATATAATTTTGGGCTGTTAGTTCAGATTCACTTTTTTCGGAAAGCATTTGGAAGATGAGAGACCTGACTGGAAAAATAGCTTATTTGCTGCTGCTAGTATTAGTAAATTGTTGTGTTGCTATGTTTTGTATTTGGGGTTTTTGTTATTTTATGCTTTGTTTTTACATTGTCTGATTTTGTTGCCCTGTGGCTTGTAAAAAGTACAGTAGATAAATATTCTAAAGAAATAAAGTATATTCACCCTTTTTGATAATCCAGTAAAATGATTGATGAATGGTTTATTTATCTTCTGTAGCAAATCTTCAACATATTTTATAGGAACAGTTTTGAATTACATTTACCCAGTATTTTAAAAGTTTATGTACTTTTATTGTGTACAGTTGAGCAGTAATAGTATTGCTGCCTGTAGAGAGTCACTGTGTAAAAGTAGTTTTTAAAAAAATAATAATGATGATGATTTACCTATTTATGTCACTTTCCACAATCAGTTTGTAAAATGAGTAACAGAGCAAAGGCTTCTCTTTCACCATCATTTTTCTGCTACTTCCAATTTTTAACTGAAAATTCTGCTTGGATAATGTTCTCAGGCACTTTGACATAAAACATGCACATCAGTAATGTTTATGGTTTATTTTTGAAAAATGCTATACTTACATATATTATCCATGGTTCTGTTAAATTATATTTCCACTTTATCTAGTTATTATATATTTTGCAGGTGTAACCATGTCTTCATTGTTTTGGTTAATATTTTAGAAAAAAAGGTTTTTGAATAATTAATGCATGCCTGTATTTGTACCCTGCAGATAATAATGACAAAGAACAACACCCCCATTTCCCTATTTACTATTTCCCAATTACCAAAGAAAAACCAAATTTTGCAATTTTGGCTGAGATGCATAGATCTGCTTATAGTAAAGAATCCCATCGAACCGCCCATGAAGACAGAGTTACTGAGAGAATCAGGTATGTTTCTTGTAGCACACCTTTGGAGTCCATCAGTGTATGAAACTTCTGCATAACTGAAAGTTCTGCATAAATGAGGGGCTGGAAGTGCACTGTTTAGGGAGATGGGTTCACAGAGGTTAATCCACTAAAATTTATATTGACAAGAGAATGCATACTAATAAAGAAAGGGAGGTTCAGCTTCCTGTGTGCAGCTGTAGCACACAGGGACTATTTTGTTGATATTTGAACAATTTTTGTTTTTGAAGTTCTTCCTTTTTTCATTTCATATTTTTTAGCCAAATTCTGATTTAGGCTGATCCATTTTGTAACTGATAGGGCCAAACTAGAAATGTGTAACATTATTGTGATGATCCTTTTTAAATAGGAATGTCATTTCTGGTAGTGTGTTGTGTGTGTGCGGAGCGGTGGGGATTTCCAATCCATATTTGGAAGTTACTGGGGGCAAAGACCCCTTATAGGGTGATTGGAGTGAAGAAACAGCACACATACAGCCTGCTACCACTTCTCCAATACTGGTTACTGTGAAAGCCTGGAAGGGAGGAGAGCTCAATTGATCCTTCTGCCAATTCACTCCTGTGTCCAGTCGCATCTGCCCTTACATTTGAAACTATGTCAGTATGTTGGGAAATAAAAGAAAATTTTATACAAATTGTGAAATTATTTCCTAAATTTTATTACTGTTCTTTAAATGTTTCTGGTATTTGCATTGCATAGTAAGCTGCATAAGAGTTAACCAATGTTTTAGGGCAGATAATTCAGATTTTATTTTCAGTACTTCCAGCCCCACAATCTACTCCTTCCCTTGCTTGTTGATACTTTGCTAGACAACATGACTGATAAGAGTGGTAAAGAATCACCACAATCCAATAATTCTGATAGCCCATGCTGATAACTTGCTGATCTGCATGGCAAACCGAATCAGTGCTGACTGTGCAGACTGTATATGCAGCTGATTCTAATGCACTGATAAGAGTGCAAGTGGTAGCTTTAAAAGATTAGACAGATTCATGAAGAAACAGGCTATTGATGACTACTAGCCATGATGACTATGCTCAGCTTCCACATTTGGAGGCAGCAATGCTTCTCAATACAAGTTGCTAGAAACCACAGGAGGGGAAGAGTACTCTCTTTTTGCCCAAATCCTGCTGGTTTCCCACAGGCCTCTGGTGGGCCACTGTGAGAACAGGATGCTGGATGAGATGGGCCACTGGTCTAATGCAGCAGGCTCTTCTTATGTTCTTATGTGTTTCTGGTGTTCTGGATTTTGGCCTATATTTTACATTTTACCTTTACAGTAGAAAGTGAAGATCAAAGGGTTGAAATCATGTTTAAGGAATAATACTTTGCTAGACTACATGACTGATAAGAGTGGTAAAGAATCACCACAATCCAATAATGTTGATAGCCCACGCTGATAACTTGCTGATCTGCATGGCAAACCGAATCAGTGCTGACTGTGCAGACTGTATATGCAGCTGATTCTAATGCATGTCTGTATTTTTTTCTCAACACAGCTAGTAGCAATGAGGGTGATTTAAAACAAGGAATGGAGTATGAGGTTAAACTTTCCAGAACTACTTCCTGGACCTTTGGCCTTAAAGCTGCTTGGGTTTTACACATCATATATAGGATGTGATCCAAAGATATCTGAGTGTACCCATAAACTGTGAAACTATCATCGAACTCAAGGATTCTCCCTTTGTACTTCGCTACTGAAAAGTGCAAATTGGCTCTTGTAGTAAGAGGAAACCGGATGCTGGACTCAGCCTAGTCCTCACTTTCCCCCAGAAACTATCAAAGCTGACTACACTGGTTTCCTGTTCAGCAATATGTGCACACTGCAGAAGTCCACATAAGCATGGTTGAATTCTGAATGTGCCTTCCCTTGCTTGGCAGTAGCATTCTGTGCTCCTGTTAGGAGAAACCTCCCAGTGGAAACCTGTCTCCACAGCAGACCGCCCTAGTTGGGCTTTGCAGTTAGACAGAGAACAGACTCCTTTATCAGAATGATCTGGAAAACATTTGGATTGCCAGAATTAAGATAAATGGGGATTTTTTAAATGTAAAATACAGAGTATACATCTGTGGAAAGAACACAAAAGAAATACAAATATCAGGCATTGGGTAACTGAAATTCAGATAATAAGTATTCTGCATTTTCATTTGCATAGCACATATCTTTCTAGTCCTAACGAGTATATCAAGCAGTCATTAAGAATACATTTCCATACCCACAGTCTGGGAGTAAGTGTCATTGAACTTGAGGTTTGGTGTTATTGAGTAACCATGCCACGAGATTGTGCTGTACCTTCAAATGCATGTTTTACTTATTTCAGAAACCAATGATAATACTGCAGTCATTGTATGTTCTAGTAGTATTACAGTTTTTTAGATTTAACATTTAGGCTGCAATCCTGTGCATACTTACTGTGCATTAATCTTCATTGAACAAAATGATCTTTATTTCTGAGTAAACATACATAGGATTGTACCATTGAACATATACTGTGCTGAGGACTATACTGTTTATTTAACACCTACAAAAAGCCGTTAGGAGCGAACCTCAGGATATTTAGAATGTGGTGTCAGCAATATGCTGATGATATCCAGCTCTATTTCTTTGTTACAGTTGAATCAGATGTGGCTGTACAGGTTCTGAACCTATGTCTGGATGTAATAATGAGATCAAGTAATTTGAAATTGAATCCTGACAGGATGGAGGTGGGTGGGTGGTTCCAGGGTCCAGCAGTTGGGTGATGTGACTGTTCTGGATGGGGTTGCTCTCCCTTCTAAAGAAGGAAGCACACACTTTGGGAGTGTAGCTTGATTCATTTCTGTCTCTGGAATCCCAAGTGGCTACGATGGCTAGGACTAGAAGTACCATATATCAGCATTGCTGTACCTATTCCTGGACCCAAATAACCTGGCCACTGTGACCATGCATTGGTAACGTCAAGAATAGACTACTGTAATAATGTGCTCTATGTGGAGCTTTCCTTAAGCTTGATCTGTAAGCTGCAGAATGCTGCTACTATATGTGTATATTGCACTACTAAGGGAGCTGCACTGTTCATGCATTTTATTCGGCCAGGGAGGCCCTCTTAGTTATACCACAGTCTCAGTGGGCAAAAACTAAGGAGAGAGCCTTCTCTGCAGCAGCCCTCTTTTTATGGAACCACCTCCCCTCTGACAAGCACCAACACTGATGATATTTTGGCGCTTGTTAAAAACACAACTGTACTCATGCTTTTTCTCACATTTGATGCGGAGGAGTCAGATACTGATTCCCTTCAGGTTACCAGCTACAATCATATTCATTTCATTATGATCTTGCTGTTTGAACAGTTTCATTGTTATTTGTGTTTTATACTTGTGCACACCAGCTCAAGGCAGATTGTAATAGGTAGTAGCTAAAATGTTTTTATAAAGGGACGTGGGTGGCGCTGTGGGTTAAACCACAGAGCCTAGGGCTTGCCGATCAGAAGGTCGGCGGTTTGAATCCCCGTGATGGGGTGAGCTCCCGTTGCTTGGTCCCTGCTCCTGCCAACCTAGCAGTTTGAAAGCACGTCAAAGTGCAAGTAGATAAATAGGTACTGCTGCAGCGGGAAGGTAAATGGCGTTTCCGTGCGCTGCTCTGGTTCGCCAGAAGCGGCTTAGTCATGCTGGCTACATGACCTGGAAGCTGTACGCCGGCTCCCTCGGCCAATAATGCGAGATGAGCGCCACAACCCCAGAGTCGGTCACGACTGGACGTAATGGTCAGGGGTCCCTTTACCCTTTAAAAATGTTTTTTTTATAAATGTATCCATTTATAGTGCACTTCTATACATATCTGTTTAGAAGAATGTGGGTATAGGATTGCAGCCTTTAATGTACTGCTAGAAATAAATGTGTGTGGAACATGGTCTGGTCTAGTTACATACTGAACACTTACGCAGAATTTAACAGAAGCTTAAGCATAGAATATAAACACATCTATGGAGGCAAATGGCACTCAACTGTTAATGTATCAATAATTATTTTTATCTTTAAAATAATTGCTTTACAATGTTTTGTTCATGTAGCCATTCATCCCTGAAGACTCCTAAAAATGTACGGAAAAACCTGTCTGAACCTCACCTCCTAAGACAAATGCCTCTTTAAGAAGATACTGGAAAAGCAACATCTTTTTGTGTTATCAAGAGAACAAATGAGTGCACCATGCATCAAACCAACTATGAAGAAAAATTGAATGTAGTGGGGAAAGTTTTATATTTTAATCAGAAAACACTAAGGCATGTTTCAAGTTTTTCATTGCTGACACAGTAATTTTTCATAATACAAAAGCAGTATTTTGTATAACAGATCCAATAAATTTAACTTCATAAATAAAAAGTTTAAAGTAAAGTACACAGGTGTCTTAATGAGAAAAGGTTGTAATACTGATTACAGTCTTCATCCCATTTAAATTATTGGTAAAACTCCCATTTTAACTGGATAGATCCTACATACTGTTAGCAAATTCATGATCTTAAATGTGTTATTTGATTACAATCCTTATGTAATCAAAGCAACACTCACAAAAGACTTATCAGCAGGCATGGGGAAATCCCAAGGTTTGCAGAAAAAGCTTAAAGCAGAATAAAAATTTACGGTAGAAAAAATACCCTATCAAAACAGGCCAATGAGGACTCAATATGCTCAGTTGGGTTGGACTGGTGACTGTTGAAGATGGAAAATGGCAGAAAGATAGGAGTATTTTGACAAAGGGTGTAGAGCTATCCTGACTATCAAAAGGAATAAACACTGCAAGATTTGTTTGAAGTCCCCACACGTATGCACTGTTTGCTGACCCTTTTGTATGTTGGTAAATGCTTTTATTTAAAATATCACACTTTCATAGAAGCCTGTGTACAAAATAAAACCAATAATATAATAACATCAACAAATACCAGTAGGTAAAAAATTCACAATTCAAAGGCCTGTCTGAAAAATAGCTTTCAAAAGATGTCTAAAAGAAGACAAAGATGACTTGTGCTGGGCTGCTACAGACAGGACTTGCCACATTAAATGCTCAGTCCCTGGCAAAGGCTGACCAAAACATGGGTCTCAACCAACAAAACTGCCCCATCAGAAGAGCATCAGAAGATGCTCTACTGAGGTAGAGCATAAGAAATTAGTATTGGCCCCACGTAGTTTAGGGCTTTGGCTTAACAAAAGAACCTTAAACCCGACATGGTAGCAAATTGGCAACCAGTGCACTTTTCTCAGCAAAGGAGCAATATATTGCTAGTAACCTGTTCCTGTAAGCAGTCTGGCCTCTGCATTCTGCACTAGTTGCAACTTCTGGTCCAGATAACACAATCAAACCAACAAAGTTTGCTACAGTGATTCTTGAGGTTAGCCATGCATGAGGTCTACTGTGGTCAGGCTGTCTTGGTCCAGGGATGGTTGCAGCCAATGCTACTGTAGTAAAAGCCACACAGCTCACTTGGGCCTCTCATTACAAAGATGAATCAACAAGTGCCCCTAGCTTGCAAACCCGCTCCTTCAGAGGGAGTGAACCCCATCTAGAACAGGTTGGGCATAATGGAGAAATTGAGTTGGGTATCATCTGCCTATGAACGGCACCGTGCTCCAGAACTAGTGACTACCCTCAATGGCTTCATATAGCCTTGGGGAGAGCACTCCATTGCATAAACTGGGTTGAAGAGCACTCTCCCAGCTCTACTCTCTGGACATGATCCTGCAGCTAAGAATGGGGCCACCGATACACATCTCCAGAAGTCCATGGACCTACACCATTAGAGTGATTGTTCTGACAACAATTCCAAAGTCTGTTGTCATTTCATGCAACACACAAGAACCAAATTAGTAGCATCGTGTGTACACAGTACCTGCTCTCCTGCTAGCTGTGGTCCCTTGAGTCTCTTTTTAATCAGTATTCTGTACCCATAATTTTGAACATCAATTGACTTGCTTTAATGTGCAAAATTAGTAATCTCTTTGTGTCATCATAGGTTGATTAACAACTGAGGGCCAAACTGGGTGAGATGCTGGAGACCTTGGCTGGAGGAAAACAGACTTAATTCTTGCCCTCTAGTCTAGGCTGTTATTCTGGGGGGAAATGCCTCCCTGGTTTTTTCATCCAAAGGGCAAAAGAACAGGACACTATGGTTGTGGAAACAGTTGGGGGGCATGACTTAATTAGAGAAATGGCCTGCAAGGAAATATTTAAGCATCCTTAGCCCTTCATGGTTGCATTTAAAATGAAAGGGGGGGGGGAATCAGCGGACTGTTTATGCATCTCTCCTATATTGTCTAATTTGGCCCTCATTTAAATTAATCTGCTTGGAATTTAAGCTGATTTACATCACAGTCCTCAACACACTTATTTGGAAACATGTTCCAGTGATTTCAGAGGAACTTAATGCCAAGTAAATGTGTTTAGGAGAGGGTGCCAGTTGGCTTAAATTATTGTACTTCAGTTTAACTGGGATTATAAATGAATAAAAGCCAAAATTCCCAAAGGAAGCATTGTTCATCCTGAAAGAATTTTAGCTGCAGACCCAAATACTTCATCTGAGTAATCCCATGGAAATCAGTGGGACTACTCTAGAAGCAAGCAGCATAAATTCTTGCTGCTTTTCTGTTTTGCAGTATCCTGCATCTTATACCATCTGTCCTTTAACTTTTCCCTAGACTCCACTTTCTAATTACAATTAATACCAAATATTTTAATTTTCTTGGCTACATAAAGGGCAACAAATAAATCAGACTTTATTTTTCTGTCTTGCTGGGTCAAAGATTTGATTTATTGTGTCTATGTTATCACACAATCAAAATTTCATTCCCAGTGTTTGTTTGGGAAAATTCTACACCCTGCCTATTTATTTTGAATGTCTCTTCTCATTAATGTTGCTGAACTGTAATTTCCAGCCTCCAAATATCACTTTTTATAGTTCAGAGTCCCATAAATATATGGTTGTGTGTGTTTTTTATATATATAAACATACATAAAACACTACCAACTAAGTCCCATTGAATTCAGTTCGGCTTACTTCAAGGAGATATAGGATTGCAGTCTGAATGTGTTTAGGGATAGATTTCAAATCCAGTCAAACACTGCTGTCCTGGATTTTTGCGTTCCCATTTTTCCAGCACAATTTCCAGAGAAGAATTTGGTGAGGATTTTTAGATCTTTTTTTCTCCAAGGGAGAACAACTAACTTGGAGTTGGGGGTATTTCCAAAATGATGCAAGGATTAAATGGTGCAGTATCACAGTTAAAACTATTGGAGAGAACAAAGCAATGAGTTGTCCTTTCTTCCCAGACAGAACATTTTGGGCTTCAGCAGTGCAGAGTGGTGGCTTTTAAATTTCCTGTTAGTTTTGATTGAGACATTGTCACCATTGTGCAATTACTAAATTGTGTGTGTGGATGGGGGAGGGTGTCAATAAAATGTTTACAATTATATGCTTAGAGTGAGGTAGTGGTGCATACACAGAATTCTATCTCTTGTGTTCTGAAATCTGGATTTATCATATGGAGTTAGGCCAGGTGGAAGCAACCAGATATCAAAATCTGGAACAATAATGGGACCATCTCTAAATATGTATATGTAAAGTATTCAAATTGCTATAGTTGTAAAAACTAATATTGGCCATCTCAGGGTCCACCCCACTAATGAAGTAAGTCTGTGTACTTTTATAATATTATTGGATATCAAGAGGGTTTCAGAAATCTACTCTAGGCATGACTAGGGACTTGGGCAGACTTTTGCTCCCTTCTTTCATTGTAAAGTAAGTCCATATGCTGTATTACAAATAGATTTTAAATTTTAAATGTGATTTGCCCCAGTGTACTTCTGTGGGGATGCCAAAGGCACATAGAATTAGTACCGTCATTACTAGAACATGGCCTACAGTCTTCCTATTCTGTGGTATTGCCCTCTACACACACTTGCCCCAAACATATGGAAAATCTGTTATACAACATGCTCCCTAATAAGGGCTATAGTTGAATGTATGGAAAACCCAACAGATTCTCCTATTTTTGTATTCCTACCTACAAAAAAATTCTCAAATGGGTGCTGGGGTGGGGATTGGTGTTTTGGGAGAAATGGTATTACAGTAATTGAAAAGATCCAGTTTTGCCCCTTCTCCCCCTGCAAGGGGATTTTACCCCACCTCCTCACACCCATACCCCACACCATCCCCAGATCTGCCCTGGAGGGTTTCGGGCATGCCCAGAACAGATTTAGGGGGCATGCATGCAGGACCGGTGCTAGGGGTTTTGGCGCCCTAGGCGAGGGGGCGGGCCACGTGACGTCATTGCGCATGACGTACGGTGCCCCGCCCCCTGCCCGCGGGGCACCCCACGCCACCGCGATTTTCGCCGCTGGTTGGGGCGGCACCGGGCGGCGGCGGTGGGCAGGCTGGCTAGCGCCCCCTCCATTTTAGCGCCCCCACCGCCGCGGTTTTCGCCCCAACCTGCTCGCTCCGCTGCTGGTTGGGGCGGCGGCGGGCGGCGGGCAGGCTGGCCAGCGCCCCCTCCATTTCGGCGCTCTAGGCAACTGCCTAGTTCGCCTAAATGGATGCGCCGGCCCTGCATGCATGGGTAGGAAAGGCGAGGACATTCCATTGTGCAAGGAGAAATCCTTAGCACTACACTGAATACAACCCAAAGTGAAAAGCTGTTTAAAGCACTAGTGATGTCTGGTGGATACCATATAGCAAATTACTACCTACCGGTACAAACAAACATGCACATGGGACAGCTATTTAGCTGTACCATGAGGGTAAGATTTTGGGTCAGAATTCCAGGGCCCCAATCTTCCCAGATTTTGAAGGAAGGGGAGGCCCCTGAAAGACTATTAAGTTTTGAAGCCTAAAAATGACCAAATTGCACCACTGCAGCTAACTACAAATGATAAAACTATAAAATTAAAATTACCTTAATGCTGGCTATTTTAATGCGATGCTTTTCTCTACATGGCAACTTAAAAGAGTTGCTATCTTATTTATCTAGGCTTAAAATATCATTGTTTATTAATTGTGGGAAAGGTTATTGGAAAATATGAAGAGCCGTGACTTTCTACTCTTTGGCAAAGGTCAATACTGGCAAATTCTGAAAAAGAATAATGGGAGTAAAAGAAAAGAAAAAAGGAACTTATGAAAAGATTGTTTAACCTCCGAGCCCAACGTTTAAATTACTCCCCTCCAGCAAAACGGTTACTTTATCCTAACCCAAACAATTTTCATAAAGAACAATTTCAACGTTTGTACCTAGAGAATATAGGCATTGCTTTCAATCGTGCAAACGCCTCCCAGGCTTCTAATGGAAAGATGATTAATTCACAGAGCTTGCAACTATTTCCTTGAGGAGAGTGAGATAAGGTACCGGCTAATGGTTTGTTGAGAGCGTCCGTTCGCATCTTATGGTCTGTGGCTTGGAAACTTGGCTCAGGGCCAGCTTTGGGTTTTATTCTAAAACAATCCTTTGGATTTCATATCAAAGCAGCTTGTCCCCAGCCCTAATTTAAAGCTAGGAGTTAGAGGGAAAGGTGAGAGCAGAGTAAATCAAAATCTCCAAAGAATTTAATCGCCAGCTAATTTAATGCAGAAAAGTGTGTTTAATCAGTCGGGCAGCCTTCCTGAGCTCTATTTCTTTTAGCTGTTTTCAAGGAAATATTTATATCTTGTTTCCACATAAAGAACACAAACCAGTGAAACTCAAGGACTTCAAAACCCCACTGATTTCAACAGGAGAGATTTAAGTGTAAAATCCAGTCTCCCATTGAAATTGATGAGACTTAAAAGTCCTTAATTCAGATTTTAATAACTGACTTCTGTCGATGCTCAGCCAAGTGTTTAGCAGTTTTGCTCTGATGGTTCAACATATATGCAGCAATTCAGTTGGAAGCGTACTCCAGTTCAGTATCCCAGTTCACAAGATGTGTTTTCTGCTCTGATTCGCCAACTACAGCTTCTTTCAGAGATAATTTGGCCACCACACTGTGCCAAACTAGACTGCTATACTGTAATATGCCCTACCTGCGACTTCCCTTAAAGAAGATTCAGAAACCTTAACTGGTCCCAAATGCAGTGATCAGGTTACCGACTAAGGTTCTATTTAGATAGCCAACTAATATTTACTCAGAGTAGACCCACTGAAATCAATGGTCCTGAGCATTGCTATTTTTCTAGAAAAAAAGAGGTGCCAGAACTCAACATGAATGCCTCCCTTGTTATCTTATAATGGCAATGGTGCCAACCTGAGAGGTGCCGAAACTGAGTGGTACATAGATTTTGTAATAAAATGGGGTATTAATTTCCGCCCCAGAGCCTAATCAATCTGAACTTTCTTCCTGCTACAACTGTCTCATCCACACAGTGAGAACCTACAGCACTGCATGGCTTGTGTCTTTTGCTTTCTACTTTGGTTATTGTGAGTGTGTAGGATAAATTAGGAAGCACCATTGTGTGCCACTGCACATAGGATTGGACCGCTAGGTTTTGGCCCATAAAGGCTGTGATCATAAGCAATTAAGTTCAAGGTGTCTCACTTGCAAGGAAATAAGTTGAGCACTAATCCTGTTTATTATTACAGGGCAGGCACCCTCAGATCACTGCATGCATTGCTTTAAAAGAGAATTAGACAAATTCGTGAAGGATAAGGCTATCAATTGCTGCTAGCCGCAATGGCTATGCACTTTCTCCACTGTCAAATGCAATGTTCCTCTGAATACAAGTTGCTGAGTTGTGAGAGTGCTGTTCGCACTCATGTTCTGCTTGTGATGTGCTTGGCCACTGTGAGAACAGGAAGCTGAACTAGATGAGCTACTCCTCTCATCCAGGGCAGATTGTCTTATGTTCTTTTGCCTGAGAGCGTTAACAGTTTGTACGCTAAACTTCTAACTGCAATAAAACTTTGTAGAACACTGACAGTGGGCATGCTGTGCATGTTTTAAAACCAAATAGCCATCCATAGCTTGAGGAACTAATACTTTCATCTTTCATTTGCTGGGGGGGGGGGAGATGCGAGCAGAGGCCTAATGGGCATAGTCAGGCCTTTTGTTAGGGTGGCAGGCCTTTTGTTGGTGGGGGCAGAACCTCAGTTAGCTACGTATTTTTATTGATTTTGGAGGGCAGCTGCCCCCCCGCCCCCGACTACACCCATGCTAATGCCCACCCCCTTAGGGAAGGGAGGGAGAATAATTTGCATACCTCCATATTTTTTCCTGCTCACGCAACAACTTGATTCACCACCCCCTTCTTCAAATAACACAGATGGGCCCAGTGCCGGATTTATGTATAAGCTAAACAAGCTATAGCTTAGGGCCCCACTCTCTTGCGGGCCCCCCAAAAGAATTAAAGGGGGGAAAGCTGGATGTACATTTCCAAAATATAAGATAAAAAACAAATAAAATAAAACCTACATACAGCAATAGTGTTTTGTGTTGTGTAGGCTCCTATGGTGTAAGTAATGGGCCCCGCCTGCTCCCTAAAATATCACTGATTTGCTCATTTCTATATAAAGGGTGCCTACATTCTGCGTGTGCAAATGGCTTTAGATACCTATTACGTCCACAAATTACCATATGGCATATATTCAACACAAAAAACAGTGACAATTTGTTGTTGACAAAGGACAGCTGGACATATAAAGGGCCCCATTACCTTCAGTAGCTTAGGGCCTCATCAAACCTAAATCCGGCCCTGGTTGGGCGCCTGAACAAAACGCCAGGCGTAATTGATAAAAATCAGAGGTGCCCCTGCCTCAAACCCGACTGAGACCCATGCCTGGTTCTCTACTCACTCGAAGGGGACTGCACTCTCCACATGCTCATGCGCCCTCTTTTCCTCATCACGAGCTGGCGGCAGACCAAACCTTGGAGATGGATGCCAGGACCATGTGTCCTAAGAAACTCCTGTGGCTCAGATGAGAGCTACGTCTGTTCAGCGGGAGGAGAGACCGGGTGGAGGAGGAGGAGGAGGAGGAGGAAGGTGAGGCCGCCGCTTTGCCGCTAGGCAGCAGCCCCGCTCCCGGTCGGAAGGCGCCTCGGCCCCCTGCAGGGGAAAGAGGTCAAGCTCCCCAGGAAGGACAGGGGGCGATGCGAGAGGAGGAGGAGGAGCAGGAGCAGCAGGAGGAGGAGGAGGCGGAGGAGCCCCTCGGAAGTCTATAAGACAGGCGTGCTTCTCCACTCCCAGCCTGGACTACATCGCTACTGGCCGGCCAGGCGCCTCTCTGACACGGGTGTTCACCCCAGAAAACTAAGTAAGTGCTTTTCCTATGTAACTTTCTGCTCTCTCTATCTCAATAGCGGACAATTGTGCTGTTTTGTTATATTTACTCTGGTTCTGTATTTGCGTGCAGTCTCATTTATTGTTAGAACCCAGTCATTGGGAAATCAAGCCCAAACGGTTTCCCCAAAAAGTGCTGCTTTAGAGATGCATCTTGGTGGTCTTTCTCCCTTTTGAACATGTTCTCTTGGAAGTTGCCTCAGTAACTTCACTGGGAATAAAAGTTACCCTGCAAATCGAGAGAAGCGGGCTCGCTCAGCTTTGGCGAATTCTGCAGGCTCAACAACAAGCAGGTAATTTTAAATTGGATTAGTTAGCTCTCCCTAATCTTGCCGTTATACTCAGGAGGGATTGAAAGTGATATTTGTTTCTTTGCAGGATTGTGAGCGAAGTCTTGCCACACACTATTGATTCGTGTCGGGAGTTATTCTAGGCTCAACTGAAGAACGGTGCAAATTTGTGGGCTTTCGGAATAGGGAATATCTCGATCTCTTTTCCTGGCTTTTCGGATGCGAAATCAGTCAGCGGCTGCTTGTTTCCAGCTGCTGTTTTTTTCAGTGCCGGAAAGTCAAAATGTGTAGCTTGTAAGAAAACAATTTGAGTTACAGATGTGGTGTATAAGAACGAATACTTTTCGATGTTCCAACGGTATGAATAAAAACAGTAAAAAAAAATTACAATGGGAATGTCTTACAGAACCTTCCATCCCGATCTTAAAAATAAAAGTTATTTGTGTGTATTGAGGATCAAACCATATACCTATCAGCCGCAAATTAACCTCAAGCCTCAAGAAAGTGAGAGTGGGGAAAGGCATATTTGCATGTAGCTGTCCATTAAAGTAGCGAAAACCACACTGATGCTTGGGGGAACCTAGAACGTTGAATGGGAAATTCTGCACTACTTTTTCTTCCCTTGCAGCCCTATAAACATCTGCTCATAAGTACAGTAGCAGGAATTTAGTTCAACGGGGCATGCTCCTAAGTAAACAATGCTGCATACTAGCTTTATCCTTTTAGGTTTAACTTTTGTAATAAAAATAGTTGGGCGGCAAAGCTAAATTTAATGCTTTCTTGGCTGTAAGACTCATTCAAATCAAGAAGACTTCCAAATAAGAAAATTTTGGATTGAGGAATTTATCTGCTAATAAGTCCTACTGATTTCCCCCTACTCTGTGTTCAAATAAATGTTAAGAATGGGAAGGTGGCAGTAATACTGTTCCTTACTCCTTAAACATCTCTGTTCGTTTCTCCCAGTTAACTGATGTTACAGCCAAAGTGGTGTTTGAAGAGATCCTAAAAGCCCAATAAGGCACTACCTAGAATCCTTCTGTATCATCAAACATTTTTCAAATCCCTCAAGTGTAAAAGAGCTTAAGGGAATCCTCAGCTTTTCGCTTACAATGTACCGGTATTTGTTGGATGCTAACTAATATAATTTGCTTGTTGGAATGCTGGACCAGAAAAGGAAATGTACACATTCTGTAGCAGTTCAATGGGCACCTAATATTTACTGAGCATTCAGGCAAATTAATAAAAGAAAAACCCAACTATTGACAAATCAAATCAAAAGCAAAGGAGCTAAAACCTGAAAGGGAAAATATTGGGGGCATACTAAAACAAATGAGAGGCAATTGAAATGCATTGATTCCTTCCAAATTGGTTATAGGAATACTCTTAATTTTGGAATGCCCCTGGAAGTTTGCCATCTTGACTGGTTTTCACTCTTGATTACTTGCAAGTCTATCTTTTAGGATTTTGTTAAAAAGATACTGATGCAGATTTGCACTAAGGAAAATAAATGCATATACATTATAAACTGCAGGTGAGACATGGTGCATTAAATATCCCATGTAGATTTTGATCAGTTATTTCCCTACATGTGTATAAATAATGTTTATGGGAGTTTCTGTGCCTCTTTTAGAGAAGCAATTTCTCTCTCTCTCTCTACTGTAAGAGGAAAACTGTCACCACAGAAGCTGCAAATTAGTCTGTGTCTGTAAATTTTCTCTGTGTGAACAGGAACACAGGAAACTGCCTTAAACCAAGTCAGACCATTGGTCTACCTAACTCAGCATTTTCTACCCTGACAGGCAATAGCATTCCATGGTTTCAGACCACAAACATTCCCAGCCCTACCTGCAGATGTCAGGGAGTAAACCTGGGATCTTCTGCATGGAAAACATTTTGGCAGTCACAACATTAAAATTACACACTACTACATTTTAGACATTCCCTGCAGTGTATGTTTCCTATTTCCTTTTGCATTCTGTCCCTTAGATTGTAAGCCTGATGACAGGGGCTGTGTTGTTTTTTGATACCTTGTTCAGCTCCTTGAAAACGTTAGGCACTAAATGTTAAATAATAATAATAATAATATCAATAGTAATAATAATAATAATAATAATAATATCAATAGTTTTGTTGTTTTGGGCTACAGTCTGCTGCAATGACAGCACTCATGTTTGTTTGTTTGTTTGTTTGTTTGTTTGTTTGTTTTAAACAACTTAACAATTGCAACAGTACAAAAATAAATATCTACTTTAAAACAAAGCCAAGAATCAGACACATTCATCACCCTAAATAAGTTTTTGCAAAATACTTGAATGGAACAGGGAAAGATTCTGAAACTAGGGAAAACCTTTGAGGTGGGAATACAGTTCTTCCAGTGGTCCCACCATAGGCTGTTCTCACCATAGGCATAGAATGTGTTAGGCTCGCTGCCCCTCCATTCATTTTTCCACTTGAAGCCCCTTCCCTGTGTCCCATTGATGAGTTGCTGTTAAACCCCTGCAGAAACACCCTTCCACCCCAATCACACACTATATACAATGAAGTGCAAGACTGAGCATCAAAATAATTTTTTGCGTGGGATAGCAGAACAGCTTGATTCAGCCCTGTTAAGAACTGGGTTTCCTTCTGCAAACTGGTCCCTGGGTTTGCTCCTATCCCAACTATATATATATATATAATTTATAAGACTCCTAGAAATATACTAGATTTAATAAATACATAATATATACATGTACAAGGAGTACAATCTCCTAAAACTAGTTGCCAATGAAATCTGTGGGACTGAAGTATACAGCTGACCTGTAGTCCCTCTGATTTCTGTAATAATTTATGTTTGCTGATGGTGTGTACATGCAGACAACTCTATATATAATCAAAAGAGCTAATCGGAAGCACATAACTGTTCATCCTCCCCTTTATATCCTGGCCTCTTGCATACATACTTCAAAAAGCAACTCCTGCAGGTCAGAAGACCTTCCAGAGGAGCTTCTCCTGCAATGCAAAGCTTTGTAGAAGGAAACGAAAATGGGCAAAAGCTTCAGCATTTGCGCAAAAGCATTTTAGGTATGTGCCTAGAAGTCTTTGGATGTTGGCCAGTGTATATGCAAACACATATACATAGATATTCCAGGTATTTCTATGACTACACAATGGCCATGACTGAAAGAACCACACACCTAGTTTTGAGTACCCAAGTGATATGCACCCAAATGGCAAGATGCTGTTTATAGAAGGGGAGAAATCCAGTGGATCTCATTCACAGATGCAAACCAATGTTATGATCATCTGCTCTTTTATCCTGAGAAAAACACATTAAAAGGTCATTTAACTTGTAAATTAGTGTAAATTGGAAATGACAAGAAACCATCTCTTTTCACTTTGTTTACTGTAACATATATAATAATAATAATAATAATAATAATAATAATAATAATAATAATAATAATTTATTATTTATACCCCGCCCATCTGGCTGGGTTTCCCCAGCCACTCTGGGCGGCTTTCAACAGAGCATTAAAATACAATAATCTATAAAACATTAAAAGCCTCCCTAAACAGGGCTGCCTTCAGATGTCTTCTAAAGGTCTGGTAGTTGTTGTTTTCTTTGACATCTGAAGGGAGGGCGTTCCACAGGGCGGGCGCCACTACCGAGAAGGCCCTCTGCCTGGTTCCCTGTAACTTGGCTTCACGCAGCGAGGGAACCGCCAGAAGGCCCTCGGCACTGGACCTCAGTGTCCGGGCTGACCGATGGGGGTGGAGACGCTCCTTCAGGTATACAGGTATACTTTATATTAAGTAAAAGCACTTTATTTTAAGGGTCCTGAATTGCAATCCTTCTCAACCAGAGTGTTCAAGTAGTATTTCATGTTACATAACATCATCTGAACACTCATTTATGCCGTCAAAAAAGTAACTTTATTGTTACCAGTGATTTCCAAAGTGGTGATATTTCAGTTACATTGAATAAAGTTATAGAGGTCATTCAAATCAAAACCTTGCCAAATAGATTTTATTTTCATTAATTATTTAATTACCATAATTTTTGCAAAACAAAATACTTAGGGAGCAATCCACCCCCACCCTCCACCCGCCCAGAGGAAATAGGGTGTGGATCGTTCTGCCAAATGTTTATATTTTAATGGGAAAGAGGAGATTGAACTAAAGTTTAATTTCTACTGGAATATTAAAAAAGAAAGAATGAATATTTAACCTCTGGAAGAAGTGTATTTTTTATTATTCTAAAAGGACAACCCATTTATTACCCATGTAATAGAGTCAGATTCTGTGTAATTTGATTTTTCACACTTAATATAATAAGATATTATTTACAGAATGCAGAATTGGGCTCTAGACATATTCACTAGAGGTTTTAGGGTTTTTTTTAAAGGAGAAATCCATCTATTGAGCAAATACAATATAAGCTGTGTGATGCTGGCCCCACCATTAGGCAGAGTGAGGAAACTGTCTCAGATTTGGGGTGTTATGAAAGGGC
Organism: Darevskia mixta; assembly: GCA_034641385.1. Classification (NCBI taxonomy): domain Eukaryota; kingdom Metazoa; phylum Chordata; class Lepidosauria; order Squamata; family Lacertidae; genus Darevskia; species Darevskia mixta. Next base: position 4,001,024 of record JAWWNH010000018.1, on the reverse strand, counting down.
AGAACATTCTGAGTTATTTAATATTTGTATTGTGTTTTAATTACTTACAAGGAGAGGCGCATGTGTTCCTTTCTTCCTTGAGAGTTGGGTGCCAAAATAACTTGTCCAGCCTTTGTCATTACACAATTTGACTTGGGGAAGAGCACTATGTGCTGTTCAGCTCAGTCAACAAAATATCTGCCATTTCTGTGGATAACTTTATTGGGCACTCTTAATGTTTAAGGTCACAGTCTGTTGGTATAAAAGCGGAAATTAATTCACTGAGTGAGATCACTGTTCAGAGAACGCAATTCTAAGCATGTGAGTAAATTCTAAACTTGTAAGTTTGGTGTTCCACCTAAACGTATACTTTTAAAGTTACCTGTTTCTGATTGCCTCCAATTTTATTGCTCTCAGGTCAGCCACTGTTTTCTGAAAGTCTTTTAGAACTGCCTGAACTCTGTATATGACCACAGTTCTTGGCTATGCATAGCTCCATAAGGTTCTGCTGATCTGCAAATTCTAATACTTCAGATGATTTCTTTAGCCTAGTTCACCCAAACCTGTGACATAGTGAGGGTGGGGGTACAGGAGCAGTTGCCACAAAATTGTTAGGCGCACAAAATTTCAACACCCCATGCTGCCTCAGTACATCTGCGCACTTACGGCACTGGACTCCGTTGAAAGTGGCTTCTCCATGCAAACCAGGAATTGACCTCTCCAGACAATAGAACAACTCTTCTTATCTTTGCGGCTGCAATCTCCTGGGTGATGTGAATGCCATTAGGCAGTTGAATGTGCATGCGTACTCATACCCTCCAACATTTCTCCAGTGAAAATAGGGACATCCCATTCCATAACGATAATTTTACTATTTATACCCCACACATCTTATTGGGTTGCCCCAGCACTCTGGGTAGCTTCCAACATATATAAAAACATAATAAAACATGAAACATTAAAAAAATCCCTATACAGGATTGCCTTCAGATGGCTCGGGGGTTGAATAACTCTATACCCTCCAACATTTCTGCAATGAAAATAGGGACATCCTAAGGAAAAGCGGGACATTCTGGGATCAAATCAGAAATTGAGACGGTTTCTCTAAATCAGGGATGTCCCTGGAAAATGGGACACTTGGAGGGTCAGCATACGCCATCCGTTTCCCTCCCACCCACGCTTCCTCCACATGGCCCCGGGTGCTGCCAAATCACGCTACACCACTGCCTAAAACTAGTGGCCAACCATGCAGATTGTACTCAAGAGTTACAAAATCAGTTCTATACTGATTTAATGAACTGGCTGTTATGAGCTGTGTTCCCTGAAAACACAGTGATAAAAGAGAAAAACAAATTGTACGTCCAAAGTGCTGCAGTAATACTAAAAAAAAAATCAGGTCAGAATGTAATGATAACAACATTAAAAATACGTAACTATAATAATCCTCTGAAGTACTAGGAAATAAGTGTTGTTGTTGGCTGCAGGTTCATCTCCACCAATGGACTATAGAAATGTATCGGAGAACTGCAAAGAGCTCACTGTGCCCTGCTCTAACTCCAGCTCTCTGCCAGCCAGTGTGTCTGGCACAGATTCTTCAGCTGGTCAACGAACTGCAATAGCCTTGGGGAGGCCAGCAGCTGCAAATGCCGCCCGAGAGCGCAGCCGAGTGCAGACTCTGCGCCATGCTTTTCTGGAGCTGCAGAGGACCCTGCCCTCTGTGCCACCTGACACCAAGCTCTCCAAGTTGGACGTGCTGCTCCTGGCCACTACCTACATTGCTCACCTTACCCGCAGCTTGCAGGATGAAGAAGAGTTGCCCGGAGAGGGCTTGGGCACGCTGAGAGGCGATGGCTATCTGCATCCAGTTAAGGTAAGCAATGCAAAACAAAGTGGTTTTATTTTACTAGGCCGAATCAAGTAAGAGCATGAAAGCTTTTGTTATTAAATTTGTCAGTTGCTTTATCTTACCCAAATCGACTTACAACCAACCAAACAGACAGATGAAAAGCCCCACACGCATCCATTAAAACCAAGAGGAAATTGAAATGCATTAAAAACATCCTGCCCACTTCTAAAAGGCCACAGGTGGTTAAAGGCCAATGGCCTGGTTATAAAGGAAAGTTTTTGCTTGGCACCTAAAGATGTATAATGATGGTGCCAGGTGAGCCTCCCTGGGGGAGAGCCTTCCGCAAATGGGGCGCCACCACAGAAAAGGCCCATTCTCATGTTTCCGCCCTCTGGATGCTTTTTTTGAGGGGCACACAAAGAAGGGCATCATATGATTATTGCAGGGTCCAGGTCGGTTCATAAGGGAAGAGGTGGTCTTTGAGGTATTGCAGTCCTGCACCATTTAAGACTTTTAAGTAAAAATCAGCACTTTGAATTGGGCTCAGAAACTAATTGGCAGCCGGCGCATTCGGGCCAGGATTGGCGTTTTATGCTCAAACTGTCTCACCCCGGTGAGCAACCTGGCCGCTTAATTCTACACCAACTGAAGTTTCCAGACTGACTTCAGAGGCAGCCCTGTGCATAACACACTGCAGTAATCTAACCTAGAGGTTATCAAAGCATAGGTGATAGAAGTTAGGTGATGCAGAGAGTGATGTAGCTGGGCCACCAGCCAAGCTGCTGCAAGGCACTCAGCACCACCAAGGCCACCTGAGCCTCATGCAACAGAAATGGATACAGACGTCCTAAGCTGTGTGGCTGCTCCTTCAGAGGGAGTGAAATAGGGTTGCCATATTTCAAACAGACAGAAAAGTTGTTGAGCTTTTTTTACCCAAAGTTGGCTTTTGAGGCAAAATTGCAAAAAAGCCATTTTTGAGCTATTTGTATGGGGAAATGGCAAAAGCAGCACCGCCAACATGGGCTGCCATACACCCGAATTTTCCAGGACATTTGTCCAGTTTCCGCCCGGACACTGCTGCCAACAGCAGTATTCCGGATATGGGAAAATCCAGATGTATGGCAACATCTGCAGATGTAAAGGAGAAGTAGAACTCTTCGACAGATAGAACTGAAAGAAGTCATCTTTTTAGTTCAATGGAATCAAGAAAATGCCTCCCATTTACTTTGTGTTAAATCAGTGTTTGCTCCTCCTGGCTACTGGCTCTTTAATTAGTAATTTCCTGACCAAGTTCCTTCTTGGCTTAGTTCAGGAAACTGCTAATTTAAAGGGTTGGTAATCAGGAAAAACTGGCAAACCATTACTGTAAGCAGCCCTTCACTTATTTGTTTCCTGTACTCATTCTGTTCACTAGTGGTATTAAAATGGCCTTTGCTCATTAAAAAATGCATATTCTAACATGCCACCCCAATCTTCACGAGCAGTGTGAAACTCCAGGAAATGCAGGTGCACCTTAACTCAGGATCTGTGTTTCCTTTTAGACTAATGAGGCACAGCAGAGACTGTGGTGTATTTATGATATATGGTTTATTTACACATATGTACAACCTGAACCTAGGTGGAGGGTCATTGGCACCCCAACAGTTCCTTCCTTCTTCGATAGCCAGAGCCTTGCTCTCAAATGGTCAGCAAGCGTCATGCCCTGCCCTTTCTCTAGTTTACATCCCTGATAACTGCAACCCAGAGGTCTACCCCCTTTTATCCCCTGAGGGATGAAAGAGGCATTCAGTTTATTCACTATTGAGCACAGTGAATTACTACTCTTAAGGCACAGATCTGTAAACTACAGATACCTGCACTCGTGTGTGTCTTCCGTATACAGTTGTACCTTGGATCTCAAACGCCTTGGCTCCCAAACAATCGAAACCCGGAAGTGAGTGTTCTGGTTTTCGAACGTTCTTGTCCAATGGGGCTTCTCTGGCTTCCGATTGGCTGCAGGAGCTTCCTGCAGCAATCAGAAGCCGCACTTTGGTTTTTGAATGTTTTGGAAGTTGAATGGACTTCCGGAACGGATTCCATTCGACTTCCAAGGTACGACTGTAGTCTCATTCATCTCTTTTGTTTCAGAAAGCATGGCACCTAAGCAATACTAATCTGTTGCATACTTTTGTATACATTTTCTTCTAGAAATGGCCAATGCGATCAAGGCTATACATTGGAGCTACAGGGCAGTTTTTGAGTCACTCAGCGCAAACAGAAAACACAAATCAAGGAGAAACTTCAACAAATTCACAAATGTAATGCTATGTTTTTATATTGAATGCTGTGTATTTATTATGCTGGATATATTTAAATTAAAACACTTCTTCCAGCAACTATGACCTTCCTCCCAATTGTATCTGACAGCATTTGAAGTAGGTGGACAAGCTGAATTTTAAGGGTATTTCACACATTCCTGTAGGTTGCTTTATGTCCAGAAGCAGTCTATTTGTGTGAGCAATGCATTATGGTCCTCCTAACGCAAAAAACTTCCACGATTTCTGAAATAGCAAAATGTACATGCGTTGTACACATGATACCAGCTGAGATTCATGAACTCCTGGCTAATGTAACATTGTTTGAGTCAACAAGCAATCCATCCTATTTGCGAAAGAAATGGCTGAATGTAACATGTGAGCTGACCCTTATAAATAATAGACAACTTGCAAGCATTAAAGCAACAAGGTTCATGATTAACATAAGAATTATGAACTATCTCGATGAAGGGATTCATTTTGAACATATCCCTCAAGAAACACAGGTGTACATTCTTCTGGCTGTTCACATGCATCCAAGCTTTTAAGAACTTAAGCAGAGATTTGCTGGATCAGAGATCCATCTATTCCAATGTCCTGTTTCCAAAAATGACTGCACGGATTCTCTCACGAAGTGCACAAGCATGACATCAAAGCAACAACCCTCCGCCATTGTTTGTGACCACATCTGGTATTCATAGGGTTCTTGAGCATGGAGGATCTATTTTGCAGTTGTGGCTAATGGCCACTGATAGATCAGCATGAGTGTGTGTGTGTGTGTGTGTGTGTGTGTGTGTGTGTGTGTGTGTTTTATAAAACATCTGTAGAGTTTACAGTGTAGTTTGGCTGATCTTGTAAAGGAGCTTAAAAAGCAGATCTGTGCTTATATGAACTTTGGATATGGATTTCTGTTGCATCTTAAGTGTGTAGAATTAAGATGCTTCTGCAATAAAATATAATTTCAATAAGCTGCAAATATTAATTAACCATAAAATGTAAACTTTTTACACTATAAAGTTTCTACACTGCAGATTGAAAATTTAGTATTTTTTTTTGTTTCATTACTATTTGACCACAGTTTACAATTATTTTCACTGTATAATACCTGCCAAATTAGGATAATACCAGATGTGGTTGATGAAGTGGGCTCTTTTCCACAAAAACGTATGCTATAATATATCTATTTAAAGTGCCACAAGACTCTTTGTTGCTTTTCCGCAGAAGTCTGAACAACCTTTGGAAGCATTTGCTATTCAAGAGACTTTTCTCAGATGAATTTATTTGCCTCTTTTCACTGATAAAATGAATGTGTGTTAATAGTCAAGTGAAAACATTACACTAAACGAAACCACAATGTAAGCAGCTTTGTGTATGGAATCTAGCAATATTATGGGTGTTGTAATATAATTTATTATTTGTGTTTATCTCTGCTTTACGGTCTGAACTGCATTATTGTCTGAGGGAAAAGCTTACCGTACTTCTAAACTGCAACATGTGTACATGTTTTATAGCTTGATATGTTCATTCCAGAAAACAGAGCTTACATGCTCAGCTAGTTCAGCTAAAATATTTGCAGTGTGTAAGCAACAGTGGTTAGAAGATAAGTGCAGTAGAGGTTCACCTAGTTATCTTCTCTTATTGTATATGTTATACATGATTTTACAGAATTTTAATATTTATATTAAATACTTTAAAAACTGCTATGATTTGTCAGAATCAAAGAAATGCAACTGTTCCACAAGAAGCCAAAAATAAAATAAAATGCATTAAAGAGGAATATTTGGGAAATTTATTTGCAGTATAGGAGTTAAGAATGTTATCATGTCTTATAATATTAGGATTTTCTTAATAATAATAATAATGACAACTGATTAGCCTTTGACTCAGCCATCGCTATGGCTTACTCTGGAACCATTCCAACTACCATTCCCATGCTTTTAACTGTGAAAAATGTGACTTTCAGATGTAAATACAGTGGTACCTCGGGTTACAGACGCTTCAAGTTACAGACTCCGCTAACCCAGAAATAGTACCTCGGGTTAAGAACTTTGCTTCAGGATGAGAACATAAATCACGCCGTGGCGGCGCAGCGGCAGTGGGAGGCCTCATTAGCTAAAGTAGTACCGTGTTTCCCAGAAAATAAGACACTGTCTTATATTTATTTTTCCTCAGGAAGACACACAATGGCTTATTTTCGGGGGATGCCTTATTTTTTTTACGTCAGTTGCTGCCCATCTTCTTAACCGCTCCACGTCGGTACGCTGCATAGCCACGCCTATCGCTATGTATTATTTTCGGGGTATGGCTTATATCGTGCAAATGCTTAGAAATCCTGCTACGGCTTATTTTATGGGTATGTCTTATTTTTGGGCAAACACGGTACCTCAGGTTAAGAACAGTTTCAGGTTAAGAACGGACCTCCAGAACGAATTACCGTAGGTTCTTAACCCGAGGTACCACTGTACACAGTCTCTGAAGAGGAATATTTCCTCCCCGTTTTTAACAGTACCTTTTCTAAGCACTAGTACTTTATAAAACTGAACACTTCCTTTGTTATTGACATCATTCATTTATTTCAAGCAAGACCATTCAGCAAGACCTGTGCATTTTTGCTCAGAAGAGCTGATTTCATTGGGAATTATTCTAGTTGGTTTCTGTGCATAGGACTAAGGCCTAAAATGCTTGAACCCTGGTGTGACTCCTCACTTCCAGCATAGCTTTCCTTCCACCCCCATACTAAAATCAGAAAAGGAGCCTGCCCCTGCCATTTAATCCCAGCCCCAAAGTCTCACAAGAGCTGTTTCTGCGGGCCTTCTAGGCATAATGGGACAAGCACATCTCCTGTGCATTGGTGCTGGGTAATTCTGACCCGTTCCCCAGTTCTCAGAGAAACATCTTCCATCAAAATGTATGTGCGTCTCATGATCTGAAATACATACCTCATGATTTTTTTGGCATGTGGACATATGAAAAATGTATACATTTATAGCTAACCAATCCATAATTTGGAACAAGTCGTGACTTTAATCTCATTTTTTCTTCTTCATGTGACTCCCCGAATCTCATTTTTCTCTTCATTTGAGTCCCCCCTCCCATCTGCCCCAAGCCTTTACTTTGCACAAAGACTGCTCTGTTCCATGTGGTCTCTAAGGGAGCAAATGGAGATTGACATAGAATATATTAACACAGAAAATGTTTTAACTAGAGGGTATACTATTGTAATTACAGCTTATAAACATGAACCCAAAGCGCATTGTATATAATACTTTTAATGTTTTGCTTATATATGTGTATGTTTTTATTTATTTATATTTTGGGTGTATTTCCCTTTGTCTGCTCCGTTAGCAGGGATCTGTTTTATTTAATCTTGTACAGCAGCATCTCGATTGAGGCTGCTATATAAACAATAAGCCACCCCGTGGAGTGGAAGCAGCACCAGATAAAATTATGAGGGAGCATAGAATGTGCAAAGTACAGTACATGGGCGTAGCCAGGATTTTTATAAGGGAGGGGTAGGCCTTTTGTTAGGGGCGGGCAGAACCTCAGCTATGTATTTTTATTGATTTAGAGGGGCAGCTGCCCCTCCCTGCCCCCCCCTGCTATGTCCATGGCAAAGTATATTTTTAGGGTGGTGAGTTGAGTGTCTTACGTATTGAGATATCTGAAGGAAAAATAAGCTTAATATATTAATGACAAGAGTCCAGCAACAGGGGAAGGCAAGTGGGGTGGGGGAGAGCTCCTTATGGGGTGCACTTGCCCACCTTTGGTCCACCCCATGGTAGCGCACACACTTTTCCATGATTTGGAGGGGACACACACCAGTCTTGTAGCCCCTTAAAGTCTTAACACATTTATTAAGACAAGGTAGTCCATTAAAGGTTATGCCGTTATAAATGTGTCAGACCCTCCAAGTGTCCCTATTTTCCAGGGACAGTCCTGGATTTTTCCCAAAAGTCCCATCCCGGTTTCTGATTGTCCCGCTTTTCCTAGGATGTCCCTATTTTCACTGGAAAAATGTTGGAGGGTATGAGTTATCCAGCCCCCAAGCCATCTGAAGGCAAGTTAAGTTTTTTAAATGTTTAATGTTTTATTCTATTTTTATATATGTTGGAAGCCGCCCAGAGTCCTGGGAAAATAGAGACGTCCCTATTGTCATCGGAGAAATGTTGGAGGGCATGATGTTAGACTTAAAGGTGCCACAAGTCTCTTAAAAAACAACCCTATTTTGTCTTTACGGCCACCACTTTGGAAGTCAGATAAAAGTTATACTGTAGCTTATCTCTTCTTCCACCGCGAGAGGGTGCGAGATTCAAAACCCAAAATCTCTGGCGCGTAATCAGCATGGATTCTCCCTCGCCTCCTTGCCCCCCCCAAAAGCTTTTTCGTAAGTCTCTGGCAAAAAAAAAAAAAGGCATTTGCCTTGTTGCCTTTTGGGTTAGCCAAGGCGATGAGATGTTGGACTCCAACTCCCGTCAGCCTCAGCTAGCCAGGCCCAACCGTCAGGGGATGATGGGAAGTGTAGTCCAGCAACGAAACTACCTCGTCGTCCACCTCGCCCGGAAAAGAGCGAGCGCAAAAGGCGCGTGGCTGGGTGGAGGGAGGGCTGGTCACGTGCTCCATAGACTTATAATTCCGGTTCCGGCCACCATCGCGCTCCTTTCTTTTGGAGGTCTGCGGGGCTTCGCGTGGTCTGCGGAACGGGTAAGCCATTTGACGGCGAGAGGGGAGGGGAGGCGGCGGTTTGGGTTACCGTTGGCGGCGGCTGCCTGGACGAAAGCCGACCAGCCTGGCTGCGTTTCCTCCCTCGCCGCGCCCGGCCGACGGCCCACGCGTACCTTGAGCTCAGCTAGGCCAGGACTCGTGGCGGGTGGAGCGCGCGGGGAGCTTCCCGCCTTTAGCAGTAGGCCGAGGCGGCGGCGGGTAGAGGAACCGTTGGAGGTCTGGATGCCTTTTTTCATGGACGGGGCCACGTCGCGTTCCCTCACAAAGAGGATCCCGCGCGGCTCCCGCGCCTGATAACTGGTCGGGGCTGGGCACCTTTGCCCACTTCTGGAGTGCAATGTATAGCTGTCTGGCAGAACTATAGAATGAGTGGTTGTTTTGGGAAGCCTTGTTATGCAGTCTATTTCTATTTCCAACCCCCCGCCCGCCCACGACCTAACCAGTGGGAGGAGATGAAGGCAAAGTGTCTATTCCATTAGCAAATGGACCCTACTGCATTTATCTAAAAGCAGTTTTTGTCATAAAGTGCTATTGTCATGGCATCTATATTCCTCGTGTAGTAACTTGAAAAAATAGAGGATTGTTAAAACACATTATGCCAGAGCTTTCCAAAATGTGCATTGTGACACAGTGTGTAGGTGTTTCTCGCGTCTGCTCCCCGCGCTCCCCCTGGGGCTGGAAAGGGAGCGGGCAGCTTGCTGAGCAGCTGCTGCCGGGCTGCACGGGAGCCTCCCCACCCTGCCTGACTGCGTGCTTTCCTCTCCTCCCTGGTCGAGGCTGCTTGTCAGGCCCGATCTCCTCGCTCCGCCCACTATGCCCTCTCCGCTGTCGTCTGCGCTCGCCGGGCTGTGGCTTGGCTTTGGACATTAGGAGCGGCAGAGCCTGAAGAGCCATGCTTTCCATAGAACCATTGGCTTCTCATCCGCTTGCCCCACCCCACCACGTGCTGCTTGCCTGGCTGGGCTAAGTGCTAGCCCTCCCCTCTTCTCTTTCCGCCCTCCTGCCTCTGGGCCAGTACAGTGCCAGGCCAGCATGAGGCCTTGGCCCAGGATGGAAAGAGTATCCTAACTGTCCAGCAGTAGCCAGGACTAGTTGCCATCCACCCTCACTGGCTGCTGGATCCCACCACTTTGGCCTGGCCACTTGTAGCAGAGACCACCACCTCCTGCTCTGATGCTGATATTTTCATGTTTAGTTACTTAAATTGCAGTTTAATTACCCCCTAAAATGGTTTCTAATTAAGAAAAGTTGGTGAAGATGACGTTTGCGATGAACAGAATATAGCAGCTGTAGAGGAAACTACAAGAATCAACTGTTGAACAGTCTGTTTTGTCAGAAAAAGCAGTAGAATACTTTATTGAGCTTTCAAAACCTATAAAGAAGCTGCCTGCAGCACTCATAAGGAGAATGCAGACATCAGAGAAAGCTCAAAAGGCAAGTTACTTGGTAGCTCAAATAATTGCCAAAAACAAGGAACCACACACTATTGCAGAAACCACCATAAAGGAATATTGCTGTGCTATTGTTTGAACAATGCTTGTGCCAGAATTTGAAAAAGAAGTTACTAAAATCCCTTTGGCAGATAACACGATTGGAAGATGTATTCAAGACATGTCTGATAACATTAAGCTGCAAATGAAGGATATTTTTCAAAACGGTAATATCTTTACATGCAATTAGACAAATCAACAGATGTCAGTAGCACAATTACTGATTTTTATGTTTCATTCATACTGACAGAATTATTGAGCAATTCTTGTGTTGCCTAGAACTTCCAGTGAGAACGAGGTGAATATATATTTAAAAGTTTAGGTTGCTTCATGAAGGAAAATAATTTGCAGTGGTTAAATTGTGTAGGAATATGCACAGATGGCGCACTCTCAATGGTTGGTTCAACAAAGGGTTTTATAGCTTTAGCAAAGTAAGAATAAAAATACTCATTACTTTTTACATCGCGAAGCACTAGTCGCACACTATTGGAAATGAATTACAGTAAGAAAAGTTATGGACAGTGGTTCAAATGGTCATTTACATTAAAAGTAGACATCTTGAATCAAGATTTTTTGTGAAGAAGTGGGAGCAAGTTTTAAAAAGCTTCTACACAGACATTTGTTGGCTGTCAAGAGGTCAAGTGCTTTGTCTTGTATACGAATTGAGGGAAATGATGCTTAAGCTTTTTGAGGAAAATCAGCAAAAGGATTTCTGTGATCTAATTCAAAACAAACTTTGGTGTACAGAATTGGCATATCTTTCTGACTTATTTGAACATTTGAATAAAATGAACACCAGTATGCAAGGAAAAGGAGAAAATATATTAACAGTGGTAGATGAAATTTGTTTTACGACAGACAAAATAGCAATTTGGAAAAGGAAAGTGAAAGAAGGAAATTTTGAAATGTTTCCCTAAACTGCAGAGTGCGAGCTAAAATGTGATATTAGCTCACTAATTATTACTTCCCAAGTGTTGAAATCCAAGACTATGATTGGATCAGAATTCCGTTTCTTTAAACTGCAAGGAGGAACTTTTCACTTATTGAAGAAAAATTAGCTAAAATTAAAAATGATTGAAGTCTGTTAATGATGTATGAGGTGACTTACAGTTTTTGCATTCATGTTTCAAAAATTCATCCAAATAGGTAAAAAATTCTTCTGCAGTTTTTTACTACGTGCATTTGTAAAGTATCCTTTTCAACAATGACAAACTTTAAAACACTGAAACATAGAATTTTAAAAATGCTTGGTGATGAAATATGAGTGTCTATCTAATATTCCACCAAATATTCAAAAGCTATGTTCATCCTACCTATCACATACATCTCATTAAAATGGTAAGTAGTTACTGGTTTTCAATTTTTTTTACACATATTTACATATTGTTACACATAAATGACAACAATTTTGGAAATGTATGTTATTATCTTACAAATCATATATTTTAAAAAATATAAATGAAACGTTTTCATGAGATGTTTTGTCCCCATACATTTCGTTATTACAATTTACGTATGTGTCCGAATCTCTTAGAAGGGGTTGGTTTAACCTCTGGTTTGCTAGTAAAACTGAATTACTGTGTTGTGCAATGATGCATGTCTAAAAAGTGTGGTAAGCTCTGCATTATACACACATGCACAAGTAGTGTGTGCGTGCATGCGTGCAGCTGATATCTATATATTTTTGAAAGTGGAGGTACATTAACTGTATGGCATTGTCAGGCCCTCTTTTCCTTTGTATATTTTTTTCTAGAAATGACCTAGATTTTAATTAGTTGGTCTGTTGAAAACACAATGGGGGAAATGTACTTCTAGTATTGATTATTTTGAGTTATTTCCAGGCTGCCAAGTTGTTTGAATGATGATGAATTAGACAGTTGAAGATCATTACTAGAGCTGATGTCTTCATAAATCAGTAGCATCAGCTGAATGTCCTAGCTATAATGATAAATTGCCTCTTTGTCAGTGGGGAAATTGGTTAGAGAGTTGTCTTATGGCCCTGACCCATGACCTCTTCACTGTAGCAATCTATTTTTGGCTTGATGGTACTAGGAAATACCATATACTCCGTTTTCAGATTGAACTGAGCCTTTAGGGAATATGTTGTGCTTGTTCACATAGCTGGAGTCCCAAAGCAAAGTTCACTATCCTGAAAATTTAGTTCATATTTTATACTTGCTAGATAACAAACTAAAAAAAAAAACTCTTTGGAAACATGGTGTCTCTATAAAATCTTTTAACTTTGCAAGGAGACACCACACCGTGATGGTTCAGCTGGTTATCTATAAATGTCTTATTATTCTGTTTGTTTAGGTCTGTCAAGATGTCCTGTTGACCCCTAAAGTATGGATAATGGTAAGTGTTACTCTTTAAAATCTTAACTATGTGCTTTAGTAAAACTAGTTTTTAATAGACACATGGTTTGAATTTAAATTTACTTGTTATACAAGATTCCTTTTCAGTAAACATTGGTGGGAGGTTGATGACACTTCATACAACCTCAGATCGTTATGTGTATGATTTTTCTTGTTCCCTGTTTTGAAAAAAAAATGGAGGGTTCATTTCGCAAGCAATTATAAAGCCATGGAAATAGTTTAATATAGAAAACCATGTTTTCCATTGTATAGATATTAAAAATGGCATTGCTGGCACAGTGATGATTTCCTTTTGCCGTTTACCCATCTGAATTTATATTGATGTGTATTTCCTAATTCTGAGATGCCAGTAAAGCTTTAAATGGCCCAAGTAACATAATTTCTTAGAACATTATAAAGTTATGTTAATTATTTTTGTTGCAGTGAATGTTTTGATTGTGTGCCATCCTGAATTCGGATGTATTCAGAAATGAGACCAGATTGTCAAATCGTTTTCAACCATGAAAGTTCTACTTGCAAGTTTGAGGTAGTTGTTCACTAAACCTGTAATGCATGTATAAGAAACCAAACTTGAGTGTTTTGCAAATGTTATATGAAAAATAATTTTTATTTTATTGTAATAGATAAGAAATTTTTGAGGTAAAGGTAAGAAGATTAAATTATGAAAGGGAGCCATTCTGTCTGAATACTGAAGGCATCAGAGCAGCTGTGCTGGATCAGGCCAAAGGCCCATCAAATTCAGCATTCTGTTCCTGCTAGATGCAGTTGACAGTAATGCTTGAAATTCAGTATCTTTTGAAATTTAGAAAACTGATTTTCAATTTGATTCAATCCTTAAACCACAAATATTTAATATTTGATTTCTAAGGCACGGGTGTCAAACACAAGGCCTGCGGGCCGAATCCGGCCCACCAGACCTCGTCATGTGGCCCGTGTAGCCGCCGGCCGCCAGCCTTCACCTTTTATTCTCGCTTTTTTTTTTTTTTTTGACACAAGAAAGCCGCCTCTTCAGCGCATGCGCGGCAGCCTACAAGCCAGAGAACGTCTGCCCTCTAGCGGCGCCGGCCGTTCTACACAGGAAACCTCCACTTTAATGCATTCAGGAAACCTCCACTTGTTTTTATTTTGAGCGCATGCCATCCTGTGATGTGACAGATCCAACGGCTGCCTGAACCCTTCTCTCCTGTACTGTACATGGGCGTAGCCAGGGGGGGCAGACGGGGGCAATTGCCCCCCCTAGAAGGCAGCTGCCCCCACCCCTAGCTGACGCCCCCACCCCGTGCGCTGTTCCCAAAAGCCTATTCCTTCCTTCCAGGTGGAGCCGCGGAGGCAAGGCTCCGCCCAGCAGCCGGAAGAAAGAAGGAGGAGTGCACGCGGCGCCCGAGCAAGCAAGCCGAGGTGAAGCTTTTTACTGTGAGGCTGGAGGCTGACGGGGAAAAGCGTCCCCTCCCGCACAGCTTGCCCCTCTCCTGGGTCTGGCTGCAAAAGCAGTGCTGCTACCATTGCTAAGACTGAGCGAAGAGGGAGTTTGCTGGGTAAAAACGCCTGGAGAGGAGACATTGAGATCTCCTTGATTTACCCCCCCCCCAAGTTTCCTTTCCCCCCTCAAGTCTCCACTTGAGACTGCTTGATAAGAAGCAGGCTACCCTGTGAACTATTAACGCCTAATCCCAGTTGATCCTCGCGAGGTTTTGGTCGCTAAAACTGCCTCCTGCCCCTCCCCCTCGTCCCACCTTTCATTGTTGTATGATCTCTGGAAGGGAAGAGCGAGCTTTTGATCCTGGCTACGCCCCTGGTACTGTAAGTACATATGATGTATGTGGGGGGGAGGGGGGTCTGCTTATTATTCTGCTTAAAAGTCAGAGCAGTAAACTTTGGATATACTGACCACTTCTGTGTCACTTTACAGTGGTATAGGGACCATAAACTACAATCAAATAACCCTAAAATGTCCAAGAAAAGAAAACTTGATGCAGAGGGAAGGCAATTTCAGGAGAGATGGGAAAGAGAATATATGTTTGTGATTAATGGAGACAAGCCAGTATGTCTTATTTGCTATGAGGCAGTGGCAGTGATGAAGGAATGCAATTTACGCCGGCACTTTGAGACCAAACATGGAGCCAAATTTGCTAACCTTAGCCACCAGGAAAAGCAACAAAAGGTCCAAGAATTAAAAGGTAGCCTGCATTCTCAACGGAATATTTTTGCAAAAATGACAGCAAAAAATGATGCAGCAGTGAAAGCCAGCTATCTTGTGGCTGAAGAAATTGCACAAGCTTCAAAGTGCTTTTCAGAAGGTGCATTTGTAAAGCAGTGTATGCTGAAGGTATGTGAACAGGTGTGCCCTGAGCAGAGACAGGCTTTTAACAATGTCAGCTTGTCAAGAAACACCATCACAGACCGAGTCAGGGACCTAGCCTGTAATCTTAAAACAAAGTTGGCTGAAGAGGCATGCAGTTATCTGGCATTTTCATTAGCTGTTGATGAAAGCACTGACAATACTGATACAGCTCATCTAGCTATTTTTGTAAGAGGTGTGAAGGAAGACTTGTCTGTCAGTGAGGAGCTCTTGGATGTGGTCGCCATGTATGGGACAACAACTGGGAGGGACATCTTCAATGCAGTGGAGGAATCCGTAAATAAAATGAAATTACCTTGGGAAAAGTTGGTGGGACTTACTACTGATGGCGCTCCAGCAATGTGTGGAGAGAGAAATGGCTTGGTTGGACTGTTAAAAGAGAAAATGAAAAAAAGTAATTGCCACACGCCGCTGATAACTTATCACTGCATTATCCACCAAGAAGCTCTGTGTGGCAAGGTTCTGCAACTGGATAACATAATGTCCACAGTCACGAAAACAGTGAATTTTCTGCGTGCACAGGGTCTGAATCATCGTCAGTTCCAACAATTTTTGAAGGAGGTGGGCATGGAACATACAGATGTGCCATACCATACAGAAGTAAGGTGGCTGAGTAGGAGCACCGTTTTCAAGAGATTTTTTGAGCTTTTGGAAGAAATTACTCTTTTTATGCAAAGTAAAGGGAAGCCCTTGTCAGAACTGTCAGATCCAAACTGGCTGTGCGATTTTGCCATGTTGTGTGATATAACAGAGCATCTCGCCCAACTGAATCTGAGGCTGCAGGGCCGCAAACAAGTCATAACCTCAATGTATGAGGCAATAACAGCTTTCCAGGAGAAACTGCGCCTATGGAAGTCACAGCTTGAAAAAGACAGTCTTGCCCACTTTCCTATCTGCCAGAGCATCTCAACCTCATTCCCAGGTACTTTTTCATGTGCTCGATTGGGTACCAAAGTGAATCGGCTGATTGATGAATTCAATCGACGCTTTTCTGACTTTAAAGAACAAAACTTAACCTTTACCAGCTTTGCCAATCCCTTCAACATCGATGTTGACAGTGCACCACATCACCTTCAAATGGAATTAATAGAACTTCAGTGCAACAGCAGCCTGAAAGCGAAGTTCCAGGATGCGGCAGTCGACGACTTTTACCGTCTCCTCCCCCCTGCTTTGATGCCACAGCTCCGACTTCAAGCTGCACGTGTTCTGTCCATGTTTGGGAGCACCTATCTATGTGAACAGCTGTTTTCAGTCATGAATCTGAACAAGACCAAGCTCAGATCACACATCACTGATGATAACCTCCATGCTGTTTTGCGGATTGCTACAGCACAAGACCTAACGCCAGACATCGATGGACTGACCTCAGGAAAACGATGTCAGCCATCTAGTCAGAAAAGTTAAAAAAAAGTTAAATTTTTTTTATGGTGTTTGCCATATGTGTAATAAACAGTGTTTGGCAATATTTGTGTGTTTTAAAAAAAAAATTACTGTTTGTTACCAAAAATCATTTTTCAATAAATTGTACAATAATTGTACATTTGAATATCTACTTGCCATTATTCTGACTATGTTTCTGCTTTCAGAGCTAGTTATTACTTACATTATTACAAAAAACAGTAATAATTGAATGCAGTGACAATAATTTATGATAATAAAGAGTGGACACATAGTCCTACAGATACAACTGGCCCTTTGAGGGTGACCAAACTGCTGATGCGGCCCCCGATGAATTTGAGTTTGACACCCCTGTTCTAAGGTATGCCTTATATGCAACTATCTCCCCCCCCCCAATTGAAAACAAAGTGTTAGGGCTCATCCATGCTGCTGCTTGTTCCTTGACTACAAAGCATGGGCCCAAGAGGTTTTCCATTTGCCCCACCATTTCCCCCAAAAAACCTGATTGATGTTTGCTCCTATTCAGTGGTATAGAGTGGGTTTTCCAGTGGAAAGCAATGCGACAAGTGGAAGTGTGAACAAGCCCTTACAGGCTTACATTAACTTACATCCATGGGACAGACCCAAAGAAAGTAACTGTAACATTGTTATTCAGGATATTGAAAACCCTTCCATTGTTTTAATATGTTCTTAATGTTGTTTTTAATGCCATAACCTGCCTTGGGACCTTACAGTGAAGGGTGGGTAATAAATAGAAAAATTATTATTAATAATAATATATTTAAGAGAGCTGCTCTTATTCTTTCATGAAATTTGGGAGGCTATAACCAGAACCAAGGTCATACATCCCTTGTCACAAAATAGAAAATGTTTTCTTCCTCTGTTTCTCCCCACCCTGAGAAATGCAAGACTAGAAAGGAAAAGCAGTGTCTGAAATTGTACAATTCTGTGACCAAGCATTGCATCCTCCATATTTCCAGTGTTATAATGTGACAATGGGAAAATCAGTTTTGCTGACTCAGAATGTATGTATGACAAACATTAAGAACTACATGAATTGATCTTACAACTATTTACACATTCAAGTTTATTTTTAAAAATAGACCTCATTTTTCAGATATACTAATCTTCACTAATAAGAACATCTGTTGCAGGTCCATATGTAGCAACGAATTGTTTCAACTGTTGATGGCACTGCATCAAGTAAATATCCCTTTGATTCAGAGAGTTTTCACTATTGAGTTCAAATGGAAACACAGCATTTGGGGCCACACAAAACACAGAAGCACCTGTGAAAAGAAAAGTAGAGGAATAAATTTGTATAATTTATTTTAACTAGAAAATGATAAAGTATAATGGAAAATGTGATTTACATCAATCAAAATTTCACATAGAAATATCCAGTGATAGCCATCCATGTAGGTAACAGGTTTCTGAACAAAGTAAGTATGGGCAGAATGTTTCTCCATCTATAAATACTTTCAGATGTTAAGATTTTTTATATGCAAAAATATACAGTGGTTGGTTCTTAGAATTGGCCTCATTCAATCTTTTTCTGTCACTGCACTAATAAATATATTTCTGGTTTTAAAGGTGGCCTGTCATTTTTTAAATGCTGTTTCCAACGGAGCTAATATGAGTGCATGAAGACACACCCAATTCAAATCCCAGTTCAACTTATCAACCAAAGCTGTTAGTCTCATATCCTGGGTGCATAGCCAATTGAAATGGGTCCACATGATCAGTATCCTACAGGAGTACCTGGAGTTGTGAGTCTGAATAGCAGTAATTCAAATTTATCCCACAAAACTGGACTAGATGATGCACTGGACACTTCTCTGAATTCACTCATTACAGTGGCATCTAGGTCAAGATGGACGCAATATATTTTGTGTGAGAAAGAAGGGCTCTTTATAGGAACCTAGCGCAGGAACTTCTAGTGTCTTGTTTCTGCCAATGTCCTTCAATGCGGACTATTCAATAGATGGTGATGTCAGCACAAAAGGAAGGGAAGAGAAATATCATCCATGGAAATGAAACCCGGGGTGGACAAGCAGAACCTTGAGCGGTAACCTGACATTTGGTATTTGGAGCTTTGCTTTTCAGCCCAAGCATAAAAGCACCCTGCGCTTAAGGATTTTACGTGGTTATTTTAATAGCTCTCATTAAGAAAGGTTCAGTTAAAAGGTTTATACCGTATTTTAACGTGAGAGATGATTCAAATAATAATACAGCAATCAAAACATCTTCTTCAAGTACTTCTGTTCTTAAACTCAGCTTAGCATGTGCTTTAGACAGTGAAATCCTACAGTACAAACATAAATTTAATAATTTTATAAATCAGTTGTACAAAATTTTAATAATTGAATGTCTGTTGCCAGAGATGTTGTATGAATCTTTACACACAGAGAAATGTAGCTGCTACAGACATGTATGGGGAGTAATGGGACTTGTGTATTTTTGATATAATTCAGGTCAATTACTAGTACAAATAGAGGTTTGGTTTTAGGCTGATGGAAATGGAGCCATAGTGGTTAAAATAGCTATAGTGCGCAAGGCAAATACCCTCTACCGTGCACGCCCAATTGTTAATTAATGTACTGTATAACGTATACATAGATCTGCAGCTATTAATGGTAATAAAGAGGTGGACAACTCTTATTAGATTACTATTTGTGAGGTCTGGAAGGAGCTTATGACTTCTTTTGAAAAACTGGCTATGAGAGTCAAGTTTAAACTGATAACATCATATTCAGAAATGTAACAAAACGGAAAGTTATATAAAATGCCTTTTGAGCTCTTAAACTTTTATTTTTTTACAAAATCTAGGATTAGTGCTGCTTGAAATTACACATTTGTTCACATGTAACTCCTACAGATATGCTATTGCAATTTAAGAAACAGGAACTGAACAATCCCGTGGCTAATTTGAATAATTTCTTCTGAGCACGCTAAATGATTCCCAAGAAAATGCATAGGCACTTCCTCCAGAAGTGATACACATATAAATTGACGTTTCTGAAACAGACCAAAAGTGCATATAATTATGTATTCTATAACTTACGTAGCTAAGGGGAAATGTATTAGGAACATGGTGATGGTGGAATGACTGATCCTATTTTAATTCCCAGCTTTTGGAAGACAAAGGGATATTTTGGCTTATAGCCATCAGATTTGGGTTTGTCGTAGTTACTTATGCAGAATTATTACACAGGTTAAATATAAATTTTGAAGAACAACACATACTTGACATGTAAATGAAAACTTACAAGATATTCAGTGCAGTTGCTGAGAGATTTGATCCATGAACAGGATGTGTTCTGACTCTGCGACTTGCTAAGTAGTAACCGTGAATCAGCCTTTCTGCTTCTGAACAGAGTTCCACATGCAAATTTTTGGAGAAAGCAAGGAACTAAAATGACATTATAAATTATTTCATTGGTTTATGAATTCTGTGGGAAAATCACTAGATTTACCAGTTATATTTAAATTTCAGATGTATCGTCCAAGACACAATTTTCATTAAAATATTAATAATTTGTCAATTCATTATTCTTGACATATTTTCACATTACAAAGAACATGATTTTAAAATAGGAAAAAAACGTGGATTATATGAGTGGTTGCATAAATACAAACTCAATATATTTCCTAAGTGCTTAAGACAGTTTACACCAATCACCGTGGAAGTTAAGATACTTTACTGCAGAACGGTGTACCAACAGTGCTAAATCATGAGTAAATGTTGCGTCAAACACCTTCCTTGCTTCTTTTCACTTGTATTTTGAAGCCACTGTTGGCTTCTACAGCTTTACTAAAGATGTAGATTTAGTGTAAGAAAAGTTTTCATTCCTATTCTGAATATTGGACATTGAAATTACCGTATTTTTCGCTCTATAAGGTGCACCTGACCATAGGACGCACCTAGTTTTTAGAGGGGGAAAGCCCCATTATTTTGAGGATCAGCTCAAATTTCTGTAGCTTCTTTTGCAAAGGAGAAAAGCCCAATTTTTTTGAGGATCAGCTCAAAGTTGTTGCGTTTACTTTGGAAAGGGAAAAAAATCCTGTTTTATGGGGTTTAACTCACAGTTCTGCAGCTTCAGTAAAGGGAGCCATTTCTACAGTTTCCAGACAGATAATCTAATCAGCCAGTCACATGTCGCTGGGGAAACAGCCTCCCTCTGCAACGGGCGGGGCTGGAATCTCCCTTATCTCTCCCCGATCGTTTTTTTTTTTTTTTTTTTTTTTAAAGCAGGATCTGCTTTTGCCCCTGGGCAGTTCAGCTCCAGGAACCACGCATTCGCTCCATAAGACGCACAGACATTTCCCCTTACTTTTTAGGAGGAAAAAAGTGCGTCTTATGGAGCGAAAAATACGGTAATTGTCTGAATCTGATAAAGTGCAGAAGAGTCCTTTAGCAAATATGTCTACCGGTAGTTAGACACATAACATATTTTGTAAGTTGGTTACTTGTACAAATTAAAGTTAAAGTAGCAGAGGAACAAAAGGGATCCCGATTCAAATACACATAATCTGAAATATGATTGATAAAACAGCAGCTTATCAAACCACCCCTCTTGTTTGGTTCAATTCATAATGTCTAGTTACCTCCTCATAATCTTGTGTTCCATACTGTTTGGAGATAGCATAGACTGCATCTTCTGGATTGATGGCCTTTTTTAAAAGGAGATTCACAACAGGAAGAACTGGATTGGAAAATGCTGATTCATTGCAGTGTATCAGAAGCCAAAAAGCATCTATAACGTTAGCTGAAATAAAGCTTAAATCCTAGACAAAAGCAATATTTCTATTTCAGAACAGAACTTCATATGGTTTCCAGACAAAACCAGCAAGTGAATTATTTGGGATTGAAGGTATCTAGAAAAATGTAAAATTCATTGGTTTTTCTGAAAAACGCATTTTGGAACATTTCGTTTATCACACTTAGTCTATTTAATGCATGCATGCACTATAGTCCTAGTTACTCTTAATATTGTAGAAGCTACCTCAATTCACTGATGAAAATAGATTGCATGACTGGAGGAAATCACTTTCTAGAAAGTGCCTGCAAATTTTGTATATCAATGTCACTCTAAAAGCTATTACGGTAGGTATTTTTAATTAATGCCATTGTGCAATTCTAGCAAAGAAACGTTACCCGTATTTTTTGCTCCATAATGCGCACTTTTTTCCTTCTAAAAAGGAAGGGGGAAAGTCTGTGCGTGTTATGGAGCGAAGGCACTCCCTCCGATCGCTGTACAGGCATTGCGATCGCTGTACAGGGAGAGCAGGTAAAACGCTGCGCACAGCTCTTGCTTTGCTTCAGCCAGAGTTGAGCACAGCATCAGGCTCCACTTCTCCTTCCCTGCTTCCTGCACAGCGATCATAGAGAGAGCGGGCTATCCCTCCGATCGCTGGAACTTGAGCTGCAAAGGAGGAGTCTGCTTCTCCTTCCCTGCTTCCTGCACAGCGATCAGAGAGAGAGCGGGCTATCCCTCCTATCGCTGGAACTTGAGCTGCAAAGGAGGAGTCAGCTTCTCCTTCCCTGCTTCCTGCACAGCGATCGGAGAGAGAGCCGGCAAAACGCTGCTTTACTTGAGCACAGCGTCAGAGAGCCCCTGTGCAGCGATCGTAGGGAGAGCTGTGAAGGCAGCATCTCCTTCCCTGACCCCACATCCCAATTCTTCCCCCAGTGAAGGCAGCATCTCCTTCCCTGATCCCACACCCCAATTCTTCCCCCAGTGAAGGCAGCATCCCCTTCCCTGACCCCACACCCCAATTCTTCCCCCAGTGAAGGCAGCATCCCCTTCCCTGACCCCACACCCCAATTCTTCCCTCAGTAAAACCAGCATCTCCTTCCCTGACCCCACACCCCAATTCTTCCCTCAGTAAAAGCATCTCCTTCCCTGACCCCACACCCCAATTCTTCCCTCAGTAAAAGCAGCATCTCCTTCCCTGACCCCACACCCCAATCCTTCCCTCAGTAAAAGCAGCATCTCCTTCCCTGACCCCACACCCCAATTCTTCCCCCAGTGAAGGCAGCATCTCCTTCCCTGACCCCACACCCCAATCCTTCCCTCAGTAAAAGCAGCATCTCCTTCCCTGACCCCACACCCCAATTCTTCCCCCAGTGAAGGCAGCATCTCCTTCCCTGATCCCACACCCCAATTCTTCCCTCAGTAAAAGAAAATAATGAATACAGTATTATCTAGCTAAAAAGAGATTGATTTTGCAACAGATTGCTCTCTTTCTTTGATGTTGCAATAATTCAGCCATCCAGAAATGGCTGAAGTAACTGAATGCACAGTTACCATTACATTCCATTATTTTACTTTCACAGGTAGCACTGGGAGGGAGGGAGGGTTCAATCACCATGTCTGCGCTGTGCCTCTCTCAGCCCCGGCTCCGATCCCAGCACAAGGAGGGAGGGAGGGAAATGCTCCCCCCCTCTCTCCTTCCATCCATCCATCCTTCCTTCCTTCTTTCCTTCCTTCTCCCTCTTTCTTCCACTCTCTCTCACCCCTTCCTTCCTTCTCTCTCTCTTCCCTCCCTCCCAGCCTTTTAGAGGAGGAAAACCAGAAAAAAATATTTTTCTGGTTTTCCTTCTCTAAAAACGAGGTGCGCATTATGGTCCGGTGCGCATTATGGAGCGAAAAATACGGTACTTACCATTTGGCCTATTAGAGTATTATCTCTTTGGATATGCTTTTTGCAAGAAGCATCCACATCAATAAATGACCAAAAACTGGTTTGAATTGGAAGGGTAACCTGCTGATCAATTTCTTCTCCATATTTCTTTCCAGGGATGAATATAGTAGTTGTTCTTCCTTCAAGTACTTGTGAAGTCAGACAATAAAGACTAATAATGTCTTTGAAGAATGAAAACAACATAGTGCCATTGTCTTAAAGAAGATGGCTCATATGCTATATATTCAAATTACAGAAATACACTGGAAGTGCTGCATATCAAAATGTAGCAGAGAACAGGTTGATATACTGTTACCTATTTTGGAGGACATAGAAATTGGTGAATAATATACTAATTTCTATCTTGGAAGGTAGTGGTGATACCCAATCTTTTCCCCTGTATGTACCACATATGCCCTCCCCCACATCTGCTCCAGGGACCTCCAGATATGACAACAGTAGGTTTGGTGGACATGTGGAAGCTGCCAGGAGTGGAAGAGACCTCATTGCATAAATGGAAGTCCTTTCCACTAGCTACAGGCACAGGTGAATGTCACCTTAGTTATTTTATTTATTTATTGCCCTGCTAGCAGACAGACAATATCCCAGTGTTTTGCTCTTTCTCTAATATGAAAACTACCACAGGTTGCATTTGATCAAGGCAAGTAAAGTGCTTCTGCAGGAATTGTCATTTGCCAGCCCATGTGACTAAACATAGTGGGTTTACACATGCATACAAAATGTGATGGACAGAAACCTGCCATAAGGGAGCTTTTAAGTCAAAGTGTATTTGGACATTTGGATGACTGAAATAAGGTATGCCAGATTTTAGGTACTGCATTATACAAGACTTTCAGTTGGTTTACCTGACTGCAACTGTTCAAGCTTATCCTTCCTATGTGAAGACAATTCTCCAATGAAGCATACTCCCCCTTTGGCCAGCAAAGCACTATTAGCCTGAATGCTTGCAGTTCCAGTTCCATGCTTATCTTTGGACACAGTAGGAAAAACTTCACCAGATGGAATATGCCGTATGCCCCGGGGAACAAGACTAATGCTGTAATTCATAACTCTAGGTGATGGGGAAAGTAGATATCTTAGTTATGGATGTGTAATACATTTGGAAAAGAAATCAAGTGTTTTTAAATAATTTTAGTTTACATGACATTGCAGTTCAGTAGAATAATTCTATCCTTGGAATAAAGAAGCATATGCATTGTTTTACCTCACATATTTTCCTTTAAAAGCAAAATAAGAAATTGGAACAACAGCAGTAACAACATGGTTCTTTGCACAAGGCTAAATAAAAGGGTATACACAGCCATCCTACAAAAGGGGGAGAGAATCTGCTTATTAAAGAAAAGAGCACTTAGTTACCTCTCTAATATTAGCGAATCATTCGTCAATACCAAAATATCCAGGTAATCTGCTGTTAAGTCGTTTCTGTCGCTTGTCTGTACTAGACTTAACAATATAGCTAGTTTGAGAGTGTTGTTAATGCCTGGTGGAAGTACTTGTGAAGCAAAACTATTGGCCAGAAGAGCTGTAAATCTCCAACACGACTTTGAAGTCAAAGAAAGCAGATACTTAAATTTTTCACTGATCTGGGAAGGGCCTAATACAAAAACACACCAAAGCCAAATGAATCTATATGAACAACATATCTTACAATTTTTTACAAATATATTCAGTTTCACATCTTCCATTTGTAATTACAAAACTAGAAAAACAGTTTTAAAAACACCCAGCTTAAGCTCAATCTTATATTCACATGGTTCCCAGCTAAGTGTTCACAGGATTGCTTCTCAGGTTTACAGGTATGAACACTTTAAAATCAGTTTCATTTTGTTAAATGAAAATAGGCTATTCCTTCAACGACCCCTGTTACTTGGGTCATTCCCTACTGTGTCTAATTATGTGGTCTTCCAATTCTGCAGTCCTTTGTTTACTCAGGCTATCAGTTGAGAATCCTACCTTGTATCCTCAGGCGAGATCCAAAATAATATATCAATACCCAATTTCAATATGTATGGACTTGGTTCATAGTGAGTTAGCCCTCATGATGTCTAAATTACATTAAGCACAAACTATTGTTTGTACATTTATATAGTTTTATGTGGTGCCTTTCTACAAACAACACTCAAGGCATTTTACAGTGTGGTGATATCCAACCAAGTCATACTCTGAGCAGCGAACTGAAAACAATGGACTTAACCTAGACATATCTAAGGGCTTGTCCACATTTTTGCTTATCCTGTGTCAAAAAAGCCCAGATCGGAGTGGTTTTCCCCTTGACCCATGCTTTCTAGGCACAGATCTGAGCAGTTTTCATCTTGCCTTACTCCTTTCCCAGGGAAAACCTGCTCTTTAGTGTTCAATCGGAGCAAACATTAATCAAGAGAAAACCCAAATTGCTGTTTGCTCAGATTAAGCGCTAAAAAGTAGTTTACTCCAGGGAGAGAAGCAGAAGAGGAAATGTGGCTAAGCCCTAACTTGTATGACTAAAGTTAGATACCACAGAATAAGCACAGAACTACAGATGAAAAGCAAGCCCACAAACCCAATGAACAAAATCTGCACAAGACGCCAGTACTATTAGTGCAATGTGTAAATGTTAATGTAGGAGAGTGCATATTTTATAGTAAAAGGTAGTGTAGGTTTTATAGACACATTTAAAAGTAAGTCTCAAATGTGAAGTCATTTAAATGCTGTTTGATCACAAATTAATAGGTAGAGGGCACTCTCTGACTACTATTACCATTCACTTAATTATCCAACTGAAATAGCAGACAGAGTGCCCTCTAAAACACAGTGTTAATTGTGTAATCTGTATTTATTCAAACCAACTTTCACAGCTTATTTATTCATATTTGAGAGGGAGAGAGGAGGAAGCAAATTTCAATCATACAAAAAGTTTGCTATACATATACATATACACACACAAACACAAAAATCTCCACTTGTGCACCTACTTCAACTATCCCCTTGTCTTACCTGTGAGATTACAAAGATGTATACTGTTGGCTTCCAGGCAAAGTGTGATTTGTATGCAGCTTGGCATACAGACTGGAATTCCTATAACTTTGTACCTGTTTCCAATTTCCATTTTATGAGATAGTTCATCTATAAATTAGCAAATAAACATGTAGGGGTGTATGTATCTGCTTAAGACATACCCTACGATTATTCATAAAAACTAGGTACTTAACAACAGCGAAAAAGGTCACAAACAATTTTAAATGTTACAGATACTAATACTGCAATGCTATATGTTCTTACCTGGGAGTAAGGGCCATTGATCTAAAGTTCAGGTAAACATGCACTGTAAAGGAACAGCAGAATGCAACACAACATGGAAGCAATAAAAACTATTCAAAAACCAGGAACAATTGAAAACCTGCTTAAATAAAACAGCCATTTGTTAACCAAATGGCTTCCTGAAGACGAAAGTTTTCCTTAACTTGCAAAAGGTCACTAACACACAGGATTGCTCTGCCCAGCTCATTGCTTTATGTAGTTTGGTCTATAAAGGCTAGATTACCTTTATGAGGATAGAAATAAGAGTTTCGTCTAGGAATGATCCATTCTCACTATCTTCCTTCTGCATTTATAAGATTGAACACAAGGCTGCATTCATTCTTTCAATTTTTTTTCTTTTTTATGTTTTTATTGAAATACTTTCCATAAGTAATGAAAGTACATTCAGTGTCTCTGTTTTTAAATTGTAGCATCCTTCATACAAATCAAATACAATCAGTTTGAGACAGTTTTTGTTGTAGACAATGTGGGGTTGAGAGAGGGGAGAAAGTAGAGAAAAAGAAATTTAGAAGAGGGGGAAGGTGAAGGAGACATTAAACTTTCATTTTTGCATATATGAGTGGAACTTTTTTGTCAGTGTCACTTGGATAGGTGTATTATTTTTGTTGGCAGAACAAGAGGGCAAAGGGCCCAAGGTATGGTTGGTTGCAGTTGATTGGTAATGTTTTTTTTTGGGGGGGGGTTGTTAGGTTACATTAGCCATATTGATTCATATGTTGTCAGGGGCGGGGGATCAGTCATTGTCTTGTTGGCTTGTGTATGTAAAGGGGAGCCACATGGGTAACGGCATCCTTTGTTTGTCCCATGGTAGTTTCAGTTTGTTGGTAAGTTTTTCTTGTAAGGCAGTTTCCCATATACAGTGGTACCTCTGTATAAGTCTGCCCCATCCAGCGTCCATTTCGCAGACGTCCGCAGCAAACCCGGAAGTACTGGAACGGGTTATTTCCGGGTTTGCCGCTCACGCGTGCGCAGAAGCGCTAAATTGCACAGAGTGGCGCTTTGTCGAGAGTCCTTTTCGTTGAGCGTCCAGGGCTCCGGAACGGATCCTGGACTCAAAACAAGATACCACTGTAGTTTGGTACCAGTGGTCCATGGACACCCCAAATAGGTCCCTCTGGTGTCTGGTTATGAGACTCCTAGCTGCTGAGAGTAAGTGGTTTATAAGTTTTTTGTCATGTGGATGTGCATTATTGCCTTGGAAGAAATTTAGTAGGGCAAATTTCAGAGTTGCTTCTATTACCTGTTTTGTTATTTTGCAAATTTATTGTACGACTGCTATCCCAAAAGATTGAATTTTGGGGCATTCCCACCACATGTGGAGGTGTGTGCCAGTGGCAGCGCATCCTCTCCAGCACTTAGGTGAAATTCCTGGGTGTATCATCACCAGCTTATGTAGTATTAGGTACCACCTGTAGATAAGTTTCAGGGTGAGTTCCCTTTTCTTCCCTGAGAAGGACTTAAAGGGTGGTTTAGTCCACAGCTTCGACCATTGGATTGGGTTTATTTCATATCCTATGTCATGTTCCCATTCAGCTTTGATTGTGGTAAAGGGACTTGTAGTGTTTTGGAGTAGTGTTTTATATATTGCCAATACCATCCCTTTCCTACTTTTTCCATAATTGACCTATTTCAGCCTTGTGGTTCATCCACTTTTAACTTAGTTATTCCGAGTGGTTCAACATGCAGTAAACTGTGTTCAACATGCAGTAAATTTTAAAAAAGACTTCAGGCAAACTTAAAACAAGAAAAACCACACTTTTTTCAGGGCATTTCATACAAAGCAGATGTTGTTCAAGTTATTTCAATTAGATGTGTGCAGGAGAAAAATCTCAGTAGATTGTCTCAAAAGGACAGAAACAAACCATTTAAAAACAACAAAAACCGAAGCACAGAAATAGGTTCCTATGTTAAAATCTGTGAAGATGAATTATGTAAACCAGAAATGGCAGAGATCTCAAGAGAATAAAGGGAAGTAGCTAGATTGAGGAAGGATGTTACAAAACTTAGTTACTTACAGAAAAGCTTGATCATATGAATTGAAAGGAGGAAGTCAAATTCCAAGGACAAGATAAGATTGTGTTTATTTTTTTAAAAAGAGCCTCTACATTTTATTTTCATACTCCTTTTCTAATACCGGTATATGAGCTTCTCTTCATATACATTCACATTTGATTTATAGGCATATATATTCAGAAAGTGAAAGATTTATTCCATCCAAATTCTATTTTGTATAACCCATGCTACACTAACACAATTCTGCCACACTTGTCAGCCTAATAATAAAAATTTACATTAAACACAAAACTTACCTCTTAGAAAAACTGTGAAAGATTGAAATCTGAAAGGGGTTTTACCGCTGAAAAATCCTTGAAAAGCACTAATTGCTTTAGTATCAACTATTTCAACAATTTGCTTATCTTTAAAAAAGAAAAACATAAGATTACATTTTTTAAATTAATCAGAAGTCCATCTCAAGCCATTTGCCCAACAGGGATTAGTATTATTAAAGAAAAAGCATTCTAAATCATCCCAATAGTCAGAAGTATAGCCACTCAAATACTTTAGTACTACTCTTCCTAAGCTTTATACCTTCTATTGACAAAACGATCAAAAAGGTGAAGTTATAAAGTGATCTGAATCACATAAAATGTTAAACCAAACCATGACTTAGCGCAAACACTAGCATGTGTGGGCTCCCAGAGAGGAGACTGCAGCTATTTTGCTCCTTCGCTGGGTGTGCTGTGGTGCGGTTGAGAGCTATATCATGATTTGGCTTAGTGTGTCATCCAAACCCAGGCACGTTTTGTTTACTCAAGACAAAACACAAGCAGCAAACCATACAACAAACCTTGCTACATCTCATGGTTTGTCTTGAGCAAGACAAATCTCAAACCTGCATTCAGGCTTGGGATGGATGGATCAAGCTACGGTATTGGCCCAAATATAAGCCACACTTTTTTCCAAATTTGGGCCATGAAAAGTTAAAGTGTGGTTTATATTCGTGACCTTACGGCTCCCCCCCCCCCGAAGCAGCATGGGGCAACAGTAAGCAGCCCACCCGCCACTCCCAAGCCTCCCCCGGCGCCAGCTGGGGGGGTAGTGCCAGGAGGTGGAAGTGCCAGGAGGCAGCAGCTTGGGGAGCGGGGTGCCAAGCGCCGACTCTGGCTATCCCCCATCCTGTTCAGGGCAGTAGTGCCGGGAGGCGGGCCAATACGGTACTTTTGTCTTGTGCTGGTTTCATTTGTTAAAAAAACTGGGACAATTTTGTCCAGTTCATGGGGCAATTTATTTACGAAAATCCTTAAAAAAACAACCCAGTTTTATGAACAAAAAGTACAAGGTAGTACAAAGGCACCTTTCTTCTCTGACCCATTATAGTTGCTTAAACCAGCTAATACCTCCTTTGTGTTGACACAATTGAAATTTAAAAAAATGTTTTTAAATGGTCTCAGAATATGACGGTATATCTTAACATGCAGTCCTTTCCTGAATTGTAGAGTTTAAAAGGACAATCCCCACAGACATATGGGGGTAGCCATCTTTCCCCCTTCCCTTTTAGCATTTTGTCTTTAAATTGTAAGCCTGTGAACGTCTGATGAAAGAAATTATCGTATGTAAACATAGTATTATTGGGACACTGAAACCTCAGGAAACTTTGTAAATTCTAAAATAAGCCTACTAATGCTATAAAATGCTAAGAGACTGGGCTAAATCTGTATTTCAGACACATTCAGACTTAGGAAGTGGGGAGCCTATCAAAGTCCCAATGCAACCATGGGGCATACATTATAAGCTTCACTCACAATGTAGGGATGACTTTGAACTCCCTCCTCCATGCTTTTTCCTTCTCTTGTTGCCCAGTAGCACACCTCACCATAAAAATATAGCTATTGAAATGGTATAATTTAGGGCTAATAACAATACTATATAATGTTTACCACCAAGTACTCTGTATTTCATATCTTCCCGCAGTGGTGAAGTACACAAAGTGCACACAAAATTGTTTCTCACTGTTGCAGATTCTGTCGCTCCAGGAGTATGTACTCTTATATACTGAAATCCTAGGGGAAGTGTATAAAAGACCATATTTAAAGTTCTAAACATTCAGAAAGTGCTATATATTGGTTTATAATGGTTTCCAATTTAATTTAATTAATCATCACCAAATGATCTCTGATAATGTACCTACTTGAAAAGAATACTGACACCCCGTTCATTCATTTGGGGCAAGTGCCAAAAAATTTGGCATCCCCTTTTAGAGTTGTTTGAATGGCACACTGCTTTGCCTTCTTAATACAGAGTCCTCAGTTGACTATAAGGTATGATACATGCTTAAGCAACGGGACATAGCCAGACATTGGCTCAGATTCAGTTAAGACCTGCCATGCTAGCAGAAATTATTGTAATGGTTCCTGCTGAGCATCCCCTCTCCCCTCCCCCACATCTCCACCAAA
The DNA here is from genome assembly GCA_034641385.1 of Darevskia mixta. NCBI lineage: Eukaryota > Metazoa > Chordata > Lepidosauria > Squamata > Lacertidae > Darevskia > Darevskia mixta. Next base: position 3,970,102 of record JAWWNH010000018.1, on the reverse strand, counting down.
TCCACTGTAGAGGGTCAAAAGAACTCCCAGAACAGTATGCAGGGAGAGGAGAGGGTGGACTGTTCTTTCCATGGAGAAGGAGAAGTATGAATTCCCACCCATTGTCCATCAGCAAACAGAAATATTTGCATGACAGACAACAGAAGTAGAGTATAATCTTTTAATTTTTGGAATATGTGATGGAGAACAATCCACCGAACACTACTGCTGAGTGGTATGGTCAATAGCAAATGATACAGCCAGTGTAGTGCAGGGCACACAGATGTATCTAAATACAACAAACAGACATAAAAGTTATGAACACAGAGATCAATCATCTTCTCTGCTTACTCCTCCTAGTCCCTTCTATAGCCAATAATCTGCTTGATAGTAGGAAAATCGGTCTGTGAAACAATGTTCATGTGTATCCAGTATGAGAAATCACAGGTCTATAACGCTCTCACAAATATGTCAGTGACATGCAGTGTATTAGATTTTATATACAATGTCTTGTACAAGCTTACAGCAGTAAATCCAGCTTTTAAAAAATATACTGTAAGTCAGTAAGTTATAATAGAATTAAAGATTCCAGGTTGGTGTACCTTCAGAAAATGGACACTTTTCATCACAACAAACAAATCTTGCTCCTTGTGTATATTTTGTTACAGTGGACATTGCAATAACTATTCCCTCTGCCATATAAAATCTCTGAGAAGTGTAATCAAATGGAAATTTGCAAAGACTGAAAATATAACTGGGCAGGGAAGGTAAATGAGTTAGTTTCAGCACTATGCTAATCTGAAAAAAAGAGACACAGAAATGCCATGATGATGATGATGCCAGTTATAAATAACAGATACTACAGTGGAATCCTATGCATGCCAACTCAGAGGACAACAGGGCTTACTTCCAAGGAAGCTTACTATAATTAAGATATGCCTTGAATGCATTGCAGAAGAAATATTGCAACAAACTAAAATGTCAGGGAAGCTATATTGTTTTATAAATACAACTAATTTCTTTAAAAAGTGAAATACGAAAAGCAGAGTTCAAACCTACCTGAGCTTCAGTCTGCAGCTGCTGAATTAGTGACAGTGTTTTAACTGTTGTAAAACACACCTATAATTCAAAACCCAAATCATTTCATAAGGCAACTGCAGTTTAAAAGAGTGATTAACAAATTTCACCAAAATATATGAGATTCCTTACAGACTGAAAAATCTGAGTGGCCTTCACAGGTTTATGCAAAATGTAATTTCCAAGGGTAGCATCCAACTCTATAATATCAGATGGATTTATCAATATAGGAAACCGGAAAACAGCATAACTTTGCTTTGATTCTGTAAGAGTAGAAAGTGAAAACCATCAACATTGCCCATATACTGATTTAAACTATAATTTTAAAAATTGCTAAATATTACCATTGTATAATTTGCAGGCATTCACAAATTTCTGAAGGCCACCACTCCTGTCAAGATAAATCAGTGCAACTTCCTTCATTCTGAGAAGATCTGGCTTCATTTTCTCTGAATGGTTTTGTTTCAGTACTAAACCCTTAGATCACAGATATATACTACGGGAAAGAATTTGATATGTCAGTAAGGTCAAGACAATGGAACATGCAATAAGAATTTTGCAGTGACAAGTTACCATTAGCACTTACAGAAAATGAATTATATAATACAGAAGTTGCTGCCATGGCACCTGCATATGCCTTGATTGGTATCCCTGGGCAGGCCCCCACCCCAACTCTGGGCTTTCTTCTTTCTTTCTTTTTAAAGAAACTTATGAAGCAAATTGTGCAGGTACCCTTTGAAATGAGTGCAATGTATACTGTCCTCACAATGTATATGTCCACACAGAAATATGTCTCCTTGTGTTTAATGGAGCTTACTCCCAGGTAAGTGGGTACAAGATGGCAGCCTAGGCTTTGGTTGGGGTTGGCATTAGGGGAAAAGAGGGTTATTGTGCCTTTAACGGCTGTAAGACAAGCAGAAATTCAACAGGTTAATCATTTTCTATTACAATTATGGGAAAAGCTTTGTCATAACGACTCTCTTTAATTTATTTGTTATGTAAGCCTCGCCATGACAGCTATGTTGCACCATGCTATGCTCCCATGGCAGTAATTTTGTGTTTGATGCTCATAGCACTTAACATTCAAAATGCACCCACTGGTCCAAAAGGTTGGTGGTCCTTGATATAATGCAAAGCTTTGCTTAATTTATTCAGATACTGGAGAAAGATCCAAGTACTGTACTGGAAAAGCTAAAAGCCATGTAGAATATTTCTAACGTGTAGTTTTTACAGTTAAGATCATCAGATGCCCAACCCAAAATCCTTATGCATTATCTAATTTCCTCTTAATTATTTATTTAATTACATAAAAGTCCAATTGAAATATGCTAGGATTTAAATTCTTGACAAAACTGATACAGTAAGATGTTTCCTTTTATAAGATTTATACTGCAATAATTTATTATAAATTATTTAAGACAAGAACATAGTGAATATATTTTGCTTGTCCTTTAAAAAAAAGTAATAAAGATTCCACCCATATTGCTAGGAAATTCCTGTTCCATCCAGTGGGAGCTTCCCTCCCACCAATGAAAACAGTCATGGAGGGATGGGAATCCAGATTAAGACTGCAATGGGGGATAAAATACACTTACTCCCCACAAGTATCCCAATCAGAATCTCTCTCACACACAATTTTTTAAAAAGACATTCAGTGTGAATTGAGTTGCATTTAATTTGGCTGCCCAAAGCCAGTGTACTGTAGTGGTTAAAGTGCCAGACTAGATGCTGGGAGACCAAGGTTCAAATCCCCATTTGGTCATGAAGCACAAGGAACACTATTCAAAGAACTATGCTCGGTATAAATTTAAAAATACCCATTCAAATAGTCCCAATTGTATGTTCTGTCTGGAACAGTAGCATAATCTACCCATCAGAGAAAGCTCTGGATCTAACCCTATGCCACCAACTGGGCAGTTCCTGAACAATTTGAAATGAGGGGGGCTCAGCAAGAAACAGAACCAAAGCTATCAGTGTTACACCAATGTATATGTGCCTCACATTCAGATAGGGTGAAATAATTTAAATTGTGATTTAAATCCAAGTTCTTAAGTGTCATTTTCTATCATGGATATAATGGGATAAGGATTTCAATATGAAAAACAAAGTAATTGTAGAACGAACACATAATCTAATGACTAAAGTACCATAATTTGTAATTATTCACAAATTATATTTATATTTTTTGGTGTTTTTGTAAAAAGCTGCATTTTTTAAAAAGCACCCTCAGGTCGACAGTTCCATTATAGATGCTTTTATATCCTGGCCTCAAAACCCTTCCATTTGTGCACTGATGTCACAATGGCCCACCCCACTACATTGTCACTGATTTTCAACCTACAAGCGGAAGGATATAAGTGGCTCTATATATTTAATTCTGAAAAGTGGTCAAGATCCTACCACACATCATGCGCAGATTTGTGGCAAACACCCATAGTTGTGTGTGACTGAAAGATGACGGTTAACTGATTAAGTGGGATTCTAGAGCCCCTGTCAGAGATGGCACTCCAGAGGACAAAAGTGGGGAAGTGTCTAGCCACCCCCACCCCAAAAAAACTACTTTTCTCCCAACCCCAACTGAGGACCACTGCTGGCAATAGCAGGCCCTGAACAAGCTTTCTGTGTTTTCATTAACAATTTATGCCTATCACAGAACTTTTCCCCTCAGACTTGTTTTGCCCTCTCTTGTCCTCCCTCATATTTTTTCCAGTACTGCCATTGCTTTCCTCATTAGCCTTTCACTCAGAGGAATAAAATCACGAGCCTCCACCCCTCTTTCTGTTCCTTGCCTCTCTCTGAAGGGAGCTAATCCAGACACAGAGAAGGACCCAGACTTCAAACTTCCTTCCATATGAACACTCCTCAGAAAGAAACAATGGTCAACATTCACTTCAGGTGGACGTTGTTTGTTGCTTGGTAATCCTACTGCCAAATCTTACGTTTTCAAGTTTCTGTTCTCTGCTGTCAGCAGAGATATTTTCAACTCTGATAGGATAAAAAGCATCACAGGCACAAAATTTACCTCAGATTACTTTAATTCAAGGGATGTACATTTCCCCCAATTACTTACTATCTCACCAAAACTGCAATCCTAAACAAATCTTACAAGGGAGCAAGTCCTACTGAACTCTCTGGATCCTACTTCAGAGGAAATCTATTTTGAATTAGGCTTGTTAGTTTAAGTAATCTTTGAAAAAATTGTAACAATATAAACCAAATGCATTTCAGCATTCTTCATCAGTGGTCATGGGCAGGGGTAGGTAACCTAAGGCCCGGGGGCCGGATGCGGCCCAATCGCCTTCTCAGTCCGGCCCACGGACGGTCCAGGAATCAGCGTGTTTTTACATGAGTAGAATGTGTGCTTTTATTTAAAATGCATCTCTGGGTTATTTGTGGGGCATAGGAATTCGTTCTCCCCCCACCCCCAAAATATACTCTGGCCCACCACATGGTCTGAGGGACGGTGAACCGGCCCACGGTTGAAAAAGGTTGCTGACCCCTGGTCTAGGGTATTTATAAAAATGAAACAATTTTGCAAAAATAAAAATCCCAGGTCAACACTTCTAAAGCAATAATATTTCAAAAATAATGAACTCATACTCAGTGTTAGGGTTTGATTTCTAATATTACTTAAAGGGGCAGGACAAAACACTCCACTTCAATCCTGTACATAATGAAGCACTGAAGTGCAGTGCCAATCTCATTTAAGTGGTTATATATTAGAAGCTAAAGCTTGATTTTCCTTGGTTGATTTTACTTTCAGAAGTGCTGAGCCTGAAATGCGCATTTTGATTGTGCAGAACTGCTGAGTTTTAAATAACACACTAGGCCACTGATGAAAGCTCTGCTGAAACACGTTTACCTAAGACAGTGGTTCTCAAACTTTTTTCTCTGGGCCACACTTTCAGAATACAAATTTGCTCGTGCCACACACATTGGAAAACAAAACAGCAGTGCTTGATTTATAACACAGAACATGACTACTTTATTTCTTTAATTGTCCTTTAATCTTCCCGCCACACTTGCCCTCCTCTCCTGCCACACCCTTTGAGAACCCCTGACCTAAGGAGTTGGTAGCTGTGTGTATATGTATGCATGTATATGTATAGTGATAGTATCCAATTGTTAATAAACAAAATTGTATTTTCTTTACACATTTTTCCCTCAAAGCATGAAAGAAATGAAATATCTGCTTCCCTCCCTTTTGTCAGCATATGTTTGTGAATGAAAGAGATATAAATAGGCGAGGGTATATTTATTCTGGATTAATTAGACCTGTGGATTAAAGTACTTGTATAAAAAGGAGTGACCAAACTAAGAGGCCTACATCTAAACGTGTTTATTCTGCAGTAAATCCCAGATAATTTGGTGGGTGCCTGCTGCCTAGCGATAGCCAATGGGAGTGTTGCCATGAGGGTATCCTCTCGTGGATTAGATTGAGGTGAGAGAAGCATTTATTTCAGTTGCTGGGGGCTGGATTGTAATTTCCTTTTGCAGCTAGAGTTGGGATCCCAGTAAAAGATGCACTAACCTAGTACAAAAGTGGGTCTTTTAGCTGAACACCAGTTGTGTTTGTTTGTCTCTGGAGCCTCTGCTAAGTGTAGTTTAATTCTGTTGGTTTTTATCTTTTCCTCTTTTGTTCCTAGTTTGTGCTAGGTATCTTCCTAAGCTCAGTCTCTCAATTATGAACTTTCCTTCTAGGAGGGTTAGATATTTACTTTTAAAGCAAAGCTCAGAGTCTGGGATCCCTTGCTGGCAATGGCCCTGGCACCCTGATTGTGCCATTATAATCTGACCAAGGGTTGCAGTCTGTTTGCATTGGCCTGATACTGCAAGATCTCTTAGTGCCCAGATTTTGTTCTATACCGATGTTTGGGTTTGTTGCTCTCTATTTTGTTTTCATGTTTCAAGTCTTTAGATGGAAGTATAAAAATCCAAATCATGGCTACAGTGGAAACAAGACATGTGGACTATTTTCTTCAAGTTGTAAATTCCATATTTAATTAATTCCTTTGAGGTTTCTGTTTTCCACATTCAGTTCCACACTGAATTTAGGAGAGTTGTGCAAGTAAAAAATGTGTCTATTGTGGCTAGTCAGTCTTTTTACAAATGGACTGTGTTAGCTTTTTTAAATCCAAGCATGAACTAATCAAAATATAGATCTCATGAAAGTATGAATTTTAATACAATCAAATTGAAATATATTAGTTTTCTAAACATAAGAACAAAATTTCCCTTCTACAAAAGCAGTCATTTTCCCCCTCATATATTTCTTTGGAAAAAGCCATTTATCTTCTACAAGAAGAGGAAAAAGTTATAGTCATTATGAGAAGTATTGTTATAAAAAGATACTTAAGGCTAATTTGTTCCACCTTTATTTAACCTAGAGAGCACATTTCTAGGTTTTACTAATGGAATGAATCTAATTACTTGAGTAAAGTGGTAATGGTTGCAATTCTGGGCCCAGTATAACTAAAGGTGGCACAGTTTGGCCTTAAGGTGGGCAATATTGTACAGATCCTTGCTTGGAGTTAAGAAGAAGTGATACCAATAAATCACCTTGGCTTAAAGAACAAGCAAACAAATTGTGCAGAGTATGCTTATCTTCTTTAAAAAAACAGTGCTATACAAAAATATTTGCATAGTAACATTTCAAGCACAAAGTCACTAGATAGCTTACAAAGGCCTTTAAATGAGAAAGTGTGCTGCTTTGAAAGACAGACAATTTGGAGCTATCAATGTAAACTTGGGGGAAAACAGTCAGTGTCCTTTCTTACACAGCGTCAAAGTTAAGAACAGCTAACTAAATGTATTGGTTCCAAAAGTATTTTTGTACAGCAGGTGTAACAGTCGTAAGGAAGTAATCCAAAATGCCCAGGTTCCTCATATTACAGCAGAAAAAGTTTGTTCAACATTTCAAATGAGGCACTAGTTGCACATATTTTTGAATCCGTTCACAATCAAAACGTTCCAGTCCATCTAAAGATGACTTGCAAGTATTTCTTAGCATCCAGAAATCTTAGTGAAATAAGTCTTCAGAAGGTGGTGCATAAGAAAATCCAACAAATGCGTCATCTGCTTCCAGCACACTGGCATTCACAATATTATAGTCAGAAGAAATGCAAACTGAACAGGGTACCATTTCTTCTGTAAATGCTGTGTCAAAGTTTCTGATGTCATCTGGACCAGACTAGGGAATAAAACATACAAATTGTTGTAAGAAAAAGGTATGATTTTTACCTCTTGTGTGTCGTATTTCAGTTCAAACTGGGAAGGTCTATCAATTTATCAACAAAACAATTTATCAGCAAAATAATCAGTGGTGCAATCTTACCAGGGAAAGTGTCCCAGGGACCATAAGATATTGTGGACCTCCTTCTCTATGGGTGGAAGTAATGGAGGGAGCCAAAAATAAAAATAAAAATAGTTGTCCGTACCTTCTGCCCTGGACAGGACAAGCTGGCAGGGCTTAGGAAATAGCAGTAGCTCCACCACAGATCTTTACACCCTGATAGGATTGCTTTGCTAGTGTTATTGTATCTCACCATTATGATTACTTTAAAGCTCTGCTTGAAACTTTTTTTTTCAAAGTTCTTTTTGATTAGTTTTCCTTTTTGAAGTTATTTGATACCATGATAGATTTTTTCCCCTGCCTTCCTTCCAACTAAGCATTTGAATTTGAGTACAATTATTGCTGCTGTTTTTATAGCTAACCGTAATTACTTCTTGAATGAGTTCTTATATTCCAGTTTACTAAAGTATGAACTATTGTACCTACCACATTAGGATTAAATGGTGGTGGGATCTTTTTTTGTTCGAGGTCAGTCCAGTTGAGAGATTCAAAGAAGGGATGCCTCTGAATTTCAAGCTGAAATACAAGATACAATTGCATGATACATATACACTTGTCTTATACTGATCAGAAAGCAGTCTTTTGCTGTCAACAAAATAAACCTTTGTAATGTGCTAGAGTAATATATTTCACAAGGCAAATATCCTACAGGAGCATAACTCCATTGCCTAACTACTTGGGTGTTTCATATGTTTTCAGTTTGTGCTGAGCCAGCCAAGCTAAAGAAATAGTCCTAATTGGAAAATGCATTTTGTTTACTTAAAGCAACTGTAGTAGCCAGACTCAAGATTATTTAAAAGGTTCCTATCAATAAATTTCCACACCTTTTAGGATTGCCTTGGCAACTGAAAATTTTCAAAGAATAGTCAATATTTAGAATTCTAAATTGATGTTATAGCTCTAAGCTTGACATTGCCGGTTTGTTTGTTTGTTTCTTCAGATACATTACTTACAAAATCTTCTCTAGCTCCAAGCCTGTTTTGTCTCTCCTTCTCCAAAAGTTCTTCCAGAATAGACCAAGCTGTAAGACTGATGCCTGGCCTTAAATGTAGAGGTTTGTGGAGAATATTTTCATACATCTCGGCAACATCACGGCAGTAAAAGGGCGGCTGGAGAGGGCAAGGAAAACACACAATTAGGATGCTAAACTAAAAATCACTAGGCTTATTCAAGAAGTGTAGATAAATGAATAATTTGAAATGTTCACTCATGCTGGATTAGACAGAGTTCAATTCAGAGATCACAAGGCAGAATAGTCAAGAACACCTGTTTAATCTGTGTAGCAAGTTCAAGTCATATAAAGGCAAGAAAGGGGCTTTTTTGACCACCACTTTGGAATTCTTGTCTCTTGGATACTCCTAAAGTAGCTTATGAAGCACTATCAGCCCTTCTTAATAGCTGGGGCAGATATGTGGTAATTTAAATAAAATAAGCTGATTTAAGAATTTTGCTGAAAACTGTTATACATCAGAACAATATAAATAGCAACTATATAAAAATTGCTTGTAGTGCAAGCAATTGTGTGGCCTTTTGTGAGGTCAGTAAAGCATTTTATAATAAAGAGAGAAGAGGAAGAGTAACCCTTCCCAGCATTCTCCTAAATGCAGAAAAAACATACTCTTCAGCATAAATATTACAAGCCTGCAATAGATACATTTTACCCTAGTATCAAGGAGAAATACAAGAGCAAATGAGAACATGTTGCTTATGTCCTGGACATTGACATTGGCAGCCTTTTCTAGCTAATTCCATTCTATTTAGCAATGAATAGCATCATTGCCACTTCAGTTGTCTGTTCCATCTGTGCTGGGTGACATAATCTGTTTCCAGTAGAAAGTCAGGAAATTAACAACATAAAACCAAAAGCAGCACTAGACAATGCAACAAGATCTGCTAAGTATTTATCAAATTTTATTAGGCAGTCAAGCCCAACAAAATCAAGTAACCTGTTCATAAATATGAATCTGGAATGTAAGATGTGTTCTTAATATTGTGAATGATAGGAACAGTTCTGTGAAATCAGAGCATTGGTGCCTCTGATCCAGCATCCCATTTCCAACAGTGGAACCCCACAATAGGACAGGAAGACAAAGACTCTCCTCTGTTTCCCCACAACAACCGCTTTGCAGAGACATCTGGAAGTACTGTTTTAAATATGATGCGTGAAAAACATGAAAATACTTACCAGACCATATAGCATTTCATACAAAACAGCACCAAGGCACCACCAGTCTACTGTGTTGTCATAGGGTTGCTTTCTGATCACCTCTGGGGCCAGGTACTATAGAGGAAAAGAAGTTTGACTAGTTACTCAGAGAGACAGCTCCTCTTGCCAAATGAAATATTGCATGAGAGAGTATTGTTACTCTGATGAAGGCAGCTCAAAAATGTCTTGATTATAATCTAGTAATATTAGAAATCACTAATAACAGCACTGAAACACATTTCTGTGCACTCATTGCCTTAGCTGTTCTGTTCTAAGGAAAAGATTCTGTAAGCTCTCTAGAAAGCTTGGTCCACTGTTAAAGAATCCTTATAGTCAGGTCTGTGCAGAGATTGTCTGAGGCCCAGGGTGGGAGTCTTGTTAGAATAAAGTTATAAACACAAACAAAAAGGCAGCCAGTGCCGCAGCCTTCTGAGGCCCAGGGTATGTGTACCTGGCTGTCCCCAATGTCTGCATGGGCCTGATTATAGTTAACTGTAACTTTGAGAACTGGTGTCCAAATGTACTCCCCCCCCCTTCTTCCCTTTGGGTTGCATCTTTTAGGTTGAAAGCCTGAGGGAAGGGATCCTCCTTTTTTAAAATGATCTGATCTGAAAGCCTTTTTGGCTGAAGAGTGGGGTACCAATGCATTAAATAAATAATAAAATAGCATCCCCCCCCCGGATGTTTAGCCTGTGTTCATTTTCTTACAATGTACACTTAAAATATTGTTTCCAAGTCTGTCACTACAAGGCCCATATATGCGCTAACATTTTCCCCACTAAGAAAACTTAACAGCTGAAATGATTTTGACCTTGTGACAAAGCCTATGAGTTTGCTTTTCAGTAAGAAGAGCACCAGCACAGAGCACAGAGTAGCATGTAGCTTGTCTCTTACATTGGTACAGACCCACTGATTCAAACACTTCCTCTCCACCGCAGCAAGGCTTTGCAAAATTCACTGCAAAATATTTTCTTAAATCATGCAAAAAAATTTACATACCTCTGGTGTCCCACAAAATGTTGCTGTAGTGTCTGAAGTAGCAATTCCTTCTTTACAAAGCCCAAAATCTGTTAAGACAACATGCCCCTGCATTGAAAACAAACATTTTATTGTAAAATAATGCAGGGTGTTAGTGATCATATTAAAAATAAAACCTGGGGCAACAGGAAAATATATTTAATGCCTACCAGTGAATCTAGAAGGATATTCTCTGGCTTCAAATCCCTGGTCACAAAAAAAAGAAAAGAAACAGATAGTTCAGAATAGGATTGTAAGTAGCATGTTTAGCAAATAACTCTCTTACATAAGCTTTTAAAAAGAAATCAGGCCTCTGTGGAAACCATGCTTTGTGAGCATGAGAAACAAATGCACATACAATAATACAAAATGCTGGCATTCAGCTTTGTGGACATTTAGACTACAACTAAATGTTGTAAATTATTATCTGTAATTATTATAAATTATTACCTGTATACAATGTTTATGGAGTGTAGATAACCCAATGCACTGGCTATTTCAGCAGCATAAAACCTGGCTCTGTATTCAGGAAAGGAACGCTCTTTTTGCAGATGAAAGAAGAGCTGCAAATATGCAGAGTGCAAGTTAAAAGAATGCAGCATTAAAAACATAATAGATGGTGTCATTCTTAATGATAGATTAGCAGAACTGGCGATTTCCCTATGAACAACTATAAAAACAGTGAAAATAGATTCTCCATGTGCATAATCATTCACATCCTTCACATCCTTCCTTTAATCATTTCCTTATTTTGTCACATCTGTAGACCCAGCATACTTGGGCCACAGCTGGTAAATGAGGTAGATTTATGTTTCTAGAGCAGGGATCAGCAAACTTTTTCAGCCGTGGGCCGGTCCACCGTCCCTCAGACCATGTGGGGGGCCGGACTATATTTTGAAGAAAAAAATTAATGAATTCCTATGCCCCACAAATAACCCAGAGATGCATTTTAAATAAAAGCACACATTCTACTCATGTAAAAACACGCTGATTCCCAGACCGTCTGCGGGCTGGATTTAGAAGGCGATTGTGCCAGATCCGGCCCCCGGGCCTTAGTTTGCCTACCCATGTTCTAGAGCAGCCTTTCTCAACCTTGGGTCCCCAGATGTTGCTGGACTACAACTCCCATCATCCCTGACCACTGGTCCTGTGAGCTAGGGATGATGGGAGTTGCAGTCCAGCAACATCTGGGGACCCAAGGTTGAGAAAGGCTGTTCTAGAGAGATGTGGGGCTAATATAAACTGCTACTGTGATGGCTTAAGCTGGTTGTTCCATATGCTGAGAATCAGCACCATATTACCAGCAGACTTGCTACAGAATCTAAGTGATGCAACAATATAACCATCTTGAATTAAGTTGACTCAGTTCATTATTGCAGCTTCTAAGTGAGTCTAAACTAGCGGTTCTGTCGATTTCAACGGGCACCACATTGCCACAATACAAAGACCCAAAAATATACCTACCTCCCCTCCATTAACAAAATCCAGAACAAAGTAAAGCTTCTCTGTAGTTTGGAATGAATATTGCAATCCAACTAAAAATGGATGCTTCACATTTTTCAACAGCACATTACGTTCAGCCATAATATGTTTTTGCTGCAAGGAAGTGAAAGGTCAATAAGTAAATAGGAACAATTTGGTAATTGGGAGGGAAAAATAAAATATCTATTTCCTTTCACCTCTTTCCTGTTGAGAATAATCTTTTTCTGCAGCACTTTAACGGCATAGAAATTCCCATCCAGTTTTCGTTTTGCAAGAAGAACCTGAAGAAGAATTTGCATATAGTGTGAAAGTCTGTTCTTGCACTAAAGTGTTAAAAGTAAAGGAACACCATTAAATTTCAACTTCTTAGCTTTTCACAAATACACAGAGGGTGCAGCCTTTATCAAGACTATCTGTCCCTGTAGACCACTATTGCTACTCTTTCTGGCAGCAGCCACCCAGGACCTAAGGCAGAGGTTTCTCTCATCACCTGCCAGCTATTCCTTTTTCCACTGGAGATGTAAAGGATTGAACATACAATTCCCTGTATGCAATACATGTGCTATGATCCCTCACCTCATGCCATCAGCAAAAGTGGGTTTCTCCACAAAAGAAGCTCAGGTGGAAAAGTATGACAAAAGAATACATAAAACAATTAAAATTAGGCATACCTTGCCAAAGCTGCCCTTCCCAATAACTCTCAGGAAGTCAAAGTCTGTTGGTTTAGCACTGGAAGGGATTGAGGAAAAAGAGGGTTACTTAAAGTAGTCAAGATGGTAAGACAGTAGCCATGGTTTTATTTAGCAGTCCAATGACAGACATGGCACGCACTCCAACCATCATTATTTCTCTTCCAAGTGACCATCCCTTCTATATTATCTGTACTCTCGTCCACAATTCCCATTTAGCCATCAGGCATCTACTCCTTTGCAGCCTCTCTGAGCAACAACCAATCTACATAGCATTTCCTGCTTTATTCATCACTGTCCTCCACATTTGGTTTTGCTTGCTTGTTTTTGCTTAACATTTGTTTCACCAGATTCCCAGAACTTTGTCATTCCCCCTTTAGTTTGCACTAAGCTCACAAGAAATATTTTCTTCGTACTGATTTGAGAAGGAGGAACTGTTCTAAAGCTGCTCCAAAGGGCAAATATATGCATGGAGCTGTTTGAATTTTTTTCATGGTTAACAAACTCAATCTAACGTTTGGTTTATATTTAACTAAAAACCTACTGAGGATTTCCAGATGGCCCCAGGTTGATGTTCTGTGAGGTAGAGTTTAGCTGTTGAAAGAAAGAGGACAAAAAAGAATAATAAGAGTCATATCAAGGTTTTAATTATTTTTATTTGCTAGAAAGAACATTTATTCCTACATTCTCAGAGCAGACCCATCAATCTTAATAGATCTACCCTAAGTATGACTAATGATTCTATAAGATCAGACAGCACTTTGTACACCAAGCACTGCATAATAGATGAACAAAATATGTATACATGGCTTTAAAGTAAGTAGTGAGAGAGTTGGCCTTGAGTATTTCCTTAGAACTAGGATAATCTCCGAATCAGTTTTGATGATAAGCAAGCAGCATCTGCTGTTGCTATGTTTACTATTTTAACATCCTAGATGCGCTTGTAACTTGGCTGTTGGAAGACCAAAGCATCCAAACCAATATTACAAATATAATAATCTTTACTGGAACACAGGATGTGTGGCAATAAAATAGGCAGTAGAATAGAATAGAAAGTAGTCCAAGATTCAAATAGTGGAATTATATGACATATCATGTGGACTTACAATTCTAATTATAGATGAGATACAAGCAGTGCTTTACTTTCCATTGCACTGTACAACAAGAATCCACACTTTCTAGGAAGGAACTCAGAAGTTTTAATTACCTTTTGACAGTTCCTTTCATCTTCATCTTCAGATGGATCATACTGATGCTTTGGATTGTTCATCTGAAGAAATGCTTGGACATCTGGGCTAAAAAAAGGGGTGGAGGTTAAATCCATCCATTATAATTAATAGTACATTTATACTTTTTCAATGTGAGCAGAAGGAGCTTCTCTATTTCACTACTTTCAGAAAGAAACATTACCAAATTTCTATTTTATCTGCACATGAGCAGAAATAAAACAGGAGCAGAAACTAAAATGACTATGTAAAATGGAAACCGAATCAAATCATGGAGTTAATCTAACTGCATTATTCCCAGTTGTTATTCAATTTCCATGTTATAATTTCAGAGTTCGTTAATTAGAACCAAATTTCCACTTCCACTTCTAGAGTGTATACTAATTGGATAACTTGTGAACACCACCTGGAATAAGCCATTTCCTTTCTAACACCTTCAGCATTACTGTCATTTTCTGTTTCTAATTTGTTACTTTAATTAAAACTAAACTTAAATTAGCACAGAGAAAATTGCGCACAACCAAATGCAAAGCAACAGAAACTCCAGTAGCAAAAGCTAGTGCCATGGTCAATGAACTCTGCTAAAAGCCTTATTTAAAAAAAGAAAGAAAGAAAAGCTTTGTGTTAACAAGCTACAGGGAAGTCACCCAGGAAGTTGCCAAACTTGCCTCAGTTGGCATATGTCCTACCATGGAATAGGTACTGCTCTGTATTCGTACAATTCATAGGCAAACTCGGCCCTCCAGATGTTTTGGGACTACAACTCCCATCATCCCTAGCTAACAGGACCTGTGGTCAGGGATGATGGGAGTTGTAGTCCCAAAACATCTAGTGGGCCGAGTTTGCCTATGCCTGGTACAATTCTTATATCCCTTGTGGATGGGTATAAACAATGCCTCCCCCTTTAATCAAGGAACATGGGGAGGTACATTTGGAAAGAGGCACTCCTGGAGAGATGCAGGTCTCTGACCTTGCAGGGCTTTAAAGGCTGTTGTCAGTACCTTCAGTTGGACCTGGAAACTAAAGAAACCCACATGGCTGAGCCAGAACTGGAACAACATGCTTCCTGTGACCCATATTTCTCAGCATGCTGCAGTAGCTGAGGCTTCCAAACAGTCTCCAAAAGGCAGCTCAACGTAGACCACTGTGCAATACCCAATTCAAGAGTGCATCAAGTCTAAATGGCATAGGGAAGATTACAAATCAGGGAACAAGAGTGGGTGTTTCAAATCTCTAAAGCATGTTGTCCACATCCTTGGACAACAAGAGTTTAAAATACCTATCAGGAGTGGACCAGCAGATAATTCAGATACTGCTCTCAGACTTCGTCAATAACAAAATTTGTGTGGGTGGATGCAAGAGATTTTATCTGAAAAAATGTTTAAGAGATAGATTTATTTTAACATGAAAGCTCAATTGACAACATTTGGGCTTTTTTACCACCTTAGCACAGAATTAAAATGGAGCTTTAAACTTCACCCAAGTTTTCTTCCCATCTCTCCAGCAGCCTCATATTACGGAGCGCTGGATTAAAACCAGGAATACACCCAAGACCACTGTCTGATAAGGTAATGTCTAAATTCAATTGCATCATGAGCCAGACCACATTTGTCAATTTCATTAAGCCACCAGGCTGGTGACAGAAAGGCTGGCATCAACAGGCAAATTCCTCAGAAAGTTCTGGAATCAGTCTCTAAAGATGGACCAGTCAGAGAAGCTCAAATTTTGTACCCTCATTAATATTATTGAAGCACTTTAGGAACATCTAACTCTGCTTAGTGTCATGTGGCTAAGAAAAACAGTATGTCAGGGCTTCTTTTCAGATTCTTTAAGGTATTAACATGTTTTGCCAACTAGTGAAACTGCACGGTCCAGAAACCTCTGTTTCGCCTATTTAGACATAGTGTAACTTCAAAGTATTACTGAGGCTCGAGGATGATCATCAAAGGCATGCACAATATGTAATTATAATTTTATATTTATGAAATTAACAGCTTTGAGAACTTTGCTTTGGAATGGAAAGGTAGAATTTCAAAAAATCTCATAATAAGTCTTATTTAGGGAAGTCAATGACTGATGAACATTAGACCTTCCTTCCTAGAGCAAACCAGTCCATCTAGTTGAGCATTCTGTCTAATCATGGTCAGCCAGATGCCCCTGAAATACTCTCAAGGAAGACCTCATGGTGATTAGCCTTTCCTTTTTGCATGTGTAGCATCTGGTAGTCACAGGTGCAATTTTTTAAAAAAATCTGCTTATAGTGGAGCACTTAGAAGCAATTTGTAAATAGCTTCCTTATACGGTTGATAACATACCCTTATTTCTAGGAAAATATGTGTGTGTGTTAACTTACTGATTGCAAAGTTCTGGCTGTCGTACTAAATTTTGAATGAATTCATTCAACCCTGCTCTTCTCTGCTTAATGAAATCTGAAAGAAAATTGGGAAGGACCATACATTAGATTTCATATATTTTTTTATTGAAGTTTACACATTTTTTTTCAGATTACTTCAGTGTTAATCAGTTCCATAATGTAAAGACAAAGGCCCACTTGCTCCTGTTATCCTGACTGTATCCTCTAAGGGTCAATGGGTTGGTGAAACTGACTAGACCAGATTGCAAGAAGCTTCTGGTCTTCAGACAAATAAGAGCTCTTACAAAAAAAATAAGAGATACACAAATACATGTGAATACGCACCAATCCTTTCAAACAACAGTTTTAGTTCCACAAATGTTTCAGACAATTAAAATGGAGGAGAGAAGGGTTGGGCCGATGACATGTTGGGACAGCCCCATGGTCGTCATGGCAGCCATGAAGTCCTGAACTGCTGATTGCCTCTGCATGGATGTCAAAGTCCCCCAAAACCAGCAGTCCTGGAATCCTCAAGACCAGCTCTTTCAGCAAAGGCAAGAACACTGCTGGGCAGTGTGGCAGGAGGTGAACCAGCAAGATTCTCTAATCTGTCCTGATTGTCTAATGCTGGGAACACACACTCTAGATCCTGCCCCCCCCCCACAACTGGACAGAGGGCCTGGGGAGAGAGAGAGAGAATTTCTAGGGACCACAGCAACTCCCCGACCCTCAAGTCTACCCAGATACTGCACTGGGTGGGCACAGCTGAGTGATGCCAACTTTACCCTGTTCACCCACCCAAGTCTTAGTGATACAGACCAGATTGGCCTGCTCATCCACAATCAGATCATGGATGAGGGAGGTCTTATTCAGAGTTGACCTGGCATTCAGCAGCAGCATTCTCAAAGGCTGACTTATACGGCAACTGCAATTACCCAGTTGTAGGAGGGTCTGGCACTCAGCACAATCACTAACTGCCTGTGCTATGTGCCCCTTACTTGGCCTGCTCCACCTCCCACAGCATACCTCTCCCTACCCTGTAGATACTTGCTTCATTACCCATTTATTATCCTATCATCCAATCTTTACAAAATTCAACAAAGAAAGAAATCTGGTGCAACATGTATGGATATAATATGTGTAGTAGAAAGGACATGTTGAATGAATCAAGGTTGACAGCTGAGTTTGAGAAGATATAACAGAAACTTTATTTGCATTTAAGTAAGCATAAATTGGTCTGGTTGTTTACAGAATTGCTAAAATGGAAAGTAATTTACATCCCTTATATTCTATTAGCATTATACATTCCACAATGGACCAGAATATACCACTTACAATATAACAAATGAATGGTAGTGATGTGCATGAAACCTGCTGCATTAAGCACTATCATGGTTTTTTAAATAAAAACAACAACAACCCCTGATCCTTAATGCGCCTGAGTTGGCAGAATTCCACTGATTAACAAAGTCTTGATTTCAACCTGTTTCAAAAGTCTTAAGCTATAAATAGAATGAAGTCAGCACTGAACCAAGATTTTCAAGGGATCTAATCACAGATTTGTGCAGAGAGACTAAAAGGTCAAACGAGCCCTTTGCTTGGTAAGGGCTTGTGCCACATGTCAGTCCACACAGAATCAACATAAAATGTGCCCCAAGAGGAGGGTCATAAACAAACACTATGCACTACAAGTATGTGGTACCAGCAGATCAGATGGCTCAAAAGCTAAGAACTCTAATACCCAGTCATATTACTATTAAAAATAACTTTAAACAGACGACACTATGTTAGAGTTTATTGGAATTATAAACACAAATAGCATTTCTTTGTTGTTGTTGTTTAGTCGTGTCCGACTCTTCGTGACACCATGGACCAGAGCATTTCTTACTTTGCAGCAATACTTTAGAATATAGACATGCCAGGAAAAACATAACACCTTCATCCACAATCCATACAATGATGCAACTAATCCTATATGCCAAAAATACCTTGTTCCCTTCTCCCAACAAGCCCCAGAACTCTAGCCCGACCCTGTGCTGAGTGAAAAGCTGCTTTCAATTCTCATGGGAGTTTCAAGGGGGGGGGAGGCCAGGGGGGGGTCACATTTAAAAGAGCTGTTGAGATTGTGCTTGTTATCTCGCTTACTATTTTTAGCTGCACCATCTGTATTTGGACGTTCAGGAGATGCAACCCATAATGCCATACATTCACCATCGCCTTCATCATACATTTCTACATAAAATCCAAATGTTGCATGTGCAATGTTGTACTTGTAGCTTGGGGATTTTTACAGCCCTGTGGTCATCCATTATTTACCCATCCCTTTTCTTGCAAGTGTATTTTCAGGTCTACAAGCAGATGTATGACGTTGATTGCAAGGTAAATCAGCTTAATGTTTTCCTCTACAGACAAATGTTTTCAAGGAAAGAAAATCAGGCACTGCACTCTGGCAATCAGCTACTCTGAATTAATACTCTGTGGATTTTGAAAGACAGAGAACATACATTCACCAATCAGTGCACGTCAGTTACACCCTGTGAAAATTACTAGCAAGTTGCAGCTAATAGGCAAGGATTTTCCATAAAGGCAAAAAGCAACAACAAAAAGTCCACTGACTTTTGGCCTATGGTATCTAACTCTAACCATTTAGTAGGCTTTAAAAACAGCTTCTGCAGACACTGTTTTTAAAAACAGCAATAAAAGAAAAGAACTTATGTGATTTACCTGGATCAAAATTGTCTCCAAATATTCTTTTAGCAGGAATCTTCAAGTTCATAGTGGGAAATTGTTTCTTTAGCTGAAATACACAAAACACACAGGTAGTTTAACTTTGGAGTATAGATACCTTCCAGACACAGCTGTGTTGGCAGAGGGTCATTCCTTGATTCAATTTTAGCACGACTCCTTTTACCGGTACTTACTGTATTATACAATTTATCAAACTCAGCGTATCGCCTGAAGACAAACCATTCATTATTGCCAACCGAGACCAAAACTTTGTAAACCTGTAGGGATACAAAAGTAAAATTAGTGAGAAATGCAAAGATTAAAATAACACAGTTGTGAGTTAATGAACCTGTGTACGTTTGTTGCTCATTTACCTGCTATTTAATCTTTGAGCCTGAGTTTTATACATAATTACAGGATGAGACTGAAAGCACATTGCATTCTCCAATACAGGGCTGCTGAACACATTAGAATTTTTCAACATGAAGATACCAAGAGCGTCAGTGCAGAACACCCAAAACAGAGGCTCAAAGTAAATGCCACAGCAACTTGTAGTCAATAACAGCTTATTGTTAAAATTGCACATATAGAACAGCATGTTTCAGCATTGCTATCTCCTGTTAAGTATCTTGGATTCCTGGACCTGTGAGAAAAACACGACTTATGGAATGGGATTTTCCTTTCTCCTTTTTCCCACGGTGCTCATCAAAGAGTCAGTCTTGAATGCTGGGGAATCATTAGAGAAATGGAGAGGCTACAGAAGGGTTGGAGAGTCAGCAAAGGTTTTGGCCTCTCTTGTACAAATGGATATCCCTTTCCACTTGTGCTAGATACTTTTTGATCTACGCCAGTAAAAACAGACTTTTACAATATTTCCAGGGAAACAAAATGTTTCTAGGGGTAGCCTTTAAATTAAACTTTAATGAAAGCGAAAAGTTGCAGATATAAACTATAGAGTTGTGCTAGATTTATCCTGAAAAGGTTGAAAATGTACAGTAGTTAAGCAATTGCTTAAAAAGAATGGAGTGCAAGAACAGTAACCTTCCATTATAAACGAATTGTGCATGATTAGAGGACATATTCTCTAGAAATTAGAACAGCCACTATTTATAGTGGGCAGGACTAGATGCTGCAAAGCTGTACATGTTATATTAAATGTATGATTTGCAAATTTACAACAGAGACTCTTAATTCAAAGGAAACATTAATTTGCACATAGCTTTGCTAGGTACATTTTTAAAGGCAAATTCTACTTTGTATGGTCATCTATTCTTAGCTACTTGCAAATCAAGAAAAAAAATCATAGTAATATACATATTCAGTACGTATATATGGCAAAAGGACAGCAGGGGAAACATCTAACCAGTAATCCATGGCAATTTATTTTCACATCCATTCTGGCTATTTCTGCCAGTATAAGCATAACAAAAAACCATGGTAAATGGAATAGTACTATTATTACTACTACTACTATTAATCCAGTGGTATTTAACACTAGACAATATACAATAGATTCACTGTTTGGATTACTCAAACTGCTGAAAAAGCAGGATGGGGGAAAATTGGATTTTTTAAAAACACAAATGATGGGAATGTTTACAGATTAAGAAACTCTGGATAAGCATTTCTGGATGTGAACTGAAAACTGCATTATGAAGTAATCAGTTAAGATGTATAAATAATAGCACAGATTAAGAACTGGAGTAGCTGGTAATGTGTTACTAATGGCATATTGATTGCTGCCAAATGGAAACTCCCAACCATTCCAACTATAATGAAGTAGCTTAACAAGGTTTGTCACACAAAGCTAAACTAGAAAGTGTTTGATGTGTAGTATGTGCAATTATAAAAATCCTTTTTGTTGTCTCACACCATCTATTTGCTAGGTACTGTCTAGACCATCATAATTTTAAGTTTTTATATGAGTTGCCACATAATGGTCATAAAGGGACCCCTGATCATTAGGTCCAGTTGTGTCCGACTCTGGGGTTGCAGCGCTCATCTCGCGTTACTGGCCGAGGGAGCCGGCGTGCAGCTTCCGGGTCATGTGGCCAGCATGACAAAGCCGCTTCTGGCGAACCAGAGCAGCGCACGGAAACGCTGTTTACCTTCCCGCCGGAGCGGTACCTATTTATCTACTTGCACTTTGACCTGCTTTCGAACTGCTAGGTTGGCAGGAGCTGGGACCGAGCAACGGGAGCTAACCCCATCGCAGGGCTTCGAACTGCCGACCTTCTGATCAGTAAGCCCTATGCTCTGTGGTTTAACCCACAGCGCCACCTGGGTCCCACTATAATGGTTATACTGCAAAGTAAAAAATATAAGTATGCAAATGAGATAAAAATAGGTTGAATGTGTTAATTTGGGTTTTTGTTTTTAGTAGAAACTAACACTCGAAGCTACTAACATGAGTTTGGCCAAACTGCGAGAGGCAGTGAAGGATAGGCGTGCCTGGCGTGCTCTGGTCCATGGGGTCACGAAGAGTCGGACACGACTGAACGACTGAACAACAACAACACATATCACTAATCAAGGTTTCTTAAATCAGGTGACAGCCCAACCTCTTAAGATACTTTTCCAACAAAATTATTTATTGCTAGTAACATTCAGGAAGTGCAGCTCATTAATTCCACAGCAGAACCAGCATACCCCTCTGGTTCTGAAAGAATTATGAAAAACAAAAAAACTATTAAATCCTGAGTTTGCATTTACATTGGAATTCGAGAAACCAATTTAGAAGGCCATAATGTATGTTATGTGAACTCAGATCTCTCAATGGATTTATCTCCCTCCTCACTTTAATGTGGCCACAGGGAGCTCTAGTTTTTGTTTGTTTGTTTCTAAATTCATTGTGTGCTTTTGGTTTGTTGTTGATGTTTTTAAGAACATTTTCAAATACAAATATAATAACTCAACAATTAACAAAATATCCTTTCTTGTTTGCATGTTGTAAGTAAATATAAACAATGTTTTTGTCCTCATTTCTTTACCTACTATCAAGACATTCACTCTTAATTGGTCAATCCATATACAGTGGTGCCCCGCAAGACGAAATTAATTCGTTCTGCGAGTCTTGTCGTCTTGCGAGTTTTTTCGTCTTGCGAAGCACGGTCCTGCGAACCACTAGATGGCGCTGTTTCCCATAGAAATGCATTGAAGCGCGGTTTCCCATAGGAATGCATTGGGAACTCGCAAGACGTTTTCGTCTTGCGAAGCAAGCCCATAGGGAAATTCGTCATGCGGAGCGACTTCAAAAATGAAAAACTCTGTCGTCTAGCGAGTTTTTCGTCTTGAGAGGCATTCGTCTTGCGGGGTACCACTGTAACACTATATCCCTTAATCCATATGAAACAGAGGACTCACAGTTCATTTCCAAAATAAAAATATAGTTTAGCCTTTCCAACTTTCTTATCTATCTATGTTATGAATGGGAAACACTTTTCCTTCAGCGGTCCTGAAGGAGACATCTTGCCCTTAATCCTTTTCAGTTTCCCCCCAAATTAATTACCCCTCCAGACAGCAAAACAACCTGCAGAGGGGAAAAAGGAGGGACCCGTCATGCTTTGTTTTTTTCTACTCGATTCTAAGATAGGGTTATCAGACATCCCTGTTTCCCGGGGACAGTCCCCAGATTTGTAAATAAGTTCCTGGACAAATTCCATCCCCGGAATTTCCCCGGATTTCATCTAATGTCCCCGGGAAACACAGCAGTGGCAGTCTCAGCAGCCCGGAGCAGTTGGCTCTGGCTAGCTTCAGGAGCTGCTCGGAAGTGCCCATATGATGGTGGTGCAGGGGCTCTAAGATGCAGCTTCTGGGCTGCCTCCACCTTCCCTGACCCCAGCAACTAAGCTGTGAAGGGAGGTTTCATGCTGCCTATCGGAGCAGCCTCCCAACTCCTACTTGTGTAAAAGCAGGATCGGGGTGGGGATCTCTCAGCTGTGAAGGGAGGCTTTACACTGCCTATCAGAGCTTGTGTGCAAGCAGGAGCGGGCAGGGATCTCTCAGTTAGGCAACGGGAAGCCTCCCTTCCCAGCTGAGGGATCCCCTCCCCCTCCTGCTTGCATGCAAGTAGGAATGGGATTGGGGCTGCTCCAATGGGAAGTGAGGCATCGTGCTGCCTGTGAGATCCCTGCCCCCTCCTGTTTGCACACAAGTAGGAATGGGATTGGGGCTGCTCCAATGGGAAGTGAGGCATCGTGCTGCCTGTGAGATCCCTGCCCCCTCCTGTTTGCACACAAGTAGGAATGGGATTGGGGCTGCTCCGATGGGAAGGGAGGCATCGCACTGCCAGAGCCTCGCAACCGCCGCCACTCTCGGCCCTCCTTCTCCGCCTTGCATGCCTGACCCACCATGCACCGCTTCCCCACCACCACCGAAGAACCAAGAACTCAGGGGCTGCCCAGGCTCATGGAGAAAGGAGATAGAAGCCTCAAAGGAAGAGGAAATGTGGTGGTTGAGGTCAAGGCGATGGCCGCCCCTCTGCCACCGCCATCGCTGCAGCATCAACGTCCCGAAGGTGTTTGTTTGTTTGATTGATTTATAGTGTCCGCAGATTCATTGAAAAAAATCTGGTAACCTTATTCTAAGAGCAGCTTGTGGGAGGGGTTATATTAGGAATGGTGTAACAGTGGTGGCTAACCTTGACACTCCAGATGTTTTGGGACTACAATTCCCATCATCCCTGACCACTGGTCCTGTTAGCTAGGGATGAAAGTATTAAATATCTCCTCTTTCACTGCTCCACTCAAGATTTCCCTTTTCACACCTATTACAATCCTGACACTTCCTGTTAGGCCCGTTTTGATATAACAAGGTCAATTTTTAAGTTCCATTTTGATCTAACAAGGCTTCTGCTTTGGCTACATCAAGGAACAGTATTTTCCTTCGGAGGTAAGGAGAGACGGCTACAATATATTTGCATTATATTGATGGAGGGGGTGCCAGAGAGGGTAGGAAAAGTGTTACGGTGGTCAACATCATTCAGCTGCAGAGGAAACTGCTCAGCAAAACAAAATTAGACCATGTTTTTGAAAGAAGAACTAGGTTGTCGTCGTTACAATCCAGCAGATTTCCAAAACCTACTGAAGAAGAATACTATTGAAATATTGTTTAGTCCAATAACAAAATACAGAAGGTTGTCCAATGCCAAAATTACACACAGAATAAAAATACAAATCACATCCAGAGAAGCTACCGGGATGGGGTGGGGAGAAAGAACAGGAAACAATGAAAGGGAAACAGAAGCAAAAGGCACCAAGACTAACAAAGAGGGGAAATAGTGTAATTTAATGTGTTTGTATTCAATGGGGTTTTTTAAATAATAAAAAAGATCCACTGTCTATGCTGTTGCTTTCTGCTTTTTATAATGCTGATCAGCAACTTACATAAATTTGATCTGCTATGCAGTTCAGATGTTTAAAAGCCTTTAACAACATAACTGTTACAATATCCTTATGCTGCACATTTTTATGTGTACTAAATTCTACAGTATGCATAAAATCAGAATTAACACATTAACCTTCACACCCAAATTTGCATATATGCTAATAGGCATGATTTGGAAACAACACTAAACATATTTTTTTAAAGGAATCATCAGGCTTGCTTCTTGTTACATCTGAACTGAGAATCCTAGTTAATCTGAACGATGGTTTGTTGAAACAAGCCAGAATCATAAACGATGCTTTGATTCTGGCTTGTTTACATAAACTACCATTTAAACCAGGCATAGGCAAACTCGGCCCTCCAGATGTTTTGAGACTACAATTCCCACCATCCCTTACCACTGGTCCTGTTAGCTAGGGATGATGGGAGTTGTAGTCCCAAAACAGCTGGAGGGCCAAGTTTGCCTGGTTTAAACTAACCACAGTATTTGGGTGTGTAAACAGGGAGCACATACTTCTAATCTCTTCCTCATGCAGGAAGGGAGGGCAAACCATGTCAGACCAAGGCTTGCTCACATAGTGCTAAATAATGGTTTAACGTTACATCCAAACCACACCATTAATTGAATATTAAATGGAGCACAAGAATAAGCCCCCATTAACTGTGAAAAGTGCTTTATGCTCACATACTTACAGTAAATCTTTTTTTCTTCACTCTGTGTTCATCAGAGCTGGGGATGCTAACACTTGGGCAGCTTTCCTTGACATCCATTATATGTTGTCTTTAGGCAAAAATTCAAGACCACCACACCAGGTATAGCAAAATGTAGAAAATGTCAGCAGTATTGATCTAAAACATGCAGCCTCTCTTGTGTAAATTTAAATTCCATCATGCAAACCTTAAATAAAACGAAACAAAAAGTTCAGCAGGTGACTGGTTTCAATCATGGCTGCAAACTGAGTTTTAACGATTTTATAAATAAAGGTTATCTTTCCATGTTTCTTTAAAGTAAAGATGATACAAGTGAGATGTCCTGGGAACTGGAGGGCAGTCAATTGTTAAGTAATAGCAGTGTGGCTATAGTAAGGCTTGGTGGTTGTATATGCAGACATAAGAAATGCAACAGTTGTTTTAGGTTCTTTTAACTCCAAAATACCACCATCACTAAAACATGGTTGGTAAATAAAAAAATACTACTGTAACTTATTTATGTAACATATATGATATATTCATAGAGCTTTTCATGCATTTTCTTATTAATCCTTACAAGAGGAATATAACATAGGTTAGTATTATTATTACATTATAGGTAGGGGCACAGAAATAAAGGTTTGCCTAAAGCCACGTGGTTAGTCTGTGGCCAAGATGAGATAGGAACTTCCTTGCTCAAACTTGCAGGCAGGCATTTGTTTATGTATGCTTGTTTACTCAAAACTAAATCCCTTGAAAAATTTTAAAAAAATTTATTACCAAAAAAAACAACAACAAACTAAATCCCTACCTGTGATGGGAATTGGTAAGAGGATACATTAATTATATTTACTCCTCTAGAGACCCACATGTGTGGGTTAACAAACAAAAGAAAAAGTGGCTGGTGGTGCCTATTTTTAAAACCACGGGAGCCCCAGTAGCAGAGTATTGAATCCCATTGTTCGACAGAAGCATAGGAATAGGCTATTAAACATTTAAATATATTCAGCTGCAGGAAGCAGCTGACTCCCCCACCCTCATGCATTGAAACAGACCACACTCTGAAGTAAGTTTAAAAATGCTTTACTTACTTAATTGTGGTCAGTCATGCATTTTCCTTTATGCAACAGCAGTAAGATAATGCAGATAAAATACTTCATTGAAATACAGCTAGGTTTGACTGCTAAAATCTCCTACAACCTACTCATATAATACTTCATTGGCCCTTATGGGAGGAAGGGCAGGATATACATTCAATAAATAATGTATATGTGCATATAGAGTGATAGAGTCATAGAACTGTAGATTTGGAAGGGACTCTGAGGGCCATCTAGTCCAGCCCCCTGCAATTCAAGAATATGCAGCTGTCCCATATGGGGATCGAACCTGCAACCTTGGCATTATCAGCCCCATGCACTAAACAACTGAGCTGTAACTTTATTCTTTGCTACTATGCTACTCTACTTCTATGAGGACAGTATAGTTCCACTAGACTTCTGAATATATGATAAGCAAAGATACATGGAAGCTGCCTCTACCTTCATGGTTTGTGGATTGTTTTGTGAGCAAAGCCTACATGTGTACAAAAGGTGCTGTCAACACATTAAGGCAGACAGTGCAATTCTGCTCCTCTTCTCTGCATTTTGACAGTGTGCAAATGACTCTTATCTCCAGTGAGTTGCAGCAACTCTAATCTAGAGCAGCGTTTCCCAACCGGTGTGCCGCGGCACAGGAGTGTGCCGCAAGACACCGGCTCCTGTGCCGCGGGAAGACACCGGCTGCTGTGCCGCCCTGGGCCGCTTCCGGGTCGGTCCGGGCTGGCGTCGCCTCGGCTCCGCTTCCCGCTCGCTGCCTTCGCCGGGGCTGCCGGGCACTTCGCCCGCTGCCTCTGCCGCCCCGGTCGCGGTCGGGGACGGGCGGGAGGTGCCGGTGCCACTGGGCTCGCTCGGGGCCGGGTGGAGGTGCTGCCGGGGGGCTGGGCGCGGGAGGGGGGGCGGGCGCCTGGCCCGCCGATCTCCCGTTCCGTTTTCGCCCGCCTGGGTCCTTCCCCTCCCTCCCGCCAGGGCGCGCGGACACCCCGCCCCCCGGGGCGGGGGGGGCGGGGTGCATGTGGTGGTGGTGTGCCGCGAGATTTTTTTCGTGGGGCAGGTGTGCCGTTGCCCCGAGGAGGTTGAAAAACACTGATCTAGAGGCAACAGTTTGAAGTTCTTGCTTTGGTGCTCTGACCATTTTGCTTAATTTATCCCCAATTTCTTTCTTTCTTTCTTTCTTTCTTTCTTTCTTTCTTTCTTTCTTTCTTTCTTTCTAAATAGCCTGATATATTTGTAATAGAAAGGTAATTCTGAAGAACAAAAATATTTCTATCACCATCCAAAAGTGGTGGTTCAGTACCTAAAATGTGTTTTGTTATTAATCTAAAGTGGGTGAATTATCTGTTTAACTTGTGCTACTATAACAGGAAGTTTATTAAGACCTACTCTGTACACTAAGGCATTTAAAGAAGTATGACCAAATAGATCAAGGCAGTGCTATACTAGGTCAAATTTAAATGATTATATGCAGGCATCTAGAGCAACAACACAGATACAAAAATATGCAGAAAACTGTGTTGTTCCATTAGGAAAACAAAAAACAGTCAGACAGCCACAGTCACAAAATAATGTTACATTAGGGCAAACTAAAATAATGGTTCTTTCAAAGTTTAACAGCATTGTTCTCCAGGCTCTATCTTAAAAAGCTGAGGAATGTAAACAGATGCTGGTAGAAGCCCCATCTGCAATATTTAAGATAGTGATTGAAGACGTTACAGGGCAAGTTGAGCCTAGAACTAAAGATCCCAGATTTCAACATGGTAAACTGGAGCAAAGTATCAATGGCTACCTCTCTCTTTCAAATGCCAGTAGTTATTGCAATCTTTCTATAGCATTAAAAAAAAAAAGCACTTACGGTCCCTAGTTAGGCACAGAGAACATGATTGTTATTATATTAGTAAAGCTGATACCGTTTCAAGTTGTCAACATATAATACCCAGTCTAAATAATGTACACCTACAATAGTTCCCATCTTAAAATAGAATTCTATGTTTCAATTGTATGTGCTCTCCCATTTTTCCATAAAGCCACTGTGATGTAATTCTCCTGTTAGGGAGACACCCATGTTTGTGTTGGCTGAAGTGACAAAGCACTTCAAAATTCAGTTATGAGGCTTGTTTAAACATCCTACTAAAATATAGATTATATGATGAGCCAATTTAGTTTTGTGCTCAGAATTATGTTGCTTCTGAGAAATTCAATGTTATAAAATAGGTTTGTTTGGTTTTAGCAGGCATTGACAGAAGAGCAACATTACATTATCAAGAGCAACAAAAAAATATTTTCTATTGATCTACACCGGCTTACTTGAAAATTGAGAGCATGATCAAGGCAAATGGATATCAATCAAATGTAGATCAGTCTCACTAATTTAAGAGTTAAAACATGTGATCAAGTTGCTTGTATTAAAACACACACACACACACAATGGAAAATTGCATAAATACAGCTAGATTGTGCCCTATTTTTCTGTCAGAATTATTTTGTGCAACAAAGCTACATCATATTTGCTCCAGTTCTCACGTACTGCCATTCTGGTGTGTTAATTGGTTAATTTTTAGATTGGTTAATTTTTAGAGCAAGCCATTTAAAATAAAAAAGCCTTTAAACAATATTACTTAAATAAAACAAAACTTTGCATTTAAATACAACATGCTTCAATCCATTTGAATAACTTTAATAGGTATTTCTAAGAAAGGCAGACTCTCAGAGGCCCATATTCATGTACATACTGTGAATCAATATCCCACATTTCTGTGCAGACACGCTTGTCTTTTAAACCTTTTTTTTTGGGGGGGGGGATGTAAGCAATTGTTTTCAGCAAATATGAAAACAGCCACAAGAACCAATATGGAATTCTGGACAGAGGATGTTGGACTTTTAAGACCTGTCTTCAGAACAGGCATCCATAGGTGGCAAGACCGCTCCCCTTCCCAGGGAGGAGGAGTTGCTGGCGGGCTACGAGCCCTCCCCGGGATCAGCAGGGGGCGTGGTGATGCCGCCCGCGTCACCGGGATTCCTGGCTGCGTCACACTCCATGGCCGACCAATCAGGTCAACCTGGGGGCATGGCCCACCTGGATTTAAACCTCCGCACAGCTGGGCTCGGTCTCCTTTGTCTCCTGTGCCAGATCACCCCACTCGCCCTAATTTTATGCACTCTCCATCTTGGCCTTGCTATGGACTATGGTTGGTTGCCTGTTTGCAGGGACCAGGTAGGAATTTTTCCACTTGTCAAATTGGCACCAGCCATGTGGTTTTCACCTGCCTTGTAGCAATTGTCACAACTTTGTAAGGTCTGGCAGTTAGGCATTGGTAAACATGGTTTGTGGGAAGGGAGGTTGTGGCCTTCAGCTGCCCCTCCTCTTTAAGGGTATTCCGTTAAAGGGATCCGGGTGTGTGGTTCCTGTCCAAAGCCTGGGTATGGGCTAGATGGGCCATGCCACAACCCCATCGGGGAACCTGGGGGGGCTAGCAATTTATGTACATCAATAGTGCTCCCCCTACCAGTGGTTGACTCTTATGAAACTACCTGTGTAAGGGGCAGGAGAGAGATATAGTCGGTTCAGTTCCAATGCCTAAGCCAAAACTGCTCACATCTGTAACCAACAAAGTTGTGGCCTAATTTATCCCATTAACCCAAAACACTTGTGTCTGTGTGTTTCATTAGCTAAGGAATTGGGGGGGGGCCTCAGGGCCTCGCAGTGCAACAAGCAACTCACCAGCTCTCAGCCACAGTTTCTAATCTATGAAAGGAAAACTGCAACCTACACCCAAAGCTGGTTGTTGGTAGGACAAACAAGAATGTAAATAGCACCTTTAACACCTATACAAATGATCAGCAACCATCACTTTGACTTTTGATCCCTTTATGAAGTATTTAAGACCAAGGTTCCCACTCAGAGAATTAGTCATTTAGAGATAAGAGAGGCCATTCTAAAGATTACAGAGTTTCTTGTGGAATATGGAGAACAAAACAAAGTAATCAAGCTCAATTCATGAGATAATCTGGAAAAGATGGAAATCCATTAATAGTTGCTACTAGCTCTGAAAACAGGAAATAAGAACAGATGTATAAAGTATTGTAAACCACCTAGCATCCTGGCTTGAGCTGTTGTTTCTAGCTATCTTTTCTGCTTAAGAACATCCTTCTTTCAATTAACAGTCAGATCTTATTAATTCAGTCAAGGTTTTATTACACAAACAATCCAATAGTATTTTAAAATGCAAATATACTATGCATATTAATGTTTTCATCAAGAAATGAAGTGGAGTTCATACAAAAAGCAGCAGGAGGCTGAATTATCAGAGAATTTTGCTAAGTACCCCCCCAAAAAAGTGGACATTGCAGCAACATATAATTAGAGAAATAGTTAGTACAGAGAGCCTATGTGGTATACTGGTTTGAATGTTGGACTAGGACTTGGGAGACTAGGGTTCAAATTCCTATTCAGTCATGACCTTGGGCCAGTCACTGTCTCTTAGCCTAACCTACCACACAAGGTTGTGGTGAGAATAAAATGGGAAGGGGAAAAACCATGTATGCCACCACCTTGAGCTCCTAGGAGTAAAGGTGAGAAATCTAATAGATACCGGTAAATGAACTAGCAGAGAGGTACACTGATATGACCTCTCTCTGCAGCAGATATTGATTTGTGTGGGCATCATGTCCAATCCTTAGCCAAGCAGGAGAACTTCCTGCCTACCGGTAGTTGTCTTGACCATAACAAGAATGTAGGTTTTGACCTTGTTGGAGTTTGGATTTTTCTGAGCTCTTGCCATGGTGGTCCCATCACTAGAGATTTGACAACGAGAATAACGTCATTAAATGGAATCTGTACACACCAAATGTCAACGTGGACCCTGCTCAGACAGCTTATTGCCTTTGTTTCCAACGAGTTGCTAAACCCAGCAAACGACTCAAAAGTCAAAAGAATAAAGTGCCTCCAACTCTGAGAAGATTAAAGAAGAACAAGTACATGTTGTACCTGAACGACTCTAGGGCATGAATTCCAGGAATTAGCATTAGCAGGCTTTTCCTAGTCCAGGAATGTAATATAATTCAAAGCTGGTGAGACAGGGAAAAAATCTGCAGTGAATACTTGCTGATTCAGATGGGAACTTTCTTGCAAATGTGTGGTCTGTACAGACCAATGCTGCTCCCACATGTCATTTTGATTTGGTCCCATCTGTAAAAATCAGAGCATAACTGTGGCATGAATGATTTTCATAAAGCATCTGCTGGAATCTCAAGGAGCATAGCAGCCTTGCAACTCTTCCCCTCCCTCATCAATAGTTTATATCAGGGGTATTCCAACAAGTAGATCACAATCTACTGGTAGATCGCGGGGTGTCCGTGGTAAATCGCAGTAGATCATTGGACCCACCCCCCAAAAGCTCAACAACTTTGACTTCCCGAAAAAGCTCAACAACTTTGGTAGATCACTGCCAGTTTTTTTTATAGTGGGAGTAGATCTCAGTCTCTTAAAAGTTGGATATGCCTGGTTTATATGAAGGTTTTTCCATTATGTTTATTTCAACATGGGAGAAAAAGGTAATATGGAAAGTTTGGATTGTATATCTTTACAGCAAAGCACAACTGTTAACAAAAAGAAACTGTAAGCAAAGTGAGATTATTTGCATTTACCTTTTAGTCTCTTGGGAGCAAGGTACAGGTACAAATCCAGCAATAGGTAACATCAGAGATGAAGAGCTTGCAAACCACAGCTTTGCAAAGATCAATTCTGGCTGCAGGACAGACCTACACATAGCAAAAAATATTACGGTAAGTTAAAAGAGACTTACTTATTAGCTCTTTAATCAACTTTTGTCCATATTTAGTACAGCCCTATTGAAAATTGGTAAATTGGTTATTAATTTTGATAGCACCTTCAATGAACCAAGCACATCCAAGTTCAGACTATTACTAGTTCTTAAAGAAGTCTATTCTTAAATACCTTATCTCTGTTGGAATAAGTAACAGTCTTTAATTAATACTCACTGTACTGAGAGGAAACGTCACCAAAAGGTTAATGAATCTATGCCCAGGAAGTTAAGTGGCCTTCTTGAGTTGTGAATTTAGTTTCTCTTTCGCCTTTATTCCTTGCTTCTGCAGTAACCAGTACAGTAATAGCTGATTACTGTGTAGGTTTATAGTTTATGCTTACAGCTGCACCTGCCTTCCTTGTGATGAGTGAAAAACCTACTCTGCAACAATCTATTAAACACGGCTTTCAATGAAGGCTGTTCATTCATAGAAGTTTTCTCTTTCAAAATGAATATGACATGGTGCATTTACTACAAACGAGTAAAAACAGGACAGCTAGACCACTCATCATGAGACATAAAATTATTACCTTGCATCACAACGTGAGTTATCCCAAATAATATTTTCTAAATGTTGGACAGTTGTTAACTTGGTCAACTATGCAAACAACTTCCCATGGTCTGCACGTCCAACTATGAGTCTTGCGTGTACACCTGCTAGTCTGATTCCCTTGCTCCAACTGCATAATGTGTAGTCCCAATGACACTGATTGCCTTCTTCATCTCCCTCAATGCGAGACATAATGGCTGTTGGGTCAACTATGCGATGGACCCACCTTCCCAAAATAGACCCTTGTCATGCCTCAGACCCCCAGCAGGGCGCTGAGAGGAATATATGTCCAATGCTTATGCCAAGGCTTACCTACACCTGAAATAAAAAAAAGTTGTGGCCATTTTAAATCCCAGACAGTTGTCGTGTCCACTCATTCTATCCCATTAGAGGTTGGGCGCATAGGGGTGGGGGGCGGGGAACCGTGCAGATGGGCATTCAATCACTCTTTTAACTAGAGTTCCCATTAGGTGTTGCTGCTAGGCAGGCTTTGCCTGACCATACATGACAGCTTCTGCTATTTTAGACAGAAAAGCCTAAAAGAGGTGAAATTGACAAGTTCCTTATCAGTTTCAACTCATGGAACTGTGGAGGGTCTTCCTGCATAGGAAAAATGGATCTAGCTTAATTTTTATTCCCCCCCCCCCACCAAAAACAAAAACAGTGTGTGCGCACAGCGGAAGAAATTCCACATTTTTTACTTGGACAAGGTTCCTCTCTCCACAGAACTCAGGAGTATGTCTACAGTTTCAAGGCAAAAAAATAGTTTGCTTTAAAACTGAAGTAAATCTCTGTACTGAGTCCTGCTACGACACCACACAGAAAAGAGATGTTATTCAACTAAGTTTTACTCAAAGTAGATCCATTGAAATAAATGCATATGACTAAGTTAGATCCATCAATAGCAATAGGTGTACTCTGAAATACTACCCTATGTTTTTGTGTTTAGTTAAAAGGCCTGAAATATCAGATCTGTGGGCTGGGGACAGGGAAACATTTGGAGCATTTATAACCAAAGTAATTTATAGTCAAAGAAAATCTATTTGGAATTTTGAAACGAATAAGGGTTAACTGCTAGGCACAGCAGCTCTTCAAAATTCATAGTCACATTAAGGTTATGTGCCCTGCTAGCTTTAAAGCACCTGACCGCATGAATAATACAGCCAGTGGCTGAGCTGTGACACTTCTAGTGACTGAATGTAACTCAAAGGTCTCGAAACAGCAAACAGACTGTCTTGTAAAACAGACTGTGCAAGTTCCAAAACCGCAGAAATTACTGGGGGAAAACCACAACATGCTGTCAACTTGTCCTGGAGATAAATGGGTGGGAATTTATCAGGCTACATTTGCAGGCTTCAGATACCAGCTTGTCTACCGGTAATTGTTACTCGCCACAGACATTGCAAACAAAGCAAGATTTTTCCAGTAAATGGAAGGGAGAACTGAAAACATCACGCCACTTCAAAAACCAGGAACTGAAACCATAAAGGGATGACTACACAACTGTGAAGGAAACTCATTGGATTTTTCAAGTGTGTCAGTTTAACCTGATCAGTGACCAGCCCCATATTTCTACAACTGAAAGTTTCAGTTTTCCTTGACCATGTGTGGATGCAGGCCAATTTCCTTTGTGCATTAAAGTCCATCATCCAGCAGCAGACCATCAAAACCCCCCACCCACCCCCCTTGTGAGCCAGCTGCTTGTCACTGTTGTTCGCGTATGTGCTCAACTTCCTGCAGGAAGACTTGTCTCACACGGGTACTCAAACCAGGGATTAGCCAGTTACATAGCAGAAAAAGCTATGGCATCACCATTTCAACACAAGGAAACTTTACAGTTTCCTTATGTTGCATACTTTTGTATGATTACTTAATATAAACCTGTCCTGCCTTGCTATGGCTTCCCCCTGCACCTTTCATTCTCCCTATGATGATTCTGCTGCCTAATGCAAATATTCCTCTTTGATTGAGACACTAATCATTAAAGAGAGACCAGGAGTGTGTGCTTGTGTGTGTGAGAGAGAGTTTCTTGAGGCCTCTTTATTCTAAGAGTACATGTACGGTACTTAACATGATTTGCACTTGAACAAATAGTTGTTTTCTGCAACCAGGAACGTTAATGACCCTCCTGGGGAAAGAACATCACAGGAACCATGTAGTATAGGAAGCTTGTGTTGTTATGTGTTTGGGGCATTTTACAAGCTTTCCCACTTTTAAATTTAATTAATGCCTTGTTAAACTCATATAAACTTAAATAAATTCAATTTTAACTGGACCTTGGATTTATTGGCCTACCCATGCTTGCTCTATCTAATATGCTACCAGAAAGTTGGCTCTGCCTAATTAGTGGATTCCTCTAATAAAATGATTTTAATTAAGCAGTCTAATGGTCTGACTAATTAGACAGTAGCAGCTACTTGAGATTATTACTACTCGGTGGTGGGGCTCAAAGGCTGCTCAGAAAGTACCTGGATAGGTTAAGGAATAAACCTACACTGTTCACTACAGTGGTCTACTGGGGTAGGTAGGGAAATGAAAATCAGAGTTACAGCAAATCCCAAATGTAGACACCAATATTCTCAAGCTGGACAAAGTACACATTTTGTTAGTGGCAAGATCACAAAATGGATCGAAATAGCTACAGAGTGGAATGAGGAGAATTGTACACTAGCAGCAAGAGGTCTATATATTGCCTGAAAGTGTCCTACGTTTCTTTTGACGACCTTTTCTGGATCACAGAGCAAAATAAATTATCTTCAAAGTCTAAATTATGCAAATACCTATTACATTCTGTTGCAGAGATAAGGGCTGCTGAGTTCTTGAGGTCAGATAAAGAAGGAAGTGTCCTTGAGCATATGCAGAGCAATGTGCCACCACCGGCACATTGTGGGACTACAACTCTCATCATTCATCTCCATTGGCCATGCTGTCTAGGGCTGATGGGAGCTGAAGTAAAGCAACATCTGGAGGGCACCAGGTTCACTACCCATGCTCTACTGACATCCAAGTGTTGGTGCTGACCTTTAAAGCCCTAAACGGCCTGGGCCAAGTATACCTGAAGGAGCGTCTCCACCCCCATCACTTAGACCAGGCACTGAGGTCCTCCTCTGAGGGTCTTCTGCCGGTTCCCTCACTGCGAGAAGTGAAGTTACAGGGAACTAGGCAGAGGGCCTTCTCGGTAGTGGCACCCTCCCTGTGGAACACCCTCTCTTCAGGTGACAAAGAACTATACAACTTTTAGAAGACATCTGAAGGCAGCCCTGTTTCAGGAAGTTTTTTAAGTTTGATGCTTTATTATGTTTTATATATTCTGTAAGCTACCCAGAGGGAAACCCAGCCAGATGGGTGGGGTATGTATGTATGTATGTATGTATGTATGTATGTATAAATAAATAAATAACCTACTGTTCATATTGTCCTCCCTTTGCCATGTCTAGTGGGAAATAAAGGCAAACAAACTGGGTACAACAGTTCCACAAACTTATATCGGTTTTCTATCCGTTTAACTCTCGGGGCATCTCCCTAGAAGTCTTACAAATTTTTATTCATGGTGAGGGTGCTAAGAACCCTCAAGTCTCTTTACTGCCAATCAGCCTACACCAAAAACCTGTTCATGGTTCTCCTTTGACAAGCAGTGTAAATTAGGTCCCTCATAGCTCTTCTTCTTAAATTGCAGGTCTTTTCAACCAAAGGAAGCTAAGTCATTATATGGCTTTATGGACTCTTGTTTCAATGCTTCACCCCCATCCTAGGTTGACCCCAGTGTACTGCTAGGAAGAAGTCCATTAGCCATGAATATTACCAAAGAACTACAGTTCCCAGGATTGGGAATGACAATTAAAGCTGGTAGTTTAGATACCGACCTTCCTCCTCACACTAGATAGCTTCATTTCCTTGGGGGACATGTGAGCCACACTTCCAACTTTCTGTGTTAAATGAAAAGCAGTACCAAACGCTGTGATTGAGAGAGCACAGGAATGGCAGGTGGGCAAGGGCTCGGAATCAGGGCTCGGAACCCGTGGCCCTCTAGAGGTTGTTGGACTCCACCTCCTTTCATCCCTGACCTATGCTGTTTGAGACTGATGGCATTTGGGACTTCAAAAACATCTGGAGACCAGGCCTTCCCCATCCCTAGCTAAAATATTTCCCTTCTAGCCCTTGGTCTGCTAAATATTCCCACTGGTATCTTTTCTTACAGAAGGGGGGAAATAATGGCAGGCCACTCTTGGAGGCTGATCTGTCCCCACAAGACTTTTCTTAAGGTTCTCAAGGCATGATGACTGGCTATGGCATGAACACAAGCTCGTGTCTCCAAACTCACATTATTTGCAAACCTCTGAAATGTATGTCAATAAGACTTACATACATAGAATCATGTTTGAAAGTGTCACCGTATGGTTGAGGCAGAATTTTGGTCATCTTAATCCTCATGGAGATAGCATGAGATCAGAATTAACAGATTCCAGCACAGCTGGGAAAGCATTCCAGGAGGGGTGGTGCACAGCCAAAGGCATTTTAGAAAAATGTTTAAGCAAATAAATATGAGTTTATATCCCATATCCAGTAGGTATCAGTGACATTTGTATAAATACATTCCAATAATGGTTGCAACAACAGTATGTTTAGGTGGGTGGGTGTGCATGGGGAGGGTAGCACTGCATTTCCCAGATCCAAATATGGAGTCTCCAAGTGGAGGGAAAATGAGATATTCCTGCAAGAGAATGTCAGATGTGCACAGCAGATTACTACCAGATGTGCATTTGCTGCACAAAAACGGCTTCTGTGAGAAGACCCTCGTTTGGAATGCCCAGCCGAGAGACGAGAATATGACAAATGGTGTGAGATAGTATGTGACATCTCTGCCAGAAAGAACACTCAGCTGCCAGTTTTCCCCTTGGACTGCAGACACAAAGGGATAGGAAGTATACTCTGAATCTTTTTCATCAGTCAGAAGACTAAAGGCTGCTGGGTTGTCTGTGTGAGGTTTGTGTATGTATGCACATATAGCATTATAATTTATTGCTTGAAAGCTGTCTTGAGAACCATTTAATTGAAGGGCAGCTTATAACTTTTCAAAGCAAACAAGTAAAGAGAAAATCTAGATAGCAAAAATAAGTGGATTTTATTTTATTTATTCATACATACATACATACATACATATATACCCAGCCCATCTGGCTGGGTTTCCCCAGCCACTTTGGGCGGCTCCCAACAGAATATTAAAAACACGATAAAACATCAAACATTTAAAACTTCCCTAAAAAAGGTTGCCTTCAGATGTCTTCTAAAAGTCAGATAGTTGTTTATTTCCTTGGCATCTGATGGGAGGGCGTTCCACAGGGCGGTCGCCACTACCAAGAAGGCCCTCTACCTGGTTCCCTGTAGCTTCACTTCTTGCAGGGAGGGAACTGGCAGAAGGCCCTTGGAGCTGGACCTCAGTATCCAGGCAGAATGATTGGGGGTGGAGACGGTCCTTCAGACAAGAAATTGAGGACAGTGCTCTCCTCCTAGTCCATCTAGTTAAGTCAAAAAGTCAACGAGAAATTTAACAAGTTGATATATTAGTTGGAATTCCCATGTTTCCACTTGTGGTTTTCTGAAAGCCACTAAAAGCAACGTGGGCAATTCACAGGGGTCTTTGTCACACAACTCCATGCAGTTCTTCCTTCCACTCTTTACAAGGAGTAGCACATTTCAGTGGATTGAATCACAACAGATTGAATCACAAGTAATCACGATGATGCTGTACGTCTGAATTATTTAACATCAGGTTTTCTAAATGTAGCTTCACTGAAGACTGGTTAGTAAAAGCAGCGTCACAAACTGCACAGATCCAGCCCTGGACATCTGTTAGGGATTACTATAGAAGAGAAAGTTAATTGAATAATACAAAACACTATACTGAACTGGGATGTCTATCCACAAAGAGTGAGGAATGAGTATGAGTTAATTTGTTCGCATATGCATGCCCATCGTAGAAGACCAGAAGTTTCCTTATGCCAGGTCAGATTATTTGTTCGTCTAGCCTAGTATCACTCTGGGTCACAGCAGCTCTCTCAGATCAAAATGATCAAGGGTCTGGAGCAACTCCCCTATAAGGAAATGTAATACCACTTGGTGTTTTTTGGTTTAGAAAAGGTGGTGCATTCCTGCTAGAATAATATTTTCTAATTAATGCTAAAAGCTTTCTCATTACATTATGTAGAAAAGTAAATATACTGACTTTTTATGTTCTCCCAAACAATGTTGTTTTGAGTTCTAAATGGGAATAGGAAAAATTCACCCTTAAACTAATTACCACCAAGGAAAATGCAAACACATTGCTCTTGTTTAAAATTTTTAAAGGCTCTGCTTTCACAAAATCAGCATTTTGGATTTCCAAAAATGAGACAACACACTTTGAAGTGGAGTCAACAGAAGCTTATCAGTGTCCACATTGCAGAGGCATCAGTTTATAAAATCCTGTTTTTGAGGCATATCTGCCAGCATTCTTACCAACGTTACACAAGTTTTAATTCAATGAGTCACCAGAAGTGTTTTTTAAAAACAAAACTTCAAAGAGAAACGGGCAGGCATGATTAATTATAAAACAGTAATCAAAACACTGAACTAGCAGCTCTCAAACACAAGCTGTGAATTAAGTAAATTTGGGAGGTTCTCTCACTGCAACTTATGAACTGTGCATTTTTAAATTATGCTTTCTTATTTTTGAACAGATATTGCAAGCCTCATCTCCACTATCTAGAAAGCGTGCTTTTGTCAAGGTAAAATTAAAAAGCATTAGAAGAAACTTTTAATGCCCCATGAATACAATTACT
Source organism: Darevskia mixta (assembly GCA_034641385.1). Taxonomy (NCBI): domain Eukaryota; kingdom Metazoa; phylum Chordata; class Lepidosauria; order Squamata; family Lacertidae; genus Darevskia; species Darevskia mixta. Next base: position 3,930,635 of record JAWWNH010000018.1, on the reverse strand, counting down.
GTTACCTAACTGTATGGCTGAAAAAAATAAATTGGTTTAGTTTAACCTGGATAGACCAAATTGAGTGAGAACTGTTAAATGAAGCACCTTTTTTCACTATGAAGATTCACAAGCCTAGCACTGAAAAGATGGCAAGGAGGGCACCAGGTCAAGATTTTCCTCTTGTCCTAGGCATCTGATTGCGCTGATCTTTCTTTTTTTATAGTCATGGGGCTGTTTGTTGGCTTTGTTGTAATTATGGTGATCATGCTGAGGTTTTGGGATTTTAATTGTCTTTGTACATGGATATTTCAGTCATTGTTCCTTGTTGTTTTTTCTTTGATATATTATACTGTATTTGTTTATACTGCATTTCTGCTTCAAATTGCCTTGAGGCCTTCTTGGCATAAGGCAGTGAAGACAGAACAACAAACAACCCTTTAAAGATGACACAGTCACTGTGCTAAGCGCTTTCCCCATGGGCCCACCTGTGCCATTTAAAGGCTGTCAGCCACATGGATGAAGCAAGTTGTGGGGGTCTTTTCCCGTGGTATCTGCTCCCCACTGGAAGGAACCCTACAATCAAGCCCATGATGTGGTTAGAAGCTTTTAAATACAAGAGAAGCACCATAGGGCAGCGGCAGAGGAAGTCGCTTGGGCGCCTGGGGCAGCGCGCCCAGCGGCGGAGCGAGCCGCCCATAGGCACACCGCGGGACCTCCGGAGTCTGCCTGCCTCCTCCCACTCAGCTGCCCTACAGCTGGGGGGGAGGGAGGCAGAAGGCAGACCGTTTGGACAACGCAAAGCCTGCACGCACCCAAGCCACTGCATCTCTCCCAGGAGAGACGCGTGGCTTGTGAGCGCTGCAGGCCCCGCAGTGAGTGCCGCCTGGCCTTTTGTCACCCTCCTCAGTGGTGACGCCCGGGTCGGACCGCACCCCCTTCCTCCGCCTCTGCCATAGGGTTCTTGCTGTTTCTCATTTTTCCAGTCCTAAAGGTACCTGCAACAATTTGTCAGCATTTTAGTCAGCAAATTTCTCCTGATAAACACATTTTTGTCTGCTGTTTTAAATAATGCACACATTGTTACTAGCAATTCTTCCTAATATAATGCATTCTCTGTGTTATTTTTACTAATATATACATTTTTATACACAGTCCCCCTAATGTAAACATTTTTGTAAACATCGGTTGGAGAGCTGCATTGCACAATTTGGATAAGTGCAAATTTTGAAGGACGGCTGTGCTTCAGTTCTCATATTGTTTTAGAAACTACAAATTTGAAAGATCTAGGTTTCACTGTGAACTGAATCAAATTTCTCCCTCAGCCCTAATTCTAATCTCCCCTCCCTAAATACTTTTATGCGCAGGAAGAGATTGAATTAATTGCATTGCAACACAAATCTTTTACTGGGTCACCTAAGCATATATTACATTGCTACAAACATGCAAAATCAAACACTAATAAGATATATCCTAACCTAGCAAGGATAAATGCAGTTTCTTTTCAGACTGCTGAATGCTAAGAAAACAGCTTTCCCCACAGTTTATTTGTAAATATCATAATCAATGTTTCCTTTTTACTCTAATAATGGCATTTGGAAGAGTGGATAACTACCCTGATGCTTTTGATGTGCCACTACATTTGCCAAGGTTGATAAGCAGCGATGAGAGCAAGCTGCACGGCAGCCTCTTTAGCTAGTTATGCAACTGCCCTGTTTTAGGTACTGCAATATTTATGAAAGCCCCCAGTACATTTTTTAAATGCTGTTGTCTGAAGCGCAATGCATTGCTTCTGCGTCTCTCCACTGAAAAAATCAACACCATCTCCATAACTCAAAATATAATTTGGGTGCCGTCTGCAGTGCATTTGACAAAAGCAATAAATTAATAAAGTGGGGAAATGTCAACATAAGTATGATGGTAGGCAACGAAACAAAAATCTGCACTGACACAGCAATTACCAACACTTGAAGCTTTTCTTCAGGAGAAAATATGCTTGGCATTTACATCAGTTTGGCCAGAAATGAAAAAATGAAAGTTAAGGACCAAGTGTACGCTAGAGACTGGAAGCAAGATCCAACCCAGACAAGCAGCTCACTGCTCCCCACTTCCTACCCATTGCTAGACCTTGTGACAATTTAAAGGAAAAGCACTTTTCACAGAAGAAAACTGGAAAATGTGGTTGCAATTCTAAGCATGCTTACTTGAATACAGTGTTAAAATCAACATGGATATTTTCCAGACAGAATTGGCTGGATCCGGATGTATATGGAGGAACGTGACTGTCCTACTCCCTCCTGCCCCTAGTAGCTGCTTCCTCCGGCGCCAAAATCTCTCCTGAGGTCCAGGGGGATCTTAGCTAGGACAGGACTACTTTGGGTTACAGAAGAGATTGATGGCAGATTTAAATGCTTCTCTGATGATTTTCTGGTGTTTTTTTAAATGTCCTGCATTTAGAGAACTAACGTATCAGGTATAAAGGGTTCTAGCCAAGCTCCCTTATTTTTACAAGTTGGGGAAAGCAGAAAGGAGAAGGGAAAGCAGGAGTTATGCTTTCAAATGTTTTCTCACTTCAGTTTGAGTCTTTTAGTTATCAGCAGTATTTCTGGCACAATTAAGCAGAAGAAAGTGAGCAGAGTGTTGCAGAAAACAGCAGCATGCAGCACTAAACAGTTGGCAATAGGATCAATCCTGTTTTTAGATAAGAGTTAAGCCATCTGTGCTCTCTCATCTGAACAGACAATTGGCACAACTGCCAGCAGCCTGCTTGGGACTTCACATGAATATTGCTGGTTTCTGGATCAAGTTTTTTTTTCCCCCACTCGGGAAAACATACATACACCACCTGTTTGCAGTTCCTTACCCATCTAGGAACACGTGCAGAATTTTAGCCTCCCAACGTTTATCACCCTAACTCAACTGAAGCGGCTAAATGAAGCAGTTGGATGTTAACTTGGAATGCCAGTTTAAAACAGTCTCTCACCACATCACAATTACATACCACCACCACCCCACACGCACACACATTGTGCGTATCATAGTACCTAATAATGTACTGCTAAATCAGTAGGCATTATCCCGAGCATAAAACACTTAATTTCTCTGATGCATTCCCTCTCTTTGGTATTCAGTTTCTAAACCCCGTTCTTGAAATTAGATTAATGAATTCAGCTTAGCAGGGAGCACTGTGAGGTCTGTGACTAATACACTCACCTGTGAGAAGACTGGTTACATTTGTCAAAGATGGCATCGTAAACCTACCTTTGCAACATTTAACTCTGGTTGAAAATCTTCGCTGTTTTCAAAGTTTGATCTAAATTTGCTAATACAGTGGAACCTCGGTTTTCGAACGTCTCCGTTGACGAATGTTTCGGAACTCGAACGCTGTAAACCCGGAAGTAAATGCTTCCATTTTCAAACGCGCCTCGTAAGTTGAACTTCCGAAGCAGTTTCCTTATTGAGTTTATTCGTATTAATTTTTCCGTTCTGAGGCTTCTGTATTGAGTTTTCGGTTTTCGAATGTTTCGGAACTCGAATGGTGTTCCGGAACGGATTATGTTCGAAAACAGAGGTTCCACTGTACAGATTAAGTAAACATACACAAAATTATAAATATGTTTCTATTCCTGTTTCTCACTAAAAAATAAACAATGTGCATATGTAAGAAGAATCACTCTCGGGTAGGAAATCAATTTGAGTAAACTAAAACCACATGGTCTCGTGTGCTAGAAGATGCAATATTATAATACTGCATAATGTTTCTGCATTTCTAAAGGAAGCACCATTGCTCCAAGTTACTTGGCATGCATATTGGGCAGCCTTCCCTTAGGTGGTGTCGTCCAGATGTTTTGGACTACAGCTCCCTTCGGCACAGTTGTGCTGGCTGAGGCCGCTGGAAGCTGCACTGCAAAAAGATCTGGAGAGCGCCTGCTAAGTGAAGGCTGATCTTGTGAAATCACTCTGATAGGAGTGAAACTATCGATCAATTCAGCTGCCAGCAATCAGCCAGACTTCATGGGTACACTGCTGTAAAGACATACTCTAACATGCACACAGTGCTGCTCAATTTCAAAGCTGTCCCCCTCAATGCAAGCAAGGAAGCAACTCAGTTTACACAAGGGAAAGCAAACTGACTTGCCTCTTCTACTAAACGGGGAAATCCTACTGACAATAAAATGCAACATATGCACTGGAGTGCATATATTTTAGTTTTTAATGTTTCTAACCCATTGATCTTTTCACATAAAACTATAAGCTGTGTGTCTTTTCATTTGTTTTGCATTTCTGCAGCCATATTGTGAATATGAATTTACAGTTGTCGCTTTTTAAATGGCTGCCTTTCTTTTGTCCCACAGTGGCCATGCTCCAGCATATGCTGAAAAATGAGAGAAGTACAAATACACTTTTAAGGTGAAGGCAGAAAGAACATCTGAGAAGAACTTGTAAAGCTGTCCCCACTCCCCAGGGACATAGCCCTGGAGGTAGAATACGATTTAAAAATGGCAAGGGTGCTCCCAAATCAGACCCATTGCTCTAAAAATATTATGTCTCTCTTCAGTTCTGGTGTCATGTGTGACAAGACCTTCACTTCTGCTTGTTAACACAATGCCTAAATTAGAAATTTAAGTACCGGTAAGTGCTAATGCTTTCTTCTTTGCAGCTGAAACAGAGGAATTAAAGACAAGACTTAAATTACAAGTATATTACAAATATTACAACGGCTGGGTCTCTAATTAGAGCAGTAGCACTCAGGCACATTCATGAGCTGTAAAGATGGGTTTCAGATTCCCACATTCAAGTGTTTCTTGTGCGAAGGGGCTCCACGCAGCTCAAGGGAAGCATTGACAGCCACCTGTCAGGAATGCTTTGACGGTGTTTCCTGCTTGGCAGGGGGTTGGACTGGATGGCCCTTGTGGTCTCTTCCAACTCTATGATTCTATGATTTCCTGCCCTCCAGGGTCTGTGCTTCAAGCTCTGTACAATGAGTAAAGTTTTGAAAAGGGATGCTGGCTGTACCCATGAAAGCTCCTCCCTATGAGCAGGAATGCCGCTCTCCCTTGAGACCTTCACTCAATGCACGGAGGTTGGGCCCAGTGCTGGAGATGGCGCCACTGGTCCAACACCTGAAGGCTACAGATTCCCCACTCCCTGCCATAAAGAGACCAAAATAAATTGTAAGATATACATAAAAGGCAAGAAATAAATGGGGGAAATTAATAAATTTTAGGGACTGAAGTAACAAGCAAAACAAGTACTACATGATGCAAAGTATTAACTGCATGATCTTCTACAAAATTCAGAATTGTGTGGCCCACAATACAAAGAGAATTCTGCTCTTTATAAAACAGAAATAGACCTCATGTAAGCACTTATATAATACAGTACTTTCAAAATACTCCCCACTCCACCCCATAAATACGTGTGCTTCTGCTGCAGTCAAGCACCATTTGCCTGGGAATAGTAATTTTACCATAAAGATTACTATATAATTACTATGTGTCAATGACAAGACACTACTAGATTTAAAACTGAGCTGGTGCATTGTGGAAGAGGTGGCAACACTAACACAATCATTTCACGTAGGCATTGTAGAAAGCCAAAATTTGTTTGGTAGGCCATCTTGTGGCTACAACTCCAGTGCAGAGAGGTACTCAGCTCTGCCTAAAGCAGCAGTGGATAACTCCCAATTTTGGGGGGTGGGGGGGTGTCCTGATACAGCAACCTAACCAATCTATTATGACCTCCTCAACACCCCACCAATTCTGGCAGGTGCAGGGGAAAAAGAAATTGAAGTAGTCTCAAAACTTGGTGTCATAGGGATCAGGGAAGTTTACAGTTAAATTGCAGAAAATGCCTGAAACGTTAAAGATTGACTTGAAGGTGTCACAAGACACTGTTATTTTTATTGCAACAAACTAATACAGCTACTCTTCTGGAAACTGAGACTTCTAAGTTTCAAAAGCCTACTTGCCAGAAAGCACAGAGAGTAGGGGTGGTTTTTTAAAAAAAGAAAATATTAAGTTAAAAGCACCATTGGGTGGGGTTTTCAGAGTTAGTCATGCAATTTGAGTTTAGATCGTGACTTATTAATGTATCAAATAGCAAATATTACATCAACACACATTTTAAACAGCTTTTAATTATACAAGGTACAGTCATGCTACTATCACTCTTAGAAGCAACTCACTTGTGCTCAAGACTAGTGTGCTGAAATAAGATAAAAGTGGGACAAAGTGTTCCTGTTCATTAAAGGGCTCTGAAATTACCTCTGTTTCATCTCAGGAGAAGTGACTGATATATTTACAGAGTTATCTGTGACACGCAGAGATGGGGTAGTATGAACTTATGAAAACATCAGTTGCGGAAAATGTAAACCAACTCTCATGATCACTTTAAAACAAACAATAGACTTCAGGCATGGAAAATAAATTGGTTAACTCTAGGGATCATATGATGGACAAAAAAAAAAGGAAAATGGGAGGGGGAGAACTTGGTAGATCCAAAACAATGAGTAGTGAGAGAGAGAATTTAGAGCCTGAAGAAATCTCTCTTTCTTTATTTCCTGTTTGAGGGACATTTCATCATAACTTACCAAGAACAAAATGAAATGAACAAAAAACTTCACACCCTTACTTCTGATTTTTTTAAAAACGCATTTCTAGTCTACAAAGAGAATAAACTGAAGACCTACAATCTGGCACCTAATTATCTCCCATATAATCTTCTATTATAAAAAGACAGAAGCTTACAGCTACTGTAGCAGAGAAGATTCCAAACAGTAGTCAAGTCTGGATATGCTCAGACTTGAACTTGAAAAATTAAGTTGAACCAAAAAGAATGCAAAAGTAAGTAGGAAATCTTGCAACCTATTGAGTTTATGATAGTAACAAAATGGTTCTCTCTTTAATGCTCAGCGGTGTACTATAAATTCTAAATAAAAAGGAATTTGGGGGGGGGGGTGATAATTAGGTTTAGATCATTTTTTAAAGATATATAGCCCTCAAAAAAGATCAGAAACTTTAAAGGTTAGCATATTTTGCTTTAAACATTTATAAAAGGATACTGAAAGTTCATTCTCATGGCAACATTGATATGATGGTGATGTTGCAAAGGCAACTGGCCTTTGGCCATGGTAATTAGCCATTTGTTTGCTTCAACATGGCAAGATCTCAGCTCCCTGCACCTCCTGGTTGAATCCATCTTCTAAAAACTGTTGTCAAAAAACCAGTTACTCCACTAAAAATAAACCCTCAATGCCCCAAATGCCATTACATTAGGAGGCTGAACTTTGTGTTAGAGTAATTATGAATTACGCAGATGGTGGTCAAATACGCTTCTGTGGAGCGATGCTACATCTTAGTAGGATTTTCCATTATATTGGTATCAGAGATAGCTCTTTACTCCCCAAATCCACTCTGAATATCGCTTCACAAGTAAAATATGAGAATGCTTGAAATTTATGCCAGCCCTGCAGGGCAACCACTGAAATTCCACAGGAATCTCCAAATAGGTTTGAATTGCCAAGAAATGCCATCAGAGTCAAAATAAGGTGATAAGGAAATCTTACTCCAGCATATAACAAATGAGTCCTTTAAAATAAATGAAGTCACGCTGTACTTGAATACCTCCCTATAGATCTAATCAGACCTCCCTTGTACTAATGAGTGACTATTCATCACTTTGAGAGTGTGTTGGCCCAAATGAGCTGAGAATCTAGCAACCCAATCAATTTCTTTAATCTACTGTTGCAAGTTCCTATCTATTTTGTATTTTCCACTCTTGCTATGAGATGGGGGGGGGGACTTCCTCAGCTTCCTACTGTTCCCAATTTATAAGGTTGGCCTAGCAAACCTAGTATATCCAACCCATCTTTAATATTTAAGAAGTCAAAAATCACATGCAGATTAGGAACAGAAGACAGATAATTTAAAGGCTCACTCCACAATCAGTATTATTAATGTAGGGCCAAACTAGATATCCCATACATTTATAAAGGAGAAAGCTCCATTCATTATATACTGAAATCCAGAATTCAGGTGATTCAAAATGAAAATTAGGCTGTTGGATCATGTTATAATCCCATTTGCTATCCTTGAAGTTAACTTGTCCATGTTGTATCTGAGATACTTGCAACTCTGACAGCCATATAAATAGTGGAACTAAGGGGTAGTGATGGGGCAGGCCACATCACTTCTACCTGATCCTAACTCCTCACTGGCCTTGAATGTTTTTGCCTGGTTTAAATGTGTCCTTGAACTCTGTCATGAATTCTTGTGTAGAAAGAAACCTACTGTACAAACATAAAATGAACATTTGTTGCTCTGCCTGCTTTTGCTTCTGGCATGTGGCCCCCAAAAGGTTGCCTAGAAAGGAATGTGGCCCCCTGGCTGGAAAAAAATTTCCCCACCCCCGGTGCAAAGCATAGGCTACTTCCACTCCCACTTTATACATGAACAGAACAAACAGGTGTTTTAACACACTTTCTCTATGTCTAGTTTGGCTCTCACCTAAATAGATGGCTGCATAACTCACTCCCTTGCCTCAAAGTTGTTATACCAATACACACACGTGCAGAAACTGGACACTCGACATACCGGTACCTGCTTCTCACTTTTGCAGCCATAGTTGTGCATTAATGCAACTGTCTGTGACTGATCAACTTGCACGGCCTAGGAGACTGTCAATTTCTGTTACAGGCTCAAATAGTTTTAGCCCAAATTTAGTTTTAACTTTCAAGTTCGTTTTTCAGTATCTACCAGGAGAACAGCAGATTTGCAAACAAGATTAAAAAGAGTTGCTTACCAGGGTTTGACTTGGGGATGAGCAGCTTTCCAGTACTCTACAAGTACAAGGGCACCACTGTTTTCATCCAAATGTAGAATAATTCTGGGATTCATAGCCATGCCAGCCTAAACTTTGCTCTGAAGAAAGTCTTTGTTTTCAAATAACATCAGTGTTTGGCAGCAAATGAGTGCATGAAGAATCCTATTCATCTGCTATGCAACGTACTAACAACCCTTCTTTTAAAAATGGAGGCACAATTCCTCCCTTCCCCCTTATACACCCTCCGGTTCAAGTGCAATGCAGAATATTATTACTGATTAAAAATGCTTTCCTGACAACTCAGTAAATTACAGAAAAATGTCTATGTCCTATTGCTCTTTTCTCTCTACAGCTGTGTTAGTGCTTTGTAAATCCCCTTGGTAAAATCCAGCTAAGTCATATGCAGAGTAGATCCACTGAAATCAATTGACCTAAGTATCTGAAACCCACTGATTTCAATTAGTCTAATAATAATAAATAATATTTTTATTATTTGTACCCTGCCCATCTGACTTGGTTGCCCCAGCCACTATGGAAGGCTTCCGACAAATATAAAAGCATAAAACATCAAACATCAAACTTCCATATACAGGGCTGCTTTCAGATGCCTACTTTAAGTATGACTAATGTTGGATATCACCCATTTTAAGCTGCTTGAGTATTTATGTCCTGTCTAGAGCCCACTTACCTGAAAGCCATCTCCTGTCTTCACTAACTAAAATTACAATGAAAGAGGTTGTGGACAGAGGTAGTAGGACATCAACTGCCTCTTCCACCAAAAAATTGTCGGGGTTCAAACAGAAAAAAGAAGTAGAGGAGCAACAATTTTTATACAATTAAAAATAGCACTGTAGATGAATCAGATTCAGTTTTCAGCTGGCAGCAGCGAATAATGGGCAAATGATTTAATGTGTATATCTTAACACTCCACATTCCTTCCCCTGGAAAATTGGATAACATTTAGATACTTAGATATAATCCACAATAGCTTATAGGTTGCTTTTAAAAACCAAATGTGCTGGCATAGTAGCAAGCTTCCAACAGCAGGAAGCTTTTACAGTCATTGCAACCCGTGTCACTGCATACCTAGTTGGCAAGCCGCCTATTTATTTCAATAAAACTTCAGAACCATCTCCACACCGAGGTACATCTCACCTCAGTGAGGAAAGTGAAAACATGCTTCTTTTGCCAGGCTTTTGGAAGTGAAGAGGTGTAGTCTTTCTGAGGGCAGCTTTTTATCATACCCTCTGCTGTTTTATGTTATTTCGGGGCTCGTCCACACTTGCAATTGTTCTAGGCATGGGTCTGAGAAGGCTTTCTTTTGTCCTGACGCTTGTTCTGATTCAGTGGTAAACAGCAGGTTTTCCCAGAGAAAGCAGTAGGAGAAAAGAAAATCCTCTCCGACTCATGCCTAGAAATTACAGAACAAGTAGAAGTGTGGATGAGTCCTTAGTTTATGCTATTTCTATTTTGTGCTGAAGTTTTAATTGTTTTTAAGACTCTGCATTGATGTGTTTTAATATGTTGTGCACCACCTGGTGTAGTACAGCGAAGGGCAGTATAGCGACACCTACATAAATACTCACTCTCCTTTACACACACACACAAACTCACCACAATTCATTTCCAACCCAACCCAAAGAGCAACAGGATTTGACGTTGGCATGCAAGCACTGGCACATTTTTAACTGCTTCCTTGATCATTTTAGTTGCCACATCTTTGCTATGTAGGCAACCAAGGAAAGGGTGTGATACATCTTAAGTTTCTGGAGGGAGCTTAAACACACACAAGACGTTGAGAAGGACTTTCTACCCACTTTGGCATGCATCCTTCTACTGTCAGCCCATTTCTCTACTCCAGCAGGCCCTGCTCATTTGGCGATTCAGATGCAGCTCCCAACCAGAAATCCAAACTTTTCTCATAATTTCTACATGCTAGACTCATTATCCTCTTCACTGCTTTTTGTCTGCAGAGTCTATATGGGCTCTGGATGGAGCCATTTGTGGATGTATTAACCATTGCCCCAGAGTTTCAGCCAAAAAGCAAGGGCCTGTATTGTAATACAATACTTGATATTTACTGCAGGACGAGAGAACAGTGTCCAGGGGTAACACAGGATGCCATTCCATTGACATGTAAGGCAGGAAGTGAGAACAGCTGTACCCCTCAGGCTCCTCCCATTCCCCAAGCAGCCACTACAGACCCCTGGTGTTTAAAAATGCTAAGGTGTGCGGTCAAAATCCTAGGTCATAAAAAGAATGCCTTGAAATCCCAAGTGTTAAACTGACAAATTTAAGGGCGTGGAGGAAGCAGACTTCCTGGTTTGAGGCAGCTGCACACCCCACTCAGTCAATTGTAATGACTGGAATTATATTTTCCTTCCATGAACAGTTGCTTCCTGCGCAGTCGCACTAAACATCCAAGACTAAAGCAACCCTAATTCAGAACCAGATCCACTTAAAGCCATAGCAGATTTCATTCAGAAGATGAATTGCTAGGACAATAAGAAATGCTTGCCTCTCAGAGCAGCTTCATACAATGGTCCACCTGCTTTGCTTATTGCACGGTAAACAGTAAGTGAGAGCAAGCAGCTAACATGCCAAAACTTGAAGACAGTGAAGAGGACACAGAGATTATACCTCAAACACCAAATACTGTATTTTCATTGCCTTCCTCTACAAATCAGTTCAGTGCAATGTTATAGTAAAATCACAAAGCTGAAGGATTAGACAGGGTTCATGAATAGCACCCACTGCTCCCAGCCCAATATAGTGACCCAGTTCACATGCAACTTGCCAAACCATGACTTTGTGTGAATGACCATGATTTGGTTTACTGTTACATCCAAAACCTGGTTCATGGTTTGTGTCACTCCACACACTCCAAAGCCTTTACTCCTTGTGGTTCATCTCAGGGAGACAAGCCACAACCCTAGGTTTGGATGTAATGCTAAGTCAAACCATTGCTTTGCCCTGGGTACATACATACATGCATACATACATAGTTTTATTTGTATGCCGCCTTTCCACAGCAAAACAATGCTCAAGGGGGCTTACAACATGCAAAATGCAACATAACAAAAGTAGACATAAACAACAAATATAGCATTTTTAAAATACACAGCCAAACTAAATAATTTCCACATAAATCACAACAAGATCTAAACTATAGCTACTAGGGGGGAAATATAGCAGCAACAGCCTGCCCCCACCAAAAAAAACCAACAACACCCAGGCATAGCAGCAGTAGGACCAGGCTCTGTGAGTCCACCAAATATTTGCTCATTTGTGCGGAGCCTCGGTTTGACTTAGCATTACATGTTAACTGAGCATTATGTTCTCAGCTTAACACCTGATTTTGTGATGTGTGAAGACTAAAGTCTTCACCGAAATACCACAGGAGATAATACCGTGCTGGATAGAAATAGCCATCTGAAATCACTGAACTGAAAAACAGGATCCTCTGCCTAGAATTACTACCGGTACAATTAACATGAACCAAGTAGCCTGTATTCTTCTGTAATACCACTTTCATTGGAGCACAGCAGGCCTTTCCCCCTCATAGATCACTTGGGGACTGAACTTTTATGCACCACTTGTTCCATCTCAGGATCATATACCAAATATTTTATGAATTTAAAGAAATATAAAAAGACAACAGTAAGGGTTTTATTTTTTTTTTATTTTGTACACAAGAACTATTTCATGTAACTGAAGGCAAAACCAAAACCAAAAGCAGAGCAGTGATTAAGGTGAGGAGAGTCTTTTGAAAGGCAGCGTCATACAGTAATGTTGCCATACCCCATTTCTCCTCAGGCAACAAGTCTCACTCATGTTATATATACAGTTATTGAAAGAAAATCTGCAGGGTTTCAGGGTTAGCCTGATCGTACAATTAAATATAGCAGTTACAAAGCCATGGAAACCACATCCCTTACAACATTTATTTATTTATTTGCATTTACATCCCACCTTTTCCTCCACAGAGCTCAAGGTTCTACTTCTCTTTTACTCCCCACAACAACCCTGTCAGGTAGGTTAGGCTGAGAGGCTGTGACAGGCAACAAAGTCACTCAGGGAGTTTCATGGCTGAGTGGAGCTTTGAACCCTGGTCTCTGAAGTGCTAGTTCGATACTCTTAACCAGGGGTCAGCAACCTTTTTCAGCCGTGGGCCAGTCCACCATCCCTCAGTCCATGTGGTGGGCCGGACTATAGTTTGACAAGAACAAATTCCTATGCCCCACAAATAATCCAGAGATGTATTTTAAATAAAAGGACACATTCTACTCATGTAAAAACATGCTGATTCCTGGACCGTCCGCGGGCCAGATTGAGAAGGGCCTTAGGTTGCCTACCCCTGCTCTTAATCACTACACCACACTGGTTCCTGAATTGCAGAAGATGCCATTGCCATCATGTGTATTCACATGCAGCCTTTTTATCTTACAATCCTCTATTTGATTTAAAGGAGCCTGGGGCATGCCGCTTAAATTGTGTGGTTCAGCCACATGGGGAAGGAAAGCTCTTTGGCTGGGTATCCGGGTGCTAGCCAAAGCAGAAGTGTCGCCCTGACTGCCTGCAACAGAGCAAGTTGACAATTTCCCCTGGCACTGCAGGAATTTTAATTTACCTCTTTTTCAAGTTCTGACACCTCTGTGTTTTCAGCTCTGTTTCTGTTCCCAGAAATGTCATAAAAACTTTTTTAGAAAACAGAAAAATGTTGTATTCCTGATCAGACATAATTACAACAAGTTGAGGAACATGGTGGGAAACCAGAGCTCTGAGACTTCCCTCCAGTCAGAATCTATCCTAACACCTCCACCTACTGTATAGTTTTATTAGAAAAAGAAAAATATGTAACACTTCCCAGTAAATCACTCTTTCCTTCGGAGGATGTTACAAAGAGGTAAATGCTGTGTTTACTCCTAGAGAGCAGAACGATTACCTCATTCTCCAAGAACTGGCTAGAGATAATTTACCAGAGGTAAACAATAATCTAATGGGGATACGTTTGCTCTCCTTGCACAGCCCAGTCTTAGACAGAGTTATATGCATACCTTAAGCCATTTTTGCCTAGGTGCCCCTATGCAAAGGCTGGACTGCCTGAGTATTTGGGGCAGTGGGAGGGGGTGTGAGAAAGGGAGAGGGAGAGAGAGATGACATATACTAGACAAATAAATTCAGAAGTAGTCTTCAAGAGAAAACTACTTGCATGAGACAAACAGCAATGTGAAAATAGTGTGGGAGTGAAGGAAAACACGGTAACAACATATCAAAGTTCAAGGCCATTGCATCACCGCTGAAATACCCAAATAGGTTGAATGGCTATTTCAGCATGGATACTGTACCAGTGGATATTTTTGCAATCGCATGAGGTTGGACTAGACAACCTCTGAGATGCCTTCCAACTAGATTTTTATTTTTTGAATGTTACACTGATTGAGAGGGCTTGGGGCACATAATCCTGAACACTTACATCAGCCATGGGGAAATACTGGCAAACTCCCAGTTCCCATCATTCCCAGCCAGCATGTCCGAAAGGTTGATGGGAGCTGCGGTCCACCAACATCTGGCAGCTCACAGGATCCCCACCGCTGACTTACATGCCAATAAGTAAGTCAATAAGCCAGTTACCAACTGGAACGCTTCACGTGCCTCAAGATTGTATGTGTAATTCGGCTTGCTCTGAACAGGGGTGGTCCTGTTGCAAAGAAATAGGAGAAAGCCTAAGCTAAGAGAAGTATTAGCAGTTCCTGCCATAAATCCTCTTCACAGTAGTTAAGGAGTATTACCCCCCCCCAAAAAAATAAAAAATCTTGTATACATATGCCTAATTATTCCCCCACACCCAGAACTATGCCATAGATTGTGCAGGTAAGGCCTCTAATTTGCCCATTAATTATCCCTTGCAAGTAGCAGATTTCATCTAGCAACCATTAGGTCCAGTCGCAGATGACTCTGGGGTTGTGCAGCTCATCTCGCTCTATAGGCTGAGGGAGCCAGCGTTTGTCCGCAGACAGCTTTCCGGGTCATGTGGCCAGCATGACTAAACCGCTTCTGGCAAACCAGAGCAGCGCACGGAAATGCTGTTTACCTTCCCGCCGGAGTAGTACCTATTTATCTACTTGCACTTTGACGTGCTTTCGAACTGCTAGGTTGGCAGGAGCAGGGACCAAGCAACGGGAGCTCACCCCGTTGCGGGGATTCGAACCACCGACCTTCTGATCGTCAAGCCCTAGGCTCTGTGGTTTAACCCACAGCGCCACCCGTGTCCCTGCATACTCTTCCCCAATTAAATGAAGCAGCCTCAGTTGCATTACCTGAGAAATAAAAGCTAAATTCCTGCAACAGACACAGCTTAGCTAATCATATCATGCTTAAGAGGAAAGACGACTCTCATGGCTGTTGCAAGTCTGTGGCATGAAAATTTAAATGTCATGACCAGTGACTGCTGACTACACCTATCTTCTGTTGTCCTATTAAATAATAATAATAATAAATTTATTATTATTATTATTATTATTATTATTATTTTATAAAACAAACCCTGCCTTTTGTAGTGCAACATGCTTTCTGTCCAGCCCTGTGATGATAATGAGATCACCTTGTGTACTTGAGTTAATGCTAATTCGATAAGCATTTTCCTATAAACAGACCCCACCAGCACATCCAAGCTTTTAAACTTTTATGGAATCTTCCAGGATTCTTCTTCTTCAATACACTCTGACCCCGTGGGACCACTGTGGGAGCCAGACCTTTTCACATTGGCTAGACCCCTTGCATTTCTTCTCTGTTCCCTTGCCTCTTAACCATGTTTGCTATTTTCCTGTCTGGACCACGTTGTAGGACTTGTGAGAAAGCACCTGCCAGTCTCATTCTAAAAGGAAGCTCCCTGCTGTGTTTTTCGCTTTTGATGGAGGGTTCCTAGAAACCCAGGGTGGAATCAGATGCATCCACAATAAGCCTGAGGCTAATCAGGGACAGGAAATATTGAAACCCAGATCAAATAAAGAAAGAAATCTGGGTAGTAGCAGTAGCAGTAGTATACTGCCCTTCATCCACAGGTATCAGGGCAGTTCACAACATACAGGTACAGGGAGCTGTCCACTACACCAACTGACAACTAAGCACCTCTTAAAAACCCCACATCCAGTCACATTTGTACCCCAACAAGTCACAGTGAAAATCCAGTCAACTGTATTGAGCTTATGTTCTAGGCAAAGTGGGTTGTAATAGCCTTTTGTTTTGCCTTGCATTGAACTAACCACCTTTTCTGTTCCATAGCACAGCAGAGCCATTTTTACTTACTTTCAGCCATTTTCTGCGGATGAATATATTAATAACAACAAATTGGGATAATTCTCCCAAGCCATGAAAATAATAGCATCTATTGGGTCTTAGCGATATGCCCCAAATATGCAAAATGGCATTGGTATTCAGTAGTCATGTCCACTGCAATGGCATCTTTCATGTCCACTAAACAACTCCAAAGAAATACTTCCGTGAACACGTGTAAGAAGATGCAGGTTTACAGACATGTGTATGGAAACATCAGCAGATCAAGCTTTAAGACCCAATCTTTTCCATTTCTTTCTCATAAAGAAATATGGCTGCTGACAGAATCTCTCTTCCCTTTGCCTTTTATAGGACTATTTTACTCAGTCCCTTTTGAGCTGAAAAAAGTTTTTTTTCAGATCTAGTTGTGTTAGTTAAAAGGGGAGGGAAAGTGACAAATGTTCAGAGTGTTAGCAATCAAACAGCTCTTTTATATTCAGCTCTGTAGAAGCTGTTAAGTGGGTAAATGTTTTTGATCTGCAAGCAGAATAGGAACATAGGAAGCTCCCCTATGGCCCATCTAGCTTAGTATTGTCTACGCTGATTGGCAGTGGCTCTCCAGGATTTCAGACCATGATGGTCTCATCCAGCCCTACTTGGAGATGTCAGGGAAAGAACGAGAGACCTTCTGAATGCAGCACACATGCTCTACCATCCCGGAAAGGGCAGTATTAAACAAACATCCTAGTAACTATTAAATGACATTTTTGCTGTTCCTCTTAAGCCCATTCATGATACCCTGTTTCCCCTATTTTAAAACGTAGTCATAAAATAAGCCATAGCAGGATTTTTTCGCATTTGTGAAATATAAGCCATACCCCGAAAATAAGCCATAGTGATAGGCGCAGTTCTGGAGGGCGCCAAGGAAAAGGCGGGGCTGGGCATCCAGTCCCGCCACCAAAACCAGTCAGCCCCAGAAGCAGCGCTCAGGAACTCTGCAGAGCAGGGCGCACAGGAAGGGACAGCGGGCGCGACAAAGCAGGAGAGAGCGCCCAGCGAAAGCGGGTCTCTCTGGTGCCCATTTCCTCAAAGCTCAGCTTGGATTCTCCCCCCGCTGCCAGCAAGCAAACAAAGAGCTCCGCGCCTGTCCCGTCCTTCGCAGCCCCAGAACTCGAGCGTGGCCTTGCCAAGGCGTGCTTACGTAATAAAAATAAGACATCCCCTCAAAATAAGCCATAGTGTGTTTTCTTGAGGGGGGAAAAAAGACGGTGTCTTAAAATGGGGAAAACATGGTATGCACAGAAAGAGATGCTGGTAGATTGCACTCTGAACCATTAAAATTTACATTAACTCAAATGTAGCTCAACAAACAATTATGTATTTTGCAATAAATACAGCAAGAAGCTCAGGTTTATGTCAAACAGACCCCAATAATGATAAGTGGGAAATATTTGATTTAAATCCCTCTAGAAAAGACCAGACACACAGTAACACACACACATAACTGAGAGTCAAAGCAGAGGTGATTAGGCTGTGATCAGGGTGGAGAGTCCTATACATTCTGCATTACAATTTCTTTAAATAATTTTGAAAGAAACTTGTTTCTTAATCACTGTGGGCATACTTTGTTTTACACATCACCACCACCACTTATTTTTCAGAAAATCCAGTTGCTACTTAGAACTTTTAATAAGAGACAAATAGAAATATAAGAAGCTTCCGCATGGTTGACTACACAATGGATTTGAGAGAGAGAGACCAAGGCTTTGTAAAACCTCTCAGTCCCTCAACAGACGCAAGCTAATGCCAACTAACTGAACCAAACAGCCAGGAAATTTGAGATTAAAGTTCAGCAGTGTAATCTTATATTTACACTCAAATGGAAAGTAGGCTTCCTCTAGGATTATCTCCTCTTTCCTCATCCTGTACATCAATTTCATAAAACAGACAAGAAAAAAAAGAGCCTGCACAGAAAGTCTGCCCTAAAGACTTTACTTGAGCAATCATTTACCTCTCTGGCAACTAACTGAGAGCAGAAGTATGAAAAAGTGTTTACAACACACTTTTCAGATCACTTTCCTATATGGTTCATGCCTTGTGACCAAGTTCTTCCGCATAAATTCCCACATTACATTACAAAACAGACGATGATAGCAATAACAACAACAACAACATAATAGAAAATTAAGAGCAAAAAAGAGGACAGTAATGGTGCTGATGATAATACACAAAATAATACAAGATCACCAGTTAAGAGAAAAAGAGGATAATCACCATCTCAGTCATTACTTAGTATATAATGAGTGCTTGTGGGACATTTGGAAGTAAAGCAGTCTATTCAGAGTCATTCTGTGGGTAGAATAAAGGAACTCAGCATTTACTCCAAATTCACGCTCCTCTGGAGTACTACTACTAATAATAATAATAATTTAATATCAGACATTAAAACCTTCCCGATACAGAGTAGAAACCACATGCCACAGGCCTCAACCCTGACAGGTATGGGTCCCCAGGGCTCAAATTAAGCCCTGTGATCTTACCTTAGTTGAGATGGATTGTTTAGGCAAGAGAAAACGACGTTCGCTCAACACCTCAGTACAGCAGAGAAGCAAACAAGGTTTCGGATTTAAAGCTGCCTCCGATTCCGGTGGCTTTGACACCAACAGCACCACGATCCTGGGCAAGTCCACACAGAAGGAAACCCAGCTGAGTTCAAGGAGACTCCCTCCCACAAAAGCGCGCGCGGCAGGACTGCAACGCCAAACCTCCTCCGGGGCCACTTGATTCTCCAAGCGGCAACGAGTGCCTTCTTGCTCAAGGGCCCCGTTTGCAGCATGCAGAGCTCTACGTTTAACGGCTCCAGGTCGTGCCTCCTCTTGCCCAGCCCAGCATCGCGCTTACCCGCCGAGAGATAACAAACCCTCCCTCCGCCCCCTTTCCGCGCGTCCTTTCTGAACGCTCCCTGCCCTGGCTCGTTTCCTTACTGACGTGTCAGCAGGGGGATCATCGAGCAGCAGGCGGAGAGAGACCCGCACCAGACTTCCAAGCGGGAAGCCTCCCCAGTGGGCAGTCCGGATGGGGAGCCCCACCCAAGCCCAGCTCCCTGACTCCCCGCACTCGCACGACGGAACTTTCGCCCTCCACCCTTTGGGGGTGAATCTCGACGTGCTGCCGCCACCTCCCTGCCAGCGCCTTTCCTGGCGGTGCGCCGTGCGAGGAAGGGCCCGGCAAGCCCTGTCCCGAAACGCCAACCTACCTTAAGCTTGCACCGGGTCCGAGGACGGCGGCTGCAACTTCTTCTGCTGCTGCTGCTGCTGCGGCTGCAACAACAAGCGGAGGCGCCATGCAGCTTCTCCTGCTGCGAGACGCTCAGAATGGATGCAAGAGCCTGGCGGGGTCATCCGAGGACGAGTTTCGGCGTTTAGGTCGGTGCATGTGACGCGGAACTGGCGGGACGTCTCGCCACCTGGTGGGCGGTTATGACCCCTGCAGGCCCCTGCTCGACTTCCTTCTGCAAAAAAACAGCACCGTTCAAACGCTTGGACACTGGGACGTTGCCCTCCCGGGAGAGAGAGGTCCAGTGCCTTTTAATGAGTGTCTGGGCGGCGCAGGCAGAAATTCAACAGGTGTATCACCTGTTTGCACCTTCTCACAGCCTCCCCGTGCCAGGAAAATGCTGACTGTTAAAAGGAAGCATTCTCTTGAGGCCGTTCTTTTATTTATACTGTACTGTATTTAAAAAGTATGAGCAAATAGTTATAAAGATGGGGCCTGTTTTTTCAAAGAAAAACACAGAAAATGCTGCTCACCTTTCAGTTATTAATATTTTGGCAGCTTATGCCATTCTTGCTTAGACAAGCCTACCCAGGTGCTTAGAAAGTGGAGGTAATTTTAATTTATTTTAGTATTTTAACTTTTGGATGATTTAAAGTGAATGTTTCTCAATTTTATTTTTTTCTCTTTTTGTAAGAAGGATTTTTTTTACAATCAGTGTATAAATTTTATGGAATAAATAACTATAAAGCTATTGGCAGTCTAAAGAGAGAGAAAGAGGTCGAGGAGCACTCAAGTTAATGATAAAATTAAAAGTAGCAGATAAAAGCAGCATCATATATTTCTGTTCATGGTTAACATGTGGGTTTTTTTGGTTTTTAAAAAAGGCTTGAGGGTAAAAAGGCTCACTGCCTGGCACTAAAAATATTACAGTGTGGAAACGAGGAAGGGCCGCAGGATGCTGCCATCAAAATGGCCCTCTTCCCTATCACCACCCACCACGCTTCAGTCAGTCAACAACCCCCTTTCCTACTCAGCTGCCATGCCCTTTGAACCCATGGAAACAAGTGAACATAAACAAAAGTGATAGAGCATGTTCCTTGTTCTGTGAAGGTGCAAGGCGTGTGCATTACGTTTCCTTTCATCCACAGAATGTTTGGCAATGCCGCTACGCTTTTCACAACAGCTTGAGTTAGCAGCCTATGTAGGGCACCTTAGTTAGTTGCCTTTACCTCAAGACCTATCTTTTAACTTAGGCCTTGTGGGGGCAGAGAATGGACTTTAAATCACAGAATAGTAGAGTTGGATGGGACCTCGAGGATCATCTAGTCTAACCCCCTGCAATTCAGGAATCTCAACTAAAGCATACATGACTGGTGGCTATCCAACCTCTGCTTAAAAGTCTCCAATGAAGGACTTGCTTGCTGAGATAGGCTAAAATTGAAATGCTCCAGTTTGCTGCTGAGATATACTGGGTATGTGGTTTTTTTGTCAGTTTTGCTGAATGAATTGGTTTATGATATTTAGTGTTTTAATATGACTGCTGCAAACCACCCTGTGAATACTGACAGCTAATGGGCAGTCTAAAAATACAGGGACAAATAAAAGCAATAGTAAGATAGGCACCTTCCAAGTTGTCTACCAGCTGCTGGGAACAACAGAAGGCTGTTGCCTTAATGTTCTGCTTGCGAGCTTCCCAGAGGCATCTGAATGTCATTGTGCAAAACCAGATCCTGGATGATTAGGAATATTGGTCTGATCCAACAAAACTCTTCTTGTGATCCCAAAGACTCCCAGTGTCACTGCTTACTACTGTAAATTCATGTTGCTGCAGAGCCTCTCCACAAAGACAAAGTGGGATATCCTTGCACGTACATGGAAAATACAAGTCTTTAAAAAAAATTTTTTTTTTATTTTCTGCAGCCTTAGTTTCCTATCAGCGAAACAGGAATATTAGGCTACAGGTGCTTTGCTGGTTTCTTCTAGTTTGTCCTTGAACAAGGAGTTTGTTTGGGTTGTGAGGACAGACTCTGCATCTTTCAACAAGAATCTGATGTGGAAACAACCAAAAAAATTTAGTACACATCCAATGTGCAACTGAGCCATAGATGTGGACAATCTTATGGCAATTTCTAAAGATGTGGGAATGGATAGGGTAAGCACTGTAATGCACTTTTAAATGCTGTGGAAATTAAATTCAGGCTAGTTTCAAATAAAATGCATGTATGGGAAGCAATATTAGGGAATAATTATTGAAACTTGTTTACTTTTAAATAATATAGATATGTTTCGAAACTCACTTCAAATGCAGGGCAAAGTGTATTGCATCTGCATGCTGCCTGGATACAAACATAAGCCTCTACGTAGGGCCTACAGGGATTGACATTTTATAATTTCTTTGACAATTCCCTTTAACTATGAAGGTTTAATTCATTTAATTAGAATCCTAGCACAATCCCTGGCAATTCAACAGCCATATCCTGTGTTCATACCACAACCGTCTTACCACTGCTCTCCTTCATTAAGTATGGATGAGTGAACATTTAGGAAACTGCTTGCATAAAAGGAGTGTTGATAAGAGTATACAGTATATTGAAAGTGATGATTAATAATCTCAATTAATGTAAGAAATGCATGATCAGAGGCAAAAATAATAATGAAATCCTGGGCTGAGAGCTGTGTTGACCTCAGTTATTGACCTCAGTTAGTTGAGCCAGAGTAGCCATAACCTCCTTAATTCTTTTACGAGGGTCACCAGACATAGTTTTACCATTTTATCTCCAAGGCTTATGAACACATTTGCATGTATTAATATGCTAAGGGGTATGGTGGGTTGCATCTACCATGTGCCCAGGTTTGCTTGGCTCACGCTACAGGAGTATAGGACTGGGGTTGTCAAAGAACAGCAGCTTGCTCTGATCTCTGGGAGAGTCAGAGAGCTGGGTGCCGGCTTCATCCCCCATAAACTGAGATGGATCTGGCAGGGAACTGCAAGTGTGTTGTCTCAGGGTTTTGGGCCCTAGTATTTCCTTGAGCAGCCCAGGTTCCCCTCCTATCTAGGGGCTGTGATTTTGAATGGGAGTGGGGGTGGCAGCAATTATTGGACAGTTAAGACGCAACTGGCCAACTCTTCAGGGCTGTTGTGCAGCAGTTGCACAAGGGAGGGCATAGGCAGGCTCGCCTAACTTTCCCACTTCTGTTATGAGCCCTACAGATCACAGTGGAAATGCATCCCTCCCAGTAAACATGCATTGGCTTGCAGTATAAATCTGGTAAGTTTTCAAACGCACACAACTGAGATCTGCTGGTACTTTGTGGTAGTGTCAGGGCTTAATTCCAGAATTACTGTGGCAATTGAATTCCATAATTTATTTACTCCAGTCAGGGTTAGATGTCATAGAGGACATCTGGATAAATGAGATCATACTGTGCCAGTAAAATATGAATGTTCCTCCAACAGTTCGATACGCACATGGCGATGTGTTGTGAATCCTCCAGAATTGTTTCTTGCATTTGAACACTGAGTTTAAAACAAGAACAACCAACAAAAGTTATCTGAGGCAATATAATGCATGGTATCCATTTGGTAGCAAAATACATGGGAATTTTAATTTTAGATGTGTGTGTGTAAATATGCATCTATCTTAGCAAGATGATCATGTCAGACATGTGGAAATTGGAATACTAGGAATGACAAAAATTAAATAGTGGGTTATGCCACTCTGAATTAAATTTGACAGCTGAGGAATGAGGCTTGGGGGCGCAAATGCCAGGGCCAATTGTCCAGGAAGGGTCCACAGGATCTGATGCTGGCATCTTGTGTGTTAGAGAGGGGGGGAGGGGTTATAACTTTCTACTGTTGCGGCCCAGTAAGCAGGGCAGATGCACCCACTATCTTTCTTTCTTCCAGTGTCGCAGGGTACAATATTTGGACTTAGAGGCATTGTTGTGAAATAAAGATGGCAATTAAAATATATATTTAAAAGCATCCATAAAATGGCTTAATATTTTAAGAACTCTAAGTGGTGTACAATTAAAGGAAAAGAAACAATAGTATAAAGGCATACAAAAACAAATTAAAGCAGGAAATTCAGAGAATTAAAACAAATAAAAACAGGTTCTGCCTTATGGGACAGGGAAACCCTGGGCAAAAAGGCATGTCTTATCTGAAGCAACTGATGGTTTGCTGCTTCACTTATGGCAGAGGGAAGGTCATGCCATGGTACAGGGGCAATAGCAGAAAATGGGGGGGGGAAATGTCACCCCCTTGCAATATTCTGCAGGATGAGGTACCATGGGCAGACTTTCCCCAGATGATCTAAGTGATATTACAGGTTTATACAAGAGAAGGCAGTCTTTCAGGTAACCTGGTCCTAGGTAGTTGCAACCACCCAATTCAGCACTTCTCATATTAATGCTGGACCATTTTAAAAAGTTAGAATGGGGGGGGGGAGAAATAAAAACAATGCTGTTGCTGCCACTGTGTAAGCTTGTGGGAGGGGAACAGCTCCTTGAGTATATCATCCTTTTATGCGATCCCAGCTGTTAGCCTGCTACCAAATTTTTCCCTTATCTTCTTCCCTATATCTTGCTTCCCTGTCCACTTCTGCAGTTTGGGAGTCACCTGTGGTTGAAAAGCCAGGGACAGGAGCCTTGCTAGAAGAAAATGTGGCAACCCTAAAAGGAAGGCTTGCCAAACTGTTTTTATTGTCAGGCCCACAGCTGCTGCTTCAGGGTTTCTGAAGCAATAATCCTAATGAGAAGGGGGCTTCAGCCCATGCTGACCCTATCAGATCAGATGAACGACCCACTAGATGGGGTGGATGAGAATGTCCCTACCTTTCCCCAGTGTGCTCTTCTGTCATTTTTGTGCATATGAAGCTGAAACGGAAGGGAGGGAAGCCATCACTCTGGAGCAGCCTATAGCTACACTCTAGATAAGTGGTGCACATGATTCAGCCATTCCCTTTGTAATTTCCTAATTGAATTTTTGGCCCTTGCCTGTCCTGCCAATGGATAAAAGCCAGCCATTTCTCTTGATTAAATTGCAAAGAACAGAAAGAACAGAAAGTGTTGGTGGGGGGATGATTCCCACGGCTATTTGAATCCCTATATGCTGAGATCCCTGGTTCTGTTCACAGAAGAAATTTAGGCATCAAAATGTGAATTCATGCTGCTATATTCTGAAAACTGTCCCACAGTGTTGGCATGAAGTGTTCAGTCTCCATCAGTAATGACTGGGTGCAACTCCAGCCTTGCAAACACATTCTAAATCCAGACTTATAATCATATGGCCAAGGTTATCCAGTGCTTTTCTTCTAGGAGAAAAAGGTGCCAGTTCTGTGTACCCTTGAGGACCCCCAGGAAAAAAAACCCACTGAGGTTATCTATACTGTACTGGGATATCCTAAAAACAGCAGCAGCAGTAGTAACTGCAGTGATATGTTTGTAGGTGCTTGAAGTCTTGCTAACAGAAGGCTGGCTAAAGCCACTTAGAGCAAAGGTGGGTAAGCTATATGCAACATCTGCTTTTTATCTGGTCCCTGAGCTGTCTGGGACTGCACCCCTGCTGTCCCAGATGTGGTGATTTGGATGTTTCTAGACATGCTAGGCCAAAAGAAGCGGCTGTGCTGCTAAGGCCCTGTTAAGTGGGAAACAGGAGGCCTTATGAGGCTAGTTGCCTCCTGTAGGATTGCACAGCTCTCGCAATTGCTCCACATCTAGAAACCTCTGGGAGCTTCCTGACAGATGTTTATCTGGTAGGGGGAAGCCATACACTTTAAATGTATGGTGTGTATGCAGCCCCAGTTCCAACAACCAAAGCGGATCATTCTAAATTGGGAATGTAATGTGACCTGCAGGTTGAAAAGACACTTGATTAAATCATGATATATTTTAATAGCAAACTCAGTTCTCTGAGTGCCAGCCCTTATGTAGCCAAAACCACACAATGCCTACACAATGAGGGAGATATCAGTAGGCTTGGCACAGACCCAAGGTTTGCAGAAGTACAAAAACAATTTAGGGGGGAAACCTAAAGGAGGTGGGGATTGCAAAACAAGTCAATGAGCATGTCCAGTGGGTATCAAATGTTGTCTGACTGTTGACAGAAAAAACAGAAATGGGTGGAATGGAGTAAATGGAAACCTGAGCAGGAGTACTCCTTACTGTAACATTTTGTTGCAGGACCCATTTGTAATTCATAAACAGTAATGCATGCCAAGACTGTTGCAAAGCTTCATGGTTTTGTATAATGTAGAGAACTATAACCTGAGATGCATAAATGCAAAAGACAGAGCTAATGTTACCTGAAATATTAGGAAAAATTTTAATTGATTTTTTCACCTAATACTGATTTTGAAAAATCTCTCACCCCCTCCTCTTCCTTCATGGCATCTGATTTTAACTTGGAGCATTAGCCTGCCAAATAATTTCCATGTTTGCAAACTCTGAGACAGACTTCTCAGCTTACAGGTGGTACACTTATTTGCTATACTACACCACTTAGACCAGTTGGTCAGACAAAGTTACATTGACAGCTCTACTCTGAAGCAACTGAGCTCTAAATTGTGCTTTTCAAAAAGTAAAGATTAAATTCAGTGACGTCTGCTACATTGTATAAACTTAGACAATAATAATAAGATGCACCCAAATCCAGCAAGGGTGCTCTGTGTATGGAAGCAGGCTTCTGCAAGTGAACCACCTTTTGAAATATGTCCTGCATGTATAGTAATGCATTGTACAAGTAAGTGCTGTTGCTGGATCTGCACAAGTGGCTCCCTTTGCTGAATTGGGATCACAGGCTCAAAAAAGCAGACAGCAAGGCCAGCTCTGATAGTGCCAATTGCCTTATTTTGGGGGGTAGGGGGCTACATCTAGAATAGGTGACCAATGCTTTCAAAACTGGCAGCATCAAACCATCTCCCAAGTGACCATGTACAGCCAGATCTTTATGCAAAGCCCAATTCTACACACAAGCCTCTTTGGAATGTGGGCACAATATTTTCCTAATGGTTAGTAGGAAATGGTCTTTAATAGACTACAGAGCAACAGGACCGTGATGGTTCAGAACATCAAAAGAAAAACTCCACTGACACATCCCTGCAGTACTAGCAGTTCTTTTTGAAAGTCTGTCCCCAGTGTGATGTATTGGTCAGGCCAGACGCTGCTTAGCTGATAGAGTCTAATGTGATCACAGCAGGAGCTGCTTAGGCTTCAAGGCCATGTCGTTTCAATTAGAAAGGTGAAAAATAAAACATTTGTGTGACTAGGGTGACCATAGCATACCACATAAATGGTGCCCGCTTCACAGGCACACTAAATCAAGTAAATAAAGTTACAATTTATCCTCAAATTAATAGTAAACATATTTCTCTAGAAATATGTATCTGAAGTATCTGAAGAAGTGTGCATGCACATAAAAGCTCATACCAATAACAAACTTAGTTGGTCTCTAAGGTGCTACTGGAAGGATTTTTTAAATTTTGTTTCGACTACGGCAGACCAACACGGCTACCTACCTGTAACATATTTCTCTAGAATAATTCAGAACCAGCAAAGCGGCTGTTAAAGGATCACATATGTTTTGGATTTAGTATTGTTGACAGAATTCCTGTGATAGTTTAGAAAGTCTAGACAACAATGGTTGTGGCTAGACAATGGGGACAGAGTATTTCCAGCACATAACTCAGGTGCTCAAAAGTTTCCACTGGTTTGCACCTTACACTACTGGGTCAGGTTAAAAGTTATTATATTAATTTACAAGGCCCTTAACAACTTAGGTCCAGGATACCTTAGGGATGGCCTGATCCCTTATATCCCTGCTTGATCACCAAGGGCTTTGGCTGAGTCATTGTTAGTGGTTCTCCACAGCTTGGATGCATAGTTTGCATCAGCAAGGAGCTGTGCATTCAGTACTGTTGAAATGAATCCTTTATATAGTTTGCATGGTTTGGCAGTGCTTTTTTTAAAGGAATTCACTAGTGGAGAATGAATGCAAAAGGGAACATTATGCCTATGTAAAAAAGCACGTTTAATCTTTAATAAAATACAATCATATAATAAAGCAACGCTATAATAATGTATGTGATTTTGGGTGCTTCCTAATGGGAATATTATAAATTAGTTGTTAAGATCTCACAAATCTTACAATATGTGTAAACCTTTCTTTATTTCTAATATCTTGTAGAGTTAAAAACTTCAATATTTTTTTTAAAAAAAGATCTCACAAAAGGGTAAATGGCAGCATATTTTTTTTAACTGGAAAGGATGAATCTGGATTAAAGGGGTGGGAATATAAATGTTTCAATGTCAACTCCACTGTGTGGACACTAAAAAATCTGCATACATGAAAAGCACTCATCTCACATTAAACACTTGCATGGAATTAAGCGCTTACATTTAGCATTCTTCTCCATTCAGCTTTTACACCACTAGCAATTATTAGAACAGCCCTAATCTATTGAGTGGGATGCAGGTGGCGCTGTGGGTTAAACCATAGAGCCTAGGGCTTGCTGATCAGAAGGTCGGCGGTTCGAATCCCTGTGACGGGGTGAGCTCCCGTTGCTCGGTCCCTGCTCCTGCCAACCTAGCAGTTCAAAAGCATGAAGTGCAAGTAGATAAATAGGTACCACTCTGGCGGGAAGGTAAACAGCGTTTCCATGTGCTGCTCTGGTTCGCCAGAAGCTGCTTAGTCATGCTGGCCACATGACCTGGAAGCTGTACGCCGCCTCCTTCGGCCAGTAAAGCAAGATGAGCGCTACAACCCCAGAAGAGTTTGGATTTGATATCCCGCTTTATCACTACCCAAAGGAGTCTCAAAGTGGCTAACATTCTCCTTTCCCTTCCTCCCCCACAACAAACACTCTGTGAGGTGAGTGAGGCTGAGAGACTTCAAAGAAGTGTGACTAGCCCAAGGTCACCCAGCAGCTGCATGTGGAGGAGCGGAGACGCGAACCCGGTTCCCCAGATTATGAGTCTACCGCTCTTAACCACTACACCACACTGGCTCCAGAGTCGTCCGTGACTGAACCTAACGGTCAGGGGTCCCTTTACCTTTAATCTCTGAGTACTTTTTGCTTTCTGTATTTCTGCCTATGTTTACAGACAGCATAGGTATTCCCTCCACCTCCCATTCTTAATAGTCTCACACAATCTCATTTCTGGGATATAAATTATATAAAAGGTAAATATGATTGTGCATGATGCGCAAAAAGTGGACAGAGCAAAGTTTCTCTCTCTCTTGCATTATACTAGAACCTGGGGCCCTCCAATGAAGCTAAATATTGAAAGACTGAGGTCAAACAAAAATAACTACTGCTCACAGTAATGGCTAAACTATAATCTCACTCCCAGTAGTCTGTGGGACTACTGTGTCAGAGGTAGCATGCCTCTGGCAAATATATTGTTGGGCAACACAAGTGGGGAGAATGTTATTGCACTCTGGTCCTGCCTGAGGCCTTGTCATGAGCATCTATATGTGCATAGATTAAATTTTATCAATGTTTAATTGCTTTTTAGATTTCCCCCGTTTTCAGCAGTTCATATTTTTATCTGTAGGCCTAAGCCACCTTGAGTCCCGTCAAGGAAAAAGGCAGGGTATAAACAAATATATAAACATAATAATCTAGCTCGCCACCGTGAGAACAGAGTGCTGGACGGGCCTTTGGCCTGATCTAGAAGGGATCCCACTAGGGGGAAGAATATGTAGTTATTTCAATTACTCAGACTTAGTATTCATAAGGTATAGCTTGCGGGCTGAGAGAACAGCAAATCCAAGAGGCGACAGGATTTGTTTAGACGCAAGCTGCAGTCTGATGTACTTGCCCCGGAGAAATACCTATTGAACGCATCGAACTGAGCTACATATGTCACATTAAGCGCCTCAACAACTCTCTCCCTCAACCTACCCATCGTCAACTCACTGACGCCATAAACCACGATAGCAAGTCGTGAAGCATTCTGGGAAATGTAGTCGCTTTCGCGCCCCTGTCTATTTGATCGCGCTCGGCCCTTCGCGACAGTACACACTACATTTCCCGGTCGTCCTTGTGCAAAAACATCCCTCTTCATGGCTCTCGGTTTTTCCTGTACCGCGTTGCATGTTGGTACCGGTAGTCTTTTAATCACGGGGATCCCTATTCTACAAGACCTGACTTCCTGGGCGGAGGATACTACATTTACCGTGTGCCTCAGCCCGCCGCGCTTGCGCCGTGTGCATGGAAGGAGGGGAGGGGAAAGGCCGTTACGTTGCGGGCAACGGCCAGGGCAGTGAAGCGGCAGTCAGTGTTGGTGCCGGAGGCTTCCGCGTTCACTGTTGGGGCTGGTGCGCCGCGTCAGGACGAAGGGCGGCTTCTGTCAGGCTCCGTCCGTTACGGTGGGGAGGGGAGAGGGGGGCATGAAGCTGTGAGGGGCCGCGAGCCGAAGGGAGAGGGGAAGGAGAGCGGCCGCAGGCAGGCGAAAGGAAGAGGAGGAGGAGGCGCGGAGCGATGTCTCAGCCGCCTCAGCAACATCCGCCTCAGCAGGAGCAGCAGCCGGTGGCCGCGCCGGTCTCGAAGAAGAGGGACCGGAGGATCTTCTCGGGGACTTGCCCGGATCCCAAGTGCCAGGCGCGGCTGTTCTTCCCGGCGCACGGGCCTCTGAGCAGCGGGAGCATCGAGTGCACGGACTGCGGGCAGCGCCATGAGCAGCGGCAGCTGCTGGCGGTGGAGGAGGTGACGGACCCGGACTTGGTGCTGCACAACTTGCTGCGGAACGCTCTGCTGGGGGTGAGCGGGGCGGGCCCCCCCAGGAAGAACACGGAGTTGGTGAAAGTCATGGGCCTGTCCAACTACCACTGCAAGCTGCTGTCTCCCATCTTGGCCCGCTATGGCATGGACAAGCAGACGGGCAAGGCCAAGCTCCTGACCGAGATGAACCAGGGGGATATCTTTGACTGCGCTCTTCTGGGCGACCGTGCCTTCCTCATTGAGCCTGAGCATGTCGACACGGTAGGGTATGGCAAAGACCGCTCCGGCAGCCTTCTCTACTTGCACGACACCTTGGAGGATATCAAGAAGGCCAACAACAGCCAGGAGTGCCTCATCCCGGTCCATGTGGATGGGGATGGCCATTGCTTGGTGCATGCAATCTCCCGGGCGCTGGTGGGCAGGGAGCTGTTCTGGCACGCTTTGCGGGAGAACCTCAAGAAGCACTTTAGGGAGAATCTCAGCCGCTACAAAGCCCTCTTTCATGACTTCATTGATGCAGCAGAATGGGAAGACATAATAAACGAATGTGATCCTTTGTTTGTTCCTCCAGAGGGTGTACCAATGGGCCTTCGAAACATCCACATCTTTGGATTGGCCAATGTGCTGCACCGGCCCATCATCCTCTTGGATTCCCTGAGCGGAATGCGTAGTTCAGGAGACTACTCTGCCACTTTTCTACCTGGATTGATACCAGAAGAAAAATGCATGGGAAAAGATGGCATGTTGAACAAACCTCTCTGTATTGCCTGGAGTAGTTCTGGCCGTAACCATTATATTCCTCTGGTTGGGATAAAAGGTGCTGCTTTGCCTCAATTGCCTATGAAATTACTTCCTAAAGCTTGGGGAGTACCTCAGGACCTTATTAAAAAATACATCAAATTGGAAGATGATGGTAGTTGTGTGATTGGGGGTGACAGAAGTTTGCAAGACAAATATTTGATGAGGTTGGTTGCTGCCATGGAAGAGGTGTTCATGGATAAGCATGGCATTCATCCCAGTTTAGTAGCTGATGTACATCAGTATTTCTATAGAAGGACTGGTGTAATAGGAGTTCAGCCTGAGGATGTCACAGCAGCTGCTAAAAAGGCAGTAGTGGACAACCGCCTTCACAAGTGTCTCATTTGTGGTGCCCTTTCAGAACTTCATGTTGCTCCTGAGTGGTTGGCTCCTGGAGGGAAACTGTATAATTTGGCAAAAAGTACCCATGGCCAGCTAAGGCCTGATAAAAATTATAGTTTCCCTCTTAACAATTTGGTATGTGCCTATAATCCAGTTAAAGATGTACTTGTACCTGA
This sequence comes from Darevskia mixta, assembly GCA_034641385.1. Lineage (NCBI taxonomy): Eukaryota > Metazoa > Chordata > Lepidosauria > Squamata > Lacertidae > Darevskia > Darevskia mixta. The sequence goes on along the minus strand of JAWWNH010000018.1, from coordinate 3,899,242 downwards.
TTATAACTTGAGTAATTTGACTGTCTGTAACTGGTGCCATGGAACATTGGTGCGTCGTGTCAGAAATGATGGTTCTGTTGTGTATTTGGATGGGGACAGAACTAATACCAAATCGACAGGTGGTAAATGTGGTTGTGGATTCAAGCATTATTGGGAAGATAAGGAATATGACAATCTCCCTGAAGCTTTCCCAATTACTCTAGAGTGGGGTGGGAGAGTGGTGAGAGAGACGGTATACTGGTTTCAGTATGAAAGTGATCCTTCTCTGAACAGCAATGTGTATGATGTTGCAATGAAACTTGTTACCAAACATTTTCCTGGAGAATTTGGCAGTGAGATTCTTGTCCAGAAAGTTGTCAATACCATTCTACATCAAACAGCCAAAAAGAACCCTGATGATTATACACCTGTAAACATTGATGGTGCTCATGCCCGAAGAGTTGATGATGTGCAGCAAGGACAAGACTTGGAATCCCAACTTCCAACCAAAATCATTCTTACTGGTCAGAAAACAAAAACATTGCACAGGGAAGAGCTAAATATGAGTAAAACTGAAAGAACTATTCAGCAAAACATTGCAGAACAGGCACCTATAATGCAGAAACGCAAAACAGAAAAATTGAAACAAGCACAAAAAGTGCCACCTAGAACATCTTCCCCAGGTGCTGTTCCTGATGGGCCATCTTCTGCACCTGCTACACCTACAAAGACTCCTTATTCCCCAACATCTACAAAAGAGAAGAAAATACGCATAACAACAAATGATGGGCGGCAGGCCATGCTCACTTTGAAATCCACAACCACATTTCTAGAACTGCAAGAAAGCATCGCTAGAGAATTTAATATTCCTCCCCATTTGCAATGTATTCGAGTTGGCTTTCCTCCCAAAGAGCTTTTGCCACCCAAAGAAGGGCAGGAAAATGAACCTGTTCCTCTACTGCATGGCGACAGAGTAACTATAGAGATTCTCAAAGGCAAGGAGGAGAGCAGCCAGACCGCTTCAGTTCACTCGGCCCATGCTGTGAAACTTGATGATGTTGCTGTTACTAGTAAAATAGCTTCCAAGGAAATCCAAGAACAAATCGACAAGGAAATGTACTCTCTGTGTCTTCTAGCAACATTTATGGGTAAGGAAAAAACTTATTTTTGCTTTTCAAAGAGATATGTGACATATGTCTAACTCTGAATTTTATAAAGCTAGAAATCCATACATGATCTGACCAACTATTAGATAAATACAAGTTGGTGCCATAATTCATAGAATCATAGAGTTAGAAAGGATCCCAAGGGTCATCTAGCCCAACCCCCTGCAATGCAGGAATATTAACATACGGTCAGTCCTCTAATTTGAAACCATACCAAACCCTGCTAAGCTTTGGAAATGTGCTAGTAGTTTTATTGCTGCACAACTGTTCCTCCTTTTAAAAATAATGAAACTACTTTTTTTTTAAAAAGTACCTGTAACTACTGTTTCAGCCAGGGGTGAGAACCTATGGCCCTCTAGACTTGCCTCTGTCAACATGGCCAGTGATGGGAATGATAGTTCAGCAACATTTAGAAAACTGCAGATTCCCCAACCTTGGTTTATACTTTTAGGGGCATTTGAAAGCCACTTTTCTCATCTCCCAGCTTTATTTTATGTCTTCATTTGTTTAATGTTGTTCTCTGATAAATGGACTTTTTCTCAGTATTCCTAATGTTTCCTCATGAAGAAATTTATTATTCTAGTAACTAGCTAGAGTTTTTTTGTGTCTGGATTCTCACTTGCTTCCTCATTTGCTTACTTTGCTATAAATACTATACTTAAAGCATATATATTAAGCTGTGAAATATTTACTGCAACACCTCATCTTACTTACCTTACTGTCTTAATTTAAAGCATAACAGGGTTTTGGTGAAGTAAAACAAACTTAAAAGCAGAACTGCTTGTCCAGAGAGTACATATAATATACTGTATGTATTTCTGCTACTCAGCCAGATCTATGGAAGGTTATATTTTAAGAAACCTTTTAAACCAAATTAATTGGCAGTGTTGCAAATAAAATCAGTGTATTGCAGTCTTTGCCATTAACTTGCAGGGTGAATGACATCAAAAGTATTGCTTGGTTTCCAACCAGCTGAGGCAATTTTTTTTTAAAGTTGTCCGTCCGTCCCCCAATATAAAACCCTTGTGATAATTGCAGAATGGCGTAACATTTGCACAGTGTCATTAATGTTTTTGGCATTCTCAGTTGCATTATCTGTGTTGCTTTGAAAATTAGGCTTGTGTGTCAAGGCACTAAAAATAAAATGATGGAAATGACTGTTCAAAAGAAAATGGAAGTTTCTGTGTGCAATTTTGTGAATTGAAAGCTTAATAGTGCATTCTTGGAAACGAAACTGAGTAGAAACTATGAAGCAAAAGTGAAACTGGCAACTTTCCTTTTTTTAACTGAGAACAAACCTTATGAAGTGTTGTGGTCATATGACTTTTGTTATTCAGAGAAAAATACTGGTATCTCTTCAGCTGTAACCATTTCTTAACAACCACGTCTTTCCTAGTAGTTCTTGTTCTCATCTGAGTATGAAGTAGAAAGGTAGTATCCAAAAGAGATTGTGGCTGCATGCATGTCAGGAAGCCTTTAAGAAAAGAATACAGTGGTACCTCGGTTTAAGAACAGTCCTGTTTACCAATGATTCGGTTTACGAACTCCACAAAACTGGAAGTAGTGTTCCGGTTTGTGAACTTTACCTCAGTCTAAGAACGGAATCCGAATGGTGGAAGGGCACTGGCGGTGGGAGGCCTCATTAGGGAACGCGTGCCTCGGTTTAAGAACGGTTTCGGTTTAAGAACGGACTTCCAGAGCAGTTTAAGTTCATAAACCGAGGTACCACTGAATTTAGGATTAGGGGGAAAAGTCTGAAATAAAACTGTGGGTTACCTCATGTTCATGCAAGGGGGCTGGTTGGGAGGAAGCATTGCATGGCAGAAAGGAGATGGGAGGGTAGGTGTTCTAGGATTAAACAAGACAAGCACACATACTGTGTGAAGAGTAGTCAGGGTGAAGTTTGAACCTTTGTAGCAATTGCCTATTATTTCTATGGGAGAACTGTCTCATACTTGGAGGACTGTAACCTTGTTCAAACAAGCATGAATTGTTGTTATGAAAAAATGCTCGCTTGACCCTTGGGATTGCATTCTTCAACTCCCCTCCCTCTGCATGCAAAGAGGAGATTAAAAGTTTTCCCTTTTGAATTAACAACAGTTCCTCATAGTGTCCAAACATAGAACAAGTCATGGTTCTCTATCTGTGATTGGCTAAAACAAATAGGATATCAAACCACTTCTTAAAATCCTGGTTTATTAACTGCTACATTTAGAACAAGCCCCGGTTCTGAGAGTTAAGTTAATGTAGCTTGAGTTTTCCATTAAGATATATTGGCAGAGTACTGTTCTCTTTCATTGATGCTTAAAATCAAGGTTGTCTTGTATTCCTCAAAGTACCCAAGTAGTAGAAGAAGAAGAGGAGTTTGGATTTGATATCCCGCTTTATCGCTACCCAAAGCGGCTAACATTCTCCTTTCCCTTCTCCTATACCTTCAGTAAAATGTGGGTAGCTAAATGCTGTGTTGCTAATACTTTGTCATGTGTGAAATGGCCCTTAGGTTCCCAGGGAAACTAAAAGAGTGACTCCCATTGAGATGTGATGACCGGGGAAGGGAGGCGGGAACCAGGGGAAGAGACTATTCCCTCCTTTCTCTGGACCTTCATATCTCTAGCATGCTTTCCATTTGCCTTCATTGTAATATTGCAAGTGGAACCTGAAAACTTTATCTTTAAATAAAATTTTGTGTGTCTTCACATGTTGCAGTATAGCTAAAGTGACACCATCCTGACTCCTCTAGAAGATGGTAGAACTCAACTGCGGTCTTGATTTCTTGGTTATGCTAGAATGTGATAGAAAGTTGGAGGACTTTAGTGACATGCTGAGAACAGGAATTTGTATTTATATATAAATGAAATTCATATTTTTCCACCAATTATAATTATGCTAGTTAACTGACCCTTTTTTTCTGTTCCACAGGAGAAGATGTCTGGTCTTATGCAAAAGGACTTCCTCACTTGTTCCATCAGGGTGGTGTGTTCTACAATATAATGAAGAAAACAATGGGTATAATTTCTAACTATGTGCTTGTGTATATTATGGTTTTTAAGAGAAAATTATTGTGAAGCTTTGATTTGGTGTACATATGTATACATATAGTGGGGGGGTGTTGCAACCGTGCCATGTGTACCCCAAATGAGAAGGCAAATCAGGGTGATTCGGGGCAGACTGTTGTTCCCTAGTTTGATTTTGCCATTAACAAGTAATGTCAAGGCAGATCAGGGAGTTCTCATACTCCAAGTAGCTCTGTTACTTCCGTTTTTTCAGAAAGTTCAATACCATGCACAACATCTCCTTGCTTGTTTTCTTTTCTCAAAATCGAAACAAAACTGACTGAGGAAACACCCAGAGCTCAAGAGGGGAGATGATGGAGAGGTGCGAGGATCTTTTGTTTTGACGGACAAGTCTAGCTTTTAATCACAATTTCACTCCCTCAAAAGGAGAGAACATACATACAATTTGTATGCAGTTCTGCTAGAAAATAAAACACTTCCTCTTAAAAAACCTCAACAACTTAAATGTTTCCTGGCACGAAGTCCACTGGTTGGATCTGCCTGAATTTTGGCAAGCTTAATCCACTCTGGATGAGCTCCTTTGCCTGCAAATTACACCCACTTATGTGAAAAGGGGAAAATATAGCTACTTTTTAGATTCCCCTTTACAGTTATGGGAATAAAGCAGTTTCAGGCTTAATGGATCAGATTGAGACCTGAATAGCAAATCAAATCAGAATGACACCGAGCAGCTCAAACAGAGCAGGATGCTTTAGAATGCTACAGATACAAAGCCATTGATGTGGTTGCAGCACACGCTTGCTATAGTAGAGAGAAATGTATATTGCTTCAGGCTTTAAAGGAAATTGACAGAGTGGGTAAAGGTCTGTAAGGACTTCTAAATTAGTGGTACTGTTGTCACAATTGTTTTTCTTGTCTTCTTGAACTAAATTGTGTGCATGCTTATTTTCTTGATTGAGGAACAAAATCTGTGTTATAAGCCAAAGTCAAGAACTGAAAAGGAAAATGTGATACAGTACAATTAATCCTGAAACATAGAGCTTCAATCTAACTAGCTGCATTTGCTTGTCTCATTGTGCAGCAGGTCTTTTCAGCCTGCCATTCTACTCTACCCTTCTACTACTGTAGTTCAGAGAACTCTCCAGAATGACATGCAGTGGCTCAGTTTGCACATCATATTAAGTTAAACCATCGTTTATTTTAAACTTTAATGTGAATGAGCAGAATTCCCAGGGCACTTCTCACCTGCTGCTGCTGTGCCACTGACAAAACAATCCAGAGCCTAGCTTGCCATGTCTTCTGAACATGAGCTCATGGTTTGTTTCCTCCAAATAAAACACAAGTAGTAACCAAGGTTTATTTTTGGGTTACTACATGTGTTTTGTTTGAAAGAAACAACCTCAAACTTGAGTTCAGAGAATTCAAAAAGGCAGGATCTTGATTGTTTTGTCTGTAGCTCAGCTATGGAGAAAGACTGCTGCAGGAATTTTTTATCACTGCACCAGTGCAATGCTTGTTCACATTACAGTTTAAAGTCTTTATTTATATTATGCTTTTCCTTTCATCAAGTCAGAGTTGTGACAAAGCCTCAAAATTCATTCTCTGTGTGTATGAGAATGAATTTTCCACTGCCTTTTATTTTATTTTTTATTCCCCCCCCCAAGCCCATAAAGCTGAATGTGCATAAATTGCAGGCTTACTGTACTATGTAATATGTTAATCAGAGTACACATATTACACATATCCAGACACACTTTTGAGGCTGTAATTACCATATGAGTAACTGGGCCAGCAGTTCTTCACCACTGTTAACAGTGTTTCTACCAAATTCTGCATCTTTGGTTACCTGATGTACTTGATGACTTGCAGAAGATATTTTGCTATATTAAAATGGAAATAATGGAATGTAATATACATGGCAATCTTTTATTACATTTCAGTGAATGTATCTAAAGACTGCTTTCTCATGTATAGTCATTATTTAAACTTCAAACTCTTGTTTTTCTTACAAATGTGCTCTAAATCAGAATAGCAGGTAACAATGATTGTATCTAGTGTAAAGGTAAAGGGACCCCTGACCATTAGGTCCAGTCGCGAACGACTCTGGGGTTGCGGCGCTCATCTCACTTTATTGGCTAAGGGTCATGTGGCCAGCATGACTACCGGTAAGCCGCTTCTGGCGAACCAGAGCAGTGCACGAAAACGCCATTTACCTTCCTGCTGGAGCGGTACCTATTTATCTACTTGCACTTTGATGTGCTTTCGAACTGCTAGGTTGGCAGGAGCAGGGACCGAGCAACAGGATCTCACCCCATTGCGGGGATTCGAACCACCGACCTTCTGTGGTTTAACCCACAGCGCCACCCGCGTCCCCTAGTGTAGTGACGTATTATTGACCTATGCAGACTATCTGATTACAGTTGAATAGTTCCAATTCAGGTTTGAACAACCTTTTGCTGAAGATAATGAGAGTACTAAAGAGAAAGGATAAAAGTAGTATTTACTGCTTAAGTCTTTTGTTATGGCATTTACTGCCCAAACAAACCTGTCTTTTCATGTCCCCTTCCACTTTTAGAAATCTGCTCTATAGCTCCGTTCCAGAGGGCATTTGCTTTTCCAGAACTTGATTTTTGATGTAGCAGCTGTGTGTTTAACTTAGGAAATATATATTTTATCTACCAGTTGTGATGTTTATATGTAACATCCAGTATCAGTAGTAGTATGCCAATGTGCCAAATGGGTAGAGTTTGTTACATTCATGTCCTGTTTCTGGATTTCCTAAAAACATCTGGTTGGCCATTGTGGAAAACATGATGTTCGTTTAGATGGTCCTTTGGGGTCTGACCCAACAGGTCTGCTCTTACGTTTTTGTTTTTCCTTAGTTTTTGGGTTTTTTTTTAGTGTTATATGGGTTGTGTCCGAATCAGAGTGTGACTCAATGAAATTAATTGACATGACTAACTAACTAACTAGGTCCAGTAATTTCAGCGGGGCTACTCTGAGTTGAACATAGTTTGATACAACCTTATAATGTGACCCTGGTATGCTTTGTGAACTGCTTCACAGCCATAATTAAGAAGCAATATATAAACTTAAAAATATCTCTTTCCCCTTTCTATAGGTCTGGCTGATGGTAGGCATTGTACTTTTCCACACTTGCCTGGTAAGACCTTTGTGTACAATGCAGCAGAAGATAGAGTGGAACTTTGTGTGGATGTTGCTGGGCATTTTCCTGTGGGCTCCGATGTTGAAGACTTGGTTAAGGAGGCCCTAAGCCAAGTGCGAGCAGAAGCTTCTTCAAGAAGCCGGGAAGCAAGTCCTTCACATGGACTCCTAAAGTTAGGTAGCGGTGGTGTAGTTAAAAAGAAATCAGAGCAACTTCACAATATAACAGCGTTTCAAGGGAAAGGCCATTCTTTAGGAAGTGCAGCTGGTAGCCAATCACTTCATCAAAGAGCTAGGGAAGCTCCACTGTTAAGAAAGCAAAGCACAAGCACAGACTTCAGCCCAAGTTCTGCTAAATCTGAGTCTTCAGTGTACACAGGTGATTCTGGAAACAGTGAGCTAATACGGATAGCTCCTGGAGTAGGAACCATGAGAGACAGCAGGCAGCTTGATCCTAATTTGATTGAGGCACAACGAAAAAAATTGCAGGAAATGGTTTCTTCGATTCAGGCTTCAATGGACAGACACATGCGGGATCAGAATACAGAGCAGTCAGCGACACAAGACTTCTCTCAAAGGAAACTGGAAGCCACAAGTTCATCTATTAAAACAAGGAGCCCTCAGACTGGTTTGTCTGAATCCTTTTCTTTATCAAGTGGCAGCGGACATCTGAATGCAGAAACAACTGACAGTAACATGTCAAATGCAGTGGGTACAACATTCTCCACAAGATCAAAAGCACAGAAGGGAAATTCTGTGGAAGAGCCTGAAGAGATGGATAGTCAAGATGCAGAAATCACTAATACTGAGCCAATGGATCATTCATGAATAGTTAACAACTGATAAAATACAAGAGATTACTGTGCAAATGTAATGTTTGTTGGCTGGGCCACATAAGATTAGTAATTGAATCTTGTATGTTTCAAAGATTATATCTTACTCATTGCATGATAGCAAGTGTGTGATAGACAATAGCTTTTAATATGCCATTTTGCTGCCCAGGTTAGCTCTCAGTTACCTGTAAATTAGTTATTAGAATATGCACTGGGATGAATATCTGCTGTAGATGTGGGTTCTTTTTTTTGTAATTTTATTTCTGTTAAAGTCTTAATCCTCCAGCCCATGTGAAATCATTATGTTTCAAAGATTAATATGTGAAAAGAAAATCTGACAAATGTAGTGTGTTGGTTCCAGCATAAAGAGGCATTCCCTTAGATCTGAACACTTTGCATCCATTTAGATTTTCAGGTTTCTCAAAAACCCACATATATTTATTGAGATCTCTTTAAAAGTTGTACATTTAAAGAATGATAGGGCAAAGTACTATATAGTATAAGATGACTCTAAAGCAAAGGTGATGCAGCAATGCATGGCGGACTGAGCCAGCACAGCTTTTTTATTGCCCTGTTGGCTAGTGATTGCATGTTTAATTTTGAGCTGGTAAAGTACTATTGTGTGCTTTACATTGCAAAGGCAGTAGTATGCAAATATTTTAAGAAACTGCAGCAGGCTAATAAGGAATTGCTTTTTGTGCAGGAAGATTTTGAAAAATAACAGTTGGTTATCAGTGCTGGCTATTAACACTTTCTAAGCATGTTGGATTAATGGAATTTAGCAGAAGTTTCATCAGATTTTCAGTGACACAGTAACAGTTTCTTTTTGACTCCCTGAAATGGGAAATCCTTAGTGTTTCACTTTTATGCAAGTCTTCATGCATCACTTTGATTAAACTGTCATCCACTTAAACAGCATATTCATCAGATCTACAGTGCTATTTTTTAATAAGCAGCCATAGTATTTGCTCCGTAAAGATAGAATATTTATCTTGATACTGATGTTGCACTTTTGCCTCTTTGCTTATTTCTATTTTATGTGCATTATTACTGCTTCATCTAATGAAAATAAACTTGAAACAGTAAATGACTTATAATACAGAAGAGATACTAAAAGAAATCTGAAGTGCTTAGCTATTGAAGCCAGTGTTTACTCAACATGCAAGTTTTACCTGGTCCACAAATACTAAGTTTGTATTAATGTTTATATTCTGAAATATGCTCACACTTTCTGCAGTTATAATCACACAGGAAACCTCTAAGCGATGCTATGATAAAATGTCCCAAGTAAGGGAAGGTTTATTTTTTATATGAGAAATTAACCGAAGGTAAAACTGCTTTGGTTCATTCAACTATATTAATCCATTCAAACACCCTTTTTGCTTTTCTCATTCAGGGACTAAATCTTTTGTTATCTCATGCACTGCTTATATATAAAACATACAAATACAACTTTCATAAATAAATGATTTCAAATATATAGTTTTGCTGCTTAATTTGGTCAAGAAATGAAATATGTGATGTAAATAGGGAATTCTAAAATTGATCATGCCACACAGAACAGGATGCTTGAGGCAGAATATAAAAAACCACTGTAACTTCTAACAAACGCACAACCAGACTTGTGGCCGTGGCCCAAAGTGTTATCCATTCGCAAGGGATTGTGCAGGGGTGGGTAATATTGGACTTTCTGGCACAGCAATATCCCATGCCCCAGTTTAAAAGGTAGCTTTAAATATATTATGAGATGGCTTGTGAGACAAACCAGAACATAACTACTCTTTCTCTGACCATATGGATATCTGCATTGGATATCTAAATCCTGAAAATTCAGTTAACATCTCTGGCTTCTATCACATAAGCTTGAGGATTCCAGTATTTTGGGGGGGAAATTTGTGGGGGATTTTTAGCACAGAGTTACGGTTCCTAGGATTCTTTGGATGAGAATCATGGCCACTGTTAGCTTACAATTGGCTTGGATTATAGGGTTGATAAACAGCCTGGTGGTTTGATATTTTTCTTCTTAGCTTGGAAATACTTTGGTGGTTTTTCATTGTGTGCAAAGGAGGATAATTGTCAACACCCTTTACTCAAAATGCATGTATAAATGAGCAAGAGCTGTAATGTTGGGAAGGCATGGGTGATTTTATAATTTAATGTGGTGGTGTGAACTAAGAGTTAAGTACATCTTTTCTGTCCCTTGTAGAAATCCTTTCTCTTGAGGAATTGTGTCATGACTCTTCATTTTTCCCTACTCAGAAAATAAAAATACAAAGTTATTCACTTTGTATTCTTGCCCTTGTGTGATGTGTTGAAAGATGTTTGCAATGCTCTGTTTGTAAAATGAAAATAGTAAAGGATTAGGACAGGGCTGGGAAACCTGTGACCTTCAAGATGCCATTCAACTTAATCCACCCCAGCCAGCATGGCCAATATTCATGGAAGGCCACAGGTTTTCCCATCCTGGCTTAGGAGTGTTATGAAAAAATACTGCTGTAGCTGTAAGTATGTTGGGGAAGCGTTAACATTAAATTTTTTATATTGCAAATGTGCAATGTAGGCTTATCTCCATCAAAGTTAATGGGATTAATGTGCACAAATAAATGGTGGTCTCATTCACTTTAATGACACATAGTTGCTACTAACGTGATATATTTCACTTAGTGAGCTTAAGCACATGCAACTAGTTACAGGATTGCAGCTTCAGCGAGTGATTGAGAGTCCTCTATAAAATGAATTTATGGAAAATCTCAGATGTGGCAAAGGGGATGCCTGAAGTGCATTTCCTTTAGACATTTCAAAATTCTGTCTCTTATTCACCAACCGTCAGGCTTTCTGATGTGTGTGGGTCTAAAATTTGACAGTTGAAAGGCCATGGTTGGGTTTTTTTAAAAAAACTCTGTTAAGTAGGTCAAAAAAGCTTGTTCTTGAACAGCAGGTTTAATGTATGTATATAAAAAATGAATGGAAAGTGGGAATACAGTAGTAGCACAGCAGCACCAATACACTGGTTTACTCAGGAGGGAGTAAATTCTGCACAATCAGAAGAAAAATGAAGTGCATTCTAGAAATTTCTGGAATTGCTGCATACTGATTTGCTTTCCATTAGTAGTATTTTAGTGGGTATACGAGGTGCACTTACTACATTACTGTTCTATATTTCTCTGGAGAGTCAACCCTTGGATGTTTCAGCTTTAAAAACTTAATTATTTCACAACTGAAAAAAAATGGCTTGCTCACTTAATTTCACTTCTGAATGTTTGTTGTAGTATACTTCTACCCAGCTAAAAAATAAAGTAACAAGATGTAACAAAGTTTCTGATTTTTAAAAATAATATTTGATATTTCCCCTTCTTTGCCTGTATAATGTGTTCCTCTCAATTAGCTTTAAATCTACATTTTCAGTTGAAATTGACTTGTTATAGGGGCAGTATTTAGTTGCTGTGTTTATGGTCCGGACATGACATCTATTCTCTGCTTTAGAAAAGATCACAGAAGACCATTGCTGCAGCTGTATACTAACAATGCTATAGAAAGGATGTATTTTCCAAAACCAAAATGGCTTTTTTTCTGAAGGGACAAATTTGGATATATCTGTATAATGGAGGGCTTTGATGACTGCTCTTCCCTGTGCGCATGGAACCCACCTAGATTTCATATAAGCCCAATGTGTGTGAATTATCCCTGATTTCCACCAATTCTAGTGGAACTCAATTATGTGTATGCTTAGAATTCAGATCTAAGCTACTTTTCTTTGGGTCAGTTTGACATGCTGGATGCTAATCAGACTGTCGCAACCTCAGTTTGGGGACTGACATTCCAGCAAAAAGCTTTGTTCAATATATACTTGTGAATATCCCATAGTATCTTACATTTTAAAGTGTTGCATTTAAAATACTTTAAGGCAGCATTCCAACTTTGCCCCTATGATTGTAGTAAAGTTAAAAGACTGAACAGTGATTCGTATTTTTAGATTTTATTTTAATGAAGGTTATTGCCAGGAAGAGAAATAGTGCACTTTTGGAAGTAATTGAGTAAAAAAAAACCTGTATAAATAAGCATTAGTACTGTATATATTTAGGAAACCTTTGAAAACAGCAAGTGCTTTACAAATTGAATACAATTAGAATAGCAATGATACCATGTTCACAATGCTGGCTGTTCAGCACACTCAGATTTTATTTGTGATTGCTGTACTAATTTGTTTTTTTTATCTGTATTGTATCAATAGTGTATTATAACAGTGTACTATATTACACTTTATTGTACAGTATTTGGGATTTTCTTTGATTGCTATATTAAAAACATAAGCTAAACAACTTTTTCCTAATTTCTATACCAACATTATTGTTATTAGTACTGTGGGCAAAGGCCAGCTTTTTCTGTCTTTTGTCAGAGCTAGCTGCTATGACTGGGTGGAAGTGAGCCACACGCTAGCAGCAACCATTGGTTTTTACTCAGGTTTTCACCTGAACAGATCTGCAAGCTGTTCTTCCATAATTGTGTACGTGAATTTATTTTTTTAAATCATATTTCACTTGTCGCCATCTGGGTCCCAAAGCAGCTTAACAAAATGAAAGCATACAAAACATTAAAAACCTACATTACACATCTGATATTAAAACTTCAAAAAACAGCATTAATGTTGCAAAGGCCTGGACTAAAATATTTTAGCCAGGCATCCAGAACATATTGGGGATAGTGCCTGTCTAATTTATAGTGGAGGTAAATCCTGTAGAGTTGGATGTGATTCACCCCCTCGCATACCTTGAGTGCTTGCTACTTCTGGAATTTTTATTTTTTATTGACCACATGAGAGGTCAAATGTTCATGTAGCCAGTATGTTTTAATGATTATATCCAAGGATTGCAAGCAGAAGAGCAAATGAGGTAAATAAGGCTGATGGGAACTATTTTTCAGAATACTGGCTTAAGAGGCGGGAAAGAGCCTGTGGAGTTTCTGCTTCTAAATATTTATCGGGTTTGTACTCTCTTCCTTCCAGGAATTTGCATGGGGAACTTACAGACTGTATCCATTAATGCCCAGCTAGTCTTGAATTTGCTTCGCTTCAGAGAAGCATACCTTCAGGAGATTTTCTGGATTACAGGATGTGGGCAAAGGGTCAAGGCGGAACGGCTAGTTCATGAGCTAAAGCTGTATGAGGAACCTGTGGCCCTTCAGAAGTTGCTGGACTGGTCCCCATCGTTCCTAACCATTGGCCATGCTGGCTACGGCTGATGCACACTGGAGACCAACACTTGAAGGGTCACTGACAGTAGCGGACGGCATTGTGGTGTGCCACTGTTCACCTGCATGCGGTCCAGCTCATACTGTGAGATAAAGGGGCAAGGAAGCAGTGAGATTGGCGTAGTGCAAGCGCACCAGTGGAGCGCTCCAACCAGTATGTTTCCCCTGCATGGACATTGCCATCTCCTGGCCTCTCTACTTCACAGCAAGCAACAGTAAGTAAGCACTGTAGATCAGGTGAGCAGCAGCACCCCATCACAAGGCCTCCATGTCACAGTTTTCCCACCCTGAGTTAAAAGAGGTGTGCAGAACAGCCTAGGTGCCTATGTGAAAAGAAGATTAATGAAAAGGGTGTATAGTGTTGTTTTCTTTCTTTGAAGGACAAGTGTTTTACAAGTATCCATAGCAGCACAGTTTGGAGTCTTCCTGTGCGTGTGCTTACGTAGCTGAAACAAAACCACACCACTCAAACTACGTGAGATGTACCAGCAGACATAGGGGTAACCTTGAGGCAGGCACAAATAATAACAATGAAAAGAATTGGTAGGGGAAATTCCTAAGCAGGGCAACTGCTACCCCCAAACCACCCACTAACAGCTCATTGCAATAATGAGGTGCAGCCACAGAAGGAACTGCCAACCAGGTGAGATAGAATGGAGTGGATGGAACAGAAGGATACAAAGTATATTGGATAGAACTGTCTCATTCTCTGTATAGGTCACTTCATGATCCTTATTTGGAAGAAAATGCATTCATTAAGAGTTGTTAATCTTTGCTTAGGTATAATTATATATCAAAACATTTTCAATTAGGACTAGTCAAGTACTAATCCTATATAATAAAGTGCAAGTGTCTGCGTGCCGTCCGTCCGTCCGTGGGTTTGCGCTACTGCGCATGTCCCCCACGGACACAGGGATTGGACGACGCAGAGACACTTCGAGCGGCCGGCCGAAACTGCGCCGCCGCCATTGCCGTGTCCGCCTCCACCTCCTCAGGCTCGCCCGACGGAGGCTGAGGCGCCACCGCGGACGACGATGACGGAGCCGTGGTCGCGGACACCGAGGAGGAAGAGGCTGCCGGGGGCGCCGTCGTTGCGAAGGAAGGAACAGGGAAAGAAGAACGGAAAAATGGATGGAGGGAGGGAGGGAGAATAGAGAAAGGGAGGGAGGGAGAAAGGAAGGAAGGAAGGAAACATGGAAGGAAGAATGGAAAAATGTAGGGAGAGAGGAAGGAAGGAAGAACAGAGGGAGGGAGGGGGGAGGGAGAAACAGGGAAGGAAGAACGGATGTTCTAGCGCCCGTTAATTTAACGGGCTGAACGTCCACTAGTGTATAATGAATCCCATTCTAAAAGATTACCTATAATAATAATAATAATAATAATAATAATAATAATAATAAATAATCAAAATCTGCTGGGGGACATAAGTAGATAACAACCATAAATGTCATGATATGGAACACATGACTACAAGTCTGGAAAACTCCTCCCACCCCACTTCCCCAGCCTGCTCTTAGCCGCTAGTACCGGTAAGTACAGTAAGCTGCTGACAGCTTGTCTAGAATTGCATGGGTGTAATCATTGGGGAGTTGAATCTACAAATGTCATGTGCTGCATTTGGGTGATGTATTCCAAGTGAATGTGGATGGCTTCACTTAGAATTGTGCTTCAGTCTCCTTGAATATAACAGAATTCTGCCCAATGCTGCAGCTGAAGTGTGTTGTGGATGTCAGCTGGACATCCAATTCAGTTGGTTGAGTTGGGCTGCAGTGCCTTACTCATTGCAACGTGAACATAATCCTGTGTTTCAGTTACAGGTAGATAGAAAGGGAGGAAGACCTTTCATCGCCTACAGACAGCCACCCAATCTTAAACAACTCTTCACCCACAATAATACTACAACCAGACTTAACACAGACACTGGCACCAGAGCCTGCAATAAACCCAGATGCCAACTTTGCTGCCACATACACCCGGACAACACCATTACTGGCCCCAACAACATCAAACATACCATCTCAGGACTATTTAATTGCTCATCGTCTAACATTGTGTATGCCATCAAATGCCAACAGTGCCCTTCAGCTCTCTATATTGGACAAACAGGCCAAACCCTACGCCAAAGGATAAATGGACATAAATCTGACATCAGGAATCACAAGACAGAGAAACCAGTAGGAGAGCACTCCAATCTCCCAGGACACTCTATACAAGATCTCAAAGTAGCTGTCTTATTGCAAAGGAATTTCAGAAATAGACTGGAAAGAGAAGTTGCTGAATTGCAACTCATTACCAAGCTTAAAACCATGGAGAGACCTGGTCTGAACAAAGACATTGGATTCTTATCTCATTATACATGGCAAAGCTTTTTTAACCTTCTCACCCCTTGCTTTTTCCTGTAAGACTAATTGCAGTCGTTAACAGCCGTCAACAGGTTTACCACAGCTATCAGCCTATCACCCATTCCCACCACCCTTATGAGTAATACCCCTCCCCACCCTCTCACTATATATAAGGGTCTGGTGACTTCTGTTTCAGTGTATCTGAAGAAGTGTGCATGCACACGAAAGCTCATACCAAGAACAAACTTAGTTGGTCTCTAAGATGCTACTGGAAGGAAATAATCCTGTGTTTGGCAAGCATAGCCACAGAAAGGCATGTAGAATGCCATGTGAGGAGCCCAGAATGGTTCTTGCAGCATTGGCAAGAATGGAGAGGACACAACTGCCCCTCAAAGTCACAGCACATATTGATGACTGTCCCTGCCTGCCTACAATGAGAGCTAGGTCCTATTGCCAGAATGTCAGAATGAATTTTCCCTTTCTATAGGTACTAGAACCTGCTTCTTGGAGCCACAGCCTTGGTGCAGTGGCTCACTGGGCCAAATTGTTGTTAGTGAACACCTTTGAATGTTGCAACATACAGGGAGTTGTAGTTTCATTGAGTTAGCTGTAATCTCTATGACTAGCGCAGTGCTTCTCCATTGGCACAAACTGGCTACCAATTCCATCTGAAAGGCTTGAGAGTATTGATATTTACCCACCTCACGCTTACTTGCTGAGGCCTTTCCATGGGTTTGTGGTTTAAATAACATCTTGTCATCCTCATGCCCCTCTCAGCTGACCATACTGGAAACTCCTCCATCCTATTTATGGAACATGTAACTCATGAGTCTGCATGAAACGTTCAAAAATAGAAATGGCCATAATTCATGAGTTACAATATCCATCTGAGGCTGTATAGCTGTTTCCCCGGCAGGCTTATACGTATGTGTATTGTACTGCAAGCTATCCTGTCAAAATAGGGTTTTGTTTTGGTGTTTGTTTTAAAAAGGCAATGGAATAGAAAGAACTTCACGAAATGCATCCTGTTCTATATTCAAAATATTTTGGACCTCAACTAGAAACTTCCAGCTTATTGAGAAACAAAGTACAGCCTTATCTGTAGTCAACAGACTTTAAACAGCTGTAATTCCTCCACTAAATGCACGACTCAGTTGTTGGAAATGTGGCATTGAAAAATTGCTAGATAAAAAAAAAATGTAGTTGAAATATTGCTAGATCAGAAAAATGCAGTTATTAAGTCATCACACAAAGCTGCAAGCACTTATTGAAAAACATTTTGAATGATTTAGTATTCAAACACTTCTAACACCCTGTAAGCAAACTTCCTCAGTAGACACCTGTTATAGAACTCTTGTGAACCTTTGGACAGTGGCAGTAGTACATCATGGCAGATCGTTTTTCTTCTTCTTTGTTATATATGGCAGATCTAACTAGTAATATAAATTCACATAGATCTTAAAAATGGGGTTGTTTAGTGCACACTGACATGAATCAAAATAGACACGTTTAACACTTAAATGGTGGCTAGTTCCATTGGTGTCGCGACCCGACTAGACACTGATAGACCGGGGTCCGCCAGGGTCGCGCCATGCGGGCGCCAGGAAGGGGAACCATGCAGCGGGCCAGAGAAGGGGGCGACAGCGGAGCCAGGCGCGCAGGGGTTAAACCGAGCGCAGCAAGGCCCGACCTCGCCCAGGCATGCCCCGCGGGGTAAACAACCCCAGAATGGGCGATAACGACCGCTAACGAGCCATCAGCAGCGGGCGTGGTGGAACCGGCAGCATCGCAATAACAATGCAAAAAGCACCCATGAATGGTGCAGGTAGACCAGAGCAGTTAACTCTTTTGTCCAAGCCACCCCGGGTGGGGAAGAGGATTACCCCCGGACCTTTAGGGCAGAAGGGAGGGGGGAATTGGGAGTCACCCAGCAAGGTGTACATAAGGGGGATTCTGAGATGGCCTCCTCAGAATCCTCACGGACTTTCCACGTTTCTCTGTGTGCTGTACAATAAACTTCAAGACAACTTCCGCTGACTTCTCGGAGTGGCGTGCGTTCTTGACAGCTAGCTACAGTCACCATTGGGGACACGACAATTGGTTAGCATGGTGCTGATAATGCCAAGGTCATGGGTTCAATGCCAGCTGCATATTCCTGTATTGCAGGGAGTTGAACTAAATGATATTGGAGTCCCTTCCAACCCCACAATTCTATGAATCCAGGTCAGCAATAGTACATATGTATTGTGTATAGCAGTGTGAGGAAACTGATACACACAGCGCACTATGTAACACAACAGACGTGTCACAGATTTTACTTTTAATAAGTTTTCTGTTTTGTAGCAGTTCCTATCTCAGTAAGCATAATTTATTTTTGAATATCCATTATTTTTATCTTTAAAAATAATAAAATAAAATAAATAAAAAAGCCATCCAGCTTACCCCTTACAGCTTTATTTTATTGTAATTTATACCATAATTTATATAATGCTTCTAGCGTTGGTTGTATTTGAAGTGCTACCTTGTATTTGAACTAGCTACCTAGCACAAATGACATTGAAGTTGAAAAAGAAACATACTTTAAAGCTAATTGAAAGAAGATAATTTTTGTAGTTAGTACCCCAAAAACTAATAGAACATGGGGGGGTGGATGTTACAGGCGCTTGTTTTTTGCTTCTCACTGCAGCAGAGAGTACATCCAAAAAACGCATCGGCTGAGCTCCTCAGGTGGCCCTTCCCCTAAGGCCGCCCCTGAATTCACATTTACTGTCGATTACTGAAATGACATTTTAGAGATATAATAGAATTATTGGCCAGTAGCATGGTTATATCTATTACCGTCAGAACCAACCTAAAAAAACCCACTCCTCTCTTAATCTTAAATTGTTTACATACGCGGCCGTTAATAATACTGTATATAAACACAGTGATATATGCCAATGAAGAATTGGAAATGCGTTAGTCAGCGCAGTTTTTCCCTCCAGCAGTTGTACTGAAACTTTGTATACAGAAAACAGAAGCAGCGAACTCAATGTCCCTTCGATAGCTCAGCTGGTAGAGCGGAGGACTGTAGAGGCGCTGCTCCACACGGAGATCCTTAGGTCGCTGGTTCGATTCCGGCTCGAAGGAGACCTTGCTTTTTTTCTTCTTTTCTTCTCTCACAGGTATAAAATCTCCTCGCAGTGTTGCTATTCATTCCTTTTCTTAATGCCGTGTTTGTTTTTTTAAAAGGCAATTGTATTATCGTTAATTAATATAGATTTTTCTCTTCCGAGAAAGGCGAATTCAGAGTTCCCAGTCTTGTATACCGTACGGCGTACACGGTCGGTAAGAGGAACGGATTCCAAGACCGAAATTCTCGCTACTTTTAACGTGCGGGAAAAGGAAAGCGGCACAACAGGCTGACTCCGTACATATCGCAGAGGGTATTTTGCCCGTTCGTGAGTTGCCTTTGACTATTGCCCTTAAAAACGGGCCGTTTTCGTTTCGGTTGTTTTGTTCCCTCACAAGCCCTGGAAGGCGAAAGGACTCCCTCCCCCAGCATGCCTTGCGCCTTAGCCCGCCCTCGGCCCCTCCTCCGGCTCCATCCCGCCACCTTTCTCCCCTTACTGGCCGTTCCCCCCCTCCTCCCTCGTACCAGCCCCCCTGCTTGGTCGCGTGCTTTCTGGAGTAGCCAATGGCGTAGCAGTCCGCGTGCGCAGATTCAAACGGCGGCTCTGGAAAGAGGCTGGGCGCGAGATTCGGCGGCAGGGACAAAAAAAAGAAGAAGAAAAAGAAGCCAGCGAGGTTGGCGGCGGCGCCGGCGCCTGGGGGAAAGCAGCCCTGCCGGAGGAGCTCCGAGCCGTGACAGCCGAGCAAGGCCACAGGAGGCGGCGGCGGGGGGACTTGGAGCCCGGCTTCCCATCCCTTTCGCTGGGCGTAAGGCCATGTCCCCCATGCGGGGGGCGAGGCGCGGCCGGGGCTGAAAGGCAGCCGCGCCCCCCTCCCCGCCCCCGGGCTGTCCCTCTGGGGGCTGCGCGCCTTGGCCGGTGCTGACAGCCGCGCTCCCTTCTTCTCGCCTTATGCTGCGCGCCAAGGATGGCGAAGAGGCCGCGCAGGTGAGTGGCCCCCGCAGACCCTCCCGATCGCCCCCTCCCCAAGGCATCTCCAGCGCCCTGCCTGCTGCCCGGGACCTTCCCGCTAGGGGAACCTGAGCCCTGCCCATCCGCTGGAACAGGGGGCTCCTGACAGCCCTCCGGCCGTCACCACAGATCCCCTCGCCTCAGGAGATCCTCGCTGCCGTTTCCACGTGCCCTGACCATCGGATCCTTTGGTCCATTCCCTCTTGCGCCCCAGCGCCTCGACCTGAGTGCATCTTGCCAATGCCAATTAAGGTCCCACCCCACCCCCCGTCTCCCGACATTATTAATATTATTCGTAGAGCACGAGTAGACACAGAATTTTGTGTATTCAGTGGTGATCTTTTCACTTGATTCTCCTGTATTCAGTAGTAATCTTTTCACTTGGTTATCCACCCTGCCCCCAGCTATAGCACTATTCCAACACTCGGATTTCTTCCCCTTTGGAAACTTATACTGCTCCACCCTATTTTCTTTGTTTTTGTGTTTTGGCATCGAGTCACATAACAATGACAAAAGAGTCTTTCACATTGGTAATTCATGTCCTCTTATCCTGGTATTTCCCTCTGTTGCTTATTTACTGTAGTGTCATACAGTGGTTTTCTGTCCCCGCCCCCTTCCTCTGTATGAGAATAGTAGATTGTCTGTACAACTGTTACTAAATCAGACATGGCACTATGTTTTCTTCCTTGGGAAGGCAAGGTAGAAAGCTAATTATTGTTGTTTGGGGGTGGGGACTGCAACAGGAGGAGGAAAGCAATGTCCATGTTGACCTTAAGGACTTGACAAGAGAGAGTGTGTTGCCTGCATAAAAGGACATGTACAATGTGTTTTATTCTAGTACAAACTTTTTTCATATTTCTACAACAAATCACTCAGAAATCTACACCCTGTATGATCATAGAATTAACACACAGATCTCAAAACAAGAATGTGTAAGACATCCTGATGTATTTATGTACAGTATCAAACTAGGTATCCAGGTTAGAGGAAAAACTATTATGGAATTACTTTATCAGATTAAAGGTAACAGTGGGTCTTACAAATGCAGTTTGTATAGTGTGACATTCATAAAGCTGCCTTTTTACTTTCATTAGAATACTAAAAATGATTGAAACTGGATTAATTTTTTAGTCAGTTTAGTTTGAATTGGCAGTCTGTAACTTTTCTCTCTTATGTGTTCATGTGCACACACTTGTGGGCTCAATTTTAATTCTATGTTTATTAGTTTTATTTGCAACTCTGGAAATGCTAGCCAATTATCTTATGCGCAATTATTTGGAAGTACTGTAAATCACTTTTGAAATCAGTGGGACTTATGTCCAAGTAAAAATGGACAGACTAAGTCTAATGTGAATGACTTTTTGAATGTGAACGTGGTTTAAAATGGGAGATCATGGCCTGGTTCAAATGTAGTGTCAAGCAGTATTTCTTGTTCTTTGTTTTGTCAAAACATTTATTTTTTTATCAGAAAAACAAGACAAAGGAAGCATCAAGAATTGCCCAACTGCTATCCTAAACATCTGAGTTGTCTCCTAGCTTTCAGTGTATATAACATAATATATTACTGTATGCATGTGCAAGGCTCAACCCTGCCTTACCCCTTTACAAAGCAGAGCAGTAATGTTCTTTCCAAGGTTTGTTTTTAATGTTGAAACCATGGTGTAGCATTCAACTAAATAGTTGTCCTTTTGCAGTGAGATTTCACCCATTTTCCTCTCCCTATGTGCACTCCACACCACCCCCAAATCTGCTCTGGAGGAACACCTCCACCACAAAACATATTTGAGAGGGCACATGGGGAGGAGAGGGGGAGAACATTGTGTTGTGCAAGGAAAAAATATTTTGTGTTGATGGAACATTTTGTTTAGCGCTCTGTTGAATACAACCCACTGTTTAGCACACACACACACACACACACACACACACACACACACACACAATAACCCTGTGTATTATATTACTTGGGAACACTGTTCCTAAAAAGTTTACATGGGATAACTTATTT
This sequence comes from Darevskia mixta, assembly GCA_034641385.1. Taxonomy (NCBI): domain Eukaryota; kingdom Metazoa; phylum Chordata; class Lepidosauria; order Squamata; family Lacertidae; genus Darevskia; species Darevskia mixta. The sequence continues at coordinate 3,877,370 of JAWWNH010000018.1, read as the reverse complement.
GTCTCACTTGAATTTATACAGTGGTTTGTGACTTTGCATCATGGCACTAGTACCAGCTTCCTCAAAGTAGTGTTACTGTTTCCTACATTGGGGAAATCAGTGCATTCTTTACAGGGAAGTATCTTTAGGAAGAATAGGATTTCTTCAATACTATATAGGAACAGTTGCTTCACTCCTTCTTGTGTGGATTCTCTAACAAGTGTCACACCAAGGAAGGCATCCAGCAATGTAGAAAAGGAAGCCCTCTGGTGACTGAGAGTTATGCTGACATTCATGATTACAGCATGGGTTAAGCAACCTATAAACTACAGGTATTTGTCTCCATAAAGGCTCAAAGCCTAAGTTAGATGAAGGCAGAGGAAATGTGGAAAGAGTATGTTTCAGAGATAGTGTTGCTTTTTATTATTCCAATATAGTTGTAAGCTCCCTTCTCTCTGTTCCTCAGTGTCTGTTTTTACCCCAATCCTGCACACATGCATGTGCCCACATATATCTGTCTAGCCTGGCTTTAAAGTATCCAGTGCCACCAAACTGTCCAGCTATCCAGGGACTACCATGTACCAGTAGTACACTTTTTGTCTGTAATTTAAAAAGCATAGCTCTTTGGTAACCTTACACCTCACATGTATTGGAAATTTATAAAATATTTATTTCTGCACATTTATTAGAAAGGCTGAAGGGAAGCAGCTGCTGAAACATGCTTGCCTAAAAAGGGCATTCACATATATTAAGATTGTGTCACAAACATATATTGTAAAGGGGATGGAGGTGAGAAGCCAGTAGGTTCCCCCCCCCCCGTTCTTTAATTGTTATACCCTATTTTTGGAAGGAAGGAAGTGTGATACAAATATGGACAAATAATTTTTTTTGACGTAAACACCCAATAGTTTTGAAATTAGTATTTTATTAGGCCAGTAGATGGCGCACAGACATCAAGGAGGTACAAGGGTGATGACAATCTGCTTCCTATTTCTTTTATTTCGTCATGAGTTCCCAGCTTAATGCTATTTGCTGCACAACATTCTTGTATAGAAATAAATTTAACAGAAAAATGTATGGTGTGTTTCCCTATACACAGGGCCACCTTTAACACAATCTGAACACTTGTTTAGTTATGTTTGTGGTTTACCAATAAAAATTTAACAAGTTCTTATGCAGTCACTCTTCTTCAACAAGACAGACCTTATATAAAACAAATGATACTAAGTCGAGAAACCCATGTATTAATCTCAGGACCATATTGGATCCTGCCTAAATGGCATATTTGAATCTTTTGCTTGGGTGTCCCACATCTTTTTCTTAACTGAAAGCAGTGCAGGGGGTTTCAATGAGAAAACGATGAAGGAAACCATCCTTCCCTCATGCTACTGTTCCACAATTGGAATTGGGCCTTCTGTTGATGATTTGTTATTTTTAAAAAAAGATTTATTGAGCTGTTGTATAAGCATGGTTTCACTGTCAATGTTAACTTAATATTAGCTTGCACTTTGCAGTGAGGAAGATGATGATGACCTTCACTATGCAGATCATGACTATGAAGTACCACAACAAAAAGGAACGAAGAAGATATGTAACAGAGTAAAATGGACGCGTGATGAGGTGAGCCTTAACCAGGTAATGGCTTTTCTTTATGTTTAGATCTAATGTCATGTGTCTATTTATAAGTTTTTAAAAACTGTATTAACAGGATGAAAAGCTGAAGAAGCTAGTAGAACAGCATGGCACAAGTGACTGGACATTTATTGCTAGTCATCTACAAGTAAGTAGAAATTATTTCAATGAGATTTTTCTTATTTTATATACAAGAGTTCAAAAGCCACACGTGCATCTCCATTGCATGTGCCAAGATGTCTCCTGCATTGAAGTCAACAACAAAGCTCCTAATGGAAGCTCTGGGTGTATAGTGGAGCTTTATGGAGTTTTCAATTGGAATTATACAGTGATTTTTTTTCATTCTTCTGCAGAATCGTTCCGATTTTCAGTGCCAGCACCGTTGGCAAAAAGTCCTGAATCCAGAACTTATTAAAGGCCCCTGGACTAAGGAAGAGGATCAGAGGGTAATTGATCTATATTTTTCTTGATTATTAATTATGTTTCTGAAAGCACAGTAGGATTGCCCAAGAGTGCACTGCCCTGCTTTTACCTTACTGCTTTTACCTTATGGCCGACTCAATTGTAGGATGAGGTTCACAGTCCCACTGTTGTGCTCTTAAGAGTTTACTTGGGTGAAAACTATAAATTAATTTGCTTGAATATTTTCCCAAATTGATTTCATTTCCCATAGGATAATGCTATCAGTTTTTCACAACATTGTCATGTATTTAACTATGATGTGTTAAAATGTAACAATTGGTTTGTTTTTCTTACATGTTAAAAGCTTTCTAATTTCACCCTGTACTTGGCCACACAGTATGTGGAAAGGAAGAGTGATATATTTCAGACTGATTTCCAAAATGCATTTTCTTTCTCTTTGGTTGGATGCTGTACAATTTTTTTATTTAAAAAGTCAGTGTCACTCTGTATTTTGGAACTTTTGAAATACAGTATAACTTTATCATTTTGCTTGACACAATCTTGTACTACTTCAGTATTACTATTTTTTTCAAGTACAAATAGCCTAAATAAATGTAATTGAGATTCTCTAATTCTTTATCATGAATATGGCTATTGTTTTCTTATATACTAATCAGTTGCATACTGTTGCTGTTCAATTTGTGTTCCAGGTTATTGAGCTTGTTCAGAAATATGGTCCAAAGCGCTGGTCTTTGATTGCAAAGCACTTAAAAGGAAGAATAGGGAAGCAATGTCGAGAACGGTGGCATAATCACCTTAATCCTGAGGTAAAGAAATCTTCATGGACTGAGGAGGAAGACAGGATCATCTATGAAGCTCACAAACGCTTGGGAAATCGATGGGCTGAAATTGCGAAGTTGCTTCCTGGAAGGTAAAATCGCACTGTTATTTCTAGGTTTCTAAAACCTATGCCAAAATAATTGGCACTGGCCTCCCATCACTCCCAGAGTAGCATGTTCAAAGAAGTTCCACCCTTCTCTATGCCATGTCTTAACTCAATGTTTTTGTGCAGTTGGCTGTGCCATAGCAATGAAAGTCCCTCTGCCTGGCCAATCCTGCCAAGCATCCAGTATCCTCGACTGATCTCCATAGATTTCTCTTAAACTTGTAGAGCAGCGCCTAGTAGTTCTCCCAGCTAGGCTCATTGGGCTGGTGTGTGTGTGTTTGGAGGAGGGGATCCTTCCTTGCATGTGTTTCTGGGCAGGCATGATTACATCAGCCAGCAACCACCTGGAGGCTTAGAAAAGGCAAGAAGGGAGTTTAGTATATTAGATGCCCTGTGGCCTTCTGGCTCAAGTAACCATTCGGTAATCTACTGAACTCCTTTAGTTTCTTCAAGCACCCATGATGTTGCTTGATATTGCAACATCTATTTCCCCTCTCTCATCAGCCCCTGCCATGCCAAGAATGTTACAGGGCTAAGCTGTGTAAGTGCTCCCCAGAATCAGCATAGAAGGAATTGATAGTGTAAAAGTTTATTTCTAAAGGGTGAACGAGGAAGAAATATCCAAGAAATTGATTATCTCTCAGTGGATTTTGCAGGATTTGTTGATTAAGTAATTACAAATGTCTTGCTTATCATATAGCGTACATTTCCTCTTTTGTTCTTTTCTGCTCTGCAATTTATCTTGCATTTTGAGTTATTTTAAAATCTGAATCAAATAGTTGTTAATGCTATATTCGGAGTAGTTAAAGTAATATAAATTCCTTCCTCCAGACGGCTATAATTCCAATAACAAAGAAACTAATACTTGGGTGGAATCCAATGGAGGAAGAGAAACATTTTTTAATTCTACTTGTGCGAGTTTCTGTTAGGAAGAATCCTCTTAGATCCCCCGTCCCTTTATATTATTATTTATTGTTTTAGAAATATTTGAAATTTCCCTTTTTAATTTAGAGAAGTATTGAAAGGTAACTTTCCTTCTTAAGACATTATTTCTATCTTGATGTAGCTAAGCTCTCAGGTCAATGCAATATGTAACTACATAATTTCTACATTTTGGGCACAATGCAGCCAAAGTTAAATACAGTATTGTTTATGTTTTAATTCATTTCAATAAGAGTTAAGCAAGTGATTAACTCTCATCCATTGAATACATGAGACTTTATATTGCTTAACTTTGGCTGGATCCTTTCCCATGATTTATTTAGGACTGACAATTCTATCAAAAATCATTGGAACTCCACTATGCGAAGAAAAGTAGAACAAGAAGGATATTTACAAGATGGAATCAAGACTGAGCGACCTTGTTCGTCAAAACTGCCACACAAAACTTGTGCATCTACAGACCATCTTCATACCCCAAATCAGTTTTACATACCAGTGCAGGCACATGTAAGTTCTTCAGAACCTTTTGTGTGTGTCTACATTTTTTTTTAAAAGGGGGAAAGCATATATTAAAATGGATGGGTAACTTTTTTTCTATCAAGGGCTGCATTCTCTCCAGTGGTGAGTAGGACCATTGTTTTTATTTCTCTCAGCAGCCCTTCCTCTTTTCGCATCCCCCTCTACACCACCTCTCTTGCTCTCTCTTCATTCTCAGTCGGTGTGCTGCCAGCGAAGGGATTAGTCTTCTGCAAAGGACTTTAGAAATTAGGCTGAGGGCTATGGCTAGCCAGGTGAAAAATAAGGCAATGCTCCTGTACCTTTCATAGCTATGTAAAGCAAGGAATTTCACTAGATGAAGCTGGCATGACAAGCTAATCCGCTGAAATTCCCTCTTTCTCTGGAATAGACGTTTTCTGTTTCATTTATTTATTAAAAATGCATAGTGATGGATGAATACTGATGGATATAATAAAAATCGAAGTGGTTTGTGTAAGAACCATCATAATAAATGACACTGAGTAATGTTTCCAAAAATAGATGAAGAATAATAACAAAACTATGTATTGCAAAAGGGGCAGGGTACAAAACAGAGGTTGGGGAGTTAGTTGGAGTCCACGAAAAGTTGAGTAAATGTTAGTTCTTAAGAGGTATTTAAAAGTTATTACTGTCTTTGCCTCATGAATGGCCCAAAGGAGGATATTCCTGAGGTGTGTGCTGTTGCTGAGAAGGCCCACTTCTCCTTGTGAAAACTTAGAAATATATTTATTTCATAAAATTTATATACTGCTTGATTGTAGAAAAAAACATTAAAGCGGTTTACAAAAAAGATGGGCTTGGTTTATGCCAAGGGAGACTGTCTGCTATGTATCCTGTTCCCAAGTTGTTTAGGGCTTTAAATATCAACAGTGAAACATTGAAAGCTACTAGGCAGCTAATTTAGACTGAGACATGTAAAGATACTCAGTTCCATCTAAGAGCATGTGCATTGCATCTTGCCAACCCTACCAAGGTTGCTCACTCTGTTAAAACTTATATCACAAAGAAACTATTGCTGTTAAAAAAAAATCGTTGAGGAAATATCTTCAGAATTTTTATTTAAAAATCCAGTGTTTACTGCCTCAACAAGCTTTCTTTTTTTAACTCAGAAAATGAGCTCTTGTCTCCAAGGGTTACTGTGATAAATTAAAAGTGTGATAAATGGATATTGTGATGAAAGTGATACGGTGGATAAATTTTCTTTTATAATTTAATAACCTGAGAGTTCCTGATTTGTCTCAAATTGATCAGTTTTTGAAAAGAAGTATGTGTCAAATTAAAAGCATTTGCTGAAATTGAAAAATGTTTTAGAAATCAATGTATAAAGAACAGTTCTGATTTGTTAGATCCCAGGATATCAGTATGTTTCAACAGAAGGCAACTGCATTGACCATGTCACAACTTCTTCAAATTTCATTCAGGTAAGTTCTGGCTATAATGATGAATTTTTAAGCTTTTTTATGAAAATATTTGGCAGATAGCATGCAAATGTTTTAGTTTAAGGACTTTATCACCAGGATGGTGTTGAGCAGCAGTTCCATTAATATGAATAATGGCTTGTGTATAATGTGACCTCTAGGAGAGCATTTTGAGAGGAATTCTGTGCAGGCTAAAAATGTGTCTAAGATTAGTTTCAAAGGTTATAAGGTGTTCTCCCTTTTCTTTGAGGGGCAGATAGAGATTTTCTGGCCTACAGTGGCCTGGCTAGCACATTGTATTAAATAATACTGTACTGTAGTAGTTTAAAACAAACTATTCTGAATACCAGTTGCTGGAAACCGCTGGAGGGGAGAGTGCTCCTGTGCTCAGGTCCTGCAACTTTGGAGAGTTGCAGCTGGGCAGGAAAACATTTCTTTCCTCCCTAGCTGCAACCCACAATCACCTCTCCTCCATTGTAATTAAGCTTCAAAAACCTACTGTAGCCAACAGAGGGCTTATTTGAAGACTACTTCTACTGTGAGGAGTCCTTTTGGCATGGGGTGGCGGAGTAATGATCCCCAGCTGTGAGCCTGTGACCCTTCAGAATTTCTCTTATGTTACATCTAATCTTGAAAAGCAGTCAGGAGGGACAGTGGGGGTGGAACTTATGGGCACCAGGGAAGGCCTCTGGGTGCATGTGAACCTGAGGGCTCTGTGTTGGCAACCCATGTTTTGAATGAGAACTTATCAAAGTTTAATTGAGTTTGCAGATAATTATAACAGCAAATATGTTGCCATTCTCAGTAATGTGTCCTAAATATAACACTTTGTCCTTTGGTGGTGGTTGTTTTTCCCCTTCAATGTATGCATCAGCAGCCATTTGATGATGATCCTGACAAAGAGAAAAAAATTAAGGAACTTGAGCTGTTACTTATGTCGGCTGAGAATGAAATCAGGAGAAAGAGAGTCTCATCTGTAAGAACTTTTTGTATAAATATGATGTCATGATGGCTAATGATCTTTTACTCTGCATATTTTAAACAAATGAATGAACAAGGGCTTTATAGTTCCGATTTGTTTCATATGTGTATTCTGCTTCCCCATTCTCCTTTGCTTATACAGGAATCCTCGAGGGAATCCTGTTTGCTTTCCCTGCACAACCGGGACAATGGGACAAGAGGAAAGGGCAGTTGAGACAGCTTGAATGACATAATATGCTACTTAGGACAACTATCTTAAAGTTTTTAGAAGAAAGCCTTGGTGCTTTCCATACCTTTCATTGCTAAATTATGGAGGGCAAAGGAAATGTTGCAGGAAGGGAGCTGCATGCACAATAGTAGCTTCTGTGCTATTTCTGCCAGTGGCTCTTTCTTTGCATAAGGAATGTGTTTTCCTTAGAATCCCAGTATGCTTGAACTATAGCCTAAATGCCAATCAGCATGGTTTAACAATCAGACCCTCTTCCCAGGGAACTCTGGAAATAGTAGTTCTGAGAGGGGAATTGGGGTCTCCCAACCACTCTCACAACACTTAAAAAAACCTACAGCTCCCAGGATGTTTTGGGTGAAGCAATGACTGTTTAAATTGAGGCGATACTGCTTTAAGTGGATAGTGCAGGTGGGACCTAGGTTGCCTAAAAGTAATTTATGTTAGTCATCTTTCATGTTTAATATCAATAAAAAGCAACACTTTTTGTATTCTTAGCAAGCTGGAAATTTTTCTAACTGGTCTGGAGGCTTCATCATGGAAGATAGTATGACAAATGCCCTAAATGGCCTTGGGGAACAAACAAATGACTTCTATAATCTGGATGAAACCCAGACTGCAACAGCTCAGCAGAACTCTCCTACCAAATATTTGGCTGTGGAGGCAAATGCGGTATTGTCATCTCTACAGACCATTCCAGAATTTGCAGAGACACTAGAACTCATTGAGTCTGTAAGTCTGAATCATCTTATTTCCAGCCTTTAATAAACAGTTATTTTACATAATATGCAAAAGAGAAACAATCAATATTAACATTAGCACAATATATAGCATTTGTTCTATGTATTGCAAGTGCTACATAATAATAGTGTTTCACTATTAGCTGCTTTATTGGTTTTTGTAAAGAAAAACAATGCAGAATTAGGAATTAACATTCTGGAATAAGACGAGAGAAAATTAGGAGACTGAATTCAAACTAAAAAGACATGCACGTAAGGACTAGAGTTAAATTTAGTTGTTTTGTGCTAGAATGATGTTGCATAGTTAAGCAACTGATATCACCAGTCCAATTCTGTTGAGATGAATAATTCTGTTTATTCCAATAAACACATGGCAGAATGTTTCTTCCTCCCACCTACCCCTTGTAGGATCCTGTAGCATGGAGTGATGTCACCAGCTTTGACCTCTCTGATGCGGCTACATCCCCTGTCAGTCAAGCTCCAGTAAAACTAATGCGGATTCAGCACAATGATGGGGCCATGGAGTGCCAATTTAATGTAAGTGTTGTACTAGATGGCAAAAAATCAAGTGACGAAGAAGAGTCAGCATCTCCAACTACAGCCAAGTTCAGTACTCCTCCAACTATTTTGCGCAAGAAGAAGAAAACTAGAACTGGACTGTCACCATCAGTCAATGAACAAAACGATGGTTCATGTAGCAATGGTTCCAATTTTGCACTAAAACAAACACCAGTGAAAACACTACCCTTTTCTCCTTCCCAGGTAAATAAAATTAATGTAATTAAACTTGGTTTTATTCAATAGGTTAGGCAGGGTTGTCTACTAAATCCTATAAATCAATAAAAGACTATTCAATCACTTGTAACAATTGTGTAGTTAAGTATGCACCTCTTCCCTGCTCAGTACATTGGTTTTGCACTTTTTAACTATAAGTGACTCAGACCTGTCTTAGGTTGTGTCATGGCAGGAATTGAGATTGGCTCTATAAATGGTTTGCAGCTCTTCCATACAAATTAGTATTGTTTCCAGTGTTATCTAAATGGCATAAATCCAACACAGCTTTAAGCCAACAATTTTACAGAAAATCACTGAAAATATTGGAATGATAACTCCAAAAGTTCAGCAAAAGGTCAAAGTAGAATGAAAGGTAGTTTTCATTAGTTGCAAAGACAGCAATGTGATCCTCGGATGAAGGGTGGTATAGAAATTTATTTATTTGTTTATTTATTTAATGATGTTGTTGATATTAACTGACTGGCTTGTATCCAGTGATAGTTCTACACTGTGTAAAACATACCTGGTTACAGCCCATTGTTTTTCTCTGACCTAAGGGTAGAGAATCATGCTTATGAAATTTTTATAATAGCATGATGCTGAATGCGAATTTGTCTTGCTACAAGTTGGACAGCTCATAACTGTGTGTATGGGGCAGAGTAATAAAAGCAAAACCAGAATAGTTAAGGCTGTATAAGCAGATTCAGAACAGGTACTCCGAGACGATTTGAGGGAATACTGCTCAATCTACATGGAACAATTTGTGTTCTTGTTTTTATGTGCAGTTCTTCAACACTTGTTCTGGAAATGAGCAGTTTAACATTGAAAATCCTGCCTTTACATCAACTCCAATTTGTGGCCAAAAGGTTCTTATTACCACACCTTTACATAATAAAGAAGTAACACCCAAAGATCAAAAAGAAAATGCAGGGTAAGTATATGATTGATTTTAAATGGCTTTTAGATATGAATTAAAAACAAAACCAAACCTAGATGTGCTGAATATTTACTTTGCAAATACCATCAAAGGAAAGTGGGGGAGTGGATTCACTCTTCAAGGATCCTTTACTTAAAATGACTGATTTTGACTATCTAAATAGTAACACACTGCATAAATAACTTTGGTTCTTGGAAAGTTTTAGGACACCTACTATTAGAAGATCGCTGCTAGGTACAACACCAAGAACCCCTACTCCATTTAAGAATGCTTTAGCTGCTCAGGAAAAAAAATATGGTCCTCTGAAAATTGTGGTATGTAGAATTTTTGTTCATATTCCTTTTATGTAACTTTTGGTTCACATTGCCTTGGATACGCATACACACATACAAATCAGGACCCTTTTTTAATGTACAGTAATTGATTTTAAACTGTTTTAAATATTAAGTTTTAAATTGCTGTAATGCCTCTAACTCCTCTAATGGAGGGTTGGTAAGAAATCACATTATCATTATTAGAGTGGGACTTCTATTTAAATATAAGATTATGCTATGATAGGCCATGTTACTTTGCTTCAAACCAGCTGTTTCTTTCTTCCTTTGAAAGTTTAATGGAAATCCTTTGTACTATTATACTGTATAGGTATATAGAGAAGCATGGTTTGATTTGTTGTTAATGTCCTCATCTCCACAGTGTTGTGCTGGATTGCTTCTGAATATTCCATAAATTAAATAATACTACAGTTGAATTACTTGTGCATTGGAATTAAATGTTGTTGTTTTTAAAGTAGTGTACATAGTGCTATGATATTTAGGAGAAATCATCTCCTGACTTGCCTTCTGCTTGATGTATTTTACCTGTTTGATTAGTCACAGCCCCTTGCCTATCTGGAAGAAGATATCAGAGAAGTTTTAAAGGAGGAAACTGGAACAGATATCTTCTTCAAGGAAGAAGAGGATTCTTTCTACAAGGGCTGCAAACTAGAGGTAAATCACATTACCCTTTTTCAAAGCTCCCTTACAAAGAGGGTGAGGGCACCACCCACACTTGTTGTTTTTTATGGGTATTATTGGAAGGAGAAATGGTTGTGAGTGCTCCTGCATGGGAGCAGAGAAGTGTGTGATTTTGCACGGGGGGCAGAGAGTGTGTAATTTTGCCACACTTTATGTTGCAAGCTTAGGTTGGGGAGGTAGAAGAAGTGTGAGTGCTGTTGCTACCTGTAAATACATACTTGTATGTTTGGCTAGTTGTCTCTATTGTATTTCTGTAATTTGGAATTGATAGTAGTCATTTTTATTTATTTCTGTGCTGTTATAAAATGTTTAATTTTTCACTTTTTAATCTACTTGTGATACTTGTATGATATTGTAAAGTGCTCAGTGATTTCTGTGAAATATGGAGCAGTATATAAATTTTAAAATATATAGTATTCTGGCATTGCATGGATTATGGAAACGATTGTAGTTGCCTTTCTTTCTTTAAAATGTTGCTCCTAGAATCCTTCTGTGAAGAAAGTCAGGAAGTCATTAGTTTTGGATCCTTGGGAAAAAGAAGAGCTTGGTGCCCAGTTTTTCACAGAAGACAGTGTTCCAGATGTACAGGTGAGCAGCATGAATTAAAATATGCACATATTTAAGGTAGAATGTAAACTAATTTGTTTCTGTAAGTCATAGTTATTTGAAATCTTCTCTGTTGACAAGTAGTACAACCAAGCATGACACTGGCTTTAAAAATATTACTACCAAATTTAGATTTTAAATTGCAAGAAAAACAGTCTTGTCTCATTTTGTAATGGAACATTTTTAATATTATTATTTATAGGCAGCTTTTATGCTAGAAAGGTCTTTGTGTTAGTGATACAAGAACACATTTATCTGGATCCATCAAATATTTCAAGCTAGAATTATTGGAATTAAGATGATACAGCCTATTGAAGTCATATCGCCAAATGCTGGTTATTTTGAAGGATGCCACTTTTATAAGGTTGCTAAACACTAGTTGATCGGGATGAACCTGCTGGGCCTTATTGTTCGTATTACAGACAGTGACCATTCTGCACGTATTGCACTGAATTGCACTGAACTCAGAAGTGGCCCAAAAGGGACCCAGGTGGCGCTGTGGGTTAAACCACAGAGCCTAGGGCTTGCTGATCAGAAGGTCGGCGGTTCGAATCCCTGCAACGGGGTGAACTTCTGTTGCTCGGTCCCAGCTCCTGCCCACCTAGCAGTTCGAAAGCACATCAAAGTGCAAGTAGATAAATCCGGCAGGAAGGTAAACGGCGTTTCCGTGCGCTGCTCTGGTTCGCCAGAAGCTGCTTTGTCATGCTGGCCACATGACCTGGAAGCTGTATGCCGGCTCTTGGCCAATAAAGCGAGATGAGCGCCGCAACCCCAGAGTCAGACACGACTGGACCTAATGGTCAGGGGTCCCTTTACCTTTACCTTTTTACAGAAGTGGCCCACAATTTCACTTAAACACGTGATGCCTTTGAATGTAAATGGGGAGTTGCCTATATGTCAGGTTTTAATTCTTCAATTAAGTTATTTGATTTAAACTTTTTTTTTTGTAAATCTAGTCAGAAAATATATATACTACATCACTCCTGATGATTCCATTATTGGAAATACATGACAATAGAGGCAGCAGGACTCCAGAGAAACAGGATTCCAGTTCAACAAAGCTGAATGTAGCAATGAAGAAAAAGCAGAATACTTGCACTTCAAAAAATGTCAAAACAGAAAAAACCTTCCAGGTCTGTATTCAATGCATCTTAATATTCTGCTTTATTTAGTTTGGCTATATGCTCTTTGGAAGATTACTTTTTACATTCTTTTCTTTCTGCTTGTATTTAGCAGCTTAGATATAAATAAGGGATTGAGGGTTCTTGATGCAGCTTATTTTCTGCAAGATGCTCATTACGACTAAAATTTCAATATTTACCAATGCAAATATGATGCATTGGTATTGAAATATGCAATGCAAATATGAAGGCTTCATTTTAAGTCCAGTAGTACCCATGTAGATTTTAGTGCCGTGCCCTCTGTGTAGACTTGGAACTGAGGTTTTAGTATCCCGCATAGTGCAATGATAATGGTGCACTAGAACCACATTGCAGAAAAACGTGGGCAAGACAGTTAAGAGTAATTCAGATGCTAGCTTCCAAACATGTTATATGTATTACTGTATGTGTACATGCATCTAATGGGTACATACCTTCTGGTCTCAGCCATAGCATCCATGTGTTGAATGAAATATCAGGAAGGAGAACCCATCCTTGGAAAACTGTTCACATGTAGGCTCTTCCTCCTGATGTGTTCCTCAAAACAGGCATTTGGAAGTCCACTCAAATTTTGAAAGCTGTCAGCAATAAAGTTGTATATTTGCTATGCACTCTTTTTGCGAATAGAATTTTGAACACACTATCTGTCTTTAAATCTAATCATCATAATCATTTATCATGCATTTCAAGGGCAAAGTCAGTTTACTGGGCACAGCATCTGCACACAGAGATTTCCTATGGGTTCAGTGGAGCTCTGATTTCCTCCCACCCCTGTAGCGAGAGCTTCTGAATGAGAGGCCTCTCTGTGCCTCCCATATTCACATCCAGCCCTGCCCTTCGGCTCTGGTGCATAAGTAAATTACGAGTGGAGATGGATGCTGGTGTTCAAGACCTCCCTTTATAAGAGTCCTCTGGAGATGGCAGTTGTACCTCCAGCTGGCTGGAGCGCCAAGTGTGCAAAGTGGTTCACAGACATTTTCAGTAATGTTTGTTTATATAGTATGAAACCTTTGTTTGTTTGTTTTTAATAATAGAGGAATCTGTTCAATGGCACCTTGCGGCTGACAATTTAAAAGCTTTTTATTTTAAAATAGCATAAGCTTTCATAGGTGACAACCTATTTCATGGAACTGCTCAGCATCTGAAGTGAATTGCTCCTCCATTTTGTAAAAAAGAAACGTTTCAAAAAAGCTTGGTGCCATCAAACAGATATTTCTGTATTTGGAGTAATGTGTTTATATTGAACTGTAAAGTCTGCTGGTGTGATTATTCCCACATTCCAGATGAGGGGGCTGAGGCTGAGAATAGGAGCATGTCTTAGGGCCACTTAGTGAAACTGATAAATGTTGAATTCTTATTGTTAAATGATACCTTTTATTTTAAGGTTTGGTTGTGAGGACACTGTCATAAAATGGACTTTCCCTTCTTTGTGCCCCATACTCTCCCTATATCTGCTCCAGAGGGTCCCCCAACCCTACGGAGCAAATTTTCGGGGTGGGGGTGGGGCTGCAGGAGAGAGAAGAGGAAGCTGGAATTCTGTCATGCCAGGAGAAGTTACTTTTCCTGTGAGGCAGGCACAATTGGATTCCATATTTCACTTATAAACAAAAAAGTTTGATGTGACTTGAAAGTAACTGTTACCTGGACCATGTGTTGCAGGCCAATTGTGAATGGGAAGCTGTTGTTTATGGGAAGACAGAAGATCAGCTTATTATGACTGAGCAAGCAAGAAGATATCTGAGCACCTATACAGCTACTGGCAGCACTTCAAGGGCTCTGATCTTGTGATGGTCCCTAAATGTACCAATCTACCTTTTTCCTTTATACTACAGACTTTATACTGAGATTTCCCCCCCAGTAATGTATGTATGGATACTTTTTTTGAGTTGAAGCTGCATTATAAGGGAGAACTTAAGTCTCTTTTTAAACCTTTTTAAAAAGCAAGTTTAATTGGTCTTTTAAAAGACCACTCTAAAGAAAATGGTGAAAGGAATATTTTTTTAAGCCGTTTTTTAAATTCTTTATACATTTCTCTTGTTCTTAAGAAGCTTTTAATGTAGAGTAGGTTTACAGGTACTCGGTGATCTGTAAAAGAAAAACATTACACAACTCCTTGAGAATGCTTTTGCTTAAACGCATTTGCTTATGTAGCAATTTTTATAAACACAAAAGAAAGACTAAAGGAAGAATAGAAAGTTGCACTACTAGAACTAGGTATGCTGCACAAAATTAACTACAGTGTTAAATGTATTTATTTGAGAATGGTACTTCTAATAAGAGTAGACAAAGGGAAGAATTTAATTTTTATTAGGATAAAGCATCAGTATTCAGAAATCTCAAACTGAGACCATTGTTGAATGTACTGTACAGCATGTGGGAGCAGGAAGGCTTTTGTAAATTTGGAAGGGGGTTTGTTTTTTAATTTATTTTCATTTTAAAGCTTAAGGCTGCAATCTCACCAAGTGCTCGCATATTCCTGCTGCTTTGCAAAACAACACAAACTCAGGAGGAAGCCAGGACAAACTTGCTCTTGCTTGCAGAGAGGAGAGAAGGCGTAGTATCATAACACCCACTTCTCAGAGACAACACCTTTAAGCACTGTTGGCCCTTGCTCCTCCTTTCCATTGTTGTAACCTCAGCCTTATGCAGTGTTTTTATACACAGTCCATTCTGCTAGTTTTTGAGATGAACTACATCCCCTTATTAGCCTTTCCCCATAGAAGCAGCAGTCCTGACCAAGTCCTCAGTCTTTTCTTGAATATGAGTCTAAAGCTAACCTGCTAGTTAAACCCCCTTCTCCTTCTAGCCTGTGAAGTCTTTGGGACTTTATGCACTGCCTTAATTTTGGTAGGACACTTAAGAACTTTCCAGTATATATCAGTCAGGGGCATTAAGAAGAAGAAAAAATCAGTGTGTATTTTGTTTCTTTTAGGAAGCTGCAGTGAGATTACTCGTCCTGCAAAGCTCTAACATGGGTAGATTGATAGAAGAACTCTCTTTAGGTCAGAGGATGTGAGCAGCTTGTGACAGTGAAGAATCAGTCTCTTAAAAGATGATGCTCATATTCTCAGTTGCAGATTGTGCCTTTTGACAGGGATGAGTGCATCTTGCTTCTCCACAAATACTGAAATATGTTTGTTAGGGAAATAAGGAGAAAGCTGGTGGTGTCTGTTGATCCTACAAATGGCCCAGGGAAGGGAAGGAGAGCAAGGCCCCAATATCGTATGAAGTATCAGAATTGACTGTGTCATGAAACATTGTACCTTGCAGAAGTTAACAAATGGAAAATGACTTGCTCTCAGTCTCCACAAATGCATCATATTTTACCTGAGGAGATAGATTGGAACGGTGGTGGTACCTGAGCTGTCTGATGGCTAAGGGGTGTCTCTGAAGATATCCTACTATTCCTAATCAAATCAAAGCAGGAATAAAAGGAAGTGGCCTGTGGTGTGTCTCAGGAGAAGCACAGTACATCTCTGTGTGAAAGAGACTCCCTCTTTTCTGTTTTTTTCCTGAGCTGTGTAAATGCTGTGAAAGTGGCAAAAGGGAGAACGAGCATCCTCTCTGAAGGATGGTGGTGGAGGATCAGCTGCTATGGCAGGATGTGTGAAGTATCTGGGTTGCTCTGCGAATGCCAGCCCCAGAAGTGGGTCTATGCGGGCACAAACAATACAAAGGATTGCAGCCTCAGTGCAGAAATATATATGTATGCAGGTTGTCTAGAAGCTGATGTTGTTTTCCTGGTAAATAGCTCCAGCAAAAATGAGAAAGAGCAAATTTTAACCTTGGTGCATGGAATAGCAGCGAGATTGCATGCTGTGAAATACATGAATTTGCATTTCATCTATTTGAGATTGCACTATTCCCTTTTAAATCATGTTGGTCTAACATAGTAGTTTTCAAGTTCAGCTTAGTTATACTACAAATATTCCAGGACCCTGGTTATTAAAGGGATACATTTGTGTAGGGACAGAACAAGAGGACATGCTATGTCTCACCTTGTAGCCCTATATAGGAATCAATACCAATGCATTACATTACACCTCTGAAAGAAATAAGAGTCGGCTCATATAGTTATTTTTCTTGACACAAGCAGCCATGGGCTTTCCTTGGCCACATTTTGTGCTTCAGTGTGGAGAGATGTTGGTGTGAACTGGGCTGTAGATTGGTTAGTTGCAGTGGCTTCTGCAATTGTGCTTGGGAGAAGTGCCAACACAGTCACAGAAGTTGCTGTTGCCTCTATCTCTGTACAGCTCAAGTCACCCTCAATTTTCCCCACCCACCCTGTGTGTGGGCATGCACATGACTGAGGATGGTCTATAGTTACTTGTGCTGAGGCTGTGAAATCTTTCTGAAACCATTTATGCCTGCTCTTGGATGCCTCAACGACCCCGTTACAAAACTGTTTAAAATTAAAATTCATTTCCCCCCCTTAATATTTGTACATGCTTCTAATCTTCACAGGTTACAGCAGTTGCTTCAGTTTACCTGCTTTAGACATTTGCACTTATTTATGTCTGATTTGAAGGAATGTCGTAGTTTTGCTTGTTGTAGCTTTTTTTTTAGTTAATTTCTTGCAGAACATAATGGTGTGCTGTCAACCTTAATACTGACAGGAAAATAGAATTGTGTACTGTAGGTGTTATCTATTTATAAATCTGACACTCTTCCTCTCCACTCCTGGGTGTGCTGCTATAGATACTAGCAGAATCTGCTTGCTGCTATGAGAGATGGAAAGAGCGAGCATCATATGCACTGTATGTAAAATGACAAATAGAATGATGGCATGTTCTCAAGCTAAACTGATATCAACTGTTGCTGTGCATGGAGAAACACAATTACCAGAAAGAAACCTGATACCATATAACACCAAGAACTCTAAAAATGATTTTCCTTATTTTAATATTGTGTGTGTGTGTGGTATGTAAAGCAATCTCTGACGTTAGCATACTTAAATACAGCTTAAGGCCCCTTATCATAGTTATTTATTTATTATTTTAAATGGATATTTATATATAGGAATATTCACCTCGCTGCCTTTAATAGGCACACAAGGTTTTTATCCAGTTTTAAAACTGTTAGTGTTTTTTTCTGATCAGCTCTGTTGATAAGAGGATTATTCTTCCTCTTCAAAATGTGAGAAGCCAGTTTGGGATTCCCTTTGGCATTGTTGGTTTTGGTGTGTTCTCTCTTCAGTATGTTTCTTTAGAAGATTCCCCACCTGAAGCACAAAGGAGTTAAGTGGATGTGATTAGCATAGTAAGACTGTAATTCAGAGAACCATTCCTACCGTGGCTTTTGACTTTTTCTGTCTTTTTAATCACAGCCCACCCACCTCAAGGCCATGTGGCAAGCTACAGTCATGATGGCTGTTTTAAGTAGCATGTGTGTGTTAGCCTCTTGTCCTTCTGGGTATACACAAGCGCTTAGCTGTATTTAAAATGTGCTCTCTGGATTACAACCATTATGCCAAGATCCAAAGAATGTGTGCACCAGTGCTGCCTGGATTTTCCAATTCTAGCTTTAGTTTCTTGTGCTGCGTTGGAAGATTCTCTGGAGAGTGTCTAACTTTCTGGAGTAGTTCTTGGGAGGACAAGGCATAGCAGGGGACTGGTTTCTGGGGGAACAAAGTTCTGCAGTGTACACACAAACACTGCCTCCAGCTCTTTGGGCTGACTCCATGTCTTCATCTATTATGCTTAAAAGATTTGCTGCTTTGCAGGAGGTATGCAAATTATTTGTATTTTTCTTTTTAAACGGTACCAAAGCCTCCAGTACCAAGGTTTAACATAGGTCTCTGGTAAGTAGTACAAACTGGAGCTGGTATTGGTTGAATCTTTCATTTAATTGCTTTCGTGTTGCTTTTAGCAAAAAGAAATAAATAAAAGGTTTTGAACCTTTGCCATGTTAGATATATTTTGATACTTTTGCAGTCTTAGGTGCATTCGCATTTTTTTTTTAAATATATAAGTAGAATACTGTATACCTGCAGCAGCCAAACATGCATGTTGGAAAATGACAGCATCTGTTAATATTTACGTTTCTAAAGTTTTGACTCTAATTCTAAGATGAATATCTTTGAAGTTCTGTTGTGTTTTGTTATTTTACTGCAGATTTTGTTTCACTTAAAAGAATCTTGCATACAAAGCAGGAGACCTTAACACAGAAATAAAAACATTTATGTACATATCTACTGGACATTTTCTTCTGGGAAATTAGTGTAATGTGTATTGATACTTTGTTTGATTCCTAAATGTGAATCATGCTTTCATATAGAGAATTGCCCAAACATTGGAACAAGTTGCTTTAAGCTTTTTGATAGTATGGAGACTTACTGGAAATTCCATTTTTTTGCTTACTCTGGGCTATGGGGGCTTCTTCTGACAATGGCAAGATTGGTATTGAGTGTGGAGGAAAGGATCAACGAAAGCTAAATTGAGGGTGTTGGGAGAAAAATTGGGCAACATATGGGGCATGTACAGCAACAAACTAAGATCTCAGCTGACGGAGTGAGGGATAAGAAAATGGAAGCCATCAGACAGTGTTTATAAATGTCAGTTGGGGATTTAAAATGGGTTAGCAGATGGGTGAAGAGAGTTGGTGTGTCTGTAAGAGAGGGTGTGTGGGGAGGAGAAAGATGTCAAAAGACAGCCAAATCTGAGATGCATTCAAAAGAATGGGAAACAAAAACTTTGCAAAGCAGAACAAAGAAAGTAGATGAGGTAAAATAAGATGTAAATCAAATGAAATAATGAAATTATTTGTGTTTCTCTTTGAAAAGCTTGAAAAGTTTATATTTGACTAGCATGCTTGTGTGAAGTACACAGACTTCTGAAGTCTAAAAGCATGTGTGTATGTAAAATTTGATACATACCCCTTAAAATATATCCATCCCCATCTTTGTTCAAGATACAGCAGGTCTTGTATGAGTGGAGAGCATTTTTTAAAAAGCAATACGTCACCAAGCTGCTTGGATTGATGCATATATTTTCAGGTTGCAAAGAACAAAACAAGGTACTTTCCAGTCTCCAGATGTTTCAGTCATCTATGTCTGATTCATAACTGGAAGTCTGCCTTTATTTATATATAAAAGCCAACAGAAGTTTATGAGTGAGTTCAATGTACTCAGAAGCGCTAAGAAGAGCAGGATGGCAGTGTTCCCAGAGCCTGCCACACCAGAAGTGGACCAGATCAACTTGTGAGTGTTATCTTGGCCTGCCTTGGCAAACAGCCAGACGTTGTGTATGCTAGACACCAGATGGCATGCCATTATGAGCGTGACAAGTGGGTCATCTGGCACGCTCTTTGTGGGATTGTTGTTACTGCATAATTTTTGGCGGGAACAAAACTTCCTTTTCCTTTTTTGAAAAAATTAACTGTTTCAACGGCTAATAGGTTTTTTACTGGAAGTATGCTCCTCCATGCTCCTTCTCCGCACATACTCATATTCTCTCTTTTTTTGTGAACGGCTGTAGATGGAATACCTCACATTTCTCTAAACAATCAAAATTATATTTCATTTTGTCCATGGTAATAGTTTTGATGTTTACATAATATATCTGTGCTGGAGAAACATCTGTATCCTCCGATCACTGAGTCTGATTATGCACCTTTTCCACAATAAAACAATCTGGTTCTTCTAAAAGAGTTAAAATGTTACTAGCCCTAAGCAGTAGGGTAAGGGAGGGTTTTATATTGAATTTTAAACTGTATGCAGGCAGCTGTTCCTTTTCTTTATCAGTCATATAGGGAAGAAAGTTATTAGGCAGAAATTCAACAGGTGGAACTTTGTTATCACATGGGGGGGTGAAGTGATGGAGTGGTTTTTGCTTTTTTCATATGCTGAATTTTTGTCATGCATAGGAGCCTAAAGGTAAAGGTAAAGTGACCCCTGACCGTGAGGTTCAGTCGAGGATGACTCTGGGGTTCATCTCACTTTACTGGCCGAGGTAGCCGGCATACAGCTGGGTCATGTGGCCAGCATGACAAAGCCACTTCTGGCGAACCAGAGCAGCGCATGGAAATGCCGTTTACCTTCCCGCCGGAGCAGTACCTATTTATCTACTTGCACTTTGACGTGCTTTCGAACTGCTAGCTTGGCAGGAGCAGGGACTGAGCAACGGGAGCTCACCCCATCGCAGGGATTCGAACCGCTGACCTTCTGATCGGCAAGCCCTAGGCTCTGTAGTTTAGACCACAGTGCCACCCGTGTCCTAGCCAGGTGAAAAAGAGGGGGGGCAATCCTAGCTGAAGCAGATGTTAGTAGTCAAATGCTGTCAACTGAAAAAGCATGAAAAAGCTATTGTCACACCTCAAGGTGAAAAAGTTAACTTTTATGATGGCAGCAAGGAAAAGCTAAAAAGGCACACACACCCTCAATGAACCTGAGAACCTACCGGTAATAAGAAGCTGAGCTGTGGGTTATTAATTTTTTTAAAACAACAGAAACCTGTAAATGTTGCTGAGCCATCTCATAAGTGCTGTGACCCTGCCTTTAAAAGTTCACTGCACAGCTCTGCCTTGACAGCTCAATTCACACAACAAGCTTTCATGTCATTCCCTTTTGTCATAATGACTACAGAAAGGAGGACGAGGAAAGAAGACACCACCTGCTATGGCCTTTCACAGCAAGCAGAAACTTGTGACAACCAACCTGGGTCCCCAGAGAGTCACTTCTTTGCCAAAAAGCATTCAACGAATTTGAAATGATCTATGTTTTGCCAAAGGTTCCAGATGCTTTTTCTTCCTCGTGTTTATTCAGCGAGGGGGGAGGGATGCTATTAATATTACTTTTGCGTGTGTGTGCTTCTAGGGTTAAATTTTTTAATGAGGGAATCAACTGAATTTCTTAGTGAACTGAAGGAGTGGAGCATTGTTGGAGCATGTGTCTCATCACAGCAAGGATATTCTGATACACAAACGCTTGCATTTTCTTGTGAGAAGCTCAGACACTGAAATTTTTCAGAGGTATATATATTTCAGCTCTATTTTGCTACAGCTCCCAATATCTGTACCAACAAATTGAGTGCCAGTGGGCTTTGGATCCCTATTGACCTGCTAGATTGGAATAGACAAAGTGTGGTCATAGACCTCACCCTAGTCTGATGCGAACACAATCTAACCTATTTTTCAGTTTTACTCTGAACATTTTTCCTGAGGAAGCTGTACATGTTTTCCGAGCTGACATACATAATGACAACAAATCCTTACCTCTGCTTCTCCACTTCAACCACCCTTAGCTGTCCAAAGGTCTCATGCTCTTTCAAAAGACTGCACTTTGTCCCATATGTTTGGAATTGCTTCCCAAATTACTTGTGTGATCAAATCCTCCCTCGAAACCCACCTTTTCCAGTTAGCCTTTGGTACAACCCTCTATTTCCCAGTCTCTTGTGTAACCAAGACTAAGTGCATATACTAAGTGCACAAGAAACGATAACACATTCTTCTTATTTTAGCCCTGCCTCTCCTTTCTCCCTTGTGCTGAATTTTAGATTGTAAGCAAGCTCCTTTGAGCCAAAAGCTGACCTCTTGTATTCAGAAAACACTGCTCACTGATGTAAACCTTAAACGACTGTATCTGCATGTCAATTATAATAGCTGCAACTTTTTAGTTCTAAATGTCAGCTTGGGGTGGAAATGGATGTCCACTTCCTGGCCTGGTTGGCATGCAATGTTATGGTTTTAAAAGCTATGGTTTTAAGAGAATTAGCAGTGTTCTGGTACCCCTAAAAAGTCTCCACTTCACTCTCCCCTGTTCTGTACTGGAGCAAGAAAGCACAAGGCTTGGTTCATTTTTTTTACATGTGAAGTCAGGCTCATTGTTTTTTTGCTCCAAACTAACCATGAACCATAGCCAATCCTTTACCTGTCTACTCAGAAGTAAGTCCTATTCAATTCAGTGGTACTTACTCCCAGGAATGTGAAAATAAGATTGCACCGTACAATTATTCCCATTACTCTCATCTCCATCCTCTGTGGTCTCCCCCCATTAAAGTCTCAATTGTAAAATCTGGGATAGGGGCTGCTCATGCTGATTGTTACTCTGCCAAGCACCAAGAGCACTGACAGTACCGTACTTAATAAATATGACTGCTACTATAGATTTTTTTTTTTTTTGTCTGTGTGAAATTTCATGAATGGGTTGTTTATCAGATTACAACATTCATCCTGGCTGCAGGTGAGTTCTTCAATGCCTCAAAGAACTCCGTCAGATCTACACAAGAGCCTTTTGTGCTTGTCTTTTCAATATCTCCATTAAACGTGATTAAGTGTCTGCCAGCTATTCATTTCTCTGAACAATATGACAGCTGCAAGGCAGGTGAAATGTAGATTTTACACCAAGTGCCCTCAAGCCACCTCAAAAGGAATTAAGCTTTATTCCATAGGAATCGTATTTAATTTGGTTGGTCCCTTGCCAGACTTGGTGCCCTCCTATAACCGACTTCCTTTCTTGCCAGTGGCCTATAATAACAAGAGGGGTGGAATTCCATTTGAGACAAGTGAAACCTAGAATGATTGGTAGGCCAGGTGTTGGGACTTATCTGACCGTGTTGGAGTGGTGGTACCTAACTGCCATGTCTGAGGCGGTTGTTTCAGTTGTGGACTGAGAAGGGAGACAAAAATAACTGCCTATTACCAACTTGGATGGTGGGGGTACTGGATTTTTTTCTGCTAACTGCCATGTTTCTCATTATGCTACCCATGTGGGAAGGATCAAAATCCTACTGGGTTGTGGGTGGGTAGGTGTATAGACATTCTCTCTCTCTATAATCTTGGAAATTAATGGACCTGTCTCAATGATGCCCATTAATTTAAGCGGATCTACTCTGAGTAAAACTTAGTTGAATATTAACTTGTCAGCAGTATACAACCCTTGGATCACTAACAGCAAAAACAGATTCGTGTATTACACAGTCATCTATTTATTAATGAGCCATAGGTTGCATAATGAGTTAAATTTTGCAGAACTCAGTTGGGTGTTGAAGCACAGCATAGTGTTATAGGATTGAGGTGAGGCTGGGTGTCTACTTGGGATTCCCTCTACCCTTGTGACTGATTCTACAGTTGTGTGACTGGAAACTGCAGAAAGAGAAGGACTGCTAAAACTGCAAAACCAGAACATTGTTAAGTAAATAGCCCAGGCCAGGTGGGGTTAGCATCCACTTTTGTAGTGTAAGCTAGTACAATATGGTTTCACAGGAACGAAATAACTAGAGATAATGCAAGAGGGGCAAAAAGAACATGTTTGTCTGCTCACCCCAAACTACACACAGCTGTAGGTGAGTTATCAATGTGTAAGTGTGTCAGAGTGGATGTGAGTAAGAAGACAACAGACAGACAGCATTGGAATGGAGTCCGAAAACATAAGGCCTGATTTTGCTCTCCAATAATCCAAGGCTGCAGAGTTCCACTAGAAATATGATGAGGAGCAAAATCTGTTGGAGTCAATGCTGCTCAACCTCTCTGTGTGTACACACTTGAAACTTTGTGACCTTATTCAAAGGAAACCAACGCAGGCCATGGCCTTGACACACTGAAAGCTCTCACTGCTCAGAGATCATGGCGTGTGTATCATCTGGGGGATCAAAAACATATTTTAAATTATATTACAGGGGAGAGAGCACATCAGGAATGGCCAAGTGCAGGTCAAATGAGGGCACCCAAATCAATTTCAATAGAGTGCTGCTGATCCTACCAACTTTTAACAAGGTGTAGTAAAATGTTTACTAAGTTCTACTCAAAGATAAGTGTGTGTGTTTGACAGACAGACGGGATGGTATCTTTGGCAGTGGGTCGCTTTGTATGTCACTTGCACTTTTTATTATATTGTGGAATTGTAGGAATTTTGCATGATACAGTTTTAAATTTGGCTTTTCATTCATTATATCTGTTTGTAATTTATTTAATTTTTGGTACAAATTAAATAGCAAATGGTGGTGGTGGTGGTAATAATACCATGCCATTTCTATTTAAGTGAATGGGTGTGCTTTTCTAAATTCACAAAAGCCATGTAGTTAGCATATATATTCTCTTGCTTATAATTCACTCTAAGCATCAATGTCTGGAAGGCCATAAGTTCCCCATCCCAGTAAAGCCTGTTGAGGCTCCTTGATTACGTAGAATAGATTACCTGGTCTAAGAGATGAGTTACAATGGGTTCAGAGCAAGCGATGCAACCGAAGCTCAGTCAAGTCTGCCCTTCTGCACACAACATATTTAGGCTGCCAGGGGCCTCCTAGTACTATCATGTGCTTTTCATGGGATTATTTTCCACCTTGGAAATAAATATGTATTGGGCAAACAGCATGCCTTAAGCTCGGATAACAGAGGCTGCGATCCTATACCCACTTCCTTGGTGTAAGATCCACTAAACCCAGTGCTTTTTTCATACCCCTAAACATTTTGTGAATCTAAGTTGAGCCGCATTGAGGGGCAGTATTTCAATATGAGTAGGAAAATGAGAGTACCCCTAAACATTTTTTTAGGGGGGAAAGCACTGATAAACCTAATGGAACTTATTTCTCCCTGAGTGAACTTGTATATCGGAACACTGTAAAATCTGGGTTGCGAACCAACCAGAGTAATTTTTGTCCTAACCTGTAACATGGATTTAAAATGTTCACCAAATAGTTTCGGTGAGAAGTGTGCCAACTGGGCCACAGCTGTTTTAAACAAGAACAAGCAAACATGGAGCATATAATTGCTGCATTAGTTTTGGCCTGTTTCTGAAGGCTGCAACGAGGACAAAAGAAGGGCAGTCATCTAACCTGTGATACAGCATCTGTTCTACTCAGATTACCAGCTGTTCAGGCCGGCTGCGCCATCAAAGACTCCTGGGAAGGGTAGGCTGTATGTAGACATATATATGGTTGCACTGTTAGTACCCTATGCAGCGCAGTCTCATGCATTATGGACTCAGACGTCAGTCCCACTGTATTCAGTAGTGATTGTTTCCATGAAAGCGTATATAGGGTTGCAGCCATAATGTGCTAACAGCCCTTAGCCAAGGCAGATTGTGTTGACCATAGTTCGTCATATAATTCTTTTTTTAGTTTTGAAATACTCCTGCGGAAACATTGTCAGTCAAACATGTTGAGGAACTGTGCTTGTTAAAAAAGAAAGAAAATGGTAATAAAGTAAAGCACTGAGTGATTGCAGTTTTCTCTACTCTTCTTCATTTGTCTGAAAAGCAGGATGGCAGAAGTGATATCATCATAAAGTTACTCCTTGTAAATTCATATAGAGCAGCTTTCTCTTCCCCACCCCTGGGCCCCATGGAACTGTGCGCATGAAGAGAACATCATTTATTTGCAACAATAAAACAAGTACTTGCTACATGTAAGAAAAAGCTTCATTAGTGTTAGGGAATATAAAATTAAACTACAACTTTGTTTTTTTTTTAAATCTGACATTAGATATCTCTGAATTATAAATTAAATAAATTAGAAGAAAACATGTTTTAAAATACAGCAATTGTTGACAAAATATATAATAACGCGCATTCCGCATCTCAATACTGTTTAAAGCTATT
The DNA here is from genome assembly GCA_034641385.1 of Darevskia mixta. Lineage (NCBI taxonomy): Eukaryota > Metazoa > Chordata > Lepidosauria > Squamata > Lacertidae > Darevskia > Darevskia mixta. Next base: position 3,851,546 of record JAWWNH010000018.1, on the reverse strand, counting down.
ATTTCACATATAACCAAAAGCTAAAGTAGGGGCCTTTCCACATGCAAGACTTTCCTGCTAACTAGCCACTGATGCACTGTTCTTCAATGAATTTAGTTATTATGATTTCTGGCAACATAATGTTTTGGATGTGATGATACATGGCTGCACAGAGTGGTGCATTTATTTAATGTTTAAAAAAAAAATAATCTGAGAAAAAAATCAGCTGCTCAGGCTGGTCTTACCATGAGGCTCAGGTGGCAAATGCTAGGGGACAGTGACAGTCATTCTGATCTTTAGTAAAAGTTGAAAGATTTATACGATCTGAAGAGAAAGCAGGGTACAGCCATTCTGATCATTCTCATCCTCATGAGCAAGTGGTATCTTGTGACAAATCTTTCAACCTGGGCCTGTTTGTCCTACCTAGTTGCCTTCTTCCAGTGTATCACAAATAGGATTGGGAAAGAAAAAAAATAAATCCTTCCAGTAGCACCTTAGAGACCAACTAAGTTTGTTACTGGTATGTATGAGCTTTCGTGTGCATGCACACTTCTTCAGATATTCTTCAGGATGGAAAAGGTCCTTGACTGAGCCAAACAGGCACAGAGGCGGCCACCCCACATCTTCCAGCAGATTTTTCACATGTGTGCATGTGTTGCTCTGCTCTCATGCTGCATGCTCCCGTTGCTACTGCTGTGTTGCAGCATTTGCTTGAGTTGGCAGCAAGCAAATGCCAGGCAGAGCAGTGAGCAAACATCAGCAAGGTGCTGGAAGGCAGGATGTGTGCCACCTAGGAAGCTGCCTCCAACTGAGTCAGACCACTGGTCCTTCTAGCTCAGTCTACCTTGGCTGGCAGTGGCTCTCCAGGGTTTCAGACAGTGGACATTCCCAGCCCTACTTGGATTTGCCAATGATTGAACCCAGTACCTTTTGCATGCAAAGCAGATACTCTAATGCTAAGCTATGACCCTTCCCCACATAGCCTATCTTGACATCCCTAAGGTAGCCTGCTGTCCTCAGGTGTGGCGGAAGATGCTTTTCTGGCATTCGGTGTCAATGTCAGATTACACTGCCAGCTCCATGGCTTCTGTAATCTGTATGTCAAATGGGGAGGAGGGACATCATCTTGTATGTTGCCTCAGGCAGCAAAATATCTTGGGCCAGTTCTGGTAACTGGGCATAGCTTAGAGCAACAGTTTAAAACCATGTTCCAAAGAACCCAAGAGTTCTTTGGAAGTTTAATGTGTGCATGTGTGTGAGAAAGAGTGGAGCAGGCATTGATGAGAATATCAGTAAAAGAAAACAGGAAAGGCAGGTTGACCACCACCTTGAGGTGTTGAGCATATGATATGGTGGGCTGGACTACAACCCCCACCATCCCTGACCACTGGCCATGCTGCCTGGGGCTGATGGAGGTTGGAGTCCAGGAATCTCTGGAGGGCCACAGATTCCCTCATCTCTGTGCAAGGGTGCACTCTCTGTTGATGTGGTGCAACAGTAGGTGAACAGTTCATTTAGGCAAACTGAATGACTGCAGTAGAATTCATCTGAGAATCCTCTGTCATGCTCAAGGGTTCCTAAGCAAACAAGTTGATTCTGACCCTGAAAGCCTGCATATCACTGATTTAAGGGAATCATTTGCTGAAGTAGCATTGCACGATAAATTGCAGGACTGTACTTTAAATGGCACGGTGTCGTTGATGTGATGTCTGTTGAGGATACAGTAATTTCTCTTGGCCTTTTCCAACAAATCCAGATGAACCAGGATAGAATAAGAAATGCTGGGCTGATGTAATGATCACAGTTGAATCTATTAACAAGAAGTATATCAGAAGCATGTGCAAAATATATGAGTGGAATTGTTTGCATAGGATGCAGTCTTTAAACCCCTCCCCCCTGGATTCTGTAGAAGTTTTGTTTTGTTTTGTTTTTTGGGATAAGTGTGTGCCACACTACATCCGTTATCAGGTAAATGTGACAGGGTTCTGTACTTCGTTGAAGAAACCTCTGCTTGCACAAGCAAGGCTGAGGGTTGTCAGTCTGCCTCAAAGGCACTGTTTGTGGCCCCCAAATATTCTGACTTCTTTTTATGTTTCATCCATATTTTCCGCAGGAGGCTTGGTGTTCCATGCAAAATGCTGCCCGTTAGAGGTAAAGAGGCCTCCTCTGTTCCTTGAGTTGGGCTTATGTCATCTTCAGTATTTTTCTGCAAGGACCTTCTGTGCCTACAGTTGAAAGTGGGAACAGATTCAACATTTCAAGATTAAGTTCCTTCAGAATAATTATTTGGTGTTCACCATTTTGTCAAACGATTTGCTAAAACCTTTTTCACCATTTTTGTCTTCTATTGTTAAAAATCTAAAACTGATATTTTTATTTTGCAGTTCTAACTGTATCCATGAGAACAGCCTTCTAAGCATCATCTCTTGTTCAGATGTTTTGGACAACAGCTTCTATCAGCCCCAGCCAGCAAGGCCATGCCAAATGGGGCAGATGGGAGCTATAGTCCAAGATATCTAGAGGACACCAGGTTGGGGAAAGCTGCTATAATGGAATTCTCTGCACCTTCACCAAACTATAGTTCCCAATGTTCCTTGGAGAAGCCATGACAATTAAACTGCCTTTTAAAAGAAAAGTTTGTAGTACAGACAACCCTGATATTTCAGGCAAAATCTTTGGAAGCCTGCTGTTTATTTAATGCTTTTCCACCCTGCCTTTCAGGACACATTGTCATCACAAGGCAATGATCACTTAAATTTAAAGACATATGAAACATCAAAGCAGAACAAGACCATATGATAGCATTTGAGCATTAAAAACCAGCACAGCAGATTAATTAATCCTGGACCAGAATAAAAGACATATAATGAAAATAGAAAATAACAGTGCAATCCTATATGTGCCTGCTCAGCAGTAAATTGCATTCAATGGGACTTCCTGCTAGGAAAGCGTGTATGGGACGTTGTGGATTCAGTCTGGGATCTTGTACATGCAAAGTATGCTCTTCCAGCAGCCTTTGGACTCTTTCCCCTTTTACTTATTTACAGACACTCTTTAACTTCTTAAAAGTTGCATTTTGGGATGTCAGTGGTCTTCAGTCTGAGTAGCGTGTCATTGGCTCTTATAGACTTTGAGTTTAGTAGCTCAAGTAATACCGGTAGTTGTGGAATTAGAGGAGACGGTAACGGAAAGAAACTTACTCGTCTGCAAATACACTATCCCTCATGGCTGGTTCTGTGGCTCCAATCCATCTTGCATTGTGATGGGAGACTGGGGATCCCTGAGGCTGATAAATTATAGGGAAATGGGGGGGGGAATAAAAATAAAAATGTCAAGATGCAATAAAAACAGAACAGAATAATAGCTAGCACACATCTAACAACTTGGTAGAAGAGGGAATGTTGACCTCATATATGCATGGCAGACATCAGTGGGTGACCCTAATAGTTCAAGCTTGGACTGTTTGTTCACCCATAAAATAACTGTTTTCATTCATATACTGTCAGCCAGTTTGGATTATTTTATAAAGTGGGCAGGATATAAACTTTAAAAATCAATCAACAAATAGTGAGACTAGAGAGTGTGGTGTTGGGAGGCGGAGAAAATATTATATCCGATACACCAATGCCAATATCATCTTAATATTGCTATCCTTTCATATAATTACTGGATTTGTATGCATCATGTAAAAAGAATTTAATGCTTGTGTTGTTGTCCGATAATTTCTTTAGATTTGTTTTTACAGGGTTTTTTGTGTGTTTGCAACCTTTGCTTTTGATCTTTTTTGTATCGGAAGGAGGATGTGATTAATGTAAGTGCAAAGACCTCTTTTATAAGAAGATTAAGGATGTTACATGAATTTTTGACTGAAACACTCACAGGACTTGTAGCAGTCATCATGAGTCACATGATATTGCACAGAGGTAGTTGATTTTATATTACGTATGTGTTACTTACCAAAGTCTTTGCATCTGCCAGGCTACTGCTATAGCAGAATGACCTTTGTTTAGAAATTCCGGCTGCAATGAACAACAGAAAGGAGAAACTTTGGGTAAAATGTACTGTAGAAAGAACTGGAATGTGGACTGTGTTCTGCCATCTGGGTCATTCGTCCATATGTGTATACATGCTGCCGAGGAATGAAAATGGCTGCTTACCTGGTCACAAGTAACCATTGTGCTGGGCTCCTCCCCCTTGGAAGGAACACTAGGGTGAGGTGGCTGGTCGTGGGGAATCCCAGTCCGGCCTGCTGGAGATTGGTGGGCTTTCCCACCATAGCCTTATTTGAATCCTGGCCAATCCAGCCAGGCCAGGTGGGAGGGCTGTGGGACCCTATAAAGGCTGTCTGCAGCTGACCCCAGGGATCACTGTCCTCAGAAATGAGAGTGACTGGTTATGGCAGTGATGCCATCAGAAAAGGACATTAAGGCACAAGTCCACAGACCCACTCAGCAGAATGAACAGGAGGACCCCAACCACATTATGAAACAACACTCACAACAATCTAAAAAAGAGGGCCCCAGAAAGACCAGAAACTAAAATCACCTAACTGCAGCACTAAGTGGAGGCGAAAATTTAATAACAGGGAAATGTAGCTTTTTCACACACTCCTTCTTGTTATGAGACCTCACTTGCCAAATCAGTATTTCAAATATAAGTGACCTCATTGGCAACAGTACTTGAAAGTGTGATCATAGAATCATAGAATTGTAGAGTTGGAAAGGACACTTGCAATAAAATACGTCCTATTCTGTGGAGATTAGGAACAACCATTCCTTCCTGTGATATTCTGCCTTCTATAGGCATGTTTGAGCACCATATATTTCTCTGATATTCTTCCTTAATACTTTCAAGGTGGAACTGCCTTCCATTCTGATTAAAATGGGCAGCAGGATTATCCACACAGATCCTTTTTCTGTAGGCTAATATACATCCTGCAGCATTGTTACCAGCAATGCTCATTATGATGATGATGATGATGATGTTGTTGTTGTTGTTGTTGTTGTTGTTGTTGTAAATAAATAAATAAATAAATAAATAAATAAATAAATAAATACCCTGCCCATCTGGCTGGGTTTCCCCAGTCACTCTGGGTGGCTCCCAATAGAATATTATTAGTAATGATAATAAAAATAATAAAAATGTGTAAAACAACCCTTTTCTATTTAACATTGACTTTTTCAAATGGAAAAGTTCAATGCTGTATCAAAGATGTTTTGTGTTTGACTCATGCTGCAAAAACCCCCAAAGAACAAAAACAAAACTCTTCTCAGTACCAAAGGGCTCGTTGTTTTTATTGCAAGGCCATACCTCTGGACAGTTGTTCGATAAGCACACAAGAGTGCAACGAGCCTGAGTGTTTGGGGGGGAAGGGAGGGAGGCTTGTTTAATTCCATTGTACACAGGTTGTACAATGACAATAAAGGTATTTATTTTTTTTATAAAAGTTAGTAAGCCTGAGTACTAACTATATTGTTGAGACTTACTGTGTCTTGCAGAACATTTGGAGGGACTAGGGAAGAATCCTTGCTGCCTGTTCTGCACGTGACTGAATCCCTGCCCTTCTTCATCTTTGCAAAAGACTTGAATGAGATCACCTTGGTGTGACAACAGCTCCTCTGTCCCCTGAAGATGATAGTCAGACACTGCTACCACCTACAGGAAAGAGGTGAAACCGTCTAATTACATGTGCCGTGTATAGATTCAATGCCTGAGTCTATGCATAACCTGCAGTAATTATAGTGTAGAATAAGCATTGCTGTCCTCTTTGCCCATAAAACAATAATTAAAAGTTCTGCTATATTATCATTATGAAAACTGTAACTAAGCTGATAGCCAGAAAAGGTAATACCCTATTATGTTACTCCTCTATCTTTCTACAGTTATCTAAAAGGCTTAAAGTTAGCAAGTGTGCAATAGAAGGGTTGGACAGATAAATTTCTCCCTCTCTCCCAACCAGGAAAAAGAAAATATTGTCTAGTGTGCTTCCTGCACCATTGGACTGATGATATAATTTGGAAACTACTTGGGTCCAGCGTAAGGCACCCATGAGGGTCTTGGGTCTGGTTCTATGGGTCCTGATACTGTGGGATCCAGTTTATAGGCTTCTGCCTGCCTGCTTTGGATTCAGTAGTCTCCTGATCACCATTATCAGGTCAAATGTTGACTCTGTAGCCTCTAATTTGTCCTGGTCACTGCTGGACTCTGGGGTCATGGCAGACCCAACAGATCATGTGGAAGAGACAGGAGCTGCCCAGAGTGACTGGGGCAACCCAATCAGATGGGCGGGGTACAAGAAATAAGTTGTCATTGTTTGGCTACTTCCCATGCCTGTATTGTTCTATCTACTTGAAGGCAGACAATGCTGCTATGGAAAATGACCATGTCATTTGATCCACCCTAAGTGACCCAATTATTATGGGTTCTGATGTTACTGAAGTAGGAAACTACCACAGAGGGGTGACAACTATGTTCCTCCTGTAATGCAAGGATAGTTCCTATTTTATAACAATGAGACCCTATTAGCATATTGGCAGTAGAATTCAAGAGAAAGTTGTACAACATCTACCTTTATTTCTATGTCTTGAGATATCAGCATACACAAACGGAGAAGCAAAAGTATCTTGCCATTAACACAGAGACTACTGCTACATTATTATTCCATGTGTGTTTGTTTCATTTACTACCGATAATATTTTCTTTTCTTTTTTAGAAAACAGAATATGTCCAAATCACTTGTGTATATGTGAGCCTAATGCCATGCAGTAATAAGTTGGGATAACTTATGTAGGTCAGGAAGCCAAGTCTGTGGTAGCACAGTTTAGATCTAAACAGGATTTCAAGCTTCTCTAGGTCATTTTGAACACGCAAGGTAAATCTCTGGGATTATCTTGAAGTCACTTTTCTTTTCTAATTGTATCAGAAAAGCTAATGTGAGTTTGGCCATTATTCAGATGAATAAGTAGCATCCAAACTAAGTAGCATTAGAAAGCAGCTCTCTAAATATTTGATTTATGATTTTAAAAAAGATGTTCTTTGTTTTAGCAGCAGCTACCTGTTCCATTTGCAAGGCAAGCTTTTCTTCTTGCGCTGTGGAGTCCTGCAGCAGAAAGCCTTGCAAAGCACCTTCAGTGGCTATTTTCATGTTATTCTTCAATAAGCCAACAACTACAACTTATAAACAGTGTGGGAGAGCTGGCTTTTACAAACAATAGAAAAAATACTGATAAAACTAACAGGAAGGAGAAGGAAAATAGGAAAGTTGTGCATCACAAATGCATTGCAAAAAAAATTTTTGGAACTAAAACCAATTCCGCTCCAGAAGCCGAAAGTAAATTAATTTGTCCTATGCAAGTCTTTCACTTGCTTCATTGTTATTATTTTGCTTATTTAAAGAATTAATGTCTCCATTATAGAAAACTACAATAACTTAACAGTCTATAAGACTGAGCCAATCAATGTTAAGCACTTATTTTGAAAATCGCTCATAGAATGTTCCATCAGTGTCAATGGGAGAAAGGACTAAGCACTTCCTCAACTCCCCTACAACATTTAAAAGTTCCTAACTCTGGTTGGATTGTGCTCATTATTCATTAGCATCAGTGGCGGAACTTGGAGTCTCAAATTTCAGCAGTGCCTGTGCAACGCCAAAATTCAGTGCCCCGGTAAGATAATTAAAATTCAGTCAAACCAACTATTCATGTTTTGCTAGCTGGGCACATGATAGGAGTTGAAGCTCACAGAGTTTTCCTATAAACTTGCTAGAGAGAACTCTGTGATAGACACTCCCACTTTGCCCCGACAAGGGGAGGGGATAGCTATATATCCTCCTACCTCCTGGGCACACGCTCTTTCCATCTCTTTCCGCTTTGCCATCAATGTGACACCTACAAAGTCTGAGCTCCAAACTCAGACTACATTTTGAGCTAGACTTAAATATGTCTTTGTAACTGAATTACCATTTTAAGTCTGTCTGAACAAAGCTGCTGTATCCATTACTCTTCAATAAGTATTCTGAGTGAATATATGTTATTTTTTACCTTTTACAAATCCATTTTGTGTGTGATAGTTTAAGGGGGAGAAAAGGGGAAAATACCAGGAAAATCAACTCTGCCTTAAAGCATCCTGGATTACTTAAACTAAAGGGACAAAACTAGCCTATCTAAACTTCCTTTTAAGCTGTAAAGGGGTGGCACTCTGCTGATCATGGGGAAGGAAGAAGAAAAAGAAGAAGAGTTTGGATTTGATATCCCGCTTTATCACTACCCGGAGTCTCAAAGCGGCTAACATTCTCCTTTCCCTTCCTCCCCCACAACAAACACTCTGTGAGGTGAGTGAGGCTGAGAGACTTCAGAGAAGTGTGACTAGCCCAAGGTCACCCAGCAGCTGCATGTGGAGGAGCGGAGACGTGAACCTGGTTCCCCAGATTACGAGTGTACCACTCTTAACCACTACACAACACTGGCTAATAAATATATCATCTCCTAGCATCTATTCATATTCCAAAACCTGCCTCTCACCTTGGATTCTACCCATAGGTGCCAGGTCTAGGAGGCCCTGGGTGCCAGGGAACCCACAATGCCAAGCTCTGATGTGACTTCGTTACCAGAAGTCACGTCAGAGCCCCGACACAGCCTCCTAGACGACGTCAGAGGCCCTGCCAGGCCTCCAAATCTGACTTCTGGTAGAAACTGGAAGTCATGTTCGGAAGTCTCATGAGGTCTCGGACATTATCTCCGAGACCCTGCAAGGCCTTGGAAGAGCCACCGCTGCAATGTAAAGTCATGACGTCACGATGTCACGTTATATCACAGGCGCCATTGGGCACCCATAACCTGGGGCCCAAGTCAGCGCCTCTGATTTTACCTCATGGCTGTGGCACTCCCAAAATTCCACGCCCAGTGCAACCAAACTGGTTAGGTTCCCTTAAATCTGCCTCTGATAGTATGGACGTTCTAGCTCAACCTTTACCAACCTGGGGCCCTCCAGTTGTTTTGATGGAAACTCCCACCAGCCCAGTTTCACCAGTCCTGGTGCCTTCACCAGCCTGTGCTGACTGGGGCTGATGGGAGTTGTGACCCAACAAGTCTGGAGGGAGGGCACCAGGTTGGTGAGGACTGTTCTGAGTTTAGAAGATAGGCTGTTAATACATACTGTGATGGTGTGCACTTTGGCAGCAGGACTCGCCCTCGTCATAAGTATCTCCTCTCTGATTTTAAAGGGTCTTGTGACATAAGAAAGGGGAGCAGGGGAGGCACTCGTTTAAAATAGCTCAGTCCTATGCAGTATCAAAACAAATGGACCCTGCAGGTCTGAGATGAACATAACAATGCAAAAAATTGACGAGAAACTGGTATGCTCGTGTTTTGCTGGAAAGTGGTTGTGTAGGGTTCCCCCCCCCACACACACATGGAGAGTCTTTAAAACATCATTGCTATCAGGAAATGGTTAATGCTGAGGCACCTGAGGTTAATTCACAGGGATAGTCATATGACTGAGCAGCACTTAACCCTGCCCTGGCACACTCAAAGTGCTATTGCTGTTAAAGACTCTGGCAGGCTTCCAAGGGTGCTTGCTATTTTTGCCTTGTCTGGGATTAAACAAGGGCACCTATGAAGATTACCAGGGCGAAAGAAGTCCTATCATCTCAGGCTGCTAAGAACAGGTAAAGGGGCAAGTTTTTTAAGGAATTAATTTTCCATATTTTGCATTGTAGGGGGGGGGAGAGTTGGGCCTCAAAATCTCCCTTCATGTTGTATATATATCTGCCATTCATTGGTATGATTGCACATTTTTAGTTTGTTCAATTTATTTACAATATGTTTATACTGCCATTAGATATCAGTTTATATTATTGGCAGAGGAGCACAATTAATTTGAGCCAGGGTTCACTTACTTTTGCTCCAGGAGCTTATTTGGATGCCCAAACTCAGGCCTGGTAGGAACTCATAAACAAGAGTGCCTTTCTTTCCCACTTGTGAATCAACACAGCTTGCTTCCAACTACATCTAGGAGATACTGCAGTGAGGCTTCCAGATCAGAGTGTGATTTTCAGATGTGCTTGAGGTTGATACAGTATGTGCTTTTGGTTGTGTTATCATGCCAAATGCCTGTTCCACCCAGATCTTATGTTTGCCAAGGTGACATAAACATGAGAGCAGGTCAGAAGCTGAGATGTAGGGGTATGTAACCTCTCTTGGCACATGCCCTTCTAGACTGTTTATTATGCAGCTGGGCTCTGTAACCAGAATTAAGCCCAGATGGATGAAACCTGTTTAAAATGGCCTGGTGCAGATCATTTGCAGACAGAAGGGTTACCGGTAAGTCCACTCTCTTCTGCCCAGTAATTCCCAATAGTGGGTTTTTTTTTTGTTGTAGAAAAGGCTGCATTTGAAATTTCCTTAAAACCTACATGCAATTTATGAACCATGTCAGGTTGTTTGTTTGTTTTCTTTGTACCAGTGCATATGTTGGTTCTACACCATGATCTTGAGAGATCTATGTTCTGCTTCTGTGGACAATAAATGCCCTCTTTAATAAGCAACATTTTCCTTACCTTTTTCGGCAGGATGCATTGAGTACTTTTGGCTTTTCTTCTGACTGGGCTACATGCTACAAAAACAATGGAAACATCAGCATGAACTGAAGAGATTGTTCAACTTTCCTTGTCAAAATGTAGCACCTCAAGAGAACAGCTCAGACCCACCTGGTAGAACCTTTTCTGCACTGTCTTCAGTGGGTATCCCCCCACCCCGATCAATACCAGGTAATTGGGTCTGGGAGGTGCCATTTTAATTCCCCACAATGCTCTGCAGCAACACTATATGTGGGGCATTGTGGGAAGTTAAAATGGTGGCTCACAGCTGTCTGGCACTAATTGGAGTGCTGCTTCTACCAACATCTGCTGCTGTTATCGGATAAGCACACCAGGGCTCACTCAAAGAAGGAGGAGCCCACTAATACAATTCCACTACAGGGCCATTTCACAGGGACTCTACACAGTGGAGCTGGCCCTGAGTGACATCAAAGATAGACTAAAGTGACCTTGCTGAGAGAAGTTGTGGGGTCAGGAGTGTTAGGGTTGCCCTTCTCCAGCATTTGAGATATCTGCTTGGAACTCAGTTTTTTTCAAATTAAAAAAATAATTCAGAGTGGTTTACAACATTCGGTTGAAATAGCACACACACAAATAATGTGTGTGTGTGTGTGTGTGTGTGTGTGTGTGTGTGTGTGTGTAATATGTACATAGAAATAAAACCAATTCAAATTCAGAACTTTTTTGGGGGGGGAGGCCTTTTTTTTAAAAGCACAACACTGGCAACCAGGTAAGCCTTTCTTGAGAGCATTCTATATGTGGGATCCCATTACTTTGGCACCAAGTCAAAGCTGTTTTGTCTGTTAAACTTTTAATCATGGAATACAATTGTTCTGCTTATTTTGTACAATGTTGTTGTGCTCCTGATTTTAATCGTCTTATTTGCTTTGCATTTTCTTTCTGTGTTGTTCTGATCTGTTGCAATCTGTTAACTGGGATGAAAAGAGCCACAAAAAGATGAGCCCCCATCTCTTGTTTTCGTACCCATTCCCAATCATTAAGGTGGTTCTTAATTTAATCAGCTAGTCATCCAATAAAATAACTCCGTACAGTCACACAGCCATGGAAGCAACAGCTAATATTATACATGGAGCAAGTGATGGTTCACATGCATCAGAGTCACAGAAGTTTAAACGAAACAGAGGTGTTAGAAAGATTTTAAGCGTATGTAAAAGTATATGCAGTCTTTATATAGTTTTCCTTGCATCTTATTGAAAGCAGAGGACAATGAAAAAATATTTGCATATTCATTCTTTTTTTAATGCAGTTTTTAATTACACTAATGATGCTCCAGATTAAGTAGCAAGGAGTGCCTTATAAATATCCATCTGGCATATTTTTAGCTTGCCCATTGTAATCTCCCCAGCCAAAATGCTGTACATCTGCAGGCAAGGAAAGCAGCAAATTGCCTTACCAAAGACAAAGTAAGGAAAAGTTCTAACAGAGGTACCGGTAATAGTTCTTGAATAGGCTGCTTAAGAAACAGTTGTTCATGAAGATGGGAGCCAAGCTGACAACTCCCTTCGGCCTGCCATGAAATAAAGGCATAAGGAGCTGCTTGGTACTGAATCAGAAAATGGTCCATTAAATTATGTACTGAAGGGTACTGACACATCTTGACTGCTTCTAAGTATGTGAAGAGTGCCCTTCAGAAGGATAGAGATACAAGCAGGTACACCTTAAGACAGGTATAAGTGGAAAGGGGTTTGCCTTGCTATAGTGCTGCATGGCTCAGAAAAACTTCACTTGCCAAATTTCCTAGCCAGATTTCTTTCTTTTGCGTATCAGCTACAGGAGCCTTCACTTTCATGCAATCATCCTATCACAGGCTGATGCCTTGTGCAGAAAACGTTTCTGGGACTGTCCCCCCCCCCCCTCCGAGCATGTCCTTGAAAATCAGATTTGTAGGATATTCTCTCCCAAATACACCTCCTGCCCTGACCTCCTACAAATGATTCCCTTAAGTAACAACCAGACTTGGCCATTAAAAATAAATAAATCTACTTTGAAATCCTTCTTTCAGTCAAAGCTTGGGTCATTCCCCTCATCCCCCTGCCTTGCCTAGACTGTTGCCTTTAAGCAATTGTGCGACAGACAGATAGGCAACTGAGATTAGCTTTTCCTGCATCTTCAGGCCAAGAAGAGCTTTGCCTGTTGAATTTCTTCCTGCTAAAGTAATGTTAAAATAGTTAAAATAGTGGGAACCCTGCCAGAAAATCATTACACCCCTATAGAAAATCCAGTTTTCTGACCCAGGCCTAGAAAATAGAGTGGATTAGGTTCTCTGGAATGAATGGGGTAAAATAAAGACCCTCTGCCCCATAATGCGTTTTCCACTAACAAACCAAGCTCTCCTGGAATGGGTGTAGTGGTTTGGTGAAGCGGTGAGATAGGGCTTTGGTTGTACAATCAACATTGCACCCCATTAGCAGTAAAAGGGATAGTGGAACTGGAAGCAAATTTGGGGGGCAATTTGAAAAAAACACACACCACACAATGAAAATCCATTTTTATAAATATATTTGTGTGTGTGTGTGCACACACGCATGTACGAGAGAACTCCAAGGATAATAAGCTTGGGATCCCAATCATAATTTCATTTGCATTTTAATAAAAACATTATCATAATAAATCTGAAAAGAGCAACTGGGGCTTGCAAATAAATATTAAGACTACACTTTTCTGTAGTTTCCCATGAGAAATCTATCTCCCTTCGGACACAAGGTGTTTAAAAACTATTGTTCTCCTGAATTGATCTTTGTCTGACTTTTGCTCTTCGTGACAAGTAAATGCTAAGGTTAAATGTACAACCAGACAGTCCCAGAACACAAATTTGAAAATCCTATCTCCTTTGACCCAGTAGGTCGTAGCCATATAGTCATTTTCTACATATTAACTATTCAGGGCTTTATTTTTCAATACTCTCAACTTTATGATTTCTCATCTTAATGGTAATATTGGATGCCTAGGAACAAAGCCACATGGAATTAAGCACACTGATTGCACAGTATGTTTCTGTGGAAATACTTCCACTGCCTAGCCTATCTAGACTTTTGCCTTCATTTTCTCCAAGGGAAGGGCGAATAGGGGTGGGGGGTTGGGGAATCAGAGATCACTACACAGCAAGCACAATACAGTGAGCACACATCTGAATTTACCATTTTGAAGGTTTCCCCCTAACATTCCATTTCAATAAACACCGAACCCCTGGCAATAGCTCTGGTTGCGTGGTACTCACATTTGGAAGAAATCACAGTGAAGACTTCTAAATTTTCATCACTGCAACTGTAAATCTGGTGCATTTTTCACCTCTCCCTCCTGGCTGCCTATCGGCTTCATGCAACTGCTCTGAACTTCTGGTAAATAGGTTTCACTAATCCCATCTGGCTCTGTGATCATTGTCCACGTCCACAAAGGAGAGACTGATGCTGTGATCTCATCTCATTCTACATTCTTCATTGCAACATTTTCAACTCCAGTCTGCCTTTGTATGAATTCTGCTCACGCCAGGGTTTGATTTTGCTGTTCCTTAAAACCACAGCCATGCAAGTAATATTTTATTTGCATAGCCTCTCTCTGTTACCAAACAAGTTACAGGCACTTCTGCCAATAGTAAGTGGCGACCTGAAGGAATGCTTGCATTTTGTGTATAGATGAGGAATTATGAAATAAGACATTTATTATCCTTGTTGTTATTAATTAATTTTCTATACCACCCTTCATCCGAAGATCACAGGATGGCTTACAAGATTTATGGGAGTGACAGAACCAGGCATTATTTTGTAGTATTTATTGTTCACTTTAGGCATATACTCATTTAAAAAATAAACATAGAATAATTATCTAAATGGACAATTAAAAAAACAAACGCCCAATACATGCTGCAATGAGAACATATTTTACTTAAAAATGTTTCTTGTTTCACAAGTCAGTGGGATAAGGCCTTTCAGCTCTGAGATCAACGTTTTCAAATATAGATGCTTGGACTTAAGCACTCAAATCTACATTTAGCTCTTTTAATAGGTGGCCTGGTTTGCTGAGGTGTTGAGCTCTCGCAAAAAACCAACCAACAAACAAACCCCAACAACAGACACCAGGTGAAAATCTACACCCACTTGCTCAGGAGTTAGGCCCACCAAAATCACTGCCCCTCCCCCAGTTTGATTATTATGTCGCCAAGAAGGAGTTCACTTCAGGTGTCTGGGTTTAGCATTTTCATTGTGGGAATACCACAGTGATGAGTGTACCAGTTATGTCTTGTAAATGTTATATTAATCTTTTGGGAAAGGGTCTTTTTACAATAGTGGTTGAGGAGTTGCCACGTAAGCACACACAAAAGCACTTTTTTTTGTTTTTAGGTGTGTGAAATGCACATACAGGGTTAGCCTAGCTTTTCTGGGTCAGAAACTGTAGCAGGTATTAGCAATCCCAGGTGCCTGATGTCCTGGAAATATAACTTGCTGCCACTACTACAGTATATTTTTTAAGGGAGGACATCAATATTCAACTCATGAGCCTGAGCCAAATACACTATAGTTCTTGCTTTATATGAGAGTTGTGGACTCACAAATAAAGCGGGGCCAACATTAGTACAGGATTTGTACCACTTGTTTCCAAACTGTCCCATGGTACCAAATCTGTTGGGAAGGGGGAGAAAAGCTGTTGTTCTAGAAAACACTGGAGTATTTAAAATGTTCAGGGAGCAATCAATATAATCAGCCCCAAGTTCAATTAGTTTTTGATTTATTGTGCCACATGTTCTGCTTGTATGACTGATGTCATTAACATCAGACTCGGCTGGCTAGTTCATCTGTCTCTGTCCAGTTTGTCCTGAGCACAAACACACTAAACAGATGGGGAATTTCATGGCCACAAATGGAATTGTTTATCCTTCTATTGTTCTTGTGTCAAGCAATCAAACCAAATCCATTACCAACCAATAAAAAGATCAGTGCACCATCTATTCAGCAGCGAGCTGAGCAGAGGAGGTTAGGCAGCAGGGATTTCAAGCGTTTACAAATGGTCAGAAAAGTGATCCACACTGACCCACAGGCAGAAATAGAAAGCTGAAACAAAACGTCTATTCCCCCACCTGCTAATTTTTGGATACTCCTTAAAGAAGATACCCCTAGGAAAGAACATCCGCTTCCATTAAAATTTTGCAATGGAGATTAAGCCTTCATACACTAGCAGAATTTCTCTATCTGGAAGGCACAATATAATGGTGGTTTCTATGTATTAAATATTTTAAAACTTTTAAAAAGTTATATTTTATTGCAAATATACAAACCACATTTTTCTTTCCATGTATGAAGAATGAATATTTTAGTTCCCCTCTTGTTTGAGGTGGAAAGAAAATGTATGGTGAAACAGTTGATGGACACATAACTCAGAAAGATGATGCTGTAACCTACCTGCCGAAATGTGTTGTGGGAACTGTTCTCCCACACCCCTGTAGTGTTTACAAGCTTTTCCTGCACTGAAGGCCACCATTAGGTAGGTAATAATTAGGTAATTATTATCCACACCCTTGCTCTATGTCCTTGGTGCTTTTTGGTGGAGTCAGGATACTCATTACATTGGTGGAATGTAATCTTTCACATGGTAACCCTAACCCTTGCCCCACCATGCCTACATAGGGGAAGTATATGTGTATGGGCTTCCTGAATTCAAATATTTATTCTATGTGCGGATGTCAGGGGGTAGGGCTTGGAACTGTAGGGGTGGAGCCAGAAGTACAGTCCTGTTGCTCCTCCTACTGTGGAACCCCCTTCACATGTGATGAAGTCTTTTATTTCCAGGAAATTATATTGCTGTAAGGAAACATTTCTCATGCATTAGCACAGAATCTGTTTAAGTTGAACCAAGCCCAATGAAATATTTTAACTGTCAGAGTCGAACAAAATGAAGGAATGTTGAAGGACCTCTGGACATCTGAGTTCCCATAACTAATTATAAACCCATCAAGAATGAGAGAGAATGGCTTCCATGGCTTGTTGCCTCCAGGCATATCTGAAACCTAGAACTGCCCCATTTTATTAACCGTGCAAACTACTGCCATTGGTCCCGATTTAAAATCATCAGCAACTATCTAAAGAGAATAGGCCACCATCTATTATCCTTCCAACAGGCAGGGTGTGTTATCAAATCTAAGTCTTTAATTGTATCATTCTCATTGGATTTCATACTCAGTTGCATAACAGTAAATCTGATCCTTACTGAGCTACCTGAGCCTACTTCTATTAACTTGTCGGTATGATAAGGATAAACTGCAGGTATTTTTGGACTGGGACTGTGAACTGAAGTGTTGCACAAATAAACCATTGGGGGGAAAAAATGGCGCAAAACAAAACCAGGATTTTAAGGCATAACTTTGAACACAAGTTTGGCATTGTGCGTTTAGTGGGAAGAGAAGAATATTATTTTATTTATAAAAGTGCATTTATATCACACCTTTTTTTCTCCAAGGAACTCAAGATGGTGTGCATGGTTCTCCCCCTCAATTAATCCCCACAACAACCTTGAAAGGTAGGCTAGGACTGGGAGGCAGTGAGTGGACCAGAGTCACCCAGTGAGCTTCATGGCCGAGTGGGGATTTGAATCCAGATCTCCCAGGACTTAGTCTGTGCAATTAAAGTACTCCAGAGCCAGCACCAATAATCTAATTTTGTAATCTAGAGATGAAAAAGTTTTGTGTTTCTTTTTAATTAAATGACTGGAAATCTCCCTTATTTCCCCTGTCGAGAGAGCAGCCATGATTTCCAATCTCAGTTTTGTATTGTAGCAGTTCTTTCTCTGAAGAATGAATATATATATACGCAGTGCAGGAGTAAGATTCTAAGCTGTGTCCACAGCAACACCAACTATGTCAGACAATGGCTGGTGCCCTTCGAGGGCCGAGAAGCAAGTGACACAACAATGGAAAGGGGGCAGCCGCACACTGGCGACCCTGACAATCAATCAATCTTTAAGATGTGTTACCCATTTTAGCTGCAGCTGTAAATCAGCATCTGAATGCCAAGTGGTGAACTTAAGGCCTCTGGGACCAACATTCAAGTTTGTGTATCTCATTAAAAGCACAACATTCAGCTCAAAGGTCAGTGAGGTGACTAACAGAGGGCCCTCACTGCTCCATGTGGATGAGACTTTAAAGCAAAACAACCCCCTTCTCACACAAGGGTAAGACTGGCTGGAAATCTGCTCCATACAGAGTACATTTTTAAGACGTTCCTGTGAAAATGTAATGAGTGGATGGGACAGATATTAGCAAAATTATGTGCACCGATCTGTAAAGGTACTCTTATTAGAGAGCTAGAATTGCCTCTTGCAACTTCCTGCTAACATTTAGCCAATGGCAATCAGGTTTGCTGCTGGCCCTCAGTTTTTCATGACTTGTTAGGGATAGTGCATACTGTACATATGTACTTCCACATGTGATCCTGCCTTACGACACTGAATAAGAAAAGATCTATTACCCCAAATTTAAACCTGCATCAAATTGCTACAGCTATCGTGGCTTTAAGAGTTTTGGGCATTTGTTTCCTGAGGATGTTCAACATATACAGTTAGAGATCCCCTCATTACATTTCTTAGAGTCTGTGGCAAAGCCCTTCAATCTTGTAGTGTGTATATATGCCCTAACTCATCTTGAGCTGCTGCCTAAATAACTGGGTTTTTTGAGGCAGAAGAAGCGTAGTGGCGGCAGTTGTGTGTGTTTATTAATCACCAACAATTCAATTATGCTTTCTTTTTCCTTCTCTCCTTCGACCAAAGAGCCCATGGAAAAGTCTGAGCCGCAAAAGCTCTCCAAGAAAGTGTGGACATATATTGACATTGAAGTTTGCATGCCTATTAGCTGAGTGATACACCGATCTGGGGTAAGCAGAAAGCATTTCACCTCCTCCCAACCTCTTTTACAAGCAACAAATTGACTTACGGACCCACATCCGGTATTTGGCCATAAAAGAGTCCTTACACAGAATGGGTGGGTAGCAGTCTCATTGAGCCAAGAGTTCAAGACACTCATAAAAAACACAAAGCATCCTTTGTATGAAAGGGAGTTCTGAATGTGAAGTGGCTGTAGAGGACGGCACTTTCCAAACTTGTAAAGTTTTATTTTTGTATCTGTGATATCTGGACCACTTCATGTGACATGCTAGGAAGTGAATTACTGTACAGTTCTTAGGAAGGCAAGGGAGAACCATCAGTGATTAGTTCCAGTGACCAATAAAGGAAGCAGAAATATTTCGGATTGCAAATATATGTAGAAATGAGCATGATTTCTCAAATTTAGACTATGGAGTTACACTCATTCATATGGCAGTCATGAGTTGAATTGCATCATGCAAGTTTAGATGCAACTGAAGAAAGCATTCTTTAAAAAAAAGAACATCTAGTACAGTTTCATGGAAGCTTCAAAAAGGGCAGATAATTCTTCTTCAGTCTGAGGACGGGGAGATAATTTAGTCACTCTTTCCTTAAAAAAACAAAACAAAAAATAAACTGAATTATGTAAAGGTTTTGGCAATCAACAACAGTTGAGTACACACTGATGATTAAGGCTGAAAGTTCTTTAACAACTTAGTAATTGATTGGAGCATATGCCTTGCTACAGTTTAAAAGATAGGGTGGAGATCCTTTTTCAGTCTGACAGACACATTCCTTCATGGAGAACAGTGGTGGTCAAGGCCAGAGGCAAAAGTGTGAGGAGCAACATACTCTAACCTTTATACAGTAGACTGCATTCAAGCCACAAGTAAGTCAGAAGTTTCTATACACACAAACACACGCTTTCCATCTTAGGCATTATTATCACAGTCCAAAGACAAATTCCAGCCAGGCAAAAGCACCCAAGGAAAGAATGGAACAGGGCTATTAAAGGGTATGGCTTCATATGGGTATGAAGGGGAAATTGCCAAGAGAGAGTCCTGGAAGGCCTTATTTGGTTCACAGGACTGAGCGTCTCCACTCCTGGTTTGAAGCAATTCTATATATGAAATCTTATGCCTCTCCAAGCTAATCTCCAAGCTAATCAGAGACCAAAAACCCAGCTTGAGGATCAGCTACAGTTGCAGTGGCACAGCTGGTTTCTGAGGATAAATCTGTTGAACATTAGTGGTTCCTTCTTACAGAATGTAGAAAATAATGTGTGGAGAAAAGTCAATACCGGTATAAAAAGAAGAAGTCTCTGCCTCCTACTACGAATGCTCTGCATAGCATAAACGGATTACGGATTTTATCCAATTGTTACTTAATTGTTTGCTGCCAGAGAAATAAAGCCGAGAAAGGAAAATGTTTAGAAGTAAATGTTTTATTTTAATCCTCTGAGCCCTTATGGTTGCAGAGTGACTTATATTGCAAGGATGGAAGGATCAACATCCACCAGTGGTCTGAACATTTCACTGCCCTTTCTACATTTGTCAATATGTTTGAATGTGTGGCTTTGAAGCATCAGTTTTGATACCTATACAAATGTATACTGTATGTTTAAGTTAGGACTGATATAAGCATCACTTACTGATATTAATAATAAGGATATTCCATCTGTTATATTCGTATCTTTAAAATAAATGCTTTTTTTTAAGGTAAGTGTTTTATTTTAGGAGAAATGGTCTTTGCCACCTGTCTTACCTGAGGAAGGGTCCCTTTGACTAAGGCAGGGATATCGGCATTAGAATAACCAAGAGCAGCTAAGCCATCATCAACGTTCAGATCAAATAAGAATTCCCGGAGAGTGTCTGCCAAAACAAAACCCGCATCTTTGGTTTTGGCAGTGCTGATGTCAGCACCTAAAATGAAAAGAGGAACTTTGAGGAAATAAAAAGAGACCTGAATATACTAAATGCGCGCGCGCACACAAAGCAGTCATTTCTCTAAAAATGAAATGAAATACAATGAATGAAACTATTTATCTTTTAAAGGAGTTTAAAAATATGATATATCGTATTTTTCGCTCCATAAGATGCACTTTTTTCCTCCTAAAAAGTAAGGGGAAATGTCTGTGCGTCTTATGGAGCGAATGTGTGGTCCCTGGAGCTGAACTGCCCAGGGGCAAAAGCAGATCGTGCTTTTTTAAAAAAAGAGAGAGAGAAGGGGGTGTTGAAAGGAAGCCCGCTGAGCAGCTGCTCAGCAAACGATCGGGAGAGAGATAAGGGAGAGATATTCCAGCCCCGCCCCCTTGCAGAGGGAGGATGTTTCCCCAGCGACATGTGACTGGCTGATTAGATTATCTGTCTGGAAACTGTAGAAATGGCTTCCTGAAGCTGCGGAACTGCGAGTTAAACCCCATAAAACAGGGTTTTTTCCCTTTGCAAAGTAAGCTCAACAACTTTGAGCTGATCCTAAAAAATGGGGCTTTTCTCCTTTGCAAAAGAAGCTACAGAAATTTGAGCTGATCCTCAAAAAAATGGGGCTTTCCCCCTCTAAAAACTACCATAGGTGAATCCTATGGTCAGGTGCGCCTTATAGAGCGAAAGATACGGTAGATCTAAACTGGAAGAGAACAGCAACAATAAAAAACAAGTTAACTGGCATGAGAAACAATTGTTCTGCCCATTATGCTTTTACTACCAACAGTCTGATAGGTGGCAATATATTGTGGAAAACACACAAAGGCTGTGAGTGACCCATGAGAGGTACAGCCACTCTTAGCATTTTTATCGTGTGTTCACTAAGTATTGCTTAAGGCAGATGCTCTTACAACAACTCTCACTGTAGCAGCGGGATCCTATGACTGCCCAGACAAGCTGCACTGGAGAGAGGAATCACTTTCCTACCCTGCTGCATGTAGCTGATTTATCTCTGGAGAGGAAAGCCAAATGCACATGCAGTTAGGATTGTGGGCCCCTTTGCTCTCACTAATTCTTCTGATGAACGCAAAGGACAGGAAGGTCATTATAATGAAATCAGTGGAATCCAGGAAACAGACACTGATGTTTGTGATATCAAAACTGTCCACGCTAACCTTTATGAGTCAGAGGGTGTTTCCAGACAGGTGTTTATTGGGAAATGGTGCTCCTCATGCAAGTAAATATTTCGGTGTCCACACAACATAATTAGAATAAAATTGCCCATATCCCCACACCTCCAGTTTTTTCAAATTTACCCTATGATTTTAAAAAATGGCAATGACCCCACTATAGTATTATTCCCTTGTCTGAAAGCACCCTGAGTCGGTGTTTGTTTCTTCTTTTTAAAGGGATAAATCAACAAATTACTTTTTTAAAAAATATACAAATCCTGACTTGTTTTGCTTGTCAGTAAATCTGACACATTAGCCGAGTCCAATTCCCAACTGTTGCTGTTTTGTGGGTGAGATTCAATTGTATACCGGCAAATTCAGCTTGTACATTTAAGATGGATTTGGTGCTCTTCTTCACCCAAACCCACTTTAACATCACCCCAGCTTCTGATTCAGACCTAGGAGGAGCTTGTGCCCATCCACTGGGGGAAATACCACTACATTGGGGAAGAGAGGGGTTGACATTGGTTCTAAAAAAAAACCCCTACAAAAGCTCCTCATACCAGTTTGAGAACCCTCAAACAAAATAATATTGCATGTCGGTTGCATTAGACATAAAAAGGGTGCAGATCCTGGAAAGGCTGAATGACATCTTGCCTATCAACCTTGAAAGCATGTACTCTCACATTTTATCGACAGAATCATACCCATTATCTGTGCAGCCTCCAAGTGACGCTCTGGACACATAGGGGCTGTGAAAGTAAACACTGCTGGGGACGTGAGGACAACGGAAAGACCATGTGGCTGCAGGAAAGAAAAGCACAGCATGCATTAATGAGGCAACCTATGTTGTTCAAAGTTCAGTGCTGAAAGTAACAGCAATATCATTTTCAGGCAAATTAAATAGCAAGTGCATTAAGTAGTTACCACTAAAGGGTGGTCCACATTGTAATCCTTTGCTTTGTAATTCTTCACCAAGCCAGAAATAGGGTAAGACATGCCATGGCTAGAGGGAAAGAAAACCTTCGTTTTAGTATGAAAAGGTAGGAAAATAAATAAGCTCTACAAGTAACTAGAAAATACTCAACAGTATTTTGAATATAATTGATTGGAGGAGGTGCAGAGAGTTGCCAAGAGGTTTATGAATGCCTCTCTGACATTGCTGGAGTCTCAGTTGGGTCAAGGGGTTAAGTGGCACCTTGGCAATGACCCTTTCGTAACAACACAAGGAAAAAAGTCCCTGATCCAGAATTACTTGGGTGTCGAAAAGTGTCGTATGCAAGTATGTGGAAGCTAATTTAGGCAGATAAACGAAAAAGAGGTTGATAACCATTTGCACCTGAATGCACAAGCGAATATCCCTACAGTTATGTGAGGGCAATAAAAATTGTTCTCAACTCACCAAAGATGTACCCCAGCATTTCCAAAGCCAATGCCGGCAGAAGCACTTGCCAGGTGCATGTTGGCCCTTGCTTCTTTATCTTCTGGGTCCCGGATGACTCTGTGCAGAACGCAAGTCTGTTATTCAAAAGGCAAATTGCACTGTAGGAGGCTATGAGGTCAACTGGTTTATTGCGGCATTGGTTTCATAGGCAAAAAAAACCCTACTTGGTTGGGGAAAGGACTTTTGTTCAGTGGTAGAAAACATGTTTGCATGCAGAATGTTCCAGGATCAATTCCTAACACCTATTTCTAAACAACCAGGTATCAGGTGATGGGACAAATGATCTGACCTTGTAAAAAGCAGTTTCTCACATGAAAGACAGTGCTCAAAATCAAGTGTTGTAGGATAAAACCCCTTTTTCAAAGTCAATGGAACTCATTAAGTACAGTGGTACCTCGGGTTAAGAACTTAATTCGTTCTGGAGGTCCGTTCTTAACCTGAAACTGTTCTTAACCTGAGGTACCACTTTAGCTAATGGGGCCTCCCGCTGCCATCGCGCCGCCGCCGCCGCACGATTTCTGTTCTCATCCTGAAGCAAAGTTCTTAACCCAAGGTACTATTTCTGGGTTAGCGGAGTCCGTAACCTGAAGCGTCTGTAACCTGAAGCGTTTGTAACCCGAGGTACCACTGTATCTGTATCAGTAATGATCACAGCAGGTGTCAGAAGAGAGTGCTATGACTTCTAGCACATGATTCCCATTGCATTTGTCTCAAATTAGTTGCTTTGTGCCATGAATAAGTTTACGTCTTTTTTTTTTTTTTAATGACTGGGACCTCAGTTATGCAATTTTGTACGACATATGTCTGAGTTCCTTAATTAATCTTGACGTGCTCTTTCAAAAATTTGCCCTGGGAAGCAAAACCCTGTTATTAGACGCATCCCAATTCTCTCTGCCACAATTCTCTACCTCCAAATAATCCATTGCAGGGCTCAGTAAAGTAAATTATACCCACCCTAATAAAATAAAGTGGGACGCGGGTGGCGCTGTGGGTTAAACCACAGAGCCTAGGGCTTGCCGATGAGAAGGTCGGCGGTTCGAATCCCCACGACGGGGTGAGCTCCCGTTGCTCAGTCCCAGCTCCTGCCAACCTAGCAGTTTGAAAACACGTCAAAGTGCAAGTAGATAAATAGGTACCGCTGCAGCGGGAAGGTAAACGGTGTTTCCGTGCGCTGCTCTGGTTCGCCAGAAGCGGCTTAGTCATGCTGGCCACATGACCTGGAAGCTGTACGCCGGCTCCCTCAGCCAATAATGCGAGATGAGCACCGCAACCCCAGAGTTGGTCACGACTGGACCTAATGGTCAGGGGTCCCTTTACCTTTAATAAAATAAAACTCTTACCTCTTTAAATATTTAGCAACGATCCGTAATGCATGGATGGCCCAGATATCACTGATAGGGTTGCTTCCTTGATACGCTGGGCGGTTCATTGGGTTTGAAGGGCAAGGACTGCGTTGATTGTAGGGAAGAGCAGTATAGGATTCAAGTGCATGGCTGGCAGGTTGGTGGGGGAAGGGGAGGGGGAAACAGAACAATCTGAACTGATGTGGCTTGTCCCATTAGCATTTGGAAATCACTGCCATTGAAAATCTAGAAGTGAGTGACTGTTCCTGATTATTCTGACTTGATTCTTATATCCCAAACCCCCAGGTTAAGGTTTGTAGCCTGGCAATGTCCAGAGGGCGAAAAGGACAAGGAAATCAGAGAAAAGCAAACCCCAAGGAATTCAGCTGACAACTGAAACGTTAAGTCAGACTTTTCCCCCTTCCTCTTAAATGCTTATTTTTTTAAAAAAAGCCATCAACATATACCCACACCCAAAAAACATAAAAATGTCTTCAAAATAAAACAAATCTAAACTACTTATAATACATACTTACCAAAGCACGTCAAATCCACCATTAGCTGTCACATGCTTGGGCATATGGAGAGTATGCAAAGGGTCAATTAGGCCCAAGAAAGGCTTAATAGCTC
The DNA here is from genome assembly GCA_034641385.1 of Darevskia mixta. Classification (NCBI taxonomy): domain Eukaryota; kingdom Metazoa; phylum Chordata; class Lepidosauria; order Squamata; family Lacertidae; genus Darevskia; species Darevskia mixta. The sequence continues at coordinate 3,826,596 of JAWWNH010000018.1, read as the reverse complement.
TAGAAGCAATGCCTAAACATGAAAATTACATTAAATGGATATATTGAAAAAAGGACTTTCTCAAACTATTTTGAAACAATATTAACATTTATTTAAAAACACTGACCATACGAAGTGTTGGAACTGTCGAAGAAACGGGGGGAAAGGGGAGAACTAAACACAGATGTACATACTTCTAATAACAGATTAGCTGAATTCTTATTAAGAACCTGTTTTTAAAAAATGAATCTCAGCAAGAATCTCTGAAAACAAGGGCCTTTGCCCTTGTAGCTATGGAGATAAGCACACTTTGGCCCCTGCCATTAGCCAATAGAGCTGGGCCACTGGAAGGTAGCTGTTCCAGAAGAACATTACAGCAAAGGGGTGACCAACCCAGTCCTATGCATTCAGTAGTGTAAGGAGCAGATTCCGGGAGCTTGCTTCCCCTCTCTCTGCCAGAAAGAATGCTCTGTTCCAGCTGCCAGTAGTCCTGGGACTACTGAGCTGAAGGGAAGCAAGCATACTCTGGTCTCTTACCATCAGCCAGTGTGTGGGTTTGATTTTGGCATTAATGGAATTATTGTCCGCTACCTTGAAGATCCTTTGATTGAAAGGGGAGGTGCAAACAACTGACTGACCTGTGGGGCCTGCCCACCTGCCAATCACACAATGTCATTACGACACCATATGAATGACTGACAGGTGAGTTGTCTTGTCCGCCTGTCAAAATTCCTAGCATAGGGTTACAACTTGGGATGTTGTCATAGCTTCATGTCTGCTGCTTTCTGAAGCAAAGTAGTTTTATCTTCCCTCCCCACCATTGAAGGGGGTGGGAGGCACATGGCTGCAGTCTGCAAGTGACGGTAGGAAGTGACTTCTCTGCTTTGTTGCTTTTGCTTGCAAAAGGTAGTGTTGCTTCTTCCCTTCCCACCACCACTTGATGGGTTGGGAGAAACAAGGCTGCTTAGCGGGGTCACACAAGGCTTTCTACAAATGTATTGTCATCTCTTGGCCCACTATGACTTTAGTTGCAGCTTTCCACATCATGTATGTTATAATACATTAGAAAATACTACTCAGCTGGGGGAAATCTTCTTGGATACTGTAGACTCTGGCGCAGTACCAAGCCATGATATTGAAGAAAAGAACCATGGTAACAGACGCAAACACATACAATTCTTACCAGTTTTTACTTTTAGTTCTTTATAATCAAAAATAGCAACCCCAGTGGTTTCACTTCCAGTCCCAGCAGTTGTAGGAACTTTGGAAAAGAACAAATTAAATTTATTAGTGTGTGCGCACATGCACAACTTCGTAAATCAACTTAGAAACTTAGTTCCCAAGCAGCAAAATGGGGAGATTTTCATGGAGGGGACAAAAAATGGAGATACTGCTCTTCCCTTAAACTTCTGGCTGATAGCAGTCATTTCCCCTACCCCCGGCCCCTAGGACTGCTGCTAGTTCATCATGTACCGTTCTGAGGATTCAGGGTGGTGGGAAACTTCTGGAAAGAGCAGTTGTTGTTGTTTAGTCGTTTAGTCATGTCCGACTCTTCGTGACCCCATGGACCAGAGCACGCCAGGCACTCCTGTCTTCCACTGCCTCCTGCAGTTTGGTCAGACTCATGTTGGTAGCTTGGTACCACTGTGGTAATAAACTGAGTGTGGTGGTGGGAAGGTCATTCCACAATCTGAGGACCACCACAGAGAAGGCTCTCATACGCTAACATTGCTGGCATTGGGCAATTGGGGCAGATTAGGGATTCTGCTGGTTTACCGCCCAACTCGTTGCCCTTTATGAAGGCCTCTGTCAGGAAAGAGACAGGGGAAATGTGTCCCTGTTCATTCTCCTTGACCTCTCGGCAGCTTTTGATACCATCAAACTTGGTATCTTTCCATCAGCCTTCCATCAGTTTTGGCTGGTGGCCCAGCTGTGCCCTTATCTGGACAGAGATAACCTAACTTCTGTCATCAATGCTCTGGTGACCTCTAAGTTAGATTACTGCAACACGTTATATGCCTCTGAAGACGGTTCGGAAACTTCAGCTGGTGCAGAATTTGGCAGCCAGGATGCTTACTGGGACAAGACAGTTTAAATATATTGCACAAATCCTGCCCATAGCTGTCAACTTTCCCCTTTTTTTAAGGGAAATTCCCTTATGCCGAATAGGATTCCTCGCATGAAAAGGGAAAGGTTGACAGCTATGATCCTGGCCCAACTGCACTGGCTGCCAGTTAGTTTCCAGGCTCAATTCAAAGTGCTGGTTTTAACCTATAAAGCTTTAAATGGCTCAGGAATGTTTAATACCTCAAGGACTGCCTTCCCCATATGTACTGATCTTTACCCTGAAATCATCATCTGAGGCCCTTCTTCTTGTACCCCTTCTACGAGAGGTCCGGAGGGTGGCAGCATGAGAACTGGACCTGTTCTGCATGGCTCCCCATTTGTGGAATGCTCTCCACAGGGAGGCTTGTCTAGCACCAACATTAGGTACCCGGTGAAAATGTTTCTCTATAATCAGGCCTTTGGCTGATTAAACATTCTATGGTTTTTTAAATGAGTTTGTGGGAGGAGCGTTATTGGTTTGTTTTTTGCATTATTTATTTTGTGTTCTCATTTTGTATTTTCATGTTATGATCTTTGGAAGAAGTGGGGTATGCACATTTAATAAATAATAATACCACTCTTCACACCACAGAGAGCAGCAGCACTGCTAAGAGGGAAGTGCTATTGTCCCATGTGAATTTATTTAATCTAGGTGATTTATTTACCACACTAGTACCCTGTTCTTTCTCCAAAGGGCTCAGAGCATCTTATTTTAAGTTCCAACAGACAGTCTTTCAATTAGCAGGGCTAATCCTGCCTTGCAATGAGAACCGAAGAACCAAAGCCATCAGACAAGCTCAGTCACCTCACAATCCTACCCGATCATGTCAACTTTCCTTACCTGCAATCAGTGGCTTGAGAGCAACTTTGACAGGCTTGCCTTTTCCAATGGGAGCATTGACATAATCTAAGAAGTCCGATTCTGGACTGGACGCATAGAGATCAGCAGTTTTGCAAGTGTCTATGACTGAACCTCCTCCTAAGGCAACATAGGAATCAAACTCCCCCTTTTTAGCAAACTCGATGGCATCCATGAAACTTGAAAAGAAAGGAACATTTGGTTCATTTTATCCTGCTCTACCCAACAGCTCAAAGAGGATCATAACGTAGTTAAAACCACAAAAGATCCCAGCATACACAAACCATCCATTGCACATGCATTAGTGTGCATGCATGAAAACCATTTTTCTTCTCCTGAACAGCAGTTTTAAGAGCATCTAATAAAGAGGGCATTGGGAACCCAGTGTTCAGGAAAGCTGAAGTAGGGGGAAAGCATATTTCCACATGTATAGTAGTTGGTGGCTTGGATCCTGGCTAAGATATATTTAGGTCCTAATGAAATCAATGTGAAAAGTTATGTATTATCCTCCAGTATACCCGAAGGAGCGTCTCCACCCCCATCGTTCAGCCCGGACACTGAGGTCCAGCACTGGGAACCAGGCAGAGGGCCTTCTCGGTGGTGGTGCCCGCCCTGTGGAATGCCCTCCCATCAGATGTCAAGGAAATAGACAACTATCTGACTTTTAGAAGACATCTGAAGGCAACCTTTTTTAATGTTTGATGTTTTATTGTGTTTTTAATATTCTGTTGGGAGCTGCCCAGAGTGGCTGTGGAAACCCAGCCAGATGGGCGGGGTATAAAATATATATTACTACTACTACTTAAGTCCCCTTGATTTTAATAGGAATTAACATGTTCTGGATTCGAGCCAAACTCTTATCAGGTTTCGTAGAATCATAGAATTGTCAAGTTGGAAGTGACCCTGAGGATGAGCTAGTCCAAGCCCCTGCAATGCAGGAATATGCAGTTGTCTCATACAGGGATTGAACCTGCAGCCTTGGCATTATCAGCACCACTCTCTAACCAACTGAGCTATCCAGGCATACAGTACATCTTGCTTGCGTTAAACTGATTAAGCATTCAGAAACCTGGAGTAGAAAAAAACTGGAGGTCAAGATAAAAGCACACTGGTGAGCATTTACACAGAGCTGTCCTACTGCTGGAACATCTGATCAGAATAAAACCTCAATGAACAATAAGATAAAAAAATGTTATTCTCTTCTATCTTCTCATCCTTTGCCAATAGACATTTATTTCTGCTCACAAGCCTATGCCCACTTACTTGGGAGTAAGCCCCATTGAACTCAGTGGGGCTTGCATCTGAGGAGGCATTGTACAGCATTGCTGTAAACGGCAGCACTCATCATTCCGTGCACAGGGCAGGACTTTTGACACAATTGTATTATAGCAACAGAGCACAAATTTTTGCATGCATAGTATAGTCAGGACTCCTGTCCAATCTTAAGAAATTCTGGTGGAACATAAAGAAATGAAAAGGAGAAGGTCTCTTAAATATGCCGGACTTGTGTGGCTAGCTAGGGCTTCCTATACGAATTGCGCTAAGGAAGCTACAGAAAACCAGTGCAGACCTTAAATTATCATTGTACTGGTATTGGAGAGGGGAAGAACCATAGATTTCTATGCAGTGTTGTAAGATTACTTGTGAAATCAAAAATAGGTAAAGTTATTTAAGGTCATGGAACAATGTAAACATCTGTCCTCTGCGTTTTAACACCTTGGTTGCACAGCTGTAGAAGCCCAGTTGCTGCTAAGTCCTGATCTCAAGGTCTCTTTTTTTGCAGAAACTTAGATGCAAAGTAGAAAAGGGCAGGTTGCACAAATATAGGAGAAAGGTAGTACCTCTGGTCTGTTGGCTCCACCCTTACATTGTCGTATATTTGGAAATTTATACCATTTTTTGTCAGAGAATCCAAGACTGCTTGCATGGGAGGGAGACGACAAAGGTTCTTATCAGTCATCACACAGACTTTTTTAACACCCAAATTCTGCAGGTCCTACAGTGAGGAAACATTAGTTAAAACCAAAGAAAAGAAAAAGGAGGGGGGGCAAACCCAATCCCAAAGGAAAAGAAACCTTCCAGCACAAAATTCTACATATCCCACTTGTTATCTGACTGGTCACTGTGAGTCCTCCCCGTCCCCCATCTTTTCCAGAACATGAGACTGCAATAGACAGTAAATTTGATTTATTTGCAGTAATGTATCTGCCCACAATCCTTAACTTCTTGGTTGCAATACTGCAGAGTCCCTGTCTTAAGCTCCACCTTGTAGATGCAGCAAACTTTAGGATTCAGAAGTATATTTTCTCTAATGCAGCTAAAATGTACAATTATTTGTAATGCTTTTTTAAAAAATAAAAATAAAATCAATTAGCCCTAGTGATAATTTGTAATTAATGTCTTACCATGCCCAGTTCTTTAGTAACTCCTTCTCCATATCGGATACTGGAAACAGCCATCTGTAAAAGCCAAGAAATAATACATTTCAGAAAAGAGGTTGTATGGAGCCTACAAAAGTCATATTTTCAAATAACCAATGTGTATTATATATTCAATAAATAGTGGGTTTAAAATGAGCACAATACAGTGACACCTTGGTTCTCGAATGGCTTAGTTGTCAAACAAATCGGCTCCCGAACGCCACAAACCTGGAAGTAAGTGTTTTGGTTTGAGAAAGTTTTTTGGAAGCCGAACGTCCAACGCGGTTTACGCTTGAGAGCAGGAAGCTCCTGCAGCCAATCAAAAGCCACACCTTGGTTTCTGAATGGTTTCGGGAGTTGAATGGACTCCTGGAACGGATTAAGTTTGAGAACCAAGGTACCACTGTATTGTTTCAAATACAGTTGTCAAACTTAATTAAGTTTACCTCAAAAGCATAGTCTGTTTTCCCCGTAGCAGCATGTTCAATACCTGGAAAAGAAATTGTACGCCAAAGTTAGCAAGCCCAGGCACAGCACAGGAAGACACATCTTTGCTTATGTTTTTAAAAAGCTCCTATTAAATGGATATATTTTTTTCTTCTGAATTATAAACCCCAAGATGTTAATGTGTCATCTTTGGGATTTTTTTATTTTTTTAGTGTTCACCATTAAGATTTACTTGCTCTCTACAAAACATGACATTACTGACATGAAAACAGTGGCTGCCACATGTATAGCACCCACACAGAGGCCTCAGTTCACACAAATGGCACCTCCATATGAGCACAGCTTGGCCACGAGCCAGGCACAGCCCCACATGTTCCTGAGGTGATTACATGCGGCCAGCTGCCATGTATAAATCTGCACTTCATAAAGATTTTCAACTGGAATCCCTCTGGCAGCTCTGAATTTTTAAAAAGAAGATGACGGCGAGGTGTTGCCAGGTATCAAATCCACTGGCGGAGGAAGGGAGGGGTGGGGGAAGTGCACCATCCCGGCACCATCGGGGAGGGGGGTACCATCATGGCTGCCCCCAACACACGTCACACAACCTCCCACCGAGCCAGGCGCCAGGCCCTCGCAGGCGGTGCCACGCCCCTGCAGGCGGTGTGCCACGCCTCCCGGGATGCACGCCAGCCACACCCCTGCCTGCTCTCTGCCCCCGGTACCGGAGCATGCAGCTTCGCCACTGATTAAATCATACCAATAATATGCCTTTTGCTTGATCTTAGCAGTTTGGAAGCTGTATTCCTGAACCTTGCAAGTAACATCTGTCCATGTCTCACAAAATTTAATGTTATTTTATTATTATTAAAAAGAAACTAAACTCAAGCAAAGGGAGGAAAGATGGGCAAAGGATATTACTACTTCACAAACTGGGGAAATCTGTAAGAAAAACAAGTCTCCAGAAAGACAAAATTCTCTGCAATCCAGTTAATGCAGTCTCTCCTCAAAACCTTCCAGCTTGTCCTTGTTATTAAAAGTAGATCATATTTCCTACAAGCTTTGCTTTGTTTTTTGCTAGTAACACCTGTCTGATGAAGGATGCATAGTTTAGAAACTTTCTCCCAGGATTTCAGAGGCCCGTTGGTCCAAAAAAAGTATCACCTCACCTTTGTGAGTCTCATTCTGTGGGAGCAGCACAGCCATTGTTGCTGGGAGTTCTTACAATGTCTCTTGCATAGAAATTCTAAACTTTCACTTTCATCTTTCAATTTCTGCTCAGAACTATCCTTTCAAATTTCATAGAGAGAGAGAAAAACTACACAGTCACTAGCTTCTTCCACAGTGGGATACACAAGGAGAGACAGAGAGACACAGAAAGATGGAGAACCCCCACCACATACAAAAAGTCAAATCTTGCCCTTCTTACCCCAGTCAAAGAACAAACCACTCCTTCTGTCTGGTATCTGAATTAAATATTTAGTGTTTGAATTCATGGCCAATGAGTGAAGCAATGATAATGAGCCTACAGATACTTTGGGGTGCACTGGAGTGGTGACCCAAATAATTAAACCCATAAATATATTAAAAATCCTTTTTGTGCTCCCTATTCATGCTTAAGTCTGCTACCCTTGGCTACTTTTCCTACCATCTCTCACCAGCCCTGTTCATGGTTGATTTCCCCTAATGTCTGAGTCTGTTGTCGTTTTCGTAATTAATTTGACATCCCGAAGACATGTCCAAGCCACTTACACTATTTTGTTTTGATGGTATGATAGATCTCCTGCTGCTTTATTATTTGGCAGAGCAAAGCTTTCGTTAAAGGCTTTATTGAGCTTGGAAAACTATATTGTTTCCCTTGGACTAGATATACTCATGAAGCATAGAACATTTCTTTAGGAGGAGTCACAGTAAAGTCACTCTTTTACAATCTCACCGCTGTCGAAGAATGTTTATAATTTTGCAACTTAAAAAATTATAGGCTGTTTTTCTATTAAAATATTCCAAGTGGCATACTTAATGACAACAAAAACAACAAGGCAACAGAATAGCAATATACATGTAGATTCTTCCATAATCTGCAATGTTTTACTTGGTAAATCATGTTCAGTTCTGCTTAATTCCACAGCACAAATCTCAAACAAGTGTTAGTAGATGGCATATGTCCTGTTCATCCTTAGAAAACTCAGAGCAATTCACATACAGCTCCTAATGATCTCCCATTTGTGCACTTATCAGGGCCACACCTCCTTACGCTTCGCCATTGCCGTGGGATTGGGTGCTCTGAGACCTAAATTCTAGCTCATTTAAGACCCAGGTCCCATCTACATTGTACTTTTAAAGCAGTATCATACCCGTTTGAACAATTATGGCTTCCTCAAAGAATCCTGGGAACTGTAATTTGCTAATGGTGCTCAGAGTTGTTAGGAGGCCCCTATTCCCCTCAGAGAACTACAATTCCCAGAGTTTCCAGGAAAGAGGGATTCTTTGTGGGAAGCCATGGCTGTTTAAAATGGTCGGATACTGCATTAAATGTACAGTGCGGGCGGGGGGGACATAAACAGTGTGTTCAAGGCAACATCCCCCCATGCTGAAGGAACATGTAAGGAGGAGGAGCAGGGCCAATGCGCCAGCCCTGTTCCTGCTGCTGACATGCACTGCACCCATGTGTTGCAGTCTGCAAACTATGTGTGAAGAAGCTCTACGCAGGTGCGCTCCCGAGGGGGGCATGGCACAGAGGGTGCCCTCCCAGGCGTGGGATAGACGCTCGGGTGCCCAGAGCGGTGAGTGCGCCCTGTAGCTGGGGGTGGAGCGAGCCACCCATGGCGGACATTCAGCGTACCACCCGCCCGCAAATTCCAAGCCTCCCCCAAAACAAAGGGGGGAATGCCGCCGGCAAAGTAGCGCAGCTCCCCCCTTGGCCTGACAGCTCGGGGTAGGCTTGGGAGTCGCGGGTGGGTGGCATGCTGAATGTCACCTCCTCAGTGATGAAACCCGGGGCGGACCGCCCCCCACCGTCCCCCTTCCTATGTACCTGGGGGGTACCCTTAGGAAGACACTTAGCAAATACTGTGGACTGGATCACTACAATGCACATATATTTGGGGTTTTTGGCTGGCTATTTTGTATCTAATTACCATCTAGCTGTGTGTCTATTGGCAAAGCAAAGCAAAACTCCATCTGGATTGGTCTGATTCTGTTTTCTCAGAATTCTCAGATTCTCAGTTTGCCACCGGCGCCGCTCAAGCGCCATATAGGTGATGGCGGGATCCTCTGCTCATGGCTGTAGCCGCGGAGAATCCTCCGCACGTGGCTGCAGTGGCTTGCACCGCCGTGCCCAGGGGCGGTGGGGCGAGCCCCCCTTGGGGTGCCTTCTTGTCAACCCCTCCCCCCGAGATGGCATGCGGGGTGGACTGCCCCCACCCCTCCTTCCTTCGCCACTGAGAGGAACTATGATAAATCTCACTGTTTCATTTTCCTTTATTTCCTTTAACGTTATCACCATTCAATAGATTTTTGTAAATTGTTGATTCACAGTTGGGAGCACCTGGCTGGCTTAAAGCTATGAACAAAGCTTCATAACATCCTTGACATGCAGCCAAGTGGCGAGGGTGTATGATGCCACTGTTTCTCCTCTGTTCCATTCAAACAGTATACATGTTGTGTTGTGAGCCAGAAACAGATAAGCCCAGGGGATGGCACTTTTGCCGCACCTATAATCTGTTGCTATGAAAATGTAGCAATCCCCCCCCCCCAATAATGGGGAAGTGGGCACTGGTTTCCTGCTACAAGGGTGTGCAATGAGAGTTTCCTTGAATGGCGAATAAATTTAAAGGAGATGAGTGCCTGGAACAAGAGATCCCCTCTATCAAACAAGACTCGTGACTTGCTTGAGAAGCCACTCCCCAAAACACATGAGCTTCAGAAGCAGCCCCTGACACAGTGTGAGGAGATGCTGTCACTAAACTAGCTTTCTCTTGAGAGGTATTGTTGATCTAGTTTGCGTCCTAATGACTGTTTAGTGGGAATAATTGACATAAAGAAACAAAATAACAACAGCCTTACCTTGAGTATATGTGTGGGAATGGGCAGGACACATACATCTAATGAAAGGGAAAAGGGAAAATTATTTGTGTAACAAAGCACTGGAAAAGTAAGTTCATCAGCATTGGCAGTTCAAAGTGGATGGATGCATCTTTTGTGTGTGTGTTTAATTTGTCCTCATCCAAGTGGGAGCATACACTTTTCACACATTTTATTCTGATGTTTCTGAATTTCATTATCTGTGAATAATGTGATAAGTACAAAAAAGTCCAACATAAAATTGCAAGTTACCCGATTGTGGATGAATTGAAGCACATTGCGTGGGGTTTCTTTTTAACTGTGTCATGACATTTTGCCGGATGCCATCTAGCATCACACCCCCTATCTCCAGTGGCAAAGCACTCCTTAGTGGGATGCTGGTGCACTTCATTATTTTTTAAACCACTGTTTTGTACAAGTCTGGTATATCAGAAAACTTGCATCTAAAATAAACCCCAAAACTACACAGGTAAATAAATGCCCAAAGGTTTCTGGAACTCAAGGAGGGTGTGGAAGTTCTTAGGGGAGGGGATAAGACACAGTATGAATACATCCCATCCCATCAAGCACAATCCACCAGTGTAAATGGAAAACACAGAGATCAAAGTTGAATTGAAAGTGCCCATGTGTGGATCGACATGCACAGAAAAATCAGATATGTGCAACCCATGTGTGCATGAGTGCACAATGTGTGCATCATATAAGTAACTAATATAATGAAGTTGTTAATATTGCACTGTTTCTCTTGCAAATGTATCCTGCCATCTAGTGTCTCAAAGTGGTGATACTTTTTCTTACTGGAATGCTCACCCGTTAAACCTGTTTACAAATGTTTGTACAAAGCTCCAATATAATTTGAAGACAACTTAAACCTATAAATAGAGCATGCCCATTTAGGAATGTCAACTGTAAAGCAAGATTCTCCACCTCTTGTTATTTCTAAAGCCCATGAATGGAAATGCTTCTTTGCTCAGAACAACATTTCTATTTTACTTCTTGTCTCGTCCAATTAACACAGAATCAACAAATTGTTGTATTTATTGTGGATTCCTTCTGAGCACCCTACTCCAAGACCCAGAGTAGGCTTCACTGTTATTTTAGATCCAGTCCTAACCATCATTAGGGTTCATGTGGAATTTATGCCCAAGTAAAATAGTCCTTATGATTTGGCCTGACCTTATACATATTTACTTAAAAACGAGTTCACCTGAGTTCAGCATAAGCTACCGGTACATTCCAGCAAATATGACAGGGAGTCAGCAGTGCAGCCTGATGCCAGTTTTCTCAGTGGAAGGAAGTGTATCCTATTCATAGGAGCAAAGGAAGCTGTCTCATATCAGGCAACCGTATTTCTGCATCTTGCCCAGTACTGCCTACTCTGACTGGCAGAGGCTCTCCATAGTCTCAGGAGATTCCAGAGACTGAACATGGGGCCATTTTCATGCAAAACATTGTGCTCTGTCACTAAGCTATGATCTTTTTTGCTTTAGTTTTATTCATCTTCAGCAACAACCTTGCTCCATTCAAACAATCACATTGGCTATTCTCTAAATCATGTTTCGGAAAACTAGGAACAGAACAGACTTCCTCTTGCCTTTTCTACTTTGTCTAGGTATTATCTGCTGGATCTCAAAGTTAGGCAAAGCTATTTTTAGCACTAACCAGAAATTATTCCAAATCATGATTTTCAAAGCCACTTCATAGTACACAATGGTTTAGAGGCGAACTATGGTGATAGAAGCCAGGAAAAGGGAAGAGGGAACTGGTGTGTGAGAAGGAAGGAATGTGGAGGAGGATGCAGATTTGGAAGCACAAGAGTCCTTATATAAGTAAATTTATTTGGGGACTTTGTAAACAGATATTTTGAAATTTCAATGTGATTGAATGGGATAAAAAAATATTTTTGATTACCTAAAGTCTTTCATAACATCTCCCAGGAAACATTTTGTTTGGGTCTTAATATGTATGCATTTCCAGTTTGTGGCAGCAATATTCATTTATAATTTTTGCAAGGAGGTATTTTCTTTTATCTGTCCTGAATCTGCTACCAGTCATTTTCATGGGACAGCCCAAACTTATGCATTTTTGAGAGAGGAATAAGCACTATCCATTTCCTCTACATTATGCAGAATTTTATATGCTCAAGCTAGTATAATAGAAAATTCCTATTATAAACCTATGGATCTGCTTCCAAGGAAAAGCTCATCAGAAGCAATGGTATGCCCAACAGGCAATAACATATTTTTATAATGAACTCCTACTAGGTCTGTAGTTTTGTTTTGTTTTTTTCTATCCAAAGCTGCTACAAAGTTTCAGCAAACACCAAAGTCCAATTTGGTCATCTCTAAGTACAGTACTCAGCAAAAAGGAAAACAGAAATGGCCACGTGAACAACTTCCAAATATAAGGTGGGACATGTTTCTTAAAATTCACCCGTTTCCACGACTTTAGAACCTGCAGATTCCTCAAGCCCTCGTTATGCTTTTGTAAGGCTGCGAAGGGGCTGATCTTCTCGAGCTGATATTACAGCTTTGAGGGAAGCAAGATGGCTTTATTAGGCGCTGTCACGCTGAGTATCAACAAAGCGAGGAACAGGGGAAGGCGCAAAACACTTACGATGCCCGTTGCAATTGCTTCAGCAAATATCCCACCCTATCGCGTCCTCCTGCCATGGCTGAAACTACTTGGGACCCCGAGGCATGATGGGAAGTTGTGCAAACCTTGGAAGGGCAGAGGCAGGAACGGCCGTTCCCCTCGAAGTATTTGCTCATTGCAGCCTTTCCCCACCGAACAGTGTATCTGAAGAAGTGTGCATGCACACGAAAGCTCATACCAAGAACAAACTTAGTTGGTCTCTAAGGTGCTACTGGAAGGAATTTTTTTTATTTTATTTTTTTTCCCCACCGAACAGTGTTAAGCTGCCAGCGACGTACTTCGAAGCCTTCAGGATTAATATTGCAATCGTTGCACTCTTTTTCCTTTGTTAATCTATACTGTCCATCCTATTGGGCACGATTCTAACACTTTCGATCACCTTTCAAAACTTCATTCCTTAACTTTTTGGGTCTCTAGAAACAAGAGGGGGCGGAACCCTCCCAATGGGTTGCTGGTCTTTGCTAAACGGAAATCTGAAGCTCATTTCCAAGTTTTTACTTGCAAACTGAAACCAAATTTTGAAGCACTGTGAATGGATAGAACATTCAGTCTCAAAAACAGCATTTCCACAAAATTGTTTTTTGTTTCTTTATATTGTAAATAAGGCATTGGTGATTGTTCTAACAAAATAAAAAACAAAAAAATTCCTTCCAGTACCACCTTGGAGACCAACTAAGTTTGTTCTTGGTATGAGCTTTTGTGTGCATGCACACTTCTTCAGAAGTGTGTATCTGAAGAAGTGTGCATGCACATGAAAGCTCATACCAAGAGCAAACTTAGTTGGTCTCCAAGGTGGTACTGGAAGGAATTTTTTTATTTTGACTATGGCAGACCAACACTGCTACCTACCTGTAACTGTGATTGTTTTAGTTCAAGAAAAGCTGGGTCATGTAAAAAACGTCTTGATGACCAGCAACTGATTTTTAATAGGGCAAGAGCCATAATATGAATTAATCAAAAGTTGCAGGACGAGCATAGCTATGCCCAGTAACTTACAGATGACTTGTGAGCCAGTCAAAAGGACTCTTCCCCCACTCACCCAGAACGTGAACAGTAGCCTGCAGTGATTGCACACATCAAAAGTTCACTTCTATGTGCAAGACTCAGGTGGCCTCAGTGGCCCGGAGTGCCATCCATCAGCTCCAGCTGGTGGCCCAGCTACGCCCCTATCTGCACAGGGATAGCCTAACTACTGTTGTCAATGCTCTGGTAACCTCAAAATTAGATTACTGCAATGCGTTATACGTAGGGCTGCCTCTGAAGACGGTTCGGAAACTTCAGCTAGTGCAGAATTCAGCTGCCAGGTTGAGCATATTACACCAACTGCACTGGCTACCAATTAGTTTCTGGACCCAATTCAAAGTGCTGGTATTGACCTATAAATCCTTAAACGGCCCAGGACCACAATACCTCAAGGACCACCTCTTTCCATATGAACCTACCTGGTCCCTGAGATCATCTTCTGAGGCCCTCCTTCATGTGTCTCCTCGAGAGGTCTGGAGGGTGGCAACATGAGAACAGGCCTTCTCTGCAGTGGCTCCCTGTCTATGGAATGCTCTCCCCAGGGAAGTTCGCCTGGCGCCTTCATTATACACCTTTAGGCACCAGGAAAAACGTTCCTTTTTAACCAGGCCTTTGGTTGATCTGATTTACATCCAACACCCTTTTAGAACATGGCTTTTTTGGGAGGGGTTATTGGGTTACTGCTTTTGGTTTGATTTTGTATGTTATGGTCTTGTTGTGAACCGCCGAGACCTCTGGGTATAGGGCGGTGTATAAAAAAAGACTGTTGGAATGCAATGGGCATTAGCTACAGCTCAGTGAGTGCCCATATTTTGCAGGTAAAAGGTCCTCCAGCTGAGACCCTGACATCTCCTGGTAGGGCTGGTAAGGACCCATCTGAAATCCTAGAATGCCATTGGCAATCAGTGTCAGCAGTATTGATCTAGAATGAATAAATGATCTCACTGAGTACAATTCAGCTTCCTACTTTATCAAGAACTTCTAGCCTGGAAAAGAAGTGACTGAGGAGATATGATAGCCATCTTCAAATATCTGAAGGGCTGTCACATGGAGAATGGAGCAAGCTTGTTTTCTCCTGCTCTGGAATGTAGGACTCAAACCAATGGCTTCAAGTTCCAAGAAAGGAGATTCCGACTAGACATACTGTAACAGAAAAACTTTCTGACAGTAAGAGCTGTTTGTCTCCCTTGGGAGGTTGTGGACTCTCCTTCATTGGAGGTTTTTAAGCAGAGGTTGGATGGCCATCTGTTATAGATGGTTTAGAAGTTTCCGCATTGCAGAGGGTTGGACTAGATGAATCTTGGGTCCCTTCCAACTCTATGATTCTTATGTTCCATGGAACTGCATTTGTGGAAGGTACAAACTTCAGTACTTGTGTCTTGGCTCATGCAGGAGAAAGCTATTGTGATATCTTTGCGGCTGAGAAGATAGAAGTGTGAGGTGGTAAAATCTTCTAGAAAGGTGTCAGAACTCACCATGAACATCTCCCTTGTTCTCTTATAATGGCAATGGTGCTCACCTGAGAGGTGCTGGAGTTCCAGCTGGGGAAAAAAAAGCCCTGGGAAAGTCCTGGTGGCAGGGTGAGCTGGGCCTCAGACTGCCAGTTGCCTGCTGCTGTGTTACCTTCTCCAACTCTGAGAGATTTGGTGTAAGTGCACCAGTACTTACAACTTTTTCAGAACATTTAGAATTCTGTATTTTGAAATCACATTTCGTTTAAAAATAGCAAACTAGAAAGTTTGCTGGGAATAACTTGTGAGTAGGTATGTATGGGATAGCACTGCTACAGTTCAATGGGGCTTGCTCCCAGGTGAGTGGGCAAAGGAATGCAAGCCATGTGCATCCATGTACAAAAATAAAATAGTTGGAATACATGTCTATTTTACAAATAGCTTTACTAATACTGTATTGTGAAATGGCAGCAATTGGCAGTACTGTCACTAACTGCATTGTTTACAGAGATAGTCAATTGCTGTATTATTTTCAGGCAGGAAACAGATCAGATGTGTGGTTTTTTAAGTAACAGTAACCTGGTATGGATTTTGCCTTAAACTAGTATTTTAACCCAGTTAAATACAGATCCCATTACAAACCAGCAAAGCTTACAATGTTCAGCAGGGGTCCCATCCTTTGAAAGCATCTGTACCAAAGTGAGGAAAAGTGATATTGTACTCCACTGGCAAAAGATTCTCCTGCCCAATTTCAGTTAGTTCCTTCCCCTATACTGCAGCCCCATATAACAAAGCTATGTGTTCAGCAGGGGTCCCACTCACTGGAGAGGCTGCTCAGGAGCCTATAGGAATGAAAGTGGGGGGGGGGGGGGAGGAAGGAAGCAGCCACTAAGTAAACAGAAAGCAGCTTTCAAATACAACCCGGTGATAGAACAGCCTTCCTGCAGTGCTCTCAAGACGACTGTACAATAACTAGTAATCTTTTCATTTACTGTACATTCCTCTTTTTAAAAGGTAAGGACACCTTAGTCTTTCATGACTAATGAAAACAGGCTACCAAATCTGTACTAACAACACTGTGCATTTTTCACAAATAAAGGTTATTAAGTATCCATAAAATGTTTTTAACAGAGTGAGCTGTAGCATTTTCAAGGCAACAATATATGTGTGATGGTGTCTTCTTAATAGAATGGAATTATGGTAATCTCTGAATCCTCAAAACATCGTAAAAGAAATCAGGCTTGTAGGGTTTTTCTAGATTTAAATCTATTATTTGAAAATAACATGCTTCAGGTTTCTCCCAGGTTTTATAAGAGTTGAGAAAAACATTACTAACCTATGAATCTAAGTTAGTGAGCTCCCAATTTAAGACAAAGACACATTATTTCTTATACAACATATTTATATAAAACACAAATTCAGACTCAAATCAATGACTTTCTTCTGTGACTTTCAAAAGAAACACAGGAATCCTCCGAGTCACATCAATATTTAAGATCCATGTAATATCAAACTTTGGATTGGATTCAACTAGGCTAAAAAGAAGTATGCATGAGGTCTGAAATTGCTCTGCTCTTTCCGTATTACTTTGCAGGATTATCTGCATTCACATTGTCATCATTACGCATTTTTAGACACATATTTGACTCTTAAAGATGTTCACTTGAGGTATCACTAAAAGTAAAGAAAGACTATTAGGATTATATTTTGTATGATGCAGAACCTTACAAATATTTCAGCACACCCTTGCCATGATTTTATGACTATTGTCAATCCAAGTCACAGTATAGAATAAAAAATGAACTGGATTTCTGTAACTTTTGGGAAATTATATGCTCCATGAGATCTTCACATACGTCTTACATAACTTTTCTTCTTTGCAGAGTGAAAAGATCTGCCTTCTCAAGGCCACCCCAGCTCCAATTCAGTCAAGTATTATTGCTCAGGGTTTGTTTTGTTTTTCTGAAGGGATCTCACCCCACTTTTGTTTCTTTGGCCCAACGAAGTTCTCAAGAGGGTCTAAGACCACTGTCCAAGTAGAGAAAAAAGTATCTGCAAGTCAAGGCCACATTTTCTTAAATATAATTAAGATAGTCCTGTAATTTGCTGAGGCCCTCAGTTCTCTTGATGATGCACACTGGGGGCAGCTGCTCCAGTCACCCTTGGTGGCCAGGCTCATTTTCTTTTCCCCTTGCCACCACCACTTCCCGGTCGCCCGGCCTTCCCTCTCCGAGCTGCCCCTCCACTTTTCTTGCCCTTGGCCCCACCGGGCCTCTGTTGCTGCCGCCGGCCCCTCTTGCCCCGCTGCCCCTGCTTCTTGCCCTTGGCTCTGGCAGCCTCGGCCTCGTCTTCCCGCAGCTGCTTGTTGACCGCGCGCGTCAGGTCCAGGGGCGTCTTTTTGCTGCCCAGGCTCCGGACCAGCTCCAGCTGCCGCCTCTTCTCCCCGTCGAGGTCTCCCAACACGGGCCCGAAGCGGCGCTTCTTGCCCCGGGCGCTTTGCGGAGCGCGAGGCTCCTTGGGGAGGCGAGGCTGGAAGCGGCCCACGGAGGCGGTGGAGACGCGGGCGAGGGCGGTGACGCGGCCCAACTCGGAGCGGTCCTGGTGGCCCGTGGGGTGCAGGTCGGCGGAGACGCCGCCGCCGCGGTGGGCGCGCGCCAGATTCCTGAGGCGGTTGTACTCGTTGCGCGCCACTTTCTCGCGCTTCTCCTGGCGCTTCTTGGCGAACTGGTCCTCGAGCGGATGGGCCGAGTCGGGCACCTCGAGCAGCCAGTCCCGGGACGGGTCCCCGCCGGCCCTCTGGTAGCCCCAGCGCCTCCGCCACTCCTTGGCCGCCTCGTCCCACACCAGCGTGCCGCGCTTCTTCCGCGTGGGGCGGATGCCTTTGAGCCGGGCGAACTGCTCCCAGCGCGTGAGGGGCTTCGGCTTGGGCAGCGGCTTCTCCCGGGGCAGCCGCGTCGAAGGGTCCGGCAGCCGCGCCACCACGGGGCCCGCCCCTCCCTCGGCGCGCTCCGACGGCAGCGCCCACAGCTGGCCCACCAGCAGCTGCGTGTTGTCGCGGGCCAAGGCGCGCAGGAGGGCCTCGCGCTGCGGGCAGGCGGCCCCCGTGCCGCGCGGCGCCGGGTTCTTGTCTACCGCCAGCAGGTTGCCTACGTCGAACTCCAGCTCCAGCTCCTTGTGCACCGTCACGCTGCGCTGCGTCTCCGCCTCGCGCTCCTCGGCGCGAGCCAGCAGGTCCTCCACGGACGACACGGCCATTTCCGCGAGGGGGTCGCTAACGGCCGCTCGGCCCTCTCTCTCTCTCCACGTGCGCAAAGAACGCTGCCCGGCTCCAGGAAAGGTCAGAGGGATTAGTTCCGCTGTGGAGGAAAACGACGGCAACCGGATGTATCGTCAGCGCGGCTTTCTTACCATAGAGACGACAGGAATCTGCGGCGGCGAATGGTCGGCACGTAAACTACAACTCCCAGCATGCAATGTTGCAAACGGTGCGCATGGAGAGTTGGATAGTGGGGGATATAGTCGGATGGGGATTGGGAAGTAGTTCGATGGGGAAGTTGGGGTTGGTTTGTGACTCCATCACCCCTGATGGTGAGAGTCGGGAGGGCCGCAGGTTCCCCATCCCTGCCCTAGTGTGTGAAATGAAAGCGGTGGGATAGTAGTCCTGGCATTGTCGATGACGGTGCCACAGATGGCTGCCAAAATAAACAGGGAACAGCCAACTGCTGCTGTCTAGTGCGGCGGTGGGAGTCCGGGTCCGTGGAAAACTTTTGTACATAGATG
The DNA here is from genome assembly GCA_034641385.1 of Darevskia mixta. Taxonomy (NCBI): domain Eukaryota; kingdom Metazoa; phylum Chordata; class Lepidosauria; order Squamata; family Lacertidae; genus Darevskia; species Darevskia mixta. The sequence goes on along the minus strand of JAWWNH010000018.1, from coordinate 3,807,796 downwards.
GAATAGGCGTGCTCTGTCCCAGTCCCTGTACTGTACTTATTCCACAATTTCAAAAGTGCAATACAGTTGGAGAGTACAGTATTTAGGCACATTCAGACTGGTCAGTGATTAAATATATTAGGCTGCAATCCGAACCACTTTCAGTCAGAAATAAACCCTAATGAATTCAGCGGGGCTTTGGCCCAGGTAAATGGGGTTAAGAGTGCAGTCTAAGAAAAGTATAAAAATTTGTTTTTGTTCTTAGCCTTGGTTTCCACAACAGATTAAAAAATGGAAGTGTGATTGCGTGGACTGCAATTTTTGTGTGTTTGATCCGATCCAAGTTTTTTCTTTGGAAATGATATTTGAAACAGGTTTTTTATTCCTAAGACGTTTGAGGCCGTGGCACAATTACTGAATCCCATACACATACTCAGTGCTTTTTTCGGGGTGGGGTGGGGCGCAGGGGTACGCATACCCCTAAACATTTTGTGAATCTTTGTACTTTTGTCCATTTACTGTATTTATTTTCCCCGATTTGAACTATAAAATTGTGGTTTTTCTTGAGTCAAAATTAGAGTACCTCTAAACATTTTTTTTTAGAAAAAAAGCACTGGACATACTTAAAAAGAATAAAATATTTCCCAGATCTATTTATGCTGTGGCTCAAAATCTATTTAAAATAGGTTTCAATGTAATTTCTCCAAAACAATACTGTTAAGTACCACAAGATGGTACTGTGCTTTGACAACTAATATTTCCTCCTTGCTTCATGCAGCTCATGTTTTTCACCAGAACAGAAAATTCAACTAATTTTTTTAGAAGATTCACAGATAAATCCTATGTCTATTTTATTGTATTTTAAATATATTGTATGCTGCTTCTAGAACTTCAGTTAGCACATGGAGTATAAATGTTCTAAAGAAATAAACAAAACCTGTGCATACCTACTCAGTAAAGCCATATTGAGCTCAATGAGATTTGCTCCCAGGAAATTATGGCTAGGATTGCAGTTTTAAGGCTCGTACTGTAAGTTCACCATATGCCTTTGGGTAGCACTGTAGCTAAATCCCTATAGTATTACACATTGTCACTATCATAGCTTTGGCACAGAATGGTCCATAATCCTGTACAATATGCCTCATACACCCTTCTCACTGAATTTGTTTTCAATGAATATTTGTTTTCTCAGGGTTCCAGGTAGATGTGGATAGGATTGCAGCCCCATCTTTTATTTCAACTTGGAGAATTGGTCTGAAATAAACCAGAAAGCATTACTACCATGAGCAGAATAGTATGCTTTTCTGCAAAAGGCATATTCCTGTATTCTAGCTATGTTACATAAATAAAGGGTGTTCTGTCTTTTCATTTGGAATGATAGGATTATTTTGTTTAGACATGCCTACAGGTTAGAGGAAACATGGAGTTATTTAACCACCGTCCTGCATGGATGCAGAATAAGCCAGGTAGATCTCCTTAAACAGGGAATTCTGTAGATTATATCGCAGTAAATACTTAACTAGGTACACTAACTGACCTCTCTTCTAAAGGGAGAGGGGGTAAAGGGCCCCCATCAGCTGATCATACAGGTGAGAGGAGGTTTGTAAGGGATAAGGCATTTGTTCAAGTATTCTTTACAACAGGAATGTACACACTTCAAGCTTGTCAGGTTTACTTTGTTTTGTTTGATAAGATCTACCTGCCAGAGAAAGGTGCAAAAGAGATGCATTTAGAGTTAAAGAACAAAGCACCTAATCTGAGCACATTTTGTGCCTAGAAATTTCAGTACCAGAACTACAGTATACTGAGCTCACAGTCCTTTCACACACAGGTCCACTCCTGGTTAGCTTTCTCCATTTCAGCACCCTAAGTGAGGTTGGTAAAAGTTTTGTCACTGCATATGTTAAACAAATTGGGTGTTGGAAACTTTTTCTAATCTACTGCATATCCAGCAGTAGTTCCCCATCTACTTTCTGCTCACCTCTGCTTTAGAGATGGAAAATACTGTCCGTTTGCTTATAAATGGTCCTTAACCTCATAACGCTTGTTCTTCATTTCCAAAACAGCCATGGCATGATCACTGCCACAGATATGCCAGAAACAGGAGGGGAGCCATGGAAAAGTACTTTAAGAGAGAATTTGAAAGAGTCATGAGAGGAGGAAGAGAATAACATTGCCTAGAATGAATGATTTGAATGATTGCATTTCCTTCAATTTACTCAAGCTGTGCAAAACAGCACTGAGTAGAGTACATTCTTATTATGTTTTTGCTGATTAGTGAAAGTGGTATGGGAGCAAATTGTGGATATTCAGAAGTCTTGGAAGATAGTGTTACTCACACTACAGGGTAGTACAATGGGAAAATTACATAACAAGAAGCTCATAGCTTCTAAATTAAGCTTCTACACAAGCATCTGTCTAGAAAGAAAAGAATAATGGAGTATTATCATGTCTCTTATTCTCTCCTGATCTTTGCCCCAAAGACAGATACATTATTGATCCATGTTTATACTCCATATGAACTAATCTACCATATCAGTGCCATAAAACAGAACTCAAGTCGTTTTGATAAAAAAAAACTGATGGAAGCTTCAGATATTTTTTTCCATTGATTCCAGCTGGAATGAGCCCTGTATCTTTTTAACTTGGTAACTACAGTACTATATTTTCAAAATGTTTCCAACCGAAAATGTTAGCTATCTGAGTTAATTGTATAGCTCAATATAAACCCATATAAATGTAAGCCTGAGTCATGAATATTCCTTTTTTATTTGATGTCTATGTCAGGTAAATATTTGAGGTATATAACATCATTTGATGCCTTTAAATATATACCTTGAGGAGCTGCTCTTTCATGAGTCAATATCACACAAGGCAGTATGTGTGTGTAATAGTTCACTGTGTAATAGCTTACTTCTGCAAGCTGCTGCTCTCTAGTTGTTTTGTATTGCAATTCCCACCACCCCAGCCAGTATGGCTAACAGTCAGGAGTGATGGGAGTTGGAGTCCAATAACTTCTGGAGGGCTCCAGGTTGGGGAACACTGACTTAGTAGTAAAGCACATTCCGTGTATGTAGCAGATCCCAGATTCAGTCCCTGGCATCTTTAATTAAACAGATACCAGGGAGCCAAGCTTGGAAAGACCAAGCATGCTTGGAAAGACCTAGCATCCTCAAAGGAAACCCATGAATTTGGTTCCTCCTTATGTAGGGGACGCGGGTGGTGCTGTCGTCTAAACCACTGAGCCTAGGGCTTGCCAATCAGAAGGTCGGTGGTGAGCTCCCGTTTATCGGTCCCTGCTCCTGCCAACCTAGCAGTTCGAAAGCATGTCAAAGTGCAAGTAGATAAATAGGTACCGCTCTGGCGGGAACCCCAGAGTCGTTCGTGACTGGACTTAACTGTCAGGGGTCCTTTACCTTTTATGTAGCCATATAATTCAGATAGCATCCACTTATGATCTACTCATGGAAGAACAGCTTCCATGTGTACTTGGAATAGGGCTCCAAAAGAAACTTACTCTCTTCACCATTTTGACACAGTAAATGTTCTTTGCAGTGTGGCATCTCTGCTATAGTCTCAGTTGCATAAAGTTGAGATTTTTCAATACAGGATAAAATGTGAGAAATTATATGGCATACCTACCCCAAACTCTTTAAGTGTTAAAGGAGGTTTTGCATGCACAGCTGAGATGGGCCCTCAAGGCTTTCTTCAGTACTACAGCATAATCTTCTAATAATCTGTTTCTGTTTGTTTCCCCCCTGAAAGAATGCTGTTAATTAAAATACTAAAAAACCTAAACATTCTTGAGGGTTAATTACAAATATCTCAATTTCATTCTTTGTTCTTCCTCTGTTAGGTAATTCTGCTCAAGGTGAAACAAACCAAAAAGACTTATCAGCTGGAGGAATATATCACACAATCATTTGCATTTTGCAGCTGTATTGACAGCCTACCCTTGCTGCCATTAAGGCAGCAGCATCTCCAGACTTTTGCAATGTTTTGGTCCCTTAGATGTTGTGGCTGATGACTTCCGATGGTTGTTGTTCACAGTCAAGGAGGAGATTCCTTTGTGGTGGTTGGTTGCTTAACACGACAAACAATTTCATAGCAGCCCGGAGATCCGATCTTACTTTCTTTTGTACCGGCAGGTGGTTGTGATGCGGACATACCCTGTTGAGCACATGAGCACAATGTGTTTATAACTGAAAAGACAGATTTACAACTTTGAGTAGAATGGCCTCATTTGCTGCAAGGATGGGGAACTTGTGATCCTCAAGGTGCTGTTGGTCTCCAACTCCCATCAGCCCACATGCAGCATGGCAAATGGTGGTTGAAGAACCATATATACTGCCTTGAACTCATTGGAGAAAAGGCAGGATATATATGGATTAATAAATAAATAACCTGCCTATGGTGGGTCTGCATTGGAGCTCTCATCCTTGAGGTGCTATTGTGTACTTTAGTGCTCAAACAGCAGAAGCAAGACCCACCAGGTAGGGTAGGAGAATCTGCCTTATAGCTTTCCAAGCACAAGCACAGACTGAGTATTTGTGTGGCTTTCTGATTTTCAGTTTATGCTGGACTCCTTGAGGAAAAGTCAGTGTGCTGCTGGTTCACTGTACTTCCAAATCATACCTCAAATGGTTATTCCAGCCTTTCTTTAAAAGGACAACCTTGCAAAGTATATGTTCTCCCTTTCTTCTAGAACAGGCATCCCCAAACTCGGCCCTCCAGATGTTTTGGGACTACAACTCCCACCATCCCTAGCTAACAGGACCAGTGGTCAGGGTTGATGGGAATTATAGTCCCAAAACATCTGGAGGGCCGAGTTTGGGGATGCCTGTTCTGGAAGCTGGTTAATAGTGTTATCTTACGTTGCTGATACTATGGAAGGACAGTTCAGATCTTTGTTGTTGAAGCAGCTCAAGTGAAATAGCATTGTCTTATTCTAGAAGGTCAGAAGGATCAAGGGTTTGGAAACCAAGCCTCATGAGGAACAGTTGAGGGAGTTGAATATGTTTAGCCTGGGAAAGAGGAGACTGAGAGGAGATATACTAGCCATCTTTGATATACGATAGATGAGATATACGAGCCAAAAGGCGGCTAGCCTTTTGGCTCGAGTGGTGTTTAGGCATTGCGTAAGCCTTATTATGGGAGGGGAGGTTGTTGCCTCTGCCTGCCCCTCCATGTTAAGGGTATCCCGTGAAAGGGATCCGGGTGTGTGGTTCCTGTCCCAGGCCTGGGTGTGGGCTAGGACCATGCCACGACCCCAACGGTGACCCGGGGGTGCTCTTAATTGATGTATATCGTAGGGCTCCCCCTTCCGGTAGTTGACCCTTATGAGACTTCCTGCAGATGGGAAGGAGTCAGGATAAAGTCTTGCTTTACCCAATTGCCTAAGCCAAACCGCTCACATCTGTAACCAATAAAGTTGTGGCCTTATTTATCCCATTAACCCAATATACTTGTGTTTGTGTATTTATTTTGGAGGGAGCTGCGGGGCCTGGGGCCTCGCCACACAATTGAGTTTCCTGCTTTTCAGGTGGTTGGACCACATGTCCCTTGGGGTACCTTCCAACTCTACAATTCTACGATAGCGGCTTGTAGACCAGCAACAGCTTTCCTGGCTTTGCAGAAGATAGGAGTGGATTCATAGAGAAGAGTGCATATTCACTTATCAGAGAAGCAGGCAACGTAATGCTGCTAACCCTCCCAGAATCCAATAGCGTTACAAAAGTTTTAGCAAGAATGGGACTAGGGTGGCCATCTTTTTCTGGCAGAGTGGCTTTGTCTTTAACAGCTACAATGCAAGCTGAAGTCCTTATTTTGAATTTCTGACTGACAGCCAGAAGAATAAAGGCACTCATGGTGATGTCAGTGAGGGCAGGTGGGAATAGGTCTTCAGAATCCCTATGGGTGACGAACCCCTGATACCTGTTCACATGAGGCTGGGTTGTGAGGCAAACTGTCAAACACAACTGCTGCTATGAAGCTATAAATGTTCTATGGCAGCATAGTATTCTGAAGTAAGGAACGTACATTGGATTCTGGAACCTTGGTCTTAATGGAACAAAGAATTTCCTGGATCTCCCCTGAAGCTGTTCTGTTTTGGAGTAACTCAGGCTTAAAGTTAAGGAGGATCACTTTAAATGGGTGACGTCTAAAAGTCATACCTAATTTGCAACAAAAGATAAGAACAATTTGCTTAGAGGTGTGATAGTGAAATCACTGTGTACATTTCTGTGGGCAATGTGCAAGCAGGTGAGATTCTTGAAATGCACATGTCCTTGACTAGTTTAGCTCTTTTAGTTGACTTATAACTTGTGCTGAAGTTATATTCTGGGGAGTGTGTGTAAAGCCAAAATTGCATATTAGTAAGAAGAAACTGGAACTGCCTGTGCACTAGCATCCCTACCTTTCGGAAGCTGGTGCACTCTGTGGGCCTTGCTTCCCCTCACCCTCTGGGAGGCTCCCATGGGACCACCTGAGATCTCACAAGACCAGAACATCCCAGAGCCCACTAAGTAAATCTGAGAGCTTGAAAGCTTTTAAGCATTCCGCCTTGTGTGGATTTAAATTGTGCGATTGCAGCTGGCCAGCTGCTAAGCCAAGTTAAACATGTGCAAGTTGCGAATCAACAGTGTTCTTCTATGGCAGGGGTCACCAACCTTTTTGGGGCCTGTGGGCACATTTGCAAACCAGAGAAACTATTGTGAGCACAATCCATACACCACAACTGTGGATCATGCATGCATGCATGGCAACCACACTTTCCCCCTTGCAGCCAATAATTTGGCTTGGGAAAAGTGTTTTTGCTTTTTTAAAGCCTAATGGGGGAGGGGAAACCTCCCTGGAGAGTGCAGCTAGGAAGCCAAGAGCTAACCTTTCCCCTCCAGCTGTAATATCCAGGAAGTGCTATGATTTAGCTGGGGAAGGAAGGATGAACATCCCTCACCAGCTACGTGACACCCCTATCCCTGCCAAAAATGCCCCTTCCCACCACAATTAGGATTGCAAAAAGTCTCCTGTTAGCTTGAATAAAATACTTCTTTTGAGCCTAATTTCTGCAGGAGAGCAGGGCCCTGTGGGCACCAGCAAAACACTCTGGGCATATGTGCACTCATGCATGCCGCTTTAGCGCCCCATGTTCCTCAGAGAGTAAGCTCATAGTTGCTGATTAATATGAAACCAATAAGATACAATATCAAGTGTCCTGTGGTTACCGTTGTTCTTACTGATTAGCTGCCTGCCGCATGCATTCTTTTTCTTCTTTCCCCTCCTCCCTTTCTTGCGCCGCCCCCCTCGGCGCTTAGACCTGCAGCTGCACCGCTTTCTGTGTCTTGCCATCTTTTCTTGGGATGGGCTGCCTTAAGTTCCCAAGCGGGGGGGTTCCATCGGTCAGCTGCGCTGAGGTAGCCTGTCTGCTCTGATGGTCTTTGAGTTTCTGAGGGAACATGGCAAGCTGAAGCGCCTTAAGGCTCCTCAGGGGTTTGTGATGTAATAAGTGGACCTGGCTGCTATCCTACCTGTCAGCACCTGAGGGCACCAGCTGTAAGTAAAACAAAATGACCACCAGATCATGGCAATGATAACTGATAATGCTGCTGGTGATTTTCCTTCCTCCCAGCCCCTGATGTGCTTTAAATTTACTATTTGAAGAACTCATTGCCACAGACAGCTCTAGGATGAACAGTTCTAGGATGAGTCTTGCCAGTGCTATCCCATTCTCTTCCTGTTTTGTTTTTTCTTTCCAAGCAGCAGAGAGTTCCTGGCAGCCCTTGAGAGATCATTTTTATCTGCTTCCAAGTAAGCCATAGGCATTTTATTACAAGAGCACTTTCTTGTATATGTGTATGTATATGGAAACTGTGTTCAACAGCCAGCCTTTTAAAGCTGCGGGTTTCTAGCTGCATTGCATTTGTAATTCGTAGAGGTGAATATCAATAGCCATTAGATGTGGTGGCTGTGCTCTGGAAGGGGAGAGTGCTGTAGTATTCAGGTCCTGTTTACGGGCTTCCCATGGGCATCAGGTTGGCCACTGTGAGAACAGGATGCTGGGCTAGATAAACCACAAGCAGGCTCTACTTATGTTCTTAGGTGGTGACCAGAGAAAAGGGCTCCCCAACCCTTGACATGGCGCACTCTTTATGAAACTCCCCATCCTATCCCGACTTCCGGTTGGATGCCGGAGCTGCCGGTCGGGGGGAAATCTCGCGCCGAGATTCCCCGGCTTCGTAGGGGTTTAGGGAGTGCGCAACAGCTCTGCGGCTCCTGAAAAACCCCGGGAGGGGTGTCCCAGGGGCTTGGTGATCCGGTGGTTGACTCCGGACGTTTCCCCTGCTCCTAGGCGGCTTAGAAGACCCGCTGAAAGAGAGTGGGGTTGAAATGGAGTCCAACGGATCCACCACCCTGCCGAGTGAAGCTGCGTGATGGGCAGCTCTGAGCATTTCAATTCCTCCAAAGAAATGATTTGCAAATTGGATTTTGAAGCTACAAAATCGTGAGTAAAAGGACATTTGGGCTGAATTAAAAGCTGCAAGGGACTTTAAAAACGGAGGTCGGTCCCTTGATGTTGAAACAATAGGAAACAGTGAAAGTTTTATTACCTAAGCTAAGTGAAAGAAGAAGTGAAAGGAAACTTCTGTAGCAGAGCCAAGGAGGCTTATTTGTTACAATTATTGACTGGGGGGGGGAAAGCGACTCCTCTTTCCGTGGTTTTGGGGGAATTTGGCAAGAAAATATCTTAAAAACTGTTGGATTATAACTATTCTATGGCCGAAGCTAGATAAGCTGTTTATTTTTTTACCTTGAAATGGTGGAGCAGCTGTCTGAGCAGGTCATGAGAAAGATGCTAGTCATATTACATGATTGTTTAAATACACTCAGAGCAAAGAACCAAGGATTAAACAACTTTGTGAACAAGGATTGCACTGTGCCAGATGTACAGGACGCAGAATTGCTGGGAAATGAAAGAACAAGCCACACCACTGACTGTAAATTAAAAGAACCATCACCCTGCACACAGAAGCATACGGCAGAGAAAAAAGTTGGATCTGCTGATAAAAAACAAAAAAGACATAAGAAAAAGGACAAATCGGAGGGAATTGGGACTAAAAAAGCTACAACAATTGAAAAGAAACACAACAAAAAGGAGAAAATAAATGGACTTGTGAAGAAAAAGGGAAAATCAACTAGGAGACTCCAAAAAGAAATTTTTTTGACATATGTAGCAGGATTGGTCCGAAGAAAGAAGAGTAAGAAGAGAAAGGCAAAACTGAAGAGAAAGGAGAGGCAAGGTGCACTGGGGCAGGACAAACATTGGGGTTTGATTGCAGAAAGGGAGGGTGTGGGTTGAATAAGAAGTATATTTGAACTGGACTACTTTTCTGGCTATAAGGAGGATGATATATGGTAATGGTGTCTGGCATAGGGATTACTAATGATGATTAATATAAAATGATTATTAAAGAAAAGAAAATATGGCTAAAGACTCTGAAACCAATGGGAGGAAGGGGAGGGAAATTTCAATGGGAAAAAGAAGAAATTATGTATAATACAGAGTACAGATGATAAGAATTTAGGGAAGGAGCAGAAGTACCAGCAGGCTCAGGTTTAGAATTATGATTATAAAGTAAAAGTGTTTTTGTATTTTGTTTTTAGGATGTTATGAAAATAGATGTATCAATCTGTTAAAGAGGATTCAAAATGAATTCAACAAAGGGGGACTTGAGGAAGTCAAACGAAATATGTAAGGGAGAAAGACAGAATCTGGCCCACGGAATGGGGCCAGGCCTAAGCAATGTTAGTAAAAATAATAGTAAGGTTAAATGTACAATGAATATGTTTACCCCTGTGAGAGGGGGGGATGGATCTTTGCTTCCCACGGTGAGAGGGGGGAAGTATGAAAATTTAACCACTATGTATGTTATATGCTTATAAAATTGTAAAACCCAATAAATTTTTGTGGGAAAAAAAGAAAAAAAGAAACTCCCCATCCTATCCCACCATTCTCTTCCTGCCATAATAGGTGAAAGCATTTTTATTTGCCCATACTTTTTAATCTTGTAGTTGAATGCCTTATATTTTTTACTGGTTTTGCTGAATCTGTAGTTGTTATGGCTTTAATGTTGTCTTTGTATATTATATCTGTGAGTTTTTTCTCTGGAAAATCAAGGCTAGTGAATTCTTATTGGTCTTTGGCCTCAACAAGTTCCGGCCATTTAAAATTCACAAGGACCACAAAGCGAGAGCAAATGACCACATCCTGCTGAAAAGAAAGGATCCAAATAATTCATCTAAGACACCTATTTACAGAACACCCACTTAGTGATGTTGTGTGTGTTTTTTAATGGAATATTTTAAGCAAATGAGGTTAGCTTGCATAAGGTAATTTCCATTAGGAAATTTTCAGTTTGTATGTTTTGATGCCCTAGAGAGTGATCTGATTTAGTATGATTGTTTTCTTTTTATTTGGTAAGCAAACTTTTAAAAGTACTCCATGCTGATTTTTTGTTCCAAATTTTATACAATTATTTGTCTTAAAATATTTTTTTGTGGGGGGGATTAAAGCACATACTTAATGTAGCTTAAATATTATATTATGTAGCAGTTTTAATGGAATAATGGTAAAATTCTTTTACCAGTTTAAGGACACATCTCTTAACAATGTTTAACTCAAGAAAAGTAAAGGAGGGAAAAAGGGTACTGAAACTGTTGACACACTAATAAATTTTAGCAACCCAAAGAATTGTGCATGATATGCTGACCCACATACTTTCTTTGAATACTTGCCTGAAAGACATTAAATTACAGCTATGAAACGGCCTACTATTGTATTTACAAATGGGAAGTTTTTAATGTTTGATGTTTTATTGTGTTTTTAATATTCTTAATTGAGATCCGCCCAGAGTGGCTGGGGCAACCCAGTCACACAGGCGGCATATAAATAATAAAAGTATTATTATTATTTATTTATTTATTTATTTATTTATTTATTTATTTATTTATTTATTAACAACTGAATTTCACCTGAAAACTTGCAGGCACAGTGAGTGCCATTTGATCTGCCAATTAATGTTTGCGCAAGCCTGTCATTTTGGTGGCATTAAGTTAACTTTCCATCCTATCCTAGTGAAAGTTGATCACACTGTGCAGAGAAAGGTCACAGCAGCACTTCCTTCCCAGTTAAGTGGTAATTAGCATATTACTTGGTCTTTTGTTTGTCATGTCCTATTAAGTAATCTGTGCTGTTAGCAGTTATAGAAGTAATAGCCCTGTTTCTGTTCTCAGCGGAAATTATGTTAAGCAATGCAAAGAGTGTAGTTAGCAAGTAACACATAAGTGAACTGTGCATTTCAAATTATTTTCTTATTCCATCTTATCAGGATGGAATATGTTTCCAGGGATGATCAACGGTTGCTCATCACAGAAGCAGGTGTGTTGTAATTGAAAAATAAAAATAAAACCTGAGGAAGCCTGTGTTTCTTTGGGAACTGTATCCACCAGGGCAGCCCTCTCTGGCTTTTGCCTTATCTGGCTGCACTTTTCCTTCACTGGTGCTTCTAGCCTGAACCAGTATGATACTTTGGCTTGGGTGTGAGAAAACCCAGCCTCAAACACCTGCCTCTTCACAGGATAGCCCTGGGCAAGCTCTTTCTCAGGGGTCAGCAAACGTTTTTAGCAGAGGGCTAGTCCACTGTCCCTCAGACCTTGTGGGGGGCCGGACTATATTTTTTTGGGGGGGAAATGAACGAATTCCTGTGCCCCACAAATAACCCAGAGATGTATTTTAAATAAAAGGACACATCTACTCATGTAAAAACATGCCGATTCCTGGACCGTCAGCGGGCCGGATTTAGAAGGTGATTGGGCCAGATTCGGCCCCTGGGCCTTAGTTTGCCTACCCATGCTCTTTCTCATCTTAACCTGTTTTACAGGTGGTCAAGAGATTGAAATACATCAAGCCTGCAACTTGCACATATTTAACTTGTTCACATTCAGCTTTGTGTGCTTGGCAAAAATATAAAAAATAATAATAATAAAAGGGGGCAAACAATTGAAAAAAAAGACTTTGGCAATCCCACCCACCATGGGAAACCCAGTGTGTTTTGTCTATATGTGATTTTGGCTTTTGGTGCGATCCCTGGAATGTAACCCCTGTGTAAGTTGTGGGCTTACTGCAACAGTCTGAGCTTCTTCAGGGAAGGGAGGGAGACTAGGGCTTTTTTTCAGCCATAATTCGGTTCCAGCACCTCTCAAGTGGGCACCATTGCCATTATAAGAGAACAAGGGAGGCATTCATGGTGAGTTCCGGCACCCCTTTTTCTAGAAAAATAGCACAAATATCCAAATGACAACACAATGAAGCCGATTTACTGAAAGGTGTGTACTGGAATCTGAATTAGTGTTTATGAAGTGAAAGGTTATTGATAGATTATTGTTGGAGAATTCTCATTGTTTTTGAAATCATATTTATGTTGTTAGCTGATTTGGACGTTTGTAAGGACACCTAGCAGTTCGAAAGCACGTCAAGTGCAAGTAGATAAATAGGTACTGCTCTGGCGGGAAGGTAAACGGCGTTTCCGTGCACTGCTCTGGTTCGCCATGCTTAGTCATGCTGGCCACATGACCCGGAAGCTGTCTGCGGACAAATGCCGACTCCCTCGCCCTATAGAGCGAGATGAGCACCACAACCCCAGAGTCGTCCGTGACTGGACCTAATGGTCAGGGGTCCCTTTACCTTTACCTTTAAGGACAAGGACAAACAGGAAATGAAATTTCATCCAAGCAAGATCAATATTGACTTAACAAGTACTGTGCACTGGATGGTAAATCAACCTACTATGTTCTCATAGCAGTAGTATAAAAACTGGGGACAGTGGAAGCGTCAAATAACGTTTTAAAATAATACTAACATTTTAGCTGCTTCCATTATAAAGAATGAGCACACATTTTTGTACTGGAGGGGATACAGACCTTTCAAATCTGGCAAGGTTTCTCAGGCTAATGTGGTCTCTGCCTTGGTGACCATAGCCACAATGCTTACAGCAAGCTTCCCCAACCTGGCGCCCTCCAGATGTATGGGATTACAACTCCCATCAGTTTCAGGCAGCACAACAAAGTGACGACAATGGTTAAGTTACAGAGTTACAAGGATGTGGGTTGCAGAATCCACAAAAATAACATTTTGTGCACATGTCACTGGCTTAAAACACAGCGAGATTGAATTTGGACCGAAGTTGGTTTGGGCATGGGGGAAATGCATGAACACCACAGTCTTGTGTAAGAAACAATAGACATGGATTGTGGTTAATGTCATGTGTATGTTGCTTCCCAAACCAGCAGTAGGAGCGTACCAGATATAGAAATAAAAGGGAGTTGAGCAAGCCCTTGAACAACTCTTTTTAAAATTCAACAGGGATTGCAGAGGAATTTTGTCCTAATGGCAGCACTGGCACACTTATTTTTCCTGCCATCCTTTCGGAAAGGATTTAGCTCTGTCACCCTCTTGGTTTTGTTGCTTTCATTGTTCCCGACAGACAGTTTGAGAAGAGCTGGAGGAGTCAAAGGGGATCATTTAGTCAGATGACAGCTCTAATTATGAATATTTAGGAGGTGTTTGAATGTGCTCACTTTTATTACCCCATTTCCTATCAATGACTGCATTGAAACTACTTGTCTCATTTTTCAAATCAAAGCTTCCTCAAGCAAAAGGATGAAACTCAGGATAAGTGATGCTCCACAGATATATATTATTTTCAGAATGAGGAAAGGCCATCAGTCAGTTCGGAGGATTTGAAAAAGTTTAGTCCTCAAAAGATTAGTCACCTCTCCTCTCTCTCCCCCCCCCCCCCCGCATAGAGCGTAACTGTGCAGCTCATGAGAATTACTGCTCTTTTGTTATTTTTTGTTATTCTCACCCAGAGATAGATTTAGCTTTAATCATTTTTGACAGTGGGTCTGCATATTTCCTCCAGGTGCTGTTTCCCAGTTGGTATTGGCCCAAAGTAGTAGTAATGAGGTGACTTTGTTTCAAAAAGTAGGGACAGGATTATTTGGGCTTGTTTTCTTTACAGTGGTGGGTGTCCCAACCCACATAAAATTCACACATTAGTCTTGAGCAATTCAGTGTTAGTTGCTGTGGAAGATCCAGCAATAGCTGTGAGTATCCTGGGGGAATTATATTGAAAGAATGATGCAAACCATTTCTCTTTTCTTAAAACATAAACATTTAGGTGGGAATGCCTTTTTTCTTTAATTTAAATTATTGGATTTATATTTTGCCCTTTTATCCAAGGAGCTCAAGGTGGTGTACATGGTTCTACTTCTCCTTGATTCCCACAACAAAACTGTCAGGTACGTTAGGTCGAGAGGCAGCAACTAGCCCAGGGTCACTCAGCAAACTTCATGGCGGAGTGGGGATGTGAACCCTGCTCTCCCAGGTCATAGAATCATAGAATCATAGAATCATAGAGTTGGAAGAGACCACAAGGGCCATCCAGTCCAACCCCCTGCCAAGCAGGAAACACCATCAAAGCATTCCTGACAGGTGGCTGTCAAGCCTCTGCTTAAAGACCTCCAAAGAAGGAGACTCCACCACACTCCTTGGCAGCAAATTCCACTGTCGAACAGCTCTTACTGTCAAGAAATTCTTCCTAATGTTTAGGTGGAATCTTCTTTCTTGTAGTTTGAATCCATTGCTCCGTGTCCGCTTCTCTGGAGCAGCAGAAAACAACCTTTCTCCCTCCTCTATATGACATCCTTTTATATATTTGAACATGGCTATCATATCACCCCTTAACCTTCTCTTCTCCAGGCTAAACATACCCAGCTCCCTAAGCCGTTCCTCATAAGGCATCGTTTCCAGGCCTTTGACCATTTTGGTTGCCCTCCTCTGGACACGTTCCAGCTTGTCAATATCCTTCTTGAACTGTGGTGCCCAGAACTGGACACAGTATTCCAGGTGAGGTCTGACCAGAGCGGAATACAGTGGTACTATTACTTCCCTTGATCTAGATGCTATACTCCTATTGATGCAGCCCAGAATTGCATTGGCTTTTTTAGCTGCTGCATCACACTGTTGACTCATGTCAAGTTTGTGGTCTACCAAGACTCCTAGATCCTTTTCACTTGTACTGCTCTCAAGCCAGGTATCACCCATCCTGTATTTGTGCCTTTCATTTTTTTTGCCCAAGTGTAGTACTTTACATTTCTCCCTGTTAAAATTCATCCTGTTTGCCTTGGCCCAGTTCTCTAATCTGTTAAGGTCATTTTGAAGTGTGATCCTGTCCTCTGGGGTATTAGCCACCCCTCCCAATTTGGTGTCATCTGCAAACTTGATCAGGATGCCCTCAATCCCATCATCCAAGTCATTGATAAAGATGTTGAATAAGACTGGGCCCAAGACAGAACCCTGTGGCACCCCACTAGTCACTTCTCTCCAGGATGAAGAGGAGCCATTGATGAGCACCCTTTGGGTTCGGTCAGTCAGCCAGTTACAAATCCAATGAATGGTAGCATTGTCTAGCCCGCATTTTACCAGCTTCTTTACAAGAATATCATGGGGCACCTTGTCAAAGGCCTTGCTGAAATCAAGATAGGCTACATCTACAGTGTTCCCTTCGTCTACCAGGCTTGTAATTCTGTCAAAAAATGAGATCAGATTAGTCTGACATGACTTATTTTTCAGAAACCCATGCTGACTTTTAGTGATCACAGCGTTCCTTTCTAGGTGCTCACAGACCGTTTGCTTAATGATCTGCTCTAGAATCTTTCCTGGTATTGATGTCAGGCTGACTGGGCGGTAATTGTTTGGGTCCTCTCTTTTCCCCTTTTTGAAAATAGGGACAACATTTGCCCTCCTCCAGTCTGCTGGGACTTCACCTGTTTTCCAAGAATTCTCAAAGATTACTGCCAGTGGTTCTGAAATCACCTCTGCCAGTTCTTTTAATACTCTGGGATGTAGTTCATCTGGCCCTGGAGACTTGAATACATCTAAACTAGCCAAGTGTGCTTGTACTACCTCCTTACTTATTCTGGGCTGTGTTTCCCCTGCTGTATCATCTGCTCCATATTCTTCAGGTCGGGCATTGTTTTCTTTTTTGGAGAAGACTGAGGCAAAGAAGGTATTGAGGAGTTCTGCCCTTTCTGCGTCCCCTGTTCGCATTTCACCTTCTTCTCCTCTAAGTGACCCCACTGTTTCCTTGTTCTTCCTTTTGCTACGGACATACCCATAAAAACTCTTTTTATTGCTTTTGACCTCTCTAGCAAGCCTGAGTTCATTCTGTGCTTTAGCTTTTCTGACTTTGTCTCTACATGTGCTGGCTATTTGTTTGAATTCCTCTCTGGTGGTTTCCCCCTTTTTCCATTTCTTGTACATATCCCTTTTAAATCTTAACTCAGTTAAAAGTTCATTAGATAGCCACCCTGGCTTCTTTAGGCACCTTCCATGTTTTCGTCTCATTGGTACTGCTTGAAGTTGTGCTTTTAATATCTCCCTTTTAACAAACTCCCATCCATCATGAACTCCCTTCCCTTTTAGTATTACTGACCATGGGATCACACCCAGCATTTCCCTAAGTTTTCTGAAGTCGGCTTTCTTAAAGTCTAGAATTTGAGTCTTAGTATGCTTGGTTGCTCCTTTCTGATGTATAATAAACTCCAGAAGAACATGATCACTCCCACCTAATGATCCTACCACTTCTACCCCACTAACCAGGTCATCACTATTGGTTAGGACCAGATCTAAAATGGCTGATCCTCTTGTTGCTTCTCCCACTTTCTGGACAATGAAATTGTCTGCAAGGCCAGTGAGGAATCTGTTCGACCTTATGCTCTTGGCTGAGTTTGACATCCAACAAATATCAGGATAGTTGAAATCCCCCATTACTACTATCTCATTTCCTTTTGAATGCTTGGTCATCTGTTCCAGGAAGGCATCATCTATGTCCTCAGTTTGGCTTGGGGATCTATAGTAAACTCCCACCATGAGATCACTGTTATTTTTCTCTCCCTTAATTTTGACCCAGATACTCTCAATTTGGCTTTGAAGTTTTAAATCATGGATCTCTTCACAGGTATACACATCCCTGACATATAACGCCACTCCTCCTCCTTTCCTGTTTGGTCTATTTCTCTTAAATAGATTGTATCCCTCTATTACTACATTCCAATCATGAGACTCATCCCACCAGGTTTCAGTGATGCCTATTATGTCGTATTTAGTTTGCTGTACCAAGAGCTCAAGTTCATCTTGTTTATTTCCCATGCTCTGTGCATTTGTATACAGACATTGAAAACCATTGATCATTCCCCCTAGTCTCCTACTTAAGGATTTTTTCCTCCCACCACTAGGTCTGTGCGCTGTTTGCTCCATTTGGTCCTTGACTTTTGGATGATCATCTTCAGCATTTGATAGACTCCTACCTTCAGGACCACTGTCTCCCTCCCCCACATAAGTCAGTTTAAAGCCCTCCTGATGAGGTTTTTGAGATTGTTGGCAAAAACATTCCTCCCAACCCTTGTGAGGTGCAGCCCATCACTTGCCAGAAGTCCATCTTCAAGAAACTGCAGACCGTGATCTAAGAAACCAAACCGTTCCTGCCGGCACCATTTGCGAAGCCAGTTGTTCACTTCTCCTATTTTCCCCTCTCTTCCTGGGCCACGGCGTTCAACTGGGAGGACAGATGAGATGACAATTTGTGCATTTAATTGCTTCAGCTTCCTGCCCAGAGCCTCATAATCACTTTTGATCTTCTGGAGGCTATGGCTTGCGGTGTCATTGGTTCCCACATGGACTAAAAGGAAGGGGTTTTTATCCGTGGGTTTAATTATTCCTTGCAGCCGTTCTGTAACATCATGGATCTTGGCCCCGGGGAGACAGCATACCTCTCGAGACATCTTGTCAGGCCCACAGATCACTGCTTCCGTACCCCTCAGTAGGGAATCCCCTATCACCACTACACGCCTCCTCTTAGGCTTGGTCGGGATTCTTACATGTGCTGTCCCTTCCAAGGTCGCCTGCACATTCCCAGAGGACTGACTATGTTGCTCGTCTTCATATACCTCATCAACTGTGATGAGGGAGAGATCTTCCAATGGAGTCTGTTCTTCATCTTCCAGATTTGAGAGCACTTCAAATCGATTTTGTAGTTCTAAACACTCAGAGCGATCCCTGGGCATTCTACTTCTGTGAGTCACGTTCCTCCATACATCTGGCTCCTGAGTTGGGGAACTGATCTCCTCCTCAGAGATGTGCCCTGTCTCCTGCATGGTGGAGACAGTGTGCTCTGCTGCATCCAAGAAAAGCTCCAGCTCTTTAATTTTCTGGAGCGTAGATATTTTCTGGAGCGTAGGTCCTAGTTTAACACTCTAACCACTACACCACCCTGGCACACTACCCTACATCTCTAATAATAATAATAATAATAATAATAATAATAATAATAATAATAGTAATTTATAATTTGTACCCCGCCCATCTGGCTGGGTCCCCCCAGCCACTCTGGGCGGCTTCCAACAAACATTAAAATACATCAAAATGTCACAGATTAAAAACTTCCCTAAACAGGGCTGCCTTCAGGTATTTTCTAAATGTAATGTAGTTGTTTATCTCTTTGACCTCTGATGGGAGGGCGTTCCACAGGGTGGGCGCCACTACTGAGAAGGCCCTCTGCCTGGTTCCCTGTAGCTTTGCTTCTCTCAGTGAGGGAACCGCCAGAAGGCCCTCGGCGCTGGATCTCAGTGTCCAGGCTGAACGGTGGGGGTGGAGACGCTCCTTCAGGTATACAGGACCGAGGCCTTTTAGGGCTTTAAAGGTCAGCACCAACACTTTGAATTGTGCTCGGAAACATACTTGGAGCCAATGTAGATCTCTTAGGACCGGTGTTATGTGGTCCCGGCAGCCACTTCCAGTCACCGGTCTAGCTGCCGCATTCTGGATTAATTGCAGTTTCCGGGTCACCTTCAAAGGTAGCCCCACGTAGAGCGCATTGCAGTAGTCCAAGGCATCCCCCATGTTGTATAAAACCCTTCATCTTAAAAAAGCAGTGCCATGTGGAGACTCTTTCACCTTAATACACAAGTACCCACAGTTGTATCTCACCTTTACTCAAGACAGCTAACAATAACAGTAAAGATGTACCAAAAGCAAAGGTAGCTGTTTTGGCCCATAAGAAAAATTCCAACCCCCCATAGTAGGATGAATCAGAGAGACACAAAATATTGAGAGGACTTTTGAGTTCTCAAGAACTCTTCTGGAGAAAGGGCTGGTTTGATGTTAAAGCCATAAAGTCTGCACTGATTTCAGTCTTGAGATCGTATAAACTTAGGGAAGCAGACTTAGTTGGCTATTATTTATTTATTTGATATACTTCCCTTCATTAAGAGACCACAGGACAGTTTGCAACATAAAACACAAGATACATAATGTAATAATATTTTTTTTTAAACCAAAAATAAAATACCCCTGCCCCCCAGCGAGGAAAAGCCAAGCACCTAGCCTGGCTGAGACTATGATGAAGGGACCGGCACTTCTTAATTTGACACAACACTGCTGTTCAATGAGTCTCCAGAAATCCCATCACATGCAGCTTAGAGGGGCTGGACTATTGCTTGCTTTGACTGAAAATCTCAGCAGTATCTTATCTATGAATAGAACTGCACCCAAGTTTTAGAGATCTAATAACCACACGAGGAATGATTTAAAAAAAATAAATCTAATCATAGGGAAACATGTCCCATTTGTGATGACTGGATGTCTGCTTGAATTTGCCAGCCAAAGCGGTTCACTTTTGCTAATCAAAATGATATTAGCTCAAGGCAATCAAATTGCACTGCCCACTCCAGTGTAAATGAGCTCACCCAAATGGTGTGTCCTTTTCTCAAAAGGTTAGAGAGGCTCAAAAAAATATGAGGCCATGGCCTTTTCTGGGATTTTCTCCTCAGCATAAAATACTGATCAAGTGCCCTGCTTTTTAAAATTTTAGGAGCAAGTTTCTCTTGCCTGCATTCCTGGCCAAATGATTGATTTGGCAAAGTACCGCTAATTACCACGCAAAAGATGGCCGCAGAACCCTTCATGGGCAAATGTGAGTCTAAAGAAGAGACTAAAAATTTAAACATCATCATGATGACAATATGGAACACAGGAACATAAGAATATAAGAAGAGCCTTCTGGATCAGGCCAATCACCCATCTAGTCCAGCATCCTGATCTCACAGTGGCCATCCTGATTCAGGGGTGCCATCTTGAATAAAATATGGGAGGGGAGGTAAGCTCCGCCCCACATAATCGATCACAAGACGTGACACATGCATACCATATGAATGGCAATGCCCATCAACTTGAGGGGGGCTGACCCCCTCAAATATTCTATTGGGAGGGCCAAAGGGACCTCGGCCCCTAGGGGTTGGCTCCTATGACTTGATCCCTGTGTGAAACTCACAAGCAGGACCTAAGCACAAGAGCAACTGGTATTTGGAAGCACTGCTGCCTCCAACTGTGGAGGGTGGCAGAGCATAGCCGTTGTTATGTATTAAGTTCTCACCCTAGGCCACTAGGGGTGTTGTGTGTATGAAGTTTCCACTCAGGTCCCCGTCAGCTAGTTTAGGCGGGAAACCCTGGGTTGTGTTGTTACAATGTTGTCAGCCGGCTGCCTATATAAGCAGGTCGGCTGAGCTATTCAGTTTAGTTCTGTTCCAGCCTGAGAATAAGGAGAGCTGCTTGAGAATCACTGTGTCGTCTACTATGTCCACCCACTATTCAACAGCCGTCATGGCTAATAGCTGTTGATGGCTTTATCCTCCATGAATTTGTACAATCCTCTTTTAAAGCCATCCGAATTGGTGGCCATCACTGCCATTCGAGGGACAACATGCTACACAAAATTGGGAAGTTCAAGATAAACAAGGGATGGATGGTGCATTGGTGCCCTCTTGCAGCCTGCCTTTGTCCTTTAAGTATAGAGCACCTTTCTCCAGGAAGGGCCTGGTTGAGCTTCCTCAGAGATTTCTGCTTCACTTAAATCAGAACTGATGGCATATCTGATGGTGTTAGAAAGAGGTCTTCTGCAAGTCAGTGACTGCTATTCTGCCATGGCGGGAGGAGCATAGATTAAAAGGCAGGTGCTATAGATTATTCTCATTGCCACAGTCTATTCTGAGAAAAGCATATCGGATTTGGTCCAGAGGGATTTTTTCTGTGTTGCTGATTGTAATTCACTGGAATTTAACAAATGTTGAATATCATACATCATTATTAAAACTTACTTCTTCCTTGCCAGGATGCAAATGTGCTCCCACCTTATACAATTCAAAATCTATTTATAGATCTATTTTCACTTTCAAACCTACTCTGCAAGATGGAAACAGCAAAGGAAAGTAACTGGCAAACTCTGAGTGGCACTTCTGTTTAAAATCGCTTTATGCACGCCTCTGTTTGTTGTTTGAGGAATCTCTGCATATATTCATGACAATTCCGTGTGTGAAGTGAGGCGTGAAAGGGAACAGACTGCAAATTCTATTTCGTGAAGACTTGGTTTGACCCTAATAGGAAAACCACTGTTAGAATTAAAATTAGTTTAAAACTGCCTCTGGTTGTAATAATGATGTTGTGCTACATCGTTCAGAGAATTTCTGTTGTATTTTCCTTTATGAAGATGCTCTTAAAATAACTGAATAGGATGTTTCAGGTTATACGTAGCTTCACTAGTTGTGTAGGAGGTGTCAACAACAGTGCTGTCTGAAATTTGATATTAATTTTGGATAATGTGAATCATCAACTAGTACAATCTCTTTATAAAAACTATATTTAGGCTAAAGTTTGCAATAGACTTGCCGCATCTGTATGTGTGTGTGTAGGAGATAAGAAAGCCATCCACAGTTTTACCTAGATTTAATCCCACCGCAAAAAATATTTTTAATGGTTAATAGTTTGATGATGAACCTGACTTACATTGGCTGTGATGCCTGAGATCTGGCCAACCCGACATTGTGGCTTTCATTTCTAAATGGCCCAAACTCCATTTTGAGATTCAGAAACATGGTGCCTCATTTCAGGGGTAGCCAAGCCCTCTAGATATTCATAGACTCAAACTCCCATCAGCCTCAGCAAGTACAGCCAATGATCAGAGATAATGGGAAGTGTAGTCCAGAAATATCTGGAGGAAGGAACCATGTTGGCCTGCCTTCCTTGGCTTCTCTACCCAGACCTTTCAAATGCAACTGATAATTTTCTGATTCTAATGTTGCTGTTTTGTTTATATGTTTGGGTCTGATGTGATGTTTTAACAGTATTTCATTGCTCTTTGCGATTGTGATACTTTGTGTTGTTAGCCACTGTGTGCTTGCTCCCATTGAGAGGAAGGGTCAGACTAAGTTCTAGGAAATAAATACATAATAAATATAAACATCTACTTGCCCTCTTAGAAGTAGCAATTCAAGTGTACATCAGTTTGTTACTAGGCAGAAGTATGATATGTAGCTCAGGTGTGGTGTCATTTGTGCTCTGCCTGGCTCTAATCGGATCTGGAGGTTGAAGTGTGATCCTGCTGCCAAAGAGAGACTGAGAAGGTTTTAAGAGACACCACTGGGATCTCTTTTTTGTTCTTGTTCTACCCATTGTCTTTATAAGATACAGGATGAGTGAACAAACATGGAGCAGTGATATTACCGTATAATGGCAGGTCTCCCCCCAAAAGAAGAATCTACATGCATTTATACTCAATGTTTGCCTAGAATCCACAACATGTACATCTGCACATGCATAGGGTTTCCTCCAGGCAACTAGGAACCTAGAGAAAAAGTACCCAACTGCAGAGAGAAACACCTGCGTACATACTCTTGTACATGTGTGGACTATTTATTTATCTGTTTAGCTATTTAAAACAGGGATAAGGAACCTGTGGCCCCCCAGAGTCGTTTGCGACTGGACTTAACTGTCAGGGGTCCCCTTTACCTTTTTAAGTAAGTAGGAACAGGCAATACTGATTTCCTACTGTTTGATTCACTGGTATGCAAGTGGATTTTTGGTTCTAAAACCAGACACAAGTTGCTCTGTATAAGAACTTCAAATGAGCCCTGCTGAATTGGACTAAAGTCCCATCCAGTCCAGCATACTGCTCCCAGAGAGGTCAACCATGGAAAGCCTGAAGAACATGAGCACTCTTCCCACCTGTGATTCCCAACAATTGGTATTGAGACAGGCACCTAACCTCTGATACTGGTGATAATATATAGCCATCATGAAGCCATCAATAGTCGTATTATCCCTTAATCTGTTAAACCCTCTTAAAAAGCCATCCAAGCTGGTGGTCATCACCACATCTTGTGTTACCAAATTCCCTAGTTTAACTATGCACTGAGTGAGGAAGTACCCGGTAATTCCTTTTGTCAATCCTAAAACTGCCCCATTCCATTTTCTTGGAAGAATATATCTCTTCTGCCCGTTATATGTTTACAGAGATACAATTCAAGCTGACTTATTCAGAATTTGGTTTGCTTAGCCTCAGTGGCGTAGCGTGGGTTGTCAGCACCCGGGGCAAGACAAGTAATTTGCGCCCCCTAACCCGTGGATTTTAGCACTCGAGTCTCTTCCACTAGATTAGTTAAAGAAACCCTTACCCCCTAAGCACATGTATTGTTTGTTATGAAAATACTGATGTATTTAGATGCAACTAACTTGTATTTAGATGCATTTTACTTTAATTACATCAGTATTTTCATAACAAACAATACATGTGCTTAGGGGGTAAGGGTTTCTTTAACTAATCTAGTGGAAGAGACTCGAGTGCTAAAATCCACGGGTTAGGGGGCGCAAAGTTAGAAGCTACTGAAGGTAATGGGGCCCTTTATATGCCCAGCTGCACTTTGTCAACAACAAATTGTCACTTTTTTTGTGTTGAATATATGCTATATGGTAATTTATGGACCTAATACCTATCTGATGCAATTTGCACATAAAAAATATGTATTCTATCAAAGTAATTGTTGAACTGAAATACAATTAAGAAGAAGTATAGGCCTATTAATGGTGAAATACAATTAAGAAGTATGTTAATAGTGAAATAATTACCAGTGATATTTTAGGGAGCAGGCTAGCAGGCGGGGCCCATTACTTACATCATAGGAGCCTACACAACACTAAACACTGTTGCTGTATGTAGGTTTTATTTTATTTGTTTTTTATCTTATATTTTGGAAATGTACATCCAGGTGTTTTTTTCTTTCATTTTTTTTTGGGGGGGGCCAAGAGAGTGGGGCCCTAAGCTATATCTTTAGCTTAAACGTAAAGCCGGCACTGATGGCGATGGAAACTTGTGATTCTGCGCCCGCTCCCGAGCTTCTCATCCCATCTTACTCGGCCTGTGTTCCGGGGTCACGCCCTGGCTTTGGCAACAGGCGCCGCAGCTTGGCCTGCTCACCTTGATTTGAGCGGGCCGCCTTCCCTTCTTCTCCGCCCCTTCTGTTGGTTGTTAGGCACGTGGTGCAAAGCGAGCACGCCGGCTGGCTGGCGAGCGCAATTTAGCCCGAAAAGCGCCGGCTGCTGCGTCCCGACTCTGCGCGCCCCTGTTTCCCCTGCGCTCTCCAATAGGGAGCAGTAGGAGCACCTTTGCAGACCTCCCCGCTTGGCGCTCCGAGAGCGGGGAAGTGATTCCCTCCCCGACGCCAGTGCCTCGGCAGCCTGCAATTTCTCCCGCTCTTCTGGAGATCCACCCCCGGCGGATCTCAGCAGCCTAGGTGTCGGCGTCGGTTCTCCCTCCTTCCTTCCCACCATCCCCTCCTTCCTTCCTTCCACCTCGCTTCGCCCGCCGGGTCTTTGCGGCTGGGGCTGCCTGCCTCTCCCCAGACTCGCACGGACGCCGCGGGCAGAGGAGAGCGCGCTTAGCTGGGATGGCAGCGGGTGCCGCGCGGGGCTGAAGCCGGAGCGGCGCCCCCCCAGATGTTGCGCCCGGTGCGACTGGCACCCCTAGCACCCCCCACGCTACGCCTCTGCTTAGCCTTACCTTTGTTGTCATCCTTGTTATTTAGTTTGCTATCGATTGATGTGTGCATGTTAAAGAAAAGGAACCAAATTTATATCCTATTGGTTCAGTGAAATGGAAATCTGTCTCCAGTTCTCAAGACTTAATTAGGACTGCACAGAGTAGGTGGATATAAATATTACTTACAGGTCACATCTTCATGTGAAAGCTTCTGAGGCTTTTTCTATCTGAAGCGCCTTCTGTCATTGCTTTCTACATTCACATCAGGAGTTTTCAACACTTGGCCACAATTTCTCAGGATGGATTAAAGCAGGGGTGGAAGCCTGTAGGAATGCCAATGTTGTTGGCCTCCAACCACCATCAGCCCCAACAAGCATGGCCAACCACCAGTCATTACAGTCCAGCAACATCTGGAGTGTCCCAGGTTCCCCATCCTTTACAACCTCAACGGGTCTTCAAATGGATAGCAGGAGCTGTTCACCCTCTGTGCCCTGGCACCCCAGACACCAGCAAACAAAGCAGCTTCTGTGCCAAAACTGGGCCTAACCTCCGATTGAAATGAATCTAGAAAATCAGTTTCCTCCAAGAGCACCTAGATCTGGTCCATAACCATCCACTCAGGAACCTTGCCCAAGAAGAGGAGATTTGCAACTGGCCAGTAGTTATTTACCGGTACATTTTCTGAGTCCAGGGAGGGTTTCTTAAGGAGTGGTTTTACCACCGCCTCCTTCAAACAGGCAGGAACCACCCCCTCTTGTAAGGAGGCACTGATCACCTCTCTGACCCAGTCAGGTGTCTCCTCCCTGCAAGTTTTTATCCGTCACAAGGGGCAAGGGTCCAAAGCGCAAGTGGTCGCTCTTGACTGGTCCAAGCACCTTATTTGCATCCTTGAGCCTACTACCCCTCCCCTAACACCCCATACACCCCAAGAGTGGATATAGATATCTTTATCTTAGGTGTGGATATCAACAAAGAAACAAAGCCTGTTTTGAGATTATTCTTCAAATCCCTCTTGTGGGGAGAGTGATGTTTCCCTCAGGTCCCACTTGCAGGTTTCCCACAGGCATCTGATTGGCCACTGTGAGAACAGGATACTGGACTAGATGGGCCACTGGCCTGATCCAGCAGGGTTCTTCTTATGTCTATGTGAATTAACTACTTTAAAAACAACTTTTTAGGTCTTGCCTTCAAGAAATTGGGAATCCCACCTCTGTTGCCAGATGGAACAGTACAAAGCTTTCAATACAAAGCAACCAATACTCACTTAGAATGATAGAATTGTAGAGTTGGAAGAGACCACGAGGATCATCTAATCCAACCCTCTGCAATGCAGGAATCCTGCCCATAGCTGTCCCTGCGTGGGCTTGAACAACCAACTTTCTGGTTAACAGCCAGATACACTGACCCATTGTGTCACAGGAGGGCTTGCCCGTCTGTGTTATAATCTGGCCCCTTAATCCAAATCCTCACTGGGCCTTCTATTCAGCAGCTAGAATTGCCGGCTGGCATTTTAGTTGTTTTTCCTGTGTTTCATTGCCCGCATTTAAAATAAAATAAGAAATAAGAAGCATTAGCAAAATATTTAAAAGATAATGAGGAATGATCGTGCTAATAGCTGCTATTGAAATAATTACCGTATGTGAATGCATTTCAGTTAAAACTCACAGAAATCCCTGGGGTTATTTTAAACTGTAGACTTGTATGAATTACAACAAAGATATGCATGAGCAGCCTCTGTATTTCTTCTACCCATGTGTCACTTCAGCTGCTTTGATGCTCGTTCCACCAGGAGGAACCAAACCTAAATGAACATCCCTAATAGCTAACAAACCCTTCCCTTAAAACCAAGCTTTATCCAAGCCTACGCTGTGAAATGCACCCTGGTGCACAGAGAGAGAGGTTAGCTGATTGAGATGCAAGAAACACAAAAGCAAAGAGATGGTGAGGAATGGTCTCCGCTCCCTCTTTATCAATACAAGACGACACGATGGAGATGCCTTCTTTTTTTAACAACAAAATCAAAAAACATGATTTATTCATTAGCTCCATTTATCAATATGGGCAAAGATTAGCGGAGAATGTAAAATAATTTCTTATTGATTTACCTTTTTTATTATCAGACCCGCAAGTGGCAAAAAAAAATCAAAAGTAGAAAGGCACCATTTCCAAGTGAGGTCATTCTTCAAGTGTGGATTCTTATGTAGCCAAAAATAGCATCATCCATGCACAAAAGGGAGACACCAGCAGGGTTCGGCTCCTGAAAGTACCAAAATCATGGTAGCTGTGTATACAGTGCCCACACAGAGGCACCAATTTGCACAAATGGCACATGACATTGTGACGTGAACTGCTTAATGCTTGGTTTGCTATGTTAAGGTAAAAGCTGCCATTGATAAGTGATAAGACTATGGTGCTTCTATGCAGCCATGGAGACCTGCATGACGAAAGGATTTCCCATTATCTTTGATGTCAGGACTCAGGAGCAGCTCAACATGTGCCTGCATTCCCATTGAACACTCAGAACTTTCTTCGACATGAAAAAGAAGGGAAGCTCCCTGCTGGGCAGAGTCCTGCGTACATTGCATTGTTCCACTGTGTACTACACAAAAGCTGCTGGATTGCAACAGCCCCACAAAGGAACCTAACCTAAGTAATGAGCTTTCAGCTCTAGACATCTAGAGATATTGGTTCTGGCACACAGGTGGGATGGTTTGATTTGCTGCAGCACAAGTGACTGGGCAATAGCTGTAGGCCCATTCTTTTCTTTTGGCATATTAAGCCATAATCAATAGCTCCCCCTTTGTTTGCACAACATTTGAAATCCCTGGAGGCTCATGCAAAGCTCATTTGCTTTCCCCCCTTTGTTGCTAAATCATATTTCAAAATGCTCCCAGAGATTCAGATGACAGTTCTGAAATTGCCCTGCTGGGTTTTCAAAAATCCACCCACTTGTTGAAAGTGACAAACTGCCTTGTGAGGTGCCTGAAGGAAGACCTTGTACACCTCAGGTTTTTAGGTGGCTAAATCATCTATATAATTGCTGATCATTATAGACTCTCTTGGACATAAATGTCAACTAATTGGACAGTAAATATCATCTGGCATTGATTATTACAATGTTCGCAAATGGCTTGCTTGGACGAGACCCTTTATGAAGAAACGGTAGGAGGCCGCTTGAGATTTTGCAGGTTATAATGAAATCAAGACTACACCCACCCACCCAAACACACACAAAAGCAAGTATACAGAAGGAGTTAAAGAAGTCAGAACCCTAAAATTCACAAATTTGTAACAAAAAAATTAAAGCATTAAATATCTATCATATAATGTCTTGATTTCTCTGCTGTTGATACAAATGAAGCTCCATTTTCTATTACCGACTTAGACAACTTTGGTTTTCTGCTGACTAGTCCCCAAGTTAGCTAATGGTTGGATCTTCACAAACCTCTTTCAAAGTGCTGGGCAAGAGGATGTCTTCAGAAGCTCTCCTCAAAGTACTATTATGTGCTGTGCTTTGAAATGGGATCAGCAAATGATCTTTTGGCCGAGCTTGGCTTTTACCTGCCCCACACCTGACATCATATATGACATCAGGCATAGGGCAGGTAGGCGTGACTTCACCAAAATGACCTTGAGACTCAAATGGGGAGGTCTGATGGGCTTAATAAGGTGCACAGGCTGATGGTTCCCACCTGTGGTTTAAAGCTGAAGAGCTTTGCTTTGTCATCTCCAAGATTTGCTTTGTGATGACAAATATAGTCTGGCAAAAATCATTAGCTATCCATTTCACACAGAGTGGCAACTTGTGCTATTGTTATATCATAATGACCCGGCTCAAAGGTATGGGATCTTCCCCTTGAATGCTGCTAGTACAGTGTCACCCTCCAAGGGAGATGTCACTAAATGTGTGGAACCTCTCTGAGTTTCACCACTTGTTTTGATTGTGAGCCTTTCAAACAAACAAACAAACGGGACGCGGGTGACGCTGTGGTCTAAAGCACAGAGCCTAGGGGTTGCCGATCAGAAGGTTAGCGGTTCGAATCCCTATGACGGGGTGAGCTCCCGTTGCTCGGTCCCTGCTCCTGCCAACCTAGCAGTTCGAAAGCACGTCAAAGTGCAAGTAGATAAATAGGTACCATTCCAGTAGGAAGGTAAATGGTGTTTCCGTGCGCTGCTCTGGTTTGCCAGAAGCAGCTTAGTCATGCTGGCCACATGACCCGGAAAAACTGCGGACAAACGCCGGCTCCCTCAGCCTATAGAGCGAGATGAGCATGCAACCCCAGAGTCGTCTGCGACTGGACCTAATTGCCAGGGGTACCTTTACCTTTACCTTTACCTTTCAAACAAATATCTAGAATACACAGTTCTTCCTAATTAATTTCCTTATATTTATATCCCTTCTTTCTTCTGTCATGGAATCTAAGTCAGTGTGCATGTGCTCATCCAGCCACTGACCAAACTCAGACTTGTTTAGCTTTAGCAAAGTGGTAGTTTCATGTGCCTTCAGATCACACCTGGGGCCCATAGGAAGCCATATACTCATTAGGAAGACACCCACCACTCACTTGTGTTAACTATAGCCCCAGCAGGCGCTTGGAGGAACCATTTGGTTTGTTAAGAGAAATGACTGGATTTTATGTTCATGCACTGATGTTGCCTTACTAACATTGGCTGTGTTGCTTATTGTTCACTCTAAGTTTGTTAATCACTTGGGTTCTTACAAAGGCAACATGAATCTTGAGAGTTCTCTCTTAATAAATGTATTGTATAAAGGCTACCCCAAACATTTCACTGTTCCAAAAAGTGGGGAACAGAAGAATACTGAAATGGCTGCTGACAGACTGTCAAGCTGGTGTTTGCTAATTAACAGAGAAAGTCCTTCACTAGGAGTTAAGGGTCAGAGGATAATCACTTGAGAAGGTAATTCACCTGCTTGGGTGGGATCTAAAATTGGAGGGAGAGAGATTGAATTTGAAAGGCTGTGAATCGATTGAAGCTGAAGCAGCTCTCTTTTATTTGGGGACCAGAGGCAGGTTCAGCAGTTGCACTGTATGCTTTAAGGAATATATTCATTTCCACTATGTTCTGCTGGTTTATTGAGAAATACAACAAATCTTACAAAGGTGCCTTAAATATCTTGCATTCTCTCTCTCATGCAAGGGAATTTGTACCCTGTTACACCAGCCCTAGATCTTCTAAGCTTATATTGACAGAGCATGATGGTTAGGGAGCACGGGATCATTCTATAAGAAATAGCTTCCGAAGTAGAAGTAATAAAAACACCAACTCATAGGGCATGATCTTCTTTGGGGGTCATCCAGAAGACCTGTTTATTCAGCATTCATCCTGATTTGCTTGCACAAAGCTTACACAGTGATTAGATTATGTCCACCCTTTCTTGAACAGTTGTTCTGATTTGTTTACAGGACAGTTATATGGCAATGAGCATTCATCCTGCATTCATCTTGATTTGCTTGCAAGGTGTTTGTATGTCATCCCATTAATCATTTGTTTATCCCACAATTTCCAATGCATTTATTTGTGACTTTTAAAGTCTTTCATTTTTTTGTTTTTTGTTTTAAATGGTGGGGTTTTTTGTTTTGCAGTAGGATGACGGAGCTTTAATCCACTTTTAATTGTCCAAACCTTTAACTGGTATGCACTTGAAACCATTCCACAAAATACTGATGGTGGTCTGGAGCAGGGCTGGCACATCCATGAGGCAAGGTGGAGAGACTGCCTCAGATGGCAGGTTCCGCTGGGGCAGCAGATCCTGATGTTGACCTTTCTTCCCTCCTTGCAACTGATGTAGATCTTCTCTAACCCCTTCTTCCCTAGCAGGGAGGGGGCACCATCATTTAGGGTCTGCCTCAGGGCCCAAAATGTCATCAGGACCCTGATTTGAAGAGCACCCTGATACTGTGAGTTTGTGTGTGTGTGTTATGAATGTTCTCAATAGGACTTAGTAAAATGCTGTTTGCCTCACCTACATGCTTCCATGGACATGTCATTAGGATGTGGGGGGAGGCAGAGGAAAGGGGATGCCTCCAGTTTCCTTATCCAGCTCTCCCTCTCTGTGCTTTGAAATTCGCTTGTTATCTGAGCCCAGCTAACATCCTTTGGCAGAGAAGATTTCCCAGATGCAGGAAGTGTGTCTGCCAGGCGAGTGGATCATACAGTTGGTGTGAAGATTTTGCAGCAGTCATCATTACCAAATACATTTCTAAAGACTAATATTTCATAATTTAATTTATATAATCTTCATGACCACAATCATGATAATCAAACACACTTATAAAACTACCAGAGCAAAATAGGACTATGATATATATTCCATCTCTGGCTGTCATTGCCAACTGTGGACAGGGAAATATCAAGTGTTGTGATGACATATAATAATAATAATAATAATAATAATAATAATAATAATAATAATAATAATTTATTATTTGTACCCCGCCCATCTGACCGGGTCCCCCCAGCCACTCTGGGCGGCCTCCAACAAACACTAAAATACATTAAAATATTACAGATTAAAAACTTCCCTAAACAGGGCTGCCTTCAGGTGTTTTCTAAAGGTCATGTAGTTGTTGATCGTTTTGACCTCTGAAGGGAGGGCGTTCCACAGGGTGGGCGCCACTACCGAGAAAGCCCTCTGCCTGGTTCCCTGTAGCTTTGCTTCTCGCAGTGAGGGAACCACCAGAAGGCCCTCGGCGCTGGATCTCAGTGTCCGGGC
Organism: Darevskia mixta; assembly: GCA_034641385.1. Taxonomy (NCBI): domain Eukaryota; kingdom Metazoa; phylum Chordata; class Lepidosauria; order Squamata; family Lacertidae; genus Darevskia; species Darevskia mixta. The sequence continues at coordinate 3,776,101 of JAWWNH010000018.1, read as the reverse complement.
TGAACGGTGGGGGTGGAGACGCTCCTTCAGGTATACAGGACCGAGGCCTTTTAGGGCTTTAAAGGTCAGCACCAACACTTTGAATTGTGCTCGGAAACGTACTGGGAGCCAATGTAGATCTCTCAGGACTGGTGTTATGTGGTCATGGCGGCCACTCCCAGTCACCAGTCTAGCTGCCGCATTCTGGATCAATTGCAGTTTCCGGGTCACCTTCAAAGGTAGCCCCACGTAGAGCGCATTGCAGTAGTCCAAGCGGGAGATAACCAGAGCATGCACCACTCTGGCGAGACAGTCTGCGGACAGGTAGGGTCTCAGCCTGCGTACCAGGTACACATAGCCCCGTACACAATAATCTGAAGCTCCTCTTTCAAAAAATGGGCCTGCAGCATAACAAAAACAGATGTGAGAAGTATTGACATTTAAATGTTTAGTCAATTGTAGCAGAGATTTTTTTTAAAACAACAACAACAGTTCACTTCCCATCATGGATAGTATTGTGAATTTGTGCAATTATTAAGGTATAAAATAATAATAATAATAATAATAATAATAATAATAATAATAATAATAATAATGTTTTATTATTTGTACCCCGCCCATCTGGCCGGGTCCCCCCAGCCACTCTGGGTGGCCTCCAACAGATATTAAAATACATTAAAATATCACAGGTTAAAAACTTCCCTAAACAGGGCTGCCTTGAGGTATTTTCTGAATGTCAGATAGTTGTTTATCTCTTTGACCTTTGATCTCTTTTATCAGAACAAAGTAAGGAAGCAATAATAAGCAGCCATCTTTCCTTAAGAATAGAGACTACAGATGATGTTAATTTAGCAGAATTCCTACCCAAATCTTTTTTCTTTTTCTTTTCCCTCTGCATCATGGTAAAATCGAGTGGAGAGATTTGAATGCTCATAGGATTTAATTCCAAGCCCATTGGATTCATTGACTTCAATTACTTGTAAATAAACCTTGTGATGGAGGATGGCAGTATTTTATTGCTTCAGTGTCTAAAGAGAAATACTGGGCGACATTTTCAAACTGTATATATTATGAGTGTCAGTGTGCCTGCCTGTGCATTTGAAAATACAATTTCAAAAAAATCAAATGAATATTAAAAAAAAAAAAGAGTGGAGAGGAAGACTCAAGATCCGTATTTTGCTTTGCTTGACTTTGCCTCCTGGAAGGTAGCCAGCTTATTATACCTTGACAAATAATTCAGATTCACACATGTCTACCATCACAATTCAATGTCAAAACAATAGTGGGTTTTGGCTGTCAACAAAGTTGGGAATTTTTCAGCTTTAAATAAGTGAAAGTTATTAGTACTCAGATCCAGAGGTTCTGATGTGCACACGTGAGCTCAGATGGAGTAACATGTGACATGGGGCTGCTCCATTCATCCGTCAAGTACTGGAGAATTCTCTTTTGTGTGGAGCCTACATGTACATTGGAGCCTTAGAGAGCTTTAGAGCACAACCTGACCACTGCACACAGCAAGCTGAAAGACAAATGTTGAAAGTCTTTATAACCAACTTAAGTAGGCAGGAAAGTGAAACACACACACACACACACACACACACACACACACACAGCTCATCTGGTCATTGGAAGGTGTTATGGTTCTGTTTAAGCTAAAGGTCACTGATTATATTTCTTTTTTGTTTAGTAACAAATGCTTTCTCACCCAGAAATATACATTACAAAAAATCATCCTGGTACCGTCTAAGAAATGTCTTGTAACGAACCTAAAAGTAGTATAGTGATTGACTTTTCTTTTCTTTTTTTTGAGAAAAATATATATTGTAAGGCACTTGTTTTAGAGTACCACACTATCTTTTATTCTTCCATTTATAAACACATTTATAAACACAAGTGAAAAGGATCTAGGAGTCTTGGTAGACCACAAACTTGACATGAGTCAACAGTGTGATGCAGCAGCTAAAAAAGCCAATGCAATCCTGGGCTGCATTAATAGGAGTATAGCATCTAGATCAAGGGAATTAATAGTACCACTGTATTTTGCTCTGGTCAGACCTCACCTGGAATACTGTGACCAGTTCTGGGCACCACAGTTCAAGAAGGATACTGACAAGCTGGAACGTATCCAGAGGAGGGCAACCAAACTGGTCAAAGGCCTGGAAACGATGCCTTATGAGGAACGGCTTAGGGAGCTGGGTATGTTTAGCCTGGAGAAGAGAAGGTTAAGGGGTGATATGATAGCCATGTTCAAATATATAAAAGGATGTCATATAGAGGAGGGAGAAAGGTTGTTTTCTGCTGCTCCAGAGAAGCGGACACGGAGCAATGGATTCAAACTACAAGAAAGAAGATTCCACCTAAACATTAGAAAGAACTTCCTGACAGTAAGAGCTGTTCGACAGTGGAATTTGCTGCCAAGGAGTGTGGTGGAGTCTCCTTCTTTGGAGGTCTTTAAGCAGAGGCTTGACAGCCACCTGTCAGGAATGCTTTGATGGTGTTTCCTGCTTGGCAGGGGGTTGGACTGGATGGCCCTTGTGGTCTCTTCCAACTCTATGATTCTATGACATTTCTCTGGTGAACTATGTTAGAATTAAAAATGCTGGCCAGTGCAGCAGGTATTATGCTGCCTATGAAACAGGATGGTGCTGCCTCTCACAGTTCAGAAACTGACTGGACCTGAAGCCAAATTTTACTTCAAGACGAGAGATGGGGGGCAATGTCTTCCACTGCACCCGAGGGCAGCAGGTGGACTGAGAGGGGCAGATTGTGAGGTGTATGCACAGTTCTGTCCTACAACTCCTCCTTGCTGCTCCCTGTGCCATATCAACAGCTGCTTAAGACAGCTGCTTCACTCTGCCCAAGTGTGAAGGCCCTAATGGGATGTGATTGTCCTTTGTTAAGTTGATCACTCACTACTGGTTAAAAATACTTAGCTGATGATACCTCCCTTGGTGAATAGTCCCAGAGTTAACCTAAGAGCCTTAATTGTCTTTAATCACTGAGTGGGTGGGGGTGGGGAGGCAATGTTTTTTCTTATAGATGATAGAGCTAGTAAGATGGGTTAGAGCAGGGGTGCCCAAACTTTTTTCAAAGAGGGCCGGATTTGATGAAGTGAACAGGGCCAACCAAAGTTGTTGAGCTTTCTTTTTAAGGATTGAAGTTGCTGAGCTTTTTTTTGGGATTTTACCCCAGGACATATACTGCCATGGGATTAAATCGACCAGAGGGACGAATTAGGCCCCCAAAATGGACTTTGGACATGCCTGGGTTAGGGTGACAGTTTTGAGGACAGACAGGAGCAGAGGTTGAAAGAGAGGGGAGGCAGCGAAGGGGGAACTGAGTGACTTAAGGTAGAGTTGATGAAATGAGGGGGCGTAGCCTTAACTATCAAAGTAGGTCTTTGGGGACCTGTGCTCTGTTTTGATATATGTCAATAACAGGAGTATTAAAGAAAGCCCCTAAACCTCCTCCAGTGCTTTCATCTGAAGGCAACTAAACTCAGAAGTACCGCTGTGGAACTTCACTGCTCAGAAATAATAATAATAATAATAATAAACTTTTATTTATATCCCGCCCTTCCCCGCCAAAACCGGGCTCAGGGCGGCTAACAATCAAATACAAATATAAAAACACAGATTAAAAATACAGATATAAAATACACTTTAAAACTTAAAAATTTTGAATTTTAAAAGTTACACTAACAAATTACCCCAAAAGCCAAACGGAACAGCTCCGTTTTACAAGCCCTGCGAAAGGGTGCTAACTCTTGCAGGGCCCTCGTTTCTTGTGGCAGATCATTCCACCATATCGGGGCCAGAACCGAAAAAGCCCTGGCCCTGGTGGCTGCCAACCTGACCTCCTTATGACCTGGGATCTCCAGAAGGTTATTATTTGATGACCTCAAGGTCCTACCTGGGGCATACCAGGAGAGACGGTCCCTTAAGTACGAGGGCCCTAGGCCGCGTAGGGCTTTAAAGGTTAAGACCAGCACCTTAAACCTGATCCTGTACTCCACCGGGAGCCAGTGCAGCTGATAAAGCACTGGATGAATGTGATCTCGCGGCAAGGCCCCCGTAAGGAGCCTTGCTGCGGCATTCTGCACCCGCTGGAGTTTCTGGGTCAGCTTCAAGGGCAGCCCTGCATAGAGCGAGTTACAATAATCTAGTCTGGAGGTGACCGTCGCATGGATCACTGTGGCCAGGTCAGGGCGAGAGAGGTAGGGGACCAACTGCCTAATACGGCGGAGATGGAAAAATGCCACCTTTGCTGTGGCTGCAACCTGCGCCTCCATGGAGAGGGAGGCGTCAAAGGTTACCCCCAGACTCTTGACAAGAGGCGCTGGCACTAATTGAACGCCTGCAAGGGTTGGGGGTTGGCCCCCCAACCCCATGTCGTCCCGACCTAGCCAAAGGACCTCTGTCTTCGAAGGATTTAACTTTAATCGGCTCCCACGCATCCATCTAGCCACAGCTTCCAAACACCTGGCCAGTGTGTCTGGGACTATGTCGGGACGGCCGTCCATCAACAGATAAAGCTGGGTGTCATCAGCATATTGATGACAACCCATCCCAAAGCTCCGGACAATCTGGGCGAGAGGGCGCATAAAGATGTTAAAGAGCATTGGGGAGAGAATTGCACCTTGCGGCACTCCACACACCAAGGAGTGCCGCGGGGACATCTCATTCCCTAGCGCTACTCTCTGTCCCCGACCTGAGATAAAGGAGCGCAGCCATTGTCGGACTGTGCCCTGAATCCCCACGTCGGCAAGGCGGTGGTCTAAAAGTTCATGATCGACCATATCGAAGGCTGCTGACAAATCTAAGAGAATCAGCAGTCCCGATCCGCCTCGATCCAGCTGTCTACGGAGATCATCCGTTAGCGCGACCAAAGCCGTTTCAGTCCCATAGCCAGGGCGAAAGCCGGACTGAAATGGATCCAAAGCCGATGTTTCCTCCAGAAACCCACTAAGTTGTTCAGCAACCGCTCTCTCAATTACCTTACCCAAGTACGGAAGATTCGAGACCGGGCGGTAATTGGATAGATCTAAAGGATCTAAAGAAGTTTTCTTTAAGAGCGGACGCACCACTGCCTCTTTCAACTCCCCTGGGAAGGTCCCTGTGCCAAGGGACAAGTTGATAATCTCACCCAGGGGGGCCCGCACCTCGTCCGGGCACGCTCTAATCAGCCAGGACGGGCACGGGTCAAGGGGACAGGTGGTGGGCCTTCCAGCTCGGAGGAATCTGTCTACATCGGCAGGGAGTATCCGATCAAAGTGGTCCAATACTGGGCCCGAAGACAGTCGAGGGGCCTCTAGCTCCGTTATTGTATCCAAATTGGCAGGGAGGTCATGGCGGAGCTGCAAGACTTTCTCCGCGAAAAAGCTCGCAAATGCCTCACAGCTATGGGTCAAATTCATATTTAAATTTGGTTGTTCCTCTAGGGTTGTTAGAGACCTGATTATTCTAAAGAGTTGTGCTGGGCGAGAGCTAGCGGATGCAATGGAAGCTGAGAAGTAGGACCTCTTTGCCGCTTTCACTGCCATCTCATAGGTTTTCATAAACATCCTATAAGATGTTCTTGAAGCTCCGTCGCGAGCACGCCGCCATACTCGCTCTAGCCGTCTGAGATCCCGTTTCATTTTCCGAAGCCCCTCGGTAAACCAAGGGGTCCGGTTTCGGCGGGGTCGCAGAGGGCGCTTAGGTGCGATCTCATCGATGGCTGCCAAGAATCGGTTATTCCAATCCCTGACAATATCATCTAATGAGTCGCCAGGGGGGGCAGGGTCCCGCAAAGCCTGGCGGAATCTATCAGGATCCATCAGCCTTCGCGGGCGAGCCAAAATAGGCTCGCCACCCAAGCAGGGGAGGAGCTGAAAGTCAATCTCGGCTCTCAGGGCATAGTGATCAGACCATGGCACTTCCACAGATGGGAGCATGATCACATCTATGCCAGCACCAAAAATCAAATCCAGCGTGTGGCCTGCTTGATGAGTGGGGCCCAAAACAAATTGGGAGAGCCCTAGTGTCGCCATGGAAGTCACTAGGGAGCACATAAAATGTATGGTGGATTCTTTCACCCCTTTTTTTGCATGCAATGTTCTTAGACCACAACAGCTTTAAAATGAGAAACAATACCCCCAGTCTAGAGTCTTCAGATGACAAACTGATTAAACGATCTTTCCGGTTTGACGCAAGCACCACAGCCATGCAGATATTCATCATCACCGGCATGTGCCAAATGTGTGATCTGTCTTCTTAGACAAACAGGATTGCAATCCTGAGCACACTTATCCAGGAGTAAGTCCTACTGAAGTCAGTGGAGACCTTCTGAATAAACATGGATAGGAATTTGCTACAAGGCAGAGTGTCATCCAACAGGTGACCAGATCCTGAATAAAGCAGGACAGAATGATGAAACGTTTCCTTACCCAGCTTTTTTAACCTTCTCACCCCTTGCTTTTTCCTGTAAGACTAATTGCAGTCGTTAACAGTCGTCAACAGGTTTACCACAGCTATCAGCCTATCACCCATTCCCACCACCCCTCTGAGTAATACCCCTCCCCACCCTCTCACTATATATAAGGGTCTGGTGACTTCTGTTTCAGTGTATCTGAAGAAGTGTGCATGCACACGAAAGCTCATACCAAGAACAAACTTAGTTGGTCTCTAAGGTGCTACTGGAAGGAATTTTTTTATTTTGTCCTTACCCAGTGACCTTGCTGACATTTCCATTAACCAGAAACCTACAGGCTGCTTGTGGGTCAAGTGGACAGACAGGTGAGTTGAGTTTGAAGCCATCTGGGAGTTCAAGGACTTCTTACATACAGCAATACAAGTATGAAATGGTTTGGTGGCTGATTTGCGAATTCTCTGGTAAGCATTGAGATTGCCACTCCTGAGTTCATCCTGGATAACTCACTGACAAGATTTGTTGCCAGTGCCACACCCAAAATGCCACCCATTCAATGCATGAAGTAGACAATCACCTTAGATTAGAATCATAGAATTGTAGAGTTGAAAGGGACCCCGAGGGTCATCTAGTTCAACCCTCCGCAATGCAGGAATCCTGCCCACACCCATCCCTTGGTGGGCTCAAACCACCAACCTTCTGGTTAGCAGCCAGATGCACTGACCTATCCCTTGGACTATCCCTCTTTTTATTCAATTGAGACGATCCATTGACCATCCCAGCAGAAGTTTTCTTGGCCATTGTACACAAATCTAATGTGCTCATTATTTCATCCTCTCTGGTTGTGGCTGCGTGGTGTTTCAGAGGAAGGAAGAAAACCTTTCAGGATCTAGGTTACAAAAACACAACCATTGTATATTCTAGTGGGCCACCACCTAGGCACCAGATCACAACACACATAAGAAGAAATGCTCTTGGAAAAGCCACCAAACCACTGAATCAATTCAGGCCAAAAACTGTATTTTGAGAGCCTGCAGGCAATTAATCTATGGTTTAATTTAGCAATAATTGCTCATGGCCCCATGCTAGAAAATGTTAAAATAGTTTTCATAAATGAATCCAAGTCATATTCAAACCAATAAAGGTCTTTGCTCTCATGAGGGTTTCTTACACATATGGGTTTTGGGTTTTGTTTTTTTTGAAGGGGGAAGTCTTCTGAGCTGCAGTCTAAATTTATTACTGTAATTGACTTTTCCTAGCCTTTTGTTCTTATATCTACATATCCAAATGCAGCCAGGGTGATCCACACATGGATTGCCTGCTGGGTCAGGAGCCATGTGGGTGGTTCCTAGGACTGCATCCCTACATGAATTGCAACTATGCTCCAAAACTGGAACCGTGCATGCAACACTGAACAGATGGCTGGCACTCTCAGCTTCGACAGTAACAATCACCTATTTGGGGGATTAAAAAAAAAAAGTAGAGCTACAAAAAGAAAAGTCAACCAAGCTGCTAGGAAAAATTAAATCTTCTTCCCTGGCTAATCCACCTCTCATACGAAAAAAAAAGTTTCTAAAACTCTTCAGAAGAGCAAAAAGGATGTGTGGTCTTGTTTCAATTCAACTAACAAAACTAAGGCTGTTTGTGTGTGTGCAGTACTGTTTATTCTAGTTCCACTGCACTCCCATTTGAAGCCATGTACACAGGACATTAACCACAATCCACATATGTCCTATAGTTTCTTGAGAATTACTGCTCTTTGACGTGTTTCCCCTCAAACCAGCTTCCATCCAATCTGAAAATGTAAGCCATGTTCACTTCTCAGCTAAGTTGAGGTGTGTACATTTGAGACAGCTGCTGTGCATGCGCAGATGACAGCTCCATGAATAGGCATTTTTTGTTTGCAGGCATGGGGAAACCAAACAGGTAATGCACACCCAGGTGAAGACATCTCTGCCACCTCTCTGAGGCGCACAGCAATGTGCAAATGCAACTTGAAATGCAGTGGGTGGAAACAACCTCACTGTACAGTAGTACCTCTGTTTACAACCACTTCTGGTTATGAATGCTTCAGGTTACGAGCTCCGCTAACCCGGAAGTAGCTGCTCCTGGTTGTGAACTTTGCCCCAGGATGCGAACGGAAATCGCGCGTGCTGCGGGAAACCCCATTAGCGAAAGCACGCCTCAGGATAAGAATGGTTTCAGCTTAAGAACGGACCTCCGGAACGAATTAAGTTCGTAACCAGAGGTACCGGTACCACTATTTTAAACTGTTAATGTGTTCATGGCCTAAGGATGACAAGATCTTTTGGAAACTAGTTAACAGTGGTTGCCAGAGTTATCAGGAGCTGCTCGTATCACAGGTGCCCAATTCCATCTGGGAACATTGTTAACACTATTATAGTCCAATCGCATACATGTCTGTTCAGAAGTATGTCCCACTGGTGTTTTTTTAAAAACTTATTGATTTTTCACCAAAAAAACTTTACAAATTTTAACACAGACTGTAAGTTACTTTATCCATTGACTTCCACAACCTCGCCTTCCATGGTTTCCATATTTACCCTTGAATGCTCATATTTCACCTATACTATTCAATAAATCCATTTTAACCTATTTGTCTTAATAATTTACACTGTTGCTCGTATTTCAAATCCTGCTCACGTTTTCATCTCCCTCTGGTTTCAAGGAGGCTTACTTCTAGGTAAGGATTGCAGCCAAGTATTCATTGATTGTAATCTTAGTGGTGATTTATTTTGCCTTGGACCATGACATCAAACCACAAGTGAAACACTGGAGGAATTGATTGTACCCCTTGTAATTATTACGACTCCAGGAGATGGTGATATTCCAGCTTAGTTTCTTAAAACCAACCTTGCTTGGTAGGTCCAAGCTCTGCATTGATTGCGGTTTTCTTCTGATTAAATGTTATACAAGTTTCAATGTTTGAAGGTGGTAAGCTTTTGTAGGATGCACACTTTCTTATAATTTTGTGTGTTTTTTAATGTTATGCTTGACCTATTCGGCAAGAATAGGAAACAGACATTCCAGTCCCATATCAACATGGGATCAATAATGTCAAATGTGAGAGTGTTAATCACATACTGACATGGGCGTAGCCAGGACTTTTGTTGGGGGGGGGAGGCCTTTGTTAGGGGGGGCAGAACCTCAGATTTGTATTGATTTTGATGGCTGCTTCCCTGCCTCTCCTTGGCTATGCTCATGCATGCCGAATTTGTAGGTATGCACAAATCGTTTCAAATACCTCTGGATCAGGACCACAGCCTTTCTAAATCTAAACTAAAATAAATAATTCAATTCATTGCATTCAGTAGTGGAGCTGAGTGTAGTGTTGTTTAGTGAAGACTGAAGTGGCTGAAGTGTGGGAAACCTTCACTTGTGGCTTAAGAAGTTGATAGCTTCCTGGAGTAGCACAGCTAATTTTTCTTTCTGAATGCTACCTTTGTCTTGCAGATGATGGATGCTGGCTTAATAAAGGCAATCGATTAGATTTTTTGTGTCATCCATAGAATGAACACAGTTTAGTTAATGGCATCCGATGACTAATAGATCCCACTTCAAATGTCAAGGGGGTGGAGTTAAAATCTACAACAAGTACTTCCAACTTGGAACTTCCTGAAAAGCTCACTTCTAGAGATATCGTCTATCTATAGACACATCTCTCAGCAAAGGTATTATTTGATGTAACTGGCCACATATGTATTTATTCAACTAAGCCATTAACACTCCTGCCCTTCAGTTTTACAACTGTTAGGGGGACTACGATCAAATATTTAAAAATGAGAAAAGGTTATTAAACAACAATTGTGGGATTATTATTATTAATTAAATTTTTATACTGCCCTTCATCTGAAAATCCCAGGGCAGTTACCAACACATCAGTCATGGTGGCCAAACTACCTCTGTCCAGGAATGGGGAATACCTGTATTTGGTGTACCAACCTAGGTTGATAATAGACACTCCTTAGCATAAAAAAATTACTTGGATCTGCAGTGAGAAAGACTGATCTAGGAGCATCCTCAAACTATTTACCTGTTCCTTCAGAAGGAACTGGTAAGCTTCCCAGATCAGGGAAGTGTTCTCCTACAGAGTTGTTGTCTAACCAGGGTTCAGTTTCAGCAGAACTACTTAATTTTATTTCATAAAATCTATATCCTTCTTGATTGTAGAAAACTACTGCCTCCTTCAAGGCACAAGGCACTACTCCCTTGCACAAAGATATGTTAACCACTCCCTGGACCCACCCTCAGCCACCCCACCCCTGCTAGCTCGAATAAGCCATGGGCAAGGTCAAGTGAGCATGTTGTGTGCCAAACCACTGTAAACACCTTGCCCACATCTTCAGGTCTCATCAGCTGAAATTGAAGAAATGTGAAAAATAAGCATGATGTTGGTACTTTTCACACTCAAGGGACTTACAGTAAGGATTCTATTGGACTCAAATATGGTAGTTGCTCTTGCCTAAGTCGGGACCGTGCTGGTGCAATACACAAAAGAAAACTGACTAATTAAAAATTGACCTATTCCACTTCCAAAGTCAGAATAGAGATGCAACAAGTGTCCAGACAGGTAACAAAACCTTTATATGATGAAAAAGAACCTTGGGTAATAACATTGTAAGTTCTCCTCCTGGGTATATGTAACATAGCTCACAGCCAATGAAATTCAGCTATTTCCAACTCCAAGGGCAGAATTAATTCCTGTGCATTTCATAAAGATTGCATATTTTCCCTTACTCAAAATGTGGAATTTTTTTTAGAGGGTTTACCAACAAAAGCATCTTGAAAAGATACATCCTGCTTCTTCCTTTCCATTCATTTAAATCCTGAAGAGACTTTGGATAGAGAGCTGCTGTTATTACACAAGGGGAAAATAGAGGAAGAAACTATCCTTTTCAAGAGAATGTTAGCTTTCTAGTCTAAAAACCTCCAGTTTTTTAATCAAAGATCCTGGACAAAGTGACTCCTTAAATATCTTGGCCAATACATCATGATGTGGTGACTCACAATGCTTGGCTTATGTAGCCACATTGAATGCATTCTTATCAGGCAATGTGATGTCAGGAATGCAACCCACCCAGTATATGCCACAAACAGCACATATAGTAAGTACATCCACATCTTGACATTTGGTAGGCTGGTTCTAAATGTGGTATTAATAATCCCAAGAGGATGAAAGAAAATGCAAGCAATTCTTAGCATCCATCCACTATTATTGAGCAAATAATTCTGCTTCTCGGCTCCAAAATTGGAACCAAAGACCCCCATTTCACAGAGTGTTCATAGAATTGTAGAGTTGGAAGGGACCGCGAGGGTCATGTAGTCCAACCCCCTTGGAATGTAGGAAGCTTTTTCTCAACATGGGGCTCAAACCTACGACTCTGAGATTAAGTGCCTCATATTGTGTGAAGGATAGGGACCCAGGTGGCGCTGTGGGTTAAACCACAGAGCCTAGGGCTTGCTGATCAGAAGGTCGGCAGTTCGAATCCCTGCGAAGGGGTGAGCTCCCGTTGCTCGGTCCCAGCTCTTGCCAACCTAGCAGTTCGAAAGCACATCAAAGTGCAAGTAGATAAATAGGAACCGCTCTGGCGGGAAGGTAAACGGCGTTTCCGTGCATTGCTCTGGTTCGCCAGAAGTGGCTTTGTCATGCTGGCCACATGACCCGAAAGCTGTACGCCGGCTCTTGGCCAATAAAGCGAGATGAGCTCCGCAACCCCAGAGTCGGACATGACTGGACCTAATGGTCAGGGGTCCCTTTACCTTTACTTTATTGTGTGAAGGAGCACCATAAAGCATGTAAAACACTTTCTGCATTAAGGCTACATTTCTCAATGCACACATTAAGTCGTGCTGAATAAGGTGGAACTTCTTAGTAAACATGCTTAGGTAAAATTGTTCTATGAATCATTAATAAAAGCTATGGAAATAAAATCAAAGTTATCTGTAGAGCAGATTTTTGCATTTGTGCAGCACCTTTCCTCTTGAGTGATCTCTTCCTAATGATCTCTGCTCTCCATAAATTACATACACAAAAAGCACTATTACTCATCCTTCGCCAAAATGTAACAGCTTCAGAGATGAAACACAGCAACCGTACTATCCCAGTAATGTTAATCTTCACCTTCCATTTTTCTTTCACTCTTTTCTTTCATTCTTAATAGGAAAGGAAGTTAAATATAATTTCACTAATTAAAACAGCAGGAGGAATTGTAAGGAGCCAAGCTTTAACTTTAATTACCTAATCTGGAATCTGACCAGTACTTGGGACTTAAAGCACTTGTGCAGTGCTCTAAGATGTTATAATAACCTCACAATTATAGCATGTGTCATCCAAAAGATTTCCCATGAAGCCCTGCTATGGGCACTGCATTGGGGCATTGGAAAAAACTGTGGAATGAATTTACTTCAGAGATGGTCCCAATGAACCCCTAGTACTTTCCAGGCCACACTTCTACACAGCCTGTGAAATGGGAGCAGAATTATTCAAGCACAATTTACAGCTTTTCAGCAGCATAAATAACTAACAAAATTATTGTGGCAGAAGCTTTTGTGGACTACAGTGGTTCACTTCATCAGATGAAGCAGAATTGGTTTTTTTTACTGTACTACAGATAAGCACTCTGAAATCCTAAGCAATGACAGCCTTCTCCATCTAGCAAGAGTCTCATTCAACTATTAAAGTTAGCGTAATGTTTAATTAGCAACACTAAAGGCATGTTGGATTTACCTGGGAAATAGTTCACATAAGTATGTGTATCACTTGATTTCTCACCAACTTGGTTTGCTTAACCCAGGGGCCAGCAACCTTTTTCAGCTGTGGGCTGGTACACTGTCCCTCAGACCATGTGGTGGGCCGGACTATTTTTTTTTTGGGGGGGGGAAATGCATTTTAAATAAAAGCACACATTCTACTCATGTAAAAACACCAGGCAGGCCCCACAAATAACCCAGAGGTGCATTTTAAATAAAAGGACACATTCTACTCATGTAAAAAAACGCTGATTCCCGGACCGTCCACAGGCCGGATTGAGAAGGCAATTTGGCCGCATCTGGCCCCCGGGCCTTAGGTTGCCTACCCCTGGCTTAACCTAATGACTCTCAGCCAAATGCATTAAGTGTTACTCCTGAAAGGTTTAGTATTTGAGCAGTGATGCATATTCAGGTAATTTTAGACTCTCGACTTAATGGTCAAATGGGGGCTGTCTTAAGACAGTGATGTGTTTTAGTTCGCTTACTTGAAATGGTCTTACAGGGGACAGGTCTTGAGCTGGAAATGTATATTCCCACTTATTTCAAAAGGTGTTTAAATCAGCCCAACTTCTAGAAATGGGTGAGAAATTCATTCAGTTCATGTTTTAAGGTGAACCGAACAAATCCTCACTTCACTAAGCCAATATACAAACGGAAAGACTGTGCTCCTTCAAAATTCACACTTTTTCAAATTTTGAAATGCAGTCCTTCAATTAAAAAAATGTATATGAAAATGCATAAATCAGCGAAAAGTGCATGCAGAAAATATACAAAAATGCATTCTGATTTGAGAGAACTGCTTTTTTTAAAAAAATATGCCCAGCAAAATTGCACTACAATGTTTAAATTAGAAGAAATAGATGGGAAAAATGCATCTGAATATTTCAAATATATTCAAACATATGCAGAAATGGAGCAAACTGAACCAAAGACTGGAAAAATAAGAAAACAGATTTGTCCATACTTATCTGCTGCATTTGGGTCCCTACAGTTCATTCTGCTGAGTGGGTTACTGGACTTCTGCCCCAAAGTCTTCCCTTTAGTACATGGCTGTATTTGAGTTGATGCTGGGAGATGCTGAAATTCAGTTCTTGGCAATTGAGTTGTGATTGTTCATTCACACTTGTAAGCCATCATTTAATGAATTGGTCCACAAATGAAGAAAATACTACATGGCCAGTCTAGCCCACGATTGATGCAATTGTGCCCACTTTTAATAAACCGACACAGTAGTAGAAAAATGCCTGGAATTACCCCTTTAGATCAGGGGCAGCTAATCTGTAGCCCTTCAGATTCCAACACTCATCAGCTCCAGCTGCCACAGACAATGGTCAGGGATGATGGGAGTTGTAGTACAACATCTGGAGGACACCAAGTTCCCCATCCCTGCTTTAGATCGTAGAATAAAAAATGGAACCTCTGTGGACTTTGGTGGAGGCATACTCATGCAGGTGAGATGAATCATGCTGCTTACACAGAAAATATATCTAGCAGAACTGCAATCTGTATTTTAGCAACTTCGTTTGTGTCAAGCTTTTCATGACTCTCCTTGGATCCACTTGGGTCTATTTAGGACTAAGTGATGTCAAGCCAAGTAGTTAATGAACTTGTTTACGATATATATGTAAATGCCGAGAAAAAACCAAACAGAGGAAATCTCACAGCTCAGTGCTTCTTAGTATCTTGGAGTCTTTTGCAGACATTTAATAGTCCTTTGATACTAAATATATTCATTACAATATTCAGTATCAGGTGTTTGACATGTCAATGACAGAGGTGGGCCAAAATCCTTCAGCTGAATCACATCAATTAAACCTGCAGTTCTAAACTTCTGCTGCTCACTCTTATCCATTGGCTTAAGCTGCAGCATTTCAGGTAATGACCTTGCTCACCTTCCCAGAGAAATCAAATCGATGACCCCCACCCTCACCCCCCTGCTCTAAAGTGCCTTCAGAGTTCCTTGTTCCCTGGAAATGTGCTTGAATCAAAGTTCTTACATCAGCTCCGGATGATACCCAGTATTTTACTTGGAAATGGAAATCCAGGGTGACAGGTCCAGAGATGGGGAATAGATTACAGGATGGAGACCGATAGAAAGGATTTAGGACAGCGGAAAGGCTCTTAAATGCTAGAGAAGAGTTGCATGTGAAGGAGGCTCTTCCATGCAATCGGGAGGTCTGGGCCAATCAATTCACTGAGTTCATTGGGTCGTTTGATCCTGTAGCTTGGTCTGTCTATCTTCCGCCAACACAAAACCTTTTGTTGCGTGAGCAAGCCCTTTCCAAATCAGTGAGCATTGGGGAAACAGCACCACATCAATATGCTTGAGACAATATCAGAAAACAAGCAAGAAACCCTCCTTGCAGTTATATATATATATTTCTAAACCTCCCTGAACTCTTCAAAATACTTTCCCGCCAAGTCTTGAGAAATTCTAAATTTGACTCTTTATCCACTTCTAGCTTGCCTCCCTCAAAACTTAAAAACATTATTATTATATTTGGGGGGGGGGGTTGGGCAGGAAGAGCAAATGCTTTATTGTTACAGCTCAGATGAAAAATTCTCAGCCAAATGACAAGCAAATTAACAATTTATTCTAAACCAGCAGGTATCCTGTTAACAAGGGCAGTTTGAGGTTCCCGTGTTATTATACAGCCGCTGAAGTGATTCAATTTCTCTTTAATTGTTATGAATTAACTGTGGTCTAAGAGCTACACGTTGGAAATGTTACTTGCATTGCACACATGATTTAAATTATTTTTTGAGGACAGGACATCTGATGTGTCATCTTAAAGGACATTATGAAGGAGCCTGTGGTATAGAAATTGTTTCAGAAAAATTAGCTGGTTTTCAGTAGACATTACCCAGAACAGTGGCTGCTAAATCTTTTCCCCCCATGGACTACTTGAAAATTGCTGAGGGTCTTGGTGGACCACTTAATTATTTTCTGCCTGTTGTACTCATCATAATTCCATAGAATTCAAGCTGTAATACAATAAGATACAATATAAGAAATAAAAGCAGCAATAAAATACCATGAAAAATCAATATGAATATTTAATGTGCTGGATGGGCCATCTCCCATCTTCAACCACATATACACAGCCACAATATACCTGAATGAAGCTTGCAGACCACTGGTGGTCCACTGACCACAGTTTGGGAACTCCTGGCCCAAGGACATGAGACATTGCTGAGCATGGTTTCCATTGGGAAAGAAAGAAATCTACAAATGCAAAGTTATTTCCTATTTAAACAGTTTGCTCCAGAAATATGGAGCATAGTTAAACTCTGGAATTCGCTCCCACAAGAAGTAGTGACGGCCACCAACTTGGATGGCTTTAACAGAGGATTAGACAAATTCATGGAGGATAAGGCTGCTGGTATGTCCTGAACCCCTGGCCCACCTGGCAGCAAGTCAGTATGCCACACAAAGTCCATCCAAGGTCAATCCAGGTAGCCAAGTCTGAAGTCCAGCTGTCAGGATACAGTCCAGGGTCAAACCCAAAGCACAGTTCCGTGGAGGTCCAGGAGCATCCAAGACAAGGTCCATCAACCTGGGCATTTGAGCCGATACAGCACCTCAGCTCTGCTTCCCTTTAGTACTTTGTCTGCTGATTGCAGCATCTGGGCTTGATGAGGCAAGTGACCCTCACCTGTTCCAAGCCTCCTTCAGCTGAGGAATCACACCTCTCCTCCCAGAGCTACAGAGCCCCATCTGGCTCACTAGGGACGCACATGACATTGCATTGTTGGGAGGAGGCTGAGCGTAGAACCCAGCATGGAGTAGCTTCCTCTCACACTCAGGAGGAGCCAGGCACTGAACGACGCCACGCTTGGCCTCCTCTGCCACCTCAGTATCGAAGGGGCTTGGCCCCCCTGCCAGCAGATATTGAGGGGGCTGAAGACACCTCTGCCCCTTGGAGTTGGTGCCCCTGCCCATGAGCATCTATGAGGCCTTGTTCGATGGTGTTGAACCATTGTACTGGATCTAATCCAATTGTGTTTATGTTACTGATTGTTGAGGAGAGTAGACTTGATTGCCAGGAAGGCCAGGGAGGTCTCTGTGCATCCTTGAGAATATATCTGTACAGTACGTTGCCCTTCTGGTGCCGATTATTGTTGCAATGCATGCATGAGCAGGCAAAGATTATACAAGTGCATTTCCCAGTGGCTCATTTCAGGACTAAAGGGAGAAGTTACATTTGCATTCCTTAAAGAACTGATTGAGATTCCAAAAACAGATTGGAAAGTTGATGGTAAGAAATGCACAGCTTGAAAGTCTTTACTTCTTGGCAAGAAAGAGTAGATCAGATTGGCATAATCTGTGACGTAGTTTCTAATGAAGTATTTGTAATAAGACATTTAAGCACAAGAGGCCTCTTCATCCCAATGGGAGGGATACACAAGAGGTACATGGTCAAAATCCGATCAGCCTTGAACAGACACTCTTCTTGAGTTGAATTTAGAATTGTAAGTGTGGGCAGTGGGGAGAAAGTACTTGAAGTGATAATAAAAGAAACCAGTGAATTAGGAGCTACAAGTGTTGCAAAGAAACAAACAAACTCTTGGGGAAATGAACAGAAGAGAAATGATTTGCATTGACATACAACTTTGTAGGTGATTCCAAAAGAGTAATGTAGTTATAAACAGTGAAAGTCTCACGCAAATGAGAAGAGCAGAAATAGGAGTACTTGTTGCAGCAAGTATTCAAAGACTGAGTAAAATAAAAGAGGACAAAAAACATTTTGAGACTAATTGTTAAATTACAAATATTAACAGGTATCTGGGTTTGAATGTCAACATTCTGAAAGGAAAAATATGCAATGTTGCTAAACTTGTTCGCCTTACCTGTGGATTGAAAAGTAGCCAATATAATGCCAATTGTATAAAAATGGATCTGGGGGAAGCTGGGAAATTACAAGCCAGTTTGCCTAATGCTCACATAAATATGTAGAAGGCGAATTTTGGAGGTAAAGGTAAAACTATTAAACAAATAGAAGAACAAACCCTGCTGAGGAAGAATCAGCATGGCTTCTTCAAAAAGGAAGTCTCCCTCACTAACGTTTGGGAGTTCTTTGAAATTGGCAACATGTGGATGGGGATGACCTAGCAGTCATTATATATATTTGGATTTCCAAAAAGCTTTTGGCAAAGGACCCTGAGGAACCTTAGCAATCATTAATCCAGAGCCCAGGGCCTCTGATGGAATGGTAACTGATTAAGAACAGTAAGACAAGGGCAGGAGTAAAGAAACTTCTCTCACAATGGAAGGAAGCATTCAGTGGAGTCCCACAAGGATCTGTATTGGGACCACTGCTATTCAATTTGTTCAAAAATAATTTGAAGGGGTGAACAGTGAAGTGGTCTTATTTTCAGATTGTTCAAGATGGTGGAAATCCAAGGCAATGGAATCTCTCCTAAAGGGCTGGGTAACAAAAAGGCAAATGTGGTTCAATGTAGGTAAATGTGATGCATAACTGGGCAACCCCCCCCCCCAGACTTACTGAACATTTTTGAACATCAAAGCAGCCAGCACAGGTAAAACATCAGCAGTGGACCTAGGGAAATAAACATAATTTTATGTCACCCAAAAGATAGCAGTGTAGGCACTAGAAAGAATAGGTTGGCTTGAACTCTTTACAGCTTATATTCTGGAGGGCATGACTGTCTAGAACTCTGACCAAGAATCCTCCTGTTATGGGACCATGTTATACTGCAACGTTTTGTTGCAGGCCCTTATTGTACTACCGGTATATAGTGTTAAAAATAAATGGATTAAGGGGAATCTCTTAGACCTGATTCAAACGTCATCTTTGCAGTATAGAGACTAATTCCATGTGGCCTGAACCCATACCTCTTCCCCCACAAACCAGCACATTTACATCCTGCAGCTTGGGGCCATACATGGACCATCTCTGAATTATTATGTAACGTGATAATATATATTATGTCCCATCATTCTGGTAGGAGAGAAGGAAAACACTTTCAGAGTTTACACAATCAAGGAAGGAGTTGGGAAGCCCTGTCTGTAGCATTTTCAAATAATTGTTGCAGGTGCTAGGCACAGTCAGCTTCTTAAATACTACTTGATCCTTTGACATAAAAAACAACAACTTGAGAAATAGTGAAACTTTAAAAATTCTTAATAGACAGAAATAGATCCTTGGCCAGCAACCACATCAAAACTGAATGAGTGAAAGTCAAGGAAGAACATGAACACTTAATCAATTTCAATGTTGGCATTAATGTATGCTAACAATTCAAGGCAATCAGGAGCTTCAATGGGGAATCAGATGGCAGCTTCTACTGTACTTGCAATGTCGGTGCTGTGCCAATTACAGTAAACAAGATCATGATGTAAAACATAAATTACAATAATATTAACTGTTTGGGATGTTGAGTCCCATATGAACAATTAGCTCTGTGAAGATAGCATGGCCATGCTAAACAAGAAGCACTTGGTTCTGTGCAGAGAGCCATCTGTGAGATTAGTAACCATGAGGGACACAACCCACAGACAAATTCTCCTGGGAAGGTTCCTTGGGAACTAAAAGTGCTGCTGTGCCCAGAGTGTGAAATCCATGGTTCTCAACACTGGGAAATTGAGAACCAAACAAGACTTGACCTTGGTTGCATCCTTCCATATACCACACAGATTCTTTTTTAAAATGCAAGGAGAGAAATCCCTAGTTAGGTACAATAACTATTCATAATCTATGCAGACTCAAATACTTACAGGTTGTATAGTACACAGCTCTTGCATATACACCGTGCATATAAACCTAAGAGGGAGAAAGTATAAATGTTGTGTGCAAACTGTTAACAACCATTCTGCTGTTTAAGGATGTTTCTGTGTGGATGTGTAAAACAACTCGCTGTGAGACGGATGGGTGTCTCCTCGGAAGTAAGCATCCACAAAACGCAGTCTGCTAAACTAATCACTTTATTTCATAACATTGATAATCCAGACCTTGCGATTATGCATCCGACCCCTCGGAGTCAGATCCTTCTAGTACGGATTTGCGGCTCCGCCCCCAGCATAGGAGCTTCGGAAAGCCTAGTCTCCGCCTCTCCTTTTTCCGCTTCCGCGCCCTTGACCTGGGCAGCCCTACGGCTCCCCCTTCCCTTTCGCTTTCACCTTCCCCGCTTGTGGTGTCTGATGCTCCGGTAGGCTCTCTAAGCCTCAACTCCTCCTCGGTCTCCATATTCTGATCCCTTCCCATTGGCTGTGCTAGCGCTCTGGTGGAGCTTTCCTCCCATTGCTGCACTACCTGCTCTGGCGTCAGCAGGGGCTGTGCCTGTTCCTGATCCCAGACCCTCAATAACTCTTCGGGCGTCAGCGGAGCCCTATCTAGGTCAGCTGTCTCCTCTGGCACCGCTTCGGAAACCGGCCAGCCCCTGACATCCATCCCCCCTTCCAAGCCCCCCTTCCCCTCCTGAAAAGGCACACCTGGTTGGGGCAGATTGGTTTCGGAGTCCCTTGCTAGATCTCCCAGCTCCCCCCAAGACTCGTCTGCTGTGTCAGGGGAGGAAGGGAAACCTAAGAATATTGTGGTGTCGCCACTGGACGATGAGGCAAACAGGTCTTCCCAATCCTCCCTGGCCATGGGTGGAGAAAGGGGTTCTGCACTCTCGGTCCCTTCTCCTACCATTGGGTACCCTTCACTCCCCCCTGATGGTGGGAAACCCCAGAAGTCCCCTTCCTCCGAGTCTGTGGGCTGAAACACGTCTCTCAGTTGCCAACGGTATGGTTTGGGCTTGTGCGGGAATAGTTCGTGAAATTCCCACACCAGATGCTCCTTGGTGACTTCCTCTGCCGGGATCCATGCATTTTCCGATGCTGGCTCCCCCTCCCACGCTACCAAATACTGCAGTTCATCCCCTTGCCACCTGGAGTCCAAAATCTCGGTGGCCTCGTTGAATAGTTCCAGTTCCACCATCGGTAACCCCTGCGACCCCTGCTGGTAGCCCTGTTGGTACCTGTGAGGTTCCCTGTACTTGGACAGGAGAGACCTGTGGAACACCGGGTGAATCCTCATGTCGTCCGTCAGTCGCAGTTTGAAAGCCACGGGGTTGATCTGCTCCACTACCTCAAAAGGCCCCAGTCTACGTTGCTGCAGCTTCTTGCACCTGCCGTGAATGGGCAGCCCTTGTGTGGACAACCATACCATATCTCCCACCTGGATGTCCTCCCCCTCCCTGCGGTGCCGGTCCGCTGCCGTCTTGTAGGCTGCTTTAGCCCGCTCCAAATTGTCACTGAGCAATTGGTGCAATGCTTCCAACTCCTCAGCGAAATTCTGTGCAGCGGGCACGTCTCCATCCCCCTGTTCCCCCTCCCTTCCCGGAAAGGCCCTGGGGTGGCTGCCGTAGATCGCCTGGAACGGGGACATGCCTGCCGAGGAGTGTTGAGCATTGTTGTACGAAAACTCTGCAAGGGCGAGTTTGTCACTCCAGTCGCTGTGTTGCTGGGAAGCATAACAGCGCAGATACTGCTGCAGTATGGAATTAACACGCTCCGATTGACCGTTAGTTTGAGGATGGCGTGCTGAAGATAGACACACCTGCACCTTCAAGATCTGCATGAGCTTGCGCCAGAAACGGGAGGTAAATTGGGCGCCGCGATCCGAAATTACTCTCACTGGCATACCATGCAGCTTGAACACGTGCTGCATAAACAACCGGGCCGTCTCCTCCGCCGACACCACTTTGGGGCAGGCAATGAAGTGAGCCATCTTGGTCAGGAGATCCACTACGACTAGTACAGCCGTGTTGCCCTTGGACTTGGGGAGATCCGTGACAAAGTCCAGCGAAACCGCTTCCCAGGGCTTGCTTGGGGTGGGAAGCGGTTCCAGTAGTCCTGCTGGTACCCTTCTCTCCCCCTTGGCCCTTTGGCAGACCTCGCACCCCCTGACGTAGTCCTTAACGTCCTGCCTGACCTTTGGCCACCAGAATTCTCTAGTGACCAGTATCATGGTTTTGAATTGCCCAAAGTGCCCTGCTGTGGGGTTGTCATGAAGCTGTCTGAGAATTTTGGCCCTCATATCCTCCCCTGGCACATACAGTGCCCCCTTGTACACCAGTAGCCCCTCCTTTTCCTCAAACCCTCCTGCCCTGGGATTCCCCTCCTTGAGTTCCCTCAGTTTGTTCTGGGCAAAGGCGTCCGCCTGTGTGAGGCGCACCAGTTCTTCCCTACCACCCAATGTCGCCCCACACCGCCACTGTTCAGGCTTGAAGATGGCCCTTGCCACCGGAGGTCCTTCATCTTCCATGTATTCTGGCTTCCTGGATAGGGCGTCCGCCCTGCTGTTCTGCTCGCCAGGAACATACTGGATGTGGAAATTGAATTCCGCAAAAAACTCTGCCCATCGCATTTGGCGCTGGTTGAGCACTCTAGCCGTGCGCCAGTACTCCAGGTTCTTGTGATCAGTGTGAACCTGGATTTGGTGTTGCGCCCCCACCAAGAAGTGGCGCCAGTGTTTGAATGCTGCGACCACTGCCAACAGTTCTTTGTCCCAAATGGCGTAATGGGCCTCAGACCGGCTCAACTTCTGGAATAGAACGCACAGGGCCGCCATTCCTTTGCTGGATCTTGCTGCAGTAGTATCGCTCCTATGGCTCGATCTGATGCATCTGTCTCTATTCTGATGGGCTTGCTGGGGTTCACATGCAGCAACTGCTCCTCTGAGGCGAAGACTTTCTTGAGTGTTTCAAAGGCTTGTTGCGCCTCGTCCGTCCACTTAAACTTCTTCTTGCCTCTCAAGCAGTCCGTAATTGGTGCTGTCATGTCTGCGAACGCCCTTACGAACTTGCGATAAAAATTTGCGAAGCCGACGAAGCGCTGCACGTCCTTCTTGGTCTTGGGGCTTTTCCATTGCAGGATCGCCTCCACCTTATTGGTATCCATGGCTATTCCTGTATCTGAGAGTCGGTAGCCTAGGAAGTCCACCTCCGTGGTGTGGAACCGGCACTTCTCCAGCTTGACCGCTAATTGGTGTTCCTGGAGTCTCTGCAGTACTTCCTTTACGTGGTGCACGTGCTCCTCTGGGTTCTGAGAGTACACCAGCACGTCATCTAAATAGACCACTGCCTGTTTGTACAGCAGGGGTCCCAACACGTGATGCATGAACGCTTGGAAGCATTGACTACCTCCCTGGAGGCCGAAGGGCATCACGAGGAACTCATAAGCACCCAGGGGTGTGAACATGGTTGTTTTCCACTCATCGCCTTCTCTGATCCTGATTAGGTTGTACGCACCCCTCAGGTCCAGCTTGGTGAAGATCCTGCCCTTGCGTACCGCCGCCAGCAGGTCGTCGATCTTCGGCATGGGGTAGGAGACAGGGAGGGTCAGGGAGTTGAGAATCCGATAGTCACAAATCAATCTCCGTTGGGGGGTGTCCTTTTTGTCCACCCAGAACACTGGGCTGCCCCCTACAGCCTTGCTTTCCCTGATGAACCCTCTGGCCAGGTTTTTGTCAATGAAGTCCTTCAGATCTGCCATCTCCTGCTCCGACATTGAATAAAGCTTGCCCGGTGGCAGCTGAGCTCCTGGCACCAGGTCGATTCGGCAGTCGTAGGGGCGGTGGGGGGGTAGCTTGTCTGCTTCCCTTTCGTTAAACACCTGTTGAAACTCCGCATATTGCGCAGGGAGGGTGACTTCCCCTGCTTGCATCACGGCAGCCTTTGCCTGCTCCTTGGGATTGAGCTGCTGCAAGCAATTCTCCATGCAATACGCAGAACCAAACACTAGAGAGCGCTGATGCCAGCTCACTACTGGGTCATGTCTGTCCAGCCACCCCATCCCCAGTATTAAGGGGGGGCCTGCTAACGTGGTGACGTGGAAAGCAATAACTTCAGAGTGCCTTCCCATCCCCATCCGCATAGGTGGAGCGCTTTGCGTGACCGCCCCTCCTTTTAATTCCCTCCCATCAATGGTGGTGACTTGCAAGGGGACAGGCAAAGGCAGGAGGTGAAGCTGGTGCTGCCGTGCAAAGTCTATATCCAGGAAATCAGCCGATGCTCCCGAATCTACCAAGGCGGGAACTTGCATGGTGAAGCCATTGGGTAGCTCCAGTGTGACTTCCATCACGATGCCTGGCTTGGGAGGGTTGGGGAGGGTGTGCTCTGGCGGGCTGGGGGGGAGCGTCTCTGGTGCGTTGCTGGGGGGACCTTTTACTGCTCCTGAGCCGGGCTGGCCGTCCCCGTGACTTGCCAGCCGGCATTCCCGTTTCCCTGCCTCGGCGTCTGCTCCTCCCCTTCTCCTGTTACAGCCCCCGTCATGCCTTGCCACACCTTTTTCTTATTACACGCTTTTGCGAGGTGTCCTATTTGGTGACACACATAGCATTTTCTGGGCGCCTTCCCGCCTTGCGTGTCACTCCCCTTGGCAACCGTTGCATTTGAAATAGGGCGCGCGCGCGCTCCTCCCAATTCCATGGGCGTTTCTTCCGGGAGGTGCGTCTGCGCGCCAGCCGGTCTCTCTGTTGGTGTGGGAATGCGGAAGTTGAACCACCTTCCCGCCTTCCCCTCCTTCCTGCTTTTGTCTCTGAGTTCCAGTCTAATGCCGATTGCCATCGCTGCTTCGGTGAGGCTTTTCATGTCATTGTAGGGACCCCCCCTCGCCAAAGAGTCTTTTACTTCATCGGCCAGACCTAACTTAAAGAGCGCTATCATTTGAGGCGTATTGATTTCCCATCCCAGACGATGGGTTAACGACAAAAACTTTGCCTGGTACTCGCACACCGTCATATTCCCTTGCCTCAAAAGCAAAAGTTCCTGCGCTTCCAATTCCTGTTCCGAACTGCTCGTATAAACAGCGTCCATCGCTTTAAAGAACTCCTTTACTCTCTGAAGCGCTGGGTCCTTGGCCATAATCAGTGGCCTCACCCAATCTCGAGCATGTGATTCAAAATGCGAAATTACAAATCCGACCTGCTCTTCCTCATTTTTAAATGAGTCTTTTTGTAGTTCCAGGGCATATAGCATGTCCGTTCTAAAACCTATGTACTGTTCTGGTCTGCCCTGAAACCTGCTTGTTAGCATGGTGATTCGCCTGCCCGCCTGCGCACTCCTGCCCTGCTCAGCGTGGATCCTTGCCTCCTCCAACCTGGCTTGACTAATTCGGTACAGTACCTCTAGCTCACGAGCTCTATCTTCCCAGGTAGGGGCACCTCCACCGCCGGCTCCTTGGGCAGCTAACGCTGCGGCTTCTTCCGCGCTGCTCATGCTGGTTGTGCTTTACTTCTGAGGAGGTGACGAAGACTAGAAGGATGCTGTGAGACGGATGGGTGTCTCCTCGGAAGTAAGCATCCACAAAATGCAGTCTGCTAAACTAATCACTTTATTTCATAACATTGATAATCCAGACCTTGCGATTATGCATCCGACCCCTCGGAGTCAGATCCTTCTAGTACGGATTTGCGGCTCCGCCCCCAGCATAGGAGCTTCGGAAAGCCTAGTCTCCGCCTCTCCTTTTTCCGCTTCCGCGCCCTTGACCTGGGCAGCCCTACGGCTCCCCCTTCCCTTTCGCTTTCACCTTCCCCGCTTGTGGTGTCTGATGCTCCGGTAGGCTCTCTAAGCCTCAACTCCTCCTCGGTCTCCATATTCTGATCCCTTCCCATTGGCTGTGCTAGCGCTCTGGTGGAGCTTTCCTCCCATTGCTGCACTACCTGCTCTGGCGTCAGCAGGGGCTGTGCCTGTTCCTGATCCCAGACCCTCAATAACTCTTCGGACGTCAGCGGAGCCCTATCTAGGTCAGCTGTCTCCTCTGGCACCGCTTCGGAAACCGGCCAGCCCCTGACACTCATCATGTTCATTTACATGAACAGTTATAGTGTGTAAGCCTGGATCTCAGCTGTCACAGTTGATGGCCTCATCTGTTCCTCCAAGGTGGCCAGATGGGATTCTGGTCAGTCTTAGACCAGATTCTACAAATGTAACTTAGTGCTTCAGATGCTAATTCATTACTGTATTCAATTAAAGAACAATTTATGTGATATACCTGCAGCAAAGCCTACAGAACTTGCGATCCATCAAGGAAAACACGGTCCACAATTGGCTGCGTAACATGGCTGGCCAGGGAAATGATCAAGCTCCTGGTCTGGGTACCTGCCTAATACTACAAAAATGGGGAAAGGCAACAGCCCAAGTATTTGACAGTTTGTAATAAGGTGGCGCTGTGGGTTAAACCACAGAGCCTAGGGCTTGCTGATCAGAAGGTCAGCGGTTCGAATCCCTGCGACGGGGTGAGCTCCCGTTGCTCGGTCCCTGCTCCTGCCCACCTAGCAGTTCGAAAGCACATCAAAGTGCAAGTAGATAAATAGGAACCGCTCTGGTGGGAAGGTAAACGGCGTTTCCGTGCGCTGCTCTGGTTCGCCAGAAGTGGCTTTGTCATGCTGGCCACATGGCCTGGAAGCTGTATGCTGGCTCTCGACCAATAAAGCGAGATGAGCGCCGCAACCCCAGAGTCGGACACGACTGGACCTAATGGTCAGGGGTCCCTTTACCTTTACCTTTAATAAGGTGTATAAACTAATAAATCTTAATAATAATAATAATAATAATAATAATAATAATAATAATAATAATGGTGTATACAAAACAAGTGTGGCACAAAATAAGATAAATGGTTGAAGGTTTCAGTTTGTGTGTATGTGTGTGTAAAGCATATGTTTGTTTTATCTAAAGATAGACATTGGTGCCTGGGAAACTGGAAATAGGTTACAGTAAACTATTTATGGAGAATATCTACATTCCTGGGGAAATGTCATGCTAGAAGCATACCCAAGATAGTTTCTAGATAATGGGAATTGTACTGTAGATGGAATTTCAATGGGAAAATGTGGGTATGCCTCTTCGTCCCTCTCTGAACACTTGTCATTAAGGAGAACCTGACCTTGCGATGTTATAGATTTAGTATGGTAATAGCTCAGAAAGGAGACACTTTCTGATTTACCCAGCTGTTTGTTTCTGGCCTAGTGTTTCCCAATTACTTCACCTGTCCTCCCTCTTAGATGTTGAACATGCTCTGAATAAATGCTGCCTCACCTAGCTGCTTTTGCAGTGTTCAAGTATCGATCCAACAGAACAACACTGTGGTGGTGCTGAAAAGAAATGCAGGGCTAATTCACATGCCTACAATTTGGGGGCTAATTGCTTTGTGACTTAAAACCCATAATTTGGAAGCCCTTTCTTGTTACAAAACACACCAGCCATAAAACAGCCAATGAATACAAATTGCTCCAATGCTATCATGAGATGTTTGTGTGATGGATCCCTTGGCAATCACCAATACCGGTAAGATTACTGATCCAACTGGAATTAATATTAATGATTTGGAAAGTTTCTACAGGTGTTTTATCCATTATCTGAATGTACAAGGATAACTGTTCCTTCTAAGGTATAAGTTATATCTTAACTGTAACTAGTCCTTCTAAGGTAAATATAAAGGTCAGTTATTGTCTCTTCATCCATGGGTTGTCAGGAAGGAAAAGGCACTGTACTAATTGTTCAACCACCTTCCTTTTTTGGGGGGTCTTGCATAGTGGAACCTGATAAACAATGTTTACGATATGGGTAGCCAATGTGGGGCCTTCCAGATGTTGTGGATTGTAATTCCCATCATCCCTGACCACAGGTCCTGTTAGCTAGGGATGATGGGAGTTGTAGTCCCAAAACAGCTGGAGGGCCATGTTTGGCCATGCCTGATGTAGGCTTTCTCTGTAGACATTGTGCCATCCACTGGCTTTGAAAAATAGGTTAACTGAATAGATGAAAAATAGATCTCTCATGGGTTTCTTCATATGATAGCAACAAGCACAGCCTTAATGTCCAATGGAAGCCCACCTCTGACTGCTAGATATGGGGTGGGTTCAGAACAGGGGATGGATATGGCCATTATCACCATCTTGTGAACCTGTCTGTAGACCAGGGGTCAGCAAACTTTTTCAGCAGGGGGCCGGTCCACTGTCCCTCAGACCTTGTGGAGGGCCAGACTATATTTTTTTGGGGGGGGGGAATGAACAAATTCCTATGCCCCACAAATAACCCAGAGACGCATTTTAAATAAAAGGACACATCCTACTCATGTAAAAACACCAGGCAGGCCCCACAAATAACCCAGAGATGCATTTTAAACAAAAGGACACATTCTACTCATGTAAAAACACGCTGATTCCCGGACCATCTGTGGACTGGATTTAGAAGGCGATTGGGCCGGATCCGGCCCCTGGGCCTTAGTTTGCCTACCCATGTTGTAGACAATAGGTAGGATGCTAATCAGCACTGACCATTGGCCTGACCATCATGGCAATTCTCATATATTTCTTGACAAGGCACACAGAGTATCAGGCCCACAGGTCTTGAGTACCATGATGGAAGAAAGGCAGGATGTGAATGTAGTTTTGTTTTAAGATAATCTGAAAAAGAAGGATTGATATCTATCTGTTCCATTCTGCTTAATGCACGGCTGAATGCTTCCCATGTGAACATTTTCAGCATGAAAAATGCCCCTGCTTCACCCAAACCCTTCTGTTGTTCACCTGAAAGTTATTTTGGCACCATTTAAAAACAAAAACAAATAAAGGATTCTTTGTGTTCTGATTGTATGAGTCTAGCCAAACAACTAGTTCATATGATGATGCCACAATGATGCCACATTGCCAAACTGTGATAATGGGATATGAGATGCCTTGAAATATGTAGATCAGAGGTACAACACACACTTTGCATGCAAAAGGTCCTAGGTTCAATCTCCACCCTATCCAGGTACTAGAACTAGGGGGAACCCTTGTCAGAAACCCTGGGGAGCTGCTGCTAATCACTGAGCTAGATGGACCAATAGTCTGACTCAGGTTAGGGCAGCTTCTTAAGTTCCTGGTCTGGAATCAACTAATTGTGTGTTTAGCATGTTTCTCCCATTTAACTGAGGAAGCTAATGTCAACAATTTGCCAGTATATATTTTAATCTGCTCGAATTCTTCCACCTTTTAAAAACTGCTGGGGTCAAATCCACCTTTGGTGGAATCATCAATCAGCTTCAAAAGTGTTGCAGTATTAATGGAGCTGGTACAAATATATGCAAGTCTGTCTATTTTTATGGTAACCTATCATGTTTGTGCTTATGGCAAGGCAGCACTGACAAGGAGAGGAACTAAAATTAGAGAATGCAATAAGGTTCCCCCCGCCCCATGTTTACAAGTGATGTTCTTCTGAGTCACAGCCCTGGAAAAATTATGTGGTTGACCTCCCTTTCCCCAATGAAGTTTGGAAAATGCCTTCTCCCCCCCCCCCAAAAAAAAACACCTCCTAAAATAGATCACGTTAGCATATTTTAATTAATAAATTTTAATAAATATGCTACAGTACAATATTATTTGACACAATACAATAACATTACTTGAGTCTTACATTACAATTGATTCAGACTTTGTTGTCCTTGGCTAATTCAGTATCGGTATCAAAACCTTTATTGGCATCACTTACAAACATTCAAAATAAATAGGCCAGTACGATCTCGTCGCCATATCATCAGTACAGTCAAGTTCATGGTCAAAAGATCCCACAAGGGGGTATCAGGCAACATGCAGCAGCAAAACTGCATGCCCACAGCACCCTTCAGGACATGGTGCATTTGAAAATGAAGGCACTTTGGGTGAATTTCCATGAAATTGAATCAATGCGTGGACGTTTCATAAGCTATACATTAACAATGGTAGGCTTAGAAGAGTTTAAAATTAAGAAAAGTATTAAAACTACTCATATAAGCAATCAATTCTTCTTCTTCTTTGGCGATCATTTGTAGCCGAGTAAGATTGTCTTCCATAAACACGGTTTTAAATATGTAGCAAAGCTAGGATGCAATAAACCTTCTCAGGGCGATAGATGGGGTGGTACGTGTGTGGGACAGAAATTGGCTAGAACTAAACAGAGGAGAGAATTGGGTTGTGTTAAATAAAATAGATTTAATTCACACAGAAATGAAAAATGCATGTGCATTAACAAAAGTTTAAAATGAGAATGTCTAAATGTTTATTGGTGAAAAAGTTTTTCCATGGAACTATATTAAAGCCAGGGAGAGCACTTTGAGCTCTTGCCAAGTTAACAATTAACTAACTCATTGTTGTTCTTTGGTAACTAACATGTGAGTGTTGTAACCTTAGATCATGTGAGAGACATTGGGTTGCAAAATCTCCATTTTGAAGGGAGTTGCCTTTGAGTCTTTTCTCCCCAAACTCAGTGGAGTGAAGATGTAAAATGATGCTCTTCTGAAGGGAGAGTAAACTGCCTGGAGGCTGGAATGCAGGCTGCGGAGAAAGAGAGACCTTTGCTTATAGGTCTGTTTGGATTATTTCATATTTTGTAAGATGCTGAGCCTGTGCTAGACAGCACAAGACATTGTATGGATATTTTGGAAATATAATTTAATGTATTCTGATTTATTTTAAAGAGTTATGCCAGTAAAAGTTTGAACAATCTTTTTATGGGTCTGGACAATGGTTTATTCCAAAAGGAGTCATTTCTTATGCTCCCAGTTGCTTCAAACTGCACAATATTAATATCTGCAACAGGTTGAAGAAGGAGTGAAGTTGGTATCAGAAGGAGAAGCCTTCTAAGCCTATTGCAAGTGTGTTGCTTCTGAAAGTCTATGGATGTGTTTTAACCTGGTTTTTAGTTCATTGTTGATTGTAATAGTTCTTTGCATGTTATAAAAGTTGTTTTTAACTGTTGTTGATTTTTTATTGACAAGTTTCCTGTTGGGTTTTTGTATGCAAATTGCTTTGAGGTGTTACTACAATCGAAAAGAGTGGAAGAATGGAAGAAGAATGGAGCATGGGCAGTAGTGGGGTTTTTTGTGAGGCTTTGTGGAAGTTTCTACTCTGTGCAGTGCTACCAAGGGCTGAGAGTAAAAGTTCAGTTTCTGCAGAAGGGCAGCAGCAGGTGGCTGTGGGCAGTGAAGGAAGGTGAATATGTGATTATTTTGGGATAAAACAGCCAAATGAATAAGAGGGGGGACAGAGCAAGAGGGAGAAAGGGAGCAGATCACCCCAAGAAAGAGGCAACTGATCAGGCTTAAAGTGACTTAAGGAGGATGGGAAAAGTTTGGACTGGGTGGTGGGAAAGGGTAGTTTGAAGAAAAATAAAGGGGTTGGTTTTGGTTAAGGGAATCCAGTGAATACAAAGATTTGGAAAGAAATACCGTAGGAAATGTGGTGGAAAGGAAATTAGATTTGGATTACATGGAGTGACATCCATATCCCTCCCCCTTTTAGAGGGTCAACTGATAAATGCATACATCCAAAAAGAAAAAATACCTTGTGGCATGAAGAGATAAGTGAGAAATGTGCTACTCATCAGCATTATCCAATAGATGCCTGGCAGCGACCCATAAATCTGTTGCAGCAGTGCTGATCCTGTTGTTCGGAGCTTGTTTCATCTTTTCCCACATTAGCCTTGCAAAACCAGTTGAATCAGAGGCCATGGTAAGTCAGAAGAAAATGAACATATGTAGTGTGGGCACTGGTAGCTCCACAATGTTGTCCTCAACCTCTGAAAAAATAAAATCTGTGCGCAGAACCAAGATGACGCTTTCCACATTCAGTAAGTCAGTTTTGGACATGCGTTTGTGATGTACTGCAGAAACTCCCAAGACAACCAGAGAGCGACCCCAGTCTGTAAGGACAGGAGGTAAGAAAGGATGAGTAGAATAGAAAATCAGTCATTGGGGCTGTTGAAACATTGACATTTTATGCATTGTGGTTAGTTACAACTCTTTACAGTGAGGATTCTAAAAGGGACTCACTGTCTTAAAAAAAAAGGTTGTCAAAGATTGCAGATCTTTTAAGAAAGGTGAAGAAATATGCTAAGGAATAGTACTCTAGAGGAAGAACCATGAAGTATTGAGTAAATTTCAAATGATTTTTCCACTAGTGTAGACCATTGGATGTTTTCCAATGTGTGCATGGACCTTAGAAGCAGGCAGATTAAAAAATTGTGTCCTGGTACAAAATGACCTTAAATTTCTGGTTGGACTTATGTTACTTGACTGCTGATGGCTCTCTCTCTACTTATTTTTATTTTTAACAATTGTACACAATGTTCATCACACAAGTGATCAGACCCCCTTAAAATAGGCTAATAACATTATGATATCTAGGTATCATAATAAAATCATAGGTTCATAGAGTTGGAAGGGACCCCAAGCGCCATCTAGTCCAACCCCCTGCAATGCAGGAATCTCCCCCCCCCAACATGGGGCTCAAACCCATAACCCTGAGAGAGTCTCATGCTCTACCAACTTCACTATCCCTGGGATAGACAGCAATGCTTTTGCTGGGTGCCTAAAGAGTAGTAGTTATTCCAAAGTTGGGTCCCTCACCCTTGTTGACATCAGCCTCATGTCAGATGTGAAGAAGGGTTTTAGCAAACTGTTGGTTTATGCTGGCAATGATCCTAAATTATTATGGGAGTGCTTAGTGGGGTTTCTTTCGAGACTGGAGACAGACATTTCATTTTTTCAGAGTGTTGCAAGGCATCAATACCTATGGATACAAGAATATGGAGAGTAGCAGATGCACCCTCTGAATCCCACCTGAAGATGTAAACTGCTTCTTTTGAGCATATGGTGTTTTGATCATGCTTAGAATGACTCATTGAAATCAAGGGACTTAAACTCACTAGGACTTGAAATCAAAGGGCTGTATCCAATTCCTCAGCTATGCTGCTGTGACGGACTTCTGGGCATGCAACAGAACCTCCTCTCCCACTCCTCTCTCCTCCAGACCTCTGTGCATCCTCAAAATCAACTCCAGAGAGTTGGGGGGACCCTCTGGAGCAGATTTTTGGGGCACACAAAGAGAGGAAACATTTAAAAAATCTGCTGTTATCATGATGCTTTCACAGTGATTTAGAAGTTTCCCTAGAGACCAGGGGACTTCCATTACATCGGGATCCTTAACACAACAACTTGAAAGCTGCATCCCAGTCACCACCATCAAACTGATCGCAGTGCCACGGGGGTAGGAAGGAGAACCCCCACCCACCAATGACCCACAATAACCAGATTCCTAGCTTCTTCTTTTTAAGTAAGTTTCTAGCATTTGTAAAATCTGAGTTACGAGACGAAACATGAAGGAACTATTTTTCTCATTTGCTTTGTTAACTAACCTGAGCCTGCCTTCTGGCATTATTAGCTAATGAAATGAAGTCATAGCGATGACTGACATTTAGCAGGTCTAGCCAATTAGACAAAGATATGGCTAGAGTGAAACAGCCATTGCCTAGCCATTGCCCTTCAGATGTTGTTTGACTGCATCTCCCTTCAGCCCTAGCCAGCATGGCTAATGGTCAGGCATGATGAGAGTTGTGGTTCAGTAACTGGAGGATACATAACTGGCTACTCCTGGCTGAGACTCTTGAGAAGGAACTTCCTGGTTTGGTTTTAAGGCAGGCATAGGCAAACTTGGCCCTCCAGATGTTTTGAGACTACAATTCCCATCATCCCTGATCACTGGTCCTGTTAGCTAGGGATGGTGGAAGTTGTAGTCCCAAAACATCTGGAGGGCCGAGTTTGCCTATGCCTGTTTTAAGGCTTTTATGTTGGTCTCTTCTGACGTAAAAATGATTGCTGCTCCACATAAAAGAATACAGGTATCAATTATTTTAGTGTAGCTGGGGACTAGTGTGCCAAAAAAGAAAAAAAAGACAGCAGCAATGACAGGACATCATGATCTTTCTAACTCAGGTCTTATTTCATACCAAAAAGATGTGACACCTCCCTGTCAAGTTTGTAACCATTTTAAAAAGTACTCTGTTAATGCCAGTGCAGATAAAGTCCAATGCAGGTAATGACATTGTGGCTGAGAGAGCATGTGATATGTCAGCTCTGCAAAGTAATCCAGTATTATACCCATTTTGCTGGCTAACCCTCCAGTGTGGTCCAATGCTGTTATCAATGCATGCTGGGGTGTGTTTTGCTTTTTAAAAAAATGGAAATATAATTCCCACTCTCCCTGTTAAGTTAACTGCCACAGCAGTACAATTAATTAAGGGCTGAAGGGGTGAAGGAAGCCAGAGAAATAATTGAAGGTACCATGGGTCAGTGAAAATACATGGGCTGGATGCCAGGTCTCCCCATAGATGGAGAAGCAGGTCTACCCATTGAGAAACAATGGAGGGGAAGACCAGGAATTCAAGTTTTGAAGAGGTCAGCTCTTGTTCAGATCTTGCCACCATTCAAGCTGTGTACACGCTGCCAGCTTAAAGTACAGTGAAATCACCCCTTCCCCAGTTAAACTATGGAACTTGCTCCTACAAGAAGCAGTGATGGCCACCCACCTAAATCTCTTTAAAAGAGGAGTAGACAAATCCATGGAGGAGAGGAGTATCAACTGCTACTAGCCATGATGGCTCTGCTCTGCCTCCACAGTTGGAGGCAGCAAAGCTTCTGAATACCAGTTGCCAGAATCCACAGGAAGGGTGAGTGCTCTCGTGCTTGAATCCTGCTTGAGGGTTCCCTACAGGCATCTGGCTAGCCATTGTGAGAACAGCACACTTGATTAGAAGGGCCCTTGGCCTGATGCAGCAGGCCCTCCTCATTTCCCTCCAGCTACAATTCAGGCCACATTTGCACATCATTGTACGCATTCATACAGTTTGATGCGTTTCCAAGTCATCTCCTGTCCATCCACACCAAGCTGCGGAGAGAGTGTATGGAGGTCTTCATATGGCTTATGTTTCCCAATCAGACTGACGCTGGTTTGGAGAGAAATGCATCACAAAGCAACATTTCTCAAGGAACCTCAGGAGAGATGTGCCTTGTGGCTAACCTCCTGTGCCCACAGCTCCACAAGCTGTGAGCACCCAGTGGAGTAAAGCCAGGCTGTGTGTACACAGCCTCTTCTGTCGCCAGATCTACCAGAAATGGTTGGCCTGTTCTCTGGTGCTAGTTATGTTTGCTTGCTTGCTTGTTTGGAGTATTTGCCATTTCTGGTAGAGGTGGTGACAGGCTGTGTACCCTCCCCACGCCCCGGGGGGGGGGGAGGGAATCCTGCCCAACTGATAAAGAAAGAAATTTGAGATTGGAATATTTTTTGCCCATGTCTCACTTATATGCAGTACAAAATAAAATAAAAAAAATTCCTTCCAGTAGCACCTTAGAGACCAACTAAGTTTGTTCTTGGTATGAGCTTTCATGTGCATGCACAATCTGAAGAAGTGTGCATGCACACGAAAGCTCATACCAAGAACAAACTTAGTTGGTCTCTAAGGTGCTACTGGAAGGAATTTTTTTATTTTATTTTGTTTTGACTATGACAGACCAACACGGCTATCTACCTTTATATGCAGTAGTTAAAATTCAGCGTTGCCTGTCCTTTGAGCAAAGATTTCAGAAGACTTCCGCAGTTCCCCCACCCTTGTTTTGTCCTTCTGCTGGCCATGTCTGTAGTATGGAGATGAAGGCGCTTCCAGCCAGCCTCCTCTAAGGGCTCTGGGGGACTGGAGAATGGAGGGCTAAAGAGCGCTTTTGATTACGGCGCCTTCCTCGCTATGGAGAAAACAACGGGATCATCAAGCACAATGTTGCCGCTCTTCAACGAGACAACGACGCCAGAATTGCGACTGAATGGGGTTTAACAACAGCCATTCATCTCCCTTGCGCTTTGCATCGCTGGGTGACAAGAGCCAAGTGCCTCCAGCCTCTCCCTTGGAATCAACATGCCGTTCGAGACACTCACACAGGCGGGGGCTGGGAGAAGGGAAGTGGAGCTGATGAGACATCTCTGGCAAAGGCTCTTGTGTCACTCACCAAGGAAGACGAAACCAGCTGCGCGAAGTTTCCAATCTCTTTCCTGCTCCGGAAAGGTTAAGGCCATCATGCATTGTGGCGCCGGCAGACACACACACACAAAATTCACATTTTAAGCAAGCAAACAAACATCCAGAAACGACGAATTCGTATTAACTCGCATCCAGGTTCTAGAAACCTGCCATGTATATTTTGGGTCCCTGCTACAGGCACAAGCAAACCGAGCAGGGGAAATCCCTCTACTTTTGTATCCCACGGGATATTTGGCTGGTGTGTGGGTTAAAGTTGGAGCATTAATCTGCACTAAGGGAACCTGAGGCATAATAAAGGCAGTCAATGATCCTTTATTAAACTTTATTAAACTCCTTACCTGCTAAAACAAAATAAAAAA
This sequence comes from Darevskia mixta, assembly GCA_034641385.1. Taxonomy (NCBI): domain Eukaryota; kingdom Metazoa; phylum Chordata; class Lepidosauria; order Squamata; family Lacertidae; genus Darevskia; species Darevskia mixta. The sequence goes on along the minus strand of JAWWNH010000018.1, from coordinate 3,739,748 downwards.
TAAAAAAATCCTTCCAGTAGCACCTTAGAGACCAACTAAGTTTGTTCTTGGTATGAGCTTTCGTGTGCATGCACACTTCTTCAGATACCTGCTAGAGAGCGATGATAGGACCTAGTTTCATGTCAAATGTCATTTGAGAATCAGGGGGCAAGAAAATGGCAGAAAGAACAGGGCTACTACAACAGGATAAAGGGGTGGGTTGTATATTTGTTAGGGAGAGACACTAGATTTTGGAAGAGACCAAAGATTATGAAGTCTGTCCAACCCAACTCTGTCACATGGCCTCATATTCACTGTATCATGCTACTTTAAACAGTCATGGCTCCTTGCAAAGCATCCTGGGAACTGTAGTTTGTTAAAGGTGCTGAGAGTTGTTAGAAGTCCCCTATTCCCCTCGGAGAGCTACAGTTCCCAGCGGTCCCTGGGAAGAGGGATTGCTTGTTAAACCGCTCTGAGAACTGTAGCTCTGTGAGTGGACTCTGGTTCTCCTAACAACTCTGAGCACCCTTAACAAACCACAGTTCCCAGGATTACGGTATTTTTGGGAAGCCACGACTGTTTAAAGTGGTATGGTATTATGCAGCTGGCCTGGGGTAATGGGTCAGAGCTGGGTTGAATTTCATGATCTTTTGGTTTCCTCCAAAATCTAGCGTCTTCCCCGCCACCATGCTTAAAGTGGTACGATGCTCCCCATATACAGTACTGAAACCACATCATTCAGATCACAAAGCAGCCAAGTAAAAATTGGAAGTATCTATCTATCTACTTAGCTCGAAAATACGTATGTCCAGGAGAAACTCTGCTTCCTCCACTCCTTGTGCGTCTCCAGATAACAGAATATATGCTGGGCACCCCTGCCCCAAGTTGCCTTTTGAATCATTTCTATGGGAATTATTTCGAAGCACCTTCTAATGTAGTTAATGGGACCCACAAATAAATGTGGTTGACCGAGAAGTCTGCCAGGTTCACCTCTCAGCTCGACGAGAATTCCTTTCCAGGTTTGGCTAGAATGTTGCCGGTACCCACATACCCTCTTCTAAGACTGGTGATAGAGAGAACTCTCATTTTTAAAAGGCAGTTTTTGTCACTAGTTTGTCTTTCTGAGAGGTGCTTCCCCAATGCTTAAGTATTAGATGCTTGGTTTCCCTTTCCTGCAGATCAGGAGAGGTGGTCGTCCGCTAGACCAGCTTTTATTTTGGAGGGGGGCGCATTTGCTTCTCATGCAAAAGGTTCATTCCCCGCATATCCAGGTGGAGCTGGGGGGAAACTCCAGTCTGAAATCCTGGATAGCTGCTGCCGGTCTGTGTAGGCAGTTCTGAGCTAGATAGACCAGTGATTTGACACAGCATAAGGTAGTTTATGTTTCATGTTTGCTTCTTCCTATAACTTTCCATTGGAAGGAATTTAGGCGAGGCATTCTGCCTTTTCTAGGTATGCACTCGACAAGCTGGATTCAGTTACAGACGGTTTTCTTCTCTGAAACCAGAGTGGAAAGTTTTTGGCCACCTTGACCTGCGATAGTAAAAGGTGGCGCTCGCTGTTGTACCCCACCCCCCACGCGTTTTGGGAACTCTTCATTCAAGGGTTTTTGTCAATGGGAAGTGTGTCCTGCTGATCCCCCCTCCCCGGTCGCGGGCTTTGCTGACGTCACTAACGAGGCGATAAATATCTGTTGATATAATTGGATGTGAGATTCTGGGTTGTGATAGCAGGACGTTGCCCATTGCTGCTCTGAAACGGCCCCCATGATTTATTCAGCAGTGGATCGGGGCACGCAAGCGAGCTGTCAAGAAAGCGTCAGCTTATTAGGCAAGGGCTGCGTGATTCCAGAAGAGGGTCTAACCTATAAAAATCCCGCACCCGGGCTCTGATTAGGAAGCAAACTGGTCACAAGGACGGCAGAAGACGGCTCCAATAGATACGCATCCTGAAAGGGAGACGAAAGGGGGCACCCAACTGCTGAGCGACTCCACCTGTCCGGCTTAAACTTCACCAGCATCTCCAAGGTATGAAAATATTCAGGTTAGCCTCACATGCACAAAAGGCAAACTTCTCTTGAGAAGATACTGCTGCTGGGTAGTTTGGATAAGTGTGTGTTATTAAAGCGCAGGTGGTGTGTGTGTGTGTGTGTGTGTGTGTGTGTGTGTGCAGTCTAAAGAAAAAGTTATTCTGGGATCATGATAGCAAGGGCTATTTAAGGGCAACAGAAGGTTTTCTGGAAGCAGTCAAGCAGCTTTTAAAAGAAATGAAGGAAGGTGTTACTTCGCTTGCTCTGAATGATTGAGCCACCTGGGTTTCCTATACTAAGGTTTTGATTAAAGTACCACCTGTACAGTGCTCTGACCTATAAGTAGCCTACCCCATAAATTGCTATCCTGCGCTCTAAAGCATCGTGTTCTTTCCATTCGATGCATTTAATAAAGACGGGTGTCGAGGCAGCCCTTGACCCAAAGAGGGGGATGCAAACTTTTCCCTTGTGAGCGGATTTGACTGGGTTGAATGGGCCATGGTGCAGATGAATTCACAGTTGCGATAGGGCGGGGGACAGCTATGGAAGACCTTCAGCACCGCGGACAGCGACCGTCGCAGCAGCTGCCGGCGGGATACCTTCCTCATCCCTTCCCTAGGGGTTGTTGACCCAAGGGCGGGAGTCCGTCTGACAGCAAACTATGCCCATTCCCTTCCCCTCTTGTGACTTTTCCAGATCTGGCCGCCGAACCATGAAGATCCAGCTGCTGGTCTCTACAGGGATCCTGCTGGTCTCTCTGCTGCCCTGCCATGAGTGCCGAGCCCTCAGCAAGAGCGTCCCAGCCGACCCTGCTCTGCAGCAGCCGGATCTCCTCCAAGAGCAGCCGCAGGCGCTGCCCATCTTGCTCCGCGTGGGAAAAGAGTATTTCGTGCGCTTGGGGAACCTGCACAAGAACCCCTCTCCCGCCGCCTTCTCTTTTTCCTCCTCCGCCTCCGCCTCGGGCGGCAGCCACCTAGCCGCGTCCGCTTCGGCCGGCAACTTTTTCCGAGCGGCCGTCCAGCAGCTGCAGAACGTGCGGGAGCGCTCGCTAGAGGGCGCCGCCGAGCCCTGGCCAAGCGACGACGACAGCGGCGCTCCCCTCGACGCCGCCCCGAAGGAGAAGCGCTCGTCCAAGGACTCGCCGATCTCCATAGACCTGACTTTCCACCTCCTCCGGCAACTCTTGGAAATGGCTCGAGCGGAGCAGCTGTCGCAGCAGATCGAGAGCAACAGGAAAATGCTGGAGACCATCGGGAAATGAAGCGCTCTCTGCCCTCCGCCCGCCCCCTACCAAAGAGATCCTCCAGTTCGCACACGATATTTACACAGGTTCCCTCGTGCTGTTCTCCTCTTCTTTTCACCGAGAGCTTGATCGACGTAGAGAGTGTCCAGTCGACACGCAGCCTAACCTAGCGCGTCAGTAGCATGCCCAGCGTTGTACCCAAGTGTCGTTTGTGACTTGCTGTCCTAACTCTTTGTCCCCCCCCCCTTCCTCTTCCCTCGTTGTTACGATTAATGCAACTCTTTGAGGGTGGGGTCCAGCGGCTCAGCCACTGGAAGTTGGGCGAATGAGAGAGAGCCTTGTCTTTTTGGGGTGGTGGGCGGGGGGGAGAGGGTTGGGGCGTCCTCCTCTGTATTGAGCTTTGTTTATTTTTTGTTTTTTATTTGGAAGCCACTCTCCTTTCTCTCTCTCTCTTTCTCTCTTCTTTGTAAACATTTCCACAAATAAAACATCTTTTCAGCGCTCGGTCGATTTGGTCGTGTAAGAGAACGTTTAATATTTATATTTTTAATAAAAGCTGCAAAGGAACAACGGCTTCCTACACTTCCTTGCCTCGGAGACGTGTCAGTGGGGAATGCATTGATCGTGGCATATAGAGAAGTAGAGGCTGAATGGGGCTAAGGCGGAACAGCATCCGACCATAGATAACCTATCTATAGGAAAGAGGTGAAGGGAGGTTAGGAAATAGTATAAGCAAACGGGGCGGGGCGGGGCGGAGAGCCCCGGGACAATGTTTTGGAAGTTCAGCAGTTCCAGTGCTACATTTGACTCGGAATTTACTAGGAAATCAGCTCCAGATCTTAGTTACCCCTGAGAGAGTTCCTCTGGGCGTATACAGAATGCTAACGAATTTATCCTCACACATCTAGGATTTAAGGGCAAGGCTTCCAGCCGGGAGAAACAGACCCCTTGCCAAGGCTGAGAACCTGGGGCTCCTCTCATTTTAGGACACTCCCAGCCAGCATGGCCAGGGGGTTGTAGTTCTACGACGCCTGGAGGGCCACAGATTCCCCACCCTTGTTTTCCAAAGTAAACTCTGCAGGGTGCTCATATTAGCCCTGGTGGGATGGGGTGGGGGTGAGTCCTTGCTCTTCTTTGCAAGGAATAGCATTTCTTAACACTCCAGTTGAGCGCACCTTTACACAGAAGTAAGACCCACTGGTTTCAATAGGGCTCACTCCCAGGGGACTGCCCTTGGCCCGCTTTGTCACAAAGTTTAAAAATCCACCCGTGGAGTAGATGAAGTGGATGTTTCACTGACCAGTCAACGTTTCCCTTAGAAACCCAGCTTCATTAGTTCAGAGAAAACGATTTCCAGCTGAAATCTGTTCTTCAGACCTCTACTCCTCATCCTTCCTCCCCTTCCTAAGTCCTTTCAGTAACGCAAGTGGGATTGACATCGCTTCGTTTATACCCAGATCTGACGTTATGCATCTAGACTACCGGTACAATACTTATATTCCTTCCACGCACAAAAATCCGTTCCGATTTAACACACAACTTCTTTCCACCTTTGCTTTGCGTCTTCGAACCTGATGCGAAAACCGGTTTCATTTCACTGAAATTTAGCTTACTACATTTTGGGTGGGTTTTTTTGGGGGGGGAGCAGGGGCATAGAAAGAGCCCATGACAAAGTTATTTTAAAGAAAGAAGCTGTGGCTGCAAAAGTTGAAACTGAGCCAACTTGGACGGGAATCTGTTGCCGACAAATCTTTCAATGGATTTCGATGAATAAGACGCACATTTCTGAACGAGCTGTTACCGGTAGGTATTTTTCAAGTTAGACTTCCCCCAAAGTCCTCTCACAATTTAGGCAATTGAGAGGCCGGTCAACTTTTCCACTCATAGCGGAAGGAGCCTGAAGGGGATAGAGAGTACAGCACGATAAAAGCAGAGAGCTGACTTCCCCATTTTTGCAGATCTCCAGCCTCTGTTTTGTGATCTTATGAGCTAACCCTGAAGTAATGGATGCAACGCTCCCTGTGACAGTCCTTAGCCATCTTTAGTGGCCTCACAATGGGATAAAGTTATTCCAGTCCACCTCACCCTACCCTTCCACTCCTTTGTTCATTTGAGCCAGCATGGTGGAGCAGTTAAAAGGAGTGGACCAGGGCAAGGATAGGAAGGGAGACTCTGGTTCAGATCGCCACCCAGCCACAAAGCTCCCTGGATGACTTTGAAGCCGGCCACTATTCCTCAGCTTAACCTACCTCGCAGGGATGTTGTGAGGATCAAATGGTAGTGGTGGTGGGAAACCCATATACCGTCACTTAATTTTAACCGTACTATAGTAGGGTATGTCAGTACATGAAGAGTGTGCTGCTGTTGTTGAGTACAAAATGTGAATGATGTCACTCTGTACGCATTCATAATGATCAACAGGATGTCAGCATTTAGACCACAATGCAGGGCATTTCATTAAACACATCCAAGGGTTCTACTACCACTGGATTTCAGACATAATTTGTTCGGATAGCAAGTCCTCCACCTGCACATTACAAACTGCTTAAGAACCTTCTTCCAGATTTCAGATGTGGTTTTTGCAGTGTAGGGGACCACCACTAAACTGTTTCCAAACCCTCATTAGGCAGAGCTTAATTGTGTGGCTTGGTGGAGATTGTGCCTGCCTTATAATGTGTGGCTTTTGCCAATGCACATCCATTGAAAAGCTTGCTGGTAAGGTAAAGAGTCAACCTGTGTAATGTGAAGTTTATTAACAATGCCTTTAGTGAGGAAACAGCTATGAAACAATATTGGTAAATCACTCCTGTAAAACTGCGTATAGAAGTCCCCAATTTACAGATGTGTCTTGTGTGCCTTTAGCACTTTACTTGTAAAAACAGTACTGTGCTGCTTTCTTTTCTTCACATAAATTTCTGACATTAATTTTGCTGTGGCACACTTAGGATCACTTGCAATAATCATGCAATAGCTTGTTATATCACATATCACCTTTCTTAGATAAAGCCTTATCACATAAACCTAGCCAATGAGGTGACCTTGACAAGTAATAAGGTCACCACTTGATACCTGCCATTACCTCCAAAGCTGGTAGGAACTTGATCCTCCATTGGTTCATGATTAGCTATTAGCTTACATTCCTTCTTCCCTCCCGTCCCTTTCCCAAATTGTACAGCTGCTTCCACAAATATTACAGAGTCAAATCCAATGAGAAAATTTTTCAAACAAAAATCTTTTGGATAAAATGTGATCCACCATTCCTTTTAATGCAGTATTTGTTATCACTTTGAGCCAAGTCACATGCTTCCTATGAGTCCCTCCAGAAGCCAGCTGGATGGAGAGTCATCATTCATTCAATGAGTTCAACCAGGAGAAAGAGAAGACATGACGAGCCGGCTCATCAACTCTCTCATTGCTCCCAGGACGTCCTTCCATGTGTCCTTGAGGGGATGGTTCAGACCCAGTCTAGGGGTGGAGGAATAAAGATTTACAATGGGAAAATCTGAAAACTCATCTTGCACCTACACATATTGACTATTCAGTTCCATCAAAAACAATTATTTAGAAGTACCGGTATTTGATGGCTGTGGAGAATAAATACATAAACCCCACAAAGTCCTTGGAGCAATGTTCCTCAGCCTAGTACCCTCCAGGTGTTTGGAAATACAACTCTCATCAGCCCCCAATCAGTTTGGCCAATGAGCAGGGAAATGGAAGTTGCAATCCAACATCTGAAGCAGGGTATCGGAAACTTGGGTCTCTAGCTGTTGTTTGACTACAATTCCCATCATCCCCAGCTAGCAGGACCAGTGGTTAGGGATGGTGGAAATTGTAGTCCAAAAACAGCTGAAGTCCCAAGTCTGGGAAACCCTGATCTGGAGGATACAAGGTTGAGGAAGACTGTTTTAAACATAACCCAGCAGAAAATGTCCTTGCACAAACCCCATTGAGATGAATGAGAGCAGTATGTAATGTTACACAGCTCCTATTCATTTCAACAGGGTTTGATGAGGAGAACTCTGCCAGGCCCATGTGTTCATTAAAAGATTAAGAAATGGCTATCCAAAGTTATTTGGAACCCTTTGAACATTGTTGTAGAATAATATTAAAAACTTATATCAATTGCTTTGGACTTCTGGAAGTAAACCCGAAGTCCCCTGAAATCAACAGATCTTATGATTTTATGCTTCTTAAGTTGGTCATAGAAAGTCTTCAGATAGTGCTTGTACTCTAGCGTGATGGTTAACAGAGATGCCAACCATGACATCTTTTTTTATCTTAAGAAAATTTCAACAGAAGCATCTTCCAAATTTCCACTAAACCCAGAGCACACAAAGATGTTCAATACACAGGGCACTTCCCTCCTTACTCTTAAAAGAGTATGCTGCACCTCACCATGGCTCTATATCTCTAAGATGTAGAGAACCTTGAAATAGCTCATCAGAAAACACAAACTTATGCAGCAGGTCTGGAGAACTTTTGATCCTCCAGGTGTTGCTGAACTACAGTTCCCAGCAGTCCCAGCAAGCATGGCCAACAACCAGGAATGTTGCAATTCAGCAACATCTGGAGAGCCATAGGTCCCCTATACCTGAAATACTGTTTCTATCACAGATGCTTATGATGAACTGCTATATGGGATAAAGATGGTCTGGCAACGTCCCAAGCATATTTTGTAAATACACAGTGTTAAATTTTAAACCAAGTTAGTGAGGAATGATGACTTGTTAGGTATTAGTTGGCTTAGAGTCATGCTGTTTGCAAAACAAGACCTGTTGCCTAGTGGGTGTGAAAAAAGTAGTCTGCTTCTTTCTATCTAGTAACTGTTTTGCATTTTCTTTCAAGGACCAGATCCTTAGTTGTAAATAAGGAGCACCATAAATGGATTTTGCACCAAGCAGATTCATTCTATAGGGACCCAACTCAAAAATACCATCCTAATATGGATGATGCTTTTGAAGTAATACTGTTGCAAGTACAATATGTGGGCACATAATTCTGTACACTTATTAGCACAGGTTTTTAAATGGGCAAATCTTAATTTCATTATTGCTACAGTTCAGTCTTGTACCCTCTGTTTCAATGGCATAGCTGAGCAAGACTAAGCAAATACAACTGTTGATTATTGTGAATTTAAAAATTATGTCCCTTGATTGTTGGGAAATATCTCTTTGGAAGATGACACCCTTTGGCTAATGCGTGGGGAACCTTTGGCCCTCCAGGTATTGCTGAACTACAGCTCCCATAATCCCTCACCATCAGGCATGCTTGTTGAGGCTGATGGGAGTAGTAGTTCAGCAACACCTGGAGCGCCAAAGGTTTGCACTCCTGCTTTAGCTAATGCCCTTATTTGAAGGGCCATAACTCAGTGGTACTGCATCTGCTTTGCCTGCAGAAGTCCAAGATTCAATCCTGGCATCTCCAGGTAAGACTGGGAGAGAAACCTGTCTGAAATCCTGGAGAGCTATTGCAAGTCAACGTAGAAAATACCAAGCAAGATGGACCAATGGTCTGATAGTATAAGGCATCTTCCTATGTAAGGAACAGAGAACACAGAACACAGTTGGTCCCATAGTGCTAAAATCCCTGCCCCCTTTACCACCATTCACTGTGTGTGTGGGGTCATTTGGGTGATTTTCGCATTCAGAGGAATGAAAGCTGGCTGAATGTACAGGTGGTGGGATTTGCACTCTTCCTAACAGCAGCCAACCACCACCATGCCCCCTGTCAAAATACCCTAAGACTGACACTATGTGACATTTTTGTGTCATTCTGATGGGGGGATGTGGTTGGGAAGACTGCCACTGCACCAAAGGAAGGCTGGCACTGCAAAACAGGTAGCAGTGAAAAAAGTTATCTGGGGAGACTGCTTCTCTATCTGGTTTTGTATTCTTTAAATGCAGTTTCCAAGTCACCGCTCATTCTGCCGTGTGCATTCCACTATGAAAGTTTTATTGCTAGAGGGCATAACACCAAGAATTTTAATAGCTGGACCACCCAGGAACAAGCTAAATTTGGGCACTGGATCCCAGTCTCGAATACAGAATAGGTCCCAGGAATGCAGAAGCTGTTGACAATTCCTGCACTAGTTTAAGTTGGTTTCCATAGTGCAGGCATTTGGCACCTCTGAGTATGAGGCTTTTACCGTGCAGGAGATACAAACTTTCACTCCACATTGATAACATTAGCAATGTTATCAATGGGCTATCCTGGTTTTATCCATCATCCCCTTCCACTCTTTCCCATTTTAGCAAATTCTGAATGGCAGGCAATCCTTAAGCAACCACCAAGAAAATATTGCTGATCTTTCCTTAAAACCACCTCCATTTCCACACTTTCCATCTTATTCACATTTAACAAAATTTTAAAAACCACTTGCTTTTGTTAAAGTTTTCTACTTAAAATGACAGTGTTTGGTAATCACTCCAGCACTCAGCAGACATGATCTAGAAACATCATACACACTTGCACTTGGAATTATTGTTTAAGCATTTCCCTCTCAGAACCTATTGCACCAATGTTCTAGCTATTTTTTTCACATAAAGGGTCTTTTTTATATGAAAGCACATAAAATGCAATTCCTCACCTCCAGTCTGAAGTGATATAGTCCAGCAAGAGCTTTACGGCATGAATCGTGCACCTTAACTCTTCTACAAGGCAAATTGATTTGTATGTGTCTAGTATAAGAACACACATGTCTATTCAGAAATAAGTCTCCCACTCAATTCAGCGGGGCTTAATCTCAGGTAAATAGGGACAGAATTGCAGCCTAAATGTCCTTTGACTTTTATAATATGAACACTGCTTGTTTTTGAAAATCACATATTCTATTATATAATAATACATGATTTTAGAAAACAAGCAGTGTTTTTGAATGCAGGTAATTTAATTTATGTGTTTCGTGTTAATAGTAAAGGAGAAAAGGAAAACCCAGTCTTAAACTCCTGCTGAAATGGCACTTTGCATATATCAAAAATGTTATCATTTCACTTAATAATAGTTACTTTCTAGAAAAAGAATGTAATGGATGAAAGGTGGTTCAAAATTTGCCACTGAAACCTGGGCTTCATCCATTTGCTTGCCTGCACCCAAAAATTCACAACCAGAATCTGAATTTGACTTCAATTAATTTTAAAAGTATTGTCTTAAAAACTCATTATTTGCAAAATTTTCACATCAGGGCTGTACTGATTTGAATTCAACCCTTGTATGTCAAATTTATGTTCCGACCACTACAATATGCATTGTCTGCTAATAATGTATTACTTACAACATAAGCTGTTCTCCATGGTCAGAAACTATTTTTTGTCCACTGAAAATTTAAATAGAATGGAAGACGTAACTATAGGTTATTTTAAAACAATTTCAACTTTCTCTAAAGAGTTTCTGTTTACATGGTAATGTAATATAATCCCTTCAGCAGAACTTCCTACAGCAGAACTTCCTACAGCTGTCAACTTTTATCATAACAATACAGCTATAAGCTCAAAGACTTCTTTTCTTATGCCTATTTTTAATTCTCTGGGAGCCAAGTGAAACTCTTTTCTTATAAAATAAATTGTTCAACTACATAACTGTAGGCAGGTAAAATATGCACCAGCAAACGCCATCCATCATGAGATTAGCTGTTCAATTCTCAGAAAGGTGGTTGGCCATGAACTTTTCACGCCCATGGGGACTGAATGTCTCACCAAAATAGATTTTCATTCTGTTACAATTAGAGCTATGTGGCAAAAGGATAATGTAATGCTGTTTATTTCACACAACCTTAACGATTCCAAAAATAGTCCTGAGAAATGAATGCAGTGTTCCTCTTTGTGTGTAGGCTGGGTAAGTTCCCTGAAGGATGTAATGTCAAGCATACTTTAGGGAGCTTAAACTAATGGTGAAACCTTTTCAGGGGAAGGAGACCCTTAAGTAAGCCCTGTTCCATAAAGTGTGAATGTTCCAGTGGACTCAGCTGAAAATGCTGCGCTTCATTAATCTATCTCAATGGCTCTGTACAAAGTTATCAATACAAATTCAAGCCTGAAACACCTTACTCTGCCTATCATCTTACTCCGTAGTGTATGATTCTCAGGGTGGTTTTATCATAGCAGCAGCAATCTCTCTCACAGACATCTTATCCCACAGGGATGGCTTCCACCCAGGTGAGGGAACTGGGCAAAGCATCAGCAGAGGGCTCAAGATGGATTCCATAAGCATCTTGCACGTTGCAACTGAACAGTGCACCAAGCCAGCTGTCTGATGCTTTTCAAACTCAAGGGGAAATAGGGAGGAGACACTTGGTCTAGCAGTTGTCTGGTGTGTTCTCTGGTCACTTTCTGATATGATAAACATTACCACCTGCTGTTAGGGAATTATTAAGCCCTGTTCACCATTCATATCTAACAAAAATAAGTTGTGGGCCACTGGACTGACTGCAGCAGATAACATATGCTGACAAGTGTTTTTTTTTAATAGGACTGCAATAATCTAAATCTATCATACTCACATAAAAACAATTGTCTGTCTTCCTTTCATGTAAAAAACAAAACAAAACAGAAAACTTAATCCATTGTATTGTATCATCCAAATCAAGGTGTGGTTTATAGACTGTGATCAAACATCTTTCTGAATCACTTGCTCACAACTTTTTGTTTAGCTGCTTAACTAGAGATAACATAATGCTTGCATATAAGTTTGCCCTGAAAAATAATGTAGAGTAACTTGTGGGTGTTAATGTTAGAAAGCTAACTTTATACTCGCTCATCCCCATCTTATTTGCTTGTTTGATGCTCTTTAAGAAAACTGTGAAGAGACATCATGAAGTCAAGATCTTGCAAGCTGTGTGTTACAAGACATAGACCTCAAAAACTGCCAAAAGAAACATTCTCTCCTTGTGGGAGAGAAGGGCAGCTATTCTAGCAGTGACGCAGAGCATTGTCTAAGTATGCCACTTAAGAAGCAGACGGCACTTTAAAATATAGATTGTTCTTTGAAAGGACCTGATGAATGAGACCCATTTAAGATTATGACTCATGGCAGACCATGGATTCGTTGGATCAGGTAACAAAGCCTGAATAATTTGTAAGGTTTGGATACACATATCGCTTGATCATGAATGAATGACTAAGCTGAGATATTGCAAATATGCCAGGAGGGGCATGTAAGAACAGCTATGGGCATACTGCACATGCTATGGAGGCCAGCTCCATTCAGTAAGAGCTCCATAAATAGACCATCTTGCTAATGCATCAAGACCATCAACACATTCTAGTTCCTCGAAGTTACTCAGTAGTTGGACAGAGTCCATAGTATAATGTCAACATCTTTCTTTACTCTGATTTCTGGTTATTTCTAGAATGTTTTCATCTTTAAATCTTATTTGGTTGGATCTGTGGTGTGTTTTCTTCTCACTCTTAGAGTCATACTGAATACTAATTGATGGGAAAGGCAAGAAATGTAACTTCGTTCAGTTCATATGGCCAGGGCAGATGAAGCAGGGTCCCACAATGCTCAGTATTGAGATGGGTTTTTTAAAAGTTGCTCATAAAGGACTTGCAGATGAACGAGGAAGAATCAGGACCGAGAAAGGAAAGTACTTCTTCACACAGTGCATAGTTACACCAAGGACTTGGTTACTACTAAATGTACTAAATTACTAGGAAGCTGATGACTTTAAAAGAGGTTTAGACAAATCCACATATATAAGGCAATCAAAGCTCAGCTCACTAGTCATTAGGGCTGCATACGTACTGCAGGTGGCATGACTTTTTAATGCCAGTTTCTGGAGAACACTAGTGGGGAGAGTGCTGTTGTGCTCAGGTTTTGCTTGTGGGCATTTGGCTGGCCAATGTGTGAAAAGGAGGGCCCTGTTCCAGCAGTGTTATTCTAGTATAATCAAGAAAGAGCAGAAGGGTGGTAACTTAATGAACCCAATAAAATATCCCTCTCTGGGTTATGGTTGATGGCTACTTTTTAAGCGAATTGAAAAGTAACAATGCTCTAGCCATTCCTTCATGCCATGGGTAGGGAATAAGTGGTCCTACAGATGCTACCATCATTCCTGCCCATTGGCTCTGCTGATGGGAATTGTAATCCAAAAGAATTCAGAAGGTCACAGGTTCTCCACTATTGCCAGGAAGTGCAATGGACTTTATCTCATTTTCTCACTCTGATACTGTTACAATTTTTAAGAGGAAAAATAAGAGCACCATCAGGAAGAACAGGAAAGACATTTTACATGATGACAGATGCCCTATGCTGCTTCCCAAGCACTTCCTAAATTTGGCAAGATCCGCCCTGCTCTTGAACTGTTTTGAGCAAGAACAGTTTTAGAGCATACATAGGACATTAAAGGTATAGGCAGGAAAAGATAAATTAGTATACCAGTGAGTCCATTAGCCTATGAATTAGTCTGTGAATGATGAGAATTGCCCTGCATTCCCCTATACAGATCAATTCTGCTGTTATAAAGAATTGGATACAATATAGGAATTTCAGGATCACAGAAAATTTAGCCATTGTGCAATATTCCTGTGCAAGTGACCTTCCAGTGACAATGGGTATAATAAATTTAACCTTTCCATATAATAGATGTGATAATAGTTTTGCCATGAAGGAGAATAGTTGTTAAGCCTCTTTTAAAAACAAAGGAGTCTAACTAGATGCATGTTTCCATACAAGAATTGTACAGTGAGCGTAGCACAGTCTCCAAAGAATTGATAAAATAGCAAAACTAACCAAAAGTAATATTAATGAAAAGAGGCAACCGAGGAAAGGGAGAGGTATTTGTTTCGCTTGCCACTAGTGGATGCAATATCCAGTAGGTGCCATTGAATCATGATATGTGCAAAGGCACATTTCCCAGGGCAAATGTGGCAGCAACACATGTGCTAGCACTGCATTTCCCAGGTCTAAAACCCTGTGCTGTGAGCGTTTGAATGCAATGGCTCCACGATATCAGCATTGGCTTGAAGTACAGTATAAAAACTGTACAGTATATACCAAATGGGAAAACAGGCATTTCTTGTACAAGAATGTTGATCGTGGAGGGTTTGGCAGCCACTCTTATTTTGAAAAATCCCCTTTATTTCCCCCTAGTCATTGGGCAGCGCTAAAGAGAACACCCTGTCAACACAAGGATTTCTCTTTGCATGACAGAATGCCCACTCCTAAATCTGTTTTGGGGTTCTCCTGTCCTCCAGATTCGGGGGCTCACAAGGTGCAGATGGGGAAAAACAAAATTCCATTGCACCAGCACTCCTCCTTGCACTTGTGCAACTATTTCGTTGAACCCCACCTCTAATGTCACAGAACAGTGACTGGTGTAACCCTTCATCAGACTGAAGGTGAACCAAAGGAGGCAGGGGAGGGTTAAGAATAAAGCTGCCTTGACGCTAAAGATTTTTACTGGATTTATTATTCAAAGGGAAGTGGCTGTGGGAGATTGCCATGAATTAACCGCCACACCACCAGGGGGCCAGGACAGCTCACAAAGCTGACTTTGGGTCCTGCAATCCCTCCTTTCCTCCCACCTACCCATAGCTAGAAGAAGGGACTGTGCTAAAGGCACAGCTAGAATATTTCAGCTACGATTCCAGCATTGCAGGGGGTTGGACTAGATGACCCTTGGGGGTCCTTTCCAACTTTACAATTCTATGGTTCTATGTGGCAGGACCTAGAAGATAAATTTTCCATGATGTTTTGAAAGAAACAACAATTGTTTCCTTACATTAAAAACAACAACAGCAATGCCTTTAAATTAATGTAGAGATGACAATACAAGTATTTTTCTTTTTTCAATGAAGCAAAGTGTATAGGCCAGGTTAGCCTGGTTGCACTGTTGTCTAAATAGAGAAAATATCTGTACCTGCCATCATTCTGAGGCAAGATTGTTGGAAAAGGTCTAAATTCAGAAACCAGAAGGTATCCCATGACTCACAATGTAGTTTGTAGATGTGACTATTAAATGCTAGGGGAAGGCATCACTGGCAAAACTAATTATAGCAAAAGCATTGCCTGGGAACCTTACAAAAACGTTTTGTCATTACAACAGCTCCACGCTGGTGTGATTGAATCACAAGAGCAATTTCCAGAAACTACAAAAGAAAGGAAGATTAAAAAGAAAAAATCAAGGGTGAGCTACTTGATTTTAAATATACAATTAATTATGTTTAAAATTATGTTTGTTAGGGCCAAACACATGTAATTGTAGCCCACTGGCTATTTTATTATAGGAAAAGCCATGTTTGGAGGGGCAATCAGAACTGAAGAAGAAGGAAGGATGTGTTGGTGAATTCTTTCTCTATTATCCTTTCCCTCTCCCAAATTGCCCCCACATGGATTCACCCCACTCCTGCAAAGTTTCAAATGATGCATAACAATATGTAATTGGTGACGTTCTTTCCCCCAATTTGCATTGTGTTTCCTTTGCATTGAAATGAATGGCTAGGAATAACATAATGATGATGTAAAGTAATGTAATTAATTGCATAACTTTTCACCACAGTGGGAAGCAAGACAAATGGCATAGCATTTGTTGGAAGTTGAACTGCAGCAGAATGGAAACAGCACTACATGTGACAAATATTGGGGTGGAATGGAAATGGAGGCCTTCTTACTAAGGCGGTGTAAGAGGGCCTCATAGATCCAATTCAGGGCACTACCTGGTGATTCATAATGACCCCAATCTGACCAGGATCAAAACCAAATCTGGGTCCTTGCACAGTGTTTAATTAAGGATTTAAAGCTTGCTTAAACATATGGCCATTGGAGCAGGGGAGAACCCCAACTCCTCAACTCTCCTCACTGCCTGACCACACCCCTTTGGACAGCCCTAGATTGCTCTGGGTGGACCTGACCTACCCAGGGCTGCCTCAACCTACCCCAGCCAAATCCTGAGTAGACCCAAATCAGACCAATTTGGTTTGGGATCTGGGTAGAGCAGTTGCACAGCCCTATTTCTTACATCCCTAGTCTTCTCAGGCTTATGTGCTGGACTGGGGAATCTCCAGGGAAGTTTAGGTGTGTTGGCCATTGGAGACCTGGAGACATGATGGTCCTGAAAGAGAGAATATTTAATGTGGGATCCCCCCCAAGAATCTGGCAATAGGACAGGACACTCAGAGTTGTTATGCTCAAGATTCTATAAAACCTATAGCTTAGTCTGAATATGATGTAACATGGAATCATTGCTACTGTTTCTTTTGAAAGACTTCTCTATGTGATTTATTAGCTAGTAGCCCTGATTTACCCAACTCTTAAAAGGAGTAAGGCTTGAAAAACAAGGGTTCTAGGTTGAACAGAAGAAAAACTGTTTTATTTTTCTCCCTGTCCACTGTAGGTAAAACACTTTGGAAATCGTTGAAAAAGCAAGCATTCAAAGGATATCATAAAACTAGAGACTCTTATCATAATACTGAGGATCAGTGTACCTGGCAATCAGCAGGTTAGAATAGCAGTAGTATCCTATTGGCCAAGCCAGCATCAACTGCAGAATTTTGCTTGTGATGCAGAAGATTTCAAGAGCAGTACTGGCTCGGGGGAACAAGAATATATGTCTATGTGTGAATGCTGGTAAAGGACAAACCATAATCTACTGATCAGGAACATATTCATCCCTGGGATATGATTCAATATTAAGGCCTCTATGATATTAAAATCTAGTCTTGACTTCAGTAAATTTCTAACGCTAAGTATATGAGTAATCCCATCTGACTCACTGATATTCATGCGTTAAAAAAAAATTAAGCACAGCACATGATTAACATTCTTGTTTTTTTGGTGGACTGAGTTTGGAAAGGTTAACATCTTAAAAGCTATTTTCCAAAACTGAATCCTGAAATTTTCCTTAAAGTGCTGAAATAACTCTAGATCATTCCAAAAGTGAAATACTGCACTTTAGACAGCAACTTAAATATAATCACAGTTTATCACTCGAGACTCAAATGAGGCATGACATTAATTCACAGTCTGATCTTTCAGTCCCATCTCTTTAATGATCTTATTAGCTACTGTGTGCTTTAAGTACATTTGCATAACTAGCAATTGTCTGAGATTTAGCAAAATGCAGACTTCCTTGAAGTCTGATGTATGCCATCTCTTAGGCACGTATTTTTAAATGTTAATTCCAAATACTTTGGGCATTGTGGCAGATACATTCTATTATGGTATGTGACTGACTCTAGAAATCCCATGAATAAAGTTACTGCCAGATACTGGGGGTGTTGGTGGCAGCTGCAATAACATTACTTTTTTCATGACTATCATTTCATTCACCAGTAGTTTAGGCAAACTTCATCTACCTTCCAGTTTCAAATGATGGATTAGAATTCAGCTGTAGAGATTCTCTACAGTGAGTGCAGAGGCGTAGCAAGCCCAGGTGGTACCCGGGGCGGAATTTTTTTTGTCACCCCCCACCACCACTTTAATTTTTTAAAAAATAAAAAGTGTCACCCCCCTCTGATGGTGCCACTTTGCGAGGTGTGGGGGTTTTGTGTGTGTGTGTCTATTATCTCTTTTTTTCAATAAAGTTAAAATAATAAAAAATAAAAAAATGATAAAAATTAAAAAAAAAAGTGTCACCCCCCTCTGATGGTGCCACTTTGTGAGGTGTGGGGGTTGTGTGTGTGTCTATTATCTCTTTTTTTCAATGAAGTTAAAATTAAAAAAAAAATTAATTTTTTTTTTTTTAAAAAATTTTTTTATTTAAAAAAAGTGTCACCCCCCTCTGGGGTGGAACCCGGGGCGGCCCCCCCGCCCCCCATTGCTACGCCCCTGAGTGAGTGTCTCCAAAATATCTTACACATTAATTTGATCTGTGCCAACATCTGACAATGCAGAAGCCTGGCAAGTATCCTTTGGGATGAAGGATGGGATAAAAATGTAATAAATACACAAGCATCTCAGTGATTACACATGGTAATGTTACCTTCTGGACAGCTGCACTAAATGTCTATCAGTTATGCACCTTACATTTCTTGTACATAGGACCTCCGGGTATAGGGCGGTACTATATATAAATTCAAGAAATAATAAAAATAAAAATAATTCCTCACATTTATAAAGCTAAACAAGACACAGCATGGTTAGTATTTGAATGGGAGGATGTCTGGAAACCCTATGTAAGCTGCTCTGAGCTTTTTAACGAAGGACCAATAAATATAATGAATATAATATTTGTTTCATGCTTACCATAGCATAAGCTGATGGAAAAAGCAGGTGGTAAACATATGGAATTGCAGAATGTAGGCTGTGGATTGCAAGTCTGAATATTCCCCACTTAATATAAAACTCCCTGCACAGAGTAAATTAATAGCCAAGAATAGGGTAGGCTAAAACTCGTAAGAAAGTAATTTTTGACATGGCAGAGATTCAATCATGCAATCCCTGATTTGCATTCTGAAATGGCACTATTCCATGGGAGTTGTCCCACATGCTTTATGCTGTGTCAAAATCTGTTCTCTAATTTCTCAAAAGTCTTCTTTCTCTGGAAAAGGGGCTTTGCTTTTTCAGGCTTCAGAAAGCTGGTGTGTGTTTGGTTGAACTTACCATGTGTGTGTGTGTGTGTGTGTGTGTGTGTGTGTGTCCCATTAAATATCTGTGTAGCACTCTAGAGTTTCTCCAGTTGTCTGCACTTCTTGATCTGAAAAGCCCACATAGGAGGTTGCTTCCTAACATCTTCCCTGGTCTTTAACTGAAGCATGAGAAGTTGAGATAGCTGGATACCAAGTGCTTGAGGCAGTACAATCATTGAGTTTGTTTTTAAGGGAACTGCTTCCTTTTACCTTTAAAAAAAGAAACCTATCTGTACTGATTTCTTTAAATGCAAAAGGCCACAACCTTTAGGTTAAAAAAAGGGAGCAACTTTTTTTTGTACACCCAGCTGCCAGGTGCACAGTAGGTAATCTCCATTTTTTTTATTTATTTAGAGCCAAGGATGTAATGGGGTTTTCAGGAAGCATGGGCTCTTGAGAAGGTTGCAGAGTGCAGACCACTAGAGAATAGACTTGCAGAATGATAGGAAGGACACTCACAAAACCTTTCAGCTACCTTGAAAGTAAGCAGATCAAAAGCCCTGCAGCCCACCCCTGACAATTTCACTGACATTTTCTCTCCCCTTGGATTATTTTTAATGTAATTTCTTTTCTATTTACTTGACAATGGTTTAAAAAACAACAACCCACAGAAGAATCTTTTAGCACAGCACTATACAAAAGCACAAACAGCACTCCTCCCTCACAGCCTTTCCCTCAGACTCAAAGTGATATACATACACATCTTTGGGATGAACCCTCAAGGTGCCCATTGTCATGGCTACTTATGTGTACAGCAAAAGAAACCATGGCTTGTTACATCTACAGTTTTCAACTATGCCAGGAAGGCCTAATATCTGAAATACACCATCCACAGGATTAATTGGGGATTTCCTATCTATCTCTTCTTCTAAAAAGGTCTCATATTTCACCATGCAGGATGACACTCCAGGGTAACATTTCAGAGGGAAGGGAGATAAAGAGGAAAAGCTTTAGGCAGCATGTATGGCATGACAGCATGGTCCTTTTAGGATGAAAAGAATGGGACGGTTGGTTCTAACCACCTGCAGGCATGACTACAGAAATGACTTGTGCTGTTAGTTAAGGATAAAACAAAACAGTTCCTACCCCTCAAAGTAAAAAGCATGTATTGAATCTGACTCCAGAGATGGTGCAGTAAGATAAGAAAAGCCAAAACTGAGAGGCAGAATGCTAATCCCTGTGAGGAAATAAGAAGAATACTTCACTAACGTCATCAGAGAAAATTGCTCATTCGGTGAAGCTTGGTGAAGAAGAAGACATTCAATTTTCTGCCCCCCGCCCCCAGTTGTCTTTGTGCGTTCCTTTTTTCTTTCTTTTAAAAAAAGGGTGGTTATGACGAGAACACCCAGGGTAGGTTCAAAATTCACATAAACTCAACTTTGTGCTAGATTGGTCCTCATAAGAAGCACATGCACCAGTAAAATATCAGGCAGGCATAATTCACAACTAATGCACTTGCTAGAAACTTCCCTCCTATGGTGCCTGAACTACCCCTTTGAGAGGAAAGCTGAGAGAGTTTATTTAATTAACAATTAAACAAATTGATACAGGGCATCATAAACGTGTGTTATTCTATACCAGCTTAATCATCATGGCTTCCCCAAAAGCATCCTGGGAATTACAGTTTGGTGAAGGTTGGGAGAATGCCCTGCTCCTTTGAACTACAGATCTCAAGGCAGGTCCAGCATCAGCTTTGAACAGCTGTTGCTGGGGCCCCCGTGCCCTGGCGAACCCACCACTGCGCTGATGCTAATATTGGGCTCCCTATGCTGTGTGCTTAGGGACACAGGTGTGGTTAGGGACTAGGGCTTGCCAATCAGAAGGTCGGCGGTTCGAATCCCCGCGACAGGGTGAGCTCCCGTTGCTCGGTCCCTGCTCTTGCCAACCTAGCAGTTTGAAAGCACGTCAAAGTGCAAGTAGATAAATAGGTACCGCTTTGGCAGGAAGGTAAACGGCGTTTTCGTGCGCTGCTCTGGTTCGCCAGAAGCGGCTTTGTCATGCTGGCCACATGACCCGGAAGCTGTCTGTGGACAAACGCCGGCTCCCTCGGCCTATAGAGCGAGATGAGCACCGTAACCCCAGAGTCGTCCGCGACTGGACCTAATGGTCTGGGGTCCCTTTACCTTTTTATGCTGTGTGGTTACACAGGTACACAACTGAATGGCCATTACTGACACTGTATCTAGGCATTTTGAGAAATTAAAATGGTAGCTCAGACACAGCTGCCTGGCAGTGACTGCATCCACAGGAGTGAGCCCAGCAGAGGACTCACTGAACCTTGGAACCAAGCCTGTCTCTTGATTGCCTGAAGAGAAGGAATAGCAATCAAATCAAGTTTATACCTGTGGCGTAGATATGTCTTCTGTTACTGCTGTAACACTTCCCTTCTATCATTTCCTGGCCCCACCTTGTATTCTTTCTCCCAACCAGCCCTATGGTCATGCCAGGTCTTCTCCCATATTCTCTTCAGGTATGTTTCTCTTTTGTTTAGCGTTAAAGCTGAGCATTGCTGTTGCTCCTGACTGTCTGTTCTTATTCCTTCCCCTATTCTTTTACACATCCCTATTGTTATTGCTTTTTAAAAACAGTTGTTTTAAGGCATCCATCTGTCAGGAGCTGCCATGGCTAGAACCAGGAGCCTTCAGTTCTGGTATGTCCATCCCATATGGATGTTCTATCAGAGCTGCAGCTTGGAGCATCATTCTGGCAGTGCCTCAAAGTATGGGCAATTTAGCAGCACCCAATCATTGGTGCTCTGCTTTAAGTGGGAAGTGAAATAGCAATCCTGCTTCTAACACCCTGTAGCTAAGTGGGTTAAATACTCTCTCCCACTTTACTTCATGAACCCCTTGCCTGCTGCAATTTGGAGGGGCAGGGGAAGAAGATAGAAGGCTATAAAGGCAAAACTATCTGGAAAGTAAAGGGTTGAAATGTTATGAATTCCTACATAAGTCTAACCATAGAGAATGCAATGAGTGGAGTCTAGAAAATATGTATACAGCCCATGACCAACCAGAATAGTAGGGGGATAGGGGAGATTGTGCAAGTATTACATTGAATTAAAAACAGCAGAATTTTCTGAGAAAAGAGGGTGGGGGAGAAATTGTTTATTTCATGACCACAGGAGGATGCCCTGCAAAATATGAGTTAAAGTGTGACTATTCTCCAGAATATACCCAGTGCATAAATAGGCACATTCTTAGGCTCTGCTCTGAACCCACCAACTCAAGTTGGTCATTGGTCATACTGGACAGGAAGTAGAATAAAAATCTTCCTGTTTGGGCTGGCTCTGCCATGTTTTTGGGTGGTCCTCAGCTCTAAACACCTCACTCAACTCCTGGTTCTCAGCTCCTGGCTCACCTCTGACAGCTGCTTACACAGCTCAGACATTACACAAGACACAAGACACAAATGCACGGGATTCAGAGAAAGGAATATTATGTACTTTTCTGTAATGTGTTTATAATGGATAAAATGGCAAAAGGTATTCTGAAATGCTTATGTTAAAAGTTAGTGGATATTTTAAAACTGTAGGTTCCAAGACATTCACACATGCAAGGATGAGTTCATATATATTAGGCATACTGTTTGTGTGTGTTGCATTCATACCATTTTCTTGAGCCTTTCATCGAAGAACATGATAGATTTTCACAAGCAAATTTGAGGGGGTGGGGGAGATCTTAACACAACAATGGATGAAATCTTGGTTTTGTAGCATAATTTCCAATTATTTTAATAAACAAGGATTTCAATACATCATAAGTGCAAAAGATATCAGACATCAACACTGCAATTTTACTGAAATTGCAACAGTGGTGATTACAGGGCAATCCTATTCAAGTCTATTCAGGTGCAAGCCGTGCTGAGTTCAATGCGACTTACTCCCAGGTAGGCATGTATATAGGATTGCAGCCTCTATGGAAGTAACTTTATTGTATTGCACTGTGTTCTGACCATAGCACAGACACAATAGGAAAAATACATGGGAGAAGTTATTGACAATGCAAAATTAATTTTAAACACGCCATGCTTTTCATGACAGTGATAAAAAAAGAAACCTGATGTGGTTGCAGATCAAACAGGGTACATACAAAAGAGGTTAAGCTATGACAATATATTCCAGATGTGTGATTGATGTGGTTGTAACTAGAAGCAAACGCTGTATATTCAGCAGCTGCAAAATTACATTATCAGCCTGATGTGTACACAGAGGGACAAAGACCAACAGATTTGCCTGTTGCTATTTTGGAATTTGCATGCATGAAATTCTGGTCAATTAAATGCTTTCAGCTCTTAATTGACCTTGTACATGACCAACTAAGAACTGTTTCCAAAACTAGTTTTTGTTGACATGAGGCAGGATCCAAAGCATTACTTTGTTCAAGAGCTTGTGTGCAGTGCACCCCATGTCATTCATATCCCAAATTGCTTTTGAAACTCTTCTGCATTTTCAAACTTATTTTCTGTGCAGCATTTTTTTCCTTTTACAGGGAGAGGGCTGGCTGAGACACTGATGTTAGAGAAATCCAAGTCCAGAGCCCTGTTGAGCACATAGAACTACTTGCACATTCTTTGGATTGCAGTCATGTATCTTAATATCCACGTGCTAACATCTCTTCCAAGGTCACTTTCGAGTAATTATATGCACACCTGTTTCAAGTTGGCTGCAACTAGCAGGGCCAGTTTCAGGGTTCAGCACCATCGGGCATCTGCCAAGGCCAACAACCCAGCAGGAGGCCCATCGCTGAGCCAAAGGCCTTTGGCCTTGCTCCTTCTTCTTGCTGCTGCTGCTGCTTGCTCACATGTCCTCTACAAGTATGCAAGCAGTGACAAGAACCGAGAGCAGCAGCCTCTGCTGGGTTTGCTCTTAACCTCTGGGCATCTTAGGCCCATAGGGATGGCACACACATGGGCAGTCATGATAGCAGCAAGAAGGCAAACACAGGATAGATACTGCCAAGAGCCTCCCAAAATCTGGAGCAGATTGTTAGACAGGTGTTTGGTGGGTGTTTATATTTATGTTTCTGTGATGTGAATCACCTTGTGAGAGCAAAATTCAGAAGAAAATTACAACTTGTCTGCTGAAGGTGTATCTTGGGGGAAGAAACTAACATGCATCAAACCATTCCATAGTGACTGATTAGGTCAGGGGCAGGCAACCAGGTGTCTTCCAGACATCATTGGACTCCAACTCTCATCATCTCCATCCAGCATTGGGAGTTGTCCAACAATATCGGAAGGAAACTGTGTTGGCTACCACTAAACCAGGTCTCAAAGCCAGTACACAGTGCACAAAATAAACATTGTATTCTGTGTCATTTCCACCCTCCCCCCACCAAATGTATGATGCACTAATTTACAATACTATTTGTGCCTAACTGTGGGTTTCATTTAGCAAAGTGATTTATTGAGAAATCCACTTTCCTACGAATTCCCCTGCGTATTATGTTGCATGTAAAATCCTAACTGAACGCAACATTTTCTGAGACTATATACTAACCTGTGAAGTATCAGTGGGTGTGTTAGCTTCCTTACTACTTGCAGCAGAACTTCCATTTGCCATAGCTAGTTCTGGAGCTTCTGCCTTCTTCACATTCACCTCTGCGGGAACTGAAGGCCCTACCTGCCTAATTTCAGTCACTGGGACTGCATTTGAATTGGTTGTTTGCCGTGGCTGAGTTTTATACCAGCTAGGATAAAACAAGGGATCAGTTGGCTCTCCACTTGATTGTGGTTCAGCTTCTATTAGTCCTCCGGACTGTTGGGTAGTTGTCAGCACAACGCCACCCTTAGCAAGGCAGATTTAAAGAAAATAAAGTTAAAATAAAGAACCGAACTTTACATAATCTCTCTTTCACTCACTCACTCACTCACTCACTCACTCACTCACTCACTCAGAAATGTGTGCTGCATGCCTAATCAAGCTTTCCTCGGAATGGCATTAAAATAAGTCTTTCGATTTGTTGCATTTGTGATTAAGTTTAGGCTTGCCAGTTGCAGCCAAACAACCCTTTCTAATTTCATCCCCATAAAAAGTGGTAACGTGAGCAACCAGTGATGCCATTGCTTTCCATATGTAACTATATTTGAACGTACTTCCGATGACCTGATTAAGTGGTTGCATTCATCCAATACTTGGGTTGTGGAGGGAAAGCTTGGGGCGGGGCTCTTAATGAAACCCACAACCCCTCTCCCTGACTTCTCCCAACTATAGTGAAATTATGCCCCCATAGTCTTCTAAATACAGTAGCTGCCAGCAAAGGTAATGGGGCCTGACTCTTTCAGCCCTCTGTAATTTGAGCACTTAGCTAATCGCACCCACATCACACTGTCAGGAGTATGCCAACAATCGTGTTGATTTGTACTGATACCTTTATAAAACTGAAAACCACAGAACCATTTCTGTGCAGAAATAACTATGCGGAATACCCAGAAGAAGGAGATCGTATAGGTATGTACTTGGGATATCTGGGGATGTCTTTCTATGACTTGCAATCTCAAGGTTCTATGGCTATACGATTTGTGTTAGGATTGCTATATTCTCATAAGAAGACATTAATGCGTATTGCAAAACATATTCAGATATTCAGATAGGTGCAATTTTCATTCAATTAAATTGCATATTTGCTGCCAATGCTAGTTTCAAGAGTTTATTCTGCTGCACCAGCCTTCTCCAACCTGGTGCCCTTCAAATGTTTTGGACTACAACTCCCAGCATCCTTGACCATCGGCCATGCAGGCTGGGGCTGATGGAAATTGTAATCCAGAACATCTGGATGAATATCTGGAGGGCACCATGTTGGGGAAGGAAGTGCTACACATATAGTTTAAAGAGCACTAATCTCCATTGTTTCTAAATCTGACTAAATTGCATTTGCACATGGGTAGGGGGTCAGAACCCTTTTCCACCTGCCATATCCCCACCCCCAACATTTCCTTCTACTAGCTATGTTTGCTTTCAGTATCAGAACTGGCAGGGGGAAAGTGGGCCATATGAGGCTTTACTATTGCTTTTCATTTATTTATGACAATTGAAATTCAGTCTGCAACTAAGAAACTACAGGTTGCACTCAATGGCAGCTCTGTGCTAGGAGAAAGCATTTCCGCTTACACAAGGTGAAGCATCCCATCTTTGCTGATTCCCTCCCCACAACCTACTGCACACCTCTGTGCCATATCACATTCTGTTCCTGGGGTCCCACGGGACTCAGGAACAGATTTTCATGGGGCACGGGAGGCTGCAATGAATGGGGTAGATTGGCAAAAAATTGAGTGCTAGAGGAAGTTCTTTCTACTAGTGAAAACCACAAAGCCACCATTGGAAACATCCCAACGACTTCTTCACACTTTGATCAGTAGCAGGCTGGGACTAGAATAGGGAGAAAACATCTAACAAACAGTTGATAGGACAAGAATTCTTCCAAATAGTTACCTGATTAACAGCAGGGGCAGCAGTAACTGATGGTGGAAGTGGTAGTGATGGTGCTGCGTTAGTCTGAGAGACAGCGAGTGTATCCTTTGGCATCTCAGTGGCCTGCTGAGGTTGCTGAGATACTTGCTCAGACGCTTCTTCCTCACCAGAGGATTCTGTGTGGACTTCATCCAATTCTTCCGCTTCAGCCACATCCTCCTCCTCATTGTCCTCCTCCTCCTCTAATGTAACACAAAGAGGATGTAACGATGGGTGGTAGTCTGGACTTTTTACATGATTTATTTTCTGTATCATGGCATCAGTGGCATAAGGTCTGATATAAAAGATACGCTTCATGAACTATCTGTGACCCTGGTACAACTCCTGTTTGATACGGGACCTGGGAAGAACAGCTAACATCCTAACAGCAGCAGCTCCCAAACAAACTATGATTATGAAGCCTGGTTGAAAGCTTGATTTCAAATTGTGGTGACCCATGACCCATGAACAATGGTTTGGATGCCACAGTAAACCAAGGTTCCCAGTCTGTTGCTTGCAGTAGGGGAGGAGTGCAGTCAGAGCAATTCTGCAGTGTTGTACTATCACATTGCTCATTCACTGTATATTTTCTGGCTTAACTCGCCATCCAAACATAGACATACATTCAACTTCATATTTCTGGTAATCATCCCAGTAAAGCACAAAAAGGTGCTGAATGCTTATTTCAAGATCACAGTTCATAAAGAACTACCTAAGGAAATGTATGAGGCTAGAAATATTTCAAGATGACAACAAAGAAGCTAGGGATGTAACTAGGCAGTGTTATCCATCTTGGCCTGCGTTTGTCTCATGCAAGGCTGCTTCCATTCTGCTGCACCAAAAACTACACTATTCATCTCAATGTCCACCTTGGCAAAGTTACATAACATACGTAATATATGTAATTAATTGCATAAATTGTTTTAACATTATATTATTCCACCCCATTCATTTTGATGCAAAGGAAACACAATACAAATGGGGAGGGGGACAGGACATAATCAATTATGTATCATTGGCAGACTGAAAGCAACAACAACAGCAAATATTGATTGAAGTGACAAGAGGTGTATAATAGGGTCTTCCAGCCTTCGGTATACAAACACATACCATAAGTACTGGTATATTTCCTTGGCAACAGTTATGGAAACACACATTAATTTTTCTTGTATTTACACAATTACCCTGGTGAGTTAATATTACTGGCAGAATAACACTGTGGATAATTAAGTCCTTCTGGCATGTGAACGTACATACCAATAAGCCCCATTCTCTTGTCACGTTATATGAGCACCGTTATTCAAGGAAATGTTTTCCCGTGCATCACTATTTTGTAAGCTGTGGTTCTGCCTAGTCATATAAACAGGCCAGACAGAGGTTAATAACATTAGTGGCAGAGAGGATGTTTGACTCTAAAAAAATAAATGGTTATGTACATCAAGAAGGGCCAAAGCCCCAGATTCTATTAAAGAAAAATTATATTTTCAGTATGCTGTGTTAGTCTCCATGAGAGTTTACTTTTGATTATGAGGCATGGAAAACGGCCTTGTTACATTTGTGAAATGTCAAACAGGCCTCACTGCCATATTCCTGACAGGATGTCTTCACAAAAATTGTGCACCTTCATGGTTAAAAACAAAGCAAATGGGTTCAAAATAAAGAAAAGAAAGCACGTACCTCTGTAAAAGTCAATTTCTCTTATTATCTTTTCTTCTCTGTTGAGATTGACAGTGAAGTGGCTCATAATTTCATAGCCGTTCTCTATTTTTTCCATCTGAAATGCTCTAGAAGCTTCAGTAATTCTAAAACAGAAATATTGTGTCATTTGCATTAGAGATTGCAAAGGAACATTTTTTTAAATTGGTGTCTTGTGATATTTGTGAAAAATACACAGGTTTGTTCAAAAGAGAAGAACTTACTTTTGTAGCAATGCTTTGGCATTCTGTGAAAAACAAGATAAAACCAATGGAATGAGTTACTTCTTAAATTCTTCTTACTTTAAGGTACATTTATTATTATATCTTTATTTATTAATTGCCTTAAGCCAAAATGGCCTCAAGGTGAATAGAACAAGGAAATATAAAGCAATTTGAAATGCAATCTGAATTTCATACGAAACAAACAGTGAGGATCAATAGCTTAAAACTGTCATGCACTAAATTCGCAACTATTTTTAAAAGCTGCCACTAACCCCCCACCCCCATCTTCAGCATGATCACCAAACAGCAACAGAGCTGTACCATACACATTACAAGTTAATTTTTATAGGGAGTTCTAGAACAGGGGTCAGCAAACCTTTTCAGCAGGGGGCTGGTCCACTGTCCCTCAGACCTTGTGGGGGGCCAGACTATATTTTGGGGGGGAAAATATGAACGAATTCCTATGCCCCACAAATAACCCAGAGATGCATTTTAAATAAAAGGACATATTCTACTCATGTAAAAACACGCTGATTTCCGGACCGTCCGCGGGCTGGATTGAGAAGGCAATTGGGCTGGATCTGGCCCCCGGGCCTTAGTTTGCCTACCCATGTTCTAGAATGTATGCTTAACAAATGCAGGAGTCCGACTTTTCGCCATGATTAGGAATTTCACATGGGCCTTGACAAAAGAGGAGCTTCCCACCCCCCATGTTTTGACCCATAAGGTACATCTTTACAACGACTTGTGCACAGATATCTATGCATGCACTTACACAGACAGACACATGGAGGCAATGGGCTGCTGTATCTGTCTGCTACATGCCATACTGAACATTTTCCTCAATACAGAAAGCATCGTCATTCTCTTCCTCAGGCTAAGCAGCAGCAGACTACTAATGTTCTCAATTTCCCTGCAGCTGTGAATATTGCCACTGCTTCACTGTCAAGTAATGAGTGAGATAATCATCAGTTATAAGCTGATAAGGGGGATATTATAAAGGAACAGGACAGGTACACTTTTCACACTGGGGAACTCCAAGATAATTATACCACATAAACTGACTCAATTTACCCGGGGCTCTGAGCTTTAAGCGGAACTTAACATAACGGTTAACCCAGCCCTGACTTCATCCATGAGATCTATGAATAGAATAGTGTAGGTGGAAGTTCCCAGCTCAAAACCGCAAACATATGAAACAGTGTACTTGCATCTCTTTGCAGAGCTGTCATCTTCTGAAATAAGGCAGTCATTATTATCTTCTGATGTAGGAGCTGTGATTTTTCTCTTTAAAAAAGGGGGGGAGTGTCCATTGGAACTCACCCTGTGCTTTAGGCCAGAATTTCCATTAATAATATGTGGGGCTATCAAAATATTTTTAAAGGTGCAAATTACATAGACTCACTGTGATGTCACAGTGCCCAAAACACGGTGCTGCTTTCTGGAGACTTTATCAAGATTATTCCCTATGCCCTGCCTTATGTTACATTTCACAATAGCTTCTGTTTTCCTGCATGCATTGTGTGCCAGAGATACTAAAAAACCAACTGTTTCTTGTCAATGGTAAGATGAGGGCCCTATGTGTATGAACAGTCACTAGAATTGCATAAATAACAACATAGGAAAGGTTAGCAAGACCCTACATCCTCCTGGTTTTTTCGAACCTCCATACATAGCTGTCAACCCTCCCTTTTTTTGTGGGAAACTCCCTTATTCCAATGCCGTTTCCCGCTGCTATCCCGGATTGTTGATATCCCTTAAATTTCCCGGATTTCAAAGAAAGCAGCTCCTCTCCCTCCCTGCCGGCCAGGGAGGCTCCTCAGCTACGTTGCTCGGCTGCCAATAAGGAGTCTGAGACCGACTGGGGGCGGAGCTTGCATGCCTTGTGCAGCCAGACCCTCATGCCCAACCAGACAGCCAGCCTGCCTGCCGTCTACACACTCGCTCTTCCGCTCACCCATTTGCACGCAGCCTCTGGAGCGCAGGGTGGCGAGGCTACTTGGTGCCATTGCACCGCCCTTGCGGCATCCCTTATTTTCAAATCCGAAAGTTTGGAAAAATCCCTTATTTTCAAATCCGAAAGTTGACAGCTATGCCTCCATACCTGTAAGAAAACGGCCATTTCTGGCTCTTCCATAAACTGGATGCCTGATTCCACTAGTTTTGACACTGTCTCCAAATGGTCGGCATACTTTTTTATCAGAGATCGGACATGTTCTAGTTTTTCTTCTTGGCTCCTCGTGATTATTTGTGTCATCTCGCTTTTTCTTTCTTCCAGTATTGAGTACAGATAATCAAATTTTTCACATAGTTGCTCCTTCTGCCTTTTGCAGCAATCCTGTGAATAATTGGCTTCACGTTAAAAAATGTTATGTCACCTGCATTGTATTGCATTACTATTCTGGAAATCGCTTCTGTCAAATAAATATTTCTGAACAAAGTATTTTTGTGAAAATAAATAATCCTGAACAATGGCTATTAAGGGCCAAGGGGCTTCTCTGATTCTCTGAATGAAATCTGTTTGAACAAAAATGTACCACATTAGACAACTGAAGAGAGAATCTCTAGTTTTTAGTATTCCAAAATAATGAGGGAGGCATGGAATTTCTTCATAACGTGCACCAATCCTAAACTTGTCTTGAAAAATACATCAAAACTATGAATGTTGAAGATTATGTTGAATATGGCAAATATTTTTAAAAGACAAGACTAGGAAATAAAAAGATTCTATATACCGTAATTATGTAGCACATTCCAAAAATATGAAACATATCAACTTTTAAAGTATTTTCTCCCAGTAGGTAGACTTTTATACACATTATTACTCCCAAACACATCAAAATTATTTATATTAGTCTGAAACATGTTTTTCCTAAACATAACTTGAATACTCAAAAACTTTGGGCAGATTACAAAAGCTAAATATAGCTGAGCAGGATCTTCCTTTGCATTTGAAACAAAAAGTAAATAATCAGATATTCTATTTTGGAAGCCTAGCCTTATTCAAAGCTTTCAGTGAACTAATTTAAGCAGAGGTCAGAAAAGAGTTTCTCGTAATAAAGAATCAGGAACCCCATTTCCAGGTTGCTTAAATCTTTTTGATTCCAGCTGTGCAATGTATTGGAATCCACATTTTAAACCAGAACAGGAAGAGGAGTGTTTGTGTCTCTTAGCTCTAGGCGATTTTCTTAGCTTGATAAAGCTCAAGGTCAAACTGATGCCCATCAGAGAGGGAGATGATGTGAAATGAGGAAGAATCATTGGGTTATGGAATCACTCCTAACAGAAAACATCTTAACAGCTTATTTTATTATTATTTATGGATGCAAAGCCTATTAAACATTATGAAGGTGAAAGGCTGTACGAGTATCACAATCTCTCCAGTTTGGAAAATAGTTGAAAAAAGAGAGCATTGCATGTGAGTGAGTCATTGCTGGAAAGATACAGCATTGGTCTTGGAGATTGCTTCTGTTTCTTAAATGTATCGTTCTCTATAAACCTTTGAGGTCTTGGTTTTTGTTTAAGTTTGCTAAAACTTCAGTGTTAAGGAGCCTCTGCTTTGGTGTGATTCTAATTTCTACAGTTAACTTACTTGAAAGGCTTGTTTCAGTCTGCAAATCCCTGATAGCAACCAATTTCATCCTTGCCGTGCAAAGCCTTCCCTGACAACAAAGTTTTAACTTAACTGCTTATATTTTTCTTTCCTTCCTTCCTTGGCTCGGGGTTTTTAGAGACTTTGAACCACCTTTGGTATATTATTTCTTCTTCTTTGCTTTGGTTACATAAAGAGCTACAATGGATTTTCCTGCTAATTAGAGCCACAATATCTTGAATTTAAACATTATTGCCCTGTGTATTTTTTATTTACAACCTTTGGCTTGGTGATGGAGGTTCAATCATTTTAGCTGTTTTCTTCTTTTGGTGTATATGCATGAGAGATTGGGGTTCTTTTGACAAGACTTATAGTGAAGGCAGAGCTAGATGTGACATGGGAGATAATGTGATCAAGATCTCCTGCAGCATAAAAGAAATAGTAATGCAGTGGTACCTCTGGTTACGAACTTAATTCATTCCGGAGGTCCGTTCTTAACCTGAAACCGTTCTTAACCTGAGGTACCACTTTAGCCTTAGGATGGGGACAAAATTAGTTGGCTCTACTTGTTATTGGCTCTGGCCCCCTGCCTTCCACCCCACCAGCCCCAATGGGCACCAGCTGATGGTGGGGCCAGAGGCAAGACAAGTGGGTAACAAGTGACAAGTGTGAATCTTAGCTTTATATAGTAGGCTACATGGAAAAGCAGAGGTTTCTACACACACTTCTCTCCCTCCAGGCAAGCAAGAGGCATTATGACAATTCAAAAACACATTCCAGTCAGGCAAAGGCACTTGAGGATGGCATGGAGGGGTCTCCAGAAGGGGCATGGCCTGCAGAAGGTCCTGAAGACCAGATAATAGGCCTGGGGGGCACTTTTCGCACCTGGGCTAAGGTTCCCCATCCCTGGTCTACAAGCTTCACACTCTTAACTATCAGTATCCATTCCTTGCATTCCTGCTATCTTTAGCTTTCTATACTTGTCACAAGTCAACTCCTTATAGCTAAAGATAGCAGGACTTGCCAGTCCAGGCTACTTTCACAGGCAGAAGTTCCATGGTCTAGAACAGAGCTTTCCTAACTTTTCATGTTGGTGACAAACTTTTTAGACATGCATCATTCTGTGACACAGTAATTCAGTTTTGCTAGCAAACTGGAGCTCAAATAACTCCTTATAAGAGATACAGACACATATTACACGACACACCTGTACACTGTAGCTGACACACTAACGTGTCGCAATACACAGTTTGGAAAGCTCTAGTCTAGAACATGGTCAGCATTGCTTTCTGAGGTTCAGACGACACATGATGGACTGGTGGGGACAGGGAAAGGAGCAACTTCAGTCTTCTCCCCCATCTTCTCCCTACAAATTGCTCCTCCAAGTAACTTTTGGTGCTTTGCTCACATAAGACAATAATTACCTGGAGGATAGCTGATTTAGAGGTGGGATGCCAAAGGAGAAAAAAGAAGTTAAAATGCACCCTCCCTCTTTCCAATCTCCTGCTGGAGACTGCAGCCTGTACCATTTCTTTATGAGGTGGGGAAGAAAATAGGGAGGGGAGGGCCTACATTTGATCTTAAGATTGTATCTTGAAAGAGAAATGCCTCTTCTTGTGTCTGAAAAATGTCATGAGAGGAGTGGCAGGTTTCAGATGCCCTTTCTGACCTATCCGGAATAAGTATGCAGAGTCAGCGAACCACGTGGTGTTCCAATTATGCACTGACACTTTCTAATTGACCCTCATGGGAGTTAAAGATCCTGAAGTAAAATGGCGGCAAGCTGCAGGTCATTAACCAAGGTCATGTAGGTCTGGCAACAGCAGGAAAGTAACCCTTTGAGAAAGCAATGGGAAAGCATACACACATTTTCATTATGTCGTCCAATTTCAAATTGGAAATTGGACTTGAGAATTTGCTTTTGTTTGCATGTTAGTTTATTTTTAGCAAGCACTCAGCCATCTCTAGTAAACCTCTGCAGCCTTAGCATCCCTGACAAACCCACTAGTGAATTGAGGCCTGTCTGCACATTAGCCTTAACGACACAGTCTCCTCAGGTGGCAGGCTGAGGACAGCTGGGTGGGTGGCAGAACCAGGCCCCCGAGGAGTGTGCCACTCACCTCCTCCTGCACGTCTCACCTGTGGCCACTGTCTGGACCTGGGAAGAATGGGGCCGCTGCTGCTGCCACCTGCTCCTCTCTGGCCTCCTTTATTCTCCTCTGTCACCTTCCATGTGCCAGGGCTTCCCTCAGCTGCCTCTGGTCACCTTAGGTGACGGCAGGGAGACCCATTTTCTGTTTTGCCTCAAGTGACAAAATGTATTAGGCTAGCCTTGAGTGTGTTGATTATTGCTCCTTCAGACCTGGAGTCAGCCCTCATGGGGGCCACCCTTATAATTTCTCACAATGTCCCAGACGGACACTACATTATCAGCATCGTAGGAAATACAGTTGTTGGCTCCAAACCACCTGGGACTGAGTGCAAGGTTGCTGTTGCTCACCTCATCCATCATAAGGGCTAGGTAAAAACTACTTCCATGTAAATATTGTTACCACATGGGTGAGAATGGTGATGTAAGTCTTTCCTACCCAGTCAACACATTTTCTCCCAGGGGTCTTGTCGTCTGGGCAGCCCAGGACCTCCGTACACACTGCTCAGACTTGCTCCCCAGGGAGGTCTCTTCAGAGCTGCTAACCCAATGGTTTGACTTCATCCCTGGAGGTGCATTCCATTGTCTCTTGAGACAGACAGATGCCAACCATTTGTTTTAAACTGTTTTTAATACTGAATTTTAAATTGTTGCAACCTGCCCTGCAACCTTACGGTGGGCTAGAAATTTAATAAGTGAGTGGATTGAAAGTTTCAGTGCATTAGCTGGCGACTGCACTCTTCACCCCCTTCACAGTGGGCGTGGCCCAGTGCACTTGCTTGAGTCATCTGGGTTTGTTTACTAAACATATCCATTGCCTACGCTGTAAGGTTGACAGGCTCTTCTGTCATGGGACACCTTTGTTATTCCTGGCTTCTGCTGGTAGCATAATCTGGACGAAGCATTTACCATGTTGGCCCCAAGAGAAGACATGATACATTTAAAAATGGTTAAGATGGTGCTCTTTATGGTATAGATTGTGCTAGTGTATAACATAGCATGCTTTTGAGCTTTGTGCATCTTGAAAACAGTGTGTTTCTCCAGTCACACCTCTTGGAGTAAATTAGATTAAAAGTCTCAAATGAGACATTTAAAACTGCGCCATCATCGAAGTTGTTTGCTCTTACCACAGACTATAACAATGTAAGTATGCAATAATTAGAATTCTAAAGCAGAATCTAGTTTGGTAGAATCTAAACTGTGTTTCTTACCTCAACTGTCCTGCAGGTTTCTTCCAACTGAGTTACAATTCCTTGCACCCTGTCATTGCTTCCCACTAATACAGCAATGCCATTGCTGAGTTCAGACTATAATGTAAAATAAACATAACTTAAGGAGAGCATAAAACTCTGCGGCCTTATTGCTTGCATTTTTAGAACGACATCTGCCCCTCCCTCCCACACAAAGAATTTTTGGGGGAAATGTATACTTTACTATAGGAACATTCAATAAATTCTACTTTTGAAAACCCCAAAGAGATGAAAATACTCCAAAATATACTTTTGCAGTAGATGAAGTTAATCTGCATCACAACTTATTTCATTAGAGGATCTTGTTCCTATAGGAATAAGATTAAAATATGATTGGCAGGATTTCATTTTATGCTTCTGAAATTATTTCTAGACTGCTTCTTGAAAGGTTATTCCAGCCTATCTGAATTGCTCAGTTTTGCAGGGATTTTTGCTTTGAATACAAAGTATTTGAACTACTGCCTAAATTTTGCAATTTGGAAGGAGACGCATATATATGTTTTACATTATCTCTAGCAGATATATAATCATTGATATGCATATTCATGGATTTCACAGATATCTTTGTTAAACATTATTGCTTTCTAATTATCTCAGAAAGGAGGAAGCCATGGACAGCTTCCAGTGTATTCAACTGCATGTCCCCCCCCCCCAAATGCATCTACCCAGCCATAGTGTTCACAAATAAATATAATTATGGGTTCCATTCAAAGGCTGTACTTGTAAACTGGCTCTGTCTAGTGGCAGCCACACTAGGACTCTCAAGAAATTGAGCTGCATTTCTCCAGAGGATAGTCCAAATAAACAGCTGTTTAGTGAATGCCGGGTTAAAAATAAAGAGATATTGTACAGATGGCAGCAAAGGATTCTAGGAGCATAGCCCAACCTTTCTGTTCCATACTCAAGAAATTACTTGCAAAACAAAACATTTCCTTATTAATTGAAAAGTATGCATGAATATACTGATTCATAAAAAGTAGTATGTTCTCTTTCTTGCCTCTAGGACATGTGTCTTTGGTCAAATATTGTGCACATTTGGTCACTATATTTTAAAGAAAACGACAAACTGGTAAGGTTTGAGAGGAGAACAACAGCAATAATCATAAAGCTAATAATCAGGGCTGCTGCTAGGGTACTAAGACACCACTTTGTTGTTCCGGGGCATTTAAAAGGGTCACTTTCCACAGTGGGAATCTGGAATCGATCAGTTAAATTTCCTCCAATGCACCAGAGCAATGCTACATTCAGGGGCATTGTGGGAAATTAAAATGGCAGCTTCATTGGAACACTGCTACCTGCCCTGACCATGAATAAAAGCCTATGTCACCAAGAAAACCCACCAAGGTGGAAGGGGCTCACCAAAGAACCTTTTGCTGGGGAACCCCTAAAGCCTAGAGCTAGGTCTGAAAATAAGGAATTTTTGTTTGGCAGAACAAATGAGAAAAAGAAAGAAGGCATGTTTATTTCATACATTATGGCAGCTCTGGGGGCAACGCTGAGAAATTCTTCCACATAGCCGCATGGCCATGGTGTATGAAAGCTGCCCAAGTCACCATTTGGACTGCCCAATGCCTCACATTCCTGGCTGTGTTATCAATTTGCATTGGTAAGGAAGGTTTCCATGTCACAGGCTAATCAATATGTTGGTAGTAATGGATGTACCAGCATTAACAGAAGGCTGGGTAGATTTAGAAAAGTAAAAAAGACACAGGACCTCAACAAGACGACCTTGGTAGGGCCCTTCCATTTTGAGTTTCACATCACACATAATCAATAGTACACACTTCTGACTGGGTTTTTCAACTGGGACAATCAAACTGCAATCCTGCAACATTGGTGGAGGACCTCACCAGGGAGAGAATTTTATTATGGTTCTTTGTTTTCAAAAACTACTAGAATTCTACTGATGAAAATTAAGAGGAAGCCTTTAAAAAAAATTTACCTTCTGTCTTTGGTAAACATTCGTAAGGGGAGCAACCTCACAATCTTTATGAGCACCAAAAACTTTGCACATTGAGCATGTTGGCACTTCACAATTCAGGCAATAAATATTAATTTTCTCATCTTCATGTTCTTCACACATTGGCTGTTCAGTTTTTCTCTCAGGCCTGTGAATGCAGTTCACCAAGAAGAGGAAGAAAACCAAATCCCAATCAGCATCACTTTTTTAAAAATTAAATGATTAAATAAAATAGACAAAATGCCAGCTCATCTAGCCTGATACTGTCTACTCTGACTTATGGTAGCTCTCCATGCTACCTGATCCTTTTAAGTCACGATGCCAAGTACTGAATCTTGGACTTTCTATATGCAAGTAATACACTTTACTACAAACTATGGTCTTTCCCCAACAGAAGAATACAACACAAAAGAGTGACACGGGAAACAGAGAAGGGAAATCTGAAAACAGGCTGGGTTCACACTTCCATTTACAGTGCACTTACTGTGTTTCCAGTGCTGGGTTTGTAATCCATGTTTACACAACATTATTCAAAATTCATATCCAAAATTCCTGAACTTTCTTGGAGTCATTCCTAATTCATATCTAGCCAAGGTGTGAACATCAGCGTAATGCTGGTGGTCAACAAAAGAGGTTTAAAGACTCTCTCAAGGCAAATCTTAAAAAAATGTAGTATTAACACTGACAATTGGGAAACACTGGCCTGTGAGCGCTCCAATTGGAGAACAGCCTTTACCAAAGGTGTCATGGACTTTGAAGACACTCGAACTCAGGACAAAAGGGAGAAACGAGCTAAGAGGAAGACACATTTGGCAAACCCTCACCATGATCAACTCCTTCCTAGAAACCTATGTCCCCACTGTGGAAGGACATGTGGAGCCAGTACTGGTCTATGGACACACCACTAAGACCAATGTTCATGGAAGACAATCTTATTCGGCTATGAGTGACTGCCAAAGAAGAAGAGGAATACCTTTGCACAGGGCAGAAACATTTCCACCTGCCAATGCTCCTTGGTGTTGCACTAATCTCATACCTGTCAACTGCCCCGAAAAAATGGCTGCTGGAATCTTGCATAATTTCAGGCTGTACTTTTTTCAGGCATGGTGCTCAAAAATGTGCATTTTGGGTTGCCATGCCCCCCAAAAGGTGCTTTTGAGAGGCTGCAATCTGTGTCCCAGTTTTGGGCCTGCTTCAAGTTGGAAGGGATGCAATCTGACATTGGTGAAACCATACAGATGTGAACAGCTGGGTGGGGGGAAGGAGCTGTGAAATGTGCACACAAAAAACCTTCCTTGCACTCTCAGATAATAATATAAACACCCCCAAAGAATTCCTGTCTCTTTCCTTGCACAAGTTTACAGAGGCTGTTTTTCAGAGATCAAGTATGTATAATCCTCTCACAATATGCCCATTTTTACTCTATATTGGTCTTCAACTCATGTACACAATAATAGGTTCCCCCTAGACTACACTGATCCTGCACTCAGAGAGAGAAGTTCCCATAGTCTGGTTTCTAGAACTTAAAGGTGAAATGGAACTGGAGGAAATGAATGAGAACTGCACAGTAACATAGGTTCTATATATGTACTGTAATCAAATTAGGTATGAAAAATTTAAGGGGGCAATTTAAGAGTTCTACACATAAACTTGATAGCTGTTCTAAATTACCAAGCAAAATACCAGGGTGTGTTGCAAGGGGGAGGGGGAGATGCAGAGCAGAGAAATGGCAGAGGGAGCCGACGGGTGCTTAACCCTTTCCATGGCTTCTCTGTTCCAAATTGACTTCTAAGCCAAACATCAGTGTTGAACAGTATTGAATTTATGGACTCTCTTAGATTATAATAGCCCAGCTGTCAGGATGGAGAAGGAAACAGGAAGACCAAATGAAGGGCGAAAAGAAAGACAAAGTTCCTTCCTGCACTTTTAATAGTTGTGCAGAAGACGAAAATTTCCTTTTCTACACAACTGTTAAAGGTTCAAGAGACCTGTTCTCTCTCTCTCTCTCTCTCTCTCTCGTCTTGCCATCCTAGAAGGAACGGGCTCAATTATATGAAATAACATAGCTCTTCAGTTTCTGGCATACAGCCTTTTCCCAAGGGAAGACTTTTGCACAATAATATCTGGGAACCTATTCAGATTTCAATTACAGTGCTACAGAGCCAGAGAAGCGTCACTGAAGAGATGCTCTGTATTCTTCAAAACAGCATCCCTTCTTCTGCAATGCTCCATGAAGGGCCAGCCAGAAAATATTCGCGTAATTAAAGCTACAGTCCTGTGCACAGTT
The DNA here is from genome assembly GCA_034641385.1 of Darevskia mixta. Taxonomy (NCBI): domain Eukaryota; kingdom Metazoa; phylum Chordata; class Lepidosauria; order Squamata; family Lacertidae; genus Darevskia; species Darevskia mixta. The sequence goes on along the minus strand of JAWWNH010000018.1, from coordinate 3,700,330 downwards.
AGCAGGGACTAGCTTACTTCTAAGTAGACGTGTATAAAATTGTGCTGCTAGGTTTGGTTTGACATCGTTTTGGTGTTGGCATAATATGCACATAAAATGGATAATATGTCAATGAAAGAAATTATGAAAACAGAGCGAGAGAGCGAGAGAGTGATAGGATTTGGCAAGGCCAGCATCTAGAGCTTAGAGAGAGATGCTGTGGAAGCAGGTGGACAAGTGCTTTAAGTGATTTGAGTGTCTCCTTGCAGTAAAAATCATCAACAGAAAACTGTTGGTTTCAGTGCATGTATGGGCAGTGATTTGAAGCCAGAGTTTGGTCTTTCTGCATATGCTGAAAAAAACTCTCTTCAAACAGGCCTTCCCAGGTTAGTGTTAGTATGGCTGTGAGGGAAGCAATGAGATCACATGGATCTTGTTTTATATTGGTTTTGATGATAATGATATTACATTGCTTTCATATGATGTGTTTTTCTTTTCTATTTCTCTACTCAGCTTTGCTCTTTTAATGTTGAATTGTCTTTTTTTTAAAAAAAGCTAAATAAATAAACAAACCATTTCCTCCAGCTATGGGTGCATTTATGCATGCCACTATGATGACTACCGGTACTTGATTGCCCAAGTCCTTTCAGAGCTCCTGTAGGCTGATCCAGAGAGGAGCTGTTGAGCTCTTCTCCCCTGCATCTAAGGTGGCCTGGTGAAAGAACAGGGTAGTGGCTGCATAGGAAGAAGAGCAAAACCAGCAAGTATAGCTTGTCAAGCAAGTGGCACTTGTTCAAATGCCTTCTGTATAAAAGTGCATTTCACCTCTTTTTCACCTGGAGAGGAGAAGAAGCTGAGCTGCTCTTAGCCAGTCTACAGAAGGACTCTGGCAACTAAGTAGTCATGTGGAAAAACATACATAACTGGGGAAAATATTTAAGGATTTTATTCAGCAATTCATTGCAGCCCTGTTTAGGGAAGCTTTTAATGTTTGATGGCTTATTGTATTTTAATATTTTGTTGGAAGCCGCCCAGAGTGGCTGGGGAAGCCCAGTCAGATGGGCGGGGTATAAATAATAAATTGTTGTTGTTGTTGTTGTTGTTGTTGTTATTGCAGTAGATTTTGATGTTTTATTTTTAAAAGTGCTGGAATGTTGTAACATATGGTGGATATATGGAAGAAACGGAAATGGACGCAGGAATTTGGTGGGGTTCGTAAGGGTGATCCATAGCACGCGTCATCATTCGGTTCTGTGACTACAGACCCACAGACTTTCTTGAGTGTGTGCATGAGCAAAGACTGCTGACATGATGAATTAATTGTAGGCTCATTTCTCAGATGCAAGGAGTAAACACCTTTCTACATATTGCTTTATGCCAAGAAATCCCATAAAGCAACAGATTAGAGCTGCCAGCATTATACAATAAGAATGGAAGCTTGTGTGGAATCCAATACTGTAAAATGAAGCTCCCAATCAAAGGGTAAAGTGAGCAAACCTTTCTTCTTATACAAAGCAAATCCTAACCAGTATCAGCAGCTGAGCAACTACCAGAGGTGTGGGGGCCTCACTACCTTTAGCAGATGCTGGTGATGCTCATTGCCAGTGCTTTTTTTTTTTCTAAACTCACCATGAAGTTGTTACAGTAAGTGCCACACTTTTTAACAACAACAAAAAAGAAGAAGTGCCATACTGCATACCCTTGAGTACCCCCTGAAAAAAAGCACTGCTCATTGCTATTGCTTTCTCTTTCTATAGCTAGCTGGAGAAAAAACCTCGAGGTTGACTTGAGGAATTAAAATAAGAATGGGGTTGGGGAAAGAGGTTCTAACAAGGAATGGGCAGCAATAGCTCAGTTCTATGATAGAAGTCTCTGTTTGGGGCTTGGGGAATCCAATCCATGTGTTTCTGTGGCAAACACAACCAAGTCAGTAACCTGCATCTATAGGCAATCCTTCAAGGACAAAAATCGGTCCATTACCTGGTAGATTCCTGCTTGTAAATATCAATTATATTTTCCACCAACAGGTTCCTTTGAAGACCATACACTCCATGCCTGTCCAGAACTACTTCATGTCTACAAGATGGACAGCGGAATCGACCTCCTGATGCCACAGTGGTGCCTCCTCTGGTTGGCAGGTAAGGGTTCGAGGCCTGTTCTTGCCAAGCAATAAACAAAGTTGTAAAGCTAAGCATGCATTATTTCACAGTTATTTCTGACAACTGCTCTCACTTCCACATCACAAGGTCCATCTCACACTATCTGCTTAAGATATGATCTAATACCTGTATGCAGTCACCCTGATGACTTCAGGGGACCTGCATCAGGTCATCAAAGCCAAACTACCAGGAAAAATACTGCCCAAAAAGTACACAGAAAGAGAAATAGCTGCAAATATAATGTTGCTCAAGCCTGGAAGCTAATAATATAATGACAACTTATGCTAGAGAGAAATTTGCCATTTTTAGAGGTGTTGTGGAACAACAGGAATGGGTATGTGTGTTAATATCTCTAAATACTTGAAATAACATTTCAGCCTATATAAATAAAAGGGACATTTACAAATGTAACAGATTCAAAATCACACATAAAATAAATAACAAAGAACCCATGTGCCTAATTAATTCTCTCATTTATTTATTTTTTGCTTTTAAAGAGAATCCTGTTTATTAAATGATAATCTCCCCCTCTCTTTGTAACATGAAAGTATTATAAACATTCATTGGAATTTAAAAAAGTTTAATAGATCTACCTGGAAGATATCGTTGGCACATTTTCTGCAGAGGTTGTGCTGACAGGGGAGGATAACCACTGGCTTAGTAAACATCTCTAAACATATGGGACAAATAAGCTGCTTCTCCAAGTTATCCATAGTTTGCTGCTCTTTGGAAAAAGACTTGTAATTAAGAGAGGTGCTCATCTCCTAGCGATTCCAAGGAGCATAGGCTCAGAGTTAGGGTGCTGCCGAACGGTTTCCGGGTTAGGTCCCTTAAAAGAATTCCAAAGCTTGTGAGATCAAATGTCCTTTGAGGATCTTTCCCTGGAGGACATTGTTTTAACTGAGTGAAGAGAGCTGGGTCTATTTTAGAAGTAGAACGTCATTGGTTGCCATACTCACTTTCTCCATATATGCATCTGACACAAGGACAGATTTAGACAGGTGACGGCTCACAGGGGTGAGAGATCAACATTCTTGCGTTTAAGAAGGAAGGGGGAGAAACGGCCAGTTGCCACCAACACATGCAGCACTTACCCTTCTGGAAAGAAACTAAAATGTTAAGCTGACTGGAGAATGCAGCCTGGTTCTTCAAGGCTTCACTGCAGCAGGGGAAAGCAAAGTGACAGAAGAAAAGAAAGTGACAGGAAACATTTGGCATGATACCGTAAAAAGAATTGCCACCATCATACTTTTGATGCATAGGATAATACCCTTGAAATCCTCAACCAAGTGACATTAGCACAATAAATAATGTGTGTGTGTGTGTATGTTTTTACATACGGAGATGGCCATCTCTACAACAACAGAAATGCAACATCAGAGAAAGAGACCTGGGCAATGGAAGCAACTCATAAACAATGTGCAGTTATTATATAGTGCTGTGAGCACATTTCAAGAGAAAATGAAGGCATAACTAGGATTCCTGGATTTTCAAATAAAAAGGGCTCCAGTGGGTTTCTTGGTTATTCTGTGGGCACACAGCCAACAAAGTCTGTCCTGTCAAGCGAACTAAAAAAAGGGCAGAGAACTCAGGTAATACAGCTGTACCACCACCATCAGGTCTACACTTGACCCAGATCAACTTCCTCCCACCATCTTGGGCCTGAAACAGTATTAGCTGTCTCGCAGGTTGAATTTATCATCATCATCTTATTCTTTGTCTCATTATTTCTTACAAATTAAGATGCCTAACAAAACGATCCACCATTAACAAAAATAAATTCCTATCAAGCCTTACATTTCCACAACTTACATTATGGTATGTGCTTGCCTCCCGAAATCATAGGCCATCTGACACTTCCACCATGTGGTTCGTTTCAACACCTCGCTGACAGTTTAATTTGCTTGATATTTTGCACATTATATAGGCACATGTCATTCTAAAGCAACAATGCCCTTACCTGTACATGTGAGCAGAGGCAGATTTAGGACAGGGCATCCTGTTCCGCCCTACTGGGTGCTGAGCCTAGGGGTTGCCGCAGGGGAATCACAACTTTGATGTAGTGAGCTGAGTAGAACAGAAGGCAAGAGGCAGGGGGCGGGCGGGCACAGAATTCGGCCCTCACACACAGTGCCACTGAAATTTGAAAGACCAAAGTCCACCCCTGGTTTGAGACTCTTTCAAGTGGCAGTGGCAGGGAATGGTCGGAACAGGAAGACTGGGAAGTGTGCACTCAGTCTGATCAGATTCCCTCTGAAGAGGAGGAGGAGGGGAAGTCTACAGCAGTTTCAGGAGGAGATAGATAGATAGATAGATAGATAGATAGATAGATAGATAGATGATAGATAGATGCTATACCGTTACCTAGTTACGAAATAATGGAGGAGGCAGGGGAGGTGAGGGTGCAGCCGGCAGAGACCTCCCTGTAGAGTACGGGGGATCCTCCATCTCCATGGGCCCGTCGGCCCCTCCGCATTCTAGAATAGAGAAGGTAGAGGGGTGGGACTCCTGGGACTTCCCGTTGGCACTCAGGATGTTGTTGGGGACGGAAGAGGTGGGGCTCAGAGTAGCCAATGTCTCTCTTTGTGTGGAGACATGGATTCTTGTCTTGCAACCAGATGACTGAATAAAAAGGACTATAAAATACGAACTGCTTGTTATTCTTGCCTTTGATGCCACCAGAGGGGGAGAAGACTCTTCAGTACCACTGTGCCAACTCACCCATTGCTTGGGGTGGGGGGGTGGGGAGACATAATTTGTAATATTCTGTGTAGACAAGCTCTGACTATGGCTATTTTGGAAGAGGTTTTTTTAAGTACTTTATATATATATTTTACAACCTAAACCCACCCCCCTGATTAAAGTACTCAGGAAAATGGTGAAGGTGCATGCCATTTTTATTGGCTGAGCCGAGGTGATAATTCTTGCTGGGTTCCATGACCATAGGATAATCCCAGTAACTAAGTTCCAGCACTGGGCCATGCTGCATTTCTATCTGTTTATTAGACACATGGATCTTTCAAATCTTGGCACTCGCTCTGAAGTTATTTTTAAAATGACAATTTCCCAGATCACGTCTGGCATGTGGGGCCTAATCTTAGGGCAAAGCCATCTGTGCTGCTATTTGCCAATACTTCATCACACAACTGTACAAGCGGTACGTATCATGTCTACAAGTTTAAGCCAAATATCCATCACACTTACTGTAGCAAACTGTAGTGCCTGCCTTCATACTGTGCATGCTGCTAGTAGGTTATGTTATTGTCAGATAAAATGGAACTAATCAAAATCTTCAGATAACTCTGCTGGTAAAGTACGTTTTGCAAGAATCTCATGTTTACAGTGCTCAGTCTATATAAAGCATGCTGAAAAGGAAATCTCATTGCAGTTTTGTTGTACATGCCTCTTATTGTTGGCATCCATCTGCCATTGGGGGACAATGGAGGTATGTGCCTTTGTGGGTGAGGTCAACCTATATGCAGATGTAATCAGTGCTTTTTTCTGGGGGTACGCAGGGGTACGCATACCCCTAAACATTTTGTGAATCTTTGTACTTTTATCCATTTACTGTATTTATTTTTCCCAATTTGAACTATAAAATGGTGATTTTCTTGAGTCAAAATGAGAGTACCCCTAAAGCTTTTTTTTTTTAAAGAAAAAAAGCACTGGATGTAATATATTACTATCTGCATACTCAAGAGACAAAGTGGATGTAGACTACAATCCTACATACACTGGGATAAGAAAGGAGATTCCGACTCAACATCAGGAATAACTTTCTGACAGTAAGAGCTGTTCAACAATGGAAATAACTCGCTTGGGAGGTGGTGGACTCTCCCTCTTTGGATGTTTTTAAGCAGATGGATGGCCATCTGTCTTGGATGCTTTAGTTGAGATTCCTGCATTGCAGGGGGTTGGACTAGATGACCCTTGGTGTCCCTTCCAACTCTATGATTCTATGAAAGTCACATTGAACACAGTGGGGCTTTCTCCTGTGTAGACGTGCATAGAAATGTGCTGTTGATTACAAGATACTAGGTTTATTGCATGCCAATTTGGGAATTCAAAAGTAAATATTTTGGGTGGCTAAATTCTGCAGGGGATGGAATTTTCCCTTTATCTATCACCCATTAATTTTTCTCACACATAGGGTAGGTCATCCACAGCCAGGGCCGGGCCAACCATTAAGCAAAATAAGCTTAGGGCACCACAGAAATTTTCCATTGCCAGATTTTGAACATTAATAGTCACAAATTGCTCAGCTGAGCACTCATTTTCTCAGATGAAGTATAATAAAAATCCCAACTGAACAACCATGCAACAAAGCAGGCTGGATGCTTTATCTCTACTAAATATAGAAACAGATGTGTCGCCTAAGATTAGTTTTGATAATCTGATCAAAGACTTTGCATTTAGAAAAAGTAGAGAATGTTTTTTTTCAAATATAAATAAAGTGGAAGTATACAAAATAAACATTATTTTCCATCTTACTGTAGGTTTTGTTTCATTTCAAAAAATAAAATTTTATTTTACAGTTTATTATTGTTTCTATTTTGAATTAGATATATATGGCGTCACCAAAATCTTTTAAGTGCTTAGGGCCTCTTAAGGTCTTAATTCGGCCCTGGGAACAGCAACAGGACCTCAAACTCAACTCACACAAACAAATCACAAAGACAATTCCTCAAAAAGCAAACCTTTATTCCCCTGGGAAACCAAAACCCCATCCAGGGTCTTTCTGCCTCATCTGGAGCCCCACTCCACTAGGTCACTCCGCTTCTACCTTGCAAGGTTTTGCCCCCTGTTCTTGCCATCGAGACTGATTGGTATTACTGGTACCAGTAATAAGCAAATCGTATACAGTTTTAATGGATTACTTGTACAATGACACGCATGTTTACTCAGAAATAAGGTTTATTTGGTGTCATCCCTAGTAAACATGCTCTTAAAAAACTAACCAATTAATGAAATTAATAAAAGCATGCTTGGGATGTGCATAAGAAGGAACTGGAAAAGGCAAGAAGAATCCTTTGCTTGGAAAACCTGAGCGGGTACCACAAAAAGATTCCAGAGTGTGACCCATGAAAAATTGGTAAAAATAGCTGCTTAAAGGGCGATTCTATATTCGGAAGCAAAGCAACTATACATCAAGAATTCTATTTTATTCGCCTGGCTGTACAGTAGTCTCCAACCCATTTTTCTCCCCCTCCTTCCTCTTTTTTTTTTTTAAAAAAAAAAAATAAGCAAAATAATAATGTTCTTTCCAAAGGAACGATAGCGGCACATTTATTCTGCAGTATAAAAATATGGTATTTTATGCTTCAGAATGACCATTGCCAAGTGTAAGATACTATAACAATCAGACACGTTATTTCTCCATCCTTTTGCGGGGGAGGTGGACGGACCACGTCTTCTGATAATACACGGCACACTCTTGAATTATAAAGGGCGGGCTCTTTCACAGAAGGAAAGCGGACGGCCAGGTCAATCACAAAAAACACATCTCCTTCGAGCCGGAATCGAACCAGCGACCTAAGGATTTCTTTAGAAGCAGTTCCTCTACAGTCCTCCGCTCTACCAGCTGAGCTATCGAAGGGACATACACACGCCTTTCCCGAGAGATACACAACCGCCAGTAGCAGGAAGGAGCATTGCATGCGAGCATGCGCAGAACGCACCACGAACTCCACACACATGCACATCCCACTTCTGAGCTTTCCAAGATAACCTGATAATTCACCCAAATGTAACTCGGCACTTTCCAAACAGCTGCACAGAGTGATTTTAGAGGAGTTGTGCTTTGCGAATTCCTTCTCGACTCGTGCACCGATCTCGTTCTCCCTGCAGAGAAATGCAAGGAGTACAGTCTCAGCCTCAGATCCAATTTTATTATTTGCTCGTCCTAAAGGAGCTTTAGCTAAACAGAGCGCTGTCCGCACCACCATAATGATCATATTTTGTTTTGTGTTGGAAATCGCCTGCTCCTGAAGTTGTTGTACCTGTCAGAATGAGTAAGTGCATATGCATTGCAAAGAAAAGAACAGGGACTTCTGTTTCAGTGTATCTGAAGAGGTGTGCATGCACACGAAAGCTCGTACCAAGAACAAACTTAGTTGGTCTCTAAGGTGCTACTGGAAGGAATTTTTTTATTTTATTTTGTTTAGAAAGAAAAGAATATCACCCATGCTTGTTCATAATTTCCAAAACCCTGTTATCCAGCTAACATTCTCTAAATTCTGGTTTATGTTTTTGCAAACAGACCCCCTAAATAAGGGGCCAGTGGCGCAATGGATAACGCGTCTGACTACGGATCAGAAGATTGTAGGTTCGACTCCTGCCTGGCTCGCAGTGGTCCATTTTAATGTGGTTTTCTAAATTTAACATTGAAATGTTTAAACCTTGTTAAATACTCTTAGGTTGCAGATTTATTGAGTTTAATCGGGGTTGCTTCAGAAATCCCAGATCTTTATCATAGATGTGATATGCTCTTTTACAGGTACGTGCAAATTTAGATAGTGGAAGACTGAATATTATAAGCACACGTTTTAGGCTTCAATCTTAAACACGTTTATCTGGGAATAAAATGCACTGAATTCAACGGGTCATACTTCTCATTAGATTGCTCTGTTAGTCCTTAAACAGAACTTACTGCTCAGGCTCTGTTATAAACAATTCCCTACATTTTGATGTGCTATGTGTACTAAAATATACCAATTGTTCCTGTATACCTTACATTTCTGAAATCCCCTGAATTTTCTTGTATAAATTAAAGTCAGGGTTGAAGCTGTTTGTTAATATGCCCTTATAGTAATTTCGAAATTGTATTAGCGAGCATTTTACTATAATTCATTATTTACATCTTCTTTTGCTTCTTAAAGAGCATCATGTACTGAGTTACCATCTTGTGGTCTTCTCGCTTCAGATCCACGTTTATAGAGGAGAAGATTGTGCAGGGGATGGAGAACAGGCAGCCAAACTCTGGCTTTTCCCTTCCATAGTATACAGTACTGTATTTTATAACATCTTAAAACACATTCAATGTTGCCGCAAAAGCGAACCACCACCGAGCCAGGCAGGAGTCGAACCTACAATCTTCTGATCCGTAGTCAGACGCGTTATCCATTGCGCCACTGGCCCAGCTCGTAAGACGGGCTTTGTAAACAACGCCAAGCATATAAACTTAAAGTGACAACAAATGATTCTTCTATTTCGCACCCACGGTCTACCGGTTCTCAGCACATCCCGGTCCACGTTTCATCCCCAGTTTGTTAGCTCCCTGTGTACACCCAGGGTAATAATAGGCTATTTCCTCTTTCCCTATCCGCACAAGGATCCACCCCTCTCCACACCAGTACCGGTAGGTAGCACTCAGGAGTTTCAAGTGCATGATGCCAGGGAAACGCATTCAAAACCCGAGAGCAACGCCAGCCTTTGCGACTCGTGCACGCCTGCGACTTCCAGCGCCACCTTGCGCTTCCTACATGCAGTCGTAACTTCGGCTTACGGCGAGCCACTTTAGCATGCATTCTTTAGCTTCTCTGACAAGGTGCTCATCAAGTCCCTTCGATAGCTCAGCTGGTAGAGCGGAGGACTGTAGGAGTGCTTCGGCTACGGAAATCCTTAGGTCGCTGGTTCGATTCCGGCTCGAAGGAGGCGCGGTTTTTTTTTTGGTTTTTTTTTTATAACAAAATGCAATGGCTCCTCCATTTCGGAAGAGGTCATTCACGAAACCGGATTTACGGGTAAGTTTTGGGGGAGGAAAATAGCGTTAGCGGCAGCAATGGTCGCCGTGTTGTTTCAGTGCGTCGGATCTTAAATTGATCGCGCTTGCCAACGACGTTTAAGTTGAAGCAGAGCTAGGCCCTGGAGTATGGGAAACAGTAGTGAGCAATGTTGCCTCTGAGCCTGTGCAGAGAGCAGATTTCCTCAGCGCTGAGCTTACAGGTGGCAGCAAAAATTTCCACCTATGGACTCCAGGTTCGTCCCAGTACGTACGCACAAGCTTCCAGTTAACCACGTGGTGTAAATGAAAACACCAATCCAAAACGATTTATTTAAATAAATTTAAAGCTCAAGTAGGTGGCTTGTGGAATTTTATTTTATTTTATTGCACCCCATCGCTAAGGTTCATTGTTTGGCTTTTCACTTTTTCGGTCGTGGAGGTACTAGGCCCTGACTATGATTAATACCTATATGATGTGAGCTTCTGCTTCAGCTGCAGAGGCTCAAATTTCTGGTCAAGCTGGTTTATCTTTAGGGCAGAGTTATAAAACAAGCACAAGGGGGCTTGGGGGGCAGAAAGGTTTTTATTTTACCAAATAATGTTGGATCGGGGGTTTTCGTTGCATACTTTTACAGGCACTGGGGAAAAATGTGGTACTGTATTTTGCTGCTTCCTTAAAAATGATTTTAAAAGGACATTTTTCATTTCATATGGCTCATGAGTCTTTTCATGAACTTCATGTGACCATGTATGTGGGTGGAAAGGAAATGGAGGAGAGGTGTGCCCCAATTGCTTGCACCTGTGATGGCAGAGTTAAAAAGCTCTTCTGAGTTTCAGGCCATGGGTCAGCCTTTCCTAAACCTGGTGTCCTCCACAGATTTTGGACTACAGCTCCCATCATACTTGACAATGTTGGCTGGGGCTGATGGGAAGTGTAGTCCAAAATTGTCTAGAAGTTCCCGGGTTGGAAAAGGTTTCCTTAGGACTAGACTAGGCATGGTGTGTGGCCACCCTTGGGTAGTGTTCCTCCCACTGTGAATAGCAGGTGTGGTGTGTGCATCCAATTCCAACAAAGGCTGTGGCAGGGGCAAAGGGTTCCTATCTGGCCTGTTCCTCACACACACTAGCCATTTTTAAAAACCAGCTATGTAAGGGCAACTACTTGTCTAGTTCGGCCCTTGGGAGAAAGCAGCTAAGGTGCACCATAAACAAAAGTTCCTTAGGAGAGAATACAGTTTGAGCCAGATGTGAAACCCTTGGGTCTCGGCTAGGCTATGAAGTTGTCCATTGCTTTTCCCAATAATACAGAAGTTCATTGTTATAGGTGAGTGATTTCTAGCTGCCCCTTAAACAACAACACCAGTCCACTGTCCACTCACCAGCCATAATTTGCACAGGGTTGCGTCTGTTTGTAAACTGGGAGCTATTTTGAGCAATTCATTGCTGCACATGGTTACCTCATTTTACAAGTTGCTCTGGCAACTACCTTCTAAAAATTGGCAGTTTGGATATTTTAGGCAGTTATTCCTCTTTTCAAATCGGTATCTTATGTAAAGCACCGAATATATGCTTGGCTCTATAGAGTTTTGGGGGGGAATGTCCCCCACGCATCCTTGCCTGCAGACTTAAAATTGACTTAAATTAAAAATAAGATTTGCACCAGAGGTCTTGACTGGCTCCAACATAGGAACAAAAATAATGTAAGGAAGAAGACAACCAAGGCTGAGAAGCAGCAGAACAAAGAAAATGAAATTAAATGAGGCCATGAGGCCATATGAGTCAAAATGAGAAAGGGCATAACAAGAGGCAGCAGCAGACATCATAGATTGTGAGAGAAGGGGTGCAAAAGGTAGCAGAGAACTGAACAGAGTTTAAAGCATAAAGAACTCAAAAATGCTTTGAAAATCAATGAGAAATTGTGCCATTAACATGAACAAGATAATGTTCTGAAATATGTAGAGGAAGAGACTCAAGTTTATAAGTCTATTTAATATGTTTCATAACAGGGGGAAAGAACAGTTGGTGCATGTGTAACTCTTACCATCTTTATTGTTCATGTTATATATTGGACAGCAAAAGTCAACATCAGTGTACATAGTACATTCTGAAATGAGTACAGCAACAAATTCAGAAGTATAGAGTGATGTTATGGAGACTTGTTTTATATTTCCAGTTATGCAAGGTTCATTTGTTACTAGTCACTTGGTGTGAAATAGTGAACATATCAACACAGATGATTAACAAACAAGCCAAGCCATGTGATGAATGATAAATGATGTTACCAAATAACTAACATATCAAATACTGAGTTTAGAATATCTAAAATGCATCCTATTCTTGACCTCTTACAAACAATAAGACTGCAACTGTAACAACTGATTGGTTCCACGCTTATCACTATATTTGTTCTCAAGGTAGTATTCTGGCTTTTTTCCTGCTCTGGTTTACTTCCATTCTTCAGATGAATAACAAGTTTCCAGCCTAATCCTGTGCACATTTTACTTGGATGCTAGTCTCACCAAATTCACAAGTAAATTCTTAGGTAAGTGTGCATAAGGTTGTAGCCATGATTCTGTCTGCATTCATCAACTGAAACACTTGCGTCTATGCTCTTCTTCCATGCATGCACAGTCCAGCGCAACTGACACATCTGTATGTACACTGAACTACATATTCTTCTATTGCAAAATAAATCTCAGCTATCAGGTCACAGTTAAACAGTGCTTGTTTGCATTCTTACATATAGGTTATAGAAGCAGGGCTGGTTCAACCCCATTCCCTAAGGAGTAGGATGCTCCAGGAATGGCCTCTTTACCAGGTTTCTCACTATCTCTGGGCAACTTGTTTTTTGGGGTTGTTTTTTTTTTTGTCCTTTTCGCTATCTGAAGGTTATAACATTCTAATGGCTAGATAGAGATTTTCGGTCTTTAAGGAACATGAAGGTCCTAGGGTAAAACAAAACAACAGGGACTGCTCACATACATATGATAAATGGAAATTGATAGATTATGCACAATAGGAGGATTGGGCTGTGTACTTATGAACACTTATCTGGGAGTAACTACCATTCAACTTCTAAGTAAACACACTTTGGATCAGGCTGCATGGATGTTTTTCTGAGCACAGCTATGTATGTGTAAATTCTGTTACTTCCCATTTGCCATGCATGCATCAAGTGTGAATACAGGGTTGAAAACTATGGATTGCTAGTTGCAATTTATTTTGCAGTAAAGATGGCTTGTGCTCAAAGGTAGCCTGCTGATCCATCAATGGACCATGCATGCCCAGAACATGGATATGGAGCAGGCTTTTCAACTGGTGAAGAGAAATACAACAATTTTTGAACTATTTACAGTTGCCAGTGTCTACTGGGAGTCTCTAACTGGACAGTACCGGTAAATAAAGTCAATTGTTGCTTAGAACTGAACCCCAGCAGACCTGAAAGCAGTTTTATGTATTACTTGAATGCCTAGTCCTTCTTCTAAGGAGCTGATAGAATCATACAATGATCCTCCATGGATGAGAATATCATTTAAGCCTTGCATCTCGCTTTACACATACATATATTCATCAAATGGAACAATGGTTCCTCTTCCCAGTAACTAAAAGGATGGGGGGAATGTACCATGGCTCTGAAAAGATTTTAGGGTGGAGGGGGGAATACACTAAGGCTCATATGGTTGAAGTCCTGTACTACAGAAAGAATCAGACAGGTCTACCAAGGGCTCGTCCACACTTTTGTTTGTTTGTTTGTTTTCCCAGGGGAAGCAGCAGGGCAAATGGAAGTGTGGACAAGCTGTAAGTTCTAACACTCCTAGGATTAAAGAAGAAACTATGTCCAACTCACCTCTGTCTAAAGCACAAATCAGGTGCAATTATGCAGAAGACTAGGGACATTTTCACACATGACACTAGAACAGCTTTCTATATCTCTGATACCTCTAGCACGCATATTCATTTTAAAAAATTGTTCTTTCCCACTTTATATTCCTTGCATACATGTACAGAAACACACCTGATTTGCTCAGATACGCTCTTACTGTGTTATCCTATGCGTGTTCTCTCAGAAGCTGGTCTCAACTGACTTCAGTGGGATTTATTTCCACCTAAGTGTGCACAGGAGTGCAGCAGTCCTAGTGCCATATATGAAAATGTTGTAACAGTACTTTACAATCCATAACTTCTTTGGTGACTGTCAGACTCCAATGGCTTCTAGTTTATGAATCGGTGTGGTAGCTGCGACGACTGTCTCCAATAAGCTGGGTTTTCTCAGTTGCATTTGTCGGCTGAAGCAGAATTGGAGTTTCCCCATCTAAATCAAAGGAGAAATAAAGCATTAGCAGTCTCTCTGATCTGTTGTCCAAGGTATGGAAATTTGACCTTCAGCCAGGAATGGCTACTTGCCCACCTATGACAGCTATCATATATAGGCACAAGTCAACCAAGATTAGTCGTTTTAAAGTCCCATTGGGATAGGAGTAAGGAGTTGCTTAAATTATTATATTAAGTGAGGGGACAACAATAAACTCCATTTCAGAAAGGCTGGAGTTAGATGAATGAAGCCACTGAGCCTGGAAACTTATTTAGGAGCTGGAAGATCCACTCCTTCCCGGCTCTCAGTTAAGCCCTAATCCCTGCAGATGTTTTCATGTACTCCCCCTTCTCCCAGATAGTCCCAAAGACAGCTAGCCAGCATGTAATTTACAGCAATTATTTAGTAGCATGAGGAGCCCTATGTCTGAAAGCACTCCAAGAACAATTGTCCAGATTCAGTTTCCATTTATTTGCCCACAAGCAACCTACATCACTGCTTTCAAGCAACAATTTAGAACCTCCACAGCTTTCCCCAAACAATACAGTAAGGAGATGGTACTACACTCTATCTGCATATCGGTGACAGGCATGACACAGATGACCCCTCCCTGAATTTTAATGTAAACAATAATTAGCATAGAGGACAAAATTAAACCTTGAGGGACACCATAGGTGAAAGGCGTCCACTAGAACTACTCTCCATGAAGGACCAAGTAAGATGAGCCAGGAGGATACCATGGTTGATAGTACCAAAAGTTACTTAGAGGTCCACTAGAACCATCAGGGATACAGTCATCATCTCTAGGGGCCCCTGCAGGCATAGATTGAATATCCACTAGGGAAATCAAGGTTATTCCACTGTCAAAACCAGGACAGAAGTTAGACTGAAATGGTTCAAGACAATCATTTTTATGCAGGAAATCTTGGAGTTGTGTCACCACAACACACATTCAATCGCCTTTTCTCCAAACTGGAAAATTGGATACTGGCTGGTAATTGTACAATACAGTAAGGTCGCGAGGAGGCTTCTTTAGCTGAAGATGAAGGACTGCAGTTTTCAAACTAGAGTGTACAGTTCCCACTCTCAAGGAAGCATTAATCAGCTTCTCTGCCCATTTGGCCAGTCCCCCTCTGGCTGTCTTGCCAGGATGGGCAAGGTTTGACCACACATATGTCACAGCTGTCTTCTGAATCTCATGGTAGAGAACATACCTATCCTAAAGGAATTGATCCTTGAGATTTCAGAAAGATTTGAACTTGAATTCTGAGGACATTCAAGTTTGAATTTCTCACAAATCAAAATTGCCACCTGGTCTACATTTGTTTTATCTCAGCTTCAGTGTTAGGCAATTGAAATTCTGCATAAATGAATAAAACATAGATGCAAATTGGCAATGGCCAGTCCTCACACCCAGGAATAAATCCCATGGTAAAGAGATAGATCTCTTAGCATCCTGCAAAGGGTTCACCATTTTCAATCAAGTACATTGTTTCTGCCATCATCAGCCTGTATTGGTTAAAATTCATTTTCTTTCAACTCCCGTTTCAGTTGAAATGACACCTCCTTCCTTACAGCAGAATCATTTGCTATTACATGTTCAGATGTAGACAAGAGTGGACAAATCTGATTTCCTGGAATAAGAAACACTATAATTTCCATCATGTTTATGTAAATAGCCTGAGATCTGAATATGTTTGTGTTTGGGTCTTCCCCTCCTCTCCAAATTTATTATCTCAGAATCAATGCTGTGAAAGTTCTGATGGTCATTTAATTCAGCCTTCTGTTAATGTTTCCACTTCTTTTTTTCTTGAAAAAGTCTCTGTGCTTTTAACTGCTGCTTGAAATGCAGAAAGGGCAGCCCCCATATACAGTAGTGAAGCTGCAGCAAATACATTTCAATATTATCAGAAGACATGAAAGGCTCAGAGTCTCCTTGGGAATCTTTGTCACACAGCCCCATTCTTTCTTTTTTACTATGCCTGGTTCTTTCAGCCTGTTCTTCCTGTAATATGTAATATCCCAGGCAGGTGCTAGATTTTAAGTTGTTTTGCATTTTTTCAGTTCAAAAGAGACAGCTTTAGGATAGCTATCTAGAAGAGCTCTCACTCCCCTCAGCAACATGACTGCTGAGTCACAATGGAATAATGGTGAAAACAGAAACATGACGCTGACTTAGTGAAAATGTAGTCCCAACATGGTTGTTGAAATACAGTAATGGGGAACCCAGGAGGCATATACGGCAGGGGACAGGCAGCAGTGTTGCGTAACATTTTCTGCAAATGGCCTTCTCTGCCCTAGCCAGTTTCATGTCTGGTTTTAGAGCCTGTCGGGGGGTGGGGATAGTTTTTTAAACTGCACAGGAAACACCTGCGGGGGAAGCATATGGTCAATATCAACATTGCGGCTCCACTGGCACAACAGTTTATTCCTCTCCTGTCCACTTCAGCACCTCCAGGGTAACCCCAAAATAAGCTCCAGGGGGTTGGGGGACCCTCCAGCATAGTTTTGAGGGCACATAGGGGGAAGAGAGGAAACAGAAGTCCTGTTCCATCAGCAGAACTATGTGTGTACAACATTAAATACAATCCTATAGGTCCTACCTGTGGAGTTTCCCTCACACATGACCTTTCCTCAGCATGCATATTAGTATTATAAGGGAAATAATTATTTGAGAACTCATCCCCCCCCATGTTTCCCGTATAATACCCAATTTGCCACTTAGCTAGCAAAAACAATTCTTAAAAAGTAAATAAATCCATGAACTTTAGAAACTAACAGGTTCTATGGCATTCATTTTATAGCACTCTTATTGGTAAGACAAAGGCACTGAAAATGAGCACAGTGTTAAATGTAATCTCAAACTGGGGTGGGTGAGTGTTTCCCCTCTAATTCCTCCCCACAGCAATACATGACAGCAAAGCTCATTGCTTCCAAATATTGAGAAAATCAGAGTCTGTATTCAGCTTTTTGCCTGTCAGAAACATCATGTGTTTTGTAAGTGCATGAGGAGAATAAATTCCACAGGTACAGCTTTTCGAGCATGAGTAGGGGAGCTGCACCTGCTGAACTTTTGCTTCTTACCATCCAAGGCACAGTAACTCTCTTAAGAAAAAAGGTCATACCAGGTTGCAGGGGAAAAGTCCCAAAGGCAGTCCTGCAACCTATGCCTGTAGAAATTAACATCCTAAAGATATTTAGTTTGAAAAGAGGGACAAACACCCACAGAGATTAACAGTGACTTTAACAAGCAGCCACACGCCACTGAGCACTTAAAGTAACCTGTACAGCAGGTTGAGAGGAATTCAATTAACACTTCCTTCAAGTTAGTATCCTTTCTCAAATTAACACCACCAAAGCTAAGCAGCTGGAGTGAAACCCCAGGGTATGTATTTGAGAAAATAACAGTGTTTTTGTTGTTGTTGTTAAATAGTATACTGTATCTACATCCCCACAATAATAAGCACCTCTTTCCATGTCTGTCTTAATTTGCTCTTCTAGATCCTCTGGAGACAAGCAGAATTCTTGATCTTCTTCTGGTGCCTTAGGCTTGCACTTTCCACAGCAGCAGTTGAAACAGCAGCACAAGCAACAGCAAAAGTAACAGCCAGTCAAAAGACCACAGATTGCAAACAGGCCCTTAGAGGAAGCAGAAAAGAGGAAGGGAAATGTGTTCAGACATAGGAATGGGAGCCTAATGCCCACAACTGTTTTCACATGGTTGTTCACCTGTCTTGTGCAAATGCCCGGTGTTTGGTCTAGAGTAGCCTTGTAAATAAGTCCACAGAAGGTACTAATGACTAGGCCCTAGGGTGATGAAGCCCTTGACCTTGCCCTCCACCCATATTTATGTGAGTAATTTGTGACATATTTGAATACAGAGTTAGTAGGTCATTAAAAAAAACAGATTTTCGCCAATTGAATTGATTTTGGCCAGTTGACTAAGACAAGTGCATATGTCCCAAACAAGGATAAAACAAGACAAGATACACTGGACTCTAACCTAGGCATGTAAACTGATGACTCGCTTGGATACTTAAGTTATCTGAAAGCTTCTTTTTATGCTTCTTTTTGGCTAAACACCTGTCTTCACTGTGGAAAACAAAATGCTAGACTAGATGAAATTTTAGCCCCGCATGGCAGGATGTCATGGAGCTATGGCGAAAACAACCACAATGGTTTATTATTGCTCTATTATTTATGTACAAGTTTCTTTATTTATAAAAAACACATTTATGAATAAAGATACAAGGTGGAATTCAACGTAGTGTTAAGGAGATTGTTCTATCAGTGCAAGCATTTCTGCTTGCTTGATGGAACAATCTCTCCTCTCCTCCCATGTGCTGTTCTGCTGGTTATTCCAATACTTCAGAGTGGATTGGGGGGGGGAGCCATGTTTTGCTAGCAGGAGTTCCTCTGCTGGCTCATGCTAGCAGACCAGGGTAGCTGAATCTGGCCCATTAAGGTATTATTCAACTTAGGTTTACTCAGAGAAGACCCAATGAAATTAATGAACATGGCTAAGTTCTGTCCATTAATTTCAATGGGTCTACTCTCCTTAGCTGAATACTACCCATATTAAACAACAAATACCCAGAATGGAAATAGGGAGAAGTGAATCCTTTTGTGCTAATAGAAAGAAGTGTCAGCTGTGACAGTTCTGGAACTGATTATATTTAGAACTGATGCCTTTTAAATACTTTATATTTTTAATAGCTGAATAGTAGACAGAAATTCAGCAACCCTCCCTATGACCACTTCTCAATGGTGGGGAAAGTTGCATATGCAAATCGCTACCAATCATGTGGCTATAAAAGATTGGGAGACCCATAAGGTGGAATCCCCTCATGAGAGTAATCTGGTAAAACCAATGTGTGAGGATAGCTCATGGAAGTAAAAAATAAATGTATGACATAATATTCATTTGAAAACTCACTCTTCTGCAAAATGGCAAGTCTCATGTGTCTTATGTTCTATTTAAATTAACAATTACTTCTGGCCCAAAGACTTTGTAACTAGAAATAGCTGCAAGAATAACACATTAGGTGTGAGATCTGGCACATTTTTAATGCCTTAGGCCTAATGCGTTTGGTCATACCCTAATTCAAATGCTAATGTTTGTGATACGTACACCCACAAATGCCAAATTCTTACAATTACATAACAAACCACATGAGTAAGGCCTTTGATGTCATCCAAGATGCAAGATTCATTTCCCTTAGTTCAGCTTGTACCGTTCTGTTCCTCTTGCTCCCCACATCTTCAACTTCCTATTTCCAGGCCCTTCACAAGGCACCCAAGGTGTGCCATAATCGTACATGGTGTTATGTATTACTATTGCTTCCACATAATCTATGCCATATATAGCCTAGAATAGGGCTAAGTTTGTACTGCAATAACTTATTAGCTGGTTGTCACACCAAGAGGACTTTTCACTTTGAGCTATGAGTCATTTTCATTTAGTCATTACTGAAAAGAAAGTCAAAATTAACCTGGAGCTCCAGCTTCAGATATAATTAATGTCTTGAGGCGATAAAAGTGGCATGCAGCATATTTAATTAGTAAATGAAAGGGACAAGGAAACATCCTTTAATAAGCACTTTCCTGAAAGCGTGCTTCATTATACTTTTATACTTGTTGAAACACTTGAGATGCACCAGCCATTTCAACAAAGCCCGATACTGAAACCTGTTTTAGACTGACTTACCTACTAGAACTCTGAAAAACTTGTCAGCTTCTGTGAAAGCTGCAATAGAGGAAGAATAGACCAAACAAAACCAAAGGTTCTGTGTCTCTGAGTTAATACTCTGAGCAAAGATGAACCACCTTTGCATTCAAGTACTAACCTTTGCCCACCAACTCGAAAGCATGAAGTATGTATTGACGTTTTCTTCACCAAATTGTTCAGCGATGTAAAGCCCTAATGATCCATATTGGTCATATATGTTTCTTTTGGAGCCGTCAGTTAGTATAGCATGAGCATTATTGATTTCTTTAAACTTCTCTGCAGCCTCTGGGTTATCGGGGTTCTTGTCAGGATGATATTTCAGGGCCAACTTCCTTAAATAGGCAAGAAATGATAAAGAAAACATTGATGAACAGCAAGATGAAGATAAAAAGATTACATTAGAAACTTGGAAGCAAATTTCTTTCCTGAGCAGGACATGAAGACTACATATTCTAGATTAAGGGCTCGTCCACACTTCTGCTTCTCTGGTGCTAGAAAGCATGGGTCTGAGCACTTTGCCACTTGACCCGCACTTTTTAGGCATGGATCCAAGCAGCTCGACTATGTCAAAACTGTTATTCACATACGAACAGATAATGGTAGATTGCTAGTCTAAATGAAGTCTTAAAATCCTTAGAGGATAAGTGGCACATGCTGGGAAAGAGATTTCAGTAATATGAGTGAAGAATTGACCAGAAGACATTGTGAATATCTGCAAAATGCACGTATTGGTAATGTTGGAATGCATGCATGCAGTTGACTGTTCCAAAGGCATTTGGACATTTCTGACAACTCGTGCCAGAATTCAATGGGAAAGAAAGATCCTGCATGTGGCACCAGGATATAGAGATCATTGGAGCCCATTATGAACAAACAAAAAAGGCTTCTTATATATAAGATTTGTTGTACTGTTGACATTTTTAAAAAGGTTTTGGAAGGCTAATCTACCTTTTGACTTCTTGTAAACAAGTAATTAGAAGGTGCCCTCTAGTGGCAGTAGAAGTGATTGACTTCTCAGATCCTTGTTCTTGTGAGACACCCACACCCAAGGTAAAGGTAAAGGGACCCCTGACCATTAGGTCCAGTCGTGTCCGACTCTGGGGTTGCGTGTTCATCTCGCTCTATAGGCCGAGGGAGCCGGCATTTGTCCGAAGACAGCCTCCGGGTCATGTGGCCAGCATGACAAAGCTGCTTCTGGCGAACCAGAGCAGCGCACGGAAACGCCGTTTACCTTCCCGCTGGAGCAGTCCCTATTTATCTACTTGCACTTTAACATGCTTTCGAACTGCTAGGTGGGCAGGAGCTGGGACCGAACAACGGGAGCTCACCCCGTCACAGGGATTCGAACCGCTGACCTTCTGATCAGCAAGCCTGTGGTTTAACCCACAGCGCCACCTGGTCCCCTACCCACACCCAAACTCACCCAAAATTGTTTTTAAGTACACAAAGACCTGCCAGGAAACCGGACAGATCAGCCACATACACACTTTCAGGAACTTCATCCTCTCACACCTGCCAAGTAAGCCCTTGGATGGAAGAAAATATGTATGTTCAGGCACCCTCAGCCCTGCAGAGGGTCCAGAACTGACCTGAGACACTGGCCTGACCCCCCCCCCCAATAGCAGAAATTAAGTCCCTGGTGGTTGTGGTTATTCAGCCATTCAGTGAGGATGTGTTGACTAGAAGGGTGTTGAGCAAGTGTGTTGGTGATTGATCGTACCTCTCTAAGAACCAACTCAGTATCCTAGTTTTGGAGAAGTGGTAAAATCTAAGGACTCCATTACACTGAGCTACGTATGATTCTGGCCTGATAGTGCCCCTTGTTTTAATCTGTTAACCCTGGTGAAGAGTCCGAGGACCATAAAGATGATGTGGGACAGAGTGAACTTCCAGATTTGCAAGACACCTTTTTCCAGGGCGTGTACACTATACTTTTCCTCCCTGGGGTTATTCTGTGATTATGGTTATGAATATGGATATCCATTAATATCAATGGTGTTTAGTCTGCGGTCCTAAACACCAGTTAGCTGAATGTACATTTGTCAGAAATCAACTGGTTGAATTCAGCAAAGTCATTGCACAAGTGGAGCAACTTCTGTTCATGCAACGGAATTTCTTCTTCCTCTTTCCACCGGCTTTCTGAAGGGTTGAAAGAACTCCTACAACATATTTGGGAGAGAAAGTCTCATGGGCATAGCCAGGGGAGGGGCAGCTGCCCCGCCAATCAATACAAATCAATACAACTTTGAGGTTCTCCCTCCTAAGAAAAATCCTGGCTACGCCCATGGGGAGGAGAAGGAAGGGGAAGTTCCATTGAAGGAGTGGAAACCATTCTGTGGGTGCAATAGCTTCATTGGCTGCAACCCATTAGGATTTACTTCCAAGTACACCTATTTAGAATTAAAATGTGAGAGCTGAATTCAGATATTACTTTAGGTCACTTTTTCTGGACACAACAATATTAAAAATGCAATAAAAAGCAACATGAAAATGTATTCTTTCTGGCAGAAAAGGTAAAAAGGTAAAGGTAAAGGGATCCCTGACCATTAGGTCCAGTCACGGACGTCCAGTCGCAGACCCGGTGTACAGCTTCTGGGTCATGTGGCCAGTATGACTAAGCCGCTTCTGGCGAACCAGAGCACCACACGGAAACGCCGTTTACCTTCCCGCCGGAGCGGTACCTATTTATCTACTTGCACTTTGACGTGCTTTCGAACTGCTAGGTTGGCAGGAGCAGGGACCGAGCAACGGGAGCTCACCCCGTCACAGGGATTCGAACCGCCAACCTTCTGATCGGAAAAGGTAGTAAACAGTTAATAGCACAGATATAGAATCAAACATAAATCATAAAATGAGGTTATATTTTTAAAAAGATAAATGGCTTTAAAAGGCTTTGATGAATATTTTTTTTTATCTGCAGTAGTGGGTGTAGTGGTAAATTCTGCAGTGCAGGTACTCTTCATGAAAGTCTCCTTAGCCATGCCCTTTCTAAGACTATACAACAAAAATTATTTTTTGACCAATACATATCATATGACTTCAGTCCCAAGCCAGTTTGTTTTCTTACTCCCTGCTTCCACTTTGCTTGACATCCAGTCTGATGAAAACGTTTTGGGAACTCAAAAGTTTCCTCACTGTTTTGCAACATTTTGATCATAATAAAAGGATTTCAAAATTGTTCACAATGAAAGTGGCAGCATGCGCTACTTTAACTTCTTTCTTCTTTATTTATTAGGGTTCTCTTTTGAGAAAAGCTTATTTATTTGGCATGTAGAAGACTGGCAAATAGTCCCCAAAAAGATGACATCATCATCCCTGCTGTGAAATAAGTGATGCAGAAAAGACCATAAATATGGTACCAAGTGAACCTCTCTGAAGAAGTTGTCCCATAATCAGGGCACCAACACCTAGAAAGCGCTTTCCTACAGTAGCTGTCACCCACCTCACATGATTGGAGAAGTATATATAGGAGGAGGTGATCTTGCAGATATATCAATGTGCCCCAGCTATCTACAGTAACCTATTAAACAAAGTTTGTCTCTGAAAAATAATGCTAACTCTTCCTTTGGAAGAGCACCACGGTTTTGACATTTAAATAACATAGGTGGCTTGGTTCTGGCAAGAACCAAGCTAACTAATAACAATAGGAAATTTGAAGTCAGGTATTATAGAATTATTATAGTGCATTGCCAACTGGTTAGTTCAGCAGCAGGTTTTTAGATTCATGAATCAAATTAGCATAAGTTAAAGGATCAATTAAATGAAATGCAAGTGTCTGACTCATCATTTTGTCTTGCAAGTATTTACAACTATTCCATTAAGTGTGAATCCCTTTGATATTTCCACTTTATTCAGAGGCAGTCTTTGTTTTTACCTGTAATTGCTAATAAAGATGGATAAAACACCACTGTCAGTTTTACCATAGATTGCTATGTAAATCATCACTATTCATGTACAACACAAAATAAAATTCAATTCACTTTGCATTCTTCCATGACAACTCTCTCCTTTAGGGATTAGAGAAACTTTGTGCCCCTCCAATGTGAAAACAACACCAAGACTAAAAAGTAGGAGTCCACAAATATGGTTACCCGTGTGGTTACCTATATATGTAACTGTAGAACGATAGCCTTCAGGATATTTTACTACTGGAGAACAAAGTTTTTACAAATCTGCTCAAGGAACAAGAGAGTGCAGCAATTCACAGAAGCAGAAAGAAAACACACCTCCTGCTTTTTTATTTTAAAAGGTCAGCCATAGTGACAGGCTATGTCTTATGTAAGTGTCAAAGGTTGGAAGGGTTACAATGCTGTACACCAGGAGTAGCCAACACGCAGGTTAATTCCGTGTCCAGGGCAGAGGTCTACCAGCTCCATCTGGTACGCCGCCTGAGACCCTACTTGCCTGCAGACTGTCTCACCAGAGTGGTACATGCTCTGGTTATCTCCTGCTTGGACTACTGCAATGCGCTCTATGTGGGGCTACATTTGAAGATGACCTGGAAACTGCAACTAATCCAGAATGCAGCTAGACTGGTGACTGGGAGTGGCCACTGAGACCATATAACACTGGTCCTGAAAGACCTACATTGGCTCCCAGTACGTTTCCGAGCACAATTCAAAGTGTTGGTGGTGACCTTTAAAGCCCTAAACGGCCTTGGCCCAATATACCTGAAGGAGAGCGTCTCCACCCACATCGTCCGGCCCAGACACTGAGGTCCAGCTCTGATGGCCTTCTGGCAGTTGCCTCACTGCGAGAAGTGAAGCTACAGGGAACCAGGCAGAGGGCCTTCTCAGTAGTGGCGCCCACCCTGTGGAACACCCTCCCTTCAGATATCAAAGAAATAAGCAACTATCTCACTTTTAGAAGACTGTTTGGGAAGTTTTTATGTTTGATGTTGTTGCTTTTTTATTATTGTTATTGGTGTTCAGTTGGGAACCGCCCAGAGTGACTGTGGAAATCCAGCCAGATGGGCGGGGTATAAATAATAACAAATTATTATTATTATTATTATTATTATTATTATTATTATTATTATTATTATAACACAGTGCCCTCCAGATGTTTTCAACTACAATTCCCATCTGCCTTGGCCAGCATAGTCAATAGTGATGGGAATCATAGCCCAGAATAACTGAAGGGCACATTAGCTACCCCTGCTACACGCATAAGGAGCCATGTTCACGTGCCACTATAATCTTGCTGACATAACATGGTTTATTTTGTACACTGCCCAATTGCTTTTGCTTCACTTCTCCCTTGTTGTGAGTGGAAGTAACAAATCCAGAAGCTGCAATTAAGCATGGCTTATATATGTGTTAGGAAACTCTTATTTTTAAGCACTTGTGTTGATGCTGTGCCTTTATTTCATTTATATGTTTTATTGCAGTGGTGCAATTAAGCAACCTAGCAAATGTTACCAATAACCCTTCACTTAACAGTGGTAAGTTAATTGTTCACATTGTTTGCAAGATTTGTGTGTGTGTGAAAGAGCTGTAGAGGTCACAGTGAATATCTGTTGTGGGTGAGGGCTGGAAAATGCTCAGCTATTTTTACAGTGTAGTAGAAGTTGCATCAGAGGTAGAAAAAAAACTAATTTAAGCATGTGCAGGCTTCAAAGCTGAACATCCCAAGATTCCACAAAACTATAGACAGAATAGTTTGAAAACTTTGTGTCCATGAAAGGGTTCAAAAGGAAGCTATTTATGGAAATTAATTGTGATATTAAAGATGGTTGATAATAATGTTATGTGAATATGTGTGTGTTGAGGGGGGAAGGTGGTGAAATGACTATCAGGTTATGCTAGAAGTTTTATAAATACCTGTAACATTTCTTGATTTCTTCATGGGATGCCCCCTTCTCAAGACCCAGAAGTTCGTAGAGTGCTTGTCCCGATGTAGATAAAGCACGCTGCCTTTGTTCAGCCATCTTATTAAAGCATTTCCAAGAAATCTAATGTGCAAGAAAGAATGCCCACAGGGATAATGTTTCTCAAGAGAAATATGAAAATAAAAAATGCACCAATACCCTGTGTATGCTTTTTCACACTCCACAGTGAATGAACATAGCCAACCAATTCACCATGTGGGGAGCTGCCCATTTTCTGAATGTGTACTAAAGTGCTTTAATAGAGAGAATTTTGCCTGGTACTGAACTATTATGCGGCTGCTGCTGCTCCACACCCAGTTTGTTACTACTGTATTTCTGTTGCTGTGCAATGAAGATGCTAGTCCTATCTATCCCTCCATGCATTACTTCAATGTTTTAGCACTACTTCCTGGTTCCTTGTTTAGGGAAGTGTTTTTATTAACCGTTGAATACAAGTCCCCTAATGATTCTGAGATGTAAAGTCAACATTTTTATTTTGTTTTATTGCTTTAGTTACCTACATTGTGATTGCGATCTATGTAATTATCACATCACATTACACTCTTGACAATTTATACACATGCTCGGCCCAGCCACTTTATTGCACAAGGCACACAGGACAGTACTTCAAAGAAACGTCTATTGTTTCTCACTAAGAGACACACCATCAAGCACACTAAAATTTCATCTAATATTTTAAAATACCTCATAAAAGCTTCAGATATTTGAATGTTTCAGAATGCACAAACAAAACTTGAATGTGAAATCTGAAGATCAGAAAACCATGGTGGGGGGAAAAAGGAAGACAAGCCATTTCTTAAAAGACCACTCTAGCCATGAAACTCTGTAGCTTGGGTGTGGGGGCGGGGAATACCTTCCCCACTCAATAACACATTCCACAGATTACTATTAATTACAGGCAACAAATTTATCAGTTAGTAGCATGACAGAACCCTTACCACATTGGTCATGTGAGGGAACTTGTGACAGAAAATGTACTCACCGTGTTTGCATTAATACTGACTAGCAAGCAACCATGTGGTATAAAACTTTATCATGTGCATGGGCATCCACAGATTTTTTTTTTTCTGGGGGAGGGCAAAAGTATACACTGTAAGGAGGGAGCAGGTTTGTTTCGCACCAGAAATTTGAAGAATAATACCTGTGTACAGTACCGGTATTTAATTTCACGTTGCACAAATGCTAGAAGCTGGGAGGGGTGGCAGATCAACCTCCCTCCTGCCGAGGAGCACACTGCTTGCTGCCTCCTGTGCTTGTTGCCTGCTACTGCCCCTCCTTCACTGCCTCTTCCTCCTTCGCTGACCCTGCCACCCACTGTGGCTTCCCCAGGCTGCCTCCAGTCACCTCAAGGCAGTGGGGGTGCCATTTTCTGTGTTGCCTCAAGTGGCAAAATGGTTCTAGGCTGGCCCTGTTTGGGGGATATGGACATGAGAGAGCAAGTCCTTCTCTCACCTGAACCTCCAAACCAGGAGTCAGCAACCTTTTTCAGCTGTGGGCCGGTCCACGGCCGGACTATATTTTGAAGAAAAAAATGAACGAATTCCTATGCCCCACAAATAACCCAGAGATGCATTTTAAATAAAAGGACACATTCTACTCATGTAAAAACACGCTGATTCCCGGACGTCCGTGGGCCGGATTGAGAAGACGATTGGGCTGCAAACTGTTAAAATGTACGTCAGGGTCAACCCATACTGAACCAGCTATGCACAGCGGTGGGAACAGGGCCCCTCTCTGCTACTGCTAAATTAGCATTCTGTAAGGGAGACAGATGTATGTGATTTTCCCTGTCTGAAAGGGAAGCCTCATTAGAAGACTTGCTGCTACCTGACAGGGCCAGTGTCAAGATTCAACCTGCCAGCACTGCCTCCATACCACTCACCTCCACTGGCAGAGAAGTGGCGCCCACATTGGCACTGATTTCTGGTGAGATCTTGATGGAAATAGGCACAGATGCCCACACAACTTCTCTACCAGCAGTGGAGGAGATGGGGGCACTTCCTTGTGGGCTTCTGTCACCTGAGGTGGCTGCTTCAACCCGTTTCATGGGTAGGTTGGTCTTGCTGTTGAAAGCTAAAACCCAGCAGGAAGCCCACTAACAAGAGACCCCTAGACCTGACTCTCCTCTTCAACCTTGTGGCCTGTTTCTTTCCTTGTTTCTCACTCTGACCCAGAGGGGATGAGCAAGCAAGAAACATCTATGGTGAGAAGTAGGAGGAGAAGCCTACTGGGGACATTTTGGCCAAAGGCTGCCCAAAGCTGGAGGTGGTACTGACAGTCAATTCAGATGCAGTTGTACCAGCCTCCTCACAGAGTAAAATACCCTTTTCCTGCATCTCAACACCTACCAGTATAGCACAAAGGCTCTTATGCAGTATAGTTGTAGCTCACTGGGTGTTGGGAGCAAAAGCTAGCACAGCAGTGGTGTATACTGCAACCTGCCTATGGCGCCAGTGCAAGGCCATTCATTGTAGCATCACACTGGTTTGGAATCCTAGGATGCAATCCTAAGAAAAACTGCTACAGAGCCTGGGATTGACTCATTAGTTTCATTTGATTCTGTTTGGACTAACATAATAAATTAGCATATTCTACTTTCTTTTCCACATGGAAATCAACCTGTGCTAAGCACTGTACTCCATTTCAAATAAAACTGGTGCTTAGCCTTTTTCTTCTTCTTAACTGATCATCTAGAAATAGTATCCTGCACCAATTCATACATTATTTACTTGGCCCTGTTTTGCTAGATTCAGATTGTAATGATGACATTTCCTTATTGCATACAGATAATAAACCATGGTCATATGCTATCTGCCTTCCCCAACCAACAAATTTTACACAAGGATCACACTAAACTAATAATTTTAAGAACAACAATTTCATTTCTACTAGGAAATAAAATGTTATTTTATAATTCATCACATCTTTCTGCATTATTGAAATAAACATATTAATGGATAACACTCGTGGCTTATTGATATATTATTTACCCAAAGGAAATAACTTTCACAAGAGATCATGCCTATTAAATTAAAAGAACGCCAGTAGCATTTTCCTGTAGGGCCTGAGGGGGTCATTTCAGGTCTCTTAATAATTAAGTTGCTGGGTGCATTGCATGTTATTAAGTAAGAATTATATGTCTGCAACTTGTTTAACATGATAGTTTCAAGAGGACTAGTGTTGCACCCAACAAAACAGATGAGAACAGCATCTGCAATAAGACAAGAGACCAATAAAAAGTGACACAGAACAGCTTTTGTGAACTTCACAATGCTGTCTGCATGAAACTCCCTATATTTGTATTTAAAATGCAATTCTACAGTATATGCTCTTACATAATACTAATTTTACTATCTTTAAAGTATAATTCAAATTTCTGAAGCTAGTAGGAAATGACATGCTACCATAAGCATGATAGACAGGTAATTACAGCTGCAATCCTAAACACAACTACCAGGGATACAATAGGATTTGCTTCTGAGTATAAACAGGCAGAGGATTGTGTTGCATGGCACTAAAGCTACAATCCTATACACACTTTTTGTCAAGCACCAGGTACACAATAATTAAAGGTTGGTGGGCTCCACTTTCCTTGGTAGGTCACCCATTTTGCAGACTTGCTGTATGTTCTCCTGAAGGCTGCACCATCTACAGTAGGCTACAATTCTATGCATCAGACGTAAATTGTATTTTAGCTATTTAGGCTTATTCCCAGATAAGTGTGCAATGAATTGCTTGCTTTAGAGGAGGCATCATTAAACTCAGTGATATTTATATTTGAGTAAGCATGCATAGGTTCATGCTGTAATGCTGCACACTAATGTGGTTAAAGGTTTATTGAATACAGTGGAACTTATGTATGATCAAATTTATATAGGATTGAGCTTCACAGCACCAAACTTACACAATTTTATTTTGGTTTAAGCAACCTATGTGCAGGATTGGTTAACCCATTTACCTACTTACAGAAAGATTGTTTAGCTATCTATACTAATGCAAATTATTCAGAGGAGTAAAAGCAAGAATTTGAGGTCACAATCCAGCCAAAATAAATATTGAAATCTCAAGTTCAAATTTCAGCAGGAACTAAACATAGTTAAAGGTTCTTGGCTTTCGGTTGACTAGATCCAGTGTTATATACTCACGTAGTCTGATCCTTTGCACATTTTCTCAGAAGCAAGTCACACTAAGTTCAATGGCGCTTATCTCCAAGTAAATGTGCATTGGATCTCAGCTTTAAAACAGTTGCAAGAGAAATGCCCAGCACAGTAAATGGCCACATCCATTGTTCTACATTTTAATACAGAAAAGGATCAAACCTAAATAATGTTAGGCCCTATTTGTACAGATTAAAAACATAAGCATCCTATTCTGATCATTTTTTGTTGAGTATACGCTGCACAAATAATTTGAAAAGAAACACAAAGGTAACATCTGCATGACCAGTTACACACACCACTGTCACTTTAGTCCAAATTTATTACATTTTTAATTAAGGGCTAGAAGTACAAAAAACATACCTGTTTCTAAAATAGAGTCCAGTATATGTATGGATGCTTCATCAGAACTTGCTACATTACCTTAGCAAGTTAATGCCTTTCTACAAACACTCTTATTCATACAAATAAAAAGAAGGAAAGAAAAGCAAGACAAGAGCAAAGGGGGAAATACTTCTCTAGCTGAACCACTTTTCTCTAGAAAGGGTGCTGTTTTTCTCCCTTCCTTCACATATGGGGTTAAACAGGTCAGTGGGGTCTGGTTACTTTTTGTTACTCTAGGAGCCCATTGGCTATCCCTTCTGAAGGCCCATGAAAGAATGAATAAAACATTAATGAGTATAAAGGTTGCTATAGCATGATAGCCAATGACGCCAAAAAGTGCAGCACATCCCAGTTTGATTAGGTTTCATCCTTCACTCTGTTTTGTCTGCCTCTAATACACTTGCTGAGCTTATTTAAAAGTAAACTTGCACCTGGTAGCATGTCCACAGCTTCCAAAGGCACTAGAGTCCTCTTTTTTTAATATGACTAAAAAGCATGAGAAAATTGGAAACTTGGAATTTCTTCCCAGAAGACCAGGGAGATACTGAGTTTAAATTAACAGTAGTTTCTGTTCCACAAAGAACAGGGAGATGTGTTTCACGTCTGCTGCAATGAAATAGAATGTGAATAATTACTGGAGCATAATCTGAGTAATGGTTTCCCCAAAAAACTCATTCCTGGAATCTATGAATTTGTACTATAAAGGAAACACTTCTGTTGATAACACATACAATGCCTTTCCCTCTCTACTAGATAACCACACCCTATATCTAGGGCTAGATGATATGATTGCCAAGTAGATTTCAACAGTAGCACTTTAACCGCTGGCCATTTTTAGTTCTCTCCTTGAGGACGGAGAACCTGTAGCCCTCTAGATGTTGTTCGACTCCAGTTCCCATCAGCATCAGACAGCATGGCAAATTGGTCAGGGATTATGAGAGCTGGAGTCCAACAACATATGGAGGTCCCCCGTCCTTGGAATATGCATTGCCACAATTGCAAAGCTATTTAGCAATGTGAGATGTTTTTTGTTCAGCTCAAGACAAAATGGGTCATTTTGTCAATGAAAAACCACCTCTGAACCTTACAGTTTGGGTGCTTTCTAGGGAAAGGAGTGGGATGGAAGAATAGCCTCTAACAATTTAATCGGTACAGGGAATTTAATTTGGGTATTTGCTTTCACAGAAATGAAAGCAAAAAAGAAAGCTCTAGCCTTACAGTATGTCACTCAACTCCTTTTTTTACCTCCCTTCAGCTTCCATGTTGGCTTTGACATTACAGTTCTGTTTGTCTATGTGCATTCACGATCTGCATGTACTGCAAAATTCCCTTAGAATTTATTCTGTTGTTCCAGAGATTACTGCATTCCAATTAATGGAAAAGGGAGGACCACCATGTTACACTCAGTCTATGTAGAGTGGCCACATGCCCTACTTAACAGTCTATTTGAAGTCCAGGTCCTATTTGAAGAGAACTAATAGAGAACAGGGGTCATGAAGTTCCCCATCAACAGTAGACTGAGCAGGCACACTCAGATTCTTTCCTGCTATGGTGAAATATAGTGCTTCTAGTTACATTACAGTAATGGTTCAGTTTAAAAACTAATTAAGGCTCACCCATGTTGGCTCAAGTGCCACAAAACCAGAAAATTGGAAGCCAAGACTAATGCCTTAACAGATATGCTCCATGATCAGTAATGGGATGTTGTGCAATGTCACAAATGGTGCTTACTCACCCTGTATGTACCTTTCTTTGGCCTTTTCAGACCCAAATCTAGTTGGAGAGGATAAACCAGCAAAGATGCCACATGTTGTTATGTGATGCCTTATGAAACATATTCTAAGGTTTGCTTATTGACCACCTATCAAGTACATTCTGTAGGCCTACAGCTCCCTCTGGTGTCGTACAGTAGCAAATTATTTATGTCTGATGTACACCCTCAGGTTAATATATCTTTGCAATGTAATGTCCAGTGTGTGTCAAAGGAAGAGTATCATGAGTGTTAACAAATGTTAGCTCTTTATTATTTAGAAAGATGTAGGATCCAATGATGGAGGGGGACAAGACATGGGTTTTGATACACTACAGTCTGTGCAAACACCATACATTAAAAGCACATTTAAAGCACCGCGCCCCCCCAATAATCTAGGGAACTGTAGTTTCTTAAGAGTGCTGGGAATTGAAGCTCTGTGGGAGCAGACTAAAGTTCTCAGGATTCTTTTTGGATGGGATGTGTTTTAAATGTGACATTCATTTTATTTCTAGACAAATTGGAGTCTATTTTGTATTGCCTTTGCTTTGTTTTAAAGATGGATTTAACTCCACATTGGAGTTTCCTGTATTGTTGCAGCTATTTGTGTTCTTATTTAATTTGCATAGCTCACATGACATTGCCGTCAACACCAATCTCAGTGTTTTACCCCTGTAAATGTAGGTTTACCTAATACAGGGAAAATATAATAAGTTTGAGAAAATCAGGCTCCAAACCACTCCACTTAGGGTCACACATGATTTGTTTTTGTGGTTTTGCATGGGTGGATCAATTGTTCCTTTCTGTTACTCCCCTTCCATGCCTACTACTTCCTCAATGCTTTTATTTCTTTTCCAGCTGTGACTGTAACTATTACCGGTGTACTCCTGAATTGAGGAATTTTTTTCCCCTGTTGATCCCTCATATTTGCACAAAACCAGAAAACTGCAGAAGTGTGTGCTGAGAATTTACAATTGCCTGTGTGCTTTTGCACAGTTCCTGGGCAGGGCTCAAAACAAAACAAAACAAAAGGGGCTTATCCACATTTGATAAATTGGTCAATTGCCTATCCTGGGTTACGTCAGAACTGGATTACTGCAGTGTGCTTTATGTGGGGCTTCCCTCTTATCTGCTTGCAGTTAGTGCGGAATATTGCAGTATGATTGCTGACAGGAGTGAGACCTTGTCAGCATATAACATCTGTTCTCATAGATCTGCACTGGTTGCCAATTCACTACTGGGCCAGGTTCAAAGTGTTGCTATTAGTATATAAAACCCATAGCAACTTTGGACCACTTTACCTACGAGATCACCATGCCCTATATCCACCCACTTGACTGCTTCGATCTGCAGAACTGGCACTGTTACAGATGCCACATAATGGCCCTCAGTGCTTTTTTCCCTGGGGGGATGCAGGGGTATGCATACCCCTAAACATCTTGTGAATCTTTGTACTTTTGTCCATTTACTGTATTTATTTTTCCTGCTTTGAACTATAAAATGGTGATATTCTTGAGTCAAAATGAGAGTACCCCTAAACATTGTTTAAGGAAAAAAAGCACTGATGCCCCTTCTGCATTTGTAAAAAAATCAATATTCTAGTGTGGCAGTGCCTGCACTCTGTAACTCCCTGCCTACTGATATCAGACAGGTGCTTCCACGGTACCCTCTTTGGCACCTGCTAAAGACATTTTTGTTTAGACAAGTCTACCAAGACATGCAGAATGTTCATGTATGTCTTAATTTGTTTTTAGGATTTTGCTGATTTTGTTTTTTGACTGTTTAAAGAGTTATTTTTACTGGCAATTTTATTGTTTTATTGTCTTTGTAAACTGTACTGTAAATGCATTTAGAACTGCTGTTTTAAATTTGCCTTGAATACCTGCTGCTCCTTTTAAAGCACACAAACAATAGAAGAGCCTGCTGGATCAGGCCAATGGCCCATCTCATCCAGATTCAGCATCCAGCAGCCAACTAGATGTTGATTGGAAGCCAGAAACCATATATTCAGAAGCATACTGCTTCTGACAGCAGGGGTGCAACATAGCCATCATGGTTTGTAGTCACTGATAGCATTATCTATGAATTTGTCTAATCCTCGTTGAAAGTAATCAAAAATACATACAACTGGGATTATTTTTTAAATGCTTGGTAGATGCAATCATAGATCTCCCTCATAATGCTGACTGAATGCCAGACGGAGACCAGACGTTAGCTCTGCATGATGCCTTAACTTAGTGTCTTAAAAATATATATATGAGAATATTGTAGTTTATTCGCAGCACAATCCCTATGCAGGTTTACATACCGGTAGAAGTCCCATTTAGTTCAATGAAATGTACTCTCAGGTAGTTGCTTTAAATGCCATCTCCAACTCCTTGAAAGATTCCAGCAATAGCATCTCCAAAAAATTTTACACATCACTTGGGAAGACAGGCGAACTAATGCCAGTGTACTGGAAGAAGCAAAGATTACCACTGTCAAAGCAATGACTCTTCAATATCAACTTCGTTGGACTGGTCAAGTTGTGCAGATGCCCGATTATCGTCTTCCAAAGCAACTACTCTATTCCAAACTTAAAAATGCAAAGGATAATGTTGGTGGTCAACAAAAGAGTTTTAAAGACTCTCTCAAGTCAAATCTAAAAAAAGTAGTGTAAACTCAGCATGAAAGGGAGAAACGTGCTAAGAGGAAGGCACATTTGGCAAACCCTCACCTTGATCAACTCCTGCCTGAAAACCTATGTCCCCACTGTGGAAGGACCTGTGGATCCAGAATTGGCCTCCACAGTCACTTACGGACTCACTGTTAAGGCCGTGTTAATGGAAAACAATCTTACCCGGCTATGAGTGATCACCAAAGAAGATTCTCAGGTAAGTGTGTGTAGGATAGCAAACCCAGTGGCTGAGAAGACTCAGCTTCCTTACTTACTGTATATGTGAAGCATTTTTCCCTTGGGAAAAGCTGGTGTTTCTATGAAGAATAGTGAGAATTAATTATACATTGCTGTCTGTGATACTGTGTTCATACTGTGTCTGTTTTTCCTGTGTTTTTGCATAAGCTTTTGGATCCCATTTGTTGTTTTCCGTAGTGATAGCAAATATTTGCATTTGTGGGTTTGGAAACATATCATTTCACTCAGCTGTCTAATCCTGTGTTCCTGAACAATTCTCTTTAGCTGTTAAATAAAGAAGTACTTAGAAGAAGAGGTTGCTTTGCTTGATGGTACACCATATTTCTTTACAATACCAGGTCACTCTTGGCCATCTCTTTCTCTTCTGTGTTTTTATACCACAAATGTTCTGGTTTATTTTTGTCCCACTTTTATTCCTCTATAGCTCCTCCAGAAAGCAATACTGTAATGTGGTAACACTGGGGAAGCATGACAAAATAAAATAAAGCAGAACAAATCTACCACCAGTACACCATGATTGTGTCAAGAATATGTTGCTGAAAACAATAACATTTGTCTGGAGGGGCCCTTAGTCTAACCAGAAGTGTTAAAAGGTATGAAGAGATCCTAGATCCACTGAAAAACTCACTGAGGAAATTCTAATGAAGCAGGCGTCTCCTCAGCATTCAAGTTATCTTTTATTGCAAGGTATTTCTTGTTATGACTCCATTAACCAATAAAGCTAATCTAGGCATTGGCCTGTTTCAAATGAAAATAGCTTATCAATGACAGATAAATACAATGCAGTTACAGAATCATAAAGATACAGATGTCTAATATTTAGTCCATGGTTTGGCATATTATGTGGTCTTGAATTTCTTATTTAATCACTAGAAGCAAAGACAATGATTCAGGTATACGTACTGAAAAACTGAAAAACTTCAGCAGTGAAGTGCTGGAATCAGCAGTGCCAACTTGAATAAAATATTGGGGGGGGGAGGCCCACATAATAATATGACGTCGTGCACACATCCCCATTTGAATGGCAATGCCCATTAACTCGCGAGGGAGGGGAGTGAAGACCCCTCAAACCCTAGAAGTTGGCTCCTATTCCTGGAATGCCTGTGCTTATAGGTAGAGTTTTACTATGGAAGTAACCCCCTTCTCCAAAACAGGCTTGTAGCCAGAAATATTGTTTTTTAATATTGATGATTATTATTGTGGAAAGGGAACCTTAAGGAGGTAGTGCCATATTGCAGAGCAGCCAGAACATAAATACAAGCAGCCTTGTATGTTTGAAGTCTTGCTGGATCAGAAAAAAGGCTTGTTCAGTCCAGCATCCTATTCTCATAGTGGCCAATGGGATGCCTATGGAAAGCTCTCAAAGAGCAGATTCACTCCAGTGCTCCACATAGTGGTCTAAATCACTAGGGAAGCTCATTTATAGATTGTATTTAACATCAAGAAAATTAGCACAAATACACCCAGGAACTTCACCAAGATGTTGGTGAGGCTGGTGAGGTACATATATTCATATGTGTTGGGAGTGTGACAAAATTGTGGTTGTCAGTTTTATGTAAGATTAACAAAATTACTAAGCAGCAAATAGAAGTGACACCATAACTAGCTTTATTGAATATATTTCAAGGTAATAACTCAAATCTGCATGATAAAGAACTCATTAGTCATCTGCTATCAGTACCTAGAAATACTATAGCTAGAAAAATCTCTCAGGGGTTTAACTTTACTATGTATGCAAGTCTTCCTGAATCCTCGCCAACAGCATATAACTATATATGACTAGAGTGACCCCAAAAAAGAAAAAGGGTTTGGGTGTAGTGTGGTGAGCCAGTGTGGTGTAGTGGTTAAGAGCGGTAGACTCGTAATCTGGTGAACTGGGTTCGCGTCTCCGCTCCTCCACATGCAGTTGCTGGGTGACCTTGGGCTAGTCACACTTCTTTGAAGTCTCTCAGCCCCACTCACCTCACAGAGTGTTTGTTGTGGGGGAGGAAGGGAAAGGAGATTGTGAGCTGCTTTGAGACTCCTTAAGGGGAGTGAAAGGCGGGATATCAAGTCCAAACTCTTCTTCTTCTTCTTCTTCTTTCTACCCCCCTTCACATTCACATTCACACAAACACATCCTGCTCTTCATTACCCAATAAAGGAAACATTTAGTTCATTAATAATCATCCCTGCTCTAAACTTACTGGAATATCTATTTTTTTTATTACTAGATGGCTGCCACTCAAATAATGCTGATGAATTGTACTTAAGAAATATTGTATTATTTTCTATTTATAGATTTTTATGACTCTTTCCCCCCTTCATTGTCTTCTTTTTATTGACACTTGATTTTTAATAGTTATAATATTGATATTAATATATAATATTAATATCAGAAATGTTTCTTATTTGTTAAAATTGAATAAAAATGTTTTTTTTTTTAAATCATCACAGAAAGCGGGTATGACATATCAAAGTAGAAACAAAAGGGGCCAGAGACATCATAAATACATTCGAGACTTTGGGTATAATAGAAATTATTACAAGTCTATAAAAATAAAAACAACATTAGCATGGCTATTCCTTATTTTCCAGGGGGATGAGCTGCAATTTCCTCTTTTTAAAGGCAAGTTGATGGCCATCACTACATTATATGGCAGCAAATTCCATAGTTTAACTATATGCTGTGTTTAATTCCTTTGCATATTTACACAAATGTTCTACTGAGGTCAATGGGACTAAGTGTGTATTGGATTGAAGCCTTAAATATTGAGCAATTGCGTAGATACTGCTTGCACATTTCCCCTTGTGCCTCTATACACAAAAAGAGCTGAAGACTTTCCAATTTATTGAAAAGTGAAAACTGAACATTCATCGAGGGCCTGAAATATCCTGGAGAGGACCTGCTGTGGCTACCTTGTGCCAATTTGCATTTCAATCTTGTCGCAAAAACTCAGGTAGACAGTACAAGTTGGTCCCACTTCCTCATTCAATGCTGTATATGGCTGGGTGTTGCAATATTCAGTGGTACCTCAGGTTAAGTACGCTTCAGGTTAAGAACTCTGCTAAGAACAGAAATCGTGCTCTGGCGGAGCAGCGGCAGCAGGAGGTCCCATTAGCTAAAGTGGTGCTTCAGGTTAAGTACGCTTCAGGTTAAGAACGGACCTCTGGAACGAATTAAGTACTTAACCCGAGGTACCACTGTATTCAGATAGCCCTTTGTTTCATGACTACGGTATCTTACTTTGAATCTGTTTGTGTTCAATATGGGCTCAAAGCACACTCACCTATTGTTATCCTAAAAGTGTGAATGGTTCATCATGAGAGCACAGGCAGTGACCCCCTTTCAGAAGTTCTTTGAAGCATGGAAGATTGATGTCTGTGCTTGTGAGAAACTGTTTACATGGCTGGATTAGTCTGCAACGAGATGGCCAATAAAAATACATATAATGCAATAGGTAAAAATGACCCTGAAAGGAAGGAGCTGTTATAATACCCATTCATATGTAACCAGGGCCTTCCTAAAATCTCAGTATTTGTCTAAAAGCCTTTTGAAAAATGAAGATTTTAAAACCCCTGCCCCTGAAAACCTGAGGGGTTGAAGTAAGATGAGGATTATTGGAAAGGAGTTTCAGAGTTGAAAGTCATGGAAGAGGAGTGTTCATAGTCCCCAGTAGTCTCATCTCTCAGCTAAATGCAGAGCCAGGAATATCATCATAATCTCAGATCCAAAGCCAGAACTTAAGCCCAACTAGAATGGATTGAGAAAATCAATTTACAGATAAATAGCGTTACATACACTTCAGGTTACAGACTCTGCTAACCCAGAAATATTACCTCGGGTTAAGAACTTTGCTTCAGGATAAGAACAGAAATCAGGCAGCGGCGGCGCAGCAGCAGCGGGAGGCCCCATTAGCTAAAGTGGTGCTTCAGGTTAAGAACGTTTTCAGGTTAAGAACGGACTTCCGGAACGAATTAAGTACGTAACCAGAGGTACCACTGTACTATAATGAGTTATGCATGGAGCTACCCTTGAAGATGGTTTGAAAGTTCCAACTAGTGAAGAACTGTGCTCCGAGAGTTCCAACTCGTTTATCTAAGTGGGGCTATATTACCCTTATTCAGAAGGAGTTATATTTACAGCATATTATATTAATTTCTGAGCCCAGTTCAAGGTGTTGTTGTTTGCCTTGAAAACCTAAATGGTTGAGACTCTAAACATCTGATGGACCTCCTTCTCCCATACCAACCTGTGCATGCAATAAGATCTTCAGCTGAGACTTCCATCTGTCGGACAGGTGCATCTGTAGAACACGGAGGAGAGGGGTCTTTCCATTAGCAATTTTCTATTTTGGGAACCCTGATGTTGGGAAAGATGGAGGGCACAAGGAGAAGGGGACGGCAGAGGATGAGATGGTTGGACAGTGTTCTCGAAGCTACTAACATGAGTTTGGCCAAACTGCGAGAGGCAGTGAAGGATAGGCGTGCCTGGCGTGCTCTGGTCCATGGGGTCACGAAGAGTCGGACACAACTGAACAACTGAACAACTGAACAACAAATTTTGGGAATACTCTCCCAAAGGAGTTAATGCCCCATCTGAACTATAAACAGTATATTATCACTGAAAACAGTCATAGCTTTCCCCAAAGAATATTGGGAACTATGGTTTGTTGAGGGTGCTGAGAGTTAGGAGACCCCTATTGCCCTTACAAAGCTATAATCAGCTTAATAATCAATCCCTCTTCCCAGAGAATTGTGTTGCAGTCCAACAACATATGGAGGGTCACAGGTTCCTAATCGCTGATCTAGCCCATGCAGACTGAAATCTGGCCGTAAACCTGAATTGGCCTCTTTACCTCATCTCCAGTGCCTAGCACGCCTCTGGTTTCAAATACCAGTAAATGCTAAGTACCGGGTACCAACAGTAAATGGAAGCATACTGTTGCCCCAATTAACTGTATCTCTTCCTTTCCAACTTACAAATGATCTGATTCAGGCTTTAAGATATCTATTATTTTTAAGAGGGTTACAATTCAAATGGTTTATTAGAGTGCAGATCAAGAAAAATGAACAGCAGTGAAAACTGCTCATGTAGAAAATAAGGAGGTTTTAAGACAAGGCTAGAACAAAGAGGGCACTTTTAAAAATTGTTATCTGTCAGCTTTTGAGTAAGAGTTAAAAGCCTGGTGAGCAACTTTTCTTGATAGGCATTACTATATAACCCACATTTAAGTTGTCTTTAAAACACTGTTTCAAAGCAAATTGAAAGTAGACACCTTGTTTGCAGTGACAACATTGCTTTCAAATAAAAGCTGCGGGGTTGGAATTTGAGCCATACATTTCTACCACTCAGATTTTATGTATTTTCTAAACCTGGCTGTTAGTCAAACATTAGGCGAAACAAATTTTCTGACCAATCTTAAAGAGGTTTTTTTAAAACCATTTGCAGAAGAGAATTCCTAAGTTACGTATTTAGAAGAAAAGGACATTAAAATATGATACAGATTTAACAGAGCAATCATTCAGGCTGGATCTAGACACATCAAAGAATTGTTTCAGTTAAATGTGTTGCAAACTTTGTATGAGAAATCGGGTTAGGAAAAATGGAACTCCATAGCGCCATCTGGTGTCACAGTGTCATAATGCATATACAATGCATATAAAGCGCTTTTTCTTTGCCAATGTAGCTGAGTCCACATTCAGAGTTGTGCTGGTAAAGGGAGGCAGAGTTACCTCTCTAGTGTGTACATGGCATTCAATAATTGAGTCTTATTTTATTTTTTCTAACTTGGTATAGATTCCTGGTGAGTTTGCTGGCACACCAATGAAATGAAGGGGTTTAGGGTCTGGGATAGTCTGCAGTCCTCCAGTGTGTTGCCCATAACTCACCCATGACTCTATCCTATTTTAGTGATCCAACGGTGGGGCAACTTAGCCAGCACAGCCATCCTGCAGCATGTGGAAGCATTTCCACAGGTGTGTGGTTGGTAGAGGTGGAGGATTTGCACTTCCAATGGCATTGGGAGCCTTCCTCTCATCCTAATTGTTATGGCTCATCTGTACCAGGTATTCCAATGGACAAGACAGCCCAGAAAGTTCCAACTGGGCAACTTGCTCCAACAAAGGGTGGAGGTAAGGCTGCAAATGAACCTGAGGCCTTGAGTCCACTTCACCCAGTCTACCTTTCCCAAGCTCCTCTTCCTTGGTTTGAAGGCTGTGGCTCTTATAACACCAACCTATAACACCCATATTCTGTTGGGAGCCGCCCGGAGTTGGCAGGGTATAAAACCCAGACAGATGGGCAGGGTATAAAAAATATTTATTATTTATTATTTTTATTATAAGGAATAAGGAATAATTTATTAGCCAAGTATCAATCATACTTGGAATTTTGCTTCGACTACATTGTAATGTAAAGAAAAACATACCTCATATAAACACTATTCCCCTCACAATACAACAGCACAGCAAAGGAACCCCATACCACCAACTGACCTCCCTTCCGCACACATTATAACCTTCTGGCCCACAGGCAAGCTTGTCTGAGCCTTTCTGCGGCCTCTTTCCTGACTTATTTCCTGTGCTGCTAGGCAGGTGTGGTAGAATAGGAAGTATTTGATTCCTTTAAGTCAAACTTGGGGGTGGCATGTGCGAGGGTCCTGGATTAGGCTCTGCAGGTTCCAGAATGTTAGCCTCAGGTACTGTGGGCTCCAAACCATCAGTCTTTGGGCTCTGTTGACTCAGAAATACCAGTGCTAAGAGCCTGACCTAATTCTCCAGTTGGTGGTAGTCACCTCAGACTTGTCTGGCTTATTCTCTTTTGACTCTGAGCTCAATACCATGATACAAATGCTCCTCAGTTGGCAAACCTCTGAGTATGGGTTTGCACTACCGGTATTAGTCAAATAGTAAATTCCTGTATCGTGGGAAACACCTCTTATTTTGCACTCTGTTTGCAGTTTCTGTAAAATTAATTGGCTGAAAATAAGAGTTCTAATTGCACTTTTAAAAGGTTGCTAATTAATTTTTAGTAAAGAACAAGATTTCATTTCCTATAAATGATGCTCCATTGTGAACCACATTCTAAAATGTTTTGAACCAAAATTGTAATAGCCTCTCACAATTAGCATATTATTTTAAATATTAGACTAGCACATAGTGAGATGCCATTTCCACCCCACAGTTGTACATGAGTTGCATGGGTTCTGCACTCATGTGCAAATTAAACTCATCCAATAAACACTACAAGCATTGTAGTTAATTAAAACAAATATTATTGTTTGAAAATAATAAACTTTGAAATGTATTTAGCTTCTGATGTTTCTAGGCTTGTATCATAATGTAGTGTAGATGTTGGCAATGTGCTCACACAGGCTGTCTGTACAGCTGTGTGTGAAGTAATGGATAGAATAATGTAAGCTGGCACAAACTGGTATGGGGCATCAGGGAAAGAGCCTCCTTTACACTTTAGGTATTGTGGGTTCTCAGCATCCTCAACAAACCATAGTTTACTGTGTGTTTGCCTATATTTGCATTCCCATTTAGTGTCTTGGGCCCAGACAGAAAAACACCTGCTTTCTTTTTCTACATTGTTCTTTGCTGAACTCAACGAATCACATGGCTTTCAGCATCACCCATATGGCCATGATTTTGAGATGATGTAGAGATATCAGACAGAGAGATATAGCAAAGGGTCAAATGTCAAATTTGCATAATCATTAACCATACTGTTGATCAGGTACATGTAGATGGCTTTATTTTTATTCCTCCATCTCCTTTGCTTTTAATCCCTTACCAGATAATATTACTTTGCTCTACACAATATCCTTGGTGAAAAATGTTGTTCATTCTCTGGTAATCATCTCCTTGATATCTTCCTAACCCCATGAGGCTCTGGTAATAGGTGCATTCCAGCCTGGAGAATTCATATCAAAAATCACAATTATTAACCTGATAGTATCAATACTGTGGCCTATCAGTTTACCCATCCATTTTTGCTACAGGGCTAGAGTTCTATATGTCATAGCAAGTGTAAGGTGACAAGCCGAGACAAGCTGAGAAGAGGAAACAAAAGAGGGTGGAGAAGAGGCGCAGTAAGCTGAGGAAATATTTTCCTTTATCACAGTGCTCTCAAATTTCAAAGAAAAA
Source organism: Darevskia mixta (assembly GCA_034641385.1). Lineage (NCBI taxonomy): Eukaryota > Metazoa > Chordata > Lepidosauria > Squamata > Lacertidae > Darevskia > Darevskia mixta. The sequence goes on along the minus strand of JAWWNH010000018.1, from coordinate 3,657,204 downwards.
TGATCAGGAACTCTGTTTTCTCTCTCCTTCTCATACTTCCACACCTTCCATTGTGCAACCTTGGCTCTTGGATTATACTCCACCTGCGTATTTGCTTTGGCAGCAGGAGCAGGAAGTGGCTAGAGTTCCATGGGTCTGGTGCTTTTGGTGCTTTCAATTGTTTATGTTTCTTCTGGGAATTCTCCCCCTCCCTTTACATATATAATGTTATAGTCTGGCACGTGGGGTTTGTTTGGAGGGATGTTATTACATCAGTTCAGTTGCCCTTTAAACACACTCATAACAGTATGGGAGTGATTTCAGCAGGATGCAATCTATGTGGCCAGGGTTGTTTTTGAGGGTCTTTTCTGCAGAATTGTCACCCAGAATTGCCAGCAGGGAAACTTCCAATTCAGTGTGAAAGGCCCATGTGATTGGCCTCTTGGTCATACTATTGACATGTTTATCCCTGTAGAGCAGGAGTAAACAATTTTGGAAAATGTCCCACACTACTGGATGTTTGTGTGGAAAGTGCTGTACCTTAAAAAAGTAAAAATAAAATCCACTATAAAAATCCATTATATAGCATGTCTAGACATACAATCTTGTTCTTGCTAATTCTTAAGATGCTTTCTGAAGGAACATGCATTCTAGGCATTTATAATGTGCCAGTGATTTAGCATTATGTCTCAGTCTGATTAAAAGCCTGGAAATTAATTGGTGGTACCCTTGGATTCAGTAATTCCTCTATATAAATAAATAAACATGAACAGCACTACATCATTTGGAGAAGAATTATGGTTCCTCAACTAATGGATGAGAAGACCTTCTTATATGAATCACAATTCCCCTTTAGGAAGAATTTTGCTTTTTTGATAGTTTTCAAGCAATGCCAAAATTTCATATCTCCAATAAGTTGCATTCTGGCTTCCACTCTTTTAAACTTTTATATTAATGATTTGCTGCCATAATTAGGCAATGAAAAAAACCCTTCTCTGGTAATTGTTGTTGTTGTTGTTGTTCAGTCGTTCAGTCGTGTCCGACTCTTCGTGACCCCATGGACCAGAGCACGCCAGGCACGCCTATCCTTCACTGCCTCTCGCAGTTTGGCCAAACTCATGTTAGTAGCTTCGAGAACACTGTCCAACCATCTCATCTTCTGTCGTCCCCTTCTCCTTGTGCCCTCAATTAGGAACAGAAAGATCTCAGTCTTGATGTATGCAAATGATTTAGTGCTCCTCTCTTTCCCGATTGGGCTTCAAAATCTATTTGAGGTATTCAGCACATACTGTAATCAAGTCTATCTATAAATTACTCTCAAGGCAAATATTATGATTTGGGGCAAACATAGTCCCAGGTATAAATTGTGCTCAAATCAGCAAGCTATAGAAAAAACTTACTTGTTTAGATACCTGGTGTACTCTTTAGTGAAACCCTCTCTTGGAAGTGTCATATGTGTGATGTATACACTGCTGGAGTCTAAGAAGGTAACTGGGGGAAATGAGTGAGTTCTTAGGTATTAGGGATGTCTGAAGTGTACCAGTGATTAAGTGCCAACAGCACGCCAGGAGTGCTGGAGTTTCTTCCCAGAAGACTTACATTGTACTATACAGTACAAAGCTGTATACAAGATGAATTATTTACTTATTTTTATATTCAGATTTTCTTCTTTCATGGAACCATGGTGGCATTCATGTGGTTCTCAAGACAGTCCCACAGACTAGACCCAGCCCTGCTTAGCTTCAGCAAGGCTGTGGTTTCATGTGCTTTCTTCACACATACCCTGCAACCTATCATTTTTGAGAGCTGAAGCAGTATGATAAGAGCCATTGTTTTCCATAGCTTACAACACAATTCTTTTCTCATGCTAATCCTTTTTGGGCGAACAGGTTTTGTAGGTAATTCAAGCACTACAAAAATATGCAAACAAAGGCGAGAGTGCAATGAAAGTGAGCAATTGTCAACAATGACTCTTATCATGTCACCTTGAGTCCTTCATCTCCTGCCATCTCGCAGAGAACAGGCTAGGAATTCACAAGGCAGTTGTAGGATGGGTTGAGGGGAGAGGAAAGAAGGCAAGTGGAGCTGGAGCCACATTGCAAAGCGAGGCAGAGGTTGCCTAGGGCGGGCTGGGTCTGAGAAGTGTGGTTTTGAGTGCAGCAGCAGCAAACAAAAGAGCCGAGTGCCACATGAATCCCTTCAAAATATAACTCAATTTATGCGATATTCTGTAGGTAAGATAATTAAAGCAGGGGCAAGGAGGGGAAGGAAAAGTCGGTTGGATGGTGCTGCCATCAAGTCTGCAAGATTTTTTCCTCACGAGGTGCTGGAGAACGAAGAAGATCGAAGCTGAAGAGATATAAGGGGCCTCTAGGGAAAGAAAAAGAAGATCCTATATACTGAGCAGGGAAACAGAAACGATTGTGAAGAAAGCACCCGCCCTCCTTTTACTCTCCCTTAGCAAAAGCAACGGGGGGTAAGCCAGGCGGGAGGAATGACGTCACGACGCACAAGCTCCGTCGGCGTCCCCGCTGCGCATAGGCGCGCCGACACACAGCCTGCCCGCCCGCCCTGGCTGGTGCTTCCCTGGGCGCGTGCGCTCGGCTTCGCTTGGGGCTTGCGCCTGACTGCGGGCGCGGGAGAGGCAAAGGCGGCCTCTCTCTCCTGCACGCGCAGCTGCTCCCCCCCCCCCCCGCTGACGCTTCCGTCGCCTCCACCACAGCTGCGGCATCACCAACCGCCACTACCTGGCCCCTCCCCTCGCGCGGGGCCGCGCCTCGTGCCGGACAATAGCGGCGCTGCCGCAGCCGAGTTGTGTCTCACCCAAATCAGCCCGCCGCCGCCGCCGCAGCTCTCGCAGCCACCCGGGCCCGCTCGCCGGCACCCATGAGCGGCGGCACGCGGCCGTCCCGGCTGCGGAGCTGACCGGGGGACTCGAGACTGGACTTGCCGCCGCTGCCGTGGCTGCTGCTTCTTCTCGTCCTTCTCCTTCCTCATCGGCACTTGCTTCCCCCTCAGCCTTCCCTAGGGCTGCGTCGGCGGGCGCGGAGCGCGGTGGGCCGGGGTGCGGGGAAAGCCCCCTCAGCGCCGCTTCTTCTTTGACCGACCCGTTCCCGGCGCGTGGGGCAGGTGAGGGCGGCGGGCCTGGCCTCGCTTCGCTCCGGGAGCCTGGCCTGGCTTTTGTGGGCGCTTCAGAAGACGAAGCGGCGGCGGCGGCGCCTCCGTTTCAATGGAAGTATGTTACCAGCTGCCGGTGCTGCCTCTGGACAGGCCGGTCCCGCAGCATGTCCTCAGCCGCAGAGGAGCCATCAGCTTCAGCTCCAGCTCCGCGCTCTTCGGCTGCCCCAACCCCAGGCAGCTCTCTCAGGTGAGGCGGCCCCGACCCCCCCCCTCGCGCTTCTCCCTCCCCTGCAGAAATGGGGTGGTGGAGGAGCCCGTGGAATTGGGGAGTTTGCAAAACACACCAGATCAGAAGCAAATATGCCGAAGAGGTGCTTGCCTCTGCGGAATACGCTCTTTGCTCTCTGTCGGTCAAGTTTTGTCATTTGTAGTGCTGGGTAGAAATGCACTCCAGAGTACATAGGGATGCCTTTGAGGTGCTTCACTGTACTGCTTCATATTGTCCTGCTTTTGTTGACACGTTTCTCCAAGGAAAGCTAGGGTAGCTTCTGCTTTTATGGTTGTCTTCTGCTAAATGTTCCTCGGCTAAATAATACTGCTGAGAATCTGGAGGGGGAGCTACCAGCTGGCTATTGCCAATACACTTTGCATTTTTATTTTGCAGGGCAGCTGTAGTGACATCTTTTAAAGACTTTTTTTTTTTTTTTACCCTTCATGTCAAGAGTAGTTATAAAACTTACACAGGGTGTGATTCAGTCAAGGTTTTAGAGGGAGAATTAATTGTTTACATTTGACTGGATTGCGCCCAGTGTTTTAAATGTTTTATGAAATATTGGATTCCTTCCCTAACACCATATGGATTAATGTATAATGTTCTTCCCTTATCAACCACTGAAAGCTTTTAGATAGAACTGTCCTAGATTTGCAGTGGTTTCTAAAAAACAACAACGTTGTCTATGCAGTTCACATTGAAGTATCCCATTGTGATGATAACAGTAACAAATTTAACCATAATAAATGTAGGTAGGCGGTGGAGTGTGGAAAAATAGATCTTGTTGCCATTTTTGGCTCTCTTCTCTTCAAATGTTTTCAGGATTCATTTGCCAATCTGTTGTTGCCCCGATGCAGTCTGCTGAGATTTCCCTGCAAATGATAACAAATCTCTGAACTTTAAAGCATCTGCCCAGAATAAGATACTGTATAATGTACTTGTTTTATTGTCTGAGTTGTGAGTATTCTCAAATAGCATAATCCTATGTAAGTTTACTCAGATGTAATCTTGAGTTTTATTTCTTTATTTGTAAAACTATACTGCAATAGAATATTGTACAACAGCTACAAAGGCCTGTGGTTATAAACAGTCCAGTGGGGCTTACTTCAAAGAGGTGGGTATACGATTGAGGTCTAAACTGAGTATTTTCTAAACTTATTTAGGCTTCAGTTTTATACCCACTACCCTGGAAATAGGCCCCATTGAACTCATACTGAGGTGATATGTATAAGATTGAACTGTTGGGTATCTAGTGGTGGGAAATCAATCAGTTGATTGATTGATTGTATACTACCCTTCATCCAAAGATCACACAAAATGCATAATAACAAAAATAAACACATTTAAAAGGTCATGGAATTTTGTCCCGTCTTTGACATATGTGGGTAAATCTCTTATTAAGAGAAGAGGAAATCATCCAAGGTTTTGCCTCTTCCTCTGGTGCATAATAATAGCACATCAGAGTTTGTTATAGGATATGTTTGTTAGGGAATATTCATTTTGATAGAGAGAACATACATAGTTGGCCCAATGTTTTAAGTGCTAGCAGATAGGAATACTTTTATGAACATTGCCTTAAGAGTAGAATGAAAAGTATGCAACATCTAGTTATTTAGAAGAAGTACAGATTTTGTTTGGTGGAGATTCTCTTATTGGGAACTACATGTTATGCATTAACTGTCCTGGGGTCTTTGTAAAGGAAATTAGCTTTTAGGTTGAACGTTGAAACTGTGTGGGAAGAGGGTGGTTACTTCTTTTCCTGTCTGCTATTTTTCTTTGCTAATCCCCCCCACAACAGGATGCAGGTAGACATTCAGAGGTATTAGCCTCGGTTGCAACATCTGCAAATAGTGTGGTGTTGGTGCTTCAGTGACAAAATGAAAATGTCCTGTTCTAGCTCTAGTCTAAAATAATTCATATGCTGTGTTTTGCTCCTAAAAAGTGTTCACGTAAGAATTCAGGAAAAATTAAATTAAAAACCTGCAGTTCCTGCCCCAGGAAGTGATATGCTCATGGATCTCCTTGTCTGGATTGTGGGGTGTGTGTGTGTGTGTGTGTTGGCACTACCGGTAGTACATTAGCCCTAAGTGCTTTTATGCTTTGAACATGTTTGCATGTACAGGCATATCTCAGAGATATTGCAGGTTCAGCTCCAGACCACTGCAATAAAGCAAACCTTGTGATGGAGTGGATCACTATTATTTTGCGTTTCTCCCTGCGTATAAAAGTTATGTTAAGCCAGGCCCTCCTGGCTGCAGGGGTCGGAAGGGAAAACTTGGTTCTAGCCCTAGCCAGCTCTGCTCCTGTGGCAGAGCTGGGGGGGAGGGGCTAGCCAGTTTTTTTGCCCTGAGTGAAGCCTCTGGAGCTCCCAGCCTGTGTGTGTGTTGTGTATGCAAGTGCAAATGCATGTGGGTTGTGTGTGCCAAACTGGATCTTTGACCCAGGTGAAATAAAGCCTAGTTTTGCTCCTGCCTGTGGCCAGAAGAGGTACAGTGTTGGCGGTGTGTGTGTGTGTGTGTGTGTGTGTGTGTGCGCTTTATTCCCCTGAGAGCGGCCAGGCTGCCTGCAGCTGCACCCACATCCTAGCACAGAGCAATATCTGAGAAGCACAATAAAATGAGGTATGCCTGTATACACATTTTCCCTGAAGGTTAGTGAAACTTACTTTGAAGTTTAGGCCCGAGGATCATAGTATTGCTTGACTCTGATGGTTTTAGCTGAAGCTGCTATCCCTATTAGCTTTTAATATATATATATATATGTCTGTTTAGCTTTGGGGTATTTAACACAAGCAAATTGGCTGACAGCTAACTTTGTTACATGTTAGTCAATTTTCTGTGTACTAAACGTTATTTCTGCCTTGGTCCAGGTATCTATTACATAAAGTCCTTCAAATATATTTTGTTTAACAGTTTTAACTATTGTAGTGTGAATCAAATGCCTGGTTATTACCAGTGAAAACCTTAACCTGAAATGCTGAGTTAGAATTCCCCTGAATACCGTAACTTCACTGAAGGAGTAGGGTGAGATATTTCTTTTACATGGCAGGCAAATCTCTTTACCACATAATTTTTATTGTCATGAAGTCCCCTTCTCAGTTTAGACCTTAAACTTTAAAGACTGTAGAGTTTTTCAGTTGCATCACAAGAAGCGTTCTCCATAAGCAGCCAGTTTGAGAGCCTGGGATAGAGATAAGTATTGCATTCAGAATCTTTTTCTATTTATGCTACCCAAAACAAAAGAACGTACCAATTGATTCTGATGAACCTTTTGTAACTTGTTTTACAATTGACAAATCAGTTCTAGTAACCAATCAGGTTTAAACAACGTGCAATATTCAGGAGGGTTCATAAATAGTTCTAGTACAGTATTGTGTTTATTGTACATATGCTGGTCTTGGATGGTGTAGCAGGGCAAGGTCTTATCTTTAAAAGAAAGCATACTTTTAGACACATTGTGCTAGTGTGGTTAGAATCTTCTTCAAGAGCACTTTCAGCCTTCTCACAGCTGTATCAAAACAGAAGTGAAATACTGTATTTTTCCATGTATAACACGCCCCCGTGTATAAGACACTCCCTATTTTTGGGGACTCGAAATTAAGAAAATGGAGGGAGATTGCCCCCGTGTATAAGACTACCCCCCTTTTAACACTGTTTTTTAAATAAAAAACCCCTAGTCTTATGCACGGAAAAGTACGGTAATATTAGCAAACAAAAAAGGCAGAGCTTTCCCCCACAGTCACTGTTTTTAAAGTCAGAGTTCCTTTGATAGGCAATATACAAAAACACAGGGTAGATTGATTTCTTTGAACTCAAGCAGGCAATGAGATTGGATCAGTTGAAATAACTTTGATAATATCTCGGTTCCTTGACTGTATTGTTGTGTTCTATTGTCAGCTGACCTGCACATCTTAACTGTTTCTGTTCTATAGGGATAATGTCATCTTTGGGTTCCTTTCCTTCTGTGTTTCAGAAGTAACCTGTGTTTTCACATGTTTCTTGGTAATGGATAAAAGTAGCTGTCAAATGTTATAGAAGCTTAAACTTCCTCTGCACTGAAGCTTTGCAGGTTTGGGTTTTTTTTTTGCTCCCTTAAATTTTATACAACAGTATTTTCCCACCCTGGCCATTTTGAAGTTCTGATGCAGGGAACATTTGCAGTCATTTAAGTTTGTACTTTGGGCTGTTAACATTATGCCTGTGGGTAACCTTGGTCTGAGTGTGAGAAGTTTTGTGACATATCAGCACCACTATGCTGCTTTAATAGTTTATTTTGGCAGTGATAACTAGGGAGTCTGAAGTTGAGGCTTCAGCAGATAAACATGCTTACTAAATTTTCAAGATGAATTGTACTACAGTTTCATACTGAACCACTGTATTTGAGTCTAACCAATACTTTTGGCAGGCTTTTTCTTGAATGATAAATTGTGGCAGGTTTGGTAGTGGTGTTTTGTTAAAGACAACAATAAGGAGACAGTGGGTTAATTAGTGTGTTTAAGTTAGCAGTGGATTAGTGTTTAAATATTTTGTATATTCTTAATGTTGAGGAGCATGCCAAGGTTAGATACGGTAGTAGAGAAAATGAGCAGACATAACCTTCAGCCTCTTCGTTTGATCTGGCTTCATACCGGTAGTGTGATTTTGTGTTAGTGAAACATTAGACCACCTAGTTTTAGAAAGAGTGCAAGCTTTTAAATTGCATGTTCTTAATCAAGCTCAGGGTATTTAGAGACGGAATGAATCTTGTATGTGGAAGCTGATAAGTGATTAGGTTTTCTAAATTCTTGATTAGAATTTAGAATGAAGTTGATGAGAGTAGGCTATATCAAATGATGTTTGTCTTGTGCAGTAGTAGTATTTTTCTGAAATTTTTAGTAGCTACACCATAGACTTGCACACTGTTTGTTCTCCCATGAACATTTCATCTTCCATCCTGGCCCAGGAAAGGTGAATGTGGTTTGCCCAAAAGAGCCAGGCAGGCCTAATTACACCCATGTGCCAGAGGTTCCCCACAACTGAGCTAGAGCTAATTATGGTTAACATTAGGGTAAATGTAACCTTACATCATGGTTAATATAGGGAATGTAGGATGGAATTTATGTGGAAACGAGGAAGATGGAAAGGAGAGAAGTTTGTGTGGCTCTACATTTCTGATCTTCAAAGAATGAAAGCTGAAGAAAGGTTGGTCTCAGCTGTAGCTCCTCCCATTTGCTTCAAACATGCAACCTGTGTCCACAACACTTTTGAAAACTGCTCCCAAAATACTTTGCTCTATACAAGTACAGTAGTACCTCTGGTTAGGTAACCCTCTGGTTACGTAAACTTCAGGATGCGAAAGCGGCAAACCCGGAAGTATTTGATTGGGTTTTGCCCCATGTGCATGTGCAGAAGTGGTCCTCAGGTTGCGGAAACCTCGGGATCCGACCAGACCTCCGGAATGGATCCCGTCCGCAACCGGAGGTACCACTGTAATGAGGCATTCCAAATGTCACTAAATTTTTGATACAGTCTTTGCAAATAATAAATGGAATTCTGTTACTGAGCTGCTACTGAATTGCAACTAATTGACTAGAATAGTCTGTTCTTCCTGGGTTGCACAATTTTCCTGCTGCCCTGTGCACAATACTTAACTTATACACACAGTCCTTTGGTAGTTATTGCTGATTAGTTTCCAAAATCATCAACACTTCTATCAGTGCAGATGAGCTAGGCTTAATTTGGACAAGTCAGGAACCCGCTATTTTCTGAACATAGCTGCTGCCAGTATGGAAGGTGTCCTGTGAACTGTAAGTGCACTATAAACGTTTTGGTTTATTTATTTTACAAAATTTATATATCGCTTGATCATAGTAAAATCTCTAAGCAGTTTACAATAAATATTAAAATTATCATTTTTTTATTGTCAGCAGTGAAAAAGATTAATATGTGTCAACAATTATGTGTCTGGATAGGCTTGCCTAAATAAAAATGTTTTAAGCGAACGGGGAAGACTCCTGCCTGATGCCAATAAGCAGGGAGTTCCAAAGTGTAGGTGCTGCCACACTAAAATAACTGTTTCTCACAACCGTGAAGTATTACATGGCCCTTGTAACAGTGTCGGCTCTGCAGATCAAAGAGGTTGAGTGCGTACATATGAATAAGGCAATTGTGCAGATAATTGGCCCCAAATTGTTGAAGGCTTTATATACCAATATTAACACCTTGAACTTGACATTGTAACAGATTGGCAAACAGTGCAGATCCCTGAGTAGAGGTGCTATATGCTGACAGGGTCATACTTACTGTGCCAGCATTATTGCAGCAGTGTTCTGCACTAACTAGAGTTTCCATGTCAAGTGCAAGAGACGATCTACACAGAATGCATTATATTAATGCAGTCTTGAGTCCCCAGTGCCTGAACTGCTGTGGTCAAGCTCTCCTAGCTCAGGGATCTTTGAAGTTGTTGTACAGTACTTTGTAATAACTTGTAAAAGGCACTTCTAGCCATGGAGGCTACCTGGGCCTCCAGAAATGGGTAATATTATTGAAAATTATAGTATTATTTAATAATATTTAGCGTGCTTTAAAAATATTGTTGATGGTTTGAAAAAACAGTTTGACTCCACATTTAGGTGATCAGCTCAGTTTGTATTCTGGCCATATAACAGCATTGATAAACAATGGGTACAAAAATATTAACTTGAAGTAGTCCTTATTGGCTTCCTTGATAACCTATAAATGGTTATTTATATTTTTACACAATTCTTCTGAGATAGTATTTCAGTTCTTAGCATAAACATTTAGCTGCTTGAATAACTAGGAACCCATAATTTTTTCAGACGTGTTATACAATACTGTTGTTGCCCAAATCAGGTTACCTACTACACCCACAGCCTTCTTCCTGATACGATACTGATTCCAGTATTTTTTGTTATCTTAGTGGTAGGAGATTAGATTAGCAGGATTCTTAAGAAACATTTTCCAGTTGGTAAGTGTTGTAACAATGGGAATGCAAATGAGGATTGGGAAAGTTATTTCTCCATTGACAGTTGCCTCCAGGAACTTTTTTCTATGTTTGATACACTCATAAAGAGAGGTTACTTTCTCTATCTCCTCTGTACCCTGCAGCAAGAGTAAAACTTGCAGCAATCAATAGGAAGATCATATGTCTCTTGTTGATCCCAACCAATCACATGCCTGTAAGCTTTCCATCAATATCCTCTGATATTCTTAATACCGGTAGAACCAGCACCCCCTCCTTTACCATTAATTATCCAGTATCAATTATCTCCTTAAGAGTCCCTTACAAAGTTCTGTAGACGCAGACCTCAGTAGGCAGTTGTACCTCATGTAGATATTGCCTGTGAAAACCATTTTCATTTTAGGGGATATGTAATGTTTTGAGGTAGTGACATAGTGTATTCATTAGAACAGTAGACTTCTGGGAAATATTATAACAATTACAGAGCATTATTTGTCTCATTAGAGAAAACTTCTTAATGAACCAGTGCTGTACTTTGATAGGATTGGAATTTGTGCCTTCTTTCCCAAATGATTCAAAACATGAATTTTTAAAGCAGATTTTTTTAGTTGGCTTTTACAGGCATCTCTTACATTCGTTTAAAATGAAACTTAGTGGATAATTCCTGTTAATGTATAAAAACAGCATGTAGCTTTTAAAATTATATGGCATTAGAATAGAATTTAAATGTGATATTCCAATCTAACATAAAATTCTTTTAATAATAATATAAAAATATTACACTATAAATAACAGCTTGGATCTAAAGATCCTGCTGAGCATGGATTATACAGATTTTGTGTTTGTGTGTTTGTTGCTAATCTCCCCCCCCCCCCAGCCTCTGCTCTTGAATTTCTTTGATCTGCAGGAGCTTATTGTGTGGGTGGGACAGGAAAAATTGGTGACTCTTCCCATTGTGAATGGATGTACCACTTGAGTAGTAAGATTCTTCTTGTTTTCTGAAGTAGTGGGATATTGTGCTGAAATATGTATAATAATAATAATAATAATAATAATAATAATAATAATAATAATAATAATAATTTCTACCCCGCCCATCTGGCTGGGTTTCCCCAGCCATTCTGGGTGGCTTTCAACAAAACATTAAAAACAGAATAAAACTTCAAACATTAAAAGCTTCCCTAAACAGGGCTGCCTTCAGATGTCTTCTAAAAGTCAGATACCGGTAGTTGTTTATTTCCTTGACATCCCTTGACATCTGATGGGAGGGCATTCCACAGGGCAGGCACCACTACCGAGAAGGCCCCCTGCATGGTTCCCTATAACCTCACTTCTCGCAATGAGGGAACTGCCAGAAGGCCCTCGGTGCTGGACCTTAGTGTCTGGACTGAATGATTGGGGTGGAGACACTCCTTCAGGTATACTGGGCCGATGCCATTTAATAAAAACAGTGGAAGCTGGAACATTTGTGCTTTCATTTTGCACTAATGCAGATAGCACTCTGTTTGAAGCAATTTAGTTTAAACTAATTAAAGACTAGATATAAGTTGCTTGTAATCAAAGCCGGGTCTTCAAAAAAATGCCCAGTATTGCAAATACTTATGCCTGTATTTTCTAAGCTAGCGTTGAGTAATCTGTGGGCCTCTTATTATTATTATACCCTACTTTTCACATAACCTGGGTGTCAAAGTGGCCTAATTGTCTAGTTGTTAGACTATAACTCCTGCCACTCCTGACTCTTGGTCATGCTTTGCGTTATATTAAGTAGGTGGATGTCCTCTTAAATTATTGAATCTTATACTGTATTAATAGTTGTACATATTACTTTCGCGGTTGCATGGTTTTGGTTTTTCTTGTGAAAAATGTAGTGATTCGTGTTTGTTCCCTGTCATTCAACAAATTGCATAGTTTTATAGAGAAATCCCTACTAAGATACCACTATGATATCTGATATTTAGGAAAAGAGAGTTAGGGTTTATGTGTCCCTAAGTATGATGAAGTAGTATGTTAACAGAAACTAAGTCATAGTTCATATTCTGAATAGTTTTACAGGTAAAGAGGACTTGGAACCAAACAGGCATGGAAACAAAACTTTCAAGAATTAATGTAGACATACAGAAGTGAGCAAATACAGTAGTGCTGCTGTCTAGAACAGGGATAGCCAACCTAGCTCTCTTTAGATGTTGTTGGATTCCATGTCCCATGAGTCTCCTCCAGCAAGGCCAATAGTTGGGAATGGTTGGAGTTGTACTTCAGCAACATCTAGAGGACACTAGGTTGGCTTTTTCAGATCTAGAAACACAACTATGCCACAGTTTAAGTTTTGGGAAGCTGGGACACAAATCTTGGCGAACTTGCCAGCATCTTACTAATATAGTCAAAGAGATGGACAAATTGGTGGGGTGGGGAAATGCGGAAAACAGTTAAAGAGATGTAGTTGTAGCCACAGACATGTATAATGGTCTCAAGGAATGGGGAGAAGGAAGCAGGAACCAAGGGAAAGAGAGAGGATAGAAAGCAGTCAGCTTAGAGAAATGCCAGGTTACTAGTATATTTTAAAGATGCTTGTTTATGATTGGTTCTTAGTTAAGAATGGGGCTTTCCTATCACATGGAGTTTTGATTCCATATTTGTGGCATCATTGCTGGAAAGCTCTGGTACATATGCCTACTTCAGCACCACAATGGGAATTTAGACGCAGGTGTTCAGGTACAGGCAGATTCAAATCCAGGAGGTCCTTTAGGTAACCTGCTTTAGGTAAGGGCTTTAATGGTAATCACAAGCACTTTAAATTGGCACAATTTAGTGGCATATTACAGTGATAAGCATTTTGCGTATAGAACAGATTAATAGTGCTCTACTAATTAGCAACCTCTTTATACAATAGTGCACAGTGTTTCATCTCTGTTAGTCATGAGCCCATCCTGTATATGCCAGATGGACTTCGCTATTGCCGGCTTGGGAGGAAGAAAGCTTCCTGTACACATTTGGAGGTCACTCTTCCATAGCTAGCAGTAGGAGACTTGAATGTACATAGCACTCTGGTTTTTAAAGAAAGGCTTCAAAGTAAACCTTTAATTAAAATCTAGACTCAAGCTTTAGTTCTGTCATGCCAGCATTCTTTTTATATAAGCTCATGGAAAAAAATGACCAAAAGGAATACATTCTTTATATGTGGAAAATGGTTACCAAGAGAACAGGTGAGAATGGATGATGATTGTCATTCAGCTAATTCTATGCATGTAAAATGCAAATTAATATCTTGCATTCACTACATGTATAACTGTAGTAGGATTACATTCCTAGTGTTTAAAGGTCTCTTTGGGTGATGTAGACTTTAATTTTCTCCAACCATTAACCATAGTTAAGGGATTATTATTACTTATATTCTACTTTCCCATACAAAATAGTTCAAAGCAGTTCAGAAGGACAGAGGTTGTAAAGATTGGGTTTCAGCACTGTGTGAACTTGCACAATTGAACACTGATATCTCCCTCTTGCTGTAACCATGGTTAACGGCTACATCAGTGCTGACATTAACTGTAATTGACTAACAAGTGTATGGGTAACCATGTTAGTGTCCTATAGATGGGAGGTATGTTGGGAGAAGTATGCTTCCAAGTATCTAGCGTGGATAACTGACTAGCTCTGGTAAAAAGCACTCCTACCGGTAGTTAGCACTGCCACTGGAACCTCTGCAAACAGTTCCAGTCAAAAGTAACCCTATACAGTGGTACCTTGGGTTACAGACACCTCAGGTTACAAACACTTCAGGTTACAAACTCCGCTAACCCAGAAGTAGTACCTCAGGTTGAGAACTTTGCCCCAGGATGAGAACGGAAATTGCGCGGCAGTGGCGCGGCGGCAATAGGAGGCTCCATTAGCGAAAGCGTGCCTCAGGTTAAGAACGGTTTCAGGTTAAGAACGGACTCCAGAACGAATTATGTTTGTAACCGAGGTACCACTGTACTACAGTGGTTCCCAATTAGACCCCCTGTTTTTAAAAAGCCAAGCCATGGAGCCCCTACTTTCGAAAATTTTGATATCTCTTTGGTAGTTTTCTTTAGGTGAATGGTGCCACGGACCTTCTGGGTTCCGCAGATTACCAATCTGGAACTACTGCCATACTGCAAACTTGATCACAGAGAGTGGACTCTGTCCAAAGCAGGCTAAACCTCAATTTCTTTTAATACCAGTACACTCATACCTTGGTACTTGAACGGAATCCATTCTGGAAGTCCTTTCAACTTCCAAAAACGTTTGAAAACCAAGAGGCGGCTTCTGATTGGCTGCAGGAGCTTCCTGCACTCAATTGGAAGCTGCGTAAGGCACGTCAGACTTTCAGGTTCCAAATAATGTTTGCAAACTGGAACACTCCCGGGTTTGCGGCGTTCGGGAGTCAAAATGTTCAAGTCACAAGTCATTCGAGAACCAAGGTACAACTGTAGTTATATAGATAGTAATGAAAGAATCCAACAGCACTTCAAATAGGTTTGTTTGGGATCTTGGTAGCGTGCTGCTAATCACTGAAACCATATATTTATTAAAGTGACTATAACCAATTTTAAATTCTTATAGCAAAATATTTGGTCTTCCATCTTCATCAGTTGCTCTGATAAAGCAAATAGTGAGTGAGATATAAATATATCACTATCACTATCTCACATCTTTTAGAGCATAACAACTATGTGGTTACATTCTAGAAACATATCAGTGGTTAAAAAATAAGAATCCAGAAGCATAAGTAAGCACTAAATCTCAAGAACCAGTAGTCTAAAAACTTTCTTAAAGAAAGGCAGATTGGAGCAAATAAGCCTCTAACCATGGTTAAGGTGGGGTGGGTGGGTGGAGGTGGGAACGTGCAGTCCGGTGACCCACTCCTTTAAACATGATTAATGGAGGTAAACCATCCAAAGCCTAATTTCAGAAATAATTATTTTTTTGTTTTTTGTTTCCAGAGACGTGGGGCAATATCCTACGATAGTTCTGATCAAACTGCATTGTACATTCGCATGCTAGGTAAGTGTGGTCGTTTGTTTCAACACCCAGATGTATGTATATATGTGTGGCTGTCTGCTGTTAATTAGATGGTGTACACTACTGCATTTTAAAACCTTTCTGGTTTTTATTCCTCCCTCTTCAGCTTTTCACAACCTGTGTTGCTGTTGCTTGCTGTTTGGCTCTAAGTATTTCAATATTGTTTAGCACAAATTTCACACATTTGGGCACTGAGCAAATGCATAAGGTAAAGGTTATCACAAAATAGGAGATCACAGGCTCCCTAGCAATGCAGATTTAACAGAAGAGATGGAGGCATTGGGGTGGGTGCAAATATTATATTTCAACATTATTCATATTGCACATTTTATGTATTAAGGCTGATATGTTTGAGTAGTAACAACCTTTGCTTGCTTTAAAGGTTAGCTCTTGTAGCTGTGTTTCTTATTTCAAATGCACAAGGAGACTAGCAGAAACTTGGTACATAGGAGATTAAGAATTTGTTTTCTTGAAGTTGAACTTGAGTGATTCATCCAAGCAAATATTTGTATAGGAAAGTTTCAGCTTAAACTGTAAACTGAATATTGTTATGTGATAGCAATCTTGAAATAGCACAATGGTGACTGATGGGAAATGGATGAGTTTCAATTAAAATTTAAATTGCTTGCTATAAATATTAAGTAAACGTTGGAGAAAATTCCAGCATAATATGTAATCAGTGTTCTGTGCCCCTTAAAAAGCAAACAAAAAAGCAACAATTTTTTCTTAGGTTGTTGGCTTATTTATGTTTGGCAGGGACTTGTTAATAGGATTTTAGCTTTGAGATCATTGGATCATGAAGTTGCTGTTGCCTAACGGTAGTAGAAATTGATGGCTGTCAGTAAGTTGCACATTTGTTACCTGTATATTCTTGTAGCCTTTCTGAGCATCTCTTTATTTTTTTTTTATTTTTTTTGGTTTTTATTATTATTTTTAAAAAAACTTTTTTGAGCAGCTCTCATTTTAATCATTCTCACAACTAGAATAACATGTCCATTTGTGTCCATGCATTTATCTTTGTCACTCTTTGCGCTCTACAGTCCAGCCTTAGAAAATTAGCTGCTCTTTCCAGGACTCCATATGGGATACCTTCATCAGACATAGCTAGTTTTCAGCTGCACTACAGCCATTGGTGTTTCTGCTCATTCTCCTTTTAAAAGGAATGTCATTGTTGGTGCCTATCCTTCCATGGATCTCCTGGTGTTTACATTTGTGGAGTCAGATTTTCCTTACCATTCAATGTAAACCAGTTAGTTTCTACTTGGATTATTATATACTCTTTCACATAGTTCTTTTGCGCTAGTTGGATAAAATTCAGTAGCCTTATGTACTATTAATTAAATATGTACGTGTAATATCAATGAGTATCAGATCATTAGCACTAATAGTCATTTACTATCTTTTAATTTTGAAGTTAAAGTTTATGGAGATAAGTCATATAATAAAGGGGGATTAAACCATTCCATAGTCATTATATATTATATGATACAAGGGAAAATTATGGATTTTCTTAGGCAGAGACTAACATAAAATCCAGTTACTTTATGAACAGAATTACATATCATTAAATGATATTTTATTGGGGCTACACTATGAATTACACACAAGTTTGAAGGGGCAGCAACATTGGTTTAACTTGCTGATAACTCCCTTGTGTATTGCGATGTAAGCAAAGGGATCTTTAGTCCACCAACTTCCTTCAATGTGAGCTGAAGGGTAGTCCTTAAGTCAGAGTAGATCCACTGAAAGCAAGTCTTCTCTGAGTATGACTTGGTTGGATGTCCCTGTTAAGAGTTCTCTCCCAGAACTTCTGTTTTGCGTCTGAGTTTAGATACAGTCAAATAGAGGTTTAAACTCATATACAGAAGAGCTCTGCCAAAGCCTCTGTTGCTGCTCACAGTGGCAAAGAGGCTGTTTAAATAGCCCCACAGGAGTAAGTTTTTGAGTGCTTAATAAAAGGGGGCCTTGGGATTTGGGGCTGGACTGGGCTCATATAGCTTCAAGGGAATGAGCTTGTGGGTCACCAGTTGCCTACTCCTATTATAATTGACTTAGGTGTTCTATTTTGTGATGGTACTGATGTTTGAAAGTCATTTAAAAAACTTTTCCTTTCCATCCAGACTACATATCCCATGATGGGATTGTTAATTGTGTAGCAAAAGCAACTTTCCTTGTTCTACTTATCTCTAGTGACTGTGGAGGTATATTTGCACAGCAACCTATTTAATTTATATGTGTCAGGAGATAACATAGAAAGTTTTAAACTGTATTGTGGAATTGTTTCTACCCTGCCCTGGAGTTTATGATAAAGGTTGGGTAATAAATTGCAACTAAATAAATAGAGATAGTTTATATACTCCAGTTTAACTAAGGATTTGTTCAGTCAGAATTCTTTCTCAAAGTTATACTAACAGTGAAATCAGAAATGGGTCACAGGGCTTGCCTGACTCTTCCACTTCTGTGTTAACTGGGAGAGCCTGTATCAGTTGGACTATGCAGTCTCTAATTAAGAGAAACAGAGAAGTTAATCTGAAACCAGTGTATAATAGAGAATCTATTGGTCCAAAATGCCGATGAAATTTTGATAAATAACTTGGGGGCAACTGTAGATTTAAAAAAATGCAGACTAAAATAACACATGCAAATGCTATTCTATGAAATACTTAGATAACTTTTGTAAAAACATTGGCGTTCAAAGCAGGTAGAACGAGGAAAGAACATTATGCAATGCATAACTGCTATAACTGCATAACTGTCTATAGTCTTGGAGAATTCTTGGACAACAGGTGAGGTCCCTGCAGATTGGAGGTAGGCAAATGTTGTCCCCATCTTTTTAAATATAATTTTTATTAACAATTTCTTAGTTTACAAAAATATGTGCATTGTCTCTTTGGGTGGCAGGGGGTGGGATGGGAGACCCAAGTAACTACCAACTAGTGGTGAGCTTGACATTGATACCAGGTAAGTTCATAGACCAGATAATGAAACAGTTGGTCTGTGAGCACTTAGAAAAGGATATTGTGATTACCAAGACCCAGCATGGGTTTCTCAAAAACAAGTCATGCCATTTCTTGTTTTGATAGCGTTACAAGCTGGGTGGATCAGGGGAATGCTGTGGACATAGTGTATCTTGATTTCAGTTAGGCATTTGATCATGATATTCTTATGGAGAAGCTGGTAAAATGTGGATTGGACAAGGTAACTGTTAGGTGGATTTGTAACTGGTTGATAGACTGAAACCAAAGAGTGATCACTAACAGTTCCTTGTCATCCTGGGAAAAAAGGGACCAATGGGGTGCTATTCAACAGTGGAAGAAACTCCCATGAGAGGTGGTGGACTCTCCTTCCTTGGAGGTTTGATGGTCATGTGTCATGTATGATGTAGTTGAGATTCATGCATTGCAGGGGGTTGGACTAGCTGACCCTCTGGGTCCCTTCCAACTCTAAAATTCTATGATAATATATTGTTATATTGATCAGTTATAAAATATAAGTGCAAGTTAATGGTCTTCAATTTATCCACTTTGAATGCTGACTCCTTTTTTAAAAAGATATGTAACATATCATAGAATGGCATTGTTAAATACTGATTTTATTCTGCATTTGTTGATGTTCAGTATCTCACACATTTATTGCATCATTGGATAATCTGTATAGATCCTTCTTTGGAGTCCAGTTTGCCTCCATTCTCTTTCAGTTTTTGATGCTGCTGTCCTTTTGTTTTTTGGATCTATAGTATAGCCATTATGATTACCGGTACATTTTATTTATCACTACATGTGCAAGTTGAGGAGTGAGTATTGTCTGAAGAAGTCCTAAGTAAGCCCTTATGTCTAAATTTTATTTAGTCAGTAATCTGTTGTGGAATAAATGTAATTTATGAATGCTATTAAAAGAAATACATACCTTACTTTATACAGTATCTAACAGTTGACAGCTACTCAGTTGCAGTTTACCGGTAATTATTTTTCACAGGACATAATCCCTGGTATAAGTAAACAAATGGGCACAGTGGTCTACTAGCAGTTTTGCTGAGATAGTATCTTATTAAATAACCTCTCTTCTGTTTGATAGCATGGTATTTTGCAGAATCTTGTACAACCTTTTAAAATGTAATAAAACTGTTTAAAAGAAGAAGTACCCACTCTCTCCCAATTTATTCAATTGATATTCCAAGAGGAAAATTGTATACTGTAATAGACATTCTGAGTTGTCCTTTCCTTACTTGAGGTTGTATCTGTTACCAAGGAAAGTGCCCTTTCTCTCTCTACTGCTTGGTATTTCAGGTATTTCTTGTTTTTTTTAAAAAACATTTTCTCTGTTCCTTCTGTGTTAGATATATAGGGTAATATCAAGTCCTAGTCATACTCAGTCTATTCATTGAATCAAATGAATTTAGGTTACTTAACTCAACAGGTTTCAGTGGATCTACTCCAAATATGATTTAGTTGGCTATAATCCATTCCCCCCCCAATTATCTGAGCTACTTAGATACAACTTGTGCAAAATTATATGCTGGATAGATATTTAATTCTGTCCTCTCATTCTAAGGTCCTCTGTCTTGGGGATTTTCCCTCCCCCACTTCGGAAAGGTAAACAAGTTGGGGGAATAATTGTGTTGGTCTAGTTTGCTGTTCTTTGGTTCTTTCCAGGATTTACCATTTAAGATTTTTAAAATTCCCCTTGTCTTTATCTTCCCTGCAGTTCAAACTCTTTTTTTTTTTTAAAGGTCATGGAAATTGAAAGTTTTCTGAATGGAAGCTGGGTTCTCTACTATTGGGAACCTGGAATTCTCACTATTTAAATAGGTAATGGTACAATAGTTACTAGAGCAGGGCAAAAGTATATGCAGATCCTCCTAGCTCGCTGGTGTTCCAACAAGTGCTACTACCAGTATGCAGCTCAATTGTCTGGCCTGGAACTGACTGTTGAAGCAGCTGGATTAGTCTGTTTTAGGCCAATACTTCTTCACTTGGGTGGTGGCATCTGCTACTGTCTTTCACAGGAGGCAAATTCCCTTCCAGTACTCAAGTACACTAACTCTCAAACTTTAGAGAGCTAACAATTAAAAAAGAAGGATAACACTTCTAAACTTAAAGAGTAACAGAAAGAAACACAGATGCCAACAGCAGCACTACTGCTGCCAATTCAGAAATATATGAAAATACATGCAAAACTTTTTTTTTAAGCCAGGAGAGATGGGCATAGCAGTTTTTTTTCTGGTAAACTTCGTATCTTGGGGCAGTGACTTTTAAAGGCCCCCACTTCCTACTCATAGATATCCTTAACTTCAGTGAGGGAACTCTCAGCAGGGCCTGCCCAGAATATCTTATTAGAAGGAGGTATTTGTCATATAGAAAGTGCACTGGAATGAAAACCTCCCAAGAACTGAGGTAAAAGATGTAGGTTGTTTTAAAACAATAAAAGGAAAATTAGATGACCTGGCTATGTCTAGACATAAACATAGGTGGTGTAGTATATTTTACTGCTAATGATTAAGTGATACTACTTAAACATGCACCACGTAATTTGCTCTAATTACCAATTGCTGAGGGCGATGCTAGCAGAGTGAGTGATTTGTCCTGGGACAGTGAGTCTTACTAGGCAGTAGTAGTACACTGATCAGCTTTAGCTAAGTAAATGGAAGTGGTAATTGAACTTGAGAAAGCATATCTTTTGTGAAGCACTGCTTTTTGAAGAGCTCAAACACAGGGAGAAAAAGAACATTCTGACTTTTGAAACCAGGCAGTGGAATAAGCAAATAATCAGTGGAAAAAGCAAAATATTTAAAACAATGACTGTGAAATTCAGACCTTTTAAAAATCCCAAGTAAGTTTTTGTAGGAACATCTTATTTGTAACTGAGTTCATTATCTGTTTGGGGTCAACTTAGATGCAACACTGTGGTGAACAGTTAGTGCACAAACACTCTGGCATTCTTTCCTTATATCTGATAATAAAATGCTTGATCAGTAGCTTCCCTGGTCCCACTCTCATTTGAATTTCCAAAATTTTGGTAAGAGGCTTAGATGCCATGGTTGAAATTATTAATATTAACACTTAACATTTTAAGCACTTTGTATGTTAAGATAATAAAAGTATAAGACTCCTGTCTACTGGCTCACAATCTCAAGAGGCGCAAGACAGAAGGGAAAAAGGAAGGGGGGGGGAGCATTGGAACAGCTGTTGTTTCACTAGTTAGTAGAAGGGACCAGGTTGCCTACACTCACTTGCCATGATGATCTCCTTGGAATAGGGCTAGCCCTAGACATTTTGTGTGAATGAAGATCTACACCAGGAACAAGCAGGAAATAAAGATGTACATTGGGAGCAAGGCAGGGAAATCAAATCAACATTACTTGACAGTTGAAGCGGAAATCAAAGGCCGTCCTAGGCCTTTCCTCTGAATCACACTGGGCATGTGCGGATCCCAGGAGGCCCCAAAGGGCAATGCCTGTCATTTCCTCCCAAGTGTGTGAAGAGACCAGAATCACCTCCTATTTGCCAAGAGTCCACTGTATAGGCGGCATGGGGTGGGGGGCCTGCCAAGAACGCAGCAGATCTGGCTTCCAATGAGTGTTTCACAGCAGCAGCAGCAGCAGCAGCAAGCGATGTATTTGTTGGAGGCCAGATCTGCTGCCCCTTGTGGATCCTGCCACCTGAGGCAGTTGTCTCACCTTGCCTTAAGGGTGGGCAGGGCTGGCCCAGCCCTGGAAGACAGGATTTACAATCCATGGTCTGCTGGCTGGTGACAGAAGTCAGAGTTCCTCTTGTTACTTTGCTATATATCTGTTACTGTGAAATTGTGACAACATTCTCCTGGGGATGTGTTTTTATTATTGGTGCTTGCAAAACTTGGAGTGCTTAAATTTGATGCAGTGTTATATAAAATGCTACATTTGAGGTTGCTTTTTGTCTTTGAACATGTCTTCTGTGTAAAGCAGAGCAAAACTTTTAAGATAACAATATAAGTAACGAAAACATTTTATTGAGTTGGAAAAAGTTGGATCCAAAATAGTCTATGCTTGTAAGAAGGAACAATTTTCACTTCCAGCTGCAGCACTGAATGTGAATTGTAGGGGAAGGCAAGGGGGCAGCACAGTGGGCTGAAGTACCAGTAGTTGGTGGCTCCTGAAAGCCCATGTACATGCACAAACCTTTTGATTCTAGCCATCAGATGCAAATGTAATGTGGAATCCACAATTCAGTGTTGTAGCCATTTGTAGTAATAGTTTACTATCAATGTTACAATTAATTTTTTTTGTTCTCAATACAGATTTTATCTTGTCTGTATTGTAATCTGAAATCTAGCTTTAATTCTATTTCTAGGAGAGTTTAATAAAACTTAGCTTAAACATATTCAGTAGCCAAAGTTTGATTTCTCACTGCACATTTGCCAATTTGCATGCTGAGCATAATGGTGTGCTCTTTAATGTTGCAGTAAATGGTAATAAATCTGACAGATGAGTGTATATTGTGGCTACAGTAAAACACACAAAATTGAATCAGTGCTTATGATTGAAATATGCTATATTTAGCAACATTAAATTTTGTGCCAATAGAACA
This sequence comes from Darevskia mixta, assembly GCA_034641385.1. Classification (NCBI taxonomy): domain Eukaryota; kingdom Metazoa; phylum Chordata; class Lepidosauria; order Squamata; family Lacertidae; genus Darevskia; species Darevskia mixta. Next base: position 3,634,272 of record JAWWNH010000018.1, on the reverse strand, counting down.
GAGGTGGGGAAACTCATGCATGGGGGCCAAATGCAGCCTTCCAAACCTCTCTATTGAGTCCTTGGCACTCTTCCCATGCCACACCCCTTACCAGCCTTTTTCACACTCTCCTTGAGTGTTTTTGCTTAACTGGAATGTGTGCTTGAACTCTTAATAATGACTCTTCTGGATTGAGCACGTTTGTTTGTGTGGAACCTAGCCAACTGTACAAAGGTAAAATTTTCTTGGTCATCCTGATAGATAATGTTTATTGGGAAAAGGACAGGGGAATGTGACCCTGTTATTCTTCCTAGATCTCTCAGTTGCTTTTGATACCATTGATCATAGCATCCTTCTGAGCCAACAGTGGGATTGGTATTGGAGGCATTGCGTTACAGTGGTGATGGTCTTTTGGCCCCCTGGTAGTTGTGATGTGGGGTGCTGCAGGGTATAATCTTGTCCCCAATGCTGTTTAACATCTATATGAAGCCATTGGGAGTGGTCAGTAGAAAATGAGGATTGAGGTATGCTGATGATACCCAGCTTTACTTCTCTGTAGCATTTGAACCAGGAGATGCCAGGCAAGGTGCCTGGATTCAGTGGTGGGATGGATGAGAGCCAATAAACTAACTCTGAATCCTGGTGAGACAAAGGCACTGTGAGTGGCTCCAGATAATTCATCAATTGCCTGTTGTAGATGAGGTCATAGGTCCCCTGAAAGAGCAGCCTAGTAATCTGGGGGTGCTCCTGGATCCATCTTCATTGCCAGAGGTCCAGGTGACCTCAGTGGCAAGGAGTGCTGCCTTTTAGCTTTGACTGATAAGACCGCTAGCTGCAGCTGGTGCAAAATACTGTATGGTTACTGGGACAGGATGTAGCCAACACACCCCACTGTTGAAAGAATGGCATTGGCTACACGTAGCTGCAGGGCTACATTCAAGGTTTTAGTTAGGTGCATAAAGCCCTATACAGCTTAGATCCAGAATACCTGGGAAAATAATCTTATTCTATATATGCCTAATCAGTCACTGCACTCTGCAGATGAGGACCTCCAACAGGTACCATCTCATCAGGATATCTGTTCTGCACAGCGTAACAATTGGGCCTTTAATGTTGTGGCACCTATCATTTAAAATCTCTCCTCTTTGACAGCTGCTGTCTGTTTTCTTTTTGTCCTTCCTTTCTTAAAGAAGCATTTTAAGTTGAGATCGTTCCCAGTCTTCAGCTGTATTGGAATTGTTTTAAATATCACTCGTTTCATCACACGTTTGCTGCTCTGGGCTCCTTTGGGAGGAAGGGTGGGATATCAATTTAATAAATAAGTAATTTGTTTAGATTTTACCAGTGCCATTTACCGTAATGCATAGATAGAGTTTGGCATAACATGAGCAAGCCTTAAACCTCAATCAATAGATGGGGTCAAATGCACAGTGCTAAAAGTTCATGGCGTGCTCTGGTCCATGGGGTCACGAAGAGTCGGACACGACTAAACGACTAAACAACAACAAAAGGTTCATAAAATGTTTATGTAAATGACTCACAACTCCAGTTCCAGATATTGTCCATTATGACATTTTGATTTCCATGTGGTGTTTTAGTGCCCCCATACCTTGAATCAAGTGAAATACAGATTTTTTATTATAAAAATATGTGGGGTCAGTTTTACCATTACAGTACTGTGGTGACTGACAGAACTTAAAAATACATGCACATAAAATCCTAGGGATTGAAGTGTCCGTGCAAAATGCTGCTCAATTTATTAATTTCTTTTCATGGATGGGATCCAGTGTTATGCCTGCTCACACCATGGGACTACTATTTCTCCTTCCCCTGTAGCCGCTCTCATCTGCCCCAGTGATTTAGGAAACCTGTTGGAGCAGATTTTGAGGGCTTGTGGGGTGCTGGAATATGGGGATAAGAGAAACCAGAAGACCTGCTGTGCAAGCAGATTTCTGTAGTGGATGCAGACAAACATAACTACAGATGCTTAGCCCAGAATTTGCTTTTTTCATACTGTATTTTGTAAGAAAAGAGAAAATGGGTTATTTGAAAACAATATTTTCACAATCATAATCAATAAACTTTAGGTGATCCCTTTACTCCTATAGGAAGAAATTTGCAAAATATGTTGTTGAAGGTTTCTTCAGGTATTTTTATTACCAGCCAGCTCTAGCAGCTAAAAACATACACCAGGCAGTGGCTAAGAAATGAACACATTTGCGGAGAATGGAATGTAACAACTGCTGACTTTGTCATTAATGTGCCACTAGCCAGTGGATAAACTAAGGAAAACTGTGGCCCGTTGCAGGGAGGGAGACTGACAAGAAATTCCCTCAAGATTCTTTACTGACAAATTCTGGAATATCAATACCAACCAGCATTTTTGGTTCTTAAGGAGATTTGATACTGGTAAGTTACATGTCAGAGAAAGAAGATGATTCTCTCTCTTTTTTTAATGCAGTAGTGAAGTTTTGGCTCATAGGCCTAAATAGGTCTGCCAGGGTCAAAGTGTAAGCAGCATTTCTCTTACCCTAAATCTTAGCACTAAGATTAAAGATAAGCTTTTTTCTGCTCCGACTAGTTGAATTTTGAACCAGCTGACATATAATGTCAGGTAATTGACAGCTGAGCAATCCTGCCCACCAGTCAAAATAAATAGCCTGTAGAGTGTTGGCCAGTTCTGAATTTGACCCTCTGCACAGATCAGATTATTCACCCTTGCTTTAATGCAGAATGTTGCAGCAATCTTAGGCCACAAGTTCAAGCCTGAGGTCCTCATAACAAAAACGCTTGAGATCATTTCTTTCATTATAATGAAAGTAAAAGTGGTATGGATACTTGTGAAGTGATGAGTCTCTATACCGGTACCACATTAAAACACTTAATGAAATGGGGGCTAATAATGTATTTTTCAAATGTAGTAGACATTACCTGTACTATTTAGAAGCTAATAGCCACAATAGAGTGAGTTTGAAGTTGATTATACCGGTACTGTACTCTGAGATGAATACAGAAACATAGTCATATTATCTGAAGTGTCAAGAGAGGAAGTTTCAGAATTGGTAGGGCCTTCCACCAGGACAGCATAAAAGAGGAAGCTATTGCCTCTGTTGTTAATGCAGCAACAGAAAATGCAGCAACAATGTGCTTCATGTAACCATTTTGTCTGTTCTACTCACGCAGTTGTGAAATGTGCTGCTTGAGTAATGTGTGGTATGGTTGCAAGGTCTGTAAGATTTGTTGTTGCAGGTAATTCACAACTCATGATTATTGCACAGTTATACTTGTGTAACTGTTATAATATGTATGTTAATAGTGCAATATGTTTTATGTTTAAAAAACTGTGGGGTCAGTTAGATCCTACAAACTGTTCTTGTAGCTTTATGTACTTTGAGTTGTGGGGTATTGTTGACCCTGATAATTTATCAGCAGTGGTTTTTTTAAATATAAGCAAGTCTATTATTTCAAGTCAGTATACAGTATACAAAATTCAACATACACAATAATTGCAACATACCTTGTTGCACACTAACAATCAATATATCTATACAAAAAAATCAAATTTCTTCCATACAATCCCTCCACCAGTTTGTTTTTTTTTTACTGAAAATAAAGTTCTCAATGAAGGCATACTTTAGCTTGCATATGGTGTCATGCTTAATATAGTTTTATTGGAGCACATTTGACTCAAAGATTGTAATTTGAGGCTTTTTTATGTTGACAGCACTAAGTTCACATAGACCCTTCCCTTGTCAAAGCAAATAATAATTTGCCATTATGGTTGAACTGATCAAACTATGATTTGTGCAAGCCAAATTAAAATTTAAAACAAATGAGGAAGTTGGGGTAGGAATGAGTGTGTTGGTCAAAGGCTAGTTCACATAACATGGTTTGCTGCTATGTCCAAACTGGATAATACCGTGAGCTGTTCAATTGTAGTAAGAAGCAAAATAAAATTCTATGTTCTTGTTTAGTTATTTTCACCCCATTATGGTGATAAAGCATGGCAGATGCAACTTCATCTATGTACTTAAGGGTAGATTTGATGAGGTAGGAAAATTTTATGGAGAGCATGCAATTGCATGTTTGAATTTATTTTGAACTATCATCTTTAAAATAAAAGGCATTGATCAGGGCATTGAGTAGGTTCACTGTATGACTGTTACACTACATACAGAAACGTCTACACCTTGCAACTGTACTTGGTTGCAATTTTCTCTGTAGCTCTTCGACACGGTGTATTTCACTTTTGACCCTATTTCTAGGAGATGTACGAGTAAGAAGTCGGGCAGGATTTGAAACAGAGAGAAGAGGTTCTCATCCATACATTGATTTCCGTATTTTTCACTGTAAGTATTTAAATAATAGCAGAACAGTAATAAAGGGTTCCATTTGTGTTTGGCTGTGGGGCTTCAAATAATTGATGGCTGATTTAAAATGGAAATTTACATATATATTTTTCATTTCCCTGCAAATAATACAGTATCTGTTTGGAGAAATTAAGAATTTACACAGTATGCAGGATAGTATATTTATTTTTTAATCCATGTGATACAGTTGTGAAAATCGTTTCTTTTAAATTAATGAATAAAAGGTCCATATTCTCCAGGGTGCTATGCAGTCAGCTTGATATGAAGCTGGTCTGTTTCATATTCTTATTCCCAAGTATGGAACCAATACACCAACAATACCTGTGCACCAATAACTTCTCTCTGTATGACTGATAGAAGAAAATTCATATGTAGCTATGCATGCTGAATATTAATAGTTTCCAGAGATGCAATTACTTAGCTAACTGGACACTGGTGGAGGATATTGACTTTTTCTAATCCCCCTGCTGCCTCCCCTGAAAATTTCCTCTGAAAATCTGCTCTGGTAAGGGGGAGTCCTTCAAAACAACATGGGAGATGACATGGGGAAAGGTGAAATTGTTAATTGCCTCCCCTTCACCTCTCTTGGATCAGACTTGCTTTTGTGAATAGAATGAGCCCTCTGTGGAGGGGCAAGTCTGTATTCAATCCATTGCCTATGCTGTTGTAATTCATTTGGTAGAGCTTTCTTCTTTAATTGAAAATTCCAATGGTAAAATTTCTCAGCAGTACGGCTTTTGGTTTCTAGCAGAATCTTGCTCCCAGTAATTCAGGTTTCCTGAAGTTTAGCTTAGCTGTGTTTTCTGCAACATGAAGCCTGTTTCAATAAATACTCAAAAAACAGAGCTGAACCTAACTGCAGTGCATGAAGTCTTCACCTACAATATCAGGTGTTAAATTTTTATTTTATTTTCCCATTTTTTGTTGATTGCTTTATGTACACCACTTAGAAATGCACATAATGAAACTGTATATAAATGTATTGAATAAAAGAAGAAAAAGTAGTTTAAATTGCAAAATAACCTCCTGTTTGTGATATTCTTCTCTTTCTCCTTTCCCTAAAGTTAAGAACTGAAAGATATCATGACAAAGAATGAATTATCTTTGTCTGTTTAAGCAACCATTATCTTTAGATGGAAGTGGAGATATTTGTCCTTTGGCATGAAGGTTTGAGAATAACATTGACAAGTTTCTTCAGAAAGAGAAATCATTCACTATCCACAAGTAGTAGCACAACAATAGAATGGTACTTGATATGCCTTGGTAAGACATCTAAAGCACTATTTTAGATGCAATTATTCCCATAGTTTCCCTCTTGGGCAGTACTACACCAAACACTAACTTTGCAAATATATATTTCTTATTTGAGAAATTATTTGATTAATTTTCTTATCTTCAAAATGAAGATGCATCCATATTCCACAAATATTTTTAAATGTTTAGTTTGGTCTGAAAGCTGCTTCCTAATGTTGATGTTTCTGAGAAGACTTGGCTTGGCTTCAGCTGGACATTGTATAAAGAAGCAGCATTATGCCTGAGATGTTTTTCTTCCAAGGGATACTCTTAAAGGCTTACATAAATTTGCAAAAATATCCTCCTGATCTCCCACACATTCTGTGTGTAAAGCTTTATTTATAAAATGTTTATACCACTTAATGTAATCAAATCTCTAAGTTGTTTCTGTTGATATAACAATTAGTAACATTTTATAAAAGCAAAAACAAAAGTATAAATTGCAAATGAAACTCAGTAATGTGCAAAGCAGATAACTTAAACTTTGAGTTGGAGTCCAGAAAAGCTTGAAACAGTCAGGTCATTACTGTCTTTGCATTCCAATTATCTGATGGAGAGTATGTGCGAAGCTGGGATGCCAAACTGTGAATAACATGGGGTCTAACTACTTGGAAGAGTGCCTCTCCTTATATAGTCCTGTCCTGGATGTTATGGTCTGCCATGAAGGCCCTTCTTAGCATCCCCCCCACTAGGTATTATATATTATGCAGTGATGTAAGAGAGGGCCTTCTTCCTGGTGATGCCAGTTTAAAACATGGTTGTTCACCCCAGCCTTTGATAAAAATGCCTTTAATGTGTAGCTGTAACTTTCAGCTGATGTATATTGTTTGATGGTTTAGTTAATTTTATTTATTGTAAATGAACACTGATTTTATACGTGTTTATTGTTCTCTAGCCCTTTCTGGAGATCACATGGTGCATGGTGTGCTATCAGTATTTCAAATAAATAAAGTTGAAGAGCAATATTGAAATAATCTGTCAGTTGACATGATAACATTTGTCTGAAGGGCTGTTGCATAGTAGAGGGCAAATACTCGGTGCTGCTTCAGTGGGCAGGAGTAGATGTAATGGGCTTAATTTACAGGAGTTAAGATTTTGGTTGAACAGTAGAATAAATTTATTGACAATGGAACCAATTAACTAGAGGCATAGTGGGTTCTCCCTTGCTGAAGATCTTCAAGAAGAGATTGGACAGCTGATTGTCTGGAATCCTCTTGCTCTGGTTTCCTGTTTCTTTAGGAACCTCATGCTGGACTTTTGTCATGGTTGTGGAGACAGGACCAGACACTGTTTTCCAGAAATTGAAGTTTGTAGCATTCAACTTGTGTTTATAGTCACTGAAGTCCCTTAAATTCCAACAAAGTACTGTTTAAAAGGCCCATGCCCTCATCTTTTTTTTTTTATTTTAAAAAAAGGATTGCCTTTTCCAAACAGAATTAACATATGAAATACCAGTTTCCTTCTGTAACAAGTGATGAGCAAAGTTTGAATCTTATGATGAACTGCATATTCAATTAAAAATGTGTTCTGTTCCCTAATGGTAATATTTTTGTTCCCTGGTCGTCTGCTAATTCTTAATTTTGAACTGAACAGATGGAGAATTTATCTCTGCAAATTGAGACACAAGCAGAGGGCTTTCTAATTTCTTCCTCAGTGTAAACAGCAATAGAGGGTTTCTCAGGGTTCTCCTCTTACATTCCCACACTGCTCACTCCCCTACACAAAGCAAGACAGGTGAATTGAAGTGAGCAGCCAAAGCATGTAAAGGAAGAGTGCTTAGCTGTTGCTGTTCATTCTCTTATATGTGGGGTGAGCGGTGGGTGGAAATTTAAAAAGCAGTATGCCTGAGAGTGGTATGCAGCTTAAGGGGTCAAATTCTGTTTACACCTGAGAGGGCCAGATTCAGAAGCAATAGGCAAAGCTTTTGAGGGAGAAAGCAACTGAGGTGCATCATTGGGGTGAGATATGGTGAGGACCAAGTAGGAAGCTCTGGGCTGCTTTTTGTTTATCTCTACTCCAGTGCATTATTATTAGGGTGCAGGTTTTGTTAGCTAAATCTTAGGAGGTTGCCTTATGTTGAATCATACTGTTGGCCCGTTTAGGTCAGTATTGTTGTATTTGGAAGCAGCTCTCCAGGATTTCAGAGAGGCCCACATGGAGGTGTTGAGAATAAAAACTCTGACTTTCTATGTGCCAAGCATGTGCTTTATCATTGATGTATGCTCCTTCTTTTAAATGCCAATCGCAGATTATGGTATTTGTGCTAGGGGTGTGCAAAACATTTGGACAAATTAATAATGGGGCTGCTTTAGACATACTTAGGGCTTGTCTAAATCAAGCAGGATGTCTCTGAAGTGTCCTAGACTGAAGCAGGGTGTTCCAAAGTGCTTCAGAGATGTGGTTGCCGCAGACAGTGTGTCTGCAAAGATGGAAACATTTCTCCTGAAGTTTGCCATTGAAGGAAAGGCGTGCGTACTTGGGTGGGAGGGAGGAAGAACTCCTTTGAGGCTGATGGGTCTTGATTCTGATCAAAGAGAATGATTTTACCAGGGTGCTTCAATCACAATGCTTTGGGGAAGGAATGTTAAAGTAATTTATCACTTTGTTCTTCTATCTCCTGTCCTGTAATTGTTGTTCTGAGGGTGCTTGCTTGGAACACAATCGGCATCCATTTCTCTGTGTCCACACATCCACTCATGTCAAATTAACATTGCACTTTCTATGGACAGAATCCAACTGATACGTCCATGTGTGACATAACTTCCCTTCCCTTTCATCTTCTACCCCCTCCCCTGGTCCTCCAAGAATTGGCTCAGAAGGATTGGGGGAAATGCATGCATTTAAGGGGGCATGCAGGGAGAGGAGAGGAAGGGGAAGTTCCTGTGTGCAGGCCAAAGTCCTTGCACTAGCAGATCTACTTAGTTTGAGACCACCCTATAACTTTGGGTGCCAGTTGAGCAGAACACAAGCCTGAAGCTGCATTTTTCATTAATAGCCTCTGCTCTCTTCTTTTTGAAATTTTTCAATTACTTTCCTTGGGCACTTCTGTAATGTATGACATAGGGGAGAAAGCAAATCTCCCCTCCCAGAAATCAACTTTAAAGGCAACTAGTACAAAACCCTCTAGACATATTAGTTGATAATTAGGCTGGGTTTTTACATTGGGTTACCTCTTTCCATGTATCGTATATTTTTATGCAGTTCCTCACAAAGCAATGGGGGGAAATTAAGTGAATCTGTTTTACCCAACCTCAAATTGTTAAGGTTTCGTTGCAGGAAAACTACTGCAGCTATCCAGTGCAGTGAATTCATTCCCTCAGAACTGGCAATGATGCCTGCATATTTCTTTCAGATCTTTAAATAAAAATACTATTCCTTTTTTTTGGGGGGGGGAGGGGGCAGTATCACATTTTAAAGGTGCCCAGCAGAGAAAATCCATGAACCTTTTAGTAATTCAGCTGGTGCTATCTGCTCAAGATGGACAATAGGTCTGCAAATTTCATTCATTTCTATCAAAACAGAAAAAGTTGAAACTACCGGTATTTTTTTAAATTCCTCATGAATGTGAATGGAAGGAGCAGAAAGCTTCATTTTTCTCCTAATCAGGTTTTGAATTCAGACCCTGAGCTCAATTTTACAGCTTATGAATTGCTGTAAACAACAGCAGCAGGATGTTGGTGTATAATAGTGTGTAAACGGACTAAGTTTGTAAAGGGTGCTTTTGATCATTGAAACATTAGTTGAGTTGGAGCATAGAGATATGAGTGTGTGGAATTTATAATTTTAAAGCTCAACCTATTGTATATTAAAATTCAAAAATGGTTATCTTGAGATATACAGTATGCTCACAACTTATGCACATTTAACTTGTACACATTCAGCTTGCTTGGCAATGAAATTTTTTAAAAAGGGGGTTGGGAAGAGGGCAGTTGTCCAGGAAAAATGACTTTGGCAGTCCCACCCTCCATTAAACCCAATGTGTTTTGATTATGTGCAACTTTGACTTTAGGTGCGATCCACGGAACATATACCCTGCATAAGTTGTAGGCTTGCTGTATTTACCTTTTTATGCGCTTTCCTATATTTCTCCACTGTCCTCTTTTTCCTCCTATTTGAGTGACTTATTTCATTTGGGCTGATGGTGTTTATTTTTTAAACAATAATGTGTTCTTTCCCCGTTTTCTCCAGTTTGCATGCTTCTTGTGTAATACTTTTCACTTGGGTACATCCCCAAATAATCAGTGCTGCTTTGGTGTTATTATGGACAGACACAGACTCATTATTTCATTTGTGTAGGTCTTTTAAAAACTTGTTCTAGAATGAATGGAAGAGAACTTTTCAAACCTTAGGTTCCGATAAAAAAACAGACTGACTGGTTTTTATCTCTGATCAGGATCATGGGATCTTTAAGTAGAGGTGAAAGATTTAAAATCCTGTGGAAATATCAAGACATTGCCTTGTAAAAAGAGAGCCTGGAGAAGATGAAAGGTTGTGTTCTTGTGAGAGCAATGTGTCTTATTAGCAATGAAGAGTGTTGAAATTCACTTTTTAGTATGTTACTAGGAGCATTGTAAGGTTTCCAAACTGCTGTGCACTATTTTTGATTAGCTAAAATTAATGTTTAATGTGTAAACTTGGTAGGGTGGGTAGGGTTATACTGTAAATTCTTCTTTTATTTTGGGAAGGATAAAAACAAAATGGATTTCAGAATTTGCTTTTCACACTATGAAGTGTAGCTGTCTTAGAGGATTTGATGTTCACCACATAATTTTCAACATTTTTATTCCACTGAAGGCAGCAGACGAAAGAACCTTGAATTTAACAAACTAGATCCATTATTAATAGTTCACAAACTGAAAACACAATAAAACCCACATAAAAATGCTTATACATACATACATACATACATACATACCACCCTTCATCCGAAGATCACAGGGCAGTTTACAATAAAACCACAAAATGAGAACACAAAATACATAATAAAAGCAAGAACAAAAAATGTAAACAAACCCTTCCCACAAACACATTTAAAAGGCCATAGAATGTTAATGAACTAAACGCCTGGCTATAGAGAAACGTTTTCGTCTGCCCCTAAAGATGAAGCTGCCAGGCGAGCCTTCTAGTAAATAAACCTGTAGTGCATACAGACCATTGCAGAGGTGGAGAAACTTCAGCTGTGTTGGTTCTGCTTTGGTATTTTTATTACTAAAACCCCAAGCCAAGTACAAAAGATATATAGTTGAATTAAATAACATTGTGCCTCTGAGTTCATTCAAAACCTAGGAATTCATTCCACTACAAAACTGAACTGAGCTCATGGTCCTTCCACACAAAAAGCTTTCTTTTAGCTTTATTTCAGCAGCATGATTTAGATGGGAAAGTTGTTTTGTTGAAATTGTTAAACAATTGGGAGTAAAAAAAAAAGACCACCTACTGCAAATCACCCTGAGATATCTGCATTCTGCCTTCTGTACACCCTTGAGTTAGTGAATTTAAGAAATTCTGTTTTTATTCTGAAGTCTGTATTTGTTTCATATTGGAGTATTGTGCAGTATAAGATAATTCCTTCCAGTAGCACCTTAGAGACCAACTAAATTTGTTATTGGTATGAGCTTTTGTGTGCATGCACGAAAGGTATCTGAAGAAGTGTGCATGCACACGAAAGCTCATACCAATAACAAACTTAGTTGGTCTCTAAGGTGCTACTGGAAGGACTTTTTTTATTTTGTTTCAACTACGGCAGACCAACACGGCTACCTACCTGTAACTACAGTATAAGATTTTAGTTCAGAGAAAGCAAGAAATACCTTAGTTCCCTTTTCATGCTAGCTTTTTGGAGGGTGGCCTCTTCCCACGCTATTCAGGTAATGTGGGACACTGCTTGTTCTATGGGAATCCAGATCCTAGAAGATGCTGGTGTTTGGGTAAGCCACAATGGTCTCCTGTAGGATGGGCTGGAGTTTCTCTACAGCAGGGGTGGCCAATTTCCCAGAGACTGCGATCTACTCACAGAGTTAAAAACTGGTAGTGATCTACCCCCTTTGAGGGGCTTCAGATCAAGGTTGTTGAGCTTTTTTTAGGAAGGAAAGCCATCCATGTTTGGGGGGGTTCAGGTCAAAGTTGAGCTTTTTTTAAGGAAAAAAAGCCCTGTTTGGGGAGCTTCAGGGCAAAGATGTAGAGCTTTTTTTAGGGGAGCCAAAGTTCATGAGCTTCTTTGGGGGGAGCCAGTGATCTACCAGTGATCTACCACAGATGTCCAGTGATCTACCAGTAGATCACGATCTACCTGTTGGACATGCCTGCTCTACAGTCTTGAGAGGCCCAGGAAGGAGGTGACTTGCAGTGACTCTCATGGCAGAGAGGGGGACAGTGTACTAGTAAAAGATGAAGCAGAACAGTTGTTTTCCTGACCAAATTGTCTCATAACTCCATGAATATTACTAGGAATACTTTTGTGTTGGGGAGTGGCTGTAGTGCTTGTAAGAGACCATAGCAGGAACAAATAGTAAAATGAGAAGTACACTTTGGAAATAAGTGCTTTCTGCTTGGTACAAATGAAACAGCACCTAGAGACTGGGAGTAGGTATGGGATTGTTAACTCCCTTTCCTACCCACCTCTTTATGCGTTAGTTCCTCACTCCCATCACCCTCCATCTCAGTTTACTGTTAATGTTTAGTGGTGCTTAACTCTGTTTCAAATTTAACCTGTGCATAATCCTAAGATTCATTTCAGAACCAAACCTTCCCAGTGTATTTTACTTTTTGGTAGTGTTATGTCTGATGCAGATCTCAAGAATTTATTCACCGATACAGTAACTATAATACATCAAATATACCACAGTAGTGATTTGCTTTAATCTTGAAACTGATTTTAACAGGGGATTGGGTTTTGTAAATCCATGTTAACAGTTTAGTTGCAATTACTGTATATGATAATTGTAGTACAAGGATAGCCATTACAAGCCTAACAAGTTTTCCAATAGCTTTGGAAAACCCTGAATGAAGCTCCATTTATGGAAAACATGTTCTCAGCATCCTGTAACAGAAGGGGGACCATGATTTTCACCACTCCCTAAATGTAACCCTAAATGTGCAGTACTGTTTTAGGTTACCATGGTTCTATTTACAAATATGCTGAGGCTAACCTATGTGATCATGGTGCAGAACACAATGCTTGAACTGAATGCTGTTCTTATAGATCTATTTTTTAATGTTTTATAGACTCATCATGCATTTTAAGGATCTTTATTTCCCCCCTCAGCAAATTCTGAAATTGATGTTTCTGTGTCTGCAAGAAATATACGAAGGTTACTGAGTTTCCAGCGGTACTTGAGATCTTCCCGTTTCTTCCGTGGTATCACTCTTCCAAATTCTTCAAACATTTTAGATGATGATTATAATGGACAAGCTAAGGTCTGTTTTTAAAACTACCATATAACTTTGCTGTGAAAAAAATATTGATGTGTGTTAAGATCTGCAAGTGACCATGTCTTTCATGTATTAAATACTTTTGGACTTAGATTTATCCTCCATAGAAGTAAATAAAGCATATAAATAAAAATGAAGGTATGAGAATAATCAATAATAATATTACTACAGTTGGTAACAGGAAATAGTTTGAATAATCTGCACAGAAAATTCATTCACTGGATGGCAAGCTGAGTGTGTATTGTTTTAGAAATTATAGTAGATACTAGACTTGGCCAAAATGTCTTCAAAGGCAATGAAGTATAAAACCTAATTGGATAACTAAGACAAATGCTGAAATTCATTATATGTTTGTATTTAGTTGTGTTATAATTGGCAATACCATATTCAGTCTGCCTCTTTTTGTTCTCTAGAACTAACATTATATCCCCCCTCCCTTTTCACTTCATTAGTGGTTTTAGAAACTGAACACCTCTTGAGTAAGAACAAATATTTCTAGATATACATACAGTAAACTGAAGTTTTCCTCCTTTGTATTGTTTGTAAGGGAGAAGTCATGTCTGCCAATGCTCTAGAAAAAGTCTTAAATTATGGTCCAAAGCCACTTGTTTCACTTTTTCTTCCTGCCCTGGTATAGGTTGTGAATGTGCTCCAGGAGCGGCAGGCACAATATGACGCTCTGCTCACTCTGTGCATAAATATGTATATGCGGGTATATGCATATGTATATTGGGATGCGGGTGGTGCTGTGGTCTAAACCACCGAGCCTCTTGTGCTTGCAAATTAGAAGGTTGGCCGTTCGAATCCGCACAATGAGGTGAGCTCCTGTTGCTCTGTCCCAGCCAGTGAAAGTGGATAAATAGGTACCGCTGCGAGGGGTAGGTAAACGGCTTTTCCGTGCACTCAGGGTGTTCCGTTGCGCTAGAAGCGGTTCAGTCATGCTGGCCACATGACCCGGAAATCTGTCTGTGGACAAATGCTGGCTCCCTCGGCCTGAAAGCGAGATGAGCGACGCACCCCATAGTCGCCTTTGACTGGACTTAACCGTCCAGGGGTCCTTTACCTTTTTGCCTTTACCTTACAAATATGTATAATGACTTGTGCACAAGTTTGTCCCTTGTATCCACAGGGGGTTGCTTAAATCAGTCTTAGGGTATTGTTACTCTGTACAGTGGATTTGCCACATCTTCTGGCACAATATAACTATTCTCTGTGATAGCTTATTTGTTCATGTGGATGAGAGGATTGAAGCAGTAGTGTGTAAACTGAACATTTTCAGAGCCCGTGATGAAATCTTTTTAGTGAGCTAATATGTGCATGAGCTTCATGTACTTACACACCCTTTGCTCCTCCCTTTGTGTGAATTGAACAAGCTAGGAAGCCACAGTTAACCATACTTCCTGTTGAGAGCTATCTGGAAGCCAACTTTTAAACCATGGGTTCATATTCTAGCTTGTCCGGTCCTCCAATGAAGGGAGGACTGAGGTGGAAGCAAAAGGGCTACATGGGAGTGCATGAAGCTTGTGCATATCCCTGTTTATTAAACTGAGATTTGGCTATGTTTGGGTGATCAGGTATCTTAAGGAAAGAGTGTTTATCAATGCTTTTTCCATATAAGATAGTATTGTAACTTCCAGATGAGAGAACATTGTGGCTGTAAGAAGCCAGCTAGCTGCAACTTATGACCCATTAGGCAAGATCAGTTGCAGAATGACAGTTTCTGAAACAGAAATAAGTGTTGTGGGTACAAACATGCTACTGATCACCTTTTACATCTTTGCTAGTTCATTTTCAGTATCCTGTCTTGATTTGTGGAAAGGAAGGTGAATCAGATATGCAGTGTATTCAGATAAGTGCTTTTAACTTATTTGTGAAACTTTCTTTTTGTTTTACTTTCAGTGTATGCTAGAAAAAGTTGGAAACTGGAATTTTGACATTTTCCTTTTTGACAGGTTAACGAACGGTAAGATTAGTGTTTTTTTAATATTACTCTTTAAGTCAGTTGTCCACTAAGCCAGTCCTGTACTCGTACTTTGCATTGGAAAAAGTGCCTTTTTAAAGTTGTGAGTGAGTGGCTGTTTCATGCAAACATTAAGTCAATGCCCCAGGCTCCTACTGATACTGCATTATTCAGGTATGGATAGCCCATTTGACCTTGTTATTTTCAACAAAAATAAGCTAACTCCTTACATTCAGCCCTTTATACCTTGATTACCACGTATCCTGTATGGACTTAAATTAGTAGTGTTGGGAATAACTTCTCTCTGAGAAAGAAATCCTGTGACTTAAACAACTTGAAACAGCCCAGTATATTCGGTTTTAAATATCTGTTTTACACCATATGTTTGAAATGGGCAATATTTATGTAGGGTATGGTTACCATTTTTTAAATTTTCTTCCTCTTAATGTAAAAAATATTACCATGTATATTAAAACCTACTGAATTCTCGTTGATTAGCTTTACAGAATGCAGTTGATTGTTAAATTTGACCACTTGTCCTGAGAAGCATTTGCTAGACACTTACGCTGTTTCTGTGAAATGGGATAAAGTTACATTTTTTAAAGGAGACGGTACATTCCATGAAGTCTGAATTTTTAAAGTGGTTCTCAACCTTTATGAGTATGTGTACCCTCTTAAACCGCCCTTAAACCCCCATTTATTTATTTTTGCAGACTTGTAGAAGCTTTAAGATTGTCCCCCCCTTATTTGAGCATCCAGAGGCACAGATTGCATTGGGATGGGGGTGCTATATTAAAGCCCTTGGCAAAATCTTTCCTCTCCCTCCTTTAAACTAAAAATGTGTTACATTTCACAATTTT
Source organism: Darevskia mixta (assembly GCA_034641385.1). NCBI lineage: Eukaryota > Metazoa > Chordata > Lepidosauria > Squamata > Lacertidae > Darevskia > Darevskia mixta. The sequence continues at coordinate 3,618,379 of JAWWNH010000018.1, read as the reverse complement.
CATATTCGGTTGAGTACAGAAATTTCATTTATATGAGATCTGTGTTTTTATAAAATTCTGAAGAACTGACAAATGCTATTAAACTGATGGGTTCACTTTGCATTACCGAGAGAGATTTTTCTCAGTCCCAATTCATTGCTGATGGATCAGATGTTTTACACTGAAGTAAAAACACTAAATCTTAAAGCCTTAATTACTATTCTGCATGAGTAAAAAACAAAATGTGCTTGAAATTCTTAATCATTATGTTGAATGAAACCATGGTTTTTCTGTGTCTCAGGAGGAATAATTATGGTAACTTGGCCTGTGATGGTAGTATACCACAGAGGTTTGCTAGTAATGTGGATAATAGAGATAATAGAATATTAGCTGTGAGTTACTTGCAAAAACTAGTAAAGTAAGATTTCTTGTAGCTGGTCTGGAAGCATGTGCTGCATGAATGACTTGCTTCTGGCCCATGCAATAGAGTGCCTTAAAACATTTAGCCTGTCTACATTTTTAATTTTGTGTTTTTTGGTTTTTTTTTAGGAAACAGTTTAGTCACATTAACCTTCCACCTGTTTAATCTTCATGGACTTGTAGAGCACTTCCAACTAGATACAATGAAGCTCCGCCGATTTTTAGGTAAAAATATTCAGAGGTTCACTTAAGTCAGTTTTGCAAAAATAGGGTACAACAGCCCATTTGCTAATTCAAATTATGCTGTCCAGCATGGAGAGCCCTACAGAACTGGGGAGAAGAGAGAAAAGGGTGATAGACTCATGAAATGGTGGGTATTGCTGTTACTGTCACGCTAGTTGCCAATTTATTTTGAGGTTTTAAAGTGTTTCTGTTAAAAGTGGACACTCATCTTCTAAAGACTTTAAAAACCTGCTGTATACAGTTTACTTGGGGGGGGGTAGGAGGAAACAATGTTGCATGGCAAAGGTGCTAGCCAGGATTTGCCATGTGCCCCACCACATCCAACCATATTTAACAAAGCACTGCAAACCACAACAGATGTGCTAACTGTATGGAAGCCTGCATTAAAATATTGCTGAAAAATGAGAGGAACCCACATCTAAAATGCTTCCTTGGAGAAAGAAAGGTGGCTCCCTTGCAACAATTGTGTTACAGTTGTGCTATTTAGTAAATAATGTAAAACACTAGTCAATAAAGGTTTTTGTTTCAATGTTAAATTTAGATCTGCATAAAAACAGATTTTTTATAATGGGATTTTCCTTTTATAGAACAGCTTTTTTCCATTCTGTACTTTATTTTGGAAAATCAGTTAATGGAAACCGTCCTAAAGGATGAGAGAGAGCAAAGGAATTGGATAACTTTTGATAGTTCAGAATAAACAATAAAACTTGAGTTGATTACAGCAAATTCAAATTACTATATTTTGAACCTGCATTTCTGAGGCAGCAATTGCCATTGTGCATCTGCTAAATGCTAGGTTAATATATAATGCAAGTACACATGGATGTACCGTATGTATTTTGCTTTATAGAATGAAAAATGGAGATTAGCATGTTCTGTAATTCACATTTCTCTAAGTAGTGTAGTAAGGAGACAAACCTGCTTATTCTTGTGAGGGCAGTGGAGAAGCAGTTACTGCTAAAGAACAGACTTTATTTTGTCCCAGATAGGTTACCTTTTGAAATAAATTGTCAAGGCTTAGCAATGGTAATGCCATCAAATACCAGCCACTGTTTGCCAACTATTTGTTTGATGCATGCAATTATATTATATTCTTTAGATATCTGAAACCCTATGAGTAAGGAAATCTTTATTTCCCCCTGAATTTCTTAAAGTTTTAAAAACTAATACGCTGGTCTGCTTCCTGACCTAGTAACCTAATTATTCTTTTTAAAAATTAATATAAAACCACATTCTTTATAAGCATGCCTAATTTTTTTTTGGGGGGGGGGGGAGACTGGATTTGTTTGAAATCCTCTTATGAAGAAAACTATTATTGAAGCTCAGTCCTACAGCTTATATCCTGATGGATAGTTTTGACACGTATAAGCACTTCGGGTAGTATCCAGCTGAACAGTTCTTCTAAAGCAAGGGCTTTTAGCTGTACATTAGAACTTTCCCTCCCCCTCCCTGCATACTCTCTAAATCTGTTCTGTGGGGGTCCCACAACCCTCTGGAGCAGATTTACTGGTCATGTGGAAAATGGGAAGAGCAGGGAAGTTCTATTGCACAGCTAAAGTACTGGCAGAACTGTTTATACTGTTGTTTAGTAGTCTGTTTATAATTCGATACTGTCGTTTAGTAGTTCACACACACACACACACACACACACACACGAAGATGGTTCTGCTTAAATAATATACTTGTCTGTTGAGTTGGAGGCACAACTGTATATGGCTTCGTTTATACTTTTAGTTGTGTCTGGAATGCTGCAATAGTAATATGGTTGAGTGGTGTAAGTTTCTTCTAAAATTTATATGCTATGTAAAGTGTGAGTTCAATCCTCTACGTGAGCACCTGATAAGGGCGAACACCTGGTTTACATGATTACTCCTCCACCATTTTTTTGATGTGGGGGAAATAATGTGCACTGGGACTTTATGGACAGATATTCTAGTGCATACAGCCTGATTTGCACTGAAGATAATCTGCATGGTGGAAGGAGGATCATGGGCTCACACTGCTGCTGGCTGAATGTGTGACCAAAGCTGTTTGGTTTTTCCAACAGTAACTTATAAAATAAAAGTGCACGATGATATGAAAGGTAAATTAATGCAAGATTTCTTCTCATTTGTAGTAATGGTTCAAGAAGATTACCACAGTCACAACCCATACCACAATGCAGTTCATGCTGCTGATGTGACTCAGGCCATGCACTGTTTTTTAAAAGAACCTAAGGTAAAAATATCTCCTTAACAGTTTTCAGCAAAGAAGTTATACAGTTTCAAAATCAGATTTCATGTGGCATAGGACCTGCCTTTTTAAAAACAAATAAGTAAATACTAGTTTTGTGTAATAAAAATGTACACCTCCCTTACTGCTTTATTATTGGTCTTCCTACAGAGAACTCTGAATCCTATATTCTAGATAAAAGTATAAATAAATGAAAGAAGAATTTGATGCATTGAAAGGTGAAATTCAGTGCATTTTTTAAAAGAACAGATGCAACCCAAGTTTGCTTGAAGTGTCAGTAGTGAATATTCATGTGGCCATGCTTTATATATTACAGCTTTCCCATTCTCTGACTCCATGGGATATTCTTCTTGGCTTAATTGCAGCTGCCACTCATGATTTGGATCACCCAGGTGTTAATCAGCCTTTCCTTATTAAAACAAACCATTATTTAGCAACTTTATACAAGGTAAGTGAGGAAAAATATTTCTGTTCGGAAAAACATAACCAAGTTCAAAAATGCTTACTTTCTGGTACTCACAAATTCTTGGTGGGAGAGATTTTTAAAGGAGTGATTTAATTATTTATAGCAGCTTTGGGGAATGGATTGGATCAAAAAATGGCCACACCTCTGGGAGCAATCTTTGGGAAGGTCTAAATCTGCCAGAAAACATTGTGTCTTGTATTTGGTGTTGTTTCAATTCAGTGCTGAATGCAAGCCATGCTGCTTTCAGCAGAAAACTTCCCCGCTTAGGAGCTGCAATTCCCACGAGGAATCAATCCAGCCGGCGTTGGGTTTGGCATAATATTTAAATAGCACCAAATGCAAGCTCTGCTGCCAAGGAACAATTGGGATTGTGCTTTACGTGTCAATTACCTGATGCCATATGATTGACAACTGGGCATGGCCAACCAGAAAAGGTGTACAAGCCAAATTGTCCAGCTTGGGGTGCCTATTGCACAACGATCTGAAGCTAAAGTTGGTTGGGGCAGACTTAAGGTTTTTAACATCAAAGCCAGTGCCTGGGAGCAAACTGGTAACCAGTGAAGCACAATGATGGTCTGAATGGAAAGCTGCTTCCAGCAGCCCCATTCCAGAATCCAAAGGTGTAAATGAGAGAGCTGGGTAGCATCTTCTGCATACTGATGATGCCGTATCCCAAAGCTCTGGGTAACCTCCCAGTGATTTCATGTAGATGTTGAAATAGCATGGGAGATGAAATTAAACTTTATGCCACCCATAGGCCCCTTGCACCACATGTTGGAACTTTCCCCTACGGTAGGACTGGAGCCATTTTGAGCCACAATATTGCCTAGTCCCATGTTGGAGAGAGAATCCTGAAGGATGTGATCATGGATGACACTGAAAGGCACAGAGACAACCAGGAGAGGTTGTACTCTCCCTGTCTATCCCCTAGTGAAGTATTGGCATAAAGGATTGTTCATTCATGAAAATACAATTCAGAATTCAATGAATATTTGATAACCATACTTCTCTCTCTTCCTCTTCCTCTTCCTTTCAGAATACCTCAGTATTGGAAAATCACCACTGGAGATCTGCAGTGGGATTGTTGAGAGAATCTGGATTATTTGCACATATGTCACTAGAAAACAGGTATGTGTCAGATTTGCAGTATCACATGCTTCTATGGAAAATATATTGCAGAACATTTTAAATGGATGTGAAATGGAAGTAAAAACACATTTCCAAATTATCTAATTTACTGCAGCTTCGTATGATGAAGGCAATTGTATCCCATCTACCCCAATAAAAACAAATCAAATCTTGATGCCTAACTTGCTACACTTGTAAAGTGTACACTTTTCATGTTTATCACAATAATTTTGAGTGATATGAAGCCTTTGTTAAATTATTGAACTGTTGCACTGTTTGTTAACAAAACTGTATTTTATAGTAATTTAATCAGGGTTGGCCTGAACTTTGTGTAAAGTTAACAAAGACTGTTTAAACGTTGGTCGCTTATTTCATTCTTCTTTCTGTGTATCTCCAATTTAAGGCAGCTGATGGAAAGCCAGATAGGAGCACTGATACTTGCCACTGATATCAGTCGGCAAAATGAATATCTATCCCTATTTCGCAGTCATTTGGACAAGGAAGATTTATTCTTAACAGAGGAAAATCATCGCCATCTCATTCTTCAGGTAATTGTTTGGTCCCTAAATAGAAAAGTAGTACAACTGTTCAGTAACAACTGCTTTGCCATCTACTGTACAATAATTTTTGGTTGATGCACATTGGTTTGAAGATGGCCTTTGTGTTCTTTGATGGCATATTTCTAACAAAAATAGTTTTCTAGTACAGAAAACCTAGATATTCAATTTGCCAGCAAAATGGTTGCAACTTAGTAGCAAATGTTTATCTTACTCTGTTCACCACAATCTTAAAACAATAAAGATATTCTTTAACACTTTAAAATCCTGTTAATTATCTAAGTGATCTTGCTGTTGTTGCAGAACGTTGGGAAGTGAAAGTAGCTTTTTTAAACTGAACACTTAGGAAAAATGCTAGCTACCTGCTTTTCTTACTATTTTACCTGTACAAGTAAAACAATCAAATTGCTTTCCACAGCCTCCAGCCCCAGTGGCTACAGGCCTAAAATAACTCCTTAGGAATCAGTCCCCTGTGCTCATTAACATGGAAGTAAGCACCATTGAACACAAGTGGGACTTGTGCATCTAAAGCATGTCATAATCAGGCCGGATTAAGATTCATTGAAGTTTTGGAAGTACGCTAATTTGAGTGAGAGAAAGCTGAAAAACATTGCCATTTATAGTATAGAAATGCATTGTTCTGATTAAAGGAATCAAAATTTGTTGCCTCCAAACATTAAATCCCCATTTGAAGCCATTTTATACTTCCTTATATGTATTCACAGCGGCCTTGTAGTTAGGCTAGGCTGGGAGTTGGTAAGTGGCCCAAACCAAGAAGTGATCAAAAACAATGATGAGAAGGGGGTCCTATTCTGGACATTTCACCAGACCCCCAACCACCTTAATCCAGTCTTGCTTCTGAAACTTTTCCAAACAAAGCAATAGCATAAGAATGCAAGAAGAGCCCTGCTGGATCAGGTCACAGTCCCATCTAATTTGTTCTGCTCTCACCATGACCAACCTGATGCCTATGGGAAACCACATGCTGGACCTGAGTCCAACAGTGTTTTCCCCTTCGTGATTCCCAGCACTGGTATTTAGAGGCATACTGTCTCCAATAGTGGAGTCATCATGGTTGGTAGTCACTGATACCGGTAGGCTTATCTTCTATAAATTTGTCTAATCCTTTTTTAAAGCCATCCATGTTAATAGCCATCACTGCCTCTTGTGGGAGCGAATTCTGTAGTTTAGCATTCCGTAGCCAAAACAGTGCACTCTGTTGCCCTGGGCTCCTTTTGGAGGAAGGGTGGGATACAAATTTTAAAAAGAAATAAAAGCAACGTTCCATTTAATTTACAGTAAATGGTGAAGGATGAAGCGCAGTGTATTGATGAATGATCTTTCATGATAACCAGACATAGCCATATTAAATTGATATTGCTTGCTATCAGACTTCTTTATTGGTACTATGGAAGATGAATGTTTTCATAATTTTCCAAGATTGCATTGATGTTTCTGGGAGAGGTTAACTCATATATGTTTAAACATATTTCCTTCCCAAAAAACACCGCTTGTTCAGCTAAGTTACATTGGATTTAGTGATGCTGATCCACATGTGTGCTGCATTGTAGCCCCCTTTGTTACTCACTTGTCCATTACATATTGTTAAGGATTTTAAAAGAAGCTGACTTAGAAGTCACAGAATCAAAGAGTTGAAAGGGACTGTCAGGGTCATCTAGTCAGCCTCCTGCAATGCAGGAATCCTGCTCACAGCCGCCCCTGGGTAGCTCAAACGACCAATCTTCTTTTTAACAGCCAGATACACTGACCCATTGTGGCATGTGACACTTTGCATCATCTGAAGTTGCAAAACTTAAGTGTGTAGTTGTTAGCAGGCCACAATATATTGCATAATATGTTGATGGTTTGTCTTACTTACTAGATGGCTTTGAAATGTGCTGATATTTGCAACCCCTGCCGGACTTGGGAACTAAGCAAGCAGTGGAGTGAAAAAGTAACAGAAGAATTCTTTCATCAAGGCAAGTAGCGAAAAGTGATTTCACTGTGGAATGTGAAACAAAATGATAAAATAATTGTAGTGAAGCATAGCTCTTACAGCAATTAAAAGCATAGCTCTTATGCAATTAAAAGATATCTGAAAAGCTAGTCAGGCTTTTCTTTTAAAAACGTGTTCCAAAGCAGAGTGACAGCTTGTTGCATTATAGAATTAACGTTTAGAAAGAATTATTGTTAGTACTTCATTTCATGAGCATTACAACAAAATGCTAGATCATATATGCTAGATCAAGTGTATTCTTTCATTATATTTTTAAACAGTTATGAAGCTAGTGTTCAAATGATAAAGCTGTGGTTTTAAATATTGCAGTGTTATTAAACAACTGAAGTTACATTTCTTAGATCTGTCTGGTATGTGTTAACATTCATAATAGTTAAATGAAAAACCTTAACACTTTCAGTTTTGTTGAATTGTAGAAAATGGCTTATTAAATCAGTATTCTGTTTGTAGGAGATGTTGAGAAAAAATACTGCTTGGGCGTGAGTCCGCTGTGTGATCGACAGACAGAAACCATTGCCAACATCCAGATTGGTAACTACAGATCTATGTGATAAGTTACTATAGTTTCCATTAATATATAATATAGGGAAGATAAACTATGTGATGTTTAGTTTTAAAAGTCTTTGACAGTTTTTAAGAGAACATTTTGAGTGGTATTCAGCTAAGTTTTACTCAGTGTAGACCCACTGAAATGATGAACATGTCCAAGTTAGGTCTATTAATTTCAGTTACCGTATTTTTCTGTCTATAAGATGCCCCCATGTATAAGACGCCCCCTATTTTTGGGGACTCAGATTTAAGAAAATGGGGGGAGATGTATCCGTGTATAAGACGCCCCCTAATTGAGTAAAGTTTAGTGAATGCTACCCTATGTGTTGTTGTTGATGATGATGAAATGTTTCCATGAAATAGGAAGTGTATAGAGAGAGTTTTCTGTTTTCTCATCTGGCATTTATATTTCTTTGCCTGGATAAATTTGACAGCTGCTAGTGAAGAGGGTTTAATTGTGACTTTAAGTCAGATTCAATTTTGTGGTAAATTATTTATTTTAAAGAGTATGCTTGTTTTCTACTGGGCTACTCATGAATCACCCTGAGATTTATGGATGAAGGATGGTATACAAATTTATTAATTTTTACTATTTTTAAAAGATGGAAATTTAAACAACATTGGCAGTATTCAACGAAAGAGTTGTGCTGCTGCAAGTGGTGCCCCCTCTGCCCTCCCAGATCTGCTCAAGAGGGTTTGGGAGAATTTCAGGAACTGCACAGCGGTGGGGCAGTGGGAGGAAATGTTCCATTTGCTTAATGCTGTGTTTCCAGAGTTGGAAATTTGGTTTGAAGTGTGTTTTTTAATTCTGGGTTGTAGGCAAACTATGGTCAGCGTGTCTTATTTGGACATCACAGCAAACCATGGAGACTTGAATGCACAACAACTCCTTTCCGCACATCCTGGTTTGATGTGGAGGAAGGAGTTGCTAAGCACACAAGTCTCCAGTATGCTTGGTCTCAAGCAATTGAAAGCTAGTAACAAAAAGAAGCAGCATTTAAATCTCTTGACCAGTATTTACCCATAAAGTCCCTTACTTGATTCATGACTGCACTACCACCTGTTTCCTGTCATAGCAGCATGGTGAAATCAGAGGGCTTTCCTTTACCTGATCAGTTTGAAGTAGCAAATGTTTATGGTTACTGATCTGAGATCTTTTGAACCCAGGAGGTTCGTAATTTCATGCCTCTTACCAGTTTTTGTGTGACTCAGTAGCAGCCTCAACTCTACACAAAAATGTATTCCTTAGGGCTTGAGAGAGAGAGAGAGCGCTTGTGTGCTTTATTTTGCATTTGTACTAAAATGTATATATTATTTTATTTAGTTTATAAATTGCCTTTCAGAAACCACTCTGGGCAAATGTAATAACGCTTAATATTGAAATGTTACATGGAAAATACAGTCTCTTGTTTCTGGGGTTCTAATTCCAACGTGTTTTTTCTCGGTAGGTTTTATGACCTATTTGGTGGAACCATTATTCACAGAGTGGGCTCGTTTCTCAAACACCAGACTATCTCAAACGATGCTTGGTCATTTGGGATTGAATAAAGCTAGCTGGAAGGGTGTGCAGAGAGAACAATCCAGTAGCGGTGATGATACTGATCCTGCATTTGAGGAAATGGACTCTGATGTTATACCTCAGGAACACCGACTATCCTGACCCCAGGATCTGCTTAACAAAACCTGCCTCTTGCCTGGTATCTATGGAACAGGGTTTGAGGATAAATTTTGTCTGACTGCCAAGGTTTCAGTGTAAACAATGCCAGCATTATTTATTTCCAAGTTTTTCCTTTGATAAATCATTTGAACCCAGTTTTCAGTTACAAGACCTGAACATAGAGCAATATGCATATGCCTTGTTTGGCTTCTGCATGGATCCTTGAATATGCAAACCAGAGGAGTGGTTGAAGCTTGACTGAGGGGAAAGTACGAGAAAATATTGTTACGTGCCACATCGCTTTGTTTTTATTCGTTTTAGAGAAAATTTGAAATCAGGCCTTCAAAGTTGCCACATGACATGGTGGATGATTCCTTCTCTTGGAATTTAACAAGACTCATTCAGTCCTTGTCCAAAATGTGGAAAAGTGAAGTGCCCCTACTTGGATGCCTCTGGCAAGAACTGATGTTTACAAATGTACTTGGAAACTATAGGTTCTAAATTAATCTTTCTGCATGGCTGTGAAGGAACCACTAATTTTTTTTAAAAAGGAAAACAAAGAGATCAAATCTGAAACTGCAGCTCATTTTCCTGCTAGTAAAAAAAAAAAAGTATCCCATGTGTCATAATTTTGGCTGTGCATTGGAAAGAACATTTTTTACATAAAGCACAGCCAAGCTTTTACTCCAGTGCAGAATGGGAATGCAATTACAGCGGGCAGAAATACTTCTGGATTTTGGGAGGGGATGTGGGATGGTATAGAGGAGGAGAAGAAGAGTCTTCATTGTGTTAAGATTCTGCCGTGGAAATATTTGCATGTTGTTTTCACTATTGTACACTTGAACTGCACATGCAAGGGAAAACAGGTGGAATGATTATGAACACCAGAAACAGCTCAGGGTATTTGCCAATCTGAAATAAAGTGGGATGGGAAGTGTGTCCTTCAGAACAAGGGTACAAATGCCCCTTTCGCTGCAGTATGTTTGTGTGTGTGCGTGTGTGAGAGAAACTGTGTGTGTGTGTGTGAATACTTGGGGATGGGGGTGGGTTGGGGAGGAAGGGAACAATGGGAAGGATTTGAAAGGCAATTTTTTTTATTTATTCTTTTTAGAATGTGACATTTTCATGAGCAGCCACAGGGGGGAAAGGAACAGGTTGCTACAGCTGCCTTAAACTATGCACAAAGCTAAGTGACCAAATTTTGTTGTTGATTGAAAAAGTGCATTGTTTACTTATTCCTCCCTCTACTGAAATGCTACCCATTATGGGTTTTTTTGATGTGAAAAGGAGAAAATGTTTTTAAGGACAAATTTTAAGGACTAATTTTTAATCTTCAAGCATTCCTTTTTTGTAATTTGTTTTTTACATTGTTTTAAGTACTGTAAGCACAACTGTAATCTATTTTGAGGAATTGGTGCTTTCTTTTTGTTCATTTGTATTTCCCTTGTTACTGTAAAGACTGTTTCTTCCATTCTGTTTACAGTTTGCAACAGCCATTTTTGGGAGAGAGCTTCAGTGTAAAGCCATTTGTAAAAGGCTTTGCCATACTCATTTTAATGTGCCTGTTGCTGTTAACTTTTGATTAATAATAAAAAACTTTTCACATTATCTCCTGAGTCCAGCCTTAGAAAAGTAGTTGAAACCACCTTAATCACATATTTCCCCTTTGTAGCTCCTTTGAGACTTGTTTAAACAGGTCATCACAGTGTTTCAAACTTACTTTGATCATAAAATTGAGAAGGCACAGGAAGGAAACAAGTCTTTTAGGTTGCAATCCTATACCTGCTTACTTGAAAGTAAGCCACATTGAACTCAAAGGGGCTGGCTTTTGAGTAAAAATATATAGGATTGCACTGTCAATTGCACTTCCTATTTCTCTTCAGTTTAGTTACAATCCGGTTTCATAGATTCAGATAGACCAGGGGCCACCAACCTTTTTAGACGAGTGCGAACATTTTGAGTTTTGAGTGCTGGCAACACCAATCACAAAATGGCTGCTAGGTGGTGGGGCATACAACAAACTTAGAGTGCTGTCATAGCATAGTTTTGAACCTAGCAGTTCAAAAGCATACCAGTGCAAGTAGATAAATAGGTACTGCTGTGGCAGAAAGGTAAACGCTGTTTCCACATGCTCTGGCTTCCATCATGGTGTTCTGTTGTGCCAGAAGCAGTTTAGTCATGACCTAAAAAGTTGTCTGTGGACAAATGCTGGCTCCCTCGGCCTGAAGCAAGATGAGTGCCGCACCCCAGTCGCCTTTCACTGGATTTAACCACCCAGGGGTTATTTACCTTTACCTTCCTGTCATGCTATTTCCATACGTTTAATTTCTGCCTGCCATGCAGATGTTAAAGGCACAAGAACCCTGGTTTCCCCCAATGCAAAGGCTGCCATCCTGTGCCAACTTACCCGAGAGTAAACCCCATTAAACGCAGAGACTAACTTCAGAATAGACCTTGTACGGGTTAACTATGTGGTAAATTCTTAATAATGGCCTGATCTTTAGCTCCTGCACAGCAGAAGATAAGCCTAAGCCCCTTTGCAAAGTTTTCATATTTGCCTTTTGAGGGGAGGGGGATTACTTAGCATCCACCCACATCTATTGCATAGTAGCATTTGTAGAACATAACTTATAGACAGTAACGGATGTCAGACAAATCTAGCTGTAACTTCACTCATTGGCCAGAAACACTGACGGGGAGGAGCAGCCAGACTGGTGCATTTTCCCGAAATCCCTTAAAAAGGTACTTGCAAATTTTGCTCCATAACTTTCTAAGAGGACTAGATACTTTTTAAATTAAAAGTGGTCTTCAGCCTCTGTCAGTCTTTGTGGTATTGAGCCGGTGACCCTGAGAGAAACTGCATTTCAGTGGATTGTCTTGGGATTAGGAGGTAGAACTTTAAAAAATGCCCTCGTTCTGGGTTTTGAACCTGACTCTATTACATATCCCTGCAGAAGAACTGACCCAAATCCTTATGGTCTGAACTGCAGTAAATGAAAAGCAGCATTTGGCTGAATCTTCCAATTGCTGAACTGTTGCGTATCATCTCTGAATGAGCCACAATTCAAGTCCACATTTATTTTGAATTAAACCATTGAGAAGTACCGGTAGTTTCTGCATCTCTAAATGTTCTCAAGATCCCTCTGTATAATCATTTTAATGTTTCAGGCAATTCTGGAGAAATCTTCAACAGTGGAGAAAGCTTATTGCAATTTTCAATAATGCAAGAGTAGAGTTCTGAGACAAAGTATCAGTAGCTTTTAAATATGGATTTAAATTTCCATTTTTTTTTCTGGTGTGTGTGGATTTCTGTAGTTGTTATGTACTGGAGGCAACATGCCTATGTAGCCTGCTGTCCCTTTAAATCAATGTGGGGAGACACACATGCAAAGCTGTCCTCTTGCAAGGAAACTAGCACTTTTTTTGTATGTTGTGAGAGGCAGATGTATAAACTCCTAATGCATCTCACGATAAGATGTGCATATTATGTGGCACATGCAAATAGCAGGTTCATGCTTGTACCGCCTTAGTGACAGGTTCTAAACTCTAGGTGTCATCATGTGCATAATCCAAGTTTATTCTGCTACAGGTAACATTCTCAATTATACCCTCTCCTTATACTGTGTCTTAGCATTGGGAATATGTTTGGGAAACTGAGAGGACTGCTTTAGACCAGTGGTGGCCAAACTTGGCTCTCCAGCTGTTTTGGGACTACAATTCCCATCATCCCAGACTTCCCATCATCCCTGACCACTGGTCCTGTTAGCTAGGGATGATGGGAGTTGTAGTCCCAAAACAGCTGGAGGGCCAAGTTTGGCCACCACTGTTTTAGACAAATGCTTTAAGTGCTAAGCTAATTTAGATAGAAATCGTAACCAAACCAACATAAAAAGCAGTAGACTATTTACCATCAACAATTCAAGCTTTCCCACAAATTCCTGTTCCATTGGGCACATATTTTAAGAGGCAGCAAAGGTTGGTATACTGAGGACTTTCTGCTTAGGCTCCCTGCAGTTACTTCACATGCAGTTACAACAGGTATGAAGAACCTTTGACCTTCCAGAAGTTGCTGAACTGCAACTTCATTCCTGTCCATTGGATGTGCTTACTGGGGCTGATGGGACTTGTAGCTCAGCAACATCTGGAGGGCCAAAAGTTCTCCAGCTCTCAGGAGTTGCATCTAATTATTATACATCCTGCCCTATCCCTAGTGTTGCCATTCTGTTGTATCCCTTTTGATAAAAACAATTGCTAAGGTAACTGCATTAAAGAAATACTAGCCTTGTATGACACATTTGAGTAATTTGAAGAACAACTTGAGTACACCTTAGAGGACTAATCAATGCTTATAAAACGTTTATCTCTATGTTTTGTTTTCTTAGCTGGTGTGCTAAATTTTGGAGAGCATTTAACCAGGTTGTACTATCTACTTTGAAAAAATACTGGAATACATTGTTTATCTGAAAATAAAGTGAGGGAGAAATAAGAATGGAAACAAAGACAATAAAGTCCAGTATGGATGTTTTTTTAATAAATTTATATGCAGTCTGTAGGCATCACTAGAAGGAATATTTCAAGTTGTCATATATATGAAAGAGTACCAACATGAACACAAATTACTGCTACTTGGCAGCCTTGGATAGAGGTGTGTATATTTTATGTATTTATTAATTTATAAACTTTTAGAATACAAATAAGTCAATAGCTTGTAACTAAAATATAGCAACTGAAAATGTTCAACCAATTGTAAGCTATGCTTTACATTGTTTTAAGCAAATGTATCATTTGTCAACATGAAGTCACTTATAGAAACAGATTATTAGGGACTAGGTTTGGTCCAAGCGCCATAGAGAAACATGGTGGCGTGACTTCAAACTTCCATAACCATTTAGCACAATGCATGCTATTTTGAGGAATTCAAATACATTCTGGTTCTACACCCATTTTTTTTAGGCATTTAAATATTTTTAGGATACATTTTCTTATATACAGGATTGCAGCCTATGTCTGATTTTATTCCTAAATGCATAGGTACAGTATGACAGCCTTCCTTGACTGACATAAGAAAATGTATCCTAAAAATATGTACACAATAAAAACCTGGATTTAACAGTTTTAAAAAATGTGTCAAACTTACTGAACAGCCACCTATCACCAAGTGTCACAGTTACATGCACTCTTATTACCTCTACAAACACGATGTGGAACCTGTGACCCTCCTGAAGACGATTGACTCCCACCAGCCTGTGCCACAAGGGATGATGGGAATTGTCTCCTAGCAACATTCCTTTATTTGAATCTCACTCTTCCTGGGCTTAGGCAAGTCCTTCTGTCACAACACTCCCATATGGGGAATAATACTTGCCTTACAGGTTTGTTGTAAGGATTATAATTCAATAATGCATGTGACGTTATTTGAAAACTCAATAGCAGCATTATATAAATGTATTAGTACTTGCTGGGCAATTCAGGTCTAGGGATTTTTCCAGCACTACCTGAAAACAGCTTTATAGTACTTGTTGTTTAATTCTATTATGAACTTGTGCCTCAATAGGGTTAATTACTCTGACATTCCTCCCAGTCCAGTGGGACTTTCTCTGCTATGTACGCCCTTAATGGATCAGATCTTTCCAGATGCTATTCCCAGTGTACTTGTAGCAGCTGCCTCAACACTGAACTAATGCCTGCAAACATTAGTCATAGGATCATAGAATTGTAGTTGGAAGGGACCACAATGGTCATGTAACTCAACCCCCTGCAATGGAGGAATCTTTTGCCTAATGTGGAACCTAAACCCACAACCTTGAGAGTAAGAGACTCATGCTTTACCGACTGAGCTATGTGATGAACGAAAAATGAAATAAAGAGCCAGTAAGTATCTTCTGATTTTAACTTTTTGCATTGGTGGTACAGGAATGGTACAGAAACAACAGTTGGCGTTAAGGCATCTTGCAGCATTCTACAGATCAGATAAAAAATAATCAGTAAAACCAAGTTCTAAATTAAAAAACTTAAAAATGAAAGTTTTCAAACATTTCAGGGACACTATACCACCTAGATTAAATTAGCTCTTCATAGAAAAACAGTGATAATTGTTTGACCACATGGGGTATCACTTGCACATGAAAACAGTTCTTCCCCTCCCCTCTTCCACTTTACCCCCCACAAACATGCTGTTGAGGGTTGGAGCACATTGATGGGCTACAGGGGAAGGAGGTGAAATCTCACTGTATCTGCTGTTGCAATTTTGGATCTTGCTATTGTAATCGTAAGTAACAAGCATTCACAAAATAACTGCCTTCTATTTCTAGAAATGAAATTTTATGCAGCACAAAAACAGAACTATACCGTACCCTTTTCCAAATACAACTTTTCAGTTTGTTGGTTCCCCCACCCAAAAAACCTAGCCAGGATGGGTCTTGCTCTACCTCTTCAGTTGCTTGTTCCCTGTAAAAGTGCAAACTCCTACTGAACTGACTGGACTTGGCACCAGTCAAGTTGCTGGGACAAATACTGCAGATGTCAACAAGAATGATCATAAGAGAACAACTAATAAGAATAAAAATATAACCCAGGCTCTGTAACCTTACAGTTTAAGGTCTGAGGTGAAGAAGCCCTGCTTATCCTTCCATTGGTAAATTATATATTTTGCTCTAGTTTCCTAACACAGAATATGCAGCATTCTATTGCAGTTACAATGTTTAGTCCTGTACAAAAATATAGTCCAAACTTTGGCTAATTTATTGCCTATAAATATGCTGCAATGTAACATGTGTTTTGAAGCAAAAATGAAATGCTTTATTGAAAGATAATTACTAAATTTTGAAATTTGTATTGCTGGAGAATAAATAAGCTTTTTAAAGCCATGCCTCCTTCAAGGTTAGTGTTTGAGAGGTAGAGTAGCTTTAGTAAAGTCTGAGTGCTTCATTTAAAGAAGCTGAAAACACAGCATGAGATTTCTAAATGCAAAACGTAGTTCAAAATTAATGTGTAACAAACTAAAAATAAGTCATTAAAAATTCCCCTTACATTATACCAGTTATTGCACTGGAACTATAATAACTTAAAGTTAATTACTGTACACATGGTGTTTAAGAGTGTCAGTCATTCTTATATTGTATATTAATACTCTAAAACCACATTGACATTTCTGTACTAAAAAGCTGTGTTACCACGATACAATATTTATATTCTTAAACCTATTATTCAGGCCCCTGGATTTTTTTCAAAAAACAAAACACTTGTTTCTCAACAAAGCAAAAGTAGTTGTAAAAAGTCCTTTTGTAGTGAGGTAATCCCCCCCCTTAAGAGTTTTCAATTAGATTCTTCATTTTTCCTGTAGGCTTCAGCATGTGTGGCCCAAACTATAAAAAGAGAATGAGAGTAAGCACAAGGATTTGCATATATTGGGAGTAAGTTCATACACCAAGGCTACAGCTAGCATGTACTCAGTTGTTCTTACACATTTCTTCTACTTGTGGTTTTTCCTGATCAATTTTAAAATTGAGAAATTTAAGAAGCAAACCCAGAAGTGAAATAATGGAGCTTAAAAACCAAATAGGGTTTATAAATATTTACATTTGTTATAAACTGCTGATTAGAGGTTTTTGTTGATTCAGTGGTACATAAATCTCATCAAATAAATAAAAGAGTGGAATTCAGTTAGTGGTCTTGCACTGTATAAGGGCATTTGATGTAGCAGACGCATTTGCTGACAGAAGAGCATGATAAAAAGGGCCTCATCTTCTGTTAGCAGAGGCACCTGCGGGATCAAAAACACTTCTGTTAGGACCAGGGCACCAAATGGAGTCAACCCTGTGTTCAGCATTCTTGAAGTACAAGTAAACCTTTGTTTGGCAAGAAGCTAAAAGCTCTAGTTAGAATTAGGCTTCACTATCATGTCTGTCTTGCCTTCCAAACCCCCTTAAATTCTGATGCCATTCTGCCTAAAGACCAACTAGCAATGGGACAAACTCTGTAAGTCACTGTTACAATAGAACATATTAGGGGGCCTTCATAGCTGGGAAATCCCCTCTCCTCAGTGCAAGTGTTGTTCTGAGACTAGAAAAGAAGCTTCCTATTCACCTTGCCCTCAGTAATTTAGCACTATATTGCAGCTGCTCTATTTGTATTTAACTACTTTTCTGGTTGCCATTGGGGATCAAGAATCTGCACATTTGTATGTGAATTTTGCTCAAGGATGAGCATGTTTTAAGAGACAGTGAGACCCCTTCTCTGCAGCTACTGTGGTAGCAAGGCAGACTGGCAAAGGAAGAGAGTGCTTTTTCCCCCTTTGCCAGCCTGCTGCACTGCTAGCCTGATCCTGTGGGTATGGGGCAATATACAAATTTAATAAATAGTAAAAATGATAGAAATTTGTAGCAAACAGGTAAAAGAGGGGCTTCTTTTAGGAGAAAAAAAGCAGGATTAGGCTTTTTGGGCAGGCTAGTAACTTTTATGGGCTTAACAATAAGGTTGCCCTATAGTATTTATCAACTTTCCTAGTCCATATGTAGAAAGGAATTACATGCAAGTGAACAAGTAGGCTAATGGAGGGACAGACAAATGACATCATGCTAACTTCACCTGTCTGTTTGGTACAAGATAAGACAGACTAGCAGCCTGCATCTTCATGCTCCCCACTGCATTTTCTGTAGATAGACCCATTTTATAATCCTACACTCCACGTGTGAGAAGGGTTTCACAGCCACACAGGCCAGCCCCTCCATCAGCTGGCTGGAGCATGTCAGAAAGAGTCCAGGTCAGAACAGCTCTCCTCAGAAATTGTGTGCATAGGGGACAGAGAGACTTCTACACATTCCAGTGGCAAGTGGGGTCAACTTCCAGTGCATGATCCTTAAGATGTATGCAGTTGGCTACAACTAGAGTTTTAAAGGTCAAGGGAGAACTGTGAGGGAGGATTAAAATCCTAGTCACTAGAGTCCAGTGAATCATAATTTGGATGCAGTGCTTACCAGCCTTGTTTCAGATTCAGGAGCCTGTTTTTCAGTTTCACTTGGGCTGTCACTTCGATATCGATAAGCAAATTTCTTTTTAAGAGCTTCAGCTATTAGTGCGGCAGGATCTGTTGGGTCGGCTGCTTTTCGTTTGGTGCTCTCATCTGGTCTTCAAAAGAATAGAGCAAAACTGTTGAGTTGTAGACACTTAAATGCCTGCAAAGAGACTGGCTTCCCCCCTCTCTCTATACCCCCCCAACCCGAAAGGGTTGGTACTACCAGCTACAAGTGCTACAACACATCTTCCAGCCTCTTTTATCTGATAACAGCACATCTCCTTTGCCTAAAGAGGGATGTGATGTTCCTCCTAATCCGAAAGAGTGCATGATGGTGCAAGAGGGGGCTGATTAAGCAAATGAATGGCTACTTACTTCTGTATGTAACCATTGTTAAGTTTCCTCACTGAAAGCCCCATCCCCCCCAACCTTCCTGAACAGAGAGCTGTAGTAGATTCACCTTTTCACAGATCGCAGCTTTACATTGTTCATATCTTTGAGAATATCTAGCATGTTTGGTATTTCAGGCTTTTTCGAATCATCATCTATAACAGTCCGTCCGGAGTTTACTCTCTTTCCTTTGCGCTCCTTAATAAGATCAATGGCAGAAGTGCTCTGCTGGAGCGGTGGAGGAGGTGGAAGGGGCGGGGGCGGCGGGGGCAGTGCTGGCACTCCTGCTAGGACAGGAACAGATGCTGTGGAACTTATTCCAGCTGTAACAAAATAGTCCATTTAATTATGCAACAATATTCTTCAGTAAATAATGATTATCATTTCAAAAACAAAGCCCATTAAAGCAATGTAGTATTTTTCAATTGGAGACAGACACCTATCTAGGAAGGAAACTCAAGAAGAGTAGAGGGTGCCAAAAGGGCTTGGAACCCCATTCTCTTGTTAGGCTTACTAGTGTTGAACAAGTTTTAAAATTTCTACCCAATGCGTGTGGATTCTGTTTAAGCCACTAGAGAATGCTATAAGTCTTAAGTATGACAAATGTATAAATGAAAAGCCATCACCAGCCATCTTATAAAACGATGACCAAATCAGACATATTTGAACAGTGCAGCAGTGCTTTAGAAGTTAAGAGCTTACAACTGCAGATGCTGGGTTGATTTTGGCAGCAGTCTCAGAAAATTTAACGTGCAACACTAAAGACCTTGCCAGCTAGGAAACAAGGTTGTTCTTCTTGTCCTTCCAATACCCTCCGCTGTCATGTTCAGGTTGCTATGAAAAAGTAGATTATTAAGAGGGGATAAATGAGACAAAGGAAAAGGAATGCAAGGCAATCAAGTAGTTAATATCTTTATACTTCTTCCAAGAAGTACTGGCAGTCTTCCAATTCATGTTTAGCAGTCACTAATCAGAGATGAATAAGTTGGAAATATGGCTTAAAGAATAATTCAATACCCAAAATGTGTTAACTGAAGCTTTCATAAAGTTTGTTTTTAGACATCAGAATAGTAATCAGACAAGCTTTTTCAACTACTGCCATTCAGCACCTTTAAAGTCAACAAAGTCAGATAACACAGCAATGACTCAATATCACCTTGAGCCTATGTTTCTGCAATTGTTTACGAAGGTATTAATAGTCAGGTGAATGGAACAGCAAAGTGTGACCCACTTCTAGTTCTCTCCTGTCAAGGTGAGTTAAGTGAGATATCACAACTCATTCTATGGAAGTCACCACTTCTAATGCAAAGAATAATCAGACCCATTGGAATGAAAGCCAATCTGAGAGAAAAGTTATACAATTAGCTTTGTTATATAAAAAAAAATACCTGCTGTCATATTCTGCTGTTCTTGTACGCTTACGATTTTGGCTATTTGCGCTCTTAAACTGGCAAGTTCATTTTCTAGCACACTGATTTTCTGCAGAGCTTCATCATTTGTGGCCACAGCAATCTTGGAGTCTTCTTTTTCTTGCAACGGCTTTGGCAAAGGTACTTGAATATTTGGATGTCTTCCTGAGCAGCCTTCACCTCTAGGATATGTTTGGGATTTTGACCAAACGTCTGATCTGTAATCAACAAAACAATATACAGTAGTACCCATTATCAAACAAGCTAAAGGGAGTAATGGTGAGGAGAGGAGAAGGGGAGGGGAGTCCTGTTGTGTGATTGGAACTCCATGTGCACAGCATCTTATGCAGCCTAAACCTTCTATAGGCATGAGGTTGTTTTTTTTTTACTACTTCTTTGTACAGGGAATGGCTGCATAGGCTATCAAGACTGCCACAACTAGCTAGTACTCACTCCAAATCTGATTTCTTTCATTAAGACACAGCCACCCCTTTCTCATCTTTCTGTAAATTTAATGTATAATGGCAGCCAAAATATTTTCATGTTTTACTATCAACACAGGAATACACATCAACCTATAGTCACACTTAATGTGAAACACTTCATAACAGCATATCAATTGCTGCAGGAATGGAAGAGAGCACTGGCAATACTGTGGCTTTCTCTGCAGTCATCTCTTGCTTTATGGACTGTAGGATAATCATTCAGTAATGCAAAATGGAACCAATGTCCTCCCAACCCCACTTCACCAATATGTCAACTCTCTGCTTCTCATATTGTCAAAATGAAACTGGTGCATCCCAGAGGCAGCTCTTTGGGTTTACGTCAAATTACAGAGTCCTAGCCTACACCCAATAATCTAAACATTGGAAGCACTTGCCTTTGCATTTTTCATTCCCTATCTTCCCATTTGCCATGGGTGCTGAAACTTGTGACTGTCTAGGTGACTCTGCTGTTTCTCTACCCATGGAAACAACACTTAACAGCATTCAAATGAACAGGATATCTAGTTCAGTTCAACATACTGCTTCTTCCCTTGACACAGGTTGACTTAAAGAATCAACCACAGAGGGGCAGCTTCAAAAAACATACCTGAGTCGCGTAAAGACTTCACTTTCTTCTTCAGCAACCCACCCCACATCTGCAAGGGAGACCACTCCATCATCTCTCAGTGGATTAGAATTACTGCCTTCTGCAGACTGAGATGGAAGCTGGATTTGAGTGGACAAGATTACATATTAGAATTCAAATAGCATTAAGTTGACAATGATTTCACACATAGTCTTGCTTCCTTGAGGGTAGTGGGAGGATGAAACATCCTCCTATTATGTTGGAGAGAAATAGATGGAAAAGGGGAGAAAGATTTCACATCAGGGTTAAATCCCACAATGCCTTGAAGAATACTGCTTGTGAACTAAACACAGAAATTTTAGTATTAGCACAATTAATCTATCAAATACAAAACATGAACTAATACAGCACAACAAATTGCAAATAAACCTATGTTTTCCGATGTGTACAATGCCAGGCAAGTTTCTCTTTAACCTACACCATAAGTCACTAGTTGCAATTTGGAAAGTTACCTAAGCTAATAGTTACTGACTACAGTCCATGGACAATTCACTAATCTCACCAAGCATCTAGCAGTGCCATTCTTTCAAAAGTGCCAAAAAGGAATGTTTTCATGCAAAAGAAGGTTCAGATTAAAGATTAACGTAAACAAGGGAATAATCTTTTACATGACAGAGCTAGTAAGAAACCTGGTCTGCATTCAATATGCTCTTCCAGTTAGTAATACTTTGGTGAAAAATAAGAGTAAAGATAGAAAGTGCAAAATGTACACTGGGAATATGCACTATGTGGCCAAATGATGTGGGTGCAGTTCTAATGTCAAATACTGGTAGTATCTGTTTCCAGATCTGCCAACAAAGCTAAGAAAGCACCAGGATCAATACATAAAGGGTTGATACTGCTGTCTAGCAACTGGATTTTTTTTCCTAGGCCAACTCCAAATATATGAAATATTTTTCTAGCCTTAAAGAATTGGAGCCAAATTTTTACAGGCCTAAGCAGAGGTTTGCTATTACATATTCTGTGTGGATCTAGTTGTTGAGACAGACAGAAAGAAAGACATAGAGAGATTGTCAAGTGCACCTATCCCTTGGCTATCACTGGGTTATTCTGACATGACTTCCAAGGTGACTAAAATAGCAAGTTGCAGTATAGCTTTAAACGCTACATTTGAAGCTCGATTAAGACATGACACTCAACTGCAACTCACACTAACAGTAGTTTAATGCAAACCACGTTTGAGCTCCCAGATGTACAGGCACATACTGATTTAGAGCAGTGCTACTCAAAGCGGCTGAGGCAACCCAGCCAGAAGGTCGGGGTATACATAATAAATTTATTATTATTATTGTAAAGTGGTGGTCCATGGACCAGTGCTGTTCTGTGAGTCATTAGCTGCTGGCCCCTAGCCATACCACACAGCCCAGGTTGGGTGGGGCATTTCAGGGACCAAATATGTTACTAGTTCTGTTCTTAGCACATTAGAGGAGGGAATAGCTGATCCATCACATCAGATAACTTGAGAAGTGCTGGTTTAGAGCTTTTCATCTTCTTAGTGCTTCAGTATCTAGGTTAGGGGTAGCCAACATGGAAACCTCCAGATGTTAGATTACAACTCCAATTATCTCTTTCCACTGGTCATGTTGGCTAGGGCTGATGGGAGTATAAGAGTCCCATATCCCCGTCTGTGGCAAGCATCCAAATCACCCACCACACATTTCTTTGTCCAACTATACTACAACTTTAAAGTCACAATGTCTTATTAAAGCCGCAATCGTCTTATTAAAGCCGCCCACTTGAGCAGAATAAGTCCCATTGAATATAGTGGGTCTTGCTTCTGAGTAAGTGTGCACAGGACTGCCTCAATAGTTTCTCTCCCACAGTTGCAGAACAAAAACTTGCAGCAGTTAAAGCCCCCTATGTAAGCTCAAGCAGAAAATTAAGGCTCTAAAAGTTAATTTGATTTCTGGTTCTTAATAGCAGTTCATTATTATTACAAGCATGCACTAATAGCTTAATCAAGTTTAATGAGAAAGGACAAAACTGACTTACTGCAGGTTCAGTGCACGATCCTGTGATATAATAGCTAAAGCAAGAAAGAAAGAAAAAAGAGGGAAAGAGAGAACACTATAGAAAAGTTTCAGTGTAGCAACAATCTAGAAAAAAGCACAAATTCAACCTTGGCACGCAAGCTGATTCTGCTGCTGTGACACATATCAAATCCTCACAACTTAATAATATATGGCTGTTTAATTTAGGGAATGGATATAATATCCTTTCCAGCTTGGAAACCACATTAACTGTACCCAAAGAATATGTTTGCATACTCTCCTCTAGCCGCTCCCCACTTTTGTTGGAAATATCTGTAGGGTTCACACATTCTTGGCTCAGTTCCAGAGAAAGCCATCATTTGTGTTCACCATTGATCCTCCCTGGCACACATGCCAAAGGATTTACAGAGGGGTGTTTGTCTCTGTGGTGCTGGGCTTCTGGAGCAGGCTAAAGCCAATCCCTTGTGCTGCTTTTGCATGGTTAGCAGCACAGAAAGAACCAACCTCTCCCCACTTCTGCAAGTGAGAGGAGAGGTCTCATGTCCTACCGAGCTTTGAAGCAATAGAAGCAGACTCAAAAGCTCAGTGTCAAATAACAGACTTCGGTGAGTGAGGATCCTCTCCATTATCAGGAATCCTGGCTTACCGGAGGGCCAAAGCTCTTATTCCTGGTGAATAATTTTATGGATGCAGGCCAGTGAGAAAATTTTGCAGATAGAGAGATGAAATATTATTCCTTGCTTCCTATTCTTTTATTTCCCAAATAAACCTTGTTGACTCAGTCCATTTTCATGTTAAGAGGTAACATCTAAACCTCAAAGCCCATTTTAACTGGGAACAGGTAAGTGTGTAACAAAGAAGTTTGAATGCAGGTGGACCAACAAAGGAAGGAAACATCTGTTCTTTTTACCTTTTATAAAAAGGCTAGAAACTATGCTCATTTTAATGTATCATACAAGCGTATTTTGAAACAGCTAACTTCAATGTAGTCATAAATTTAAAATCATTACTATACAGTACTTGAATATATTTTCTCTTCAAGAACAATTTAGAACCCACAAGATTTCAGTAAAATTAAATGCTACTGTCATACGACTACAATAAAAACACAGAATTCACAACTAATGTAAAATTCTCTGAATGATTTCTTTCCTCCCACTTTCAAATTTGAAGAATGAATGCTATTGTAAATCATGTTTAATTAAAACAGTAACTTCAGAACTGCATGCATCACAAGGACACAGTTTTATTTAAAATCTGTGGAACTATTGTCAGAAACGTCGCAGAAGAACAAGCATATGCAATACCAGAATCCTGGGTGGCAGTGGCACCCTCAGCCTACAAACACTTATCCGGCATTTGGCATATAATCACAATATGACTTGTATTATTACAGAACTAAGATTCCAAAAAGGTTAAACTTGTTTATATTGAAGGAACACATATTATTCTAAAAGTCAAAATAATGCTCTTTATATTTGAAACATGTACTTCTATTACATTTGTTTTCCCTTCAAAGATTCTATGTATCTATTTCTCTCCACCTTTATATGAAGTGCCAACACTTCTTCCCCAGCCCTGTTTCACCATTTTGTTCCATCTGATTTTCACTTAATTATAAATCAAAGTGTCTACTATTCTATGTATCATTAGGACTCTTCATCCAACTCCATCCCATTTAACTGTGTTTCCACAACTCAAAAACGCACTTATACAACTCCAGGCTAACATTGAGAAGAAATAATTATGAAAGTGTATACCTGTATATATTAATCATCCAGCTGGGAAGCAAAATGAAGAATTTTGTGGCACCCTAAAAATTAACGCATTATAATATATACTTTTGTAAGCTAATCTGATTTAGTGGACTGTAGTCCATGAAAGCTTATGCCACAAGAAATTTGTTAGTCTTTTAGGTGCCACAAAGCTGTTATTTATTTATTTATTTATTTATTCTATTTAATTGTAATTATGCTCTACCTTTCCCCCAGAACTAGGACTCACAGCTGCTCACAAAAATTAAAACAAATACAGTGGACCCTCGACTTACGAAGGTAATCCGTTCCGACGGGACCGTCGGATGTCAAAAAAATCGTAAGTCGAGTCCCGATAGGAATGCATTGGGGAGAAAAAATTAGTAGGTCGAAAAAAACCCTATCTAAACTTCGTAGGTCGAGGAAACCCTATCTAAAACGGCCGCGACTTCCTTTTGGAAGTCGAAAAAATTCGGAAGCGCGCGGCCCCTTTGATCCCTCGTAACTCGAAAAATACGGAAGTCGGGGCATTCGTAAGTCGAGGGATCACTGTACCAATAAAACACAAATAGCTAAAAACATATACCGGTAAATGGTTATTTTTAAAAAGTAATTAAATTGTATTTTGAATTAAAACAATGTAAAAAACTACTAAAATGCAGATAGTAAAAAACCGTACAGCACACTATTAAGAGGCCTTTCCTGAAGAACAGCCAGTTCCCAGAAGCCTGGAAAAAAAAGACTTCACTTGCTGGCAAAAGGACAAGGAGGAAGCTAGTCCAGCTTCTTTAGGGAGTGCCGAAGTCTCAGAGCAGCCACCAAGAAGGCCCTCTCTTGCATCCCCATGAGGCATGCCTGTGAAGGTGGCAAGACTAAAAGTAAAACCTCCCCCAAAGACCTGAGCTTGGACATGTTCATATAGGAGAATATGGTCCTTCAGATAGCCTGGACCAAAGCTGTACAGGGCTTTAGATATCATAACCAGCACTTTGAACTGTGCCTGAAAACAGACTGGTAGTCAGTGAAGCTCTTTTAACAAGGGAGTTGTGTCCCTATTAACCCTCTAGTTATAAAAATATAATATTTATTTATTGTACCCTACCCATCTGACAGAAATATGAAAACACAACAGAACACATCACGTTAAAAGCTTCTTGATACTTTTTATCCTTTGTCTGACCTTTCTTAACACAGCTGAATCACAAGCAGCTTTTACATGGTAAAGTGTGGGTTGAGTAAATGCAATTAGAGCTCTCCCTTCTAAGCATATAGAAAGTCTTTGTGCAAGAGCTGGCCATATACAGATTTTTTTCAACTCACAGTGACACCTTAACAAGCCACTGCTGAACCCCATTTCCAAAACTTCATAACAATAACACAGAATGGGAATATGAGTATGCAGTGAAGGAAACATCCAAGAAGATAATTACCATTTACTCTGTCAACATGCCAAGATTTAAAAAGAGTCATAGATGTGACTCCTGGGGCTGTAGACAAAAGGAGCTCTGTTTCAATAAAAAAATTCCCAAGTTCAGAGCCAATTTCTAGCTGCATTAGAGATACTCACTCACTCACTCACTCACTCACCATTTGCAGTAATAGGCTCTGCTGCTCCACAAAGTTACTCTACAGCAAGTTAATACAACAGGCATAACCACTCTACAATAGGAAGAAGACTGGGGACAAATCCCTCTTCTAAGATGACAGACACACAGCAAAGTTTTAAAATTGCTTAACTTTATTTTCATGAAAGCAAACTTTTCAAAGCATAGATCTACACTAGGAAGTGCACCAGAATATTCATTGGAAGAGTTCCCTGGACTCGTAGGCAGATGTTTAATGACACCTATCTCTACTACTCCCCAGAGTCAGTACTAATAAGCTTCCAACTCACAATCTTGCTGAATAAATGTTTCCATAAGATGTATTTTAAGACATTTCCCCATGACGTTCAACAATTTTAAAAACAACTAACAGAGGTACAGTTTTAAAGGAAGTTATACAATGTGCAAAACCTGTCTGTTGGGTTATCAGGCTGCTCAGAAGATAGAGAATGTAAACTATTAAAACATAATGACAAAGGTAAATTTTAATAATTATACGAGCCTTCAACAAAATGCTGTAGTGTGTCTCCAGCTCCTAAGAGGAGGATCCTTGGAGATCTGTTCAGACCTTCTAAGTGGCGTATAGCACAAAGAGGTGAGTATTGTAAGCTCACCAGCACATTTGCTATAAGTTTTAGGTGCTTCAACAGGTCCATTCTCTCTCTCCGACTCCCAACACCTCACCTGACACATTAGTACATCCTGAAAGCTGGTCCTTTCAAGCTTTTTTAAAGAATATTTTTCTCTTTATTTGCAATTGTCTCCCTACCTGGAGAAGCCTCCCCCCTATGTAAAACATCAAGGTCTGCTTCAGATACACTGTCCCTTCTCCCTGCCCACCCCTGAGCCCATGGACACCATCTGTCCTGTGATGAAGAAGAGATCAAGGGAGGCATGCATAGACAAACTACATTGCCTGCTCTACTCGCCATGTTATATTGTTTCTTTCCATACTTACAAATTGTAAACTGCCTTGGCAGAAAGGCAGTATATATGAATGCAATGAATGAATGAATGAATGAATGAATGAATGATCACTGCTTAATTTTTGATGGTTACTGTTTTGTTTAAAACTGTTAGACAGTTGTAGTAGTTTCCTATTAGAGAAAAGTATGCTGGTTATGAGATATTTGACACAGCTTTCAAATTCACAGATGCAAAAACATACAAACAGCCTATACCCAGATCCCATTAGTTTGCTCTGACCACTAATATTAATTTATTTTCCCTCTGGAAAGTGAAACAAATATTTAAAATCTTACCTGAAACTGAACTCTTGGACATTGTATCAGCGAGAGGTTGGTGCCAATTTTCCTTACAATACTTCTATCGCGACCATAAGGCTTACTAGACCAAAGCAACTGGAAGGATAAAAGAAAAGCTATTTTATTACTGCCTAACATGATCTGCCTATCATGGAAATAATTTGTTTCTTTAAGTTTCACTGCAAATCCATATCACCTGGGAGTAAGCCCCAGTTAATGCACTTTTGAATAAATATGCACAGACGTGCACTGCAATGCCTCTGTATAAAGAAAGTACATTGTGCAACATCATCCATCATCACACAAATACTTGTGCAATGGAACTTTTTCATTCTCTCCCCCCCCCAAAAGGAACAGAGCAGGTTTGGGGACTTGCAGGGGGGGAGGAAATCTGTTCGGCTGTCAGAACAGCTACCATGAGATTTCATGCATTATGTTTTAACAAGGACGATGTGATCTACATTGGAATTCTCATGTGGACAGAAGACTAGAGCAAGGATAAGGAAATGAATCTGGCCAGTGGGCCAGACTTTGAGTTCCTCCACCACCACAGGGCCATTTGGACAGTTTTGAAATGGATGCAAACAAGCCCACTCACTTGTCAAACCCTTGACGTAAGGTGAGTCATTTCTCTTTTGTAGCATGACAAGCCATGCTAAAAATAGAAATACAAGCCCAATTAAGCAGGGCTTAAAGTTACTGATGATCAATAGTGACTTCAAGCTACACTTTCTTTTAAATTATATTTTAATTGATGCTTTTATTGTTTTAATCTATTCTCCCAATTTTAAGTAATCCTCCTTGGACCTTAGGGTGAAGGATGGGATAAAAGCCTGAAAAAATAAAAAAATTAAAGTGTTTATAATACAGAGATTTGACTACCCCTTCTAATGTAACATTCATCTAACTCCTGGGCAAAATAGCATACTATGATGTGTTGATAAAAAGTGTACGATGACAAGGCCAAATGCACTTTGGAGGAGGGAGTTCTATAACCTGGGGGCCACAGGCACAAAAAGATTCTCTCAAACACTACTGCCCCATGACCTTCAAAAGGGTGGCACTGTCAATAGGGTATCTCGCACTGATCCTAACACCCAGGCAGGTCTGTACTTCACTGTAATACTTACTGATTCCATAGTCAATGCTGCTTGCTCAAATATCACTCTAAGTAGGTGCTTAATCCAGTAAATCATCTGGAACAATGCAGGGTTTCCACAATCTTGTTAGCTAACCACATCAGTTTGATGGAATGCAAATGTTCCATAGTCACTCTGGGGGGGAAAAAACACAAGTGTGAAACCATGTATGCAACTCTTTCAAAATATGAGAAATGATCTAGAAGAAAACATATCAAAAAAAGATAAGTCCACAATTTTCACTGCAAGTACGCAATCAGTATTTATTGACTGTAATGTGAAAAACTCACTTTTAGGCTCTGTAAAAACTGTCAAGTAGGATTTCCATAAATTGAAAATAAAGTTCTAGGGGGCAAGCAGGTTTGGTCAGCAGTATCATCAGTATATTGATGTCAATTGGCTCTACCTTTCCTTTCCATGTTCAGTTCCCAAGGAGGCTGTTGAAATCCTAAACCAGTACCTGGTGGCAGTTCTGGGATGGATGCAGGCAAACAAGCTAAAACTGAATCAGAGCAAGATGATGCTGTGAGTGGGGAGTTACCCAGTTCTAGAAGATAGTTTACAACTGGTTTTGGATGGACTGGTACTCTCCCTGATAGAAGAAGTGTGCAGTTTGGAAGTGCTCATGAATTTGGCACTGACTGGGGAAACCCAGTAAGTTATCAGTGACCAGGAATGTTTTTGTTTTACCAGCACTGGCTTGTATGCCAACTGCCCCCTATCATGAATGGGATGACTCTGCCACAGTCACCTACATTTTGGTCATATGCCAACCAGACTACTGCAATGTGTTCTATGTGGGGCTGCCTTTGGAAACTTCAGGTGGTTCAGAATGTGGCTGCCAAGGTTCCACTCTGTATGTGTGTATCTGTGTATCTATGGAACATAACTGACAAGAAAGTAAGGTAAAGGTAAAGAGACCCCTGATCGTTAGGTCCAGTCACGGACGACTCTGGGGTTGCGGTGCTCATCTCGCTTTACTGGCCGAGGGAGCCGGCGTACAGCTTCCGGGTCATGTGGCCAGCATGACTAAGCCGCTTCTGGCGAACCAGAGCAGCGCACGGAAATGCTGTTTACCTTCCTACTGGTATTTATCTACTTCCACTTCATGCTTTCGAACTGCTAGGTTGGCAGGAGCAGGGACTGAGCAACGGGAGCTCACCCCGTCGCGGGGATTCGAACCGCCGACCTTCTGATCGGCAAGCCCTAGGCTCTCTGGTTTAACCCACAGCGCCACTACAAGAAATTAGTGACAATTAAAAGACAAGATTCTTAAGAGCTTATGTTTTTAAGGAGCTTATATTTCATTCAAACACCTCTCACAAGGAACGTTGGTTATATCTTGTGCACATATAAGCCTTACCGGCTTACCCCACAATGTTTCCATTTTTAGAAATCTTACACTGCTTCCAGTCCTGTGATAAATGCCCAAAATTTGTCCTTTTAATTTGTTTATAACAGAAACAAATAATGAATGATAAAACTTGATTTAAGATAGCATGAAATAGTTGGTGAGAAAGTCTTTCAGAAAGTAGCCTTGAGAGCTGCAGTTCTCACCAAGTCTCCATTTACACTTTGGTCTCACATACCCACATTTACATGGCAACTTGATTAAGGGTCAATATGCCCTTGGCCTGAAAATGGTGTATTTCAGGATTTTTGAATCAAATGCATATATCATCAAAAAACCCACAAATACCTACTGTTCTCAGTTTAGTCCCTCAAAGGAACAAGACGAATTTGATAATGTGAACATAATTATGAGATCATTTTGGAAACTTGTTAAACTTTTTAGTCAGCTACATAATGGAAAAACTGAATGGAATTTTTTAAAAAATGACGTCAGTGGACTATAAGACACTTGGGACAGTTCTAGCAAGAACTGTTGTAGTTAATTCATTGCCAGTGCTTTCATTACAAGCTTGTTTTAGTCAACAGTTTACCACTCCTAGGTAATAATATCTTCATGTGGAAACTTGGCACAGGCAACCTCAGTTGCACTGCTTTGGGGTTTACCGTTTATGGGATGTTTGAGATGCTGATGCAGCTGTTCAGTTGACAGTTTCTCACATGCAGTACACGGTATGCAGTTCAGGGCTGTCATTTATTTTGTATCCATTTGAACCTGGAATCATTTTCTTAGACTTACATGGATCATTCCAGAAGACTAAAGCATACTTGTTTAAAGAAGCACAAATATCTGCTAGCAGCAAGTTATTCTCTGACCCATCTGGGAAATAATGTATCACCTCACTCTCAAACCTAAACATGACAATACGTACTGTAATTCCATGTTTCCATTCTGGAAGCCGTAGAAGGGGAAAATATCAGGAGCCCTCTTTGCAAACTTTGACTTCCCCTTGGCTTCTCAACAAAGCAATCTGAAATTATTATGGGTACCTGCATGGCTTTCTACTGCCACTTATTTTTGATTATCCCCCTACCCCTAACCCCTATCCCCCCAACCCCCCATGCCACCTACCCACATTAACATTTAAAGACTAGCAAATGTATTATGACATAAACTTTCAGGGATTAGACTCTAGTCATAATTCATCAGATGCAAGTGGACTTATATTCATGAAATCTTATGCCATAATAAGACATTTTCTGCTTTTGCTGCTACAGACTAACATGGCTAACTTTTTGTACCTATATGTACATGAAAAGATGAAACAGTCTTCCAGGTGAGCCTATCTGACTGGAACTGGCTCTCTAGAGTCTTAGACAGATTTTCTTCCACTACATGATCCTTTCAACTGAAGATGCCAGAGATCAAAATGGGGACTTAATACATGCAAAGTATGTGCCCTACTACCACTGAGCAACAAATCCCCTCCTTGGCCTCTACTCATCTTATCCTATCCTAGCTGTGCTTCCTCAGCTCTTTAAATCTAAGAAAAGCAGCTTACCAAGCAAGGCTGCATTGTTAAGAAAAGCAATATTTTAAAGTAATTTTTTTATCCCAACCTTTAAAATGTTCTGTCCAGGAGGAGGAAACATATAGGATGGTAGTCAATGACAGACCAATTGGAGTAATTAATTTCAATTGGTGTACTCAGAGTAGAAATTCATGAAATACAACTCATAGTCAGCTTGGGTTGGCACAGGAACAAATTAGTATCAGAGTTGGAAGGGACCACAAGGATCATCTAGTCTAACCCCCTGCAATGCAGAAATCTTTGACCAATGTGGGGCTCAAACCCATGACCCTGAGATTAAGAGTCTCATGCTCTTCTGACTGAGCTATATGCTTACTACATTTGGTTTATTTGAAACAAATAGAGCATGGTCCTAAATCAAGCTACACAGCAAGTCATGTTATTGCTTATTTGAGCTGTGTGGGTGCTGCACAGGGGGAATGACATAGGGACCCATGTGACAGGCACATTCACAATTAAAACACTATTTAAGATGAATTGTTGCTTATTGTGATATACAAACTAGGCCGGTGTAAATCCCAAACTAATGGAAAAATCAATTTATATGCCTCAAAATGCAAATGGCTGATTTTGCAATAGGGGACACAAACAGTTAACCTTCATTGCATACAGCAGCCAGCAAGTGCAGTTTGGATTTAAATATCTACACTCCTGTCTTTCTTCATTCCTCCCCCCCCCCTCTTCTTTTTATAAGTAGGTTGTAAGCCTGCAGCACCTAGATCCCTGATCTGCTTTAGAATATTATTTAGTATTTTCTAAGTATACCTAGTAATACATAAGATACCAAGAACATAATTTATGTATTATATCTCAGAGTGCATAAGCAATCCCTATTCACTTTCCATTTGACTTTGTGGTCACTAATTGAGGATGAATCAACCTAATGACCTGGCTAGAGGTGAGGGTTTGCTACTCAAAATTACCAGTTTTGCACATGTTGCTCAGTTGCAACTATTCTGTATGCAGTACAAAGATATGTTTTCTTGAACTGCCACTTATTTTGGAAGGCCCATTTTAAGCTAGATAGTCTGAAACAATAATGTTCATATTTTAAAGTCCTACAAATACCTATGATAATGAAATAGAAATGCAAGGCTTTTATATTCCTTTAAAAACATTTGCCTAATTTATAGGTGCAGAGAATTTTCATTTGCGGTACAAACACTGGTTGCCACAATGAGCACA
Source organism: Darevskia mixta (assembly GCA_034641385.1). NCBI lineage: Eukaryota > Metazoa > Chordata > Lepidosauria > Squamata > Lacertidae > Darevskia > Darevskia mixta. The sequence goes on along the minus strand of JAWWNH010000018.1, from coordinate 3,585,308 downwards.
GTATACTGGAAGCTCCTTTGTATCAGAGATCAGGATACTTCCATCTATCTCAATATTATCTCCCTTGACTCACAGCAGTTCTCTGGGGCCTCAGGCATTCTCATCACCTGCTACCTGATCCTTTTAACTGAAGATTCCAGTTTCTGCATGCAAATCATGTGTTCTACCACTGGTCTATGGCTCCTTCCCCAAAATGCTGTCTGAGCTTTAACAGAACACACAAACCACATAATCCTGAAGAACAAAGAGTCCTCATTTTTATGTCATCTTAAAAATACTTGTCTTAATACTACTACTACTACTACTACTACTAATACTAATACTTTTATTATTTATACTGCACCCATATGGCTGGGTTTCCCCAACCACTCTCAAAACATCAACATTACAAGACAGTAACTTGCAATTTCTAAATTCTAAATGACTTCCACCTAAACGCAACTATGTTTTCTACACTCTATGATTCTCTGCAAAACTTGCTTTTATATACCCAGCAATGTAAGAAGCACTAGAATGAACAACGTCTAGCTAGGTTAGATACAAGTTTTTGATGTGTGTGTGTGTGTGTTAATTATTCAAATGTGGCAAAAACAAATCTTGATCTCAGTACTGACAAAAAAGTCAAAATGCCTTGCTTCCCCGCCTCTGCTTTTTGTTTACAGCAGTCACCACTGAGCTGGCACAGGCAGGCAAGTTTCAAAGTGCTAGCAACGATGGCCCACAGTGTTGTTTACTAGGACGCAGTACGAGAAGAGAACAGAACTTCTCAAGGTTAGCCGCTGTCTAACCGGTGTCCTCACACGGCAGACAAAGAGAGAACTCAGACGGCGGAGCATTTTGACCTTTCACTTGACTCCTGCAAAAAATAAAATAAAAAAAAGCAGTGCCTATTTTGTAACCCAAGGAGCGGCCAGATTTAGGCCTAACCCTGGAAACCAGGCTTTTCTGCCTACGGTGTGCCCTTATTCCTCGACAACGCGATGACGGGTTGCGATTACTTAAGTGGGGGCACTGCACATGCTCAGAGGCACCCTCGCCCCCATTTTTTTTTTACTGTTAGCGCTACAGTGCTACGTGCTCCCAGGTTGGAGTGTGCCTCGGATCAAGGCCCGCTTTTAGGAAAAGCGGAGGGAAAGCAACAGTGCTCCCAACGAACTGTGGGACTAAGCGGCCCCCGGCGCGAGGAGCTCTGGGGCAGCGGCCACCGCCAAGCCACTCGCTCCCACCCCCAGCCGCACTGGGGCGAGATTGGAGGGTCCCCTCAGGCGCCTGTGTGGGCATCCTCAAGTCCGGACGGCCGACTTCTCCCTCAGCCCCCTCCGAAGCCGGTTCAAAGGCCCCTCCCGTACCAAGGGCCGCGCGAAGTGTTAAAACCGCAACAGCGGACCCTGGGACCGCAGCACGAACGGAGAGGGCGGCCGCCGCCGCCGCTCAGACTCACCGCCTCGCCCTGCCGGCAATGCTCCTTTCTCAGCAGCCGCCAACTCCTGGCAGTTCATTCCCACACACGCTCCTCATCTCTCCCCCGCCCGTCTCCTTCAACAACCAATCCTCCAGCTGCACCGGCTACAGCTCTTGGCCAATCATCGTTTACGCTTGCGGGAGGTGAGGCTTCAGCTCCCGCCTTATCCGGGTCACAAGACGTTAGCCTACCATCAAGACGGGAAAGAAGCCGGGTGACTTGGTTTGCGGACAAGCTGGGAAATTCTTGCTCTTCACGTGAACAGTACTGAAGGATCGCGTGAGAGCGCCATCTGCCGGTACGGAGCGCTCGGTACAACAGCCAATGATTACTTAGCAGAGCGTAGTAAAGCTGTACAACTACTGTATTGTTTCTCTTCTCGTCCGAACTTGGTGCTACGACGGTAGCATTTCGCAACTCGCTTTTATCGGTACTGTCGTTATAAAAAGGATTGCAATATGCAAATTAAAAATTATTTTAGGACTGCAGTAGCCCTGTGCAATAATATGGCTTGATACGCTGTCCAGCGTTTGTTTTAAATACGTAGTTGTTTAGATTTTATATTATATATTTGTATTGTATTTTATGTCTTGTAAGCTGCCTAAACATGGCCTAAGGTATAAGACAGCTTCCTAAGTTCCTACTACTTTGATGAGGCTTACTCCCAAGTAAGTATGTTTAGGCTTGGATTCTTATTCTATACAATCCAAATAGATCATAGATCGTAGAATTGGAAGAGAGCCAGAGGATCATCTAGTCCACCCCCCCCCCGCAATGCAGGAATATGCAGCTGTCCCATATGGGGATCAAATCTGCAATCTTGGCATTATCAGCACCATGATGTAACCAACTGAGCTATCCAGGTATCTATCTCCTTTTAAAAATGCATTTCATTACTATTATTTGTATTTTTAAAGATTGCAGTATGCTTGCAATAAACAGTAACTTTGCAATACAGTAACCAAAAATCCCAACTAAAAACTTAACAATAAACTGAAAACAACATATGGCTGTGTTGTCATTATACTTCCTATTTCAATACATCAAGAAAAAGCCCATTTTTCAATAAATTTATGGGGAGTTAAATACCACTGATAGAACATCTTATAAGTATGGAAATTGATAAAATGCATGTTGCTACAAAAGAATGCATCCTAGTCAAGACACCGCACTTAGTCTTCCTTTGATGTGGTCAGCTTTAGATGGAGTCCAACAGGGTGGCAACAGCTTTGCCACAACGCCTCCTGGTCCTGACTGATTTGTTAAAAGTCTTATGACAAAAAAACTCAAGACTTAGGAAGTATGCCTGATTTCTATCAGTTAAGATAGCTGATAGCATGGAATGCTGTTTATGTTGTCAGTTTGAAAATATAGTACAGCAGGGGGAAACTTCAGAGCCTTCTCCTCCCACCCAATTCTTCCTGCTCCAACCTGGCCCAAGAGCACTCCTGTGGAACAGATGCCATTTGTAATCGTTTATCTGTTGAAGTTTTATTCTGCCGTTACTCCAGGGAGCTCAGGGTAGCGAACAGGGTCACCCCACGCTCCATTTTTTAAATTTAATTTTTGGTTTTTACGAGTGAAAAAAACGTTTTTATTCAGAAAGTACTCCAAAATTCGTATATTTTTTCAGACTCACGGCATGCTGGTGAAAGAGGAAATTAAGGCTGCTATCCAAGCCCCACATGTCCAGGAGTAAGCCCCGTTCAATTCAACACGACTTACTCCTGAGTAGAACTGGCTAATAAGGCTGCCTGCATTCCTAAACCAGAGATGAAGAGCCATTCAACGCAGCGGGGCTTACTTCCGAATATACATGCACGGGACTGCGCTGCAACACTTCCTTTTGAACCTGCGGTAGCAAACCCCCGTGGAAACACATACACACCCACGAATAAACCCGGCAGAACAGGAGCGGGACTCGCTTCCCATAAGCGCGCAGAGAAGCGCTCTGTTTACCCTCTCCGCCTACAAGTCCCACTCGTGCAATACTCTCGCGTGACAGCGAAAGGTCTCCCTGGGACTTGTAGTTTCTTAGGTCCACCTTTTTTTAAAAAAAAGCCTCACCGGCTCCAACCCACAATGCCGCGGAACTCCAGCCAGCCGCATTTAACCAATTAGAGACGCGCGTAATAAGGCGAGCCGCGACTGGCCAGGGGGTGCTGTCGGCTGCAGCCAATGGGGTCTCCCGGAGCGCCGAGGTGCCGGAGACCTGTGAGCGCCCGCCTGGCTGGGTGAATGTTGTCTCCGGGGGTAGAAGGTTCCAATCCTGCTGACCTCTGGCCGGGCGCCCCGGGGTGCAAAGCGCCTTCTCCCCGCCCGGCCTCCTCTTGCACGAGGGCGGCCTCCGCGGCAGCAGATACGTGACCTGGACCGTTTCTTCTTCTGCCGGGGCGGGAGCAAGAAAGCGCCTCCCCTTTCGCATCCTATGAAAGTGAGGGCGGGTAATGGGGGCACCTTCGGAGTGGGGGGTGGGTGGACAGAAGGAGGCTGGTGAGGGTTAAGGGGTATTGGGCCACTGAAAGCAGGGAAAGCCAGACCAAGGAGAGTGACCCTGGGCAGGGCAACAGAGTCCCCTGACCTCTTCCCACCCCATACACAAGCTCTTATTTTAAATCACCAAATCATCAGGGGTTTCTAATGGCTGCCTTTCTCTCACAGTATCAGCTTATGTATGTTTACTCTGAATTAAGCCCAATTTCGTTTAGTGGGGCTTAGTCCCTGGTAGCCTAAAGTGTGGTACTATGTGGGTCTACTCAGATGGAAATCCCATTGGGTTCAATGGGCAACCCTCCCAGGTAATTGGGGATATGATTGCAGCAGAAGCTGATTTCAGTTATCTGGCCCTGGGGAATGGGGAGGAGGTTTAAGTGCTGGCACGTAAGGTAGCAATCCCTTGTGTACTGAACTTCTGATATTTTTGTGATACAAACCAGTGCATGAAATAGTACAAATGACCAACATAGCACCTTGGATGTCCACATCTGGGAATAAGTTCCGTCGCAGTGAACTAGATTTAATTTTGGCTGACTATTTGGTTAACAGTTGTTTCATTTTAGAAAAGGCTTGCTGCAGCATCTAAGACTTGGTGTTTGGATATAGCCACAGTGCTATATGGTGAGTTGCTTTTGTTTTTCAAAAGAGAAACAAAAGTGATTTCTTTGGGTCTCGATATTTTTTTTATCAGACTGTGCATATGCTTGCAACTAAGTCCTATTGAAACAAGTAGGACTTCTAAGAAGGCATGCATACACCTGGCAGAGTTTGAGTATGAACTTGTGCATACTTACCAGGGAGCAATCCCTATTGGCAGAGTGGGATTTATGAATAAACATGCATATAGGATTGTGCTATGCACTGAAGTAAGTAAAAAACAACAACAGTGAAATAGATGAGGCATATTTGTTTTAATGAATCACATATAATTCTTAATATGAGCATGTTGTCAGTCTCTGGCTCAGGTTGTGGTCAGAAGCTGTATCAAGTTTCTTTGGTGTTATTTGTGTAATTCTGAATCAGTAAATAGCACAAATATTTGTCTGTGGCCCTAAGGACCATCAATTTCAGTAAAAGCCACATACAGTATTTAGGGTTGATCCTGAGCACAGCTTTTGAAGTTAGCTTCATGGAAACAGATATCCTGATTTCCAGACCAGTTTAATTTCTGTATACTTTATTCATGGTGGAGTTAACTCATATTTTTAGCTCAGTGGTTTTCAAATTCCACCTTCAAGGAGCCCTTTCTGCATTGCTTTGTCTTCTGCAGAACTTGAGGGTGTCTACCCTCAAGAACCTTGTGCATTCAGAATATTATGGACCATGTTTACTAAGGTGAACAGACACTTCATGGATAACACCGGTCATATTGGTCCTCATTCTTGCTGCATGTGAGTTGTGAGTGCACCCTGGATTATACTCAACAATGTCCTCATACTATGCAGGGAGAAATAGGCAAGCTGTCTGTCTAGGAAGCTTGGGTTGTTGACAACATTAGCCATACTTAGAGTAGACTCATTCAAATCATTGGATATCATTAACAAGTCTGTTTCAGTGGGTTTACTCTGAGTATGACTTGGTTGGATTCAATCCCTTGACTGTCATCATGGCTCTTTCAATTGAGGAACCTATGATAAGCATATGAGGATTCTCGGGAGCAAAGTTTGAAAATTGCTATTCTAATAATCTAGTTATTGATTGAATTTAGGTTCTGGCAGTGCTTTGTGTTTTATTTTGCCAGGGGTGGCATGCAGCAGTTGAGAAGGTTGTCTTTCCACTACTCATGTCATGCTTCCTTTATTCAGATGATAATTCCAATGCACAATTTTGGAAATTAGATCCTTATGCAGATTGTGTACCTTCATATTCCATCCAGCATTCCAACTGATAAATACATATGCTGTGTTAAGCTCTTTGGGCACTGGTCAGGACCTGAAGAACCACATGCCTTCATTTGCTTACCCAAGAGAATTCTGTTCTGTTTACTGTATAATAGTCCCTTTAGGCACTCTTGAAAGCTGTATATGAAATGTTATGGTCTAATAAAAAAAGACAAAATTTACACTGAATGCATGGAAGCCTTTGTTAAATCTAAAATAGCATTTTGGATTCTGACTGAAGCCTTCACAATATTAAAAACTTGGGGCCAATTCTCACTATGTTTTTGTAGTTACAGGTAGGTAGCTGTGTTGGTCTGCCGTAGTCGAAACAAAATAAAAAAATTCCTTCCAGTAGCACCTTAGAGACCAACTAAGTTTGTTCTTGGTATGAGCTTTCATTTTTTGTTTTATGTTTTTGTACTTTGTGTGTATGTGAAGGTGAAATGCAAATGCTGCCCATTAGGTACTGAAGGGATGTCCATTTCTCCCCTCTTATTAGATGTGCCTTAATCGAAATGGCCATGATAGTCTCTGTTAATTTTTCTAGAGTCTGTTGGGGAAGCCATCTACTGCTGATTGCCTGATTGTTGATGTTACTTGTGCAAGTAATATCCCACACTGCCAGTTTGACTTCATTTTTGACTGAAGCTGAATTGACACCCCACATTCAATTTAGGTGAATGTGATTAGACAGAAAATGAAAACAGTACCTAGTAAAGAAAACTAGCATTGTTCAAATGATATAATCGTGCTCTTTAAATGTTGGGGAAAGCTAAAGTTTTTGCCTGGGTAAGATAACATGTTGAGATATTGTAGATAAGGGGCAAGACCCAATGCCACACTAGCGGACAGGATGTGACTTCCCTTCCCTCCCATTTGTTTGAGTAGAAGTCTGTTGCACAAGATGTCAGTCAAGCTTACAGCAGAGCCTGTTTTGACCATGAGACATTCTTGAGAAACAGTGTTTTCTACTTTAGTGATTATTTCACCCACCCATCCCATTTACTTGCTTTTGGGGTAAAGCTGGGAGTCCTTGCATAGTGGGATGGGCCCAAAGGGTTGAGCATTGCCAAGCTTTACATATCTTTATATGTACAAGATGGTGATAACTGGATTAGGAATAATTCTTGCCCAGCAAAAATTATTCTATTACTGAGTGAATGGCTAACTTCTGATGTTGATAGCTGAAATAGCGGTAAGATGTGCAATGTATTCTCTTAGAACTTAGATTCTTTGACTTGCTGTCTGATTTTGGTGGAAGGAAATGGGAGCTTTGAGTGCATTAAAATGAATATGTACTAAAATTTAAAACAATACATACTGTGTCTTAGGTTTGCTTTTTTGTTGAATTTTGAATAGTGATCTGAGCAGCATGTGCTGACTAGTGCCTACATGTAGTCTTTTAAAGACTCCTAAAGAATTACTTAAGGAAATCTAATTTGAACCACATCAAGCTAATGACAGTGGCCATTAACTCCACAATATTACTAATAACATTTCTTTTCCAGCAGAATTTTATGTATGACAAGCAAAAATGAACAGCACCATGAGCGAAGAGCCTGATGCGTTATCTGTAGTTAATCAGCTGAGGGACCTTGCAGCTGATCCCCTAAACAGAAGAGCAATTGTCCAGGATCAGGGATGTCTACCAGGCCTTATTTTATTTTTGGATCATCCCAATCCCCCAGTTGTCCATTCAGCCCTACTGGTAAGTATCATCTGTTTCCTAATTGTGCAACTTTTTTCCTATGCATTCTATAGCATTACTATATTTGAGGATTCTGGTCCATGGGGTCATGAAGAGTCAGACACGACTAAACAACAACTAATCACTCACTGGCTGTTGCAACCATATTTTATATTACAGTGGTACCTCGGGTTAAGTACGCTTCAGGTTAAGTACGCTTCAGGTTAAGAACTCCGCTAAAAACAGAAATTGTGCTCTGGCGGTGCAGCAGTAGCAGGAGGTCCCATTAGCTAAAGTTGTGCTTCAGGTTAAGTACGCTTCAGGTTAAGAACGGACCTCCGGAACAAATTAGGTACTTAACCTGAGGTACCACTGTAGTGTGTTTCCATAACATATCTTAAAACAAAACATCTTGGAAAATTTTACTGAAGAAGAAAAGATGTATTGTAACAGCACAGATTCTTAGCCAGAGAGGGTCACCTAAACGTGACAATCCCAGATGCAGCAAAACTGAAATGCAGTTTATGCTCATGTCACTCTGGCACATTCTGAGAAACTATGGAATTGAAGTGGAGGATTTCTTTAAAAAGAAAGAAAGAAGTTTATTGATGCAAGTTTGAATGATACCAAAGTTGTATATCAAATATGAGAGTTTGGGAATAGTGTTAATTCTGTTTGATGCCACATCCCGCCCCCACCCCAAGATAAAAGTAGTCATAGTGCTCATCTTCCCACTCTCCAAATCAGAATCCAGTCCTACTGAATTCAATGGGCCTTACTCCCAGGTAAATGTATAAAGTGTAAGTTGGCAGTCTAAATTAATTAATAATGAAACATAACAGAAATAGTATTCAGCAGGTATTAGGGCAATGGACATGCTGTATCAGAGCTGTTAGGAACTAAGCAAACATTAACGTTGGCACAAGACCAATTATACAACACAATGACAACTGGTTCAAGGTCCTCTTGTATCTGAATGTCACTTAATCGTGGCACATGGAGTCTTAGAGCTCAGAGAAAATATGATGCTAAGTAGAACAATGAAAAACCCAAATTGTTTGTATGATAGCAATTTACCTCCCAAAAACAAACACCCATATACATACAACGTCTGTCAACTAAACTTATCCGTCTCCAACTGAACAAACTGACAGGCTTGCTCTTAAAGATTCAGTAACATCTATCAGCATGGGATGTATGTGGAAAAAGGGTTGCAGAATAGGAGAGAGGAGGAGGCATGGAAATGGAAGTGATCTGTGTCAAGGAAGAGTTGAGAAAAGGAGGAGGGTGGAGGAAAAAGAGTGAAGGTGAAAATAGGGGTGTAAAGGTGGTTGAAAAAAGGAGGGGTAAGAGGCATGGGAATGGAGTTGAAGATGAAAGGGGATAGAAGGTCTAAAGAATAGGAGGGGATGGTGAAAAGGGTGCTTTGTAGGTTCAATGTGTGGGAGGAGGAAGGTGCAGGAAGTTACCATGAAGGTGTGCAAGGGGGAATTGCGCAAAAGGAGGGGGAGGAGGCAAGGACATGGGGTGGAGGTGAAAATGGGTGTAAAGCAGGACTGCAGAATGAGAGAGAAGTGGCTTCAGAAATGAGGTGAAGGTGAAAGTGAGCTTAGTAGTTACATAGTTGGGATGGGGAAGCTGGTAGGTGGGTTGATGAGAGAAGTGAGCAGGAGTGCAGCCCCTAGTTTTTTATATATATATAACACAATAACACACCTTCAGCAGCAACAATGCAAATACAATGCTTTGGACAGCTGCACACTTAACATTCATATTTTGAGTTATCCCATTATACGCAACTTGCTGGAAATGTTAACTTAGTTTTATATGATACTATATTTGCTGATAGACAACTGAAATAATCAGTTCTCTTAATTCAATATTTAGTCAAAATCATATTTATATAATTACTGGAATTTTTCTAGACAAGAATACACCAATTATATTTTGGGGTGCAGCTTATTAAACTAAAGTTGCATATGTTCTAACCATTACATAAAATCTCTTCAAAATTGATATTGTTTATTTTTGAGAGATGTATAAAAGGAAAATTAGAAATACTAGCATTGTTCTATTAAATTACTTTAACTTGCCCTTTCTTACAGGCTCTCCGCTATTTGGCGGAATGTCGTGCCAACAGAGAAAAGATGAAAAGTGAACTAGGTATGATGCTGAGCTTACAAACCGTCGTGCAAAAGTAAGTATAGTGTGCTATCTATAGTAAAAGTACACAATTTATCATAGAATCCTAGAACTGTAGAGTTGGAAGGGACCCCAAGAGTCATCTAGTCCAACCCCCTGCAATATAGAAATCTCAACTAAATCATCCATGACATCCAACCTTTGCTCTAAAATCTTCCAATGAAGGTTGGAGTATGTATGCATTTCCTTCCTACCACCACCTTCTGAGGGAGTCTGTACCCCCTTATAAACTATCAGATTATTGCGGTATTTACTGTAGTGCATTTCTGTCTTAAAATTGTTTTAAGCATAAGGGACCTGGCAATTAGATTGCAAAGGTGGCTTCCTTGTGTAGGTTCAAGCAGATCCCTTTCATAATCTCCAATACATGAATTCCTGGCTTTGCATGTAAGATTGAAAACACTGTGAGGATACTGATATGTTCAGTAGTTCTTGATACTAAGTGGCTAGTTAATGAAAGCAAAATTCCAATTACTTAACTCGAACCACTCTATTCCAATATAGTATGCCTTTTCCAGAGTCTCATATTGAACTACTTGAACTAAACCCATCTATTCCCCCCCCCATTCATTTGCCTAAAATGATTAGCTCAGTAAATATGTTTTTAATTGCGCAGGAGTTCCTTTCAGGTATGATAAGATGCACACAATCCTGTAAACCAAGCTACTTCCTCAGTTTTGATTTCACACAATTTTAATTGCTTGTACTTCTCATGAATAATTAACCATGGTTAGAAGGTCACAAGTAGTCTTCTAAAATTGGACCCTTTGTTATGACCCCTTCCCCATAAAAGGATATTTGAAGAAAAAGGTGCCCTCTCTGACACTACAAACAAGATTATATGGTATACTTTTAAATGGGTTGTGAACATTTTATACACTTAGCAGAAAGATAAATTATTCACGCGCACTAAGAGTATTATACAGAGTTTGGGAATACAGTGTTGGATTAATTGCAAGACATCTTAATAAAAGGCAATAACGCCATCTAGTGTGTCAAATTAGAACAGACCAAAATAATTCTACTTGATCAGAAGATACACCTTGTTTTGTTATATGTTTTGTCAGAATTATAATTGTTGGTAGGAAGGAAATACATACATACTACAAATTTTCAGAATTGAAAATATTTCAGGAATTTGGAGTTCAGTAAGCATTTTGCAAAACAACTTAAACAGCTTGTTTTGTGATCTTATACAAATATGTTCTGCCATCATTCTAAACATTAAATCTTCAAAACTGGTTAGGGGCTCATCTATAGCTGTACCAAAACACTCCCCGAATATCATTGTCCCATTCACAACCTGCAAATTTGGGTGCCATTTCTCCACTTTCCAGGGGTAAGGGTATGTGCTGAAATTCACTCTTTGCTTTAAGCAGTCATGTCGCTCCATTTTTTTTTAGTGGAAACCATGATCCCTCCCCACAAGTGTCTTCAAATAATATGCCATCTGAATAATTTTGGGCTTCATCACATAGAATCGGAAATAGGTGGTGATGATGGAACAAGCAGTATTTTAAAGCATCCATTAAACTTGATAGCTGGGCATTGTCTGAATTCTGAAATGTTAGAAACGCTGTAGTCTTCCGTGCAAATCAAAAAGCTATGAAGGGAAAATGCTGAAACAGGCTCTTGTCTGTTATGCCGTCCTTTCTTGACAGCTTGCTGGAATAAAAAGCAAAGATTGCTCAAGCTGCTATTTTTAAAAGGGGCAGCATATTTTAATTTGACGTTAGTGTATGTGAAAGATGCCAGACTGACAGTATTGCAGGCTGAGGTCAGTACCTATGGGAGGGAAATAGCCAGACTGGCAGTGGACTTGCTTCTTTTCCTTTTACTCCTTTGACTCAAAGGGTGTTTTTGCAGTTACCCAAAGGAGAGCAATGTTGCTTGGTCCCTTGGTCCCTCTGTTGTCAGCTGATGCAGAAAAGTTGCTTGTGTCACTAAATACTCCCCCCCCCCCGGTCATATTTTCAGTACATTAAAATGCAAAACCCATTGCTTTCTGATCAAATAAAGAACCACCCCACTTCTCTGAGCAAGAAATAAAACCCTAGTTGGAGCAATGCAGATAAGTTCAGTTGGTTTTCTGTTTGTCTAATGGTGCTGCTGGACAGCATTCTGTCAAAAGTAAGTGGCTGCTGTTCACTCTTATTGTGAGTATCTGTGGGGAGAAGACAACAAGGCGATCCATGATTTGAGACAGGAGAATGAGAATGCTGCAGGGATGTTATGGGCAGAGGAGGGAGAGCAAGAGGAATATTGGAGAGAGGAGAGAGCTCCGGAGAAAACTTTGCAGGGAGTAGTGCTGAGGTGAAGAAGCCCAGTTCAATATAACTCCTAGTCAGCTGGGGCTCTCTGCATAGTATGGGCAAGAAACCTGCAATGGGAATTAAGTCTGTGCATACAGTTTTGATAAATGAAAACTTTTCATATTGGGGCATTAGAACGGTCATGCAGGCAAGGTATGGAAGCCATGGATGCCTGCCTGGTTTAGGGAAGCTTTTAATGTTTAATAGACTATTGTATTTTAATATTTTGTTGGAAGCTGCCTAGAGTGGCTGGGGAAACCCAGCCAGATGGGCGGGGTATAATAATAATAATAATAATAATAATAATAATAATAATAATAATTCATGTTGTTTGGGAGGAGGGTTGTGTTGGGGGGGTGTTGTTTCTGTTGTTGCTGTTGGTTTTTTTGTATCTTTATATTTTTTGTGATTTATGTGAAAATTGTGCAGTTTGGTTGTGTATTTAATGTTTTATTTATTGTTTATAAATACTTTAGTTACGTTGTATTTATGTGTTCTTTAAGGTTGTAAACCACCTTGAGGGGGGTTTGAACTGTGGAAAGACGGCATACAAATAAAATTATGTATGTATGTATGGTTCCTAATTCAGCTAAAGATAACTAGACAGCATAAGAGGAAGTTAATGCATCACTTAGCTCCATATTGAAAACCTGCATTTTTGGAAATTTATAAAACCAGTAGTGCTGAGGCAAAGGATTGTGATGTGGGTGCCTTCCTTCAAGGTTTTTCTTTTTCTTTCCTCTTGGGTGGTTTGAATTGTCTGTGGGCAGTTCTTGGTGAGAGGAAGGAGTACCAGGTGCAGGAGGTGCAGTTCATCTGTGTGACTGATGAGTGGCCTCCTGCCTTGTTATTTATACTGCTCTGTCAGTGAATGGTTTCATTGTCTCCCTAGTTTTTGCAGTACACTTTTGTGCAGTGGAAGGACTTGACTGGTGAAAGTGGTTGGTGATTGAGTGTGAGGTATTGGAATCATTGGTGGGCATGAATGAGGTGTGGGTGTAGGTTGGGACAAGTGATACTGAATAAGTAGTAGGTATCATTATTTGTGTAGATGTAAGGCAACACTTGAGTGTGATGTGTAGTATTTGGTGAGTCAGGATGTGCCTTGGTAAGAGGAAGGCTGAAGGGGGAAGGGATCCATGACTCTAAAGGTGTTTCAGATATGGTGCCATGTTTTTCTTCTTTCAGATTTTATTATTTATTGCATTGCGTTGTACTCTAATTTCTGAGTTATGTATATTGTGTTATTTGTAAATTTCTTAGAGACTGTATTAAGCTGTTAAGAAATGTATTTAACAAAACTAAAATTGTAATGCAAAATCCATACAAACCTCAGTTTGCTTTGCCTTAGGACCACCACACCAGGAGAGACAAAATTGTTGGCTTCTGAAATCTATGATATTCTTCAGTCTTCCATAATGTCCGACGGCGACAATGTGAACGAGATGAATTCGCGGCGCCGGAAAGCTCAGTTTTTTCTGGGAAGTACAAATAAACGTGCTAAAACAGTTGTGTTACACATAGATGGCCTTGATGATTCGGTAAGAAAAGGGTGTTTTGGGGCATGCAATGCACACTTATGTATCAAGGTGTGTGAAGGGCACCTTGTTTTCTGTAAGCATTCCTTGAGTTTACATCTTAGACTGCTCTGTACTAAATGCCATAAACATAATAACATTTATGAAGTCTGTACCAATCTCTCAGATGCCAGTGACTTGTAGGAGTTGATCTTAGTAGAATTTACAACGTTAAACACCCCTAAGAAGCTGACTGTAGAAAGATCACATTAAATAATTGACCGCATTAAGTTTGGACATCAGAACATCACAAGCTGCCTTTTTCTGAGTCAGATCATTGGTCCCTCTAGTTCAGTACAGTTTGCACTGACTGGCAGCATCTCTCCGGGGTCTCCAGTAGCAGCCATCCCTACCCCTACCTAACAAGTGATACTTTATACTGGAAAAGGTTGATCAACCAAGCCATCAGATAAACGGTAATTCCCCCCCCCCCCGTGTTTTTTCTTCTTCAGATCATGAGACATTCATAACAATTTATCAACTTCCTATTGCTCAGGCCTAAGGAAATGTTGAATTTTCTTAGCCGGCTCTTCCTAACATCTTTTCTCATTGCCTGAGATTTCTCTTGGCTATTGGATAACTGTTGTAATAATGAGGTCTCAGTGGATTCTCCATGCAATGTCAGAATAACTTCTATAAATTTATCCTCCATTTCCCTGTAGATAACACCCCAGGGTCATGTTTGCCTTTTTATGGCTGCCAAGCAGCATGCAAGACTGTTTGAGCATGTTATCCACAAGTGCCCTCAGGTCTCTATGTTTCAGTTTTGTAGCCTTTTAAATTATCAAACCTGATCGTCTGCTGTACTGGCTTACTTTTTTTTTGGGGGGGGAGAGCTAAGTAAGCCTTTTAAGAGAACCAGGTCTATATATATCCCATCTTCTTTAATAAAGCCAGTGGCTGTTAATCTGATGAATAATGAGCATATGCATACCCCTCCTCTCCCAGAGTTACCTTCCTCCTCTGCTTGCCACCACCATTTTGCGCTCTCCTTATATTTCTCTCTCCCCTCCCCTCCCCTCCCCGCTTCTTTAAGCCAGGTTTAATCAGTTCCAGTAGTCTTGTCCTTATTATGTTTACTGACTTGGTAGCTCATTTGTTTGCCCATCACTGTCTCTAAAGCTTCTCTAAAAGCCAGAAAAATGCTGCCTGTTTCTATTTTGCCTGCCAATTTAAATACGCGTTACCACCGTAAATGGTCTGTGGTCAGCATATCTCAAAGCTGCCTGTATTACTCTCCTAAAACAATGCTAATGCAGATCCTTGCAGTTTCACTCCTCTCTGTTGAGGTAAAGCTGCTTGTTTCTAGTAGCCAGCACGGAGTAAGAAATGTAGACATACTTAATTTGGAAGGCTTCCTTAACTGCTGATGGCCTCGCAGCATATTCCTTCAAGAGCCAAAAGGGGGAAATGTGTATTAAAGGTTTTTTTTTTGGTTTTTTTATATTGTCCTCAAAACCTTCTCTGCTCTTAGGGAGATTTTTACTTGCTTTTTAGTTTGTGCACAACATGCCATTTCAGTCTACAAAGGGCAATGAAAAACACTGTTTGTAAATCATTTTGACCTCCAAGTGCTATCTTAAACTATAGTCAGCACTTGCAGCAATTCTGAGTTTCAGAGAGGTGCTTCTAACATGGACACCTACATCCATCCATGAAATTTAAGCTATCTTCAAGTGTAGACAGATTATTATTATTATTATTATTATTATTATTATAAACTGGGATAATCATGTTCTGTTTGCCTCTTTTAAAAAAGATTTTAGGCAGTTAAAAAAACCCAGAAGAACAAACAAGCAAATGCAAACCCTAAAGGACAATAATAACTGAACAGCTGTACTTCGTTTTTCACAGAAGGCGCAGGTTAATTCTGCGTCCAGGGCGGCTGTCTACCAGCTCCATCTGGTACGCAGGCTGAGACCCTACCTGCCCGCGGACTGTCTCGCCAGAGTGGTGCATGATCTAGTTATCTTCCGCTTGGACTACTGCAATGCGCTCTACATGGGGCTATCTTTGAAGGTGACCCGGAAACTGCAATTAATTCAGAATGCGGCAGCTAGACTGGTGACTGGGAGTGGCCGCCGGGACCACATAACAACGGTCCTGAGAGATCTATTGGCTCCCAGTACATTTCTGAGCACAATTCAAAGTGTTGGTGCTGACCTTTAAAGCCCTAAACGGCCTTGGTCCTGTATACCTGAAGGAGCGTCTCCACCCCCATCGTTCAGCCCAGACACTGAGGTCCAGTGCCGAGGGCCTTCTGGCGGTTTCCTCATTGCGAGAAGTGAGGTTATAGGGAACCAGGCAGAGGGCCTTCTTGGTAGTGGCGCCCGCCCTGTGGAACGCCCTCCCATCAGATGTCAAGGAAATAAGCAGCTATCCTATTTGTAAAAGACATCTGAAGGCAGCCCTGCTTAGGGAAGTTTTTAAAATTTAATGCTGTATTGTTTTTAACACTCGATTGGGAGCCACCCAGAGTGGCTGGGGAAACTCAGCCAGATGGGTGGGGGTATATTATTATTATTATTATTTTATTATTATTATTATTTATTATACTAATTGGCCTCTCTTGTGAAATCTTATGTAATTACTGTCTATGTATATTCCAGCGATATACTTTATTGGGCATCATAAGCATTTTGTCACCACTCCTGCTTGCTCTGTCATCTCATCATCATCATCACCACCACCATTTGTTTTGTACGCTGCCTTTCTATAGTTAAAACCATGGTCAAGGCAGCTCACAACGTGAAAAGATTTGCATAATTACAAGCATAACAAAAATAATCAAACAATAAATTAAATGCATCAAAAAGTGCACAGCCATAATTGAACCATTTCCACACAAATCATTATAAAATGTAAAAGTAAATTAATATAATAATATCAATAACGGTCACAACAACCCCTAAACATTACCGTTCTCTCTCTCTCTCTCTCTCTCTCTCTCTCTCTCTCTCTCTCTCTCTCTCGTGTGTGTGTGTGTATGGAGGACTGTTCTTTCTCATAAATACAGACTTCTAATGCATATTCAGGTGTATCTGCATGTTACCCTTGAGGCTGAAACTGATAAAATGCAGCAGTTTGACTTAACCTTGCCAAACTTGAACTTGTTGGATTTTAGTTCATTTTTCTTCCAGCTTTTCTGAATATTTACTAAAACCTTTGGGCTTCCATATAGAGGATGGACTTGGTGTTGGTTATCTATGCCCTAGTTGCACCCCGGCTATATCACTGTAATGATGCTCTCTGTATGGGGCTGCTTTGAAGCAAAAAACACACCTTGAAAATTGGAGCACATTTGACTAATCTTATTTCACCTGTGTTGGCCTGATGTACATGCTGAAGTTTTACATATTATTTCAATGGGTGTATTCTCTGGTTCAGTGGTAGAACACCTGTTTCCCATGTAGAAGATCTCAGCTGCAGCCTCTGGCATATCCAGGTAGAGCTGGGAATGTGTCCTGCCTGAAACCCTGGAGAGCCATTGACACTCAGTGTAGATAATACTGAGCTAGCAGATGCGCCAATGGTATGACTCTCTTCGAGGCATCTTCCTATGTTCCATTGTGGTTTCCAGTTCTGGTTTTGCAGACAATTACTGGTTTTTACAAACCACAGCTTTTCCCATATGAATGTAGCATCAGACTATTGTTTGCCAAGCACCAGAATGTATAGGGCAGAATTGGTGATTTATGGAGAGAATACATAAACCTGAAAGTTGCTCATGTCATGTCTGACCATAGTTTGATACTACTTATGAATGAGTCTCATGCGAGGAGACTGAGAGTTCCCCATAAGGTATGGACTTGGATCTGTACTTTGGCTAAACTTAGTTTTATAAACAGACTAGGCTCTGAAACCATGGTTTGATCCTTTCTTGCTCTTAAGGAACCTGCATTCCCAAATTTGGATGCAATGGGAAACTGGTGGCCATGCAAAAGCAGAGGAGGAGGGAAGTGGGTGAGCCTGAGGCTTGTGTAGGCTTGTTAACATGGCAAAACACCATGGCTTCCTGTTACATCTGAGCCAACCTGCTGCCTTAGCCATAAACCCTGGGTGTGGGGAACTAGGCTTGAGGAGGGAGTTAAGAATGCAGTGCCGGTTGAGAAGAACGTGTTCATGTCGTAAGACACCAAGCAAGCAGCTCGTATACATGATTATGTAGGCCAGGCTGTGTTTCACACTGCACTTGTGGTAGTTCTAAGAGGCCACTTATTTGTATGCTGATGTCTTTGAGACACTCAGTAAATGCACGGAAGCACGCTGAGCCAACGTAGAGCAGGTGCAACTAGCACAGGTCAGTGTCGTGTTGTTGCACAGTAGGCCCTGTCACTTGCTTTAAACGTAACCGTTCACTTGTGTGTTTTGTGAGCGGACATTTTCCTTTGCAATCAGAGTTCAGTTTGTGCAGTGCAGTGATGTCCATGAGCTGCCACAGATGAGGTAGCTGAAGGATACAACAGCTGCTTTGATGCATTCAGTCAGTATGGATACAAGGTGTCTGATAAATAGCAACTTAAACACTAACTGCTCATCAATGAGCATTGCAGTCAGTCAGAACTTAACCACAGGGGACTGTTTAGCTGATCATACGGAGAAAAGCTTGCTTTGCTTTTCAGCACTTTCCCCTCATTATTCACAGTTGATTCCATTCTGGTTTGTCGTCAAAACGTGGGCAGGAATGTTGTTTTTAAATTCTCTTACGGCTAAATTCAGAGCCATTCCCTCTCCTCTTTTTAATATATATATAAAAGCATCATTCTGCTTCAATTCATGTGTCTTGTTTCTTAACTGATCTGTGTTTAACATACGCAATTATTTATTAGGTGTTTGCAAATAACTAGTGCCGTTAATTTTTAGTCCCGGAGAAACCTTTGTGAAGAGGCCTTGCTGAAGATTAAAGGGGTCATCAGCTTCACGTTTCAAATGGCAGTTCAAAGATGTGTAGTCCGAATCAGATCAGATTTGAAAGCAGAGGTAAGGATTTGCAGCGGTTTGCCTTTTACATTCTTCTGACGCTGAGTAAAGACTTACTCACCTGCTCCTCTTTTCTATTTTTCCATTTTCTTGTTGTATAGGCACTGGCAACAGCAATAGCATCAACCAAAGTTATGAAAGCCCAGCAAGTTGTGAAAAGTGAAAGTGGAGAAGAGGTGAGAGAACGCTTCGTAATTTAGAAAGCAAGCCTGTTAGTAGCGTTGGCAATTAAAGAAAAGCAACTAAATGCAATTGGTCATTCTTTGGGTGCAGCAATAATCCACTGGCTGAACATACATGGAATTATATGCAGATGTGGCTTTTTTGGGGTGTGTGTGTGTGTGTGTGTGTGTGTGTGTCGTCTCCTTTAATTTCTATTTTGAATCAAGGTATATTATATCTATGCAATGTAAGCAGCAGTGTGTTCATATAGGGCACCTCACTTCCTGAAACAAGAGAAAGCTTCTGCTTGTGTGGAGCTTTCATGCCAACTGTACATGGAAAATCTGGTAGAAGTTGAAAGTGTCTCATAGGTTTAGCATTGTAGAATATTGATTTCAGTTAGCAAGAGGTGCAAAATAGCCTTATGCAATGAAGGCATTAATATCATGTTGCTAAGAGTGTTTGCAGTCTTCTGAATTACAGTGATTATATTAAGCACAAATGTTTGGGAAACTCAGATTAATTACACAGGTCTCCAAGAACTTGGTCCAAAGCCTGCTACAGCGTAGGTAAACTCTTCCCATTGGTTGAGGGGCATGCTTATCAGGAAGTGAATGGGGGAGTTATTTTTTCAGACCTATAAAGTTATCTTGCATGTCACAGTTCCTAGTTTTGCTAAAACTCTGAACTATGTCTAAAACAGCAGTTGCATGAATGAGCTATGCTGAGCTTCACAGCAAGGTCAGATTGGGTAAAATGACTTTCTGAATCCCATTAAACAGATGCTGGTTCCATTCCAAGATACTCCTGTAGAAGTGGAACAGAATACCGACCTCCCTGAGTATTTGCCAGAAGATGAAAGCCCTTCAAAGGAGCAAGACAAAGCAGTGTCCCGGGTTGGATCACACCCAGAAGGTGCAGCCAGCTGGCTGAGCTCAGCTGCAAACTTTCTCTCCAGATCCTTCTACTGGTGACTTTGAGTCAAGGCTTACAGGACTGTGTGAACCAACAGGGGGACAGTTTTCCATTGGTGTGGTGAACTGCCAAGTGCAATTTGCAATAAGTTATCACAACGAAATTTTAGACTACACAAAACATACGCTGTCTTTTACATTTTGTTGGACATTTGGTCTTTCAGGCCGGTGAGAAAGATGGAGGCATTTGTTAATGCCCTTGCCCTCACCTCTGTTCTCATATGTTTTATTGCCTCACTTTTTAATATGGGTCCATGATTAACCAAACTTTGTTGAGTGTATAGAGCTTTAAGTTAATATTAGTGATAAACACATACAGAACCCATTCAGTACAAATCTCAGGACATCTGTACAAGGAAATTATTAGCCCTTAATTTGGCATAGATTGAAATGCCTTTTTTCTTTTTCTTTTGCCTTATTTCAGATTATATATTTCCCCTGGAAGGTCATTCTAATGGGGGAAACCTGAATTGTTTACCATTTATTCCCTTCCCCTGCACACTTGGTTCAGAGCTGGTATGACATTATTCCACTTGGTGCATTGCAACAAGAATGATTCAAACTTGAACTTTACAGCCCTTGATGTGCTGGGATTTTTTGTTTTTCTTCTAAACTGTCAGCCCTTGACCACTCGCAATTTGAACATTAGTAAATAAATGAAGGTGAAAATGTGAGCGTGTAAGTAAATAATCTGTAAAAAAATAATAATGCTTGTAATGATGCCTATGACTTTGTAAATATGATCAGAAGCCACTGATTGCAATTTAGGTTGGATAAAGAAGCTCTGGTTTCAAAAGTTGCAACCTTCTCCAGTGACATCTTGGTTACAGAATTTGTCTGGTAGAAAGTGTGATGTTGGCCTTACTCTGATATTGTTTTCAGTTGGTTTAATGAGAGTTAAAAATGGAACATAGTGGCCAGTGGGTGGGTGGGAGGGAATTAAATGCCTAATATGCCATTGTGCCACTGCCCTACACTTTAGACTTTTGTTGCTTGGTGGAAATTTCATGTATAATCCCAGTTGCCTTTTATGCTTCTCAATTCCACCTTTATGCCCTGTGGACAACCATTATGAAATATGGAGCGATCCGAAAATTGTTTGTGAAGCCTGGAGCAGGGCAAAAGCCAGCATGTGCCTGATGCCCAGAGGGGGGGTGGGCATCCTGGAAAAAGTCCTTGTAAGTGCACTCACCTAGTCTAGACAACAAGGAAACCTGCGCCTGAAGAATGGGCTTCACTTGGCGATCTCGCAGACAATTAAGGTGCTTGGACCATCGCATCTTGCCTCTGCCTAGCTTCCAGAAAGGATAATGCAAGTAAATATTCAGTAGGCAAAATATTAAGCATAGCAATTAAGTTACTGAAATATTGTCTGGGATTTTTCTCAGCGCGTTATAAAACCTTGTACGCAACTGCACCACAGGAATACAACTGTGACACTGTGATGTTACCCTTAAGCTGATTCTGCAGTGCTTCGTTTTGTGGTGTGATCCATACAAATTTTTACTTAAATCAGTGACGTACACGTATCAAGGCAGTGTTTTTGCCCCTTTGGAGGTCTTATCTCTGTGTCTTGCACAGTAGCAGTAAATAAGTAGCATCAAGACGCATATTAGTAAAAACAAAATTGCAGGGGGAAGTGAAAAGTTCCAATGATAAATCAAAGTTCTCGTAAATTCAGCCTACTTTTGAGATAAAGAGCTTACTTTCAGATTTTATTATTTCTATTTTTTAATGTACCTAGTTTATTTGGTTGAAGTTTACACGCACAGAATACAAGCTTTCTAAGGCATGTGTTGTATTAAATATGTATTTCTAAGCATATTGCTGTCTAGAATGTTACAGTACCAAACGTGTTTGCAAAGCCCTTTGTTGTGTAGCCATGGATACAATGTTTACTTTTTGTTTTAACATCTCTCTGCAATTTGCATTGCCGCACACCCACTGCACTACCTGACACACCCCTTTGGATATTAATGGTTCAGTACAAGTAGATATTAAAACTTGTGTAATCAATCTGTAGGTATATTTCCCCCCCGTTGGTCAGTATTGCAGCTCTCCCAGTTAAAGCATCTATAAAAGAGCTTTTGAAATACTGTAAAATAAAAGTGTAATATAATGAACTGGCATTCCTCTAGTTTTATAAGAGTTTTTAAGGGTTTTTGTCTCTAGAGCATGAACAGGAAACCTGTGGCCATCCAGATATTGCTGGATCACAACTCCAGTCATCCTTCACATTAGAGACACTTTTTGGGGCTACGGGGAGTTGGGAGTCCAAGAACATCTGGGTGGCCACAGAGTCTCCATCCCTTTCTTTAAAGCTGGTGTTTTTTGCTTTCAGAATTCATAAGGATCAAAATGTGCTCATGGTCACAATTGAGGGAGCAGGACTGCACCTTGTATTGGGGGTGCCTGTGTATTGATAACGCGAAACTATTATCCGTGGAAGTAGAGTTCAGGTTGCCATGTCCGTGGATGCAAGCTACAGAACGTATTGCTTCTTAGCAGAAACAAGGCATGGATTCTAGTGTATAGTACTGTATATGAGACTTGATTCAGCTCTACTACTTACTATTCCATTGTTGAAGGCCTTGTCCCCTTGCCCTTGGCCACCTGTAATGATAAGTCATGATTGGTATCAAAACACCATCGATTTTCTTTATTCTTCCAAAGGTCAGATTACTCCTTTTAATATGCTAGAGAATATGTATTCTGATTAGATGTAATGCCCTATTTTTAACAGCTCCAAATCTCTGTGTGTCAGAATTGAAATTTCTCATCATTTCTCTTAAGCCTTATTCTTGTATATTCTTATCCATTGACAAGCACAAAGTCTTGGTTTTATTTTTGGCTCCCTCTTTACTTTTCCCCCCAACCTTCCTACGTATTTAGCCTGTAACCAACTTTGTTTTTCCAATATTGCAGAAATGCAACCTTTCCACGCCTCTCAGCAAAAGCCAACCTTCACACTAGTAATCTCTCACCTGGATTACTGTAATGGTCTGCACTCTCATCTTCTGTTCTTGTATGTCATCCCACGAATTGAAGTTTTCCTTCCAAAGCTGCTTTCTGGGAGGCATCATATTTTAAAATAAAAAATCTCCATATTGGGGTTCACTCTTTTTCTTTTTAACTCATCTTGAAATTTCATACATGTTCTGCCAACGCTGCACTAGATGGCAGCATAGAAATATTATTGCAGAAACTCAGTATCTGAGAAAGAGACTGGACTGCAAGCTTTTGAATTGCACTTAGGTTTGATTTTTGGATGCATGATGATTTATCCTGGCATTTTGCAATATGTAGATTAGCGGCAGGATAGGCCTATGAACTGATGGACCACTTCTGTCTGTCTGTCTGTCTGTCTGTCTGTCTGTCTCTCTCTCTCTCAATATCTGGTAGTAGATTCCTCAGGTTTTTTTTAGAGTCCTCATAGAATTTTATTTTTTTTTATTCTGAGGTGGAGAGCCCATACAGGAAATGTGTATAGTCCTGTATATGAGACTTGATTCAGCTCTACTTTTCACAAGATCTTCTTTTTTTGACATGAATAATGTGTATGGCTAAGATGGGAAGAGTTGGGGAAACTCCACAATTGAATACACTGTTTATAACAAGATCAATAATTTCAAAACAGAATGCCAATCCACCTATCCAAGTAACCTGCAAAATATTTGAATATTCAAAACTTTTGGTATTGGGCTGTCTATACCATTTTGTAAATCATACAACAGTAAGTCTACATGAAAAAAGGCTATCATGGGTGCAGTCGATCGTATTTTTCCTGCACAATTTTCCTTTAAACAAACAGAAATGTATTTAAATAATAATAATGAGCCAAAGTTGTGCAAGAGCAACGTGGTAGGTAGATATTGCCTAGTGTGTGTCTACGGTATATCTCCTAGTAGCTTTTGCTACTAAAGCATCCTCTTATGTTCCATACCTATCTTACAGCACAGTCCTAACCATGTCTACTTAGAAGTTAAGTCTTATTGGACTCGTTGGGGTTTACTCCCAGGTAAGTCAGATTAGGATTGCATCCTTAGATATTAGAGAGCCTGTGGAGTGTTGGGATGGGCTATTGAACTTGAACTGCAGATGATGTATGTCCAGATTTTGTTCAGTTATGAATTGAGTGGTCTAATCACTTTTGGACCCTGCTTTGGGAGGAGGTAGCCTCTTTTGCCCCCATCAAAGTGAACCAGTCAACTGACTACCAAGATCTTTTATTTTCTGTTTACAGCAGGTAATTGTGTGCAGGTATTTGGGGCTGTTTTCTCACATCAAAGTATATTCTGACCATGCTATCCTTGCTTGGGTACAATGCTGAGGTTTTTTATAGGCCAGTGGTGTAGAATCCGACCATTTTATGAGAAAAGAATCTGGAAAGGGAATTGGTACCATATACACATGTGAGATATAATTGTACGTATAATTAGAAAGAATCTAATAAACCTAAAGTCTCGTTCCCAGTTTACTTTATATTTTCAAGGCTTCCAAGATCTGTGCTTAGGATTTTGCAAAGGTTAGAATTTTATACCAGTTGGGTGCTTAGTGATCAAAAACTGAGAGGAGAAAAAACCAAACAGCTTTTTTTCTGGCACACTAGGAAAGTGGGCTCCTGAATGGAGAGGTAGCCAAAAATCTTATTTCCTTCCCCAGACTCTGAGTTGGTACTTGGTAAGATGTTTTAATGAGCGCTGGCAGTTCCCCAAAAAGCAGAATTGAATGGTACACAAAGTACTCAAGTGATAGACCAGACAGGTTGTGTAGAAGGGATTGTAAAGGGGTTTCAAGAGTTGACTGTTTCACCTCCTGCAGAAATCAATGCTTGTATAAGACAGTAAAAAAACACATCGGTAAGAGGCCTGGTTTGCAGAAGCAACTGATAAGGTGGCAATGTCAGTCTTGTTCGGAAGTTCACCTCATTGCATTGGAAGAAAGCAGGGCTGTGCTGGCTAACTGCCCCAACTTGCACCCCAGCTAGCCCTGCCAACGACATCTGCACACACAGCACAAATGTCTATGGGAAGAGCATTCTCATATACAGCTGTATTTTGTGAAGGCTTTCACACACTGTGGAACCCACAGGAAACCATAGTTGATCCCACATTAGGTGGTCCCCATAACTTTCTTCTGAGGCTTTGCAGCAGCACTTTTTTCAAATTAAGAAGGCGTGCACATAATATCTCTGTGTGGTAACCCCCCCCCCCGAAACTGCCTACATATTTAAATACTTGGGTATATTGGGGGAGGCACTATAGACACTTGCCATTCCCCTCTCTTCCCCCCTCCTTAGCTGCTAGATATATTTGTGTGTGTTTTGGGGAGTGAGATGAGAGTCCTATAGACTAGCAGGTAGGAAAGCGTGGAAGATGTCTCCCTTGGTGACGGAGCATTTTAAAGGGGTAGTCACCATCTCTGGTGAGGAAACTAAACACTGTATTTGGGGTTCTGGTCCTCCTGTCAAGGTGAGATAATTTAGGCTTCTTCCTTCTTTACCTAACTGTTCTGTGGAGCTGTTGGGATTACTTGGAGAGGATAGAGCAGATGCAACGACAGCATAATATAGATCAGCGTGCTTAAAAAGGTACAGGGATGCTGTGGCTCTCCTGATGTTGTTGGTCTGCAACTCATCAGTTCCAACCTAGCTTGGCCAATGGTTGGGACTGATTAGAGTTGGAGTTCAACAACTTCTAAAAGACCACAGCTTCCCCATGCCTCCTCTGAGTCATGTAGTTGTATTCTCTAGGTGAAGCTGAGTCTTGAGTCCCATCAGGGGAAAAGGTGGGGTATAAATATAATATAATGGTTAATAATGATAATAATTAATAGTTGGGGAATATATGTCAGAGATTAGCTTTATCACACAGCTCCACATCCTGACTTTCATTTTATGAAGTTGCTGTAAGGAAATAGAATCATAGAATCATAGATCCCTGAGGATCATTTAGTCAAATTCCCTGCAATGCAGGAATATGCAGCTGTCCCATACATGGATCGAACCTGCGACCTTGCTGTTATCAGCACCATGCTTTAACCAACTGAACTATTCAGGCGCACACATACACATTTCATCCCTCATGATGTGTCTTTATTTGTCACTGATAGATTTAATGCTGGACTTCTTGTTGGGCTCAGTCTATAGCCGCTACCTTTTCCGGGGATCAGTGGTCCATGACAGATCTCCTACAAAACTCGATCCTAGGAAAGCTGCAAGCATATATAAGTTTCACAAAACTGCACAGGGACAATGCAATGCTGACGGTTCTCCAAAATTAATCAAGCCAGCGGCACTCCCACACCCTGCCGAAAACGTACAAGGAAGCCCTAATGTTCCATACTGGCATAAGGCAAAGTGGAAAGTTGTGGGTGTTGTTGATTCTGCTACCAAATATTTTGATACCAATTACAGAGCGGTGTAGCTAGGGATGTTTTCAGCACAGTTATGAGACAGAAGTACAAATACTGAGTCAGATCATAAAAGTGCAGAAAATCGCTTGCACCACAACAGATGTATAACAGCAGACGCTTATGTATAGCAGAATATGAATCAGAGAGGCCAGGCACAACACTGCATTTTATGTAGATGGTTGTGGCTTATGTCTTGCATGTGGAGGAGTAGGAATGAATGATTAAAGCAAAAATATTCTGAAGAAGATCTGCTACTGTCTTGCCCTGTTCCTTATAATACAGGGCACGAGGAAAAGGGTGGCCCTCCAGATGTTAGATTCTAGCTCCCATCAGTCCATAATAGCTTTGTGTATGGGCAACCTATCCCAAAGATACTTGTGTTTTGAGGAGTTTAGTGATCTAACTCGGTTGCCCTCTTCCTGCCCCCTGTTCCTTCCTTTTCTCCCTCTCTAAGCTCTTTGATGACTGAAGAACAGCCTTTAATTTCCTAGTCCTAATCTGTTGGAAGAAAGTGATAGGGCTGGGTACCTTCACCTTCTTTGATGTTAGACATTGTTTGAAGAAAGTAAGGCGTTGGGAGAGGTGGCTAATGAATAAATCTGCACGTAGCTAGTAGCATGTAGGCTGTCAGGCAAGCCATGCAGGCTAACAGGTTAGCTATCTATAAATCGGGTATAGTTTTTAGAAGCTCATGCACGGACTGATCGATCGCAGGGCCGTGCAAACAGAGGCTACTTAGGGGAATTGCTTTGCCACTTCTTGAGGGCTTCCAAGTGGCAGATCTAAGTGCTTCTTTGGTAATGTATATAATGCTTGCTGTTTAGAATAAAATACTTAATCTTCTCACTCACTTGTGTTTGTATTACCTCTGATTCTCATTTTAAAAGAACCACCTTGCAAGACACTTTGTCAGGGATGATAGGAGTTTTTAGCCCAGCAAAAATTGGAGAACCACAGACTGCCACGGAATTTTCACAATGAATTGCCGTTTTTAAAAAAAATGCAAACTGGTGTGGAAATGTGGAGAATGGAATTTGAGATTGGAAAAATGAGAACCCGAGATTGACATATTCACCCATCTCTTGTGATTATCACTACCATGCCGCCGTCCTCCCCTTGATTTCCTCCTATCTCCAATCACCAAATGGGTGGTGCAAGGCTGAGCAACTGCCCTCCAGGCACCTGCGGCTCTTCACATCATTGCTATCCCCATTATACTTTTTCCAAGAAAAGCTGTAATTTGTGTTTACGTCCAGTTTAACAATCCAGTCCGGGTGGCTGCATCCTAGTACGCCTCGAAGCTTCCCTTGTAGTTTTGAAGAGACAACAGCATCCTGTCCTGTCTCTTGTTAAATGGCTGTCATGTTATTTATTTTTAGAGGTTGAAGTTAGCCTCATGGATAGATGGAAGCAGTTTGGGATTCTTAGCATTTGTGCAAAGCCTTTTACTATCTTCACACAAGTTGGATTAAGCCTCCTGCTTGAGGAGCTGTCAGCCTGAATGCCCTCAGAAATTAAGCTTTCACAGTTTTCCATCTGGGTCTTGGATGAAGCTGAAAAAACTGTTTCAAATTGCCTGTACCATTTACTTAGAGAGAAAATTAAAGTCATACACACACCTGCTAAATGGTTATATTAAAGTCTTTCCAGATGATAAAAAGCTGATAACCTCCCCCCAGCTCAAAAAAATAAGTTTTTTACTAAAAAGAAAAGGGGAAAAACCCCACATTTCCCTGATCCAGTGCATAGCAGCAGGATATCCTATTCTACGTAATGAAAGGTGGGCAGGGGAAGAACCTATGCACTACCTTAAAAGGTAACCCTGACCGTTAAGTCCAGTTGCGAACGACTCGGGTTGTGGTGCTCATCTCGCTTTACTGGCCAAGGGAGCTGACGTTTGTCCGCAGAGTTTTTCCGGGTCATGTGGCCAGTATGACAGCCGCTTCTGGCGAACCAGAGCAGCGCACAGAAACACCGTTTACCTTCCCGCTGGAGCGGTACCTATTTATCTACTTGCACTTTGATGCTTTCGAATTGCACCACAGCGCCACCCAATTAAATGCAAGAGAAATGCTCCGAAGACTGGACAGGATTATTAAAACAAAGTAGCATTACAAAAGTAAAGCAAAGGGAGAACAGAAATTGGTGGGATGCCAAAGGCATTGTGTTGCTTGAAGCAAATGACAAGACAACACAGTCCACCTGCCTCATTCCATGTCCAAAGCTGACCACACTGGCAACTGAATCTTATTTTGACACTGGCAATGGGGCACTCGTCCTCCACTGCACCTGAGGGCAGAAGACTAGCTTAGGGGGTATAGGGCAGAACATGTGTGTCAGCTCTGTTTCTATTGCTCAGCATCTGCTGCCTGAGGTGGCTGCCTCTCTTTGTCTAATAGTAGGACTGGTCCTGGCCAGGGGAGTAGACTTCCACATAGCCAATACTCTCTCACCCCACTTCTGTTTAAAATGGTTACATGAGTCAGGTTGTGTCAGTGATTGTATCTGTGTCAGGGGAGGGGCTGGTGGACACAGTCCCACTCTCCCTCCCTCAGCATTTACTGCATGCATTGGGGAGGGGGGGGCTATTTTTGAGCACAGCCTTTCTATGAATTGTGTCTTCTGCCATGGATACATTGATTGCTCTTGAGTCTAGTCTTCGCCTCAGATGTAAACCAGTGTTTTGTTGTCCACGGTATTTATAACCTGGGGGAGGTATATTTTTCCTCAGACTGGCTAGGGGGAAAATACCCTGAGCTATTCTTGGCCCTTGAGGCGGGGGGATATATTTGGTTACAAATAGCCTTTTACTACTCTAGGTTCAGTTCCTTACTTTAAAAAAAGCTTTTGCCAAAGACCTTGTGGAGTGCCCGATTCCATTCACATTCTCCACCAGGGTTTATTTCACTCGGGTGATTATCACATAACCATCTTCTATGTGCAACGGAATTAACAGAGATTCCATTTGTTGAAATCATATGGAGACTGCAACTGTACTCTGCCTTATTACCAAATGAGTACAGCATGCCCTTCAATAATTCTCTAAACTCTCAAATGCCTTGGAAATAATATGCTGGAATATTACTGAACTGTGACTGAAGCACCATTTGTGCTAAATGTGACAGTGCACAAATGATATTCCTCAATAAAAGTTCAAACTACATTAATCTTTCACAGAGGTTCATTGACCAGGAAGATGCCTTAGATACAAAATAAACTGGGGACAGCCCCTTTGAAATTACTTCTACACATTTTTGCTGTGTCTGTTTTTCAGAATCATATACATTAATTTCTCCCTTATATGCATAATTTTAGCATGGGACATTCTAAAAAGCAATAAATTATATTGTTTCTACATCAGTATTAGCAAAAACATTAGGTCTCTGTTTGTAATACAGAAATCCCTCTTGGATCATGCTATCATTAAATATAATGTGTAATAGTCGGCAATGTAATATACTTCTTATTTTCATTCCTTTGGGAAGCACAGACATAACTCACTAGCAGATTTGCTCTCCTTGGCTAGATTGAGTTACAACCATTCCTAGCACAGTGGGTGGGGGGTGGGGGTGGAGAGAAGGGTTTATTGTGGTTGCAGTTAGACATTCTTTCTTATGTTTGCTATACACAACCCCCTAGCACCACACATAGTGGTCTTCCTACACTACTTTTAGGAGAAAGTACATACTCTATGCAATGTATACTATGCAAGTATACATACTATAAAAGGGAATTAGTGCAAGCAGTCTGTGCAATCTGTAATGTCTGAAGCCTGGCAAAATATTCACCACTTGTGTTTGCTATGCATTTCTTTTCCTTCATGGAAATGATACGTGTGGTAACAATGACCATATAAGTTCCCTAGGGATAAATAAGCTGTTTCCTGACATCGGCAATGGTGTGTGTGCATACAATTTCTTGAACATGTCAACAGCCTGTAGTCTCTGAAAATATGGACATATCTGCAATTGATCACCCAATACTGGTGCACGTTTTTAACACTGGGCTAACAGTATAGTAAGCTTGTCCAAAATTCAGTGTTTAAGGCCTATCAATAGCCATGAAGCATTGAAGAACAGTGTGTTTCATACAAACTCACCCAATTTTGGATGGAAGAAGCATTGCTCAGTGGTGGATTACATGCTTTCCAGACACAAGGTCCTATCCTTGACCTCACTAGTTAAATGTTCAGGGAGCAGATGGTGGGTAAGTTCCCCACCCATGCTGCAGCTAACATTGCGCCAATGGAAAACTTTATTTTGTGATTTATTAACCTCATTAATTTACATTTAAAGCAGTATCACGCCACTTGAAGCAGTCATAGCTTCCACAAAAACATCTTGGGAACTGTAGTTTGTCAAGGGTGCAGAGAGTGTTAGGCAACTCCTATTCCCCTCACAGAGCTACAGTTGTTAGAGTTGTTTAACAGTCAATCCGTCTTCCCAGGAAACTCTGGAAATTGTAGTTCTTTGAGGAGAATAGGGGTCTCCTAACAACTCTCAGTACCTTACCACTTCCAGGGTTATTTGAGGCAAAGCCATGACTGTTAAAAGTGGTATGATATTGTATTTAATGGATAGTGCAGATATACTGATGTTTTATAAAATGTTTAACCCTGAACAAGAGAGAGAGGGAGAGAGAGAGAGAGAAAGAGAGAGAGAGAGAGAAATTAACGGAAGAGCAGCTCTTTCAGGAAACCAACTGACTAGGGATATTCAGCTGCTCCTGATAAAGATGAGCAACAACATTCCCCCCCCCCCATGAGCTTTACTCATGGAATGTTTCTAGTCAAATGCAGCGCAATACATTCCTTCCTACACTCTATATTATGAGCTGTATTGGGTGAGAAAATTATTAATATGCAGGTGGGCGGTAAGTAAATATTTAACAATATTTGTCTTGATGAGCCTTGCATGAAAATGAAATACAGTATTTGATCTGCTATATTATTTAATTTCCTACATTCCTCTTCTCTACTGCACACCTAGGCCTAAAGGGGTTTTGGAGCAGCAGCTTCTCAGGCCACATAGGACATCAGTTTTGAAACGATGAATGATCCTTCAAATATAGTCTGTGATTTGGCATTGGGAGCTGCCTCCTGTTGAAAGACAACTTTCAAAAGAATATTCTATGTTAAGGACTTGGATTGAATGGTGTGAGGAGTAACACTTCCACTTATGGGGGTGGTTTCCTCATATCGGACAAGGAGCCCCTTCTGCTTCATCCAATACCATTTCCACACCTATTGGGGGAATCTTTGGAGGTGAGTGGGAGCAATGCAGGGACTGCGACAGGAAGGAGGAGGCAAGAAAAGTTCATTGTGTGAGCAGAACTTCACTTAGGTAGCCACCACTGGTACATCAACCTAGTGTCTTCTATGGCTATGCTGAGTACAATGGCTTTGATGATTTCTGATGAGTTTGTTCCCCTTGCCCTGCCTAGAAAAAGGACTGAACCAAAGGCCTTCTGAAGGGAAAACATGTGTGCTACCATGTCTATGCCTTCATTTTTATGCAATTTTATGGGCTCAAGCCAGGCTGCAGAGGAACATCACTAAAAAGACTGGAGAACATACTTTTAGAAGGAGTATAAAACACAATTGTGTTTATCCACATTATTCTACCCTCTTCTCCAAATGAAATATTTATGATGATGATAATTATAATAAATCCCTGCTTCAGGTAGCTAAATGCTGTTCCTCCAGATGTTGTTGAACCAGCTCCCATCATCCCAAGCCAGCATGACTACTTTTCAGTCCAATAGTCCAACAACTTCAGGAGCACCACAGATACCACACCTCGGCTTTAGAGCCTTCTCCTCCTTCTAAGCAAAGCTGTCATTGCCATTCTGTACCATTCTGTGCATCCCTACCCACAGGTTAGAATGAATCTTGACACCTGTATGGGGCCGATGTGGACAACAGAGACATTTTTAGGAGACAGACAAAGAGAAGCAGAGACAGTGATACTGTTTTTGGAGTAAGTAAGATGACACTAAACTAAGTATTTTGAAACCTTGGGCATGCCAGCTTTTCTGGCATGAATTTTCTAAGGAGATGCAGCCCGTGGTGATGTCTCCCTCCCTTGAAGAAGAACAAAAAACCCAGGAGGAATGATCCTTCAACCAAATGAATCTTGTAAACAGTCTTTGAATAAAAGAAGCAAATTCCATCTGCCATTCTACCTCCCACGAAATCGAAAAAAGAGGCTACATTTCTCCAACTGAGCGGAAGTCTCTGATTGCTAAGCATGAGGTCTAATTGATCACAGTGGAACATGGGGCTGAATTCTTTGCTTTTGGAAACCGCTGGCATAGATTTAAGTGCAGGATGGGGGGGAGCATGAAACCATGAATGATTGGTGAGCTCTAGATCATCTCTCAGAAGGTGAGTTCAACGGTTTCACTTAAAAGATTAACCACCTAATCCTAGAACGGCAATTACAGCAAGAGCAACCTTATTAGGCAAAACACATTACATAATTTAGAGTGCTAACTCTATTGATAAATCTATTCAGCAAAGCTGAACTCATGACACACAACCTACGCAGGCAAGTGGTTAACCCTTTTCATCTTTTGACGATCATGAATCAGTGGCCTGGTGCATTAGTGAATTTCCATGTGATGTGTTTTGCAAATTGCATTTGCAAATGCACATTTCCCCTGTATGTGTGTCACATCTGTGATGTTTTGTGTGTGTGCATGCATTCAAAGTGTTTCTCCCATCTATATCGCATTAATGCAATGATCTTTGCAAGGAGCCATAAACATTCTAGGTAAAACAACAATGATGGTCTTGGTCTATCTACTCCTTGCATTAAGAGGGAAGTGAAGAAGGCAAAACTGAGGGAGGATAGGCATACTTGGGAATGTTTTAGGCACAAGTGGCAGGTGATTAATTATGATTGACATTTCTATCATGTCCTTCCTTGCAAAGAAGTTCAGGGTGGCAAAGCAGCAAAATGATGAAATAAAAAGTATAATAAAAATATTTTAAAAGAAGAACTTCTAAAAAAGTTTTAAAACAGCCACTTCTACTCACAGCGAACAACACATAGGCAGAAAGGCTAGCCTCTGCTAAATACCAAATTTCTGTGGTCAAAAGTATCCAAATTCTGCAACCTGAATGCAACTTTTTAAACATTCTTTATTGAAAAATAAGAAGTATAAAATTATAAGTGCACAAGGTAAAAGAAGACAATAAAATAACACCTGTATAAAAACCAAACAAAAACTATAAACATCACATGATTATTATTGTAGTTATCTTAAACCTAACCTAATACAGTGTTTATAAAAATGAATTTCAAATATCATTAAATTTGTCCATGGTGAGTCTACTTTTCTACGTGACTTGTTCATGTGTTGCAAGTTTGTACATATCTTCTATCCAATCCCTTGCTTCCAAAGGGATTAATCAACCCATTAATCACTTGAAGATCACAGCCCTATTTTAAATGCATCTTCATTTAAGGGCTATAATGGGTTTATATATCTATAAATAAAGCCCTAATAAAATAAAACATTTTAGGATTCTCAGGAAGAACAACAAGACCAACCTGGTCCCATCTATCAGCCAGGAAGGAATCAGCTTCAGGGAGCGTTTTTTAAGCCTCTCCTAGAAAGAACACTTACAAGAACTATGTAACTCTAAGAAGTAATGCCTGAGATTTCCCCCTCCTACATCTCAATCCCTTTCTTTTTCATTGTGTTCCTTAGATTGTAAAAAAGCTGTCTTAAGTGTCTTATTATTGACCATTGCAAGCCACTCTGAGGACCTTTAAAATTAATATAATTTAATAGAACTGTAGCACTTGAAGGACAGAGAAAGGCAATGAAGAAGAAGTCAGAAATGATGCTAAAAGGGTGCATTCCCCTTCTGTGTCCTTTCTATGTAAAACAAATCTCTGCTGTGTTTGAGTATTCCCTAGTGGCATGTCTCTTCTCCTGCAGAGCTTCAGTTCAGTAGCCTCAAATGATGACATGTGTCCCTGCCTATGAGAGCTTTTGGCTGAGGCTGAGCAAGTTTCTGGTAAGACAGATGTTCACCCTTTGGATATATAACAGGAAATTCATCTGATGTCTCATCAGCACAAAACCGATGGCGTGGTTCAACTTTAGAGGCCTTGCATCCAATGCCAACTTTTGCATTGATTACTTTGAAAAGGGAATGATGGTTTCAAATTGGATTTAGAAAACAAAACAAAAAACAACCCACCATGTTCCCCAAACCCAGCCTTGTTGCAATTCCATTAGCAGAGCTTTGTCTCTGGCGGTTCCCTCACTGCGAGAAGCAAAGCTACAGGGAACCAGGCAGAGGGCCTTTTCGGTAGTGGTGCCCGCCCTGTGGAACGCCCTCCCAGCAGAGGTCAAAGAGATAAACAACTATCTGACATTCAGAAAATACCTGAAGGCAGCCCTGTTTAGGGAAGTTTTTAACCTGTGATATTTTTATGTATTTTAATATCTGTTGGAGGCCGCCCAGAGTGGCTGGGGGGACCCAGCCAGATGGGCAGGGTACAAATATATTATTATTATTATTATTATTATTATTATTATTATTATTATTATTATCTGCATCCATCATCACCTTGGGCAATAGTAAAAAGAAAATCCCATTTTCTGGAATGCCCCTTTCAGCCAACGCAAACAGCCACGCGGCTGTTTCCCACACTTCAAGAGTTGGGCTAAATGATTCCTTCGAGAGCCAGTGACAATTGTATAAATTGGCCCAACTTCAGAGAAACATGACCCTGCCAGAGGATCTCATCAGCACCACCTGTACTTTAACATGCAGCCTAATAAACAGTCAGGCCGTTTCCATTTTCAGGACTACTTTAGTCCAATTTCTCTACAAAGGGGCTGCCTAAAATGATCATATGAAAATCACTTTATGGATTGCCTGGGTCTGAAAAAAGGGTGGGAGAAAGAAGTTCTACAGGCTGACCTAGATCTGCTCCAAAACAAATTGGTTCTGAGGATGTTGCTCAGTTCATTTCTATGGGGCACACAACATGCTTTTTGAATCTCATGTTCCACACCCCCTTCCAAGCTAAGTATATATCTTTTTTACTAAGATCTTTCTATTTTGCTGCGTAATATTTTTTTAAGAATAATAATAATAATAAAGCTGTAAACGCTGGGAAGGGAGGGAGTAAGGGAGTGTAATACTTCCTATTTTTAAATTCGTTGTGACTTAACTTCTGAGACAATGCAGAAAAGCTTAAAACAGGCTGATACTGTTGCCGTAACAAAAGAAACTAAGCCTGAGCATCATTATACTAATTGGGCTAACTAATCCCTTGATTTCTCTGCACTCCAGATGTTTTCCTTGAGAGCTGACAGAGGGAGAGAACAAGTACCTGTTTTGCAGATATTTAATCTCAGTTCCTTTGAGTGTTCACAGTCAGAGAATAACTCCATGTGGCACTGAAGCCATATGAAAAGAAGCCCTGGCAGTCATTTGCAACTCTGCACTGCGGAGCCTTTGCAAGGTTTGGGGCAGTTTTGCAACAGGAAAGGGCAAGAAGGTATGGTGCACTTAACCAATTCTCTACCAGCTTGTTTTCTCCAAAGCTGCCATTCCCAAAGCCAAGAAAAACACACCTCTTCACACCTGGTAAAGGTAAAGGTAAAGGGACCCCTGACCATTAGGTCCAGTCGTGTCCGATTCTGGGGTTGCGGCGCTCATCTCGCTTTATTGGCCGAGAGCCGGCGTATAGCTTCCGGGTCATGTGGCCAGCATGACAAAGCCGCTTCTGGCAAACCAGAGCAGCGCACGGAAACGCCGTTTACCTTCCCGCCAGAGCGGTTCCTATTTATCTACTTGCACTTTGACGTGCTTTCGAACTGCTAGGTGGGCAGGAGCAGGGACTGAGCAACGGGAGCTCACCCCGTCGCAGGGATTCGAACCGCCGACCTTCTGATCAGCAAGCCCTAGGCTCTGTGGTTTAACCCACAGCGCCACCTGGGTCACCCTTCACACCTGGTATTTAACATCTAAGATATATATTATAGGACCCACCTTATTTTCTTTAACCAAACGTATAGACTGCTTGATTGTAGTAAAGCTCTAAGTGCTTTACGAGAAATATTTAAATTCATCAAGAAAAACAGTTAAAAAACAAGTAATTAAAAACATTTAAAAGATAATTAAGATTAACAGCAAAAGATTGCACGTCTACAGGCTTACCTAAACAAAAATGTTTTCAGCAAATGCTGAAAAGAGTGCAGTAAAGGTTCCTGCTTGAAAGGTGTCTGAAGTGCAGGTTCTGCCACCATAAGGGAACCAGGCAGAGGGCCTTCTCGGTGGTGGCGCCTGCCCTGTGTGACGCCCTCCCATCAGATGTCAAGGAAATAAACAACTATCTGACTTTTAGAAGACATCTGAAGGCAGCCCTGTTTAGGGAAGTTTTTAATGTTTTATCGTGTTTTTAATATTCTGTTGGGAGTCGGCAATGGAGAGAAAGTTCCCCCCTCCGTTGCTCTGTTACTCCGTAGCGTCAAATATTCCCGACGAGTCAGGAAACCAAAGCAGGTTTTTCTACTGCATCATTGTTACAGGTGAGCAATTCCTCCCCTAAAAAAAGGTCAACAACTTTGGCTTCTCCCCTCCCTAAAAAAGCTCAATAAAAGTTAATTTGGGGGTGCTGGGCGGATCTTTGCACCCCAGCGGCACATATGCCAAAGGATTTAAAAGCGTACCTGGTCACGGTTGAGGCTGGAAAGGACCTCTCTCTTATTGTTTTAGAGTTAGAGGGTTTACAGGAAGGGTCTTTGTAACGACAAAGGCCTTGGCAACCAAGACCCTTCCTGTAAACCCTCTAACTCTTGAGAGTCTTCTAAAACAATAAGAGAGATGTCCTTTCCAGCCTCAACCGTGACCAGGTACGCTTTTAAATCCTGAGTTATATGAGAAACTTCCCCTTGTGTCCAGTAACAGGGGTTTAACCTCTATAGAACCCCTACTGACAAGCTCGCCTCTTCCCTGAGGTAACTTAGTGACAACCTGGGTCGTTTGTCCCTTTTTAGCCCTCTCAGCGACCTCCGTACTCACTACCTTTCCGTTCCGTTTTGAGGGAAAGTATAGTCTTTTAAAGGGTATTCCCCATAACGTTAATGGTTACAACGGCAGCCACATTTTTTGGGTGCAAATTTTTAAGAACTGAGTGCAAAATGGCCAACTGTTTGATTTTAGCATTGTCTCTTAGGCAGACGATTATGGCCACCTATGTCTTATGCTATACTACTTTTGGGGACTTGCTTGGTACTTGGTTTGAGTAAACATTTTCATTTCAAACCAGTGCAATCTTATGAAATATTGCTGTACTTTATTTTTAGAGTGTAATCCATGTAAAAACACCATGCACAGGCTTTCATAAGCCATAAAGACAGGCCCCTGCCCCCAAGGATCTTGAAATGCAAATGTGGAGAGCGGGGAAGACAACGGGAGGGAGAGACAAGGGTAGCAAAGGATAATTGTGAGCAGATGCAGTTATACGTACTTAGACTTGGTTACAGCTGGGATGAGGATGAAGAGAATTCTTGCTTCATGGATGCTTTCTACTACTCTTAGCTTCCTCCCCTCACCCACTTTGCCTGGGAGTTACAGTTGAACTCAAAGCGATGTACCTCTGGGTGGACATGCAGAAGATTGTACTGTGGTAGAATGAACCACAGGCAAAACATTCAGAATGATGGACAAAAGCAACAAAGCAGCTATATAGACTTGGGCGGAAAGAACACCAGCTCGGTGTTGGGATCCTTCCATAATGGTTGACCCAGTTAATTTGAGAAATGTAAGCCAATTAGAATAAGAAAGGCATGTGCCCAACTTCGTAATACTTCTCCAGTCTAAGAACAAAGGCTCCATGTAATGTAAATACAAGCATGTTAGCAACCCGATAATACATAACAGAAGAAATTAAATGCATTTGACAGTAATTGCCTGCAGAAAAGACTGGAGATAAGCTAGGAAACACACACAAACAAAACAACATGACAAAGCGCCTAACTGCCATATGCCAATGTTATATTAAGAAACAATGCCAAGCGTGTTTAGAAGCACAACCATCACTAAGAAAGAGACATATTTCAGAAACTTGCCCTGGTTTTCGAAGGTATGGTGTGTTGTTGTGTGAGTGTGACTGATCATTCCCATCCATGATGGATACTAAGTGGGGAAGGAAACGTTAAAACTGAAAAACCATTCTTTTTCCATTTCTCAGTCTACTTAGAAGTAAATGATGCTAATAAAACAAGTCATAGTTGGCTAACAAAGTAATTTCTCCCCATATAAATCTTGACTTGGAATAGATTTGTATCACATCATGCTCACTCATCTCCACATCTCCTACTAGTGACAAAATGTTGTGATCTGGATATTTCTCCCTTGGTTGTGAAATTCTTATAAAGCGTAAAACGACATTGGTAATAGATTTATTAATCTTGTACTGCTGTATAAATTACAAGTTAAAGCTGGCCTCTGAAAAAGTTCAATTTCTTTCATGGGTTGTTGTGGAAGGATATGGGATACACACACACAAAAATCCCCCCGAGGACAGGGATTGCTGGGTTATTTCAAACGATATGCTGGAAAGATTGCTGGGAATAAGAATGTAAGAACAGCCCTGCAGGATCATACTTAAAGGCC
Source organism: Darevskia mixta (assembly GCA_034641385.1). NCBI lineage: Eukaryota > Metazoa > Chordata > Lepidosauria > Squamata > Lacertidae > Darevskia > Darevskia mixta. The sequence continues at coordinate 3,546,513 of JAWWNH010000018.1, read as the reverse complement.
TATCTATTGTTGCAGCCTATTCTCACAGTGACCGACAAGATGTCTATAGGTAGCAAGACATGAGAGCAAAGCATTTTACTGCTTATGATAACCAGCAAATTGTAATCAGATGGGACCGTTTTGACACCAGTTCTGGATAGATTTCATTCTGCTACCAGGTCATTTGGTAAACTACCAGTTTAATCAAGTTACCCAGAGGAATCAGGAGGGGGGACAATCCTACACTGGATACTTGAGGTTGCAGCACACAGGCTAGACTGAGGGCCCACATATGCATGGCTTCCTGAATCTGTGGTTTATCCAGCCCATGCCAACGCCGACCTTTAGCCATGCTGCTGGCTAAATTGGTCATGTGACTCTGAACACTATGTGCTGAACTCAGGATGCTGCTGCTACAGACCCTGAAAGTAGTATGGAGATGCTGACCTGTCCAGCCCATCATTGAATTCCTATCAAACAGGTTGCATTTGTTTTGCAAAGGCCTCCATTGTGCTTGCTTTAACTCATTCATAACTCATTCATATCTTACCCTTCTTTCAAAATATGGAGATTAGCTCTTTTTATTCTCACAGCAACAGTAGTTAAGGCTGAGAGAAAGTGACTTGCCTGAGATTATCCAGTGAGCATCAACGCTGAGCAATGTTTTGAAACCGTGTTTCCCTACATCCCAGTCCAACACTCTAGCCATTGCATCATATACTCTCCGATGAAAATTAGGGACATCCTATTCCATACCCTCCAACATTTCTCGAATGAAAGTAGGGACATCCCAAGAAAAAGCAGGACATTCTAGGACAGGGGTCGGCAAACTAAGGCCAGGGGGCCAGATCAGGCCCAATTGCCTTCAGCATCCAGCCCACAGACTGTCCATGGATAGGTGTGGGGATTCTGTTCATTTGGGCTGCGCCATTCCCCCCCTGCGCCATTCCATTCCCCCTCTCCCTCACACACACTGTGGCGGTGCCTCCTCCTCCTTCCCTCCTCCTGGCTTCTCCCCGCCCTGCCTAGAGGAGGAAGGGGGTTGGGCTGAGCTGGCTGAGCGCCATTTTAAGCAGCCCCTCTCCAGAGCCAGCCCTTTCGTGCCGCTCATCTTCCTTCCTCTTCCGCCGCTGCCCAGATGCTCCTGTGGGCCAGAGAGCGGAGGGGACAAGCTCCCTCTGCCTACCCACAAGAAGCAGCGGTGGTGGCAGCAGCCCCTGGGAAGGTAAGCACAGCGGCTGGGGCTGGGGGGTGGGGAGGACGACGACTTGCTTCCCTCGCCTCTTCTTCCAGTGCCGCTTCTCCGGCCCGCCACAAGGTCTGAGGGACAGTGGTATGAGCCTGCGGCTAATTTTTTTTTGCCAACCCCTGTTCTAGGATCAAATCAGAAACTGGACAGCTTCTGTAAATCTGTGACTATTCCTGGAAAATAGAGACATTTGGAGGGTCTGGAATCACACTATTCTTTCATTCTCTGTGATTATTTTTTTTTACATGGTTCAGTTGAGTCCAATTGAATAGGTTAGTCTGAATTTGCTTCATTTCCTCAGGCTGTTTATAAAATAGAACAAGAAACAATGGTTAGTTTTTACTGACACCTTGCTTCTGAGTCCCCGCTTAAGAAACACTGGTAGTGGCGGGTTGTTGTTGTTGGTGGTGGCTTTGTTTTAGGAAATACTTGTGATACTAATTGATACCGTAATAAAGATACCATTGAATGCCTGAAATATTTCCTTGAGAGGCTGGACAATTGTAATGAAATGGCCAAAAAAACTGATTAACAAGCCAATATCTAATTGCTCTTGTAAAAGGTAGACATAATATTTATGAAAAAAGACAGCAATTTTCTTTAAAAAGACTTAGAATACACTTACACGGAATCCAAGAATTCAAATTCAAGCCATGTTGGGGCTTTCATGTTTGAAATCTATCCATTAGTTTAGGTGGAAGGGTCATAAAACATTCTGTGAAATCAGGCACTGATGTATCACTGTTGAAGGGTGTTAATTTGGTTCTTTAGCACTGATTTGTTTAGTAGAACATACTAATTGCTTGGTGGATAGAACGAAACCATTTTGCGCTTTAGAAGAAGAAAAAAAACTGGAATCACTCAAAATAAATTGCTGGATCCAAGCAAGACAATTGTTCTGTTTATATCAGTTTGATCTGCAAAAGTAAAACATGATTATTCCAAATCTAAACAACACTGTGGTAAATTTTTCTCAATCCATTGGGGACTTCTTGCTCTCAGGCAAGCCATGATGAAAACTTGTGATATACTCAGAAATGGACTGTTAACATAGCACAATGAACTACAGTTTGGAAAGAAGCTGGAGAAAAACATGAATACAGACATGCAAGCAAAGGGTCTCTTTGCGTGGCGATGTCCCTCCCCCCACCGTGAAATAAAAACACAGGACACAACAAGTAAGGTTAATGGGCATAGTAAGGCCACAACTTTATTGGTTACGGATGATGAGCGGTATTGGCTTTAGGCATTGGAACTAACCGACTATATCTGACTCCAGCCCGCTGGCGCTGGAAGTCCGGGAAGGGATAGCCACCCAAGGTGAGCCCTGCGATGCACGTCAGCTAGGAACTCACCCTGTGACCCTGTGGCACGGTATGGGGTGTGCCTTTGGCCCTAGGCCTGATAGGCTTCGGACAGGGCCACGCCCCCCGCATTCCTTTACCGAAATACCCTTCAGCATTTGGGGGAGGTGATGGCATTCCCTCCCCCCTTCCTTCCTCCTTACCAAGATAATCCAATGCCTAACTGCCAACCCAAAGTTGTGACGAATTGCTACGAGGTAGGCGAAAACCACCAGGCCATAGCCAATCAGCCAAATGGGAAAATTCCTACCAGGCCCCTTAACGGCGACCAACCGTAGTCCATAGCAACGTCAGAAAGAACCTGCCTAAAGGGTGGGCGGGCGGGAAAACGAGTCAGCTGGGGCGATGCAGGGCAAGAGGGTGAGCCCCGGCCGCGCACCCGCTTAAATGCAGCGGGGCACGCCCAACCTGAGCGACCTGCGCAGCAGGAACTCACCCGATGGGAACAGGGGATGGCCATCATCCCCCACCCACGTGAAGGGGTCGTGACTCTCCCGCAACCGTTTTTCCGGCTAATAATAATAATAATAATAATAATAATGATAATTCTTTTATTTGTACCCCACCCATCTGGCCGGGTCTTCCCAGCCACTCTGGGCGGCCTCCAACAGGTATAGAATACATTAAAATATCACAGGTTATTTTAAGCCGGGAACGGCTTTGCACGACTGGCTTAATGTCAGAGTAAAGGACATTAAAGTTAAATGCCCTCCAACCCCCACAAGGCATATAAATATAGAAAATTGTTCTTTTTTTTCACCTGCAAAAGGCCCCAAAGTTCAAATCCTGGCATCTCCAGTTAAAAAGAGACCAAGTAATAGGTGTTGTGAGAGATTTCTGCCTGAGACCCCAGAGAGTCATTGGTGGACAGAGTGGACCTGGCAACACCCAATATAGCACCTTTGGGTGCCCCAGTGCCCCTGGACAAGTCCCTTGGTGTCTGATGCCTCTGTTCCTCCTCCTCCTCCTCCTCCTCCTCCTATTCTACAGTGTCTCACATCCAATGTTTGGATATAACCCTCTTCAAGTACTCTCCAATGTTCTTGTGTGAGATTCACTGAAGGTATTAGGCCTTTCCATTCCCCACTGACCTGATTGCTGGCTAGCACCTGCCTGCCTGCCATAGAGCAATGCAGCCATCTTGGGTCCAGCATGTTGAGTGTCTTTCAGTGAACCCATGTAGTCCGTGGAATAGGAGCTGTGTTGCAGCTAGGGATGGCTCTCAGGGCCAAGGTCCCGGGACCCACAGAAACGCCACCCAGTTTGTTCATTAATTTATAAATTCATAAATTACTATATTGATAGGCCACCTTCTAAGCCACAGTGCCTTCCAAGGTTGCTTCACATAGTGTGCTTTGCCAAAAGCTTTTTGAAAGTCACCAAAGACTTCTGAGTAAGCTTAGCAGTCATGGAATAAGAAGTGAGGTCCTCTTGTGGATCAGGAAGTGGTTAAGCAACAGGAAGCAAAGATTTGGAATAAATGGACAGTAGATGGACCCATGGTTTGACTCTGTAGAAGAAGACAGCATCTGATGTCCCTAAGTATTATCTATCTTTAGAATCACATGTTGGGATGTAGCAGGGAAGCTCTTTATTTACCCTTCAAACAGTAAAAAAGCCAATCCGTTTTGCTTCTAAGACATCAAATGCTATGGTGATACTGCTTCCTCATTCTGTTCATGTCACACAAATCACATCCTTAGACTGATTTTACACACACACACACACTGTGTGTGTGTGTGTGCACTGTTTTTTTGCAATGTTGAATGGAATTTGTATGGTTTAGTTGAACATCACTGTTTTGATCACATGTTGTGAGCTGCCTTGGCCTTTTACTTTTTTTTTAAGGAAAGGCAAGATAGAAAATTTATAAATAAAATAAATATTTTTTTCTTTATTTAAGCCAGCAAAAAATGATTATCCTGAGCACTGCAAGTTAGCCTTTGCCAAATAAAATGGCTGGAAATGTAACAGGCAGTTTTCTGCAGTGATCTTATTAAAAGATTTTGTGTGGGGGTGGTTGAAAAATATGGTCCTGTGTCTTTGGTGCCAAACTTTCAAGCAGCGTCAGCTGTCTCTTTACATGAAAGAAATAATATGTTGGTTTAATGTTCAGAACTACATTTGTCTTATCACCAGAATAAGATGGCTATAAAAGGATACCAGAAGCTTAGCTACTGATGTTGCATGCCACAGGTTTTTTTTTTTAAAAAAACCATGTATTTATTTGCATGGAAGCAACAGGTGCAATTGGGTAATTTTATGGGGAACCCTCATCTTTAGCTAGTGTATTAAAGGTAAAGTGACCCCTGTCCCTTAAGTCCAGTCGTGGACGACTCTTGGGTTGCAACGCTCATCTCGCTTTATTGGCTGAGGGAGTTGGCGTTTGTCCGCAGACAGCTTCGGAGTCATGTGGCCAGCATGACTAAGCCATTTCTGGCAAGCCAGAGCAGCGCACAGAAATGCCATATACCTTCCTGCCGGAGCGGTACCTATTTATCTACTTGCACTTTGACGTGCTTTCGAACTGCTATGTTGGCAGGAGCAGGGACTGAACAACGGGAACTCACCCCGTCGCAGGGATTTGAACCGCCGACCTTCTGATCGGCAAGCCCAAGGCTCTGTGGTTTAGACCACAGTGCCACCCATGTCCCTAGATAGTGTATTACTTCACTTTAAAATGTGGTGAGCCAACCTTGCTGCCTATGGGGGACCCCCTCGACACCTGACCTCAAAGTGTTGTGCAAAAGAGGCTCCAACAAAAAGCAAACATTATACCAGAGTGTGGACAAGTTCAGACCATTAGCAGGAACAAGTGGGAAAGCTTTTTCTGGGTGAAGCACTTCAGGCTGCAGGCTCGTCTGAACTCTTGTCCCTGGCATGCTAGTTTTGTACTTCCAGGGAATATTTTCTTCCTGTGGTTTTTTTTAGACATTTCACTTAACCTTCAGCTTCAAGAATGTTGGTGAAGGCTTACGTCTTGAGTCTGCTGACTGTGTGGATTGGTCCAAAATCATTATATATCTTAGAAAATGCATTTCTATAATTCTATCTGAGACCCCTATGATGAAGCTGAATGGCTGTCTAGAAGTACTTTTAAGAAGTATTTGGCAGAAGAATTCTCCTGCAGAGAAAAACAATCTGATGAAATAATTTAGGATGCAATCCATCTCAATGAAAGTCAGTGGGAGTGTGGTCATTGACTTCAAATGGATGTGAGCTGCAAGCAGAGTTACCTCAATGTCTGCTGTAGATCAACCTCAAATAGATAGCTCAGTAAACTAAAGCCAGCTGTTTGATCAATTGAAACAACTGATGCACTGCATGTGCCTGTGTTAGTGATTTGTTTCCAATGACATACATGCAGATGTATCATGTGAGCATCCAACCTTGTTATCTAGTTTTAGTTTGGAAATATGTAAAAGAGAATTGGGATCTCTTTAGAGAAATGTTGAATAAGCAGGTGATCATCCTATCACTTAATTGCTCCCTTGCCCAAGATTAACAAGAAATAGAATGTTGTGACAGACCTCTTTCTGCTCTATATCTTATCTATATCTATATCTATATCTATATCTATATCTATATCTATATCTATATCTATCTATATCTATATCTTACCAGTAGTCACTTTCCCCCTTTTGCTCATTGTATTTAAACTTATACCATCAAGAACAACTTCTTTAACACATGGAAATTATCTCAATAAATTCCCATATCCATCCATTGATAAACTTTTAACTAAATAATTTGGTATCAATTTTCATAGAGGTTGGGAAGCACTATCTAATAGATTTTCTAAACTGCTATTATTGCTATTCAGTAAATTGAATATGCTGCATATGTTCATATTTATTTATTATGCATATATATTTAATTTTCCGTCTTTTAGAAAAATGCCCTTATGGAGCAACTCACAATAATATATAAATTAAGCACATTTATAATAACTCTCTCTCTCTCTCTCTCTCTCTCTCTCTCTCTCTCTCTCCCTCCCTCCCTCCCTCTCCCTCCCTCCCTCCAGCATCATAGTTAAAGCTAAAGAACACACAATCACAATAAAATTAATAAATAACAGTAGCCCACAATGACATTAAAGTAGCATTCTGCCCAGTAAAACCATAAAACCACCAACATAATCAAAGATAAAATAGCACCCTAGATTACAGCAGTTCAAATAAAATCTCTGGAATCATGGGGAAACAGCAGCTAAGTTTTCAAGGTCCGCTCAAAGATCTGCATACATCTTTATTTTGCTTAGTGTACATGCTGGGATAACTGTCTTCACCCCAGAGTCCAGCATGAAGTCAAAGAATGCAGTATCACTGACTAAGGAGCCAGAGTCTGAGTCTGATGCTCATGATGGCTGACAGGCAGGCAGGCAGGAGCTTCCTGAACCAGATCCTGCAGCACCAAGGCCCATAGAACACAGACTCTCAAGGCATCTTTCCCTTGGTTAAAGAACCAAGGGTCTCCAAGTCTTTGCTGATCCAACAGCGCAGGAAGTGCACCAGACAGAAGGCTTGGAAACACAGAAGTGCCTGTTTGGAGGCCAGTAAAGATTGCAGCTCCCACAATAAAGGTGAAGCTTAGAAGAGGTGTACTGGAGGCAAAGGCTGAAAAGCCCCCCTCGAACTTTTGTTGGAACTTGGAGCTCTCCATGGTGCTGCAACACCTGGCCTGCCTTGTCCTGTGGGTGCCTTCACTAGACTGGAAAAGGTCAGAAAGCAGCTGCCAATCAGCATTTCTTTCCATGGTTGTATGTGACAAACTAAGCACATGTACTTGCCATTTGTGATATTGTACACAGAGTGTACACACAGTCACATACATAGAAGCGATGTCCATGTTGAGAAGCTCATAAAATGTGAAACAATGTTTGGGAGCGAAGCTGCAGGCCCAGGAAAATCAAACATGGCAGATATAACTAGCGAGTGCTCCAATATCTCTCTGGTCAACCAGTTATCATCAGATTTATTAGCTCTTTGTGACATTGTTGTCAGACAGGTCACCTAGTGAAAATGAGAAAGGGAAGAGCACTTTAAAAGATGTATGACTGCCTAGAAGGGAGATTGCTGAATGATATGCACAGGAGGCTTATGAAAGCTGCAGAACACCTGGGGAAATGAGGAAAATATAGGGGGAGGACCACTTCTTTTTGAGACATTGAAATGTGGGATCTAGGAAAAGGGGGCTTTCTGAAGCTCCCAGTGATAAAACGGCTGTTGTGGATCCTCTGGTTGACCTCACATAACAAACTTATGGATCCGGCTTTCTCACTGGTGACTTGGTAAACAGAATGCTCCACAGTTTATTTGCACAACCTGTAATAAGATTCACATGCTTTTTGAATGGTGTTGGGTGGTATTCAACTATAACTCAGAGTAGATGTACTGAAATTAATGGACATAACTTAGTCATGTCTATTTCAGTGGGACTACTCTGAGTAAGACTATGTTGAATACCACCCTTAATTTTCGCTGGAAATGAAAATTAGCTCCCCATGTGTATAAAGGAGGTAAAGTTCTCCCCAAACAATCTCTGAAACATTTCAACTGTGTTAATACGGTACCAAAAGGAAAAGAGAAAAAATTGGATGTAGGCATGATTAAAAAAAATAAAAGGATTTTAGGAAAGTACATGTGGGTGAGTGTGTGTAATGTATCTTTTTAAGAATAAACTGTGCTTTATTTCTCTCTGTAGCATACCATATTGCTGATTAACCACTGCTTTCATAAAGTACAAGTGGGCCATTTAAACTGTTTCACCGCTGGTTAATGTACTGTATTGTGATCATTCTTTTTTTCCTATGGTACCTAGCTAGTGTTTTGTTTTTATTACAAATTCACCTACCCTTGTCTGCCGAGGAGAAAAGAAATTACACGACAGAGCCCCACAGCACATAAAACAGCAGAGATTCCTAAATAAGACCAACCTGAAAGAGAAGCCTCTGCCTGCCTGCACTGTAATGAAATGCATGACTACAGGAGATAATAATAATTGCAGCAATAGCTCGTTACAGCTCCCAGATGATTTGGTGCTGTCAGGAGTGCACTGTCCTCTTGACATCCCAGGAGGTGAGAAGCATCACTGACTGCAGGCCCTGATTGGTGCAGTGAAATATTGCTGGCAAAAATTAAAAGGTCTTGGTGTCAAAATAATTCATGATATGCATATCTTCCATTCTGATGAAACGGCTGATATCCGGATTAGCAAGATAATAAAACTGATCAGGCTACAGTTAAACAATTTAAGTTGGAGGGCTGTTCATTTTGTAGGTGTCACTTGTCAGATCAAGGGGTCAAAGCAGAATGAAAGGCTCTCCCCAGTAACCTTCTGATGATTTGGATCTGGAATGTTCTTCATGATTTGTCCAAAGTTTTCATCACAGCACTGCCGAAGAGCATTACCGCAGCAGGCTGCATTCTGACATTCAAATCCCAGGAATGACAGGTTATTAGGAGAAGAGAACCGGCTGTACATACATTAAGCCTCATATCTTTGACCTGTAATTTGAACTGATAGTGATATTGTAATTGAGTGAGTAAAAAGGGGGGGATTCTTTATTAAAACACAGGAAGATGAAGAAAACGTTTATTTTCCGGAGATTTATAGGTTCATAAAATAAGCCTTTTGATGATGATTTATTTTACAATTTTTGAAATGCTGAACTATGTGCTTAATATTTATTTGGTTGAACAGCTATTTAAAATAACACTGTCTCCCATCTATTTCCAGCTTGTTCTCCAGAACCTGCGTTTGCACAGATGGAAAGATATTTGTGTGATATTGGAGTTCATGTAGTGGAATAGTTCAAAGATTATTCTAATAAGATGTACCTATGGAAAAATACAGTGGCCGCTTAATGGCTATGGTGTTAAGGATCCCTTGGCAGATTTCTGCAGCTTGTGTGTAATGCACTGGGGTTTTTGAATCATGATTACAAGGAATGGGGGAAAGTGAGAACTGCCTTCTGTGATGCTTTTGAATGGAAGGATGGCACATCTGTGAATTTAATGAGGTTTGTTTCTTCAGTGTTTGGTCAGACTCAGTATCATCTCCAGGGGTTCCCACCCCCAAGGGGAGGGGCACTTGGGCAAGATGCCTTCAGAGGTCTCTCTCTCCCTGAGTAGGCACATCTCATAGGAACATAGAAAGCTGCCTGGTATTGAGTCAGATTATTGAGCTCAGTAACCAGTAGCAGCTCTTCAGGATTTCAAGTAGGAGCTCTACCTGGAGACACAAGGGATTGAACCTGGGATCTTCTGCATACAAAGCAGGTGCTCTTCTCCTGAGCTATAGCCTCTCTTCAAGTCGCCTCCTCTGCTCAAATGCCCAGCATTGTTGCCTCTTGACCAGCTCAATACCCATGCCCAGAGGGAGATGGCAAAGATGTGGTTCTTTCCCTTTGCTCTAGTCCAGAGATGGCGAATGTGTATTCTTCCAGATGTTGCTGAGCTACAATTCACACCATCCCTGATCATAGCCTCTGCTGGATAAGGCTGATGGGATTTGGAGTCCAATAGGATCTGGAGGGCCACAGAAGAGGAGGAGGAGGAGGAGGAGGAGGAGGAGGAGGAGGAGGAGGAGTTTGGATTTGATATCCCACTTTATCACTACCTGAAGGAGTCTCAAAGCGGCTAACATTATCCTTTCCCTTCCTCCACAACAAACACTCTGTGAGGTGAGTGGGGCTGAGAGACTTCAGAGAAGTGTGACTAGCCCAAGGTCACCCAGCAGCTGCATGTGGAGGAACGGAGACACAAACCCGATTCCCAAGATTACGAGTCCACTGCTCTTAACCACTACACCACACTGGCAGTCAGCAGCATCCACGAGTGGGATTCATAGATTTAGGGGACCTGGGGTTATTAGACCTATTACGAGTATGGACCTAGGCAGATGCCTGATGATGCCAGCCACTGAAACTGACCCTATCAGCACTCCAGGACAAATGTACCTCCTCTGTAACTTCTAAACACCCCTTTGAGCCCTTTCTAGCCAGCTACAGTTCTCCTGTACTTTACAGGACAATAATTTTTTTCAATGTAATGACCGAACTGACCTTTCAAGAGGTACATTACAGGAGGGATTAATTCTTATGGATATTCTGATTAGGAACATAGGGAGCTGCCTTGTGCTAGCCTTGCATTGGTTCAGGATTGTTCATACTCACTGGCATCAGCTCTCTAGGAGTTCAGACAGGTATCTCTCCCAGCATACCTGGAAATGTCAGGCGTTGAACCTGGGACTTTCTGCTTTACTCCTGAGCTATGGGACTTCCCTCATTCTGGGGAATTGAAACAACATATGTAAGGAACTCATGAGGCTGCACAGAGTAGCTCTGTCTCCCTCCATAGACATGCTCAAGAACCACACCCCTGCCACCTACACATTCAGCAGGTACGGTAAGAAACCATACATGTATTGATGTATGTGTGTAAAAGACCTACATATGAGGGGGAACCCTGATCATGCCAGGCTCCCCACTCTTTGTGTGCAAAAGCTCTATGTTCATACATTGCTACATGTATAGAACCCCTTCAAAAGTGCGACAAACAGCAGTTGGCAGTGGGAGTGCAGACACTGGACACATTAGCCAGAGTTAGTCCTCAGGACCCCCTTACGCCCTAACAATTCTTGCAAAACATGGGGGGGGGAGTACAATGTGACTGTACAATGTGTTTGATTGAATTTAGCAAGATATGCTTAAGATGAAATTGGTTCTGCAAAATTGGCTTAAATTGTGGAATAAGCAAAATATTGATTCCTCCTTGAACTCAGCAATGCCTCGCTTTGTGATTTAAGGAATGCATGATTTAACTAAAGCATCCTCCCAGTTCATGGAATCAGCAACACCTTTCCTTGATTGCTAAATTGCATAAGATTTACAAGGAACATGGTCTAAGCTATTAAAATTCTTACACTTCATGGCTGTATTCATTTTAGCATAAGCCTATATTATGTGAGCAGGAATATTCTCTGATTTCCCAATTCATATATAGGCTATAATCAAAAATTATTCATCTTTATTGGATGAAAACCTGTAAGAATATTTGCTCTCTGAACAACACTGTCATTAACACTGTCACCCACAGTCTTGATAACAAACAGCCTTAATTTATCATTTGGAAATTCCAAAATATGTAAAAGGAAAATGTGCACATAAAACTATAATTGTGTTTAAAGTAATGGATCTGCAATGAAATCATATTCATAGTAAAAATAAATAATTGAGACCTAAGCAAATGCCTGACGATAACAGTATTTTAAATATGAGTCACAATTATCCCCAGACTTGCTTAGAAAACAAGCAGAGCAAGCAAATACAATTTCTTTTTAAAACACTTACGTATCAGTGCTACCTTAACTACTTCAATGATCCCTGATCGGAATCAGCTGAGAGTTTCTTATTATGGTTAGAATACATAACTCACAACAGCATATTTTGTGATCTCCATGAAATTATTTTGATCTCAGCTGCCTGCTTTGCTTGTCTTAATAACTTCTTTTAATTTTTCTATGAATATTGTTGTTGTTGTTAAGTCACTTTCTGCTTGCAATGCTTGGAGCGATTGCAATCAGTATGACTGCTAATATCCTAACTAAGAGAACTGCTGTCACTTTTGTCTCAGCTGAATTAAGATATAGAAGAAACAACAACACAAAATCTCTTATTTTACCCAACTGGAGTTGGGTAAAGCCAGCTTCAAAAGTATCACCTACCTACATGGAAAGCAGGTCTAGCCCTATGCAGCATGTATGTCATCAGGTGTAGGGCAGGTGGGTGTGACTTGCCCAAAATGGCCTCATGGGTCAAATGGGGACACCTAGTGTGCCAAGTTTGACCTGTGAGCCAGAGGTTCCCCAACCCTTCTTTAGGAAATGACATTGCACGCCATGCATACTTCATGGTGAATGGCAGCTGCTATGTAAACAGAACCAGAACCAGCTAGCTTAGGGGGTTCAGAAGGAATGGGAGGGCTGCTGCCCCCCTACCCACCCCATATCTATCACCCAATGTATCCTACTATCTACTACTATACAATGTCTTACTATCACTCCACCAAATGCTAGGGCTGGCTCTGTGAGCTACTTTGCCCCATGTACATGGGGTAAAATGGTTACAGCTACAGTAGTTAAAAGCAGCCATCTGTATACAGTTTGAACAGTATTCCTTGCATTGTCCATTTACTGAACTCATCATGCTTGAAGCAGCTGTTAAGTTTCCTTGTTTGGATTTAAATTTAAAGCACACTAAGAGCACAGTGTGCTGTTGTGTGTGTAGAAATGAATGGTGCTTATTCTAAGTTTCTCTGAGTATTCTAACTTTCTGACATATCTAGCACTTATTTTCTAGAAAAAGGGGTGTAGAGGCCCATGTCTGTGAGAAATCGCCACCATTTGGTCTGGAAGCTCTACCTTTGAATCCTGAAGATGTGAGGGTTCTCTTGCAATTACACAGTGTGGAAGAGAACATAGGTCTTTACCAGCTTTGGGTTACTTTCATGTTTTCTAATTTTGTATGTCCCAGAGTAGACCCTGACATTAAAAACTGATGGTGAGCTCTAGCCCAGATTAGACCTTCATTGTATCCACTCCTAACATGTTGAATCTAAAATGCTACTCCAGCAAATGTTTAAAATCCAGACTGTTCTTCATGAAACTATCATTTCACACATCAGTAACCACTAGATCTTCAAGCAGCTATAGAATTCCTCACCATTTATCATACTAAGAGAAAATAAACATAACTGGAGATGCCCTAAGCCCAGATTTAGGTTTCTGAACAAAGACCAAAATTCTACCCCAGAAGTGGGGAATCTCAGGCCTTGAGTCTGAGCCAGCCTCCCAGAGCTCTCTATCTGGCCCTTGCAGTGGCGTGCAGTGAAATTTTTTGGAGGGGAACAGTTAGGACCAGAGACGCCAGCTTGCGAGGGTGATTAGCAGGGGAGGGGGATGTGTCCTGGCATTGCATGTGTGAGCATTGTGTCTCCCTCCTTAAACTGGGCAGAAGTTTCCTAGGCTTTGGGAAGGAGGCATCAAGCTTTAATACTTTAATTTATCAGGAACATTTAGGGGACTAGCCTAGTCCCCCTAGTCCACTGACCGCACACCACTGGGCCCTTGGAATGTTCCCTAGGCCACAAGTCCTCTCCTGAAGTCTTGTTGCAGCTGCTTTAATCCCACCTCATTGCTTCCCTGCAATGTAGTTAAGGATGTGGGAGGCATTTCATTCAGTTCACATTTAAAGGTGAACTTACCTAATTTGCACTTCCTGAAACAAGATGTGAACCAAGACACAGCATCCATTGAAATTTGTACTTCTTTGAATTTTGCAATGCAGTTCTCCAGCTAAGTAATGTGTACAAAAATGTACATATTAGAATATGAGAGTAAAAATGCACATATTAGTGAAAATAGCATAGTGAAAATGCATTATATTAAGGGAAATTACTCTGCAGAAATGTGTATATTGATCAAAACAGCTTATTGAAATCTGCACGAAAAATGTACAGACTGATGCAGAATGTGGAGAACTGAACAGAAGACTGGAAAAATGAGAAACAGAGAGGAATCAAAATTGGCAGATCCATCCATCCCATGTAAGAAACAAAATATTATCATGGAAAGAAGAACTATTTTTTTTTAAAATAAATAAATAAATAAATCAGTTATATAATGTGTGAGATGAAAATATACTTTTAAACCTGACCTAAATCCCAGTGTGTCTTATGCATAATGCAAGGAAAACAGTAGTTAAAGGAATAGTATTTATATTTTGTAAACTGACAACACCTTCAACTTCATTTCTCATACACCGTATGAGGATAAGAACCTGTCAACCCTAAAAATAGTAAATGATGATAATAGTAAATGCGAACAAATTTGATATGTTCTATAAATATTATCAATTCAATATATCTGATAAGACTATATCTTACTTTGTCTGCTAGGAGTAACCACTTATGTGACAGTCACAGTCATGCATGCCATTTTTTACATACATATGTTAATTTGCATTAATATACATTTCCATGAGTATCATATCTTGAAGTTATTTAATTTTTGGACTCAAGTTCTAAAGCTTATTTGATGCCTATTACAGGGTCTATGCTTTCTCTCATTTTATTTTTTCATTAGGATATAAAAATAGTCATGGGAATGCAATGTATTTCATTATGTTCTTAGAGTAAGGAGGGGTAAATCTAAATTGGGAGAGCATCACTAATTTTCAAGCAGAGTAATTTATTCTGCAGTATTTAAATGCTGCAATTTTCACACTCAGGCACATGCTGCCACATCTATCTTTCCCCGGGACCAGTCTCTGTCTTGCTCTTTCCTTTTCATCTGTGAGGGTTTTTTTTTTTGGCATTTTTTTTCATAAATTCGACAGATGGCCTCTTGATGAATCCTTGATAATACTGTCATGTAAAGCAGCTAAGGCTGGAAATCATCTCGCAACAATTTTTCATTGCTGAGAGAAAATTGAACAGAGACAAACATCGCTAAGTCCCTAACAACAGCGACCAAAATCCACTTCTTATAAATAAAGAGGACAGGATTTCTTTGTAGTGCTCAGGCTCAACCACCAGTATCCGTGTAATGCCCCTTGATATTTTTTTTTAATACTACTTTTAGTGCATCCTTCAAAGCCTAGGGTTTTTAAAGTGTTTTGTTGCTTTCATATTCAGAACATTTTCCAGGCTCTTAATATGCTCTTCCTCCCAGACCCCCTCCTCCCAGGTCTTTATAATTGTGGATCAGGTGAAGTTTGCTTCCCCTCATTTCAAGGTCATGCACCACTAGGACCATTTTCCTGACTCAGAGGGCACGTAATTTCACAGCCGTGTAGTCCTCATTAATCCACCCTGAGTGGGTGCTCAGGAAGTTCCAGATCACAGATTTGTTTTTGTCTTGTTCTCTGACTCAGTGCTTCACAAAAGGATTAGATTAACCTCCTCTTGATTGTATTTATATCTTACTGCATCAGGGTAGAAATAAAGTGATTTCTCCTCCTCTTGCTGCCGACCTCCTTTCCCTGCTTCTGGGACCGACACAGTTCCATTGCAAGGAAGAGTCGGTTAAAGGGAACCTTACAGCAGCTGCAATGCATTGTAGTCTATCTGAGCACATGGTGATTACTGCAGCTTCAGTGCTCGGTCTCTTCCCACCCCTAGGCCCTTCCAGTCTGCTGTCATGTCCTTCTGAAAAGCCATCCAATCCAAATCAAGGCGGAGCACACGTCCTCAGCCAAGAGAGCAAATAGTGCAGGAATTCCCCCACAAATGAGCCTTGCAGAAGAACGCAATGGTGATGTACACATTGCCAGTCATAACCTCTTCCTTGTCATGTGTGTGATGTTTGTTGTTGTTGTTAAAGTTTATTTCTATGGCTCTTCATTGCAAAAAATATATACAGTGTGGTTTACAAAATTAAAACAGTAAAACCCATGTGTCACTAAAATGACAAAGGCAACTAAACATTTCACATATAAATGAAATGGCAGAAATAATGCACAAATGCTCCAGTGACTTACATGACTCTCTGTCGTGTCCCCAATGGTGACTGTAGCTAGCTGTCAAGAACGCACGCCACTCCGAGAAGTCAGCGGAAGTTGTCTTGAAGTTTATTGTACAGCACACAGAGAAACGTGGAAAGTCCGTGAGGATTCTGAGGAGGCCATCTCAGAATCCCCCTTATGTACACCTTGCTGGGTGACTCCCAATTCCCCCCTCCCTTCTGCCCTAAAGGTCCGGGGGTAATCCTCTTCCCCACCTGGGGTGGCTTGGACAAAAGAGTTAACTGCTCTGGTCTACCTGCACCATTCATGGGTGCTTTTTGCATTGTTATTGCGATGCTGCCGGTTCCACCACGCCCGCTGCTGATGGCTCGTTAGCGGTCGTTATCGCCCATTCTGGGGTTGTTTACCCCGCGGGGCATGCCTGGGCGAGGTCGGGCCTTGCTGCGCTCGGTTTAACCCCTGCGCGCCTGGCTCCGCTGTCGCCCCCTTCTCTGGCCCGCTGCATGGTTCCCCTTCCTGGCGCCCGCATGGCGCGACCCTGGCGGACCCCGGTCTATCAGTGTCTAGTCGGGTCGCGACACTCTCCCAACTTGCAAGGCTCAGGTAAGTACATTGATAGTGAAAGGAAATCACTGAAGGCACCTGAACATCTCCGAGTATGGGGTGTCCAATGAGCAGAGTGCTATAATGCAGAGAGACCTGTTTTGGATTACAGCATACCAGGCATTAATGTCACCACAAGTGGGGCCCTCCCCAACAGCTCTCAAAGGCTGTGCTGGTAGATACTGGGAGAAGTCTTTTAGGACTTCATAAACAAGCATCAACAGCTTGAGCCTGGAAGCATAAAGGCAGCCAGTGTGGGTCATGCAGAACTGGTGTAATGTAACTCCAGTTTGATGAGGCATTTGATAGTTTGGCCATGGCATTCTGCACAAAGCTTCAGCTTCAGAACAGCCTTCAAGGATAGCCGTACACAGAGTGCATTGCAGGAGTCCAAGAAAACATGAATCACCAATGGTGAGCTGTTCCAGTTCAGTCACAGCTGGAAAACCATCCTTAGCTGAAAATAGGCACTCCTAGCCACTGAGGTCTTTGGGGCTTCAAATGTCAGTGTTGGATAAAGGAGTGGCCTCATCTAGAACAGGACATCTACCCACTTATTGGACATGGAATCCACTCACAAAGTGCCGTCAGGATTCATGCTCAGTTCACTGGCCTTCATTCATCCCATTACTGCCTCCAGACCCTGGTTCAGCATCTGCACAACCATTCCTGATGCAGATGGTATGGAAATATATTGTTGAGAAACATATACAGATTGTGGACGTCTTGCTCCAAATCCTCAGATGACCTTTGTCAGCAGTGCTGCTCTAGGAGGATACATTGGTAGATGGTATCAAAAGCTGCTTAGCAACTGAGGATAGGAGATATTGAAACGGACTGGGGTGGTATCAGGGATGAGCTAGGAACTGTTCTTGGACTGGTGCTTACTTCAGTATGATTTCTTGCAATTCTCTATGTAGCTATGAGAGTATGCAGGGGGAACTTAGTACATAAATCACCAAAATTGAGGACAACATGTATTTATCATGGTTAGTTGCAGGTTATTAACATTATTAGACATTATTATCCCTCAACAGAAATTAGGTTGCGCAGCCCTGCTTTAATCTTAATCTGTGAACAATATTCCTAGTTCTTAGCAATAGCAACTACATATAGCAGTGGCATATTCCTTATGCTCCTCTTGGGTAGGGATGACTTAGCTCTCAATACAAAGAATTCAAAGCCTGTGGGTACCCTGTGGCCCTCTCCCTCATCTTTCCCAAGCACACCACTGCTGCTTTCAGGAATCCTAGAAACCTCTTTTTTTAAGCACTTAAACGCAACTGCTAATGGAAATTCATGATTTTAAATAATTTACAGTTCCATCTGGCTAGAGGAACACCAGGTGGAGACTGCAGATCAGGATGAGTCTAACTGAAGTGAAATCTTTGCTTAAAATATTAAAGCTAAAAACAAACATTTTTAGTGGCCACTGCAGTGAGCCCTCATCTCGTCAGTTGACTCATATTCCCCCAGAAGGTGATCGGTTACTCTTCCTGGGCTACAGTTGCAGTAGTTACTCAGAGCAGGTGCCTCATGGTGATGCAGAACAGAAAGTAGGAGGAGCCAAACACACATGAACTTAGGTTCATGTGTTTCTTCAAGAATTTGTTGGGTTATTAGATTGTCTGCCATGTTTACTGCTTTCCCAGGGTGCAACTTAAATCACTAGGTGCTTATATGGAACATTTGGAGAACTCAGCTGGATTTTAGAGTGTTGTTGTGATCTTCCCATAGGTATGTTGTTGCCCACTGGATCCTGTACTAGCTGGGCCTTTGGTCTGCTCCAGCAGGGCCAGCAGCCAACCATGGAGGGTAGAGGAAAACACCCCACCCACTCCCATATCAGAGGCCACAGATAATTAAAAGCCAACGTGAAAAAGAAAATATTTTTGCCTGGTGCCAAACATAGGCAATAATAGCACCAAGTGAGCCTCCTTGGGGAGAACATTCCACAAGTGGGGAGCCACTACTGAAAAGGCTTGTTTTCATGTCACCAACCTCTGAATCTCCTGTGGAGGGACCCACAAAGAAGGGCCTCCGATGACAATTGCAGAGTCTGGGTTAGTTCTTATGGGGAAAGACAGTCATTGAAATATTGAGGTCATGAACCTCATAAGGCCCACTCAAAGGCCTGCATACGTATTTATTTTGCTTAGTGTACATGTTAGTACACATACCATCTGGTAGCAATTCAGTGGGGCAGGGACTGATGTTATGTGCTCAGACTATCTTGCCCCAGTGAGCAACCTAGCCTCAGTCTTATCTAGATTGAGCTTCGGTTTATTGGCTC